>JAMWYP010000114.1:75000-1437829 GCA_025563575.1 Acacia pycnantha
TTTCCAAGTTTCCAATCTTTTGAAGAAACTCAAGTTTAAGTGAGCAAACTCGATTTTGTGTTAAGCGAGAGCTTCTAACTATTTTGATCTTTTGAAAACTCAAGTTTGTTTTTGGAAACTTCGTTTGAGCTTTTATGAACTTAAACTCATTTTCAGTATGAATAGAGTCAAACTTAAGTTTGTCACTTAATGATTCGAGTTTGCTCCTATTTCAAAGTGTTCTTCAAAGCTCAATCGTGACGTTTACCTAAGAAATAACAAAACTCCAGTTTGTGTTTCTAAACTCGAGTTTGCACTTGAGTGAATAGTTACAAACTCCAATTTGCTTGAACAAACTCCAGTTTTCAGCGCTATGTTTGAAAATCAGTTTTTCTCGAATTTGCGAAATCTTCATATATGATCTAGATACTTCATATCATCACTCCTTATTATTCCTAGCTATGTTTAATCAATTTGTTAGTGAGTTTCAAATGATTAAACGAAGGATTAGATGCAAATCTCAAAATGTCAGATTTATGTCAGAACATCAAAAGCAGTGAGAAGCTTCAAACAACTAGATTTCTGCCTTTCATTAAGGGCATTTTTGTCATTTCACATATGAAAAATATTGCAAAAGAAGTCCCACGAGACTTCACCGCAAATTTGAGATTTCAAGGGACTATTTTGTTGTATTTTCTTTTGCTTGGGGCCTATGTGCAATTTTCCCTATTGTTTTCCTTACCTCTCGTTCCCTCTAGATATGTTTGTATTATACGTAAAAATCATTTACTTAAGTTTGGGTAAATCAAAATTTGGTTAGGAACTGGGGTACATGGTGTTTTTTAAATTTGTTCCTTTTTTCCAACTTTTTTCATTTGTTCTCAATAAACAAAAGAATTTGTGCAATTCACAAGAGTATATATATAAAAATTATTACTAACTAAATATATTAATTAATTATATTATATTAATATATATATATATATATATATATATATATATATATATATATATATATATATATATATATATATATATAATTAATTATATACTTATGAGATATTATATATATATATATATATATATATATAAGGTTATCATTTGTCATGTCACTTGACATAAGGTTATGTCAAGTCACTCCAAAACTACGTCGTTTTGGGGTTAAAAGAATTAATGAAATCTCAAAACGACGTAGTCTTGGGTGGGAATTAATGAATGATCTTTTAGCAAAATTCATATAATAAATACTAAAACAAAAATACAAAAACACCCTTCATTAATTTTCTTAACCCCCAAAACGACGTAGTTTTGGGCTCACTTGACATAATTTTATGTCAAGTGACATGACAAACGATAAACCATATGTGAGGTTATCATTTATCATGTCACTTGACATAAGGTTATGTCAACTCACTCTATATATATATAATTCATTGAAAGAAAATCCTATTAATTACACATATTGAAAGGAGCAAATGATGAATATAGATTTATTACTAATAATTAATTTAATTTTTTTTTAAAATATTTAATATTGGTACGACATAGATAACCGACCCTAATGTAATTTAAAAATTACTATATATGATCCTAACATCATAGATATCTTCCAATTTCTTTTTTTTTACAGAAAAAATGTATTATATGTGGTGAGGTGCTTATCCACGTGGAAGCATATTTAAAGCTGTACCCAGAAGATCAGCTCGGAGACTTACATGGGGCCCACAGAATACGTGGCAGATAACGACAAAAATGATGACGCAATGATAAAATATTCAATATTAAAATAACATGGTCTTTTTTTTTTCCTCAAATAACATGGTCTTATCATCCTAAGTGGATTATTTATTTATTTATTTATTAGTGGATTAAGTGTATGATCAAACTAGATTATTGTACTAAATTAATGATATAATCTTTTCACCAAAAAAAAAGTAACGATATAGTCTGTAAATAAATTGTTAAACAAAAGTGTTATGTTTAATTTTTTTCATTAAGTGTTCTCTTTAGTTTCTTTTATATTGTTAAACAACTTTAAATTGTTTTATCTTATTTTATTGGCACCTTTAATATATTCTTTTACATGAACGAACAACTTAAACGATTTTCTATTTCAATATATGTCACCTCTACTCTTCCATACAATATTAAACTTGAGATAAAGTTGTTTTTTAAAATAAGAAAGAAAGAAAACGGGGCAGAAAGAAGGAAGAAGAATGGTGACATTGATGACGATGAATAAAAATAGAATGGACATAGTAATTGGTAGGAATGGACTGGGGAGGCACGTGCGAAGGATAGAGACAACGAGGAGAAGACACGTGCACAAAAGCCTAAGCAAAGATAGGATAACTATAATAATAATAATAATAACAATGTTTCAGTGGCAAAGGTGAAACCTAACATTGGGAAAAGTAAAAGGGACAAGTGGTGAGTTTGGAGAGTGATTGGTTGTTTACCTACCATTTCCGGTAAAGAGCTTTACTACGGGGTTTCAAAGTGTTCATTCACACGTGTTTGTTCCTATCCCCATGACAAAGATCATAGGTGATTATAGGTACGTACGTAATAGAGAAGATTTCAATTGCTCTGCGGGATCAACAATATAATATCAGGAATGTTGGAGGGTTCTTAGCTTAGTATGTTTTGGTGATGAAAGTGAAATTTATCTTGAGAAATGAGTGTAGTTATATTTAGTCTCAAGCCATCTTTAGACTCTGCTGAAGTGTTTGTTATGGGTCCACGTCAAGAGGGTTATTTTGAGAGAGGATCGGAGTACATAATGTTTTAGATTGTTCAATTCTAATGTTTAGCTTTATAGAGTGTGGTTTTTTCATTAATGACTTATACTTATTGTTATATTGGTACATTCATTAAGAGCCATCTAACTAGAGAGGACGAATTGTGAATGGGGTTGTGACTAGCGCGCAGGAGGCATAATGAAACAATGAGGGAAGTGTTGTAATATAGAGTATAAATAGAAACTTCTCAAAAAAGCTCATAATATAAGTTTTGTAGGGATAAATCCTCTTTTAAAAAATTAATTGAAAAATAGGACATAGGATTTAAAGAACCTCATGGCTTCACTTTTTTCTTGATACCATTCTCAATTAATGTTGTAAATTAAATGGGGATATTTATCCCCAATTTTATTTTAAAAAATATTAGAGAAGTAGTGTTAAAAAAAATTAATTATTTTTTCTTATCATTTTATTTTAAATATTCTCTTTATTCAATTTTCACAACCCCACTTGTCCATTTTATTTTTATTCCCTCCTCTCTCCTCCAAATCGCTCATGCTAAACAGTACTTAGGGTCAAGATCTAAGGTGTCTCATCGATTTAGCCAGAGACATGTTAGTTTCTAGAAGTTAATATATTAACATTTTTTTTAATAAGGCTTTTCTCTCTATTGTATCAAAAATATTTTCGTGTGTTTGTATTTACTAGTTCGTGTTCCATTTTGTAAAGTTGGGATAAGCTAGCAAGGCACATTAATTTTTTATTTTGAAAGGAAAAAGGTTTTGGATATAGTGACATATAACGTGAGATGGGAATAAAACTTGCACAAGTGGACAACTGTCTTGCAAAAATGACATGATATATCTTAATTAAGTAAGGTGTTTGGATAATTGGTGTTTATATAATTAGATTGGGAATGTTAGGGAAAAGCACCAAAATAAAATAAAAATTAAAAAATTTACCTAATTAAATCGATTGAAAACATTTTACCAAAGTAATGCGATTGGTGACGTAAGGACAGTCCACACCACTAGTAGCGTAAAGAGGTTCACGCCACTGACACAAAATGTGTCAGTGACGTGAAGAAGGTTCACGCCACTAGTGGCGTGGAGAAGGTTCACGCCACTAGGTGGCATGAATATTAAATATGGAATCAAACCCACTCAATTATTGTAGTGGGTCTGATTCCATTTTTTTTAAAATTAAATCAGATTGAAAATATTTTACCAAAGTAATGCAGTTGGTGACGTAAGGACAATTCACGCCACTACTGGCGTAAATGGGGTTCACGCCACTGACAAAAAAAAAAAAAAAGTGTCAGTGGCGTGAAGAAGGTTCATGCCACTAGGTGGCGTGAATATTAAATATGGAATCAAACCCACTCAATTGTAGTGGGTCTGATTCCATATATTAAAATATATATATATATATATATATATATATATATATATATATATATATATATATATAATAATAATAATAATAATAAATGATAAAAAAGTGGAATAATTTAAAGCTCTACTTCATTTAATTTGAAGTCAAAGAAAGAAAACATGGAGCTGAAACAATTCATTAAGAACGCCTTTTAAAAGATTACGCGATATAATTTGGTTATAACAATAGATCCCAATACAGGGGATCTATATATTTGTTATACACTAAATATTTGTATACCAGTATTGATTTTGGGATCTATATAAAAAAGCACAAATATTTGGTGTATAACAAAATCAATACTGATGCTATACAAATATTTGGTGTATAACAAATATATAGATCCCCTGTATTGGGATCTGTTGTTATAACCAAATTATATCGCGTAATCTTTTAAAAGGCTTTCTTAATGAGTTATTTCAGCTCCATGTTTTCTTTCTTTTGACTTCAAATTAAATGAAGTAGAGCTTTAAATTATTCCACTTTTTTATCATTTATTATTATTATTATTATTATTATTATTATTATTATTATATATTTATTATTAATTTTATATATATATATGGAATCAGACCACTACAATTGAGTGGGTCTGATTCCATATTTAATATTCACGCCACCTAGTGGCGTGAACCCTTTACGCCACTAGTGGCGTAAACATTAGTCTGGTAAATAGTTTCCAATGTGCTTTAATTAAGTAAATTTTTAAAAGGGTTAAGGAGCAATTTTACACATGAGCTTTTCCCCCAGGAGCGCCCAGCACCATGTAATACCCGGATATTTATCTGGAATATTATAAATAAAAGTTGGATATTTCTGATAAGTGAAATTTCAATCTCCGATCTTGTATAATTACAGTCTATTTTCTAAGTAGAATTTCTGCAAGAAATTAGGGAGTTTAAGGGCCAAAGTGCCAAAATGACTAAAATACCCTGTAAAGGGTAATCAACTTAGGAAATTATGAAAAAATACCAAAAGTTAGTAAAGTGACCAAGTAAATTAGGAGAGTATATTATCTCTAATTATTGTAATTTAATAAATTATGAACTTTGAGAAATTGTACAAGAATGTTCAAAAAGTAATAAAAGACCAAAATACCCTTGCAATTATGGATTAATGCAATGGGCATGGAAATTCTAGTGTTAAAGCAAAAGTTTGAAGATAAAGGAGTGTCTTAATTAAGAAAATTACCAACAAGTGATAATAGAATAATTAAGTAATATTGGGCTAATTACTTAAGTGTAAACAAAGGAAATTAAGAGATAATTGTGTAAAGCTCAAAAATTGGTGGTAATTGGCTTAAAATTAGTAAAAATATATTTACTAATTAATTGGAAATTTTGGAGAAAAATAGTTGAGTTTAGGTATTTTTAAGCCTAAATACAAGAATGGACCAATTAGGTAATTTTGTGGAATTTTTGGAAAAATTAAATAAATAAATAATTAAATAATTAATTAAATAAAAAATTAATATTTATTAAATAAAAAATGGGCCAGCCGAAAATGGACCCAAGAAAAAAAAGAAAAATAAATGAAAAATGAAATGAGAAAATATTTATGCAAGTGGACATATTATATTATTATAATTAATTAAAGCAAAAATATGTGAATAGTAATATTTAAGTTAGGAAACGGACCCTATCTAGAGATCTAGGAATGGGATTATCAATATCAAAGTAGATTATTGATCGGTGGAATTTTACCTTCCATTAGACTCTTAGGAAGTTAATTAGAGGTACGTTTGTGCATTTTCCTAATAAAACAAAATAGGGAAAAATGCATATAGGCATAATTTTGGAAAAGAGGAAAATAAATTCTAACTCAACATTTAGGAATGGGTTTGAATTTATTTAGACATATTTGGAATCAGTGAATTATTTCGAAGAGATTGATATCTCCAGCAATTCGACGCCGGACGCGTTCGGACACGTTTTCGAGGAACTTCAAGTGAAATTTGTTGGAGACCTATATGGAATCAAAATTTAGGTTAACTTGGACATTTCTACTAAGTGAGAACATGCCAGAATTTTGTGAATTCTCCGAAATCACGCGAATCGGGTACCGATCGGGAAAATGGGTTTTTATAACCCAAAATTCCAAACAAAGCCTAATTTGCCAAACAAGGCCCTTGTTTTTTTCCTATAAATACCCCCTCCTTCATAATTCTCACACCTTTTCTTCCTTCTCTTGGCCGAAATTTTTGGTTGAGAAAGAAGAGAAAGGAGACCTGGGGGAATTGTGCGTGGCTCCCTGTAGAATTGTCAGGAAAGTCTTCAACGGGTAAGTCTTTCGGTCTTTAGTTTTTAGTTTAGTAGTTAGTAGAATTGTTAGTTAGATTTAGAAAGTAGGTGACAAGATTCCTACAAATGTTTTAGAGCCTTGTTTGCGTTGAAAAATATGCGGAGGTGTAAACATAGTAGGGATCGAGTCATTGAAAAGTTGTAGTTTTATAGCTCTTTTAAAGGTTAGGGGTAGTAATAGCCTTTAAATTTTGAGTATGATTGGGTATCATATGGGAGGGCTATTTTAGTCTTTATTTTCGAAAATCATAAATGCGTCGAAGTTAAGCGAAATTTTGGGAAGAAAATAGCCTACGTAGCTAAGCGCTGGCGAAATTCCGCCAAGTAGGGGTATAGGGGCAAAATGGTAATTTTTACCTAAAATGCCAGTTATAATGTCAAATTACTAATGGAAGTGACATTATTCTCATAGGATATCCGAAATCCTAATTTGTTGCCGTTATGTCGGACAAGCCTGCTTTTTAGTCAAAAGTACAAGTTTCCGCCGAAACACTACGTACATCAACGAAGGTACGGACGCGTCTTTGTAACACTAATCCTATAGCTCTCATATACATATATGTCATAGATACGTTCATATCACGGGACTCGCTTAGGGTCGCGCTTTACATACTGACCTTGTACGGGTTATAAGACATGATAATACCGCTTTGAGTTTTCCTAGCGCCGAGGACACGTGTTCGTGGCACGAGGTTAATGTGCGAGCTATATTTGTGTAGGACTTTACGTCTTGCTTTATGCTTATGTCTGTACGTGTCACAATGTTGTTGTGTAGGACCTTACATATTTGCTTCATGCTTATGTTACATACGTGTCACACTTCGATGAGATGTTCTTTGTTATGTCATGAATATCTATTGTCTATATCTTGTTTTTATTTGAGCATAAGGTTAACATTTTGAGATTCAATGCGGTGAATTGAATCTCATTTAGCTTCAGTGGTCTGGAGGACCGCGAATTGATGTCGGGAAAGCGGCAGGAGTGACTTGCGGAAGAAGTCATCTTTATCTTATCGCTTTCTTTTCCTTTACGTCGATTACTTTCGAACCTTAGGATTACTGTAATCAATACTTTATTACACTATGGTTCATGTTATATTATGATCAGTTACTCTTACGCTCCATTGCTCATCTCTGATTGATTGCAAAAAAAAAAAAAATTCCGCTTTAGAAAATGGGATGTTACACTTTATGGTATCAGAGCAATCTTTCTGGCAAGTGTTTAACTATGTTACCACGAACGGTTTGGTGCCGAAGGCAAGGCTAGTCTACGTGGGTGTGCCAATCGATCACTTGCTAACCCGGTGAGGCCCCATGGTAGACACTTACACTGGCCATTCATTCGGATAACGGAGTTAGATTCTTAAGTCTTTTGACTTTGAGCACTTTTGACTTTTTGACAATGAGTACTGATATGACACTAGTGTAATAGGTAGTGATGGACAGAAACGAACATTCGTAGATCTTCTATCCCGTAATACTAGGACGTAACGCGCGTAGATCCGTAATTCCAAGACGGCGGGACGAAGATGAAACCCTGATATTTCTAAACCGAAATATGATCCTGACTTAGGGTAAAGTCAATGGCTAGTATGCCGTAGAACTAGAGAAACCTGTTGGCTCAGATCATTCATCTGATGACGACAACGTGGGATATATAATGTAACCACTGGTCATAAACCAGTTGGATGATGTAGTATACGTTAGCATGTACATTACATCTAATATGAAAATATATATGACTTGATGCCATGTGTTGTGTTATTGTTCTAACACTTATCCGTTATTTGATATAAAGGAAAAGTTAAAACATGGCCATCATAAGAGTGTTTGGTGCACCAAGAGGTAGGGGCCGAGGCGGGAGGCCGAGGTCGAGGCGGAGGCGGCCTCAAAGGGACGTAATACCGAGCAAAATGCTATACCAAACCAGCCGGAGCAGAACGAAGTACAAGAAGCGAGGAGAACTCTCCAAGAGCGAGAGGGCTCTCATTGATGCTCTGTTAGCAAGACAACATCAACGGGATGAGGAAGCCCAAAGACAATTGGACGCACGTCAACACGAAGAGGAAGAGCATAACAATGAAGAAGAAGAAGAGGAGGAGGACAATGACAATCAAAGTGAGGAAGACCAGGAGGAAAATGCTGAGGAGTCCGATAGATCACAATCACCTCCACGACGAGGAAGAAAGGAGAAGAATACCCAGTATTGGGTGAACCAGTTTGTAAGTTGAAGCCACCAAATTTTCGAGGAAAGCTGGACTTGGCGGAGGATTGGTGAAGAGACTAGAGAAGGTATTCGGGGTGATTGATTGCCACGAGAATCGTAAAGCCCAACTAGCGATTTACCAACTTGAAGGAGATGCCGACCGTTGGTGGGAAGTCACGGCGAAACCCTACTGAGACCAATGACGTCCGTGACATGGGGAAATTTCGGAGAAATTTCATGAGCAATATTTCCCTCCTTCGGTGAAAATGAACAAGGAGTCGGAATTTCTCCATATCCGACAAGGACAGAGGAATCTTTCGACGATTACTACGCCCGGTTCACCAACCTTGTCCCGATACTCGGCACATCTTCGAAGGGGCAACGATGAAAGGAGTATGGTGAATATACTAATTCATGGGCTTAAATATGAAATTGGTGAAAGGCTCATGTCCCAGCGATTCCAGAACTTGACAAGCGCGGTGGAAACTTGCCGGATGACGAGCGCAATCTCGGAGGATTCCGGAGATCAAGGAATTTCAACAACAAAATCTTGGTCGAGGTGGATCCAACCGCGAGAACTCTTCACAAAAGAGGAAGGCGCCCTGGAGTAATCCCCAGGTGGGAATAAGAGGCCATACCAAGCTGGACAACAAAACTATCCCGAGGCCGCCGGGATCACAAACATGCCCAAATGCAAAAGCAACCACCGAGGCGTGAGCTGTGAAGGGAAGCAGATATGCTTCGATGTCATAAGCCTGACACTATAGCGAGGAGTGTACCGAGAAGGCTGGAGAGGCGAGACCTCGAGCACTGGCCGAATCTTTGCACTTACCGAACACGAAGCCGAGACAATCCCGAAAATGGTCCAAGGTACAATTTCTCTCAACGGAAATCTACTTGAGGCATTGTATGATTCGGGAGCAGTCATTCTTTCATTTCCTATGATTGTGCAAGTCGCCTAGGAATGAATGCCTGTAGTTTACCTTATGATTTGGTAGTATCTACACCACTGGGTGTAAAATCTTTAGCTTCTGACGCATGTATAAATTGTATTGCTAACGTGGATGGACGAGTTTCTAAAGTGGACCTTATCCGTCTACCTCTTCACGGCATCGACGTCATACTCGGTCTAAATTGGTTGACGGCCAACGGTGCGATGATCGGCGTGGCAAGAAGAAGATATCATTTCCGGAGAAAAGGTTGAAGTGAGCTGAACTTTCTCTCCGCTACGAAGCCGATCGATGTGTGAAGCAAGGATGCCATGCCTACATGGTATTCTTTTCAGTCAAAGAGAGCTGATCTTTCACTCCGAGGATATCCCTGTGGTGAATGATTTTCCGATGTATTCCCGGAGGATCTCACAGAGTTACCTCCTATCCGAGAAGTGGAGTTCAACATTGATTTGATGCCTGGCACAGGATCAATATCAAAGGCGCCGTATCGTATGGCTCCTAACGAGATGCGGGAGTTGAAGAAGCGGCTATGAAGAGCTTTTGAAGAAAGGGTTCATTCGACCCAGTGTATCACCGTGGGGAGCCCCGGTGCTTTTGTAAAGAAGAAAGATGGAAGCTTCCGACTCTGCATTGACTACCGTGAATTGAACAAAGTAACGGTCAAAAACAAGTACCCACTTCCCGGATTGATGATCTTTTGGATCGGTTATCTCGGTTCCACTTGTCTTCTCCAAAATTGATCTGCGTTCGGGATATCATCAGTTGCGAGTTAAAGATGGTGATATTTCCAAGACAGCTTTCAGAACCAGGTACGGGCATTATGAATTTCTTGTGATGCCCTTCGGATTAACAAATGCACTGCGGTATTCATGGATTACATGAACCGTATCTTCCGACAACACCTAGACCGGTTTGTGGTGGTGTTTATTGATGACATTCTCATCTATTCCAAGAGCAAAGAAGAGCACGAAGAACATCTGCGAAAGGTGTTGAGCATACTCAGGGAGAAGCAACTCTATGCTAAACTGAGCAAATGCGAATTTTGGCTGCCGGAAGTGAAATTTCTGGCCATGTTATATCTAGCGACGGAGTTGCGGTTGATCCAAGCAAGGTAGATGCGGTTACGGGTGGAAACGGCCGAGAGGCGTGACGGAGATCCGTAGTTTTCTTGGTACGGCGGGATACTACCGCAGATTCATACGGGATTTCTCGCGTCTAGCCCTTCCATTGACAAAGCTTACGAGGAAGAATCAACCCTTTGTATGGGGAGATGGCGTGAGGAGAGCTTTAAACCGAGAGAGATTGACTACAGCACCGGTGTTAATCATCCCGAGATCCGAGATGAGAAGTATGTTGTTTACGGTGATGCCGGTGGGCAAGGGTTGGGATGTGTCTGATGCAACAGGGCGAGTGGTGGCTTATGCCTCTCGTCAGCTGAAGCCTCACGAGTTAAACTATCCTACACACGATCTAGAGCTGGCGGCTATCGTGTTCGCTTTGAAGATATGGAGGCATTACTTGTACGGTGTAACCGTAGAAGTGTATTGTGATCACAAAAGTTTGAAATACTTGTTCGATCAACGAGAACTCAACATGAGACAACGTCGTTGGATGGAGCTGATTAAAGACTACACCCTGGAGATCAAGTATCATCTGGGTAAAGCAAACGTCGTTCTTGATGCTCTTAGCGGGAAGACGGTGCGGGTGGCATATATGATGATACAAGAGCAGAAATTCTTGGAAGATTTCGAGAGATGCGAATCTATCCAATCAAGTCTGCATGGGTCTTCATGCACCGGTGATGCCTATCTTGCAACTCTTCTTGTTAGTCAAGGGAGTATGATCGAGAGATGAAGTTGAGAAAGCTCAAGCAGCAAGATGATTGGGCAAAAGAGATACGTGAGAAGATCTCTCGAGGTGAGACCCAAGACCATGACCTATCACTTAGTGGTTTGGTCGGGTACAAGAAGCGAATCTATGTACCGCGGTTGATGAATTAAGGCGGAAGATAATGGATGAGGCTCACAAGAGTAAATATACTCTACATCCGAGGCATGGTCAAGATGTACCAGAGTATGAAATCCGAACTTTGGTGGCCGGAATGAAGAAAGACGTTACAGAGTACGTGGCCAAGTGCTTGACTGTCGAGAAGGTGAAGATTGAACACCGTCGACCCCCGGTCTTTTGCAAGGACTAGAGCTGCGGAATGGAAATGGGAGAACATAACCATGGATTTTGTGGTAGGTCTGCCCAAAATCGGGAATCATGATACGATTTGGGTAGTTGTTGACAGATTAACCAAGTCAAGACACTTCATTCCCATCGGTATCCACTATTCTCCGAACGATTGGCGGGGATTTATATCAAAGAGATAGTGAGATTGCATGGTATTCCTAAGAGCATTGTCTCGATCGGGACACGCGTTTCAAATCCCGTTTCGGCAAGCGTTACGAAGGTATGGGGACTAAGGCGAGGTTCAGTTCGGCTTATCACCCTCAACCGACAGTCAATCGAAAGGACGATTCGAGTATTTGGAGGATATCTTTGCGAGCATGTGCCCTTGATTTCAAAGGAAGTTGGGATCAACATCTTTCGCTAGCGAGTTTGCATATAACAACAGTTATCATGCTAGTATACAAATGGCCCCGTTCGAGGCATTGTATGGGCGGAAGTGTCAATCACCATTATGCTGGACAGATTCATCTGAAAAGCAGTTACTTGGGCCAGATATGCTTGAGCAGACCTCTGAGCAGATCGCGTTGATCAAGAAGAGACTCCTAGCCGCACATAGTAGACAGAAGAGCTATGCGAACAAAAGGAGGAGACCCTTAACGTTCTATGTCGGCGACCATGTATTCCTAAAGTTATCTCCAGTAACTGGTGTCGGCAGAACGCTTAAGAGGAAGAAACTGAGTCCACGATACGTAGGACCCTTTGAGATTTTGGCTAAGCGCGGAGAAGTAGCTTATCAGATAGCTTTACCCCGAACACGAGTAATCTCCACGACGTTTTCCACGTGTCACAATTGAAGAAATACCAACCAGAGGCGGGATCATGTCATTGAGTACGAAGACGTTGAAGTACGGCATGATAATACCTTCATCGTTGAGCCAAAACAAATCATTGATCATAAGGAGAAACGGCTCGAAATAAGACTATTACGATAGTGAAGGTGGTGCGGAAGGGTTTAACACCCGAAGAGGCAACTTGGGAAACCGAGAGTGACATGAAGGAGAAGTACCCGAGTTCATGGCCCGAAGTTTAGTTAGTATAGATTAAATTTCGAGGCGAAATTTTGTGTAAGGGGAGAAATGTAATACCGGATATTTATACGGAATATTATAAATAAAAGTTGGATATTTCGATAAGTGAAATTTCAATCTCCGATCTTGTATAATTATAGTCTATTTTCTAAGTAGAATTTCTGCAAGAAATTAGGGAGTTTAAGGGCCAAAGTGCCAAAATGACTAAAATGCCCCGTAAAGGGTAATCAACTTAGGAAATTATGAAAAAATACCAAAAGTTAGTAAAGTGACCAAGTAAATTAGGAGAGTATATTATCTCTAATTATTGTAATTTAATAAATTATGAACTTTGAGAAATTGTACAAGAATGTTCAAAAAGTAATAAAGACCAAAATACCCTTGCAATTATGGATTAATGCAATGGGCATGGAAATTCTAGTGTTAAAGCAAAAGTTTGAAGATAAAGGAGTGTCTTAATTAAGAAAATTACCAACAAGTGATAATAGAATAATTAAGTAATATTGGGCTAATTACTTAAGTGTAAACAAAGGAAATTAAGAGATAATTGTGTAAAGCTCAAAAATTGGTGGTAATTGGCTTAAAATTAGTAAAAATATATTTACTAATTAATTGGAAATTTTGGAGAAAAATAGTTGAGTTTAGGTATTTTTAAGCCTAAATACAAGAATGGACCAATTAGGTAATTTTGTGGAATTTTGGAAAAATTAAATAAATAAATAATTAAATAATTAATTAAATAAAAAATTAATATTTATTAAATAAAAAATGGGCCAGCCGAAAATGGACCCAAGAAAAAGAGAAAATAAATGAAAAATGAAATGAGAAAATATTTATGCAAGTGGACATATTATATTATTATAATTAATTAAAGCAAAAATATGTGAATAGTAATATTTAAGTTAGGAAACGGACCCTATCTAGAGATCTAGGAATGGGATTATCAATATCAAAGTAGATTATTGATCGGTGGAATTTTACCTTCCATTGGACTCTTCGGAAGTTAATTAGAGTAGTTTGTGCATTTTCCTAATAAAACAAAATAGGGAAAAATGCATATAGGCATAATTTTGGAAAAGAGGAAAATAAATTCTAACTCAACATTTAGGAATGGGTTTGAATTTATTTAGACATATTTGGAATCAGTGAATTATTTCGAAGAGATTGATATCTCGAAAGCGAATTCGACACCAGGACGCGTTCGGACACGTTTTCGAGGAACTTCAATTGGATTTGTTGGAGACCTATATGGAATCAAAATTTAGGTTAACTTGGACATTTCTACTAAGTGAGAACATGTCTTGAGTTGTAAATCCAGAATTTTGTGAATTCTCAGAAATCACGCGAATCGGGTGCCGATCGGGAAAATGGGTTTTTTTTATAACCCAAAATTCCAAACAAAGCCCTAATTTGCCAAACAAGGCCCTTGTTTTTTTCCTATAAATACCCCCCCCCTCCTTCATAATTCTCACACCTTTTCTTCCTTCTCTTGGCCGAAATTTTTGGTTGAGAAAGAAGAGAAAGGAGCTCTGGGGAATTGTGTGTGGCTCTGTAGAATTGTCAGGAAAGTCTTCAACGGGTAAGTCTTTCGGTCTTTAGTTTTTAGTTTAGTAGTTAGTAGAATTGTTAGTTAGATTTAGAAAGTAGGTGACAAGATTCCTACAAATGTTTTAGAGCCTTGTTTGCGTTGAAAAAATATGCGAGGTGTAAACATAGTAGGGATCGAGTCATTGAAAAGTTGTAGTTTTATAGCTCTTTTAAAGGTTAGGGGTAGTAATAGCCTTTAAATTTTGAGTATGATTGGGTATCATATGGGAGGGCTATTTTAGTCTTTATTTTCGAAAATCATAAATGCGTCGAAGTTACGGCGAAATTTTGGGAAGAAAATAGCCTACGTAGCGGAAGCGCTGGTGAAATTCCGCCAAGTAGGGGTATAGGGGCAAAATGGTAATTTTTACCTAAAATGCCGATTATAATGTCAAATTACTAATGGAAGTGACATTATTCTCATAGGATATCCGAAATCCTAATTTGTTGCCGTTACTGTTGTCCAACGTGCATTTGTCGGACAAGCCGTTGTTTCAGTCAAAAGTACAAGTTTCCGCCAGAAACACTTACGTACATCAACGAAGGTACGGACGCGTACTGTAACACTAATCCTATAGCTCTCATATACATATATGTCATAGATACGTTCATATACCGGGACTCTGTTTAGGGTCGCCGCTTTACATCTGACCTTGTACGGGTTATAGACATGATAATACCGCTTTGAGTTTTCCTAGCGGCGAGGACACGTGTTCGTGGCACGAGTTAATGTGCGAGCTATATTTGTGTAGGACTTTACGTCTTGCTTCATGCTTATGTACTGCGTGTCACAATGTTGTTGTGTAGGACCTTACATAATTGCTTCATGCTTATGTTACATGCGTGTCACACTTCGATGAGATGTTCTTTGTTATGTCATGAATATCTATTGTATATATACTGTTTTTTATTTGAGCATAAGGTTAACTTAGTTACACGAGATTCAATGCGGTGAATTGAATCTCATTTGTAGCTTCAGTGCGGAGGACCGCGAATTGATGTCAGGGAAAGCGGCGGGAGTGACTTGCGGAAGAAGTCATCTTTATCTTATCGCTTTCTTTTCCTTTCTGCCGATTACTTTAGAACCTTAGGATTACTGTAATCAATACTTTATTACACTATGGTTCATGTTATATTATGATCAGTTACTCTTACGCTCCATTGCTCATCTCTGATTGATTGCAAAAAAAAAAAATTCCGCTTTAGAAAATGGGATGTTACACACCGCGTGCTTTTTTCTGGAGAAAAAGTATACACGTGGTTACGTTTTAGGAGCGCCCAGCACCACGGCAGTTAGTTGACCGTTAGTCAACTGTTAACTTGGATGGAACGCTGATGTGGCGTGACGTGGCGCTTATTTGGACTGACACGCTGACATGGATGCTGACGTGGACGCTGATGGTAGGAAAAAAAAAGAAAATTACCATTTTGCCCCTTATTTTTAAATGAAAATTACCTTTTTGCCCTTGGTTTTAAATGAAAATTACCTTTTTGCCCTTGGTTTTAAATGAAAATTACCCTTTTGCCCTTAGTTTTAAATCATAATAAAAACTAAAAACACCCATCCACCACCGGCCCCACCACCGCTGGCCGACCACCACCACCGGCCGGCGGCGGCCGGCCGACCACCACCATCGCCGGCTAGCGGCCGACCACCACCACCGGTGGCGGCGGCGGCATGGTGGTCGGCCGCGGTGGTGGGGCCCACCAAGGAGGGTATTTTTAGTTTTTTTAAAAAAACTTAGGGTAAAAGGGTAATTTTATTTAAAACTAAGAGCAAAAGTGTAATTTTACCCGAGTTACTGTTCATTTCCATCCAACTTAACAGTTGACTAACGGTCAACTAACTGCCGTGGTGCTGGGCGTTCCCAAAACGTAACCACGTGTGTACTTTTGCTTCAGAAAAAAGCACGTGGTGCTGGGCGCTCCTGGGGGAAAAGCTCATGTGTAAAATTGCTCCTTAACCCTTTTTAAAAACAAATTATTTTGGTGTTTTTCCCGGAATGTTATGTGTAAAAGGGATCTATTTACAAATAACTTTGTACAACTGAATGTTTAGATAGAGGACTTTATTATTACTTTTTTTTTTTTTTCTTTTTTCTTTTTTAAACTTCTCTACAAAAACTAAAATTTATGAAAAAGGCAGTTTAAAAAACATAAGCGGAAGTTAATTACTCTTACCATTTTGAAAGTTTGTTTGACAAGGTACTTTTGACATAATGTGAACCAAATACACCCAATGAATCTTTAATTTAGATTTTTATTTAAATTTTTGAATTTCTTAATTTTTTGAATGGTTGAGTTGTTTTTTTATAAGAAAAATGCCTATTAGAATATTGTCTCCAATTTTTTTTTTTTGAATATTTTCTTTGTAAATAAAACTCTAATACAATATATATATATATATATATATATATATTTTCTTACTAATTAAGTGGAGTTAGCTATATGAATTGTATAATGACATTATATATGTTGTATTTGCAAACAACTCTTTTGATATATTATTCACCAATAGATTTCAATTGTTAATTTTCTTAAGTGTCCTTCTTAATTAGTTGCCTCTACATTTTTTTATAATGATAAAGGTCATCTTCTCAATTATTTTTATTGGTGTTTTTAGTGGCCTTCTTTCCATTTATTCGTATTTCAAACCATTTTAAACAAATCTAACATTTTCTTGCCACACCAATTTTTGTTGTTAAACAATCATTACAAATCTTTTTTTTTGATGATTATATATTTATCTCAATTCTCTATTCTTTTGTTGCCCTTTCAACACCTAATATTTATTATTATCACATAACATTACTGGTAGCATTAGTTTGATAAAACTTCCCTTTCAAGCTTAGTAAAAAAAAAAAACTTTGCCATTATACGAAAAACACTTTTCTTTTTTGACCTGTCTACGAATAACACTTGTATTTTCCTCCATTTGATCCACCAAAAATTTGTATCATATATGTATATTCATCAATTTCTAGCAATCCCACAATCATATCTTAGATTTTGTCACTTGTGGTATGGTTTACTTTGGCTTCCAATTTTTATCACCAAATTAATCTAAACTACTTATTAAATTTGTAATACATGTAAGTAATTATATAACCACTTTTTGAGTTCGGGAGGCATGGCTTGACTTTAATAAGCCACCAGGACCCAACTTACCTAAAATTTTGTGTATAAAAAATAGTTCGGAGGCATGCTTTGACTTTGGTGAGTCCCCAAAACCCAACTCACCTAAACTTTTGTGTATAAAAAGTTTCTCCTTGACCTTATAGTGTACAAAGTGACAGTCAAATTCAATGTGTTTTTTTTCATACGTTCATGATTCATGAAACATAGAGTTAGAGGCTCTGTGTAGAGCAGTTTTATTATCACACCACAATTTTGTAGGCAGTGACATGGCAAGACCAACCTCCTTCATTAACTGGTGAATCCACACAATTTTCTGTATTGACAGCGCCATGGCTCTATACACAGCTTCTGCACAAGACCAAGAAACCACATCGTACTTCTTGCTCCTCCAAGACACTAAATTTCCACGTCCACAAACATTCAATATCTTGTGGTGGATCTTCTGGTAGGCTTTGACCGCCCATGATCTGCATCACAAAAGCATTTAATATTGATATGGCCATGATTTATATAGAGTATACCACGACTTGGTGAGCCCTTCAAGTAATGTAAGACATGCTTTAAAGTTTCCCATTGAGCAACGATCAGTGCTATCATGAATTGGCTAAGCACACTAACTGAAAGGTCACATCAGGGTGAGTCATCATGAGATAGTTCAATTTCCCAATCAGTCTATATGGGTACAAATGGTTTGATCTTCTCAGGATCAACCCTTATTCTCACATACTCAAGTAGATTGTCAAACGGTACGCTGTCAACAATGTCCAAAAAAGGATTAGGAATCATGGGAAAGCTACTTGGTGTTACTTCAAGTTTCTTGATTTCTTTTAGCAGATCAAGAATATACTTCCTCTGTGTCATGAGCATGCCCTTCTTGCTTCTCATAACCTTGATCCCAGGAAAGTACTTTAACAGACCCAAATCCTTTGTTTCGAAATGAGAAAGGAGAAAGGCCTTGAGTGACAAGATTCCCAAAGTATTCTACTCGTAACAACAATGTCATCAACATATACCACTAAGAGAATCATGTCAGCATCTCTCTGCTGATAAAACACAGAATGATCACACTTACTCTGAGTTAGACCAAACTTCTTAGCCACATAGCTAAACCTGTCAAACCAAGCATGATGGCTCTGCTTCAAATCATACAAAGACTTTTGAAGATGACATACCTTCCCATGCTCCCCTGAGCAACAAAACCAAGTGATTGCTCCATGTAAACTTCCTCAAGAAGATCATCATTCAAGAAAGAATTTTTAATATCCAACTGATGATGATCCCAAACATAGGTGGCTTCCATAGAAATGAAGAGGCGAACAAAGGATAGTTTTGCCATAGGAGAGAAGGTTTTCGAATAGTCAACATCATCGTAGGTTTAAGCATATCCCTTGGCAACTAGTTGAACCTTCGAACGTTCCAAGGTGGCATCAGCTTTTTTTTTTTGTACTGTGAACACCCACTTACACCTGATGGCCTTCTTTCCATGAGGTAAATCAACGAGAGTCCAGGTACTTTACTTATTAAGGGCCATAATTTCTTCTTCTATTGTAGCACACCAATTGGGACAAGCTAAGGCTTAGTGGAGAGTAGTGGGAATGGTGATTGAGTTTAAGGATGATAAAAAGGAACATGATGGAGGAGACATGTGGTTATAGGAAATAAAGGAAGAGATAAGATAGGTACAAGTACATTTACCTTTTACGTAAGGCAATGCGCAAGTCATTAAAAGTATCAAGAACTGATTTGAGTTCAGGGGCAGGTTCAATAATAGGAGTGGGGACAACTAGCTCTGGATCAAACGTTGAAGTGGGCACTAGTGGTCAATGAACACGATCAACTACATTACTGTCCCTGAGACTTTTCTGATACACATGATGGAAAGGTGGTTTAGTAGATGTCGGAACAAACACTTGCACTAGTGGTAAATGGACCTCATACACCAAGATATCATCAATATCTTATGTTTTTCAATAGGAAACAAGAGGTTTGAAGGAAACAGAGTCATAAACGGAGTGTTGCTATTGAGAACAGGAAATGTCATACGATTAATAAGAAAACATGTAGTTGACATAACATCAGCCTAAGAAGGTTTGGGAACCTTCATTTGAAAAATTAGAGCCCGAATGACTTCTAATAAGTGCCGGTTCTTACATTTTGTAACACCATTTTGAGCCGGAGTGTCTGCACAAGAGGACTGACAAAGCATGCCATACTGCAACATATAGTTTTGAAATTGGGCAGAGAATATTTGGTTTTCATAGATACATCAAATAAGTTTTGATTACAACACAAAAGTTGCAAAAGTGAGTGAATAACTCAAGGAGATTTTTCATTTAATAGAGCCAGGTGATACGATAGAAATCATCAACAAAAGTAACAAAATACATAAAACCAAGCTTGGACTCGACATGACACGGACCCCAAACATCATAATGGACTAAATCAAAGGGAGATGTAGCCCGTTTATTGAATCAAGGTGTTAAATAAACACAATGATGTTTAGCAAACTGACACGACTCACATTGTAAAGATGAAAAATGATGGAACTAAGGATACATCCTCTTCAAGGAAGACAAAGACACATGACCTAAATGACAATGAATATAAAAAAGGGACGAACCATTAGAGCAAGCAACTGAACTGGAAACCTGATCATTAAGGACGTAATGGTTGTCAGATTCATAGGCCCTACCAATAGCTTGCTTCATTCGATATCATATATCAAACAATGGTCAGTAAATGTTGTGGTAAAACAGTTTCATTATCGAGTAAGCTTGTTGGGAGATAGAAGGTTAAAGGCAAGGTCAAGGACATTAAGGACCGAGGATAAGGAAATAGATGGAGTAGGTTGAACAATGCCAGATCTAAGAACACGAGAAGTAGAACCATTGGCAATTGTTGTACTAGAAGGATTGGAATAAGGAGGTACAAGCATAACAAATGATGGTTACTTATCATATGGTCAATAGAACTAGAATCTATAATCCATTTGACGGAAGAGGAGACAAGACACGTCTCAATATTCCCTTTTGCTACAAGGCCACTAATAGATCCGAGGGCGTACTTCTGCAACGCATGATACTCCGTAATAGAAATCAAAATCATGTAATCACCACAGCAATCATCCACAAAATACCTTAAGAGAAGATTTAGAGATCCAAACATGATACAAAAAGCCTAAAAAACTTCCTAGAGTGTCCAACCAAGGACAACTAGCCAATGAGCATCCAAACTATAATAACTTGACCGAGAATCCTAGCAGCCACCCCAAGGACTTAAAGACTATAAAAAAACCAAGAAGCACTGCGTAAGCCATTAGGTGAGAGCAAGTACCTAGAAGGATAACAACAACTCAGGATCACACCAGTAACCAACCAAACGACACCCAAGCAGCTATAGAGGTGCCAAACAAAAGGAAAATGCCAATAGATCTCACACGATTAGTAACCGAAAGTAAGTTCACAAGGTAACAAGGTGAAAGACAACACCTCAAATCTTGCTTCATAACACAACAAAAACATGCAATAGACAACAAGAAAGTAGGTCACATTAGGAACAAATTAGTGACCCAACAACAAAGACAATTGTCTCAACCCACAATCTGAAGACAGAAATATCCACTCAATTCAAGCCAAAGAACACTCAAAACATGCCGGAAAACGTGAAAGGAGGTGAACCCAGTTACTAAACCTTCATATATGAGTATGAAAACACTACAGTCATGCTGGAAATGAGGAGTCAACATCAAAAGCAGTAAATCATGCTAGAAAAGGTCGCAAGAGACAGGCCCACTCACCGGTGGGTGGATAGATGGCGAGAATCAAAGTGGCACATGAGCCTCATGCGTCGCTCAAAAGCCGATTGGACCATCGAGGATATGCCAATCGGAACCTCTTGGTGCTCCCTGTAATACCCTAATTTTCATAATTCATATAAACATAATATTTTGGCTAATTATTAGCAAAATAACAAAGGTGAATATGTGTCTCAAAGAAATATAATCTATTGATTATATTTTTATCCAAATTTTATTTTGGAATTAATTAACCAATGGTTAATTATGAGACTACATTTAGGGGCTATTAAATGTGATAAAATACCATATGAAATAAATAGCTATTTTAAATGCTCATAAGACAAGAAAAGGAAATGAATGACACTTAGTTAAATTACTATCAAATGATAACAAATCCTTGTGTAATGAAATTACCTTAATTGAAATTAAGGTTAAGCACTTGTTAGGAAAGGGATGAATATTTAAATTCTTAAATAACCAATAGTGTATATGTGATTAATCTAAGAGAAGCAATTAAGACTTCTAATAGGGGGCCAATATTTTCGAAATAATTAAGGGCCAAAGATAAAGGGATTAAACTTGTTAATTAAAACACTAATGACATATGAAGAGGGAATGACAATTAAATTCTTGATTAGCATGATAATTAATGATTTCTAATTAGTGTTGAAAAGTCAACAATTGCAACTAGGATCCAATGGTCAAGATTAAAGGTAATAAAGTTGAATCTAATGGTCCTAATTAATAAATAAGCTTAATCCTCTTGTAATTGAGTTAGCCAATGAGAAACCAAGATAATGATCTAAATCCTTGTGAAATTAATTAGACCAATGGGAGACTTGAGCAATGGAAGGTGAGGATTAAATATAATAAAGCTAAATCCAATGGTGTTAATTAATCATCAAATTAAGCTAAATCGTTGTGAAAAGGGATGAACCAATAGGAGGCCTAGTATATTAATTATTAGACACATAAGGAAACAAATTCTTGAGCCATATAGAGAGGGGGACGGATTGCATAAAGAAGAAGGAAAAAATACATTAAACACATGATAATTGGCACATGGGTGCATTAATTGACAAATTGGAAGATGATAAGATAGGGTAATTAATGGTGGAAGAAGATAGGATTTTCATGGAGATAGGAAGAGGATATTTTGTGAGGAAAGAGGGCTAAGAGCACATGCGATAATTGGGGAGACAAATTGGAAGAGGATAGAGTACTTGAAGATAAGATAATTAATGGAAAATGGAAGAAGATAAGGAGAGAGAAGAGGAGCACGTTTTTGAGAGAGAGAAATATGAGATTTAACCATGGTTTCCAATGTTACCATGGTTACCATTGAGATTTTCCTATAAATAGGGACCTTGCTCCATTCACAATTCTTCACACCAAAACACAATCACTTCTAATCCTTTGGGATAGGGAGTGAGATGTGAGTTCTTTTTGGAGGTGAGGAGCAAGAAGGATGAAGGAGTTATGCTTCAAGAGGTAAACAAGCTTTTAGTTTCTAGTCTTTAGTTTTTGTAGTTTTTGAAGTTCTAGTTTAAGTTCTTGAGTTTTAGTTTTAGTTCTTAGTATAATTGTAGTTTTAATCTAGGAAATTGTTAGGAAAATTCCTTTAATTGTTTTTAGGCCTCCTTGCATTGATAAATGCCTAATGAGGTA
Organism: Acacia pycnantha; assembly: GCA_025563575.1. Taxonomy (NCBI): domain Eukaryota; kingdom Viridiplantae; phylum Streptophyta; class Magnoliopsida; order Fabales; family Fabaceae; genus Acacia; species Acacia pycnantha. The sequence goes on from JAMWYP010000114.1 coordinate 98,065, forward strand.
AAAACTTGTGAGGGAATAAGTTTTGGAAAGTTATAGATCAAGATTGTGAAAGTTGTAGGATTTTCGGTTGTTAAGCTATGTGCAGCCAACGAAAAAGAGGAAATTATTTTATGTTCGGAATGATATTCAAAAATCATGAGATTTTACATGAGTATAGTAGACATGTGTGGCTTTCCAAATATATAAAATATGTATCATTTGGAGTTCTACATAAGCAGATAAAAATCCTTGAAGTTAGGCTATTTTTCCAGACGAAATTCTGGGCAGAGGTTGAAGAACATTAAACTGGGAATGATATACTTAATCTGGGTAAAAAAAAGTATTTTTCCTAAAAATTAGACATGATAAGGGTTCCAGTAAATTTTACGGAACCTCGTTTCGATTTGTGTAGAATTAATTGTGATTTTTCAAAGTTTTTGGAAAATCTGCCCAGCAAATCTATTAATTCGTTTTTGAGAAAATGTAAGGGCAAAATTGTAATAATGAATACACCAAGGGTAGAAATGTCAAAATGGGTGGAAATAACCTTTTTGATATTATTTTAAGAGATATAATATTAGTTGTGATATTGTGGGAAAAATGAATAATCCGACGATAGCATATAGGATATCTGGGAAAAGCGGAGTGGGATCAAAAGATCAGGCAAGTTGGCCAATACGCGGTGAAAGGAACGTTCACGGCGTTCTGTAACACTAACTCTAATGCTTATAGTATGTTTATATATGACAGTGATATTCATAAACTAAGATGTCGTCTTAGTTCATTACTTTCACATTCAGCTTTACACGGGTTATAGTCTTATTAATACCGTTGAGTTTTCCTAGCGCTGAGGACACGAATGTACATCGTGGCACTGGTGAATAGTGCAGACCGTGATAACATACATATGCAGGGGTTGTGTATTGTTATTGCCTTACATATGTGATTATGTATTTTCCTACATCTGTTATGGGCTTTTGTAGTGATTATTGCTGAAATGTCATGAATATCTGTCATACATATATTGTTTACATAAGCATGAGGTTAACCGTTACCTGAGGTCCAATGGGCATTGGACCTCAGTCTTAACTAATAGTACAGGAAAGGATCAAGGATCAGAGAAGGCACTGGTAGATAAAATGCACCAAAGGACGGAGCCGTGAGGAGGCACCGGTCGAGACAAGAGCCGGAAGAAGTTAACAGAGCCTACTTTCTGGCATGGATCTAATAAAGTTACTTTGAACAGTTTGGTGCCGAAGGCAAGGCTAGTCTATGTGGGTCAGTCAATCAGTCGCCGTGAACTCGGTGAGACTCCCATGATAGACACTTACCTGGCCAATCTGTTTGGTTAACTGAGTTAGGTTCATTGCCCCAAGTCTAAGTTAAGGCTTGGTGAAAGTATGTATAGTTACTATTTGAGAATTGTAATTATAAAAGTCCTGTAATATTGTATCACATGAATATTCCTTCGGGTTATTTAATATACCAGATTATGTCAGGCATCATCATATGTCGGGGCATTTTATATCAGTTACTCATTGTCCAATTATTAATGCATGCTCTCCGTTTCCGCGTTACTCTGATGTAGCACCTCAAACTCTGTTGATTTTTCTAAAACCAAGTGCCAACCGACACAATTTGTGGTGTGGAATTTGAGATGTTACATTTTGGTATCAGAGCTAGCTTCATAGCTAGTCTCAAGCATTGTATGGACAACTAGGTTAAGAGTACTGATATAATACTGGTATTGTGATACAGAAAGGACGTATGCCCTAAAGGAAAAGGGTTAGGCTTGGGGTAGTTAGGACCCTAAAGATGGAAGAGCTGGCACAGAACATGGGTTTTGATGCTAAACTCTAGGACTTCTGATATGGAAATCGAAGTCTGAATGAAATTCCTGCCTAGTGTTTCAAGGGGAAGCGGTACAAAGAAGTCGGTACTGCTTAGGTTTTCCTGTAGACAGTAAACCTACTGTTTAGATTTCCCTGTAGAAACAGTGACCTAGTGATTAAAATTCCCTGTAGAAACAGTGACCTAGTGATTAAAATTCCCTGTAGAAATAGTAACTTGCTAAGTTACCCTGAGGGGACAATCCCTGCCTAGTAGAGGCTGGACACCATGCGTGCAACGGGCATGGCTCCGGGACGAAGGTCTTTGACTAAATCCTTGACGGTGGTGGTCGATAGATAGATAAGGGAAAGTACTCAATATTTTTGGGGAGGCAGTTTATGTCGTACTAGTACTTGTGAGAGTTGTCGGTACCCAGTGGTATGTGTACCGGTATTAGTACCCAGATCCAACAGACGCTATGAAGTTAAGCGTGCTTAGGCGAGAGAAATCTCAGGATTCTTAACCCCTGGGATGTAGCATAAGGATTTGAGATCCTTTAAGCTAAAGCCTGAACACCCTGCAGTATGAAACATGGTGATCCTTTGGGATACCATGAGAGTAGATAGAGTGATGATAGGCTTGAAGAAGAGATAGTTCTTAGGTCAAGATATGACTGAGCATTGCCTAAAGTTCCAGTACCTGAGAGTAGTAACCCTGAGGAAGTATGAGTGAGGTTACCTTAAGTTTCCATACCTGAGAGTTAGTTCCTTAACGGAACCATACAATAGTTAGAACCTTAGTAGCCACGGGTTATGGTTTCAAGGTGAGACCGATAACCATAGTGATGTTAGTGGCCAATAGATTTCCCTGAGAACTAGGTGGTTACCCGATAGGAAAAATTGAGATAAAAATGTTGCCTGGAGCTGGACTGATAGTGAAAGTCTGTAAGTAGAATGACCCCAGATGAGATGACAGAAATAGAGACAGCAGATTACGAAACCACTAAAGGGTAGGAACCTGATAAGATCTGAGTTCTCGTTATAATGATTCTGAGACGATCGACTGAAGACAGTACTACTTATGGGAAGTTTGATCGGAAAGGGCTACCTACGGAGGGTTCGGCGGAGGAGCCGACCGATCGGAGGGATTGTGTGAAACGCCGAGTGAAGTACCGTGGAGTGCAGCCGCCGTGACAACGAACCATAGAGTAGAGCTACCAGTGTATCGGTTCTCAAGCTTAGTACATTATAACGAATTCCGCATCTAATAGGTTCCCTAGAGAAAAGGTTTATGCAATCTAGTACATTGTCATGGGGTGCTCCGGCGTAGTATAGCATATGTCGTAGTCATGGATCAATTGATCCGGTAGTTGCGCTTAAAGCTGCACGGATTAGGATATGTCTTGGTGAAAACAAAGAGATGATGTGTATCTCTCAGATGTTCATGGTGGGCAGTAAGACCTTTGCGACCGGTGTGTCCATAGGTCATTGGACATGTATATGTTCGATGAAAAGCCCTAAGTCCTATGAGATGATTGTGTATATAGGCTGGCATAAGCCCAGGGTTGTTCAGCAACAAATATTGGGAACTGTCTTGAAGAGACTTTGAAACCCGAGGATAGCGGGCGATATCCGTGATAACCGGAAGACTAAAGTAGAATAGACTAAGCATTCTACGGATGATTTCAGTAACCAAGGATAGAGGTCCGAATGCAAATAGTTAGTAATGACCTTCTAAGATTAGTTGTCTGATTCCTGAGTAAGGTTTAAAAATTGAAATTTTAAAACTTGCCAATACACCTGTTGTGTTTGTGAAAATATTTGAAATTGAATTTCAAACTTGTGAATTTTTGAAACAATTTTTCAAGTGAAATGTTTCAACAGAATTTGAGATGGTCAGTTTTGAAATGATGTTGTCTTATAAAAGAGGTTTTGTTAGAACCCAGCGTTTGAAACTGAGTTTTCAACTATGTTGTGGTAAAGTCAGTACAGAACTGGAAGGGCAGAAGCTATTGTAGATGTACACGGTTTGCTGGGTCTTGCCAGATGTTTTGAAATATTTGAAATCGGTTGCCTTTGATAAATGTTCTTTTTGAACAAAGAGTTTTTGAGGGGATTTGTTTTGAGAGAATGAAAACCGCACCAGCAGTAAACGCACCCAATCCATAACATTTCGCTGAGGGCGTATGTTTATTTAAGTAAAACCTGACTGTCTATGTATGGACTGAGTTTCCAGTAGATAGGGTTGCTACTTTATGTGCCAGTGTGAACACTGGGTCTCTTATGGGAGGGGCGGAGGTTCTCCCACATTATGTAGAAGCCGAATTTGGGGATTGGGATACAGTGCTCACTGTACCAAGTGGTTGAAGTGGTGATGTGAACTCTCCATTGTTAAAGATTTTATGAATTATACTCAAAGATATGTACCGGTAGTAAAATTTTTTGAGACTGATTCGGCAGTGAATGTGTTTTCACGAATTTGTGTTGGTAGCAATTAAGTTTGAAAATGTGATAGCACTATTACTTTTTGGTATAGTGTGGATTGCGAAGTGTCTTGAGACCACGAAAAATTTTCATTGTGTGAAATTTGAAAATGAGACAACATAATGGTTTTGGGTAGCGATGAAATGTTGTCAATGCTATTGTGTTGAAAAGCGGTGTAGTTGGAAATTTTGATATAGGAACAGGAACAAATAGAAAGGTCTAGAACACTGAGCTAGTTAAGCCAGATAGTAGTTGTCAGTTATAGTGCTAAGAAAGTAGTCTGAGAGCCTGAATGGGAAAGGCTCAGAAGAAATAGACGAGCAGAGGCTCGAGACAATAAGACCTAATGTGCAAGTGTACACGGGACGGTGTCCCTAGGCCATAAGACTGGTGATGCTTAGCACTGTATAGAACGCTGATTGACATGATGAATTTAGACTAGTAAGTCTATAGTACATCTTGAGTCTAGCAAAACATTCATTGTACCAGGTGATAAGTGAGATGCCTAAGGCCTGAGGATGATTTCCTAGGTAGTAAGGCTAGAATCTCCAGTGTTGTGGTAATAGATTGAGCCGAAAGGCCAATATGTGATAAGCCGAAAGGCTGAATAAGTCCTGTAGAGAGGCCTGCGTAACCAAGCACCGTGAGAATGGACATGTGAGTCCTGCATTTAAATAGTATACCTAGGTACAAGCAGAATGAGAATGTTATGATACATAGACAAGGATTAGACTAGATGTCTAGGTTATTTCGCCGAGGTTATATGTACAAATTTCGAGGACGAAATTTAATTTAACGGGGGGAGAAATGTAATACCCTAATTTTCATAATTCATATAAACATAATATTTTGGCTAATCATTAGCAAAATAACAAAGGTGGATATGTGTCTCAAAGAAATATAATCTATTGATTATATTTTTATCGAAATTTTAATTTGGAATTAATTAACCAATGGTTAATTATGAGACTACATTTAGGGGCTATTAAATGTGATAAAATACCACATGAAATAAATAGCTATTCTAAATGCTCATAAGACAAGAAAAGGAAATGAATGACACTTAGTTAAATTACTATCAAATGATAACAAATCCTTGTGTAGTGAAATTACCTTAATTGAAATTAAGGTTAAGCACTTGTTAGGAAAGGGATTAATATTTAAATCCTTAAATAACCAATAGTGCATATGTGATTAATCTAAGAGAAGCAATTAAGACTTCTAATAGGGGGCCAATATTTTCGAAATAATTAAGGGACAAAGATAAAGGGATTAAACTTGTTAATTAAAACACTAATGACATATGAAGAGGGAATGACAATTAAATTCTTGATTAGCATGATAATTAAGGATTTCTAATTAGTGTTGAAAAGTCAACAACTGCAACTAGGATCCAATGGTCAAGATTAAAGGTAATAAAGTTGAATCTAATGGTCCTAATTAATAAATAAGCTTAATCCTCTTGTAATTGAGTTAGCCAATGAGAAACCAAGATAATGATCTAAATCCTTGTGAAATTAATTAGACCAATAGGAGACTTGAGCAATGGAAGGTGAGGATTAAATATAATAAAGCTAAATCCAATGGTGTTAATTAATCATCAAATTAAGCTAAATCGTTGTGAAAAGGGATGAACCAATAGGAGGCCTAGTATATTAATTATTAGACACATAAGGAAACAAATTCTTGAGCCATATAGAGAGGGGGACGGATTGCATAAAGAAGAAGGAAAAAAGTACATTAAACACATGATAATTGGCACATGGGTGCATTAATTGACAAATTGGATGAGGATAAGATAGGGTAATTAATGGTGGAAGAGGATAGGATTTTCATGGAGATTGGAAGAGGATATTTTGTGAGATAAGAGAGCTAAGAGCACATGGGATACTTGGGGAGACAAATTGGAAGCGGATAGAGTACACTACAAAAAAAAAAATCGATTTTTGTAGTGGAAAATGGAAGAAGATAAGGAGAGAGAAGAGGAGCACGTTTTTGAGAGAGAGTAATATGAGATTTAACCATGGTTGCCATTGAGATTTTCCTATAAATAGGGACCTTGCTCCATTCACAATTCTTCACACCAAAACACAATCACTTCTAATCCTTTGGGATAAGGAGTGAGATGTGAGTTCTTTTGGAGGTGAGGAGCAAGAAGGATGAAGGAGTTATGCTTCAAGAGGTAAGCAAGTTTTTAGTTTCTAGTCTTTAGTTTTTGTAGTTTTTGAAGTTCTAGTTTAAGTTCTTGAGTTTTAGTTTTAGTTCTTAGCATAATTGGAGTTTTAATCTAGGAAATTGTAAGGAAAATTCCTTTACTTGTTTTTAGGCCTCCTTGCATTGAGAAATTCATAATGAGGTAAAAAATTGTGAGGGAATAAGTTTTGGAAAGTTATAGATCAAGATTGTGAAAGTTGTAGGATTTTCGGTTGTTAAGCTATGTGCAGCCAACGAAAAAGAGGAAATTATTTTATGTTCGAAATGATATTCAAAAATCATGATATTTTACATGAGTATAGTAGACATGTGGGGCTTTCCAAATATATAAAATATGTTTCATTTTGAGTTCTACATAAGGGGATAAAAATCCTTGAAGTTAGGCTATTTTTCCAGTCGAAATGTTGGGCAGAGGTTGAAGAACATTAAACTGGGAATGATATACTTAATCTGGGTAAAAACCAGTGTTTTTCATAAAAATTAGACATGATAAGGATTCCATTAAATTTTACGGAACCTCGTTTCGATTTGTGTAGAATTAATTGTGATTTTTCAAAATGTTTGGAAAATCTGCCCAGTAAATCAATTAATTCGTTTTTGAGAAAATGTAAGGGCAAAATTGTAATAATGAATACACCAAGGGTAGAAATGTCAAAATGGGTGGAAATAACCTTTTTGATATTATTTTAAGAGATAGAATATTAGTTTTTATATTATGGGAAAAAAGAATAATCCGACGATAACGTATAGGATATCGCCGGAGTCAGATCAAAAAGGCAAGTTGGCCAATACGCGGTGAAAGGAACGTTCGCGGCGTTACGTAACACTAACTCTAATGCTTATAGTATGTTTATATATGACAGTGATATTCATAAACTAAGATGTCATCTTAGTTCATTACTTTCACATTCAGCTTTACACGGGTTATAGTCTTGTTAATACCGTTGAGTTTTCCTAGCGGCGAGGACACTGGTAGATAAAATGCACCGAAGGACGGAGCCGTGAGGAGGCACCGGTCGAGACAAGTGCCAGAAGAAGTTAACAGAGCCTACTTTCTGGCTTGGATCTAATAAAGTTACTTTGAACAGTTTGGTGCCGAAGGCAAGGCTAGTCAATGTGGGTTAGTCAATCAGTCGCCGTGAACTCGGTGAGACTCCCATGATAGACACTTACGGCCAATCTGTTTGGTTAACTGAGTTTGGTTCGTTACTCATTGTCCAATTATTAATGCATGCTCTCCGTTTCCGCATACTCTGATGTAGCACCTCAAACTCTTTTAATTTTTCTAAAACCAAGTATCAACCGACACAATTTGTGGTGTGGAATTTGGGATGTTACACTCCCTGTCAGGCGTATGTTCACAAATTTCGCCACCCACCAAAGCCGTAAACATTGATAGGAAATCTGACAGTGACCGAAGGGAAAAAGAAATGCCAGAAATTTTTTTCAGAGAAGCAAAATAATCTGAATTTCTTGATTATTCATTTATGGAACGGGTATATATATACATGAAGGATGAGCCCTAACATTTATGGCTCTTAACAATAATATCTAATCTAATCCCTGATTTCTAGTGATCTTGATCTTTAGGGATTATATAATAATTACAAATATATATTTCCTAACACATTATACTTAGTGACTTTATGTATAAATTCTAAAGAAATTTCTTTGTTAAATACGAGAAATTATGAATGTCGATTGATTTAATTTCAATTATTTAGATTTAAAATATATTTAAATCAAATTGTTGTCATATTTTATATTTTAACTATTTAATTATACACTATAAATATATATTTAATGATAAAAGTAAACTCTTATGAGTTTAAAATCCGAAGGGAAAATTATAATAAAGGACCTAAGAAAAATAATATTTATTAAAAAGTACCATAAAAATGGTAATTATTCTGAAGGACCATAAATTAAAACATTAAAATAGAAAGACTAAATTACCCTTAGCCATATTTCCTATATCCTCTCTAACTAAATCAGAATCTAATTTAGAGTAATTGATAGATAATAACAAATAGAGACGCAACCAATCAACAGATCCCTTCACTCTTCGAGTCTCTTTAAAACATCACTACCAAGTTCACTTCCAAAGGCCTTGACCTCAGGGACCTCGTCATCTTCTCTAGCGGCCACACCATCGGATTCACCTAGCGTTTCACCTTCAAAGGAAGTTCGTAATTGGGTGGCGAGTTCGGTCAATCACTCTAGATTTTGATTTGTCATTATCTATTGTAACATCCCATTTCCAAAAGCCGAATTATTATTTTTCCTTTCATTAAAACATCAGAGTAGAGCATCGAAGCATAAGAGTAACTAATATATATTCAAAATAACAACCATAGCGTAATATGATAACGGTACATTCATCCGAGTGTTTTCAAAAGTAAATACTAATCGAAAGGGAAACTCCAGCCGGGTTCCTTAAGCGTGCTGCTTGTCTTTCTCTTCCGCCCGCTGTTTTCCTGATCCTGACGCTATGTTAAGAGCTGAGGTCCAATGCACCGGACCTCAGGTAACGGTTAACCTCATGTTTACATGTATAGCATATGGATTACAGTTATTCACAACATCAACAGTATATGAGCACACAACAAATGTGTCGCACACAACAAATGCATCGCACACAGCACCTATATCGCACACAACCTAGTCAAAGTTTCGCACACAACATAGCAGATAATTCGCACACAGCATATGCACAGTTATCTTCCAACACACATTTGCATTCAATAAACATACCACTTATACGCATAAAATACACGTAACACATATACGCATACGACAAACATCAGAGTTAGTGTTACTAGTACGCGAACGTACCTTCGTTGACGGAATTTCGTACGACTGTTGATCAGAGCGTAATCAAGATACCCTATAAGGATAATAACATTTCTATTAATGATCAACATCATAACAGTCATTTTAGTCATAAATGACCATTTTACCCCTGACTTTACTAATCGGCGGAATTTCGCCAGAGCTTCGCTACTTTGACTCTAATCTTCCAAAATTTTGCCATATCTCTATTCCCAACATATTTTCGAAATAAATAGCATATTTAACCCTAAAACATGATGTCAAAATCATACTTGGAAGATTAAAGATCAAACTAACATTTCTACTAAAACTACCGAACTAAAAACTAGAACTTAAGACTAGGGACCGAAGAATTTACCCAGAGCTTTGCTACTTCTTCACAAGAGCTCCTCCTTCTCTCTAACCTCTCTCTATTTTCGAAATATGCAAGAGGAATTGGTGAGGAATGAAGTGCAAATGGGAGGCCTATTTATAGGAAAAAAGTGTGACCAACTTGGTAATTTTCCCTTCAATCTACACCATAGGATCTAGGGTTTTGATCAAGATGAAATCCTCCCCCTCCATTACTCTAGCCGACCTCCCCTCCCCCTTTTTCATCAAAGTGATTGTAACATCCCATTGTTCCAAAAGCAATATTTTTTTTCATCAAAACATCATTTTAAATAACCAGAATAGAGCATCGGAGCGATTGAGTAACTGATATGTATATATAAAATGCCGTAAGTCTATACAACAAAGAGTACAAAAACCGTGTGGTTCAAAAGTATACTACAACAGAAATAAATCTTCAACCGAATCTTCTACGTGGCCTGCTTGCTTCTCTCCTCGGCCCCCCGGTCCTCCAGACCCTGAAGCTATAGCTGAGATCCAACTTACCACATTGGATCTCAGGCAACGGTTAACCTCATGCTTATAAACAACATATGTGTAACATATATTTCTAGAATTACAGCAATGATCCATATAGGGAAACAATACAGCATTATCATGACTATAACCCGTAAAAACTGTAATAGTGATCTAAGTACGATTCCTTAATCACAGTGCATCTAAGTACGATTCCATAGACACAGTGCATCTATGTACGATTCCATAGACACGGTGCATCTATGTATGATTCCATAGACACGGTGCATATAGCACCGAATAGAATGGCCAGGTAAGTGTCTATCATGGGGGCCTCACCGACTTTACGGTGACTAATTGGCACACCCACATAGACTAGCCTTGTCTTCGGCACCAAACTATTCACACAACATATCATCACATATATTCATTCAATAATCATCAGAGCTAGTGTTACAGTACGCGAACGTACCTCCGGCGACAATGCACGTCGGACAGCGTAACGACAACGGATCAAGATTACTGATATCCTATAATGATAATATCATATTTATCAATACTTGACATCATAACGGGCATTTTAGGCACAAATTACTATTTTGCCCCTAGTTGCTTAATCGGCGGAATTTCGCCAGCGCTTCGCTACTTTGACTCTAATCTTCCAAAATTTTGCTAGAACTTCGACCCTACCATGATTTTCAAAATAATAACTAAAATACCCCTATCATATGATATCTAATCATACTTGGAAGATTTAAAGACTAATCTAACATTTCTACTCTAACTACCGAAAGAACTACGGAAGCTTAAGACTAAGGATGAAAAACTTACCAGTTGAAGAACTTCACTACAACTTCTCGAGCTCCTCTCTCTAACTTCTCTCTAAAATGGCTTGTGAATTGGTGAGAAATGAAGGAGAATGTGAAGGCTATTTATAGGGAAAAATTGGGCACAACTTGGTAATTTTCCCCTTCAAACTTGGTAATTTTCCCATCAACCTTAACCATGGAATTTAGGGTTTCTTGAAGGATGATTCTTGGCCACAAAACACACCAAAAACGTCCAGCCCCTCCTCCAAGCAAAGATGAGTCACCAAACTACTTTTGTTTTTTGCCTCCGGCCCGAAAAGTTCCCCGATCGGTATCCTAATCGCGTAATCTTGCAAAATCTCAAAATTCAGAATCACAACTTTGCAGACCTTCTCTTACTCATTAGAAATGTCTAAGTTAACCTAATTTTTGATTCCATATAGGGTTTCAACGGTCCTGCTGAAGTTTTACGGAAAAACGCGTTGGTTACGGAAGAAATTTCCGGAATCATCAACTTTAGGACAAAAATTCACTGACTCCAAATATGTCCAGATAATTCTCAATTCATCCCCAGATGTTGAGTTACAATTTATTTTCTTCAAACTCCAATTCATGACTATCCGCCTTTTCACAGATTACCCTATTTCGTCTTATTACCTAAGTATTCTACCGATCACGAAATGACTTCGAAAATGTCCAATCCGAGATAAAAATTCACTCATTAATATTCTTCTCGACTTTAGAAATCTTGTCCATGGTTTTCTAGATAGGATTTAATTTCTATCCGTGGTCATTTATCCTATTTGCTTTTACACTTAATTATACTTTAATCAAGAGTTTCATATTTTTATCCAACCTTTCCTATCCACATTTTTACTTCCAATATGTCGGTCAAAAACAGCTGGTCCTTTATCCATTTTTTTTATTTTCTTTTTCCATTTATTTCATTTATTATATTATAATTACTTTATATAATTATCTTACAAAATTCCTTATTGGTCCATACTTTGTATTTAGGCTTAAAATTACTGAATCTCATTTATTTTCCCTAATCTTTTCCAAATAATTAACAAATATATTTTATGCCAATTTTATCAATTAACATTTAATTAATGAGTTTCTCATAATTTTCTTTGAATATTCTCTTGTTAATGCTTAAGTAATTAGCCAATAATTACTTAATTAATCTCTCAGTAATTTTTGATAATTTTCTTATTTAGAAATAAGTATTTCCTCACAACAATTGGATTTACATTGGTATTTTTGCTTTACATAAAATATTAAAAATCACGGGGTCAGTAGAATACTCTTTAATTTTTCCCTCACTATTTCCCAAGGAAATAAATTCAAAAAATTGTCTAAATTAGATACAACATATTCTCCAAATTTTAATAATCATTTTACTGTCTCTTAGGATTTCTCGTAATTTCCCTAAGTCATTATATGCTCCACAAGGGCATTTTGGTCATTTTTGACTCCTTATTATACTTTTCCTAATTTCCAAGACATCTTCCTTTAGAAAATTAGCTAAAATTAACATACTCTTTGAAACCACATATTCACCTTTCAGAGATGGCTATTTTTTTTATCCGGGTATTACAGTGATGTCATCCCTAATGAGGTCACCCTTGTACTTTATGGATTTACCCGATAAAATCCCCTGTTCGGTGTTCCAATCGCGTAATCTTAAATAATCTCAAATATTCCTTAGCATAACCTTGAAGGTCTAAACTTCCTTTTGAGAAATATTTGGATTTATAAAAATTATGATCTCATTAAGGGTATTTCCTAGCCTGCTAACCATTTTAGGATAAACGCCGTCGGTTACGGAAATGACTTCGGCTATAACCAACTTCGGGACAAAAATCCACTTGTCTACAATATGTCCTGATCTTAGAAACCTAATTCAAGGATTTCAAGATAGGATTTAATTTCTATCGGTTCTCATTTATCCTATTTGCTTTTTCAACAAATATCACAAAATATCCTCAAACCACTTATGCATTCACACTACATTCAACATTTTTCCCTCTTCCTCTTTCTAAAATTTCGGCTCCCTCCCCCCTTATCATCTTTTTATTTTGTTATTTTAATTTCCAATATGATCTAATATATCTTATAGTTTAATTAACAAAATTCTCCTATTGGTCCTTACATACTTACATGGATTTAGGCTTCAATTAATTAGAACCATTAGATTAGCTTTAGAAGATTCAATCTTGGCCTTTTATTAGTTACTAATCTTTAATTAAGGTTTGCACCTAATTAACTTCAAACATTTCCTTTACTCATGCTTAAACAATTAGCCATTAATTATTTATTTAATCACTCGCTAATTGTTGATAATTTTCTTAATTAGGATTAATCATTTTCTCACAACTATTGCACTGACATTGGTAATTTATGCACCATGTATTATTTTAAAAATCATGGGACAACTTATGTTCCTCAAAATAATATTTAATTTTGACTCATTATTTTCCAAGGAAAATAATCCAATAAATTATCTAAATTAGAGACAACATACTTTCCTATTTTTAATAAATATTTAATTGCCTCTTAGGATTTATCATAATATTCTCAGGGTATTTTATGACCCACAAACTCACTTAGGACTTTTGACACTTTATTTCTTTTAATTTCAAGGGAAATTACCCTAGAAAAATCAGATTATTACCTCACAGGATTTGAGACCACATATTCACCTATTTCCAATAGGTATTATTTACTAAATTATGATATTTATCATAAGTGAGATTTTAGGGTATTACATATATCAATCACTCCAGATTTTGATTTAGTTAGAAAGAATATAAGAAATTTGGCCAAGGTCAATTTAGTTTTTCTATTTTTATGTTTTAGTTTATGGCCCTTTAAAATAATTACTCTTTTTATGGTCCTTCTTAATAAATTTTATTTTTCTTAGGTTCTTTATTATAATTTTTCCTTTGTTCAAACTCATGAGTTTGACAGAAAGAATTAATTTATAGTTAAATTATGCTGTATATGTTGTTCGATTACAATTTGTGGTGTGAAAGTGATGTACGATTTGTATGTCTCATCGTTTTCTATTACCTAATAATAGTGAATTTTGGGATACATAACATCAATTATTACTAATTAATAAAAATAATTATTCCGAATTTAAGTATCATAAATTTGTAAATATGGGATAACTCTTATAACATTTTTCCATCAGAAGGAAGATATATGTTCTCTTAAACATCATTATATTCCTATGATAAAAGCAACTGCAATTGTTAATGAAGGTGTCTACAGGCTAATCGAAAGGATATGATTCCTTTAACGAAGCTTTCACAATCAAGCTGACCGTCAAATTTGCCTCCCTCAAAATCATTACTAATAGTACTGTTGAATTCATAAGAGGTCCAATTGGAATTTGGACATAAATTTACTTTTAATTCCTTTACTTTACCCATTTTTATTAACCAGATAATATTAATTTTGAGAGCATAGAACAAATATCATCCACACAAAAAAGTATATAAGGTCTGTTGTTAATCGATGATGATGTTGTGAGTATTTTCTTACACGTCCAAAAATGTTTAACCCTATAATAAAATTTCTTTCAAATGAATTGATCCTCCTATATCTCATAAACATTAAAATAAAAACATCATATACAGCTTAATATTTTAACCTGAAAACACTTAATTTTTGACATTTGTTTCATTTTATTTTATCACTACTAACTTTGTACCTATCTTAAAAGAAGATTAATTATTTATTCATCCAATTAATCCAAACTAAGCCAGAAGTGTCAATCAAATAACTAAAAATTAAACTAAATTATTTAATAGACATCACTATAATTGTGAATGTGACATCAATTAACTTGGCTTAAACCCTTTTCTTTTGTCCTGACTTTGGTGATATATGTTTCATCACATCTACAGAAACAAAAGGATAGAGATTGATCTAATTCTAAACCTAAGCTCTATATAAGAGCTGCTAGTTCTCTCTCTCTCTCTCTCTATATATATATATACACACACACACACACACACACTAAAGGTGAATATATGTATATATACATATATCCAACGCATTTTTTTAATTTGTCTGTGTCCCTCTTTTGTCGCTTTCTAACATTGTATTGATCTCCTTTATATTCAGTCTAATCCCATGATTAATAAGTAAGAGGACTTCAATTTTCGATATAGTACAAAACTTTTTTTATTTTGTTTTCATGATTCCTTCGTAAATATCTTCTGCTAACATTGAAACTTATCACACTACGCAACAATCATTAACATTTTGTGCTGGATTATGCTATTAATAATTTTGATCTTAATATTAAGTATAAATCTACGCTAAAAAAATTAAAAGACATGCTTTTTATATGTCCTTATGGAATATATGTGTCTTTAGTAGCTGTATTGATGTTTGTTGTTACCAAACTATAGTCCATTCTTAATCCCAAAATATAGCTTTGACAAATATTAGTCCACTCTTGGTCCATTAATACTAAGTTGGCCAAATTCATGTAACTAAAAAAACGTGCCAAACACCCACTAACACATTCAATTTATTGTTTAATTAAAATTCCACTGCTACAAAATAAAGAATTCAAATCGCTAATTAATGCCCATTTTTTAAAAATGGACGTTAAAAAGTAGACGGTGGCATTTTTTAAACTTTGGCCTACACTTTTAATGCCTATTTTCCAATAAACATACATTAAAACATTTAACCAAATTTCCTCCACCAGCGCAACATGCCCTAACTTTCTCTTCTTCACTCCTCGATCCCTCTGCTCTCTTACTTGCAACTTCTTCGTCAGTCACCAACGTCGTCGCTCCTCCTCCTTTGTGAACCCTTCTTCCTCCATCGTGACCCCTTCCTCCTTTGTCGTGAGCCCTTCCTCCCCCGTCATGATCCATTTTCTCCTGTGTTGTGACCCCTTCCCTCTGTCATCATTTTTTCATTAGTTCCACTCATATCGTAGGTTAAGAAAGAGTTTTAACAGCTTATCAGAAAATAGAAAGGCTCAAAGGCATTAACTAGAGAAGAAGTTCATAGTCGGGTAGAATGTATTAATGTCATCTTCGGTAATAACCAGAGGGACTGCAGGTGAGAAGAACATATGGAAGAAGAGGTCAATTGTCTTTGATCTTCCATATTGGTGTAGTCTTGATGTGGACATAATATTGATGTGATGCATGTGGAGAAAAACATTTATGATAGCCTTGTCGATATGCTTTTGCACATACCATGGAAGATTAAAGATGGAATTAGTGCAAGACTACTATACCTGGCTGAAATGAGAATAAGAAAACAGTTGCATACACAACTAAACAATAATGGTAAGAGGGCGTACATGGAGCTAGCAACACTTACATTGTCAAAATCCAAGAAAAATGTTTGTGTGGGTGTTTGCTTGGCATTAAGGTGCCACAAGGGTATTCTTCTAATCTTAGAAGGCTTGTCTCAATGAACAATTTGAAGTTAGTGGGAATGAATTTTCATGATTGTCATGTATCGATGCAACAACTATTACTAGTAGCTCTTAGAGGCATTATGAAAGAGGACGTGTGATCCATTATAACAAGATTGTGTATTTTCTTTAATGTTATCCGTAGCAAAGTCCTTGACACTAAAAAATGTGATGAATTGAGAAATGAGGGTTATATTATTATGTCGCAACTAGAGATGCATTTTGCTCTTGCATTTGTTGATTTAAGGGAACAATTGATAGTTCATTTGGTAAGGGTGATAAGGCTCTATTGTCTAGTTTACCTAAGGTGGATATACTCTTTCGAGTGATACATGAAAAACTTAAAAGGGTATTCTAAAAATCCTTACTGACCTAAATCCTCAATCGTTGAAAGATATGTAGTTCATCAAGAGTTCGATGTGCAAATTTGCCAATCGCTCTAATAAGACCTATTGCACAAGCTACGTTATGAGATGAGATCTATGGTGATGTCTAGCATTGAAATGGGAGTGGGTCAAGAGGAATGTAGAACTAAAATATGTAAATAATTTAAATTAAGTTAATATTGTGTTTTGCCTTCAGTTAGTTTATTTAATTTTTTCTTTTATCTTACCCAGGATTCGCAACCTTCTCCAGCAGCAAAGGAAGTTATAATCCCCCAAAGGTACTACTTGGCGGCCCTTCACCCACTCCAAAGGCTAGAGATCCTAGCACCCCTATATAGATGTCCACTACTACGTGTTGTTGACGATCCTCTCGTACACAAACAAGCTTGCACCTGCCATCATATGCAAATTCTAGGCGATCAACTTAGGGTCACTGTGACATGTGTTCGAGAGGGGGAGGATGATACAAACATCTTAATCCCTGATGATGAGGTTTCCAAACTAGGTCAGGTGAAATGATATTTCATCCTTTGGTCTGAAAAACTTATTTACATGGCGACAACACCTCAAATAGTAGGAAACACCTTACTATTACTTGAGTTTTCTTCGACATCGTACTTATAATCTTTGTTTTATGTTTTATTAGGATCAAGAATATGGGACAAAATTTCCCTTATTGGCACCATTGCAGCAGATCCATAAAAAATTGACCAAGTTGACTTGCATATGCCTTATGGGATTATGGGTGAAAGAATATTGTATCCCTTTACAATTGTCTGGAAAGATATCAGGGAGTTCTTGTCTTCAGAGGAGATAGACATAAGATATGTTAAACTTGCAATTATGTAAGTTTATTTTTTATTTTAACTTCAATAAATGCACTAATATTTAGGTTTTATATATTCACTAATTCATTTATAATTTTAATTTTATTATAGCTCCTTCCACAACATATGAGTCGAACAGGGAAAAACAAATTTATTCCTATGTTCTGCAAATTTGTCAAGGTGTTATCTTAAGATGGATGCTAGGATGAGCTATGTGGGCTATACAATCGTAGACACTAAATTGTCTTGTTATCTAGCACCAATTGTTGAAGGGCAAGTAACTTAATTTTGTCTATTTATACATATTTAGTTTGTTAAGAATTATCATGTTACCTAACTTCATTTTAATCTGTATATGTTGTTTGTAACATCCCATTTTAAAAGGGGAAATTTTTTTTTTTCAATCAGAGTAGAGCATTGGAGCGAAAGAGTAACTGATACATATTCAAATATATAAACCATAGTGTAACATTGTATTGATAATACAGTCATCCTACTGTTTCAAAGCTAAGTACAAAAGCGGAATATAAATTCTTCGGCTAGCGGTCTAATCATGCTGCTTCCCCCGGTCTCCAACTCTTGGTCCTCCGGACCCTGAAGCTACAGCTGAGATCCAATTTACCGCATTGGATCTCAGGTAACGGTTAACCTTATGCTCAAACAATACAGTATACAGACAACAGATATTCAAGACAATACAACAGTATATCAGTACATAAGCATACAGCAGATGCATGATCAATATGACGACAGAACATAAGCACAGAGCAGTATGTAAAGCCTCATAAGGTAACAACAACAACAGCCTGCACAAAAACCAGTGCCACGATAACCACTCGTGTCCTCAGCGCTAGGAAAACATAACGGCATTATTATGACTATAACCCGTGTAAAACTGTCTGTATATCAATCTCTGAACGTATCTATCACATATATGTACTTAAGCAGCACAGGATTAGTGTTACAGTACGCGTCCGTACCTCCGTTGACGATATACGGTACTTCCAGTACTTTTGACGGAAACTGCACTTTTGATGGAAACAGCAGGCTGACAGCGGCACGTCGGACAGCATAACGACAGCAGATCAAGATTACTGATATCCTATAATGATAATATCACCATTATCAATATTTGACATCATAACAGGCATTTTAGGTATAAATTACCATTTTGCCCAAATTTCCCTAATCGCCGTAATTTCGCCAGCGCTTCGCTACTTTGACTCTGACTTTCCAAAATTTTGCCAGAACTTTGACTTCAACATGATTTTCAAAATTTAAGACTAAAATGTCCCTAGCATATGATATCTAATCATACTCAGAAGATTAAAGACTAATCTAACATTTCTACTCTAACTACCGAAACTTAAGACTAAGGACCGAAAAACTTACTCAGAGCTTCGCTGCGAATTTCCCCGGACTACTTCCTCCTTCCTTGCTGCAGAATTTCGAACTAGAGAGGAGAGGAATGGTGTGAAGAATGCAATGTGGGTGAAGGGGTTTTGGAGTTACTATTCACACTTTACCAGACCGGATATCGACCGTCGGATCGCACTTGGATGAGGTGGCATGATCTTGGCCCTCCAACCCTTCTTGGCCGACCTCCCCCCCCTTAGGTGGAAAAATGTGATGTCATGCATGACATTAGTAGCTTGTTCTAGAAGTTGTCTTTACCGATAAAGTTCCCGATCGGTACCCGAATCGCGTAATCGCGTAAAATTTCAGAAGCTCGGAATCAAAACTTTGAAGACCTTTCCTTACTCATTAGAAATGTCTAAGTTAACCTAATTTTTGATTCCATACAGGATTTCAACGGTCCTGCTGAAGTTTCTCGAAAAACGTGCTCGGTTACGGAAGAAATTTCTGGAATCATCAATCTCCGGACAAAAATTCAATGATTCCAAATATGTCCAGATAATTATCAACTCATACCTAGATGTTGAGTTATAATTTATTTTACTCAAACTCCAATTCGTGACCATCTGCCTTTTTCACAGATTACCCTATTTCGTCTTATTACCTAAGTATTCTACCGATCACGGAAATGACTTCTGAAACAGTCCAGTCCGAGATAAAAATTCACTCTTTAATAATCTTCTCTGACTTTAGAAATCTTGTCCATGGTTTTCTAGATAGGATTTAATTTCTATCCGTGGTCATTTATCCTATTTGCTTTTTACATAAATTATATTAATAAAATAATACAACTTGCATATATAATATCATGATATTTTCCTTTCATTCTTATCCATATTTTTGCCCAAAAATTCGGCTGGCCTCTTTTTATTATTATTAATATTAATTATTTAATTATTTAATTAATTATATATTTCAATTTTCTTAAAAATTTCACAAAATTCTCTTATTGGTCCATACTTGCATTTAGGCTTAAAATTACTTAATCTCACCAATTTTTCTTCATATTTTCCTATTAATTAGAAAATATATTTTATGCTAATTTTAGCCATAAACCACTAATTTTAGGGTTTTACATAATTATCTTTGAATTTTCCCTCGTTTATGCTTAAGTAATTAGCCAATAATTACTTAATTAATTACCCACTAATTTTTGATAATTTTCTTAATTAGAATAACTCCTTACCTCATAACTTTTGCACTGACATTAGTGTTTTATGTCTCATGCATTATATTAACATTTACGGGGGCATTTTGGTCATCACTATACTTCTTGACTTTTCCCTCTTTATTTTTCCAAGATTATATTTTATTAAATTACCAAAATTAGAGAAAATATACTCTCTTAATTTTAATAATTATTTTACTACCCTTTAGCATTTTTCATAATATTTCTAGGCCATTTATGCCCGCAAGGGCATTTTGATCATTTTTGGCTCCTTATTCTTTTTCCCTAATTTCTAAGGGATTTTTCCCTTATAAACAGGATAAATATAACATAGAAATTGAGACCAAAATTTTACTTATCAGAAATGGCTATTTTATTTATCCGGGTATTACATTGTTATTGTTATCATTGGAGTCTGTGTTGCTTGCCCTATCATCAACATTGTCTATTGGTTTGGTTCTTTGGGTCAGTTTCCGAAAATGATATAAACCATCATCAACACGTAAGTTAAATCATTGGACGTTATTGACTAAAACAAATTGTTTCAATGTCTTTTGATTTTCATTTTAATGATAGTGCACTCAAGACATATAAAATAATGGGCGGGAGGCATGAAGGTAAAAATAGAGAGGTGAAGTGGTTTTATTTGACAGTAAGTAGTTTAAATTCATGTTATTTCATTGACAATCGTTTTTTTATGCCTTTAATTATTTTAACTATTTGCTTTTGATTTAAAGTGCCCTCAGCAACCAGGAAAACAGAGTGTGGATACTATGTTTTACTTTATATGTATAATATCATTCAGAGTCAAGTTACTATAGATTTTGAACAGGTAATTGCTTCTTGATTTTCAAATGATTCTATTTTTGTTGTTGTAATTAAATTGTTGATTATTTCATTCACTTGATTGATATATTTATATTAGCTTATTTTCAAATTTGCAAACTTTTGGCAATGAGGATGCCTACACACACACAAAAAAAAAAAAAGACATCAATTTGATTGAGACCTTTTGGTAGGACATCTTCTTCAAATCATAGATAATGAGTAGAGTTTATTTTGGTAAGGGTTTATTTTAGATAGTAGTAGTTTAGACAAGTCATGAACACTTTGTTATGAACACTCTGTATATTAGATTGTTGTAGTTTCTGTACTATCTTGCTTCATATGTTTTTCTAAACAGGCTTCAAGAAGAAAAAAAAGGCTATATGTAAAAAACAAATAAAAACGTTCATTTTTTTATTTAAAAAAACAGACGTTGTAAGTCTACACTTACAACGTTTGTTAATAGATGTCAATTATAAAACTTATTACGTCACTCACATATACATTCCCCCAGAAATGAACGTCAAAAGGTTAAAAAAACAAAGGTTGAAAGTATCTTCTATAATAGTGTTCCGAGCTCTTAAATATTGATTTGGTGAATTTAGACCAAAAAAATTATTTTACTTATTTCTTATTTATGTTGAAACCTAATTGCTTATTCTTTTTTGTCATCCACCAGTTATTTGTTGCCTCGGTAAACAACATCACTTCCATAAGGAGGAGAATACAAATTAGAGTCCCCATAAAGCACGGACGGACCTAGGAGGGCTAGGGGTGGCCTCCCCAAAATTATAGAAACAAACTCAGAGTTTTAGGAAATTATATTTTAGCCTCATAAAAATTTCAATATTTTCACTTTAGTTTCCACTAAAAGTTTCGTTGGAGAACTAAAATGAAAATATTGAAAACTTTATGGGGCTAAAATGTACTTTCATAAAAACCTTGGCTCTATTCTGTAACTTTTGCCCCCTTAATTACATTCCCAGCCTTTGCCATGAAGTAAACTTTTTAGGAGAGCTACTAAAAACATTTATGCTCTAAACCTAGAAAGAGAGTAGTGTCATGTCAAATTAAAAAAAGTACTATATTCAATTATTAATATAAGAGTTAGTTGACGTGTTTTAGATAAACTAAGAAAGATAAATAAGTTACATTAAAATATTGATATTTATCATTTTCTCCAAACTAATTTATTTAATTTAACTTATAAACTGATATATAATATAATAATACGCAACATATGCTATTATTAACTAACTTATTAGCTTCCTTAATATTTCTAAAAAAGTCAAATATCTCTTATATTAAGGATTGAGGGTAGTATATTCTTTCAAATGTCTATAAGATAAGCCCTTGATGGCCTGTTTTAGTAATTTTGTTTGTTACACACACACAAAGATAAGTATTTTAGACATGTGGATGTAGACATTGAAAATGGTTAGACCATAGGCATATATAGGGTATACCAAATGCTTACTGTTTATTAAACTTTTCTTCACCGAAATTTGAATCTGGCGAGGGACGATGTTAGCCATTCACCAAAATAAGACAAAACATAGTGATACCCGACCCTACACAGTCACATTGCATTTGAAATGACTATACCTAATTATTCAAATTTAGTTGAAAGAATATACGTGGTATCAATTGTTTCTCATGATATCATCTTCATGTCACAAAGAGTCAATCAATTAAGTGAAAAAGAAAACTTTGCAATGAAGGTGAAGAAAAATCCATCATAAATTAATTTTATGATGGATTTTGCACTGAATTGTTTTATCACTGTTTTTTTCATTACTGTTGGGTTAAACGGAGTTCACTCTTAACGAATTATGGCACAAAATTACCCTTTGATTTAAGGGACAGGGTTTTTTTTTTTTCATTTTATTTAAACAATAAAGTAAAAGGAAATTAATTATTCAGTAACCGTCGAGTGATTCATGAGATATGAGGGATTGGGGGGAGGTTAGTTTCACACACGCCTAGTAACTCACATGAGAAATTGCTCCTTTTGGAAAACACACAACCAGCAGGGATACTTGGTTGAACTCACAGGCATACCTAAAACCCCTAATATAACAAATAACAACATTACAAAATTTGTGCAATAAATTTTATGATGGGTTTTGCACCAAAAAAATATTCATTGTGAATACTGTCACAATTTTTCTTTCTTGTTACAGTAATTAAATACATTGCAAATGCATGTCTTGTTGTGACCAAGTCGAAGTAATCAAATTGATAAAGATGTCAATGTGCTTGTCATGGCTCTTAGAATATAATAGGGCACAAGGTTTTCTATCTGCCCCAGGAAAATGGCATGAACCAAACTTTTAAAGTTTGATAAATGAACTGGGAAAGGACAAAGGTTATGAATTGATCTGAGGGTATTATTTGTATGCTTGCCAAATATCCATTTTGTTTTTGGCCTAACCTAAACTTAAAATATTGTGACTCGTGGTTTGTAAATTGTCAGTAAATCTTGTAACGATAGTCACATTTTCAGATTTTTAACTTAAATTATGATAATACGTTTTTGTGCTTTATACACAGTCTAATGTGATGTAAATTATTGTGACTAATGAAAATACGTCTTTCTATAAATTTTATGTTATAAATAGACGGGTGACACAGTTCTTTCAGTTTATTTGTTTAAAAAAGAAGAATGGTCCATCATCACAACGAAATATATATACTTTGAATAATTATTATAAGTGACATAAACATTAACCGATAAACTCTATAATTTTGAAAATATCAATAGACATTGAAAATGGTTAGACAAAAAGTACATCAATTTCGTGCATACGTGGGACCATTCACCACCTATAACTTTGAACTAAGATTACACGATAATGTACATTATTTAAGATGGCTCAGCGGCTAGCTGATTATTCAGATTTAGGCAAGTATTAGTATTTGACTGATGCATATATATACACATCACACACATACCTATGGTATTAAAGTTTGTAGGACCAGACATTGAAGTCAAATGGAACACGTTTTTCAATATTCATGACAATGAAGCACATTTAGACAAAGTTATTGGAAGACAATATCCTGTCATTGCCAAACCTATTGAGCTTAACTAAATGATTTGTGATCGTAGACGTGTAGGTCCGTGTTTTACATGAAATATGAGATATACAAGTGATATTGTTTAACTTAGTGACCGTTTGGTTGTAATTAAGAATGATAAAGAATGTAATGAAATAATTATTACAAATTATTTATTTGATATGCCATCATAGAATGAAATCGATATTTTGTCCAAAAATAATTAAATAAAAATATGAGAGTGCTGCAGCTACAAAATGGGAGTTTGATAAAAATATAGAATAAAGATATACAAACAAGAACCAGTCCCAACGAAAAGGTAGAAAAAATTGGGTTTATAGAATATGTTGATTCATGGAAGTATGAATCCAGATTACACTCGTAAAATTATAGAATGAGAATTAAATAGAACCAAACATGCAATTATACTTTCCTTGATGATTTTAAATATAAGGCAACAATGTATACCTCATGTTGGAAAATAGCTTGGTCCATCCTCGTGAATTATTGGGACCAAATTATAGGCAATATAAAAGCTTGGGTGGGTATATGTGATCATGGTAGTTAGAATCTCATGATCTCGAGGCATATCTCACGATCCAATTCAAAAACAGTTGGAAAATATACAAATATGTTGATGTATCTTACTTGAGCACGGCTGGTCTCCTTTTCCAATTCTCTCTGCTTCCACCCTCCTCCATTCAAAGCCTTCCACATGTACTTGAAGTGAAAAGAAGCAAGAAAAATGATTGAATGGGACCATTCTTTTTTACATAATTAATTTTATTGTTTTTTTAAAAAATAATTTTCTAATCCTTCATTATTGGTTTTTGTAACATCCCAACTTTTAAAAGCAGTATAATTTTTTTTTTTTTCAAAATATCATCAAACATCATTTCAAAATGATCAGAGTAGAGCAACGGAGCAATTGAGTAACTGATATGTATATATATAAAGTGCCGTAAGTCTGGCTGGATACAACAGCGGTACAGAAACCGTGTGGTTCAAAAGTGTATAACAACAGAAAGAAATCTTCAGCCGGATCTTCAAGCAAGTCTCCCGCCGAGTTCCTACGCAGGCTGCTTGTCTTTCTTTGCAGCTCTCGGCCCTCCCGATCCTGAAGCTTTGTTAAGGGCTGAGACCCACACCGGATCTCGAGTAATCGGTTAACCTCATGTTTATGTATACGACAATGAGACATTAACAATACTAACATCACTCTATCACAACCCATGCATATGTATTGCCCTCAAAGATGGAGACATATTGCACCCAACATACGAGCATTGCACCCAAGATACGCACCGATTGCACCCAGCATACAGACATATTGCACCCAGCATACAGACATATCCTCTAACCACTATATGTACTTAAACAGTATAACACTCCTACACACATACCACTTATATGCATACCATAAACATCAGAGTTAGTATTACAGTACGCGAACGTACATTCGTTGACGGTGTTAACTACTTCTGGGCTGAAAACGTACTTTTTACGGAAAAACGTGAAAACGTCCAACAGCGGCACGTTGGACAGCGTAATGGCCGCAAATCAGGATTTCTGACATCCTATAAGAGTAATATCACTTTTATTAGTGATTTGATACTATATCTGGCATTTTAGGTAAAAATTGCCATTTTGCCCTTCTACCCCTAATTGGCGGAATTTCGCCAGCACTTCGCTACTTAAATCTCCAACTTTTCAGGAACTCAATTCCTACCAAGTTTTTACCTCGTCAGGCATTTTTCAATGCAATGAGGCCTAAAAACAATAGTAGGAATCTCACTCCCTACTTACTAAATCTATCTAACAATTCTACTAACTACCGAACTAAAAAGCTAAAGACCGTAGGACTTACCCGTTGAAGACTTCCGCAGAATTTTCCCTAGAGCTTCCCTCTCCTATTTCTCCCTCTATGTTTCGGCCAAGGCAAGGAGAATTGGAATGTGAATTTTCAAGAGGCTTGATCTCTTATTTATAGAAGAAATCTAGGACATACATGGAATTTCCCAAGTTGTTTGTAACCATGAATTTCAAATTAGCATTGGTGGCTTGTTCTTGGCCTTGGCTGCCCAAGTCGACACAAATGGGTGATGTGGCAGCCCCCCATTGGTCCAAAAATGATGACTCAAGCTCACTTTATGCCCGGTCCTACAGATTTTCCCCGATCGGTCCCCGATTCGCGTGATTTCGGAGAAATCTCAAACTTCTGGATTTACAACTTTGAAATCATCTCCTCACTTACTAGAAATGTCCAAGTTAACCTAAATTTCGATCCCATATAGGGCTCCAACTGTCCAGTTGAAGTTTTCTCGAGAAACGTGTCCGAACGCGTCCGGTTTCAGAACGCATTTCTGGAATCATCAACTTCTTCAGAAAAATTCACTGATTCCAAATATGTCCAGATAAATTCAAACTCATTCCTAGATGTTGAGTTAGAATTTATTTTCTTCATATCCAAAAATATGCCTATCTGCATTTTTCCCTATTTCGTCTTATTAGGAAAATGCACAATCGGACTCAGAATTAACTTCCGGAAGAGTCTAACGGAAGATAAAATTCCACTGATCAATATTCTACCCTGACTTTGGAAATCCCATTCCTGGATCTCTAGATAGGATCCGTTTCCTAATTTCTAAATTACTATTCACTCAATTTAATTATATTATATAATATTGCAAGTTGTAACAAAATATATTGATATTTTCTTTAATTCTTATCTTCAATTCTTCCTTTGAATTTTCGGTCAAAATATGATCTTTTTTTTTTTTTTTACATTTTAATTAATATAAAATAATTATTTAATAATTATTTTATATAATTTCTTACATAATTTTCCTATTGGTCCAAACTCGATTTTAAGCTCAAAAATACCTAACCTCATTTATTTTTCACAATATTATCCAATTAATTAGTAAATATATTTTTACTAATTTTCAACCCTTTTCCACTAATTTTGGGGCTTCACCTAATTATCTCTGAATTTCCTTTGCTTAAGCTTAAGTAATTAGCCAGAAAATTACTTAATTACTTAATTACCATTAGTTGATAATTTTCCTAATTAGCATGTCTCATTACCTCATAACTTTTGTATTGACATCTTTGTTTTTATGTCTTTATTATCTTAGCATTTACGGGGGTATTTCGGTCATTTCCTTACTTTTTGAGTATTCTTCTACAATTTCTCCAAGTTTGTAACTTAATAAATTGCCTAAATTAGGGACAATATCCTTCCCTATTTCAAATAGATTTTTACTTGCCTCCTTTATAGCTTTCACAGGGTATTTATAACCCATAATGTATTTTAGGGAGCTATATGCAATTTTCAACATTTTAGGGACCTAATTGCAATTTATCTAATTTCAAGAGAAATTACCCTGACAACAAGGTAAACTCAATACAAGGTGCTTGAGACCTCATATTCACCTATTTTTAATAGGTATTATTTACTCAGTTTATGTTTTTTACCCTAAGTCAGATTTTAGGGTATTACATTTCTCCCCCCGTTAAACAAAATTTCGTCCTCGAAATTTGCACTTCACCATCTAATCTCCGTACTAGCTAAGCATTAGTCTATACGCGTCGGATCTTCACTTCGTCTGCCAGTCTCTCCTCCTGGTGATCGAGACTTCGCTTTGGTTTGACCCTAAAGATCTTGTCATTTCGTACCTTGATATATAGTGTCTCCCATGGCTCATACACCGCAGTCGACACCACAAATACCAAAATGTCTCCTTGGACTACACCATGGCAACACAAGATACTTTAAATGTTTCCATGGTTCCCACACACCATGATAACACAAAATACCTCCTAGTCAATAACACGATCACGGTCGAATTGTACTAACGAAGAATCATAGTTTACGTATCGTAAGAAATCCACGTATCACACGATTTAGTCGAATAACTAATATCTAGTCCATGCAATGTATAGAGAAAATTCCTTACTAAGAGAGGTAGTACCTTGGACTCTCTCTGGAAGTTCTCTGTCCATTGTGTCGGTCAATGCATATATTCGGCCCGGGTTTTGTGGCCTCATCTTCGCAGCTATCTCAGGACAGTTCGGGGCAATGTGTCCTTGTTTCTGACATCTATAGCAAACTCGTCTCTCCACATTTTTCTCAGGACAGTTCGAAATGATGTGCCCTGGCTTCCGGCATCCGTAACAAACCTGTCTACCACCACAACTACCAGAATGGTACTTCCCGCAGTCAGGACACGGTCGGGTTACTGGCATTCTCGGGTTGCTCTGTTGCTCATACTGGAATGGTCTCTTGCTTTCCCTTTGCAAGTCCCTCCATGGTGCCTCTCTTTTCCGCGAGGAATTCTCACGGCTGACCTCGCTACGATCTGCACTGCTTGTGCTTAAGTGCCGGGGTTTACGCAGCTCCTTTCTGTTTTGTTCAATCAACCGGCAAGATTCTACAGCTTGGACTAGCTCAGGAAACTGCTGAGATACCAGCCTCTTCTTTATCTCATATTTTAGCCCGTGTATCAACCTATTCGCCTTCCAGGTTTCGTTATCATTACTCTTCAGATACGACGAGTATCGCGACAGATTGGTAAACCGGGCATAGTAATCGTCGAAGGATTCCTCAGAACCTTGTTGGATGCTAAGAAACTCCGCCTCCTTGATCACCTGTGTCGAGGGAGGAAAATATTGTTCATTGAATTTCTCCATGAACTTCTCCCAAGTGACAGGGCAATATCGGGTCCGCAATGTCGTGGCGACGCTCTTCCACCATCGATGCGCATCACCATCGAGCTTAAAGATCGCGAGTTGAGCTTTCCGATCATCTGGGCATTCCATAACTTCAAATATTTTCTCCAGACTCAGCAACCAATCCTCAGCCAATTCGTTCTTCCCGTGGAAAGAGGGTGGCTTGAGCTTACAAAATTGAGTGACCCAATTTTGGGTGGTCTGCATATCTCTTCCTCGTCGTGGAGGTGACTGGGACCTATCAGATCCCTCAGCTTCCTCATCGTGTTCATCTCTCTGCTCGTTTTCTTCTTCTTCAGAATGTTGTTCTTCCTCAGCATTTTGATCCTCTAGTTGTCTCTCAGCTTGTCTTTCCTGTCTTTCTTCCAGAAGTACGTCAACAAGAGCCCTCAATCCTTGTAGAGTTCCCCTTATCTCCTGCATTTCATTTTGCTCCGGTTGGTTTGGTATTTCAGGTTCAGGTACCGGTCGTACTCGGGGTCCTCTACCTCGTCCCCCGCCTCGGCCTCTGCCTCGACCTCGGCCTCTGCCTCGACCTCGGCCTCTGGGAGCTCCGGCTCCTCTTTCATTCGCCATGTCGTGTTCTTTTTCCTTTATTAAGGGAAACGTTAGATACAGGGAAGACATTTCACATAACGCAGACTTTATCACTCTAGTCTCTAGACTCTATCACGCTTTACATTGCTCCCAACCTTTATCATTCTAGTATTCACACTGCTCCCAGCCTTTATCATACTCACAACAAATACACTCTATTGTACGTAGTATTCACACCGCAAACAGACACACGCAACATTTCCGTCGTCAGATTCTCGTTGGTTCTTTCTACCCAAAACAGATGCGAAGAAAAATGGATCAAATCCAGTTTTCCAGAAGAGTACGAAAATTCGTAACAGAAATTTCTCTGATAGAAGTTCTCAACATGGGTCAAATACCGCATGTACTAGGATAGAATTACCGCCCAGTGCAAACCGGCGATTATCAGAATGACCGAGGGCGATATCGAGCTATCGAGCTATCGGAGATCGATATCGTGGTTATCGAAACCGATATCGAGATTATCGAATTATCGGAGACCGACATCGGGGTTATCGAAACCGATATCGGGATTATCGAATTGATGTACCGACAGAAAGTGGTACACCGGTTCAGAATGGTATACCGGTTCAAACTGGTACACCGAAATGAGGTGGTACACCAACCTTGGGCTATATCAGTACTCATTTTCAAAATATGCTCCAAAATTTTTGAAAATGCTTAGAACCTAACTCCGTTAATCGAATAGAATGGCCAGGTAAGTGTCTATCATGGGGCCTCACCGACTTATACGGCGACTAATTGGCTTACCCACATAGACTAGCCTTGCCTTCGGCACCAAACTGTCCGTAATAACATAGCTAAATTCATGCCAGGACTACTGCTCTGATACCAAAATGTAACATCCCAACTTTTAAAAGCAGTACAATTTTTTTTTTCAAAATAACATCAAACATCATTTCAAAATGATCAGAGTAGAGCAACGGAGCAATTGAGTAACTGATATGTATATATATAAAGTGCCGTAAGTCTGGCTGGATACAACAATGCGACGAAACCGTGTGGTTCAAAAGTGTATAACAACAAAAGAAATCTTCACGGATCTTCAAGCAAGTCTCCCGCCGAGTTCTACGCAGTCGCTTGTCTTTCTCTGCAGCTCTCGGCCTCCCGATCCCGGAAGCTATGTTAAGGGCCGAGACCCGCACCGGATCTCGTGTAACGGTTAACCTCATGTTTATGTATACAGACAGCAGACATTAACAATACTAACATCACTCTATCACAACCCATGCATATGTATTGCCCTCAGCATGTAGACATATTGCACCCAAAGATACGAGCAGATTGCACCCAAGATACGCACTCGATTGCACCCAAAGATACGAGACATATTGCACCCAAAGATACGAGACATATCCTCTAACCACTATATGTACTTAAACAGTATAACACTCCTACACACATACCACTTATATGCATACCATAAACATCAGAGTTAGTGTTACAGTACGCGAACGTACATTCGTTGACGATGTTAACTACTTCTGGGCTGAAAACGTACTTTTTATGGAAAAACGTGAAAACGTCCAACAGCGGCACGTTGGACAGCGTAACGGCAGCAAATCAGGATTTCTGACGTCCTATAAGAGTAATATCACTTTTATTAGTGATTTGATACTATATCTGGCATTTTAGGTAAAAATTACCATTTTGCCCTTCTACCCCTAATTGGCGGAATTTCGCCAGCACTTCGCAACTTAAATCTCCAACTTTTCAGGAACTCAATTCCTACCAAGTTTTTACCTCGTCAGGCATTTTTCAATGCAATGAGGCCTAAAAACAATAGTAGGAATCTCACTCCCTACTTACTAAATCTATCTAACAATTCTACTAACTACCGAACTAAAAAGCTAAAGACCGTAGGACTTACCCGTTGAAGACTTCCGCAGAATTTTCCCTAGAGCTTCCCTCTCCTATTTCTCCCTCTATGTTTCGGCCAAGGCAAGGAGAATTGGAATGTGAATTTTCAAGAGGCTTGATCTCTTATTTATAGAAGAAATCTAGGACATACATGGAATTTCCCAAGTTGTTTGTAACCATGAATTTCAAATTAGCATTGGTGGCTTGTTCTTGGCCTTGGCTGCCCAAGTCGATACAAATGGGTGATGTGGCAGCCCCCCATTGGTCCAAAAATGATGACTCAAGCTCACTTTATGCCCGGTCCTACAGATTTTCCCCGATCGGTCCCCGATTCGCGTGATTTCGGAGAAATCTCAAACTTCTGGATTTACAACTTTGAAATCATCTCCTCACTTACTAGAAATTTCCAAGTTAACCTAAATTTCGATCCCATATAGGGCTCCAACTGTCCAGTTGAAGTTTTCTCGAGAAACGTGTCCGAACGCGTCCGGTTTCAGAACGCATTTCCGGAATCATCAACTTCTTCAGAAAAATTCACTGATTCCAAATATGTCCAGATAAATTCAAACTCATTCCTAGATGTTGAGTTAGAATTTATTTTCTTCATATCCAAAAATATGCCTATCTGCATTTTCCCTATTTCGTCTTATTAGGAAAATGCACAATCGGACTCAGAATTAACTTCCGGAAGAGTCTAACGGAAGATAAAATTCCACTGATCAATATTCTACCCTGACTTTGGAAATCCCATTCCTGGATCTCTAGATAGGATCCGTTTCCTAATTTCTAAATTACTATTCACTCAATTTAATTATGTTATATAATATTGCAAGTTGTAACAAAATATATTGATATTTTCTTTAATTCTTATCTTCAATTCTTCCTTTGAATTTTCGGTCAAAATCAGATCTTTTTTTTTTTTTACATTTTAATTAATATAAAATAATTATTTTATATAATTTCTTACATAATTTTCCTATTGGTCCAAACTCGTTTTTAAGCTCAAAAATACCTAAACTCATTTATTTTTCACAATATTCTCCAATTAATTAGTAAATATATTTTTACTAATTTTCAACCCTTTTCCACTAATTTTGGAGCTTCACCTAATTATCTCGAATTTCCTTTGCTTAAGCTTACGTAATTAGCCGAAAATTACTTAATTACTTAATTACCATTAGTTGATAATTTTCCTAATTAGCATGCCTCATTACCTCATAACTTTTGTATTGACATCTTTGTTTTTATGTCTCTATTATCTTAGCATTTACGGGGGTATTTCGGTCATTTCCTTACTTTTTGAGTATTCTCCTACAATTTCTCCAAGTTTGTAACTTAATAAATTGCCTAAATTAGGGACAATATCCTTCCCTATTTCAAATAGATTTTTACTTTCCTCCTTTATAGCTTTCACAGGGTATTTATAACCCATAATGTATTTTAGGGAGCTATATGCAATTT
The DNA here is from genome assembly GCA_025563575.1 of Acacia pycnantha. NCBI lineage: Eukaryota > Viridiplantae > Streptophyta > Magnoliopsida > Fabales > Fabaceae > Acacia > Acacia pycnantha. The sequence continues at coordinate 130,847 of JAMWYP010000114.1, forward strand.
TCAACATTTTAGGGACCTAATTGCAATTTATCTAATTTCAAGAGAAATTACCCTGACAACAAGGTAAACTCAATACAATGTGCTTGAGACCTCATATTCACCTATTTTTAATAGGTATTATTTACTCAGTTTATGTTTTTTACCCTAAGTCAGATTTTAGGGTATTACAGTTTTCCTCAATTATAATTAAGTGTATCTAATGTCAACCCCAACTATAATGCATATGAGTTGCCACAATTATAGGTATTTATCCTTATACTTGTAATTTGTTAATTTATAAAAAAATAACGCTATTAGCTAATGACATGGTACTCACTCATCACATACTGAATCAATTTGGTTAGGTGGATCTAAATAAAATCAAGGGTTAAGGGTCTATTTTGTTCAAGAAGTTGTCACTGAGGGGCAATTTTGCCCCAGAAGTGTAAAAAATGGAGCAAATTTTTCACCTTAAATGAATTAGATGACACATGGACTTCCAGGAGAATTTGCACTTTAACAAAAATGATGTGGATGACATGTGAACTAGTAGCTCATCATATTTGGTCAATTAATGGGCAAAATTAACTAGGATAACGGCCCGAGCAAAATTGCTCCCTTTTTGACACTTTCGGGGAAAAATTGCCCCATAGCCTTAAAATCAAAACAAATTGTATCTCAAATATTTGACAAAAATTTATTTCATATTTTTTAAAAAATATTTCACTTTTTTAAAAAATAATTTTATAATCCTTATTAGCTTTTTTGAATTATAATTATAAGTGTTCGTTCCCATACCCATAATATGTTAGCTATATCTGATGTCATGATCAGCACCAACTATGATACATATAAGTTGCCACAAAAAACAAGACATTTTCTTTAAAAAAAATATGAAGTAAATTTATATCTAATATATGAGATACTGTTTGTTTTGATTTTATTTAGATCCACCTAACAAAATTAATTCAGGTATATGATGAGTGAGTACCATGTCATTAACTACTAGCATTATTTTTCTTATTAATTATTCATCCAGCCCTTAATATAAGACATATTTGATTTTTTTGAAAAGATTAAGGAAGCTAAATAAATTATTTTAAAGTATTGATTTTTATTTTTATTATACCAAATTACTTTGTCAGACTTATTAAATGATACTCCCTCCGGTCCTAATTATAGGGTCACTTTTATAGTGTAATAATTTGCACTACAAAAGTGGTCTTATAATTAGAACCAGAGATAGTATCTAATGTGATACATGACATACTCTACGATTAACTAACTTATTTAGCTTCTTTAATCTCTTCACAAAAAGCCAACTATGTCCTACATTAAGGACCAAAGGAGTAACAAATTGCAAGTATAAGGATAAATACCTATAATTGTGGAAACTTGTATGCATCATAATTGGGTCTGACATTAGATACACTTAATTATAATTGAGGAAAACTAATAATGAAGGATTAGAATTTTGGTGTGCTTCTTTTCTCTTCAAGTACTGGTGGAAAGTTTTGATTGGAGGAGGGAAAACAACCAATGTCAAGAAAGAGAATTGGAAAAGAGAGAAGCCACAACCATCCTACTTATGCTTGTATCTTGCAATTCTAGGAGCGATACAAGCCGGAATCACACAACGCCGGTTGACGATTCTTGTGATTCATGATGAACTGAGTTGCACAAAGATCGGGTTAGATCTAACGTGGTTTGACTTTAGAAAACTCCTTTTTCCTTTTACTTCTATGATTATTCATGATTCCCTCTCACTTATCCCAATGAAAACTTTTTTTTTTCTTGAATTGTTATTTGCCTTTAAAATACTAATATATACAAACCTTTGATGTTTACTTACGTGAAAATTGCATTAATATTATGCTTAAAATTGATCATGAATCTTAAGGTTCACGATATGTTTTGATCTATGATTCCGAAAATAGGCTTTCCAATTCACAATTCATATCCCAATTTTGATAACCTTGTATGTGATATTTCTCAATTACGATGAGTCATTATTTAACTGATACAATATGTCTCTACGAGTTATATTGTTTTACTGAGACAATATGCCTCTATGAGGAAAGGATATGTTAGTAGCGGAAGGGGTAGGTAGAACACTATAAATAGGTGTAAGTGGTTTAGTTATGAATTACACGAACAGAGATATTCAGACACACCGATCATTTTCCCTCTACTATAACTATCTACTTCTTGTCTATGTGTTGTATTTGTTGTGTCATAATCGCTTCTGCAACTATGATTTGATTAGCTTGGGTATTGGAGATAATAAACAGTCGCACACCAGGTACGCCCAATATTCTTACATGATATCAAAGCCAGGTTGTTTTTCTTAAGGTCGTTTCTGTATAAATTCTGTGATACGTTGCTACCTATATATCTATCTCTGGCTTGTCTTTTTCTGAACAAAAACGATGTTCTTATGTGTTCCGATGCTATGTAAATATGTGTGTGTGCGCGCATGTGTGTGTTTGTGTGATTGTATATGCTTCTGCCATTTTCTACCTTCTGTAACTCATGGGATGTCAAAAATTTTCCCTAAATATAATACATTGACCCTTAAATATTGTTTTATTTACATGTTTTAGTTTGTCCTACTTCGGTTGGATTTTTCATTCGATATGACTTACGCATATTTTCTGGTATGTGCGTTGTTTCTATGCCTTTTCATGATATGTAGGGTTAAAGAGCTAAAATGCTCCAACAATTTTTAAGTATGGGTATTCGGCACCAGGAAATTTTCGAGGGGGCAATTGTACCCTGGAAGGTTAAAAAGTGGGGTAATGTTGAACCTCCATTAATAAGCCCTATAGGTTCATGTTTGTTGACTAAATATGCAGAGGTGGCATGTGTCGCATCCACCTCACCCTTCTTTTTCACATTATATTTGTTGGTAGGAAAAAAAACACATGCTCTTGTGCCTCTCCCCATAACTCTCTCAATCCCTCATCCTTAAACCAGTGACGACCTCTCGAAAAGCTTCCTTCCTACCACTACCAATGTCACTAGGAGTCTCTCCATCAATTTTCAAAACTACCCAGCTGATATCCTCTCCAGAGCTACTAACTCGATAGAGATCAACAAAAATCAAGAAATTGAAAAAAAAAAAATTCAAAGAATCCAACAAAAACCAGTATGAAAAAAAATAAAGCATCACTTGATTGAATCATCAAACCACCGAAAATAAATTAACTGAGGCCACAAATAATTGCATCTTCTTCTTCTCCTCCAAGATTGGGTCTTCAACTTCGCCGGAGATCCATGGCACAAACAAGAAGATGATTAGCGAGGTTGAGATCTTGGGATGAAGGAGGGGGGACGATGAATGCGAAGGCAAATGAGAGATCTTCATTTAACCCCTTTTCTTGTTTTTATTTAGTTAACCCACCACTAATTTATATAGAAACATCCGCATCTTGTAAGTACATCCCTTACTCTACTTCTCTCATATTCCTATGACGATTTTTAGGCTTAGAAGGTCAATTTAACCTAGGTGTATTGGATATGTGAGATAAACTTATTCATGTAGCTTAAAATTTAGATCAAGCCCTGCACAAACTTGCCGAACACATACTGCTTAACAAAGGTCTAACCTTAACTCTCTTCTAGTAAGCTAAGGCCACTGACCCCGCCTATTAGCGGCCAACTAATAGACAAGATGATATATCACAGTTAAACAAATTGAATTTATAAAATTAAAAACTAGCAAACTGGATTCATACTACAACTCAAGAATTCATCCTCGCCGCCTAATGGAATTTAGTTCATGACTAATGAGGGAAGCACAATCAAGATTACAAAAAAAGACCTATAGAAAATAATAAGAAAAGCTTAAAATAGAGAGGGTCACTAGAGTGATTGACGGCACAAGGATTGTCCTATCACATAATGTCTCTACGTGTTAGCCTTGACTCCCAATATTCGGTTGATTGACCATTTCTTTAATTCCGCGGGATTCTGTAGATCATCTATTTGATTCTCCACTCTTTTATTTCTGTCTCTGTGACATCCCATTTTTAAAAGCATTATATTTTTTTTCATCAGAACATCATTTCAAATCATCAGAGTAGAGCACCGGAGCGATTGAGTAACTGACATATATATTCAAAATACCACGGTAGCATGTCTTGCTGGTTAAACAGTGGTACAAGAGTGTTTCAAAAGTAATATATAGTCACGAAAAGTGTCTCCCTGGCGATCCCCACGTTGTGGCAACAAAAGATAGTCTTCGCCGGGTCTCTGTGCGGCCTTCTTGCCTTTCTCCTCGGTCCTCGGTTCTCCCGACCCTGAGGCTATATTAAGGGCTGAGGTCCAATGCATACGGACCCCAGGTAACGGTTAACATCATGTTTACATAGATCATATACATACTACAGATATTCATGGAATTTTGGCGACATTTACTACGATCAGATATAGGGTATACATAATCAGATATATATGGCAATAACAACACAGTCGGATGTAAGGTTAAGGCACAATGAGAAATGTACATGATCAGATATGCACGACAATAACAATACGGTCGGATATAGAGTTAAGGCACAATGGACAATAATACAACCGGATGTATGGTCGACACAATGGACATTGGACATAATCGGATATGGACGGCAACAACAATACAAATACATGTAAAATACGGTATGACTAAGATTAAAGATCATATTTTTGAACATATTTTTAAGGAGTACAATACTCCTTTTCTAACATATTTTTGAAATAAATATAATATTTAACCCTAAAACATGATATCTACAATATATTGGAAGATTAAAGATCAAAACAACAACTACCCTAAAACTTCAAGAACTACTGAACTAAAGACTAAGAACCGAAGAACTTACCCTTGAAGAACTTCACTACAACTTTCTCCAGAGTTCCTCTCTCTAACTTTCCTCTAGAACTTCAAAAGTTGCTCATCAAGGAATTGGTGTGAGAATTATGTCAAGAGGTGCAAGCTATTTATAGGCAATTTGGAGGGCCAAATTGCACCTTTCATCTTTATTTCTAACCATTGGATTTAACTTCTTTGTGAAGGCTTAATCTCCACCATGGAATGCTCTTGGCCGACCTCCTTGCCCCTTTTTTCAACAATATGATGTCACCAAAGGTGATGTCACACTTGCTTTATGGGATTTCATCCGATAAAATCCCCTGTTCGGTGTTCTAATCGCGTAATCTTGCAGAATCTCAGAAATTCCTTAGCATAGCCCTGAAGATCTAAACTTCCTCTTTAAAAATATATGGGTTAACTAAAGTTTTGATCCCATTAAGGGTATTCCCTATCTTGTTGAACATTTTCGGATAACCGCCGTCTGCTACGGAAATGACTTCCCAGAACATCAACTTTGGGACAAAAATTCACTGATTTACAATATGTCCAGTTGTTTTCCACCTAATCCAAGGTTTTCAAGGTAGGATTTAATTTCTATCGGTTCTCATTTATCCTAGTTGCTTTTTCACAAAATTTCTCTTTTTCTTTCCTTTCTCTTTCCTCCAACTTGCCCACTTGTTCCTCCAACTTGTATATACATATATTCACCTATTTTCTCTCTCTTTCCTCTTCATATTTCGAAATTCATGGCATCTTTTTGACAAAAGATGTTGCCTCCCACTTACATCAATATCTTATGTTCAAGTGTTCCTATTGGTTGGTGCTTTTATTTGACTTTTCAACTACTTCTTCACTAAGTTTACTAATTCAATTTCACTCCTTTATGCACCTTAATTTCGTTTTCCCCATCCCCTTCTATCATCTTTTTATTTTGCTATTTTATTTCCCAATATGCATTAATATATCCTATATTAATTAACAAGAAATTCTCCCATTGGTTAATGCATTTTGCCAAGGATTAAGGTTCAATTAATTAGAACCATTGGATTTACTTTCTTAGATTCAATCCTAGCCCTTGATTAATGTTGACTTGTCAAAGTTTGTTACTAAACTTGTTTAGTGTCTTAATCAAATTCTTTGTTGGTTAATTAAGCTCTTTAGGGATTTCACATAACACTACTAGAAAAAGCAAAATTTGCGACGGAATTTGCGAGGGACTTTATTTCCATTGCAAATTTTGGTTAATTTGCGAGGGAAAAATAGTTCCCTCGCAAAAAGGCCATTTTTGCGAGGGGCAAATCTTTCCCTCGCAAAAAAGGTGAATTTTGCAAGGGAAACCTTGTTCCCTCGCAAAACGGCGGCCATTAGCCAAAATACAACACCCCTTTTTTGCGAGGGAAATGCTTTTCCCTCGCAAAAAAGGTGGATTTTGCGAGGGAAACCTTGTTCCCTCGCAAAATGGCGGCACCAAAACCCTTTTTGTGAGGGAAATACTTTTCCTCGCAAAAAGGTGGATTTTACGAGGGAATCCCGGGTTCCGTCGCACAATGGCCCCATTTTGCGAGGGAACACGGGGAACAAGTGTTCCCTCGCAAAAAAGGTCGATTTTGCGAGGGAAGTTTTTTTCGCTCGCAAAATAACTTATTTTTACGAGGGATAGGAGTTTTCCCTCGCAAAAATAGGGATTGAAAATTAGCCCTAGGCACAGTTCAGTCCGGCTTCATTTTAGATCCGCTGTGGTCGCACGTTTTCTCTCTGGTTGTCCACCTTTGTTCCGCCGTCGGTCGTGCTCTTCTTCTCCGTTGGTTCCGCCGCGAGTCCGGTCACCAGAACCACCTTAGGATCTGCCCCCTTCTCCAGCACCCTCTTCCAGCGCAATTTGTTACAATTGAGCTCTGAATTTTGCATCTCTGTGACTCATTTTTTCTCACTTGTTTTTTGCTGTTGTATCTGCTTCACGCATCATAGTATTTTATCAGCTCATCTTTTTCTTTTGGGTGTGGGAGGGGGTAATTGCAATTCGATAATGTTGTGATTTCAAAATATTCTAATCTGAAATATATTGTATTTATAATCAAATAGCGTTTGTGTTGGTAGTAGAAAGGGTAGCTATCTTAATAAGTATGATTTGTAATTCTACTTTATCTTTTCAACACAATCATGGAGACGCCCCCTTCAATAACTAAGGCTACCAGCAATATGGTTATCGGTATGAGTTGGTGCTTCGTGGTGGCTCCCTCTCATGTCCCTTGTTTTACCAATATTGTTTTTTTGCTCAGAAGTTTTATCAATATTGTTGAGTCTTCTATATTCATATTCTTTGAAACATCGAACAGTGTTTATTGGTTTGGTGGTATAACATATTTTTTGAGATAAAACTAACTTTGGCTCATATTTGAAGTGATACCCATCTTCTAGGCTTATTGGTTAAAGTTTTATATTTTATTAACTTCAGATGTTGTAGTAGTTATGTTTACATATGCTGGTAGGTTGTAGTGCTTGCATTTTTGTTTTCAGACTCTAGACTTCCAATTAGATCCTAATTGTTGATCAATTGGAAGAATGGTTAGAGCCAGTAATAATAATTAATAATGGAAAACAGTGCAAGGATCACTGGATGACACAATTAAGATATTGTTTAAACCAATGTTTACAAAAAAAAAAACCAAAGTTTTATACATATCATTAGTTGCAAATTGATGCTAGGATAAAAGTTGGTTAGTGCAAGTGACAAAAGCTAGTTAAATTAGTTGTTCCTTCATAGAACATAGATCTCTAACCCTAGGTGGGCTAGGATGTCGATGTAGGATCAAATAGCTCTCTCCCAAGCATCCATGGATTGGATACCTAAGAGGATCAGAGATCACAAAGCACAGGGACTTGACCTAGGTGCGATACCTAGGGCCTACGTACCCTGAGGAGGGATCAAAGTCCACGTAGTTCGAGGATTACCGGAGGCGTTTAGCCAAGGGGGGTGGATGATTGGATCCTCCTTTATGACAGTGATCTCGATATGCAATATGCTCCTTGTTGGGCCATATATGGGCCTAATATTTATTCGATAACAGCTTGACCCCAAGCTCGGTAGTTCAGTCTCGAGCCGCCGAGATTAATCGACCGCTTTCGAGATCCCTTGACTCCGAATTTGCTTTCGTAGCAATTTTCCTGCTAATTGTCCGGTTTATATTCCTGCATTTAATAACATGTAAGCAAATCACAATAAATGGAAAATACTTACTGTGGCGCAAATCGTTCAACGTGCTCATTTCGGATACTTGTCCTAGCTTGCATTAAACTTTATGGTTTGCCTTAATGCCTATTATTGATGACACACTTTTCCACTCAACAAATCGTTGTCCACTGTTGTTGCCCCCACTGTAGTTCAGGTTCCTGAGCTGCCAGGATGCGTTATTTTCCAACCCGGACCAGGTGTTGTCATTGTTGGGATTCCATGCATGTTGACCAGAGATTCCGAGTTTATATACTTTAAACCGAGATTTCGGGTTTATAAACTTTATCACCGAGATTCCGGATTGATATACTTTAACACCGAGATTCTGGATTGATATACTTTAACACCGAGATTCCGGGTTATTTACTTTAACACCGAGATTCCGGATTGATATACTTTAATACCGAGATTCTGGGTTATTTACTTTATCACCGAGATTCCGGATTGATATACTTTAACACCGAGATTCCGGTTCTGGATTGATATGCTTTAATACCGAGATTCTGGGTTATTTACTTTATCACCGAGATTCCGGATTTATGATTTTTGAAAACGAGTTTGTTTACCCAAATTCAATCATTCAAATAAATTTGGCGGCTTTGTCGTCGCAAATAATCCAATAAAGGACTTTCCCTGATTTCAACCAGATTCGGTTTAATCGGGATCTTCATACGGAACCCGATTTTAACCAGATTCAGTTTGATCGGGTCCTCCTCCGAAACTTTACACGGATCCCGATTTTAACCAGATTCTGTATAACCGGATCCGCCTTCCGGTTCCTGCTTCCTGCAAAACTCTAAACAACACTTATCTCGACTTTACCGTGTCCCAAAGGGTGCACGTTCTAACCATTAGATCCGGCTTTATCATGTCCCAAAGGATCACGTTTTAACCGTTATTTTTACGGAACCCGGATTTTAACTAGATTTAGTTAAGCCGGGTCCGCCTTCATCCCTTTCGTAAGGACGGATTCCACAATCTATCCGGGATCCAATTAAGGAGCGGATTTGATCGTATAAAACAAACTTTGACATGATTCATGAAAGAGGGTTTGTGCACCTCGGATTCACGCATGTTTAAATTGTACATGATTTTCGAAGACTGGTTTCTTTTCCATGACTTCATACATGTTTATCTTTGACATGATTCATGAAAGAGGGTTTGTGCACCTCGGATTCACGCATGTTTAAATTGTACATGATTTTCAAAGACTGGTTTCTTTACCATGACTTCATACATGTTTAACTTGTACATGATTTTGGAAGACGGGTTTGATCACCCTGCCCTCTACATGTTTAATTTGTACATGATTTTGGAAGACAGTTTGATTACCCGCGCCTCTACATGTTTAATTTGTACATGATTTTGGAAGGCGGGTTTGATTACCCAGACTTCTACATGTTTAATTTGTACATGATTTTGGAAGGCGGGTTTGATTACCCTGACTTCTACATGTTTAATTTTGACATGATTTTCGAAAACGAGTTTGTTTACTCAGAATTCATACATGTTTATAGATTTGGCGGTCGTAGCCGTCGTTACACGGATCCCTGATTTAAACTAGATTCAGTTTAACCGGGTCCGCCTTTTCTCCTTTGCTGCAAAAATTAACATGGATCCCAGATTTAAACTAGATTCAGTTTAATCGAGTCCGCCTTTTCTCCTTTGCCGCAAAACTTAATACGGATCCCTGATTTAAACTAGATTCAGTTTAACCGGGTCTCCCTTCAAAACACTCTGGGCCTCACTAAGAAAGCTTTGTTTTAATAAGTCAGTTGAAACAGTTGGGAATTATCAAGGCAAGCTTCAATAGTGTCTCAGGCCCAACCCCACTATATATTTGTACCAAAATCTTTTATTTGGGGAGATTCCCCCAAAAATTGGAAATATCAGTAAGCAAGAATTACTTGCATTGGCATAACAGAATTATATGTTGTTCAAATGACTATACATTCTGAAGTAGCCATCATTGTTTTCCTTTTTTGACATAACAGAAGAAATTTGATAAAAGAAACTGCAATATTCATGAGGTCAATGAACAACATACCCGTTCAGAAGTGCTTTCCATTTGCATCATCCCATCTTCTCATAGAAGAATACATGTTGGCAAGAAGCACAAAAGAGGCAGAGTTTTGAGGGTCGAGTCGAGAAAGTTCCGCTACTTCTCTTTTTGCTAATCTTGAAGAAATTTGGATCTTTCACAGTTTTATTGCTCCAAATCTGATGGTTACGATAGCACAACCCAAAAAAGGTAGCAATGACTATATTCTGGATCCTGACACACTTGGTCCACTTCCTCTTTTTGCATTATTTGTAAATGACTACATGCATCATTAATCATTTCTCCCCTATAGAGCAACGACATTATGCATTTACTCGTATAATGATCATCCGTACAAGTCCGGAAGAACTTCACCGTGAGCCATGATAGGATGATAACTCAACAAACAGAGGTATTGGGCTTCTCAACTTAGAGGAAATTACGTTCCACCATTTAAAAGAGTTGGACCTCACGGTAGTTTATGAAGCAAATTTGATCACTCAATTATGATGCTTGAACACTACCATTTAATTGGTGGAAACTAAATCAAAAATAGCAGATCCACAAACAAATCTGCAAAGAACACATTTTATTTCCCGCCCATGAATTATTTAAAATCACGGCCTTTTATTTTTCAAATAAAAATGGTGGAATCCCCAGCTTTCGGTGTGCATGATTCAACCGCACTTTGCCATCTAACCTTCCACCATTTTCCTGATTTGGACAAAGCTCCTCTAGGAAAGATTAATATCCTCAATGGAATGAGGAATTATAACCTTGAATGAAAGCATGTTACGCACTTTAGGAGCATCAGGCATGTCTGTATTGAAGAGTGGAATATCACCTAGAGGGGGGGGTGAATAGGTGATCTTAAAAACTTTTATAATAACTTTGCACCCAAGCTGAAGCTAAACGTAAAGAGATAGGGAAGAAGAGCTTGACACAGAAAGTTTATCCTGGTTCGGCTCTAAATTCTTGACCTACGTCAAATTCCCGCACTCTCGGGTTTTTCTACTATCACTTAACTCGTATACACACTCGTACTCAAGGATTATCCTCTCTCTAGGGTAAACTCCCCTTACAAGTTGTAATCAAATCCCAATCTCCAAGTCCCTTGACTTGAGATCTTTACAATGAATGAATAATTTGTATAAAAGCTCTCTCACAGAGAAGATAATGATAAACACCGAGGCTCTTTGTATATCAAAATACAATACGTAAAGAAAATCAATGTATAAGAACTCTTGAGCTTGCTTTTCGTTTCGCTAATCTTTCGTTATCTTTCGGTTTGTAATCAGCTCCTTATATAGTGGTGAGTTGCTATGTGACCGCACTTCTCAACTTAGCATGTTCTTCATTTGAAATTCGTTTGACGAGGATTATAGCGCTGGGTCCCGAATTTCAGCCGATTCAATTCCGGACGCGTGAAATCATTCTCGCCCTTCGATTCTTCACGTTTATTCAATGATTCGCTTGATCCAATTTAATACTCGAAACATTCTCAATATAGAGTAGTTAAATTCGCTTGAATATACTAAATGAATGCAATCAATTCGTATAAACATGGTAAGTTTTGTAGCTCAAAAGAATCAAGATGAAATCAAGAACGATCATATTTGCTTTCGTCGTAAACTCGAGTTCTCCAAGTCAGCCTCGAGTTCGTAAGGCTTTTAGAGTATCTCGGTTTATCTTCGTGAGAGCAAACTCGGAGTTTGATGTAAACTCCGAGTTTGTTAATTTTCCAAATGGTCGAACTCGAGTTCGTGCAAGTGTGCCTCGAGTTCGTGGCACCGTAGAGCAATTATCGCAAGGCCCATATGAAATCACATTTTGGGAAAAACTCAAACTCGAGTTCGCAGTGAGCAGTGCCTCGAGCTTGACACTGCTCATGTCAAAATAAATTTGTCTTCCAAAATGTAAACCGGAGTTTATAAATGCAACCGGAGTTTTCAAAATAACTTTACTCAGAAAACACAAACTCGAGTTTGGAACTCCAAACTCGAGTTTACTTAAAATAAGTAAACTTTTGAAAAACTCTTGGCAAGAGGTAAACTGGAGTTTAAGAAGGTAGACTCGAGTTTGCAAAAGATGGAAAGTTCGAATGCTCTCTCGGCTAACTTCCAAACTCGAGTTTGCAATCGCAAACTCGAGTTTACAAGTTTGTAAACTCTTTTGTGTTTTCGCAAACCATAGAGTAAACTCTACATAAAAACGTTAGGCTCGAGTTCGATATTTTAGGCTCGAGTTTGCGACCTTGTAAACTAGCAAACTCTACACAAAATCTGAACTCTAGAGTTTGTAAAACATTTCTCTTTGAAAATGGCTTCCCGCAGAGGTGAACTCGAGCTTGCTTTAGTGTGCTCGAGTTTACTCGTTTGTAAACTCTTTAAAAATGCTTTGGAGTTATTAGGCTCGAGTTTGAAAGACACAAAGCTCGAGTTTGGAATGATGAATAGCAAATAACTCGAGGTTGCTTATCTGGGCTCGAGTTTGGCTTAGATAAAATGTTTTTGATTTGAAATCAATTCATTTAACTTGTCAAAAACATTTATACTTGTTTACAATTGTCAGTTATCATCAAAACACCTTGAGAACTAACATGTATTTGATCCCTCAGAATCACCCAAGTTTGATTCACCGTGTTGGTAATTAAGGAGAATATCAGTTTCAACTCCGATTTGACAACAACCACCGGAGGAACCAGAGATGACATGAGTATAAAGAAGAGTACCCCCATTGAAGACTGTAAGTCCTTGCTTGCGCTAACAATTAAAGGAGCTAAATTCATCTCAACACTACTGGCCATCTTGGAAATATTAGCCTTGAAAGCAAATCAGTAGAGCTCGGTTTGATCTCGCATTCTTTCTGAAGTCACGGGATTTTAACCCCCATTCCCACGGGATTTGCAGTCAAGGCTGGGAATTTGGGATGCATCTTTTATTTGAACAAACAGAGAACCCATTGAAACCTGCTCAGCATCTAAAGCACTATGAACAAATTGGGGCACTCTACAATGTGACGAGCAAGATTGACTGCTCTTGGGAGACTCGAAACGCAGCCAAATTACCAACAGCAGATGTCCACTGTGATGAGACACCCATATCCAAGCCTTACAGACGAGACGAGTTGGTTTAATCTGGTTTCATTGAACCTTCAAGATCAGCTGAGTCGACTTGAAGCTTGGCATCTCGGCAATTCCAATTTGTCTTTGAAGTATTCAGCATATCAGATTTTGTCTCGGATTGCCACTTCTTTTGGATTGCCTGACACTTCACGAAGAGAAACATTACAGGTGCCACAAAGAGACAAGAAGGACTCGAAACCTTTCATAAATGAAGATAGCTTGGGAATATCCGCTGACACTGTAAAGCAGCAAGACAGATAAGGCCAAAACCGGTCATGCAACCAAGTGAATGAGGGAAATCAGCGTACAAAAATTCAGAGGCACCCCGGTGTTTAAACCTGAGGTACCCCGGCCTCTCAAATAATAATGTCGTTATTCAACCTTCTGGTTTAACTCATCTCTGGAGTTCAAGCCTGCAAACCAGAATTAATGATCACCCTGGTTCTCGCCCGACACTCTTTGCAACTCGGATAGATATTCTCATTTCAATCCGGTTTTGGCATTCAGGGCATCCCTGGCAGCTGGCAACTCAGGATAGAGCACCGAATTTGTTCAACCTCTGTGCCAAAATTATTGTCACCTTGCATCTGTCTCGGGATTAAGCAGGTCTGAGCCAAAAATATTTGCAACCTGCATGAAATAAGCATCTCGGCATTCTCCTGTGTACGCTGAGAGTATCCCGGTCATGCACACATAAACCTGAGATTTCTACTCGCCGGGCATGAACTGCTGTCAAAATATATTTCTTGGCATCTCATGCATCTCGAACGGAAATCTCAACGGAAAGCAAATTCCTGGCTGCCTGAAGGACATTTGAAAACAATATCGGCCTTCCCGTGAAGGATTCCATCCATCACAACCCTTGGCATCTGAGATAGCAACATCCAGGTAAGGAGCAATAATGTCTTCCTGCCGTCTCCTCAGGTAGTAAAGGAAAAATGCTTTCTGAAGCCAACCCAGAATATGAACCCAAATTATGGACTTTCCTTTTTATGATTCAAGTAAAGCCTAAATCCGGAGTGGGGTTTTCATGAAGAAGTGGCTAGGTTAATTAACATATCTCGACATTCGAAAACGAGTCTCGACCTCTCAGAGCCATATTGACTGTACATTTCACCATAAACCCTTCTTCAAAATCTACGTATCTCAGTCATACACCCTTGCCGACATACACGTCCCAACACTCCACCATTTTGGCATCTCGGCTTGGAATGCAACTTTGTAATTCATAGATCCAATCATTTCGGTTAGATATGAAAACCCACTAGGCAAAATCCAATCCGTGAACCAGTCAACGAGAACCCAGAACCTCAGAAGAACGAACCCCTGATGCAACGAGAACCAGAAACGTTCAATGGAATCACATAGCTCGATGTTCTCGATGCATTTTCATGCCCTCTTTAGGGAATTCGAATGACGACAATCTCGCAAAGCAAAGTGGATCCTCGTGCAACAAAGGAGCAGCGCCAACAGGGACATCTCTCGGCATTTGTTATCCCCATTGTGTGGGCATCTCGAGCTTCAAACGCTATCCCGGATTTCACCCGTATGCTTGATCACCTCGAACATACTCAGCAGGAGCTGTCTCGTTATTCACCTTCTCTATCTCAGTATACACGATTTAGTAGTTCCAAAGAGATTCCTTTAGCAACCTCATGTTTAAACTTCAAAAAGGAGGTCTGTTTAGCTTTGACATGTTCCTTGATTTTGAGAATATAGCAATCTAACATGTGAACTTGTCAAGTTGTTAGCCCCGTTTTAAAAGATCCGACACCCCACCATGCTTGCGCCCTTTGTTGCAGGAGAAACGTGTGACATTATGTGAGATAGCGAGCGAGTAGAAAAGGAAACCATCCTGGCATAGCTACTCTGCAACCTGACTTCAGGCACTTGAAGCACCTCGGCATCTCAGGCATCTTGGCCTTGTGACCCTGGATCACGGCCATCCCATTTTTGAATATTTCGGATTGAAATATATTGAGGCATCCCGTCAACGCATCAGGATTTAGGTGCATCACGGCGGCTTGATGAAGCATGAATTCTCCACCTCGTCTTCTTTGATATTCCCATCATAGTGGACCTCAGTTTCTCACATTCCTTCCTTAATCTCGAAGATAAAGAACTTAAGTAGTGGGGAGTCTTGGCACGTACCCAGAAACTCGAATAGATCATGCAACTCGGTTAGAGTTTCGTTGAAAGCCAGAAAGCATAACCACGTACAGGAATGAATCTCGGCCTATCAGCATCTCGACAAACTGTTTTAGAACCATGCATATCTCTGGATCAACATAACATGGGTAGCTATCTCGATATTAACCCTCGACGTCCACATCTCAGCATAGCGGGACCTCGGCTTCTATTGACTGATGCAGGTTGAATGCATATCTCGGCTGGATATACCTCAGCCTTCTCTGAATCCGGTAACCCAAGGTCAAATCTCGGTGAAACCTCTCTATCACGACTCTGGTTTTCGCAGAGAAGAGAGGAGGATCTCGTTGCTTGCTTTGATGCCCGCCGCTTCAATTAAAGAAAAACCTGCATGCCGAATGTAGTGATCTTGGCCATGTTGACCGCCGGATTTAGTGAGCTTGACCTCATTACTGTACCGACTTTATCTATCTCAGTTCAGGCATAAGATCTTGATTCCGTTTCTGTGCCAGCGTCAGCTATCTCGGCTTCGTTGCTGTGATACCTCGCAACATGTCTTTTAATAACATGTCGTGCAGCTTCTTGCCTGAGACACAAGCAGACATGACCCAACTTGGCACGTCATCTCCTTGCTTACATTCTTTCACATTCCCATCCGTCTTTGATACCCCCGATAATCTCGCACCCACCCCATCGACCGTTTAGAATATGGTGCGTTTTCTTGCATTGTGATGGAGGCGAGAAGATCGGGATCATGCCGTTAATGGAGGAAAGCATTGAGATCTCTAGGTGACTAAACCCTAATTGATGCAACCAAGAGGCGAACACTACCAAAGTAGCCCGATGGATCTGGGTTGGCCTCGGTAGTGATTTTCTCTCCACCGGCACCTCCTTCAACGGCAAAGGAGCAGCAAAATAAATAAGGTAGTGGGCATGGTTTCTACCGCAAGAGCACGTATTTGAAAGGGTATGTGGAATATCACCGCGAGCATCTGAGTTCTCCATCTCTGAGGAATTTTCAAATTCGCTATTGCTCATAATCTCATCGATCATGGTTCGATTTTGTCCCTTTCCTTGCTTCTCGCGGGTTTTGACTTTCCCATTTGTGAAATTTTTTCTCTGCACAACCTCATCACAATAAAGAGTTTCTCCAGCAGATTCAAGATTGTTCATCTAGCGGCTGGGAATTTGAATCATTAACCTTCTTCGGTCATGGGAATCAGAAATTTACGGTTCCCCATGGACGGCGCCAATGTTCCTTCATAGAACATAGATCTCTAACCCTAGGTGGGCTAGGATGTCGATGTAGGATCAAATAGCTCTCTCCCAAGCATCCATGGATTGGATACCTAAGAGGATCAGAGATCACAAAGCACAGGGACTTGACCTAGGTGCGATACCTAGGGCCTACGTACCCTGAGGAGGGATCAAAGTCCACGTAGTTCGAGGATTACCGGAGGCGTTTAGCCAAGGGGGTGGTGTGTGTGCTCTGTGTGCAGTATATGCAATTGAGAGAGAGAGCTTAGAAGATGATGTGTACCTTTAGGGTTTAACTCCTATTTATAGAGTGTACCTGGTAGGTAATCGTATCGGCCTCATTAATATGATTGATATGATTGGATCCTCCTTTATGACAGGCAGATCTCGATATGCAATATGCTCCTTGTTGGGCCATATATGGGCCTAATATTTATTCCATAACATTAGTAAATAAATGTTGACAACTATAGTGAATTTAAATCTCGTCATCTATGTGAAGACTTGGTGCTTTGTGTTTTGATCTTGCTGCCTTGCTTTGTTATTCGTGTAGCCTAAAATTCATAAGTGTGCAAGTATGAAAGGTGTGCGTTGGCCTCTTATATATTATGGGAATTGTTGTTGATATGGATGTTCTGATTTAAGCATTATAGGCTTATCAAATGCTTGTTTAAATGCATATGGATTGCATGCCAATTTCTTATTTGAGTTATCCTTGGTTTCGATTAAGCTGACACTAGAAATTACATAAGATTTTGGTCACAGGCTAGTTCATAATTTTTACCCTTTGCTTGTTTTCCTTACCCACACACATGTACACAAGTGGTGATATGCTGGAGTAATCTATGATCTCTGGGAAAAATTTAGGCGCAGTTATCTCGTGTATTTTTGTGATATGATTTTTCAGCATAAGTAGACATTTTGTACATCTTCGCACCATGTTATTGACTTATTTGACAAAACATAAATGCATTCACTCCCTTTGTAATTTCTTCCATTGAAAGGTGCACTATGAACTTTGAAATCGTATAATGCATTCATGAACTTAGTGTATTTTAAAGCAGACCTTCTCATCACCTTCGTTAAATAATTAATGGGTGCCTAACGTGTATGTGTGAAAGGATGAAGGAGGAATGATGTTATCAAAATTTACTTTTGTCTTTGTTTTAGTTTCTCCCTTTGGATTTTTCTAAGTGTTTCATTATTTATTTACAAAGTTTAAATTATAAATAACAAGTTGAAAGTATTGACTATGCCACGTGAATATAAGTATTAGTTTCCAAGTATATATGTCAAAGTGTAGGTTGATCAATAAATTTAATGATGTAAAGAATAAAGGGTTAAGGGTGTGTAGTTATTCCTGTTGAAAAAATTCTGCTTGAAGCATTATTGCTGAAAAATTCTGCTTAAAGCATTATTGCCGTAAACCTTCAGAATTATTGCCTCTCTCGATTCTCTTTGTCTCTATCTACATTTGAATGAGTTATTCTAGTATGTGATTGTACATGAATATTTGTAGCTGCCTCGTGTTCGTTTGCACTATGTTCTCGTAGTAGTTGTCATGTTCTCGTTTGCACTATGTTCGTAGTAGCCAATAGGAAGATTGATTTAGGTTTTGTTCTGTTGGACTAATATGTTCTTAGGTTTCTGCGGCATCAAAAAAGCTTGAGGAAATTTGCAGAAGGGGATTTCTTTATCCTTTCTTAGAAGGTAAATTCTTGAACTTTGAAGGATCTATAATGTGTAGATCATGTACTATGAAAACACATAGGGAAGCTTCTGTAATGGTCTTGTTATTGGGTTAAATATTGTTGCCATGGCCATTGTGAAAGTATTAGAGTCTGACTTTTTTTTTTTTTTTAATATAATGCTAATCAATGGTGGAGAAATATAGTATTGGTGAACTTTTTGGGACAATTTAATTTTCGTTTGTAGTTGATTGAATTATTCATGCCCCCTCCACATGCATGTCCCCATCTTCTAGTGTACTATCCTCATTCTCTGGTTGCTTGCTGCCACCTGTTCTTTATTCACTGCATGTGTTTGTTTGCTTGCCATCTTCTAGTGTTTGGTTGCTTGCTGCCATCAGTTTGATTGAATTAGTTAGTATCACTGTATTATGTTCCAAAAGTCTTTGTGTAGGGTTGGGTTGGGGAAGTATGGAAGACGATTGTGATAGGAGTTGAATGTACAATCGTCTAACTCAGAAAAAACTGACTTTGTAATGTTGGTTTTGTAGAAGATAAGAGGGTAAAGGTGTTAGAAGAAAAGGTGAAGGAGCAAGGAGAGATTCTTACTGAGTTGCGGGCAATTATCCAGTCCCTATTGAAGGAAAAGGGTACAGGAACTCCTGGTGGTGATGACGATGCTGATGATAAACGATGATCAAAATGCTGCTGTTTAGATTTCTTTTTTTTTTAGTTCATTTTGGCCACAACATTATAATTTGTAATATTTTGTTTTTGATTTGTAAACTCTTATGACTGTTACAATTTCTTTTTATGATATACAAGTCTATTTATTTTCTCATTTTTTATATTTTTTTCTATTTATTTATTTATTTTAAATAAATTGGATTTTTGCGAGGATAACCTTTCCTCGCAAAATTCCCGATTTTGCGAGGAACATTTGTCCCTCGCAAACTTCAGATTTTTGCGAGGGAAGGTTGTCCTCGCTAAAATCCAAAAAAAATAGGGAACTTTGCGAGGGAACATCCATCCCTCGCAAACTTCAGGATTTTTGCGAGGGACAAATGTTCCCTCCCAAAAATTAGGAATTTTGCGAGGGAAAGGTTGTCCCTCGCAAAATCCTGCATTTTGCGAGGGAGATGTTTTACCGTCGCAAATATCTTTTTTGCGACAGAAAAATGATTTTGTCCGTCGCAAAAATGGTTTGCGAGGCCCATTTCTGCGACGGACGGTTTTCCGTCGTAAAATCCGCCGCAAACCATTTTTTCGACGGAAAATGCATGTTTTGCGACGGAAAAATTCCGCCGCAAAACATGAATTTTTTTGTAGTGTAATTAACTCCCTTTGGAACATCTTTAAACAATTAGCAATTAATTACTTATTTAATCACTTACTAATTGTTGACAATTTTCTTAATTAGAATTAATCAATATCTCACAACTATTTTACTGATATTGGTCATATATGCTCCTTGTAAAATATTAAAATTCACGGGGCAACTTATGTTCCCCAAAATTATATTTAATTTCGCCTCTTTATTTTCCAAGGAAAATAATCCCAAAAATTCCCTAAATTAGAGACAACATATTCTCTGATTTTTAATAAATATTTACTTGCCTCTCAGATTTATCATGATATTTTCAGGCATTTTATGACCCCACAAACTCCCTTAGGGATTTTTGGCACTTTATCTCTTCTAACTTCAATAGAATTTACCTTAGAAAATAAGATAAATACTACACTAGTTTTGAGACCACATATTCACCTATTTCCAATAAATATTATTTACTAATTTATGATATTTATCATACATACGATTTTTAGGGTATTACATTTCTCTCCTTGTTAAACAAAATTTCGTCCTCGAAATTTGCACTCTACCATCTAACCTCCGTACTATCTCAACTTCGGATTATTAACTCCGGATCTTTACTCTATCTCAAATTCGACTACAAGGATCTTTTCATATCGTACTTTGATATATAGTGTTTCCCGTGGCGCCCATACACCGCGGTCAACACCACAGATACCAAAATATCTCCATGGCTCCCATACACCAGGGTAACACAAGATACTTTAAATGCTTCCATGGCGCCCATACACCATGTCAACACAAGATACCTCCTACTCAATGACACGATCGCGGTCGAATTGTAACCACTAAGAAACATAAAATACGTCACGGAGGTGGTTTACGTAATCATATAATCTAGCCTAGAGAAGATTTCCTACTAAGGGAGAGTAGTACATTGAACCATCTCCGGAAGTTCTTTGTCCTCTGCACTTGTTAATACATACACTCGGCCTGGGTTCTGTGGCCTTGACGCTGCAGCTTTCTCCAGACAGTGCACACTGATGTGCCCAGGCTTTTGACACTTGAAGCATATCAGCTTCCCTTCGCAGTCAGTACTTCGAGGATGATACCTCCCACATTTTGGACACGATCGGGGTCCCGTCATTCCAGGGTTGTACTGCGGCCCAGTCTGGAATGGCCTATTGCTTTCTCTTTGGGAGTCACTCCATGGTGCTTCTCTCTTCCGCGAGGAATTTCCACGGCTGACCTTGCTACGCTCTGCACTGCTAGTGCTTAAGTGCCGGGGTTTACGCAGCTCCTTTCGGTTTCGCTCAATTAATCTACAAGCTTTCACTGCTTGAGCTAGTTCAGGAAACTGCTGAGATACCAGCCTCTTCTTTATCTCGTACCTTAGCCCAAATATCAACCTATTTGCCTTCCAGCTTTCGTTATCATTACTCTTCAAGTACGATGAATATCGCGACAGGTTGGTAAACCGGGCAAAGTAATCGTCAAAGTTTTCCTCGGGGCCTTGTTGCATATGAAGAAACTCCTCCTCCTTAATCACTTGTGTTGAGGGAGGAAAATACTGTTCATTAAAATTTTCCAGGAATTTATCCCAAGTGACAGGTCAATATCGGGTCCGCAATGTCGTAGCGATGCTTTTCCACCATCGATGCGCATCACCCTCAAGCTTATAAATTGCCAGTTGAGCCTTCTGATTATCTAGGCATTCCATGACTTCGAAAATTTTGTCTAGACTCAACAGCCAATCCTCAGCCAATTCGTTCTTCCCACGGAAAGCAGGTGGCTTGAGCTTGCAAAACTGAGTGACCCAATTTTGTGTGGTCTGCACAACTCTCCCTCGTCGTGGAGGTGACTGGGACCTATCAGATCCCTCAGCTTCCTCATCGTGCTCGTCACTTTGCTCGTTTTCTTCTTCTTCCTCTTCAGTGTTTTGTTCTTCCTCTTCCTGTCTTGCTTGCCTCTCAGCTTGCCTTTCTGCACAAAGTTCCTCCATTATCTCTCTTTGTTCCCGTATTACAGCCATTGCCTCTTGTAAGGTAATCTGTTGATTTGGTTCTTGAACTAGCTGTTCAGGATCTACTACTGGTACCGAATCATCCGAGGTTGTCAACCTCGCCCTCTGCCTTGACCCCTGCCTCGGCCTTTGCCTCGGCCTCTGGGAGCTCCGGCTCCTCTTACATTTGCCATGTCTCATTCTTTTCTCCTTCATGAGGGAAAACGTTAGTCTCCTTTATGAGGAAAATAACGTTAGATATACAAGGAAAACGACGATTAGTATATCACGGACTCTTAGTATCCACACTACTAACGAACAAACACCAACAACTTCAAAAACGAACAGACACCAGTAATATTTTTCTTGTTTAGAATCTCATTGTTTCGTTCTTCTCAGAATCGGGTACGGAAACACGTATCGGGAGTTCCTCTACATGAGTCAAATACTGCATGTACTTATCTTTGTTGGTCTCGGACTTTCATCCGGCGTGGCCCAGCTCCACATATAAGGCTTGTGTTAAGATAGAATTACCGTCCAGTACAAACTGGCGATTATCAGAGTTATCAGAATTATCAGAGACTGATAATTGTTAGTTCTCTATGTGTTTTGATGACTAATAACAATTGTAAACAAGTATGAATGTTTTGATAAGCCAAATGAGTCAAATACGCTGCTAACAGAGAGCATATCAGGCTATTTCAGCATGTAGAACTCGAGCCTGAATATTTAAACTCCAGCCTAAATCTCCATAGTATGCTCTTAAGAGTTTACAAATGTGTAAACTCGAGCCGGTATAAACATGCTCGAGTTTGCCTCTAGCGGGAAATGTTTTCCAATTGAAAACCATCTCTTTAAACTACAGAGTTTATATTTTGTGTAGACTTTGCTTATTTTCTATGGTTGTTAATTGATGAAAACTCGAGCCTAACATTCTTGTGTAGAGTTTACTCGTGGTTTGACAAACAAAGAAGAGTTTACAAAACTTGTAAACTCGAGCCTGCTATTGCAAGCTCGAGTTTTCCCTTGGCAGAGAGCTTCCAAGTTTACTTCATCTACAAACTCCAGAGTTTATACTCAAACCTCCAGTTCTCTCTGATAAGCCCTGATATAAACAAAGTCGAAAGAAGATGAACCTGATACTCAAAGTGCCTTACGAACTCAAGCCTGACTTGGCGAACTCGAGTTTTAGTCGACAGCACAAATGATCATTATCGATTTCATCCCGATTAGTTTGAATTACAAACTTACCATTTCTATGCGAATTGATTACATTCATTTAAAGGATTCATATCTATATTTAACCACTCTAAATCCAGAAAGTTTCAGGTATTAGTTGGATCAACCAGCATTGATTTCACGCGACAATCAGAACCTCTACAATGAAGAAGAATTCACGCGTCTGGAAATCAATCATCTGAAATTCAGGAAAGATTGTGAACCCAACGGCTATAATCCTCAACAACTTGAATTTCAAATGAAGAATATGCAGAATTGAGAAGTAACGGTCACATAACAATTGGCCACTATATATGGAACAGATTACAAACTTCAAAGACACAAGAAATCAAGCAGAAACGAAAAGCAAGCTCAATAGTTACTTATACTTTCAGTTTTCTTTCTGTATTGTGTTTGTGATACTTAGAGCCTCAGTGTTTATCAATATCTACTCTGTGAGAGAGCTGTTATACATATTATTCAATCATTGTAATAATCTCAAGTCAAGGGGACTTGGAGATTGGGATTTCTGATTACAACTTGTAAGGGGGGTGTATCCTAGAGAGAGGATAATCCTTGAGTACAGATTCTGTATCTGAATTAAGTGATAGTTGAAAAACCCAGAGAGTCTGGGGACTGGACGTAGGTCAAGAGTTAGGACCGAACCAGATAAACTTTCGTGTCAAGCTCTTCTTCCCTATCTCTTTACTTTCAGCTTCATCTTGGGTGCAAGGTTAATTCAAAAGATTTTAAAATCCCCAATTCACCCCCTCTTGGTGATTTCCTTTCATTTTCATTTGGTATCAGAGCCAGGTTGTCTATTTGAAGGATTAACATCCTAGACAAAAGATCCAATGGAAGGAATTCTACCCGATGGAGCCTCAATCAACAGACCACCAGGTTTCAATGGAGAACACTACTCATTCTGGAAGGCTAAGTTCAGGGTCTATGTAATGGCCTCTGTGTTTGGTCTTTGGAAGGTCTTTGAGAAAGGAAACTATGTTCCTTCCTCAGTAGTAGCTGGTGTTAGAACTCCCAAGGAAGAAGAAGTGTATGATGACAATGATAAAAAATTAGTCACTCTCAACATGAAAGCAATCCACATGCTGCAAAGTGCTCTTGGGCAAAAGGAGTATTTCAGAATCTGCACTTTGCCATCTGCTAAGCAAATGTGGGATGCTCTTGAGATAGCTCATGAAGGAACGGCTGCAATCAAAGAAAATCGTATTAATACCCTCATGACTGAATATGATTTACTACAAATGAAGCCTGGAGAGTCTATTGGCGAATTTCAACTCAGGTTCACTCATCTGATCAATCAACTCACTGCATTGGGAAAAGAATATGAACAACCTACCCAAGTGAGGAAAATACTAAACATTCTCACCAAGGAATGGGAAGCCAAGGTCACTGCAATTGAAGAATCTCGAGGCGAATCAATGGCCTCTGTAGCAAGATTATTTGGAAGCCTCTCTGAGTATGAGGGGAAGATCAAATTCAAGAAAGGGCTAAATGAGATCAATGTCAAGACCAAGGGAATGGCTCTTAAAACTGTCAAAGAGGTAAAGTCAGATGACGATGAAGAAGATGAAGATGAAGATGGTGAGCTAGGAATGATGGTTCGAAGATTCAAGAAATTCTACAAAAAGGACCAATCACACAAGAAGTTTCACAAAGGAAATTCCAGCCACATCAATCAGAATGCCCTCAGCTGAAGAACAAAGAAAAGAAATTCAATAAGTTCAAGAAAAGAGCTTATGTGTCAGCTATATGGGGTAACAGCTCATCTGATGAAGATGAGGCAGAAGAAGAAGAAGGTGCCAATCTCTGTCTTGTGGCTCAAGAGGAATCGATAACGAAGAGGTAAGTAATTCTGATTTACCTTATGATGAACTATCATCTACATATAATTCTCTTTTCACCGAATTTAAGAAAACTACAAAAGAACTTCTATTCTCAAAAAGAAAAATCAAATTATTAGAAGAACAGGTTCAAACGATTCCTACACCCAAACTTGTTCAAAATGAGTTTGATGAACTTGCTGAAAAATATTTTGCTTTAAAAAGGAGGAATACAACACTTGAACAACAAGTAGAAAATCTTTCTTTTCTGAAAATATCATATGTGATGAATGCCTCATTCGAAAAAGAAAATGAATATCTTACGAAGACTCTTGAAAAATTCACTAGAGGAAGTGAAATGCTTGAAATAATTTTGAAACAAGAAAGATTCACAAATGACAAATCAGAATTGGTTACAAGCCCGATTGTGACAAAAGAAAGGAAAAAAGAAACATGGACAAAGATCATACATGAATTACTTTAGAAAATCTGTCCACACTTCAAATCCTTTTGCACATTGCAACTATTGCAACAGAAAAGGTCATACCACTTCCTCATGTTTTCATAGAAAGGATAGAACAATTAAACCTATAGGAAACTACCAATGGGTGCCTAAGGGATCCTATATGATTCCTAAGACACAAACTAACCCAAAAGGACCCAAGGAAAATTGGGTACCTAAAAGATGATATCTCTTTTTATGCAGATTTGTCTTAGAGCATCAAATCCCAATAAATGGTATATTGACAGTGGATGCTCAAGACACATGACAGGAGACCAATCCAAGTTTGCTTCAATCAAAAATAAGGAAGGTGGCAAGGTAACATTTGGTGGAAATGAGTCCGGAAGAATTGCTGGTATTGGTAAAATTGGAAACAACAATGGACCACAAATCAATGATGTTTACCTTGTGGATGGATTATGTCACAACCTCCTCAGTGTGAGTCAAAGCACAAACAAAGGAAATCTAGTCATCTTTGACTCGAAGAATGTTTGATTGTAAGTAAAGATGTTCTCTCCTTAGATTGCATTAAATCCAAAGCATTGTTCGAGCTCCAAGAGAAGGTAATTGCTATACTCTTAATCTGTCGAAAACAATTCGATTCGAAAAATGTTTTGTTGGTAACTTGGATGAAAGTTGGCTATGGCATAAACATTTAGGACATGTTAATATGATTCAACTTGATAAACTACGAAAAAGGAATTGGTTATTGGCTTACCTAAACTCTCTTTTAAGAATGACATAATCTGTGATGCTTGTCAAAAAGGTAAACAAACCAAATCTTCCTTCAAATCAAAGACTGAAATATCAACTAATAGACCTCTTCAATTACTCCATATGGATTTAGTTGGACCTGCTAGAGTAAAAAGCCTTGGTGGCAATCTTTATACCTTGGTTATAGTGGATGATTTCTCAAGGTTTACTTGGGTCATTCTTTTGTCTTCAAAAGACAAAACATTTGATCAATTTGTTGTGTTTGCCAAAAGGTCCAAAGCGAGAAAGGATTCTCTATTGCGGTATTCGTACGGATCATGGTGGAGAATTTGAGAATCATGCCTTTGGAGAATTCTGTGACAGTATGGGAATCAATCATAACTTCTCAGCTCCAAGAACCCCACAGCAAAATGGAGTTGTTGAAAGAAAGAATAGAGTGCTTACTGAAATGGCAAGGTCAATGCTAAATGAAAACCAAACATCTCAAGTATTTTGGGTGATGCTATGAGCCTTGCATGTTACATATCAAACAGGGCATATCTCCGGAAGAAATTGAACAAAACTCCCTATGAGCTCTACAAAGGAAGAAAACCCAACTTAGCTCACTTGCACATCTTTGGATGTAAATGCTTCATCCACAATAATGGTAAGGACAACTTGGGGAAATTTGATCCCAAAGCGATGAAGGTATATTCTTGGGTTATTCAAGTAGAAGTAAAGCATATAGAGTTTATAATACCCGCAATCACATTGTTGAAGAATCTATGCATGTTGTTTTCTGTGAAACCAAATCTAACAAGTCCTTGGATGATGATGATTTTCCTATGACAAACCAACCAGACTCAAAATCAACTTTTGTTTCAACAAATACTGAAAAAGATTTGCAAAAGGATTCTGAAACTGAAATACATTGTGAAAATGCTTGTGAAAACAGTGTTCAAACTCAACCAAAATCATGGAGATACAGTAGGAGTCATCCTCTGGATCAAGTGATAGGTGATGCAAATCAAGGAGTAAGAACCAGAAGAAGCACCTTGAATGAAGTTACTTTTTCAGCTTTCATTTCTAAAATTGAACCCTCTAAAATTGATGAAGCCCTTTCGGACAATGATTGGGTTATAGCAATGCAAGAGGAGTTACATCAATTTGAAAGAAACCAAGTTTGGGACTTGGTACCTAGACCTAAAGACCATCCGGTCATTGGTACTAAATGGGTATTCAAGAACAAATGTGATGAATCCGCCATAATCATTCGTAATAAGGCAAGGCTAGTTGCAAAAGGCTATAATCAAGAAGAAGGAATTGATTATGAAGAAACTTATGCACAGCTACATTGGAAGCTATAAGAGTTCTTTTAGCTTTTGCTTGTGTTAAAGGATTCAAACTTTTTCAAATGGATGTGAAATCCGCTTTTCTAAATGGTTTTATACAGGAGGAAGTTTATGTTGAACAACCTCCGGGATTTCAAAATGAACATCATCCAGATCATGTTTATCACCTCAAGAAAGCCTTATATGGACTTAAGCAAGCTCCTAGAGCTTGGTATGAGCGATTAAGCAATTTCCTTCTTGATCAAGGATTTGTTAGAGGTAAAGCAGATACAACTCTCTTTATAAAGAAAAATAAACTTGGTGATGTATTAATAGTTCAAATTTATGTTGATGACATTATTTTTTGTGCTACTAATGATACTATGTGTGAAGAATTTGCTAAGATAATGCAGGGAGAGTTTGAGATGTCCATGATGGGAGAACTCAATTACTTCCTTGGCCTTCAAATCAAGCAACGTCATGATGGAATTTTCATTTCCCAGACCAAGTATTTGAAAGATCTATTGAAAAAGTATGGTCTAGTTGACTGTAATGGAGCGAGATACTCCAATGAGCTCAACCGCAACTCGGATCTTGATGAAAAGGGGACTGACTTCAACATCACTAAATATAGAGGAATGATTGGATCATTACTCTATCTTACAGCAAGCTGTCCAGATATTCAATTCAGTGTTGGAATGTGTGCTAGATTCCAATCTGCCACCATGGAGTCTCATGCTGAACATGTTAAAAGGATTTTCAGATATCTTGCTGATACAAAGACTCTTGGATTGTGGTTTCCCAAAGATCAACATGAACACTTGGTAGCTTATACTGATTCAGATCATGCGGGTTACAAAACCGACGAAAAAGCACCGGTGGTCAGTGTGAATTCTTTGGAGGATCATTAGTATCTTGGTTCAGCAAGAAGCAGACCACAGTAGTTGTGTCATCCACTGAAGCCGAGTATGTTGCTGCCTCAAGTTCTTTGTGCTCAAGTTCTTTGGCTAAAACAACAATTGTCCGATACGGGAGTCCATCTCAAAGAAATTCCAATTCTTTGTGACAACACAAGCACAATAAGCTTGGCAAAGAACCTGTTCAACATACTAGAACCAAGCATATTGATGTTAGACATCACTTCATAAGAGACCATGTTCAAAAGAAAGATGTCAAAGTCATGTTCATCCCAACCCACCTGCAACTTGCTGATATCTTCACCAAACCATTAGCAAAAGAACAATTTGTGTTCATAAGAAGAGAATTGGGAATGGTAAATCCCAATGAGTTGTAAGTAATCTCCACTCAATTTGATGTCAGTTATGCTTTTGATGATTATTATTTACTAACTTAAGCATCGGAGTATGTAGATATGTTTTATGCGGGATGCTTATTGAGATTAATATTCCAAACCATCGATTGCAAGTTTCTTTGTCAAGGTATCCAAACTCGAGCCTACCAAAGCTAGACTCGAGCTCGAGAGAACCAGAGAAAAATGCAATTGTCTCAGTCGCCAAACTCGAGCCTATTAGTTGACGGACTCGAGTTCGCGGGAGACAGAGCAACTCAATTGAGCACGACAAACTCGAGCCTATTAGTTGAAGGACTCGGGTTCGCGGGAGACAGAGAGCAACTCGGCTCGCGGGCGATAGAGAGAGAACTCGAGCACGCAAGTTGCTAGACTCGAGCCTAGCAAGAAATTTCAAGGGTTCACACATACACTCTTGAATTCCAGGTTAGTACCGTTACACAAACTCGAGCCTACAATTATGAACTCGAGTTTGCGACACTAAATTTTTTTTAAAAAAAAAACCTGACTGCTCGTCTTCACTCCACCTCACCCTCGAGCCTAAACCTAAGTTTCTCCCAAATTCTCTCAATCTTCTCGACGAAACCCGGAGAATATGGCTTCCAAACGATCTGCAAACGAAGATTCCCAAGCTCGATCATCAAGAACCCCAACCAAATCCACCAAACGTCTCTCGGCGTCCTCCCGGAGCGAAATCGTTTCCCAAACGATTCAAGCACGGAATTGACAAGCAAATTCTGGTATCCCTTCGACTCGAGCTTCTCCAATATCCACAGTCAAGATGGACAATTCTAAGAATCCTCCAAATGCTGAAACACCACCCAGAAGGGGCAAAGAGAAGGTCTATAAATCTAGAAAGACCAAAGCAAGTCCTCTTGCAACCGGTCAAGCTAGCTCTCAAGCTCAATCATCTTCCCACCATCAAGAACATTCTGTCCCTCAGGTATCTAGAGACACCCCGGCATTATTTGAAATTTACAATCACTCTTCAATTCGTAGGGGATTCTCTAGTCAAACTGTAACACTATCCGGTGAGGATGCCATTCGTTTTCAGGAGAATTATGAGCCTAAAAGTTTTTGTCCCTCGGTTTATGTTGATTTGGACCAATTAAAAGAGGAATGTAGCCTTGATCTTACTCATTGGTTTAGACAATTTGAACCTCTCATATCCATTAGAGCCTCATACGGTCCATCTTTTGTCAAAGCTTTCTATTCTGCATGCAAAGTGACAATCTATTGGATAATGATAGAAATCTAATTGAGGAAAGGATTACCACCACCATTAGAGGGAAACAGATCACCATCACTGTTGAATACCTTAATTCCCTCCTTCAAATACAGAATCCTCCTCCTGTTGCATCCCCAAAATATACCGATAGGCAGATATACTCACTCCTCAAACCCGATGAGCCTGTCCCCGATGTTTTAGAGATTCTAAATTTCACTCCAGTATCAATGCCCCCTAAGCAAAGAGCTGCCTGGTACATATATACTAGGAATCTCGTTCAAAAAGGAGGAAACTTCACCCATTTTGCAAAGAAGGATTTTCCTATCTTTGCCTCTATCATTGATCAAGTTCCTCACAATATTGGAGATTGGATCTTCAAAGAGATGTTCAAATTTCGTTTCCATGGAAGAAAAACATCTCAGATACCCTTTGCCAGCCTTATCTCAGTCATCATGTTCCATGAAAAGGTGTGGTACCTCCCTGCCAATGAGAAACCTGAAAAACCTCCAAAGTTTGGTAAACATATCCTGAACCTTATGAGGATAAGTTTTGATGAAGGTAGTAATCACTCCAGAGCTCCGTCAAGACCTGCTAGATCCAGAGCCAATCAGTCTAGAGTTCAAGAAGCTCAGAGTGCACCACCTCCACCACAGTCAATCCCTTCTGATTTGGATGACAGGATCAAGACTTTCATTGACAAAGTGTTTCTGATCTTTTCTCCAAGATAGATTCAGAATTCAAGCAATTGAAAGGAGAAGTGAAGAAAGGATATGAGGAGATGACAGATGCCCAAGAAGATCTAATCCTTGAGCATGAAATTCTAAAGGAAAAAGTTCAAGGCCTCAGTGAACAAATTGGAGATCACTCAGTCAAGCATCTCCACCCTTTTGGTATCTATGGCTAGCCTCCATGACAAAATGGACAAAATCTTGCAAAATCAGTCCATGTACGCATCGATGTTGAGTTAAATCTTCTTGGACCTAGCACCTCGGTTCCTCCACCTACCTCTGCACCTTCTATCACAATCCCAATCCTACCAACCACCTCCATAGCCCCGAACCATCTGTACCCGATCACACATCTAATCCTGCTCTTGACCAACCTCTACCCCATCCGATCCTCCCTTGTTTGCTCGATGACAAAGGGGGAGAAGAGTTGAAGTGAAGAGGTAGTCACTGGCAGTCACTTTCTTTTATGTTTTGATCCTGTTAACTTTGATCATGTTTCAAAATCAGAATCTGTTTCTAATGTCCATCTCTAATTCTGATGCAATTTCTGATTCAAGTTTTGTTTTATACTCCCATTCTATTTCTAATCTTTAAAATGAAGTCATCAAGTGAATTGTCATGAAACATCTTCTTATTTCTACACCTTGACAGAAACAACTCAGAAGCTTTCAAGGAAATTCAGTATTTTGCAAAATGATGTTGATCAAACTAACCTTCGTTGATTTCAAATGATCAAACATTGTCTTTAAAAGAAGTTAATTGTTTACAAGTGTTGTCATCATCAAAAAGGGGGAGAATGTTAGTTCTCTATGTGTTTTGATGATTAATAACAATTGTAAACAAGTATGAATGTTTTGATAAGCCAAATGAGTCAAATACATTCGCCATCGCCAAACTCGAGCCTAGATAGGCAAGCTCGAGTTTGTCGCTAACAGAGAGCATATCGGGCTATTTCGGCATGTAGAACTCGAGCCTGAATATTTAAACTCCAGTCTAAATCTCCATAGTATGTTCTTAAGAGTTTACAAATGTGTAAACTCGAGCCGGTATAAACATGCTCGAGTTTGCCTCGCGGGGAAATGTTTTCCAATTGAAAACCATCTCTTTAAACTACGAGTTTATATTTTGTGTAGAGTTTGCTTATTTTCTATGGTTGTTAATTGATGAAAACTCGAGCCTAACATTCTTGTGTAGAGTTTACTCGTGGTTTGACAAACAAAGAAGAGTTTACAAAACTTGTAAACTCGAGCACGCTATTGCAAGCTCGAGTTTTTCCTTGCGCAGAGCTTCCAAGTTTTTCTTCATCCACAAACTCAGAGTTTATGCTCAAACCTCCAGTTCTCTCTGATAAGCCTTGATATAAACAAAGTCGAACTCGAGCCTGACATTATGAACTCGAGCCCTGTCATTGAAAGAGAGTAAAGCAAATGTACAAACTCCAGAGTTCATATTTGAGCTCCAGTCCACACTTTCGAATGACTAAATCTTTTAGGCATGAATAGTGTTAAACTCGAGCCTAATCACTAATGGACTTGAGCCTGCCTAGTTTGTGAAATATGATTTCAGGTTCTCGCCCGACAAATACTCAGCGATGCTTCAAACTCGAGCCTGTCTTCATGAACTCGAGTTTACATGATGAGAAAATTTACAAACTCCGAGTTTACATCAAACTCCGAGTTTGCTCCTCGCGTAAGATGAACCGATACTCAAAGTGCCTTACGAACTCGAGCCGACTTGGCGAACTCGAGTTTTAGTCGACATCACAAATGATCGTTCTCGATTTCATCTGATTAGTTTGAATTACAAACTTACCATTTCTATGCGAATTGATTACATTCATTTAAAGGACTCATATCTATATTTAACCACTCTAAATCCAGAAAGTTTCGGTATTAGTTGGATCAACCAAAGCATTGATTTCACGCGACAATCGAACCTCTACAATGAAGAAGAATTCACGCGTCACGGAAATCAATCATCTGAAATTCAAGAAAGATTGTGAACCCAACGGCTATAATCCTCAACAACTTGAATTTCAAATGAAGAATATGCAGAATTGAGAAGTAACGGTCACATAACAATTGGCCACTATATATGGAACAGATTACAAACTTCAAAGACACAAGAAATCAAGCAGAAACGAAAAGCAAGCTCAATAGTTACTTATACTTTCAGTTTTCTTTCAGTATTGTGTTTGTGATACTTAGAGCCTCAGTGTTTATCAATATCTACTCGTGAGAGAGCTGTTATACATATTATTCAATCATTGTAATAATCTCAAGTCAAGGGGACTTGGAGATTGGGATTTCAGATTACAACTTGTAAGGGGAGTGTATCCTAGAGAGGATAATCCTTGAGTACGAGTCCGTATCCGAATTAAGTGATAGTAGAAAAACCCGGAGAGTCTGAGGACTAGACGTAGGTCAAGAGTTAGGACCGAACCAGGATAAACTTTCTGTGTCAAGCTCTTCTTCCCTATCTCTTTACTTTCAGCTTCATCTTGGGTGCAAGGTTAATTCAAAAGATTTTAAAATCCCCAATTCACCCCCTCTTGGTGATTTCCTTTCATTTTCAATAACGATATAGGTACGGGTAATGGATATACCGGCTCTGGGTTAGAGTGGTGCACCGACAGAGGGTGGTACACCGGTTCAGGATGGTATACCGGTTCAAACTGGTACACAGAAATAAGGTGGTACACCGACCAAGGCTTATATCAGTACTCATTTTCAAAATATGCTCCAAATTTTTGAGAAGGCTTTAGAACCTAACTCCGTTAACCGAACAGAATGGCCAGGTAAGTGTCTATCATGGGGCCTCACCGAGTTCATGGCGACTAATTGGCGCACCCACATAGACTAGCCTTGCCTTCAGCACCAAACTGTCCGTAATAACTTCGTTAAATTGATGCCAGGACTACTGCTCTGATACCAAAAATGTAACATCCCATTTTTAAAAGAAGTATATTTTTTTTTATCAGAACATCATTTCAAATCATCAGAGTAGAGCACCGGAGCGATTGAGTAACTGACATATATATTCAAAATACCACGGTAGCATGTCTTGCTGGTTAAACAACGGTACAAGAGTGTTTCAAAAGTAATATACAATCACGAAAAGTGTCTCCCTGGCGATCCCCACGTTGTGGCAACAAAAAATAGTCTTCAGCCGGGTCTCTGTGCGGCCTTCTTGCCTTTCTCCTCGATCCTCGGTTCTCCCGACCCTGAGGCTATATTAAGGGCTGAGGTCCAATGCATACGGACCCCAGGTTACGGTTAACCTCATGTTTACATACATCATATACGTACTATAGATATTCATGGAATTTTGGCGACATTTACTACGATTAGATGTAGGGTATACATAATCAGATATAAATGGCAATAACAACACAGTCGGATGTAAGGTTAAGGCACAATGAGAAATGTACATGATCAGATATACACGACAATAACAATACAGTCGGATATAGAGTTAAGGCACAATGGACAATAATACAGTCAGATGTATGGTCAGGACACAATGGACATTGGACATAATCGGATATGGACGTCAACAACAATACAGTCACATGTAAAATACATTATGACGGAGGAAATACATATATGCATACAATAACTATCAGAGTTGGTGTTACTAGTACGCGAACGTACCTTCGTTGACGATATGTGGTACGATAGTTGGTCAGAACGTAATCAGTGATATCCTATAAGGACAATAGCGCATTTATTAATGATCAAGCATTATGACGGACATTTTAGTCATAAATGACCATTTTACCCCTGACCCCACTAATCGGCGGAATTTCGCCGGAACTTCGCTACTTTGACTCTAATCTTCCAAAATTTTGCCATCACTCCTTTTCCAACATATTTTTGAAATAAATATCATATTTAACCCTAAAACATGATATCTACAATAAACTGGAAGATTAAAGATCAAAACAACAACTATCCTAGAACTACCGAACTAAAGACTAAGAACCGAAGAACTTACCATTGAACAACTTCACTACAACTTTCTCTAGAGCTCGTCTCTCTAACTTCCCTCTACAATTTCGAAACTTGCTCAAGGAATTGGTGTGATAATTATGTCAAGAGGTGCAAGCTATTTATAGGCAATTTGGAGGGAAAAATTGCACCTTTCATCTTTATTTCTAACCATTGGATTTAACTTCTTTGTGAAGGCTTAATCTCCACCATGGAATGCTCTTGGCCGACCTCCTTGCCCCTTTTTTCAACAATGTGATGTCACCAAAGGTGATGTCACACTTGCTTTATGGGATTTCATCCGATAAAATCCCATGTTTGGTGTTCTAATCGCGTAATATTGCAGAATCTCAAAAATTCCTTAGCATAGCCCTGAAGATCTAAACCTCCTCTTTAAAAATATCTGGGTTAACTAAATTTTTGATCCCATTAAGGGTATTCCCTATCCTGTTGAACATTTTCGGATAACCTCCGTCGGTTACGGAAATAACTTCCGGTAACATCAACTTCGGGACAAAAATTCACTAATTTACAATATGTCCAGTTGTTTTCCACCTAATCCAAGGTTTTCAAGGTAGGATTTAATTTCTATCGGTTCTCATTTATCCTATTTGCTTTTTCAAAAAATTTCTCTTTTTCTTTCCTTTCACTTTCTTCCAACTTGCCCACTTGTTCCTCCAACTTGCATATGCATATATTCACCTATTTTCTCTCTCTTTCCTCTTCATATTTCGAAATTGGGTTAAGGTGCAAAAATAGACATGTGCTTTTCTCTGAGGAGCGCCCAGTAGCAAATGCTTTTTTCAGGTGCAAAAGTAACTATGTGGTTACAAATTAAGTGCAAAAATAGCGTTTGACCAGTTAAGTTTGACTTTTGATCGTTAAGTTTGACTTTTTCTTGGACGATGACGTGGCATTTCAAATATTTTCAGTATCCTTTTAGTAGGTCAATACCGAAATATTTTTTCAAGATCCTAAAATAATTTTTCAAAATTATGAAATATTTTTTTGTACCAATCTACCACGAAAATACTTTTAGTACTCACCAATACGAAATATTTTTGATTATCTTTTAGTCCGATCAATACGAAATATTTTTCAAGATCCTAAAATTATTTTGCACCTTTGAAATGCCACGTCATCGTCCAGTCATCAAAAAAAGTCAAACTTAACGGTCAAAAGTCAAACTTAATGGTCAAACGCTATTTTTGCATCTAATTTGTAACCACATAGTTACTTTTGCACCTGAAAAAAGCATTTGCTACTGGACGCTCTTCGGAAAAAAGCACATGTCTATTTTTGCACCTTAACCCTTACGAAATTCATGGCATCTTTTTGACAAAAGATGTCGCCTCCCACTTACATCAATATCTTATGTTCAAGTGTTCTTATTGGTTGGTGCTTTTATTTGACTTTTCAACTACTTCTTCACTAAGTTTACTAATTCAATTTCACTCCTTTATGCACCTTAATTTCGTTTTCCCCATCCCCTTCTATCATCTTTTTATTTTGCTATTTTATTTCCCAATATGCATTAATATATCCTACATTAATTACCAAGAAATTCTCCCATTGGTTAATGCATTTTGCCAAGGATTAAGGTTCAATTAATTAGAACCATTGGATTTACTTTCTTAGATTCAATCCTAGCCCTTGATTAATGTTGACTTGTCAAAGTTTGTTACTAAACTTGTTTAGTGTCTTAATCAAATTCTTTGTTGGTTAATTATGCTCTTTAGGGATTTCACATAATTAACTCCCTTTGTTCATCTTTAAACAATTAGCAATTAATTACTTATTTAATCACTTACTATTTGTTGACAATTTTCTTAATTAGAATTAATCAATATCTCACAACTATTTTACTGATATTGGTCATATATGCTCCATGTAAAATATTAAAATTCACGGGGCAACTTATGTTCCCCAAAATTATATTTAATTTTGCCTCTTTATTTTCCAAGGAAAATAATCTCAAAAATTCCCTAAATTAGAGACAACTATTCTCTGATTTTTAATAAATATTTACTTGCCTCTCAGGATTTATCATGATATTTTCAGTGCATTTTATGACCCACAAACTCCCTTAGGGATTTTTAGCACTTTATCTCTTCTAATTTCAATAGAATTTACATTAGAAAATAAGATAAATACTACACTAGTTTTGAGACCACATATTCACCTATTTCCAATAGGTATTATTTACTAATTTATGATATTTATCATAAATACGATTTTTAGGGTATTACAGTCTCTGTCGAGTCAACCCATTGTTTTAATGTCTGGATTAATTACTTGTATTTATTTCTTGTAATATTCTCAAGAGAAGATCAGCATACGCAGCGCATAACAATCATCACTTACGATGCTACAACATTGTGGTGCTAGTTCAGAGAAAGGATCCACGGTGTTGTAGCATTATATCAGTTTTTTTATTCAATTTCATAATGTGATAAAATGCAACCTTTTCTTCTGCCTATATGCAAGATAGTGTTTGAAATGAAACAACTTACTTCATCTATCCCCTATTTCATTCTGTCCATGATTTCTAACATATTTCGTCAGATCAACCACATTCATGCTCAGTTTTATCATGCAAAACAGTCATAACACAGAAAATATATGGCACAAATATGACTTATCAGTAAACAATGGATCTGTCAGCCAATTATAGAGTCACCGTAGTGGGTCTTGCTTCTCCCACAGCCAGTTGGTTAAATACTGACATAGGCATTAAATTGATGCTCATCCCAAATCAAATAGTGCCTTACTGCAATAGTTTGGGCCGATGGCACATGGGATCGTGAAAGTACCTAGGTCCTTCAGCTTCGGAGGTAGCTTGTTTAGTAGTATAGCGCTGCTCTCTTCAGTCATTGTCACGGTCTCAAACTCACCCAATTTTCGCTTATTTGACAAGATGTCCTTCATGAACTATACATAGATGGGCATTAGTTCAAGAGCTTCAACCATAGGGATGTTAATATGGAGTTGCTTAAGAACATCCAGAAATTTCTTGAACTGCTTCTGCAACCTATGCGGGAAAGGAGGTTACTGCTTTAACATCTGTGATGGACCTAGATCGGTAGAATGTGGATGTGCTATAGGATCATAAGCTTCCTCAAGGGTTTGCGATTCGAGCACAACATACTATGGTAATGTTGTAGCATTGCCAGTATTGGTACTCTGTTGTAGCATAGGATTACTTTGCTTTGTTTCTTGTGCTTCTTCAACAGCTTCTCGCCCCTTTTTTGTTTGTCCGGATATTGGCTTGGCATCTTCAATAGGATTTTTTGTAACCTTCTACTACTCAACATTCTTACCGCTCCTCAGTTTTATTGCTTTGATTTGTTCCTTTCCATGGTTGCTAGGAACTTCAGTGTCTCTAGGCAGAGAGCTGATAGTCTGTTGTTGAGTGCAATAGCAAGTTGTCTGACTTGATTTTTGAGATTCTGAAGGGACATTTTCTGGCTTTGTATAATGGCATTGTTCTTATCCATATACTCCTTTAGTAGGCTTTCCATGGAAGACTCGAGGTGCTGGTTCCATACTCGGTTGTCTGGTTTGTTGATTGAACCCAGGTGAATTTTGCGGTCTATTTGAGTACGAAGAACCTACAGATTGCTATCCTTGCAAATTCCAGGAGAAATTGGAGTTTCGTCTCTACTGGATTGTAAGTGTTAAAGTATGGGTTGTTGTTGTTGCTACCCCTATTGTAATTGTTCACATAATTAAAGAATTCGGGATTAACAAAACACTAAGAGTAGATATGTTCTCCTCTGCAGTATACACACGCTACTTGAGCGTTTTGCATTGACGATGTACTAGTAGGGAGACTTATCGACTTGATCATGTTGGTCAGTGAAGATACTTGAGCAGTGAGGGCAGTAATGGCGTCGAGTTCTTGGACTCCAATGACAAGTCTCGTGGATGATAGTCTATCTACCAGCCATTGATGACTGTTCATGGTCATTCACTCTAGAGTTCATATGCTTCATTGTAAGTCTTCATCAGAAGAGATCCATTTTCAGAAGCATCGACAATTAATCTGGTTTGCGCATTCAAACCATTGTAAAAGGTCTGTAATTGCATCCATGGTACAATTTCATATTGTGGACACTTCCATAGTAGATCCTTGAACCGTTCCCAAGCTTCACAGGTTGACTCTCCAGAGTGTTAGACCTGGCTATCACCCAAGAGGGGGGGGTGAATTGGGTGTTTGATAAAACTTTAGATAACTTTGAAAATCTTTTCAAACTTATTGAAAGCAGTTCACATGACAGTAGTAATTTATAAAGCAATTGTCAATCTTTCAAACACATATGCTGGAAACATAAGAGATAAAGGAAGAGAATATGCAAGCGTGATTTATACTGTTACGCCCAATCTTTGACCTACGTCCAGTCCCAAGCTTCACTTGAGATTTTCAATCAATTATCCTCTTGTTTAATCTGGGCACAAGAGAAGCCTTTACAAACCCACAAGTTTAGCCGGGCACTTGTGCATCCTTTTACAAATCTCTTACCGAGATACTCCTTTCAATCAGTTACACACTTTGTACTCGAAGTTATCCTCTCACTAGGATACACTCCCCCTTACAAGTTGTAAACTGATAACTCAATCTCCAAGTCCCACGACTTGAGATTCTTACAATGATTTAATAATCATAAATGTTCTCTCTAAAAGAGAAAGTTTATGATGAGCTATGGAAGCATTGAGAGCAGAGAGCGTGTGAGCTAAATGTTGGATTCAGAATATCATCATTTCGACGGTGTAAGCTCTCATCGTTATTTTCTCTGTCTTGAATGTCACTCTACTTATAGAGAACGATATTAGTCTGTTGAAGCATTGGTTCGTTGTAGAATATTACCGTTGTAAGTTTATTTGGAAAAATAGTCGTTGCTTCTGGTGTCATCATCTAGAATATTGTTAATCCTTCATATAATCATCTAGAACTCATTAACAAACTGATTAAACGTAGTTAGGAGTAGTAATGAGTGATGATAAGGATTAATGAAATCACAATCAATGATTGAAGATTTTCGGACACGGTGTATTTCAAACTGAGAGAAATTGGCTCGAGTCAATATTTATCTTGGCTCGAGTCAACTTGATTTTGAGAAATATAGAGAGAAAATAATCTGAACTGATTAACTGGAGGCATAAAAACCCTTGGTTCAAGTCTGTTCCCAAACTCGACGCAACCAAAATCCTGGATCGAGTCAATCATCAATTGATCCATTAGCTTCAGAAGCATTTGACTCGAGGCACAAAAATTCTTGGCTCGATTACGTGCCCAAAATCGAGGCAACCAAAATCCTAGCTCGAGTTAGATGCAATAAACCATGAGCTATTTTCCGAAAGAGACATTGCTAACTCGAGGTTGCATTTTTTTAGGCTCGAGTTAGTTCTTCACATTTGTGCTTTATCAGGTTGTTTTGGCTCGAGTCTTCACTTACTGGCACAAGTCAAAAAATATTTTTCATTCTTCAATCTCTCAGGTTGGCCATTCACTCGAGGTGCGCTTGTTGGCTCGAGATAAAAACCTCTCTCAAAATGGCTAACCCTCTGTCTGACTTTCACCCGAGTTATAACGCCTTGACTCAAGGTAAGATCTCATCAAAATTGGTTGCTTCCAAATTCTATGAAACACTTGTTGAGTCTAGATTCATATGGAATTGGTTTCACTTCATTTGGTTGTGTATAATGTGCATTTCCAGAAAACCGAGCCTATGCTGAAATGGTTCTAGAATTTGGAGTGTCAACTTTCAAAGCCCATAACTCCCTGGGTTAAACTGATTTTTGGTTGGTTCAAGTCTTGGTGGAACTAATTTTGAGTCTACTTTCAAATTCCACAAATTTCAGGTCAATTAGATTTGTAGTTTGTGAGATACACTCAAAACATTGAAGCTTGGTCTTCTATGTGACGTTAATTGATGTACCAACTTGTGAAATTCATAGCTCTTTCATCTCAACTCTTTTGGGTTTTAAAATTTTTCACCATGACGAATTGGGAGTCTAGTTTCATAAATATTTGGTTTCACCTCAATCTGATCTCTGGTTTGGGAGATATCATCGAATTACCAGACGTTGCCCAACTAAAACGTGAAACAAAGGTGAACAGAGTTGCTGAAATCACTATTGACTCGAGTCAAAACAATGTCTGGCTCGAGTTTTGAGCCTTACTCAAGTCTATTAAATTCCTAGCTAGAGTCAACTCGTATTAGATGCCCAAAACACTGTAAAAAACATTCTAACACGAGTTTAGACCCCTTGGCTCGAGTTAGTTCATCCTGAAGCTTGATTTTGCTTATCTTAACTCCGAATTGAGCCATTCCAACTTCTATTTCGTCGTGGAGACTTCTAGAATCAATCTAAGAACTTGTATAATGATATTCACATTCCATTCAGAAAGTTCTTCCTTTCTTTCTTCTTCTCTTGATCATTCTCCATAGTTCAACTCTTTCTTTCTTCTCTTGATCATTTTCCAATATTCAATTCTTTCTTTATTTTGTTCTCTTCTCTTCATCATTCTCCATAATTTAATTTGGGCCAATCATTCTCTGCGTGTTCTTCCTTCTTCAATCTCTCCTCTTCTTATTGATTATTCCCAAAATACTTTGATAACTTCTTGCTTCCTTGACATTTTTTGCAAGTTCTTCTTTTCGTAACATCTTATCTCCTTGATCAATCTCTATAATTTGATTTGGACTAATCTACATTAAATATATAGTAGTTAGTCAATGTATGAGATAAATATAGTATACAAGCTTTTTGCTCTTAATAATGGCATCTATATAAGACATCATCAAAACTAATCATATCCAACACAGAGCGTTGTCAGAAGTCGGTAACATCTTCTCTCAATTGGGAATTCTTAGTAGGTGGGAAGAATTTTAGCAAGAACTTCTCTCCTAAGTCATTCTATGAAGTGGTGAATGAGTTGGCGAGTGTTTAACGACGCTCTAGATTTATCTCGAGGGAGAATGGAAACAGTTTGATTTTAAGAGCATTGGTTGGCACTCCGGAAGTTTAAAGGCATCACACACTTCTATGAACAGTGTAAGATGGAGATGAGGATCCTCTGATGGTAATCCGCCAAACTGTTCTACCGTTTGAAGCATTTGAAACATAACAGGTTTCAGTTCAAATTGTACTGCAGTGATGTTTGGAGGAGTTATTAGAGAGTTGAGCCCATTCAAGTTGGGAATTCTAAATTCTATTAGAGTTCTATTCAGATCATCATTGTCACCATTTGGTGGTGGTGGAATGTGACTTCTATACCCATGGATCAGGGGTTGTTCCTCTCGATCTCTATCTAGATCTCCCTGTGCTCTGCCATGTATGCTGAGTTACTAGGATCTCTCCTTCATCTCTGCCTTCTGCACATACACTGACAAAAAAGTACTTGAAAATAAAAAATAAAGAGAAAGTGAGAAAAGAAAAATAAATGCAACTGTTCAAACTAAAACTTACTAACATAAATGGTATTTTCAGTCATCGCTAATGATGCCCAAAACTTGTTGGTCAAAATCCTCTCGTGGCAAGTAAACCAGTCGAACGAGTAATAAAGAGTGAGTAGAGTATCGTCCCAAAGAGACTGTAACACCGATTATGTGGCTAGTATTCGATTGAAAGTTGCGCAACGGTATAATTATGTTGGTTGTTTTGACTATTACTACTAGTAAACAAAAGCAAACAATAGTTCAGGTTTCAGTTGAGAAAATCAAAGTTAAAATAAGCAGAGTTCATATTTCATCTTAAGTCACATTAATCCCCTAGTTTTCATTTATCGCATTGCTACAGCAATCTACTACACAACTTCCGCAATGATACAACATAATGCATATCGCAACGTTATTTAGTTAACCCACCATTAATTTATACAGAAGCGTCAGCATCGTGTAAGTACATCACTTACTCTACTTCTCCCATATTCCTATGACGATTTTCAGGCTTAGAACATCAATATAACCTAGATATATTGGCTATGTGAGGTTAACACATTCCTGTAGCTTACCATTTAGATTGAGCCTTGCACAAGCTCACCTAGCACACACTACTTAACAGAGGTCTAACCTTAACTCCCTTCCAATAAGCTAAGGCCACTGACCTCGTCTATTAGCGTACAACTAATAGACAATAGGATATATCACAGTTAAACAAACTGAATTTATTAAATTAAAAACTAGCAAACTAGATTCATACTACAACTTAAGAATTCATCCTCACTTAGCCAATGTAATTTAGTTCATGACTGATGAGGGAAACATAATCAAAATTACAGAAAAAAGACCCATGTAAAACAAGAAAGAAAAGTAAAACAAAGAAGATCGCCGGAGTGTTCAATGACAAAGGGAACGTCCTTTCACGTGACACCTCTACATCTTCTACAACTCCGTCTGACTTCTAATAAGATTATTCTTTCTACAGCTTTCTCAATGAATCCTGATTTCTCTTCTTGAGCCGCGTTGTACTTTCACTAACTTGTCAACTCCCCCTTTTTAGGTTTAGCCATAT
The DNA here is from genome assembly GCA_025563575.1 of Acacia pycnantha. Classification (NCBI taxonomy): domain Eukaryota; kingdom Viridiplantae; phylum Streptophyta; class Magnoliopsida; order Fabales; family Fabaceae; genus Acacia; species Acacia pycnantha. Next base: position 173,838 of record JAMWYP010000114.1, read on the forward strand.
TTTCCTTCTATAATTAGGTCCTTTGCATCCTAGGACTAGTAAGTTAGGCTTTCCAACTTTGTTAGACCCGACTCCCTAGATTCGGTCGATTGATCATTTCTTTAATTCTACGGGATTATGCAAATCTTCTATTTGATTCTCCACGTGTTCTATTTCTGTCTCTATCAAATCAATTGTCGTCTTAACATCCGACTCAATTACTTGTATTTATTTCCTGAAATATTCTCGAGAATAGATCAACGTAACACAGAGTATAACAATTCATCACTTATGATGCTATAGCATTGTAGGAGCATTGTGGTGCTAGTTCAGAGAAAAGACCCACAATGTTGTAACATTATATCAACGTTGTTATGTCATTTTAGAATGCAATAAAATGCAACCTTTTCTTCTGCCTACATGCAGGATAGTTTTTAAAATGCAACAACTTACTTCATATATCCCCTATTTCCATCTGTGCATGATTTATAACTTATTTAATCAGATCAAACGCATTCAAGCTCAGTTTTACCATGCAAAACAGTCATAACACATAGGAAATATATGGCAGAAATATGACTTATCAGTCATCATAACTTACTTTATTAAAGCTATTTTTTCATTGCTCGCTTGGGATTCTATTTGGGTTTACGGCATGCATACCGAGACCCACCAATTGACGCCAGGTTAGACTCTGTATGTGGGCCCCACTTGGCACCACATACCAGCGTCAAGTTCTAAAAATGCAAGGGGTACCCATTACTACCCTGGAAATGAGATGTGCACACCTATTCTGGCACATTTTTGCTTGATCAATTGTCCCATACCATATAACATAGATGAATGATGTCTTTTTACTAACCCAATGGCACCATATAGGCATCTTGTGCACTTTTGTATCGATACTTTAATCCTACAACCTACACATACTAGGTTCTCTTCCTAGCAAGGCTGAATTACATAGTCCCCGAGCGTCATTTTATCTCTCAAACATTCTTGGGACTCTTCCCAAACTGGGCTTAGTCGTTTTCCTGATACAAGCTTGGTCTAATATCATATATGGAGATGTCCTTGTGTTAACATTGTTTATCAAGTAAGGCAACTAGAAAACCTTTTGATAAGGAAACTAGAGCAGAATAACCATTGCTATTAATCTATTCTAATGTTTGGGTCTTATGAGTGTGAGGGTGAGACACGAAGTTTGGTATTTTATTACTTTTATTGACAGCTATTCATGATATGGTTTAGTTATTGATTTTATGTTTTGATGATAACAAGACTTGTAAATAAATAAGGCTTCGATTAAATAAAATTTATGGAGCTATATCATGATGTTACTCGAGCATAATAAAGAGAATGATATTTTCTCGAGCATGATACTTACCCGAGCAAGTAAGAGATTGCTCAAGCAAGGTTCTTCATTCACGTTGTTCAGTTTGTTTGTCAACTATACTCGAGCAAGCACTCATTGTTACTCGAGCAAAGCATTGTTTACTTGAGCATGGAGATGCTTTGCTCAAGCAATAAACTCGAGCAAGTGCTTATTACTACTCGAGCATGCATTGTTTACTCGAGTATGGAAATGCTCTGCTTGAGCACTATACTAGAGCAAGGTTTTGGGTTTGCTCGAGCTTGAGTGTTCTATGACATTAACCTCTTTATTTCAGGCTATTACTTGAGCAAGTAATAAGGCTTACTCGAGCACAATACTCGAGTAAGGATATTTTATTCTCGAGCATATATATATTACTTAATGCTCGAGAATATATATGAGCAGTCTCATATGAGTAGTCCTGAAATGATTTAGGATCGTCATATGAGGCGTCCTTAACTTATTTAAGGACTCATTAAATCATTTTTTGGCGTCCTGAATTTAATTTAACCTAAGACATTTTAACTTTCAATTATCACCTAAGACAGTTCCAACAACAGTCAAGTTCATAACAACTTCAAGAATGACATGTTTTTTTCTCAATCTTGTAAAAAAAAATTTGGCAGCATTTCCCCTCAACAGTAAGACATCCCAAAATTTCAACAACAAACCATTTCAACTAATTCAACAAAACTTACTAACTAAGGCAATTTAAAAAATATCAGCTATTAAATCTAATAATTTCATCAATACAAACAACTAACATATATCTAAGTTGTCTAATTAATAAACTATAAATTATGGACATCTAAGCATCATTATTCATACTAAAAGTATACCTAGTTCAATGCATATCAACAAAAAAAAACAACAATATTTAACTATACTTACCTCAACATTAAATTCCGACGCTTGAAATTTATTTGCTCAATTCAACCTAAAGACAGCAACAATAAAAACAACCTTAGAATTATTTAAACTAACATCAATGTATTATTCAATTGTAGCATATTTTGTACAGCTTGAAGAAGAAGAACAATAAAGACAACATTCTTCATTAAGCTTGATTTTGTACAGCTTGAAGAATAAGAAAACAAACACATATTTTGCACATGTATGACTCCAAAGTCAACGTATTTAACCCTAGAATGGAAAGTGTCTTCATCGGATTTAATTTGACTTTTGTAAGGGACACCTAAACACTTATAATCATAGCATGTTGAAAGATAAAATCATCCCTCCATTAGCCCTAAAAATCATGCAAAAATGAGACAAAAAAGGAAGAAACAAGAAGTCATGGAATAATGATATGTATACAAAGTCCAAAAGACTAAACTTCTTGGCCAATAAGAGAGAGCCAAAAGAGGGATTAAATCTGCACAAATAGGGCACATAAACAAACATATTTTTTTCCTAAATAAAGGCTAAAGTCGGCCAAAGAGAGAAAGAACCAAGAAATTCCAAAATTTGACATGAAAACACAAGACAAAAAGAGACAAATGTAGGGAATTTGGGAAATTCAAAAGGGATATTTAAAGACCTTATCTCGTGTTATTTTGCAGCTGGAATTTCTTCTCCCATAAGCCAAAAATTTTGCCCAAAGAGAGACAAGAAAGAAAAAACAAAAGACAAATAATAAGAACACAAGAACAAAGTAAAAAGTTACGACATATGGACCAATAAGGTAAGTAAGTTAGGAGTTTTGTTGCACTTCCTTCTAACTTCATGAATATTCATGAATGTATCTAAAGCTCCATTAAACAACTTTGCATGGTATTTTTGGAGCCTAGGTTGAAATATTAAAGGTGCACAAAGAGGAAGAAATTTAAATATGGGGCTGTTTTTCGAGCAGCCCCTACATATGTAAACTCAAAAACCAGCAGCAATATAGAAACCAAGTGCCAAAACAATTATAACAATTAGTCAATAATTACCCCAGTGTAGCAAATAAGAAACACGAGTACAGAACTCAAAGGAGAAGGCACTCAAAAGCAAATTCCAAACCCAAATTATATATAACTCCAAACAAGTTTTAACTAAAGATAAAGTAAAATAAACCTTTGCCTCTTTTTCGTACCGTTAGATATCGTCGGAGAAGGTGGGGGAAGACGGAGTAGACGGAGCCGACGAACACCGCGAAGAGGAAGACGGAGTAGACGGAGCCGACGAACAATGCGAAGAGGAATACGGAGTAGGTTGGTCGGCGATTATGGCAGAGGGTTGGGTAGGTTGTTTGGCGTGAATCTAGCAATGGAGGGAGTGTTCGATAGGGTTCAACAATGAAGCAGAGGGAAAATAGCGCTGAGAAACTAATAAGAGTGTGCAATGGGTCGGGAAGCGAAAGGACGCGCTATTTACCAATATTTTACAATTGTGGCGTCCTAAAATAACATTGAGGACGCCACAAAACTTATTAAGGCGTCCTGATCTTAAATCAGGACGCTACAAAACCAATTAAGGCGTCTTGATATAAAATTAGGACGCCACAAAATTAAGTAAGGCGACACGAAATAATACCAGGACGCCAATAAATTAATTAAGGCGTCCTGGAATTATTTCAAGATGCCAATAAATTAAATATAGGCGTCCTGATCTTGATTTAGGACGCCAATATGTAAAATAAAGGCGTCCTGATTTTAAATCAGGACGCCAAAAAAATAAGGACGCCAAAAAAAAATATTCCAAACACATTAACTGGCGCAAAAAAAAAAAAAAAATCGCGAAATGGCGCCATAGAGCTAAACACTAGTGCAAAAAAGGGCTTTAAGACTGCCTCATTTGGAGCGGATAATCGGCCTTAGGTCTTAAAGGTGTGGAGGTGGCGTTTTGTAAATAAAAAGAACTTCTTAAACAATGAAGGGCTATAAGACCGCCTCATTTAGAGCGGATAAACGAAGCACCGGTCTTAATGGTGTGGCCGGTGCGGAGTTTGTAAATAAAAAGAACTTCTTACACAATGAAGGACGCCTCATTAAGACCGGACTAATTATCGACCGGTCCTAAATATGTGACCGGTGGCATATTTGTAAATATAAAGAACTTTTTATTCTGATAAATTTTTCATAGATCTTATCCAGACCTGTTAAAATAACAACCGGCCTTAAAAATGTTAATAAAAAAATTGAAATATCAAATACTTTTATGTAGAAATCTCATCAAATGAGACTTATATTTTCTACACTCCAAAATAATACGGAAAAATATAAATATAAAGGTATTAAAGTTTTAAGACCGAACATATATAAAAGCCGGTCTTAAAACTTTGATTTTTAAGACCGAACTTAAAATTTGTCCAGTACTAAAGTTTAAATAAAAAGTAATAAATGTTAAGACCATAGTTACAGAATGGCCGGTCTTAAAAGTTAGACTTTTAAGAACGGACCAAAAATTTGGCCGGTACTAAAGTTTGAATAAAAAATTAATTAATTTTAAGACATGGACATATATAGAGATCGGTCTTAAAGGTTATCTTTAAGACCGTATATGTGTATTTGTCAGGTCTTAAAAATGAAGCGCCAAACGTTAACTTCACGCGAAGCTTTTGTCACTCTCACATTGTCACTCTCATACTCTCATTTGAAGAACCCCTGTTCACGTTGCGAAACCCTTCTGTTCCATTACCTCTCTTCCTCGCCCGCGTCTGGTTAGCCTCTGTTACTCCCTCATTTTCTCGGGCATTCCTCTCTTCTTGTCTTGAAAATGAACGGTGAAAACGATTCCACTCGTGTTCTTGAAACTCCAGAATCTTGGTTTGGACCGGGAGGGTCGGACAAGCGAACCTCTTCATCTCACATTGAGCCTCCTCGGCGCCGTGCACGCAGTGGTAGAAGCGGCACACGAATGATGGAAGTATCCCTTAGTCGGAATCTTTGGGACGAAGCTTGAGATTCATTTTGATGAAAATTTGCAACCTTTCGGTCCTAATAAAAGCACATATACTAGTTTTGTCGACGCTCTAGTACGCAGCAAGGTTAGCATTTTGGTGATGAGTGGAAAAATGTGGACCAAAAAATAATAAAGGATCCTATGTGGGACACTATCCGCTTACATTCACCGTCCCCGAGTGCGAGAAGTTCAAAGACTCAACATTGTCTTATTGTCTTTGAGCGGTTCGGGAAGTTTAAGACCTTTCGGCTAACACTTATATTTTTGCCGAGGAGAAGCGACCATCAACCACAGGACAAGTACAAATTTATTGATGAACAAACTTGGCAACAATTTGTTCGAAGCGGACCACTCTGAAGCTACGGTGAGTTATATTTAGTTTTGTTTGCACTTTTGTTTGCTTATTAACTTTGTGAGGATATGTGAATGTTATTGTGTACATCTAATCCTGTTAGTTAAATGGTTTGGTGTGTGAATAGAAGTATACATTTGCTGCCTTTGTCTGCATGAGAGGAGCATGTCCTAGTTCCATGCAAGTTTGATATGTAAAGCGTGTAATGGCCATGGTTAGACGTTCTTTGTTAGTTAGTTAGTTATTCTAATATGTGTAGGAACCATTTATGATGAATGAATGAATTGACCGAGTTGGCAGCATTTCGCAACTCCCTTTCCTTTGGTTTTCCCAATTTCTTCTACAATGCTACATCTTCCTTAAGTAAAATGTTGAAACTTGATGAAGTGAATTTGACTAATGTTTGACGTTCATATCAAGCGAAGTTCTCTAATTTACTGTTAGTGACATGGTGGAATTCATAATTGATATATAGTTGTTTTCAATCACGATTCACGAGAAAATAAGGGAAAAATATCGGGAGATTGGGAGAAAGAATGATTGCCCACACAGGGCTTCTCGCGCGGATATGAAAAGGCCGAAAAAGATTTGATGGCGGCCAAACGGAAGAGATTAGAAGATGAAGCTGAATCCAATCCTTCTACGGTAGTTGACCAGCCGCCATCTCCAATACGTCGCGAGGAGCTCACGGTTGTATATTCGGCAAAAGCCAAGCGGCGCCTACACGAGTGAAAAACTCGTGTAGTTCTTTGAAGCAATTGTAAGTATCGATATTGTTATTTTTACTTACTAAACATGTTTCATCACTAAGCTTCTCGTTATACGTATCTTACGGGAAGATCTTAAAAAGAAAGAGGCGAGAGGGATCTTTTGCGTCGGACGGGAGGAATGATGTTCGACCATTGCGACCGGAAACCAGATCACGCGGGCGTGTAAGGGGATTGGAGGACGGGTAGGCCTAAAGCAATACTTTGGTAAATCCAAACGCCACGGACAAAGTATGGTTACCCGGGAGGAGATGGATCGACGCCGGCCAAATTAAGTGAGGAATCGCGGCGAAAGATGCTACATTGAGGATGTTTCAATCTGAGATGAGCAAGATGAAGGAGGAGATGGAGAAAATGAAGTTCCTCCCGAGCTCTCGGCCGAGAGACCGGTGTGGATCCCTTGACACCTTCAATTGAACCTATGCGGCAGAGCACTAGAGGGAGCTGCATTGTTGGACGATGAGTCGAGCAACCTTGTCATACGTATGTGGAGGATCGTGATGGTCATAGACAATTGGTTGCTAAAGGGACTGTCCACAACTTGGGATCAAGCTGTACACCACGAACAAATGGCCGATGATGAAGTCGAGTGTCGGTTGAAGAGGTGATCTTTGATGCACTGTCCTCTCCCAACCGATGAGTGAAGGTTGTGAGTGATGTCAAGGGAACCTTCATCTCTTGGCCAGTGAAGCTTGTAGATGTCTCTACTCCTCCTCAAGCTCCACCCCCTCCTCAAGCTCCACCCCCTCATCAAGCTCCATCCCCTCCTCAATCTCCAGCCCCTCCTCAAGTTCCATCCCTACTGCTAACTTGACGGCCAAGGAAAAAATAAAAGATTTGGTAGCCAAAAATGGTTTAAAGATAAATCGTGGCTGTCAATGAAGTAGTAGGCCTCCTCATCCTCAACCGCTTTTAGTTGATAATGAAGATGTAGAGTCCATGCTTGCTTCTCGGAGCCGAGGTTACTAGTGCATGTGTTCAACTATTTATGAAGTAAGTATCTTCTTCCTTGATTACATAATTGAAATGCACCGTTTAGACACACATATATACATATATACTAATTCCCTCATCGATGTCATTCTTGTAGGTGCATGCACGAGGCGGTTCAAGAGGGCGGAATTTCGGATTTTGGATTCTTGTGCCCGGTGTATGCAAGCACAACACTACCTCTGGAATTGAGACAGAGTACATATCAAATAGGTTGTGTAAAGTGCAAAGAAAGGTGTACTTGTTTCCACACTTGGCTCGGGTATACATATATACTTGTCTCGCAATTCACTTAATATAATTATGCTACATATATATATATCACTGAGTACTTTCTTTGCTGTGAATTTTCAGCAACCAGCGGCGGTTGGTCATCATGAACATGGAGTTGCATTATGTTATCTTCTTATGCTCCACTCACGGCGATCCATCGACTACGTTGAAGGTGATGATCAACAAGTAAGAATGTCATTTTGATCGTCTTGTCTCGAAATCTCTACATTGTGAATTTTCGGTGAACATTGCGATAAATTTCGATTTTGATGATAGTGCCATGAAGACCTTAGTGTTGATGTAAAAAAGCGTGGTGCTCGGCTCACAGATCCTAAATGGCACAAAATTAAGGTTAGTACATAATTGGACATGACATAATTGCCTTCTGAAGTTGGTCGATAAGCTATATATGCTCTTATATATATTTATTGTTATTTTTAGACCGTCGACAACCGGAACGATCGAACTTATGTGGCCCGTACGTCATGAAACACTTATATGATATTGTGACGAAGGGAAACACTAAAGTCACTTTAAGGGTAAGATGTTATGGCTGAATTCGATCATTGATGGCTTAATGTTACATATGAAATATGCACATAATATGTTAATTACATTTTGTCTTTGATGTTACGAGAGGTTTGCCTGTGAAGAGCCATTTGATGATGATGAAATCGAGCACATACGCGAGGTTTTTGTGAATATCTGTATAAACTAGTCTTAGAAAATCCAAGTCAAGACAATAATTAATGTCCTAAATTAATTCATTTGTAAATAATATATGATGTTGTAGCAACAATAGCCTTCGTACATATGTTTATTTTTTCGACTAGCTAATTAATTCATTTGTAAATATAGCAATGTAATTCAATAATAAATTTGTTTATTTTTTCGAACAATTTGTGTGTGTCCATTTTGGGTTTCGAATGAATGGGATGGTGGATAAAGCTATTTAGTGCTTGAAATTTGAGGTACGGGCGGATGTTGAAAATGAGCCCAGATGAGGCTCGAAAAGTATTCGCGACTTTTAGGACCGTATATTTTTTAAAAGTGCGGTCCTAAAGGTCTTCGTCCATTTTAAGACCGTATATTTAACAAATATCCGGTCCTAAAAGTCTTCGTCTAATTCTAAAAAATTTGGGTAGAGACTTTTAGGACCGTATATTTGTTAAAAGTACGATCCTAAAGGTCTTCATCCATTTTAAGACCGTATTATTAACAAATATCCGGTCCTAAAAGTCTTCGTCTAATTCTAAAAATTTGGGTAGAGACTTTTAGGACCTTATATTTGTTAAAAGTACGGTCCTAAAAGTATAGAAAATATACGGCTAAATTATTAGGACCGTTTATTTGTTAGTAGTCAGGTCTTAAAAGTCTTCATTTTATTTAATAGATTGCCGAAACCTTTAGGACCGTATATTTGTTAGTTGTCCGCTCCTAACTTTAAATTTTAAAATAAGGCTTAATTTTTAGGATGAGGAATTTTATACGTCCGGTCCTAATATTCTTCATTTAAATAGAGTTGGTGACTCGATTTTCGGACATATCGTTAGGGTTCAAGGCAACCATGTTTTGGCGTTCTTCTCAAGTTTTGTGCTTCGTTGTTCTCGTTTCTACTTTTACGGATGTGAAGAACGTCATCGGTGTCCCTTTTCTTTTGTCGGAAAAAGAAAGAAGATAACGAAACGACACCGAAAATTTTCATCACATCCGGAAAAGTAGAGGGAAGACAACGATGGTCCAAACTTGAGAATAGTCGTCACTCTGTTTGTTTTTATTCGAAAAAGGTAAATAATGTTTTTTTGTTTTGTTTTGTATGGTCGCATATTGTTAACTTTATTCGCAAATTTTTAAGATTGATCACCACGAATAGGACAATGTTTTGTTTGTTCTTGTTGTCGGAGAAAAAAGAACATAAAGTTAAAGACAAACAAGGAAGGCGATTGGGAAATAAAAATTTTATTTAATAATTTTTTTTTCTGCTGCCTCGTAAGGCAGCAGTAAAAAAAAAACTTAAAAATTCTAATCCTCCCCATCGTTGTCGGAGGGGAGGGAATGGTCGGAGACGTCGTCATCAGAGGTATGGTACTCAACGTCATTGGCGTCGAGTAAGCTTTCAGCTTGTTGTTGACGGCGTGATAGACTGAAGCAGCTTTGCCCAAGCTTCGGTCTATATGATCGACGCGGCTATCAGTGCTCCGGCATCGCCGAAGTTCGGTTTCGGAGGCAACGGAGGAGGATATGGAGGTGCCTCGGGATTTCGCCCGAAGGAGGACCTCGTCGTGGTGGAGAAGCCATTACGGTGGAGGTTCTAGGAGGAGATGGAGATGAATGTTAAGAAAGTAACAACGGGTTTAAATAGAGAACCCATCTGAAGAATGTGAAACGTAGGAAACATTAACGAGGAGACGCATATTTGCTCAGAATACGAGGAGACGCCTAGTTGGGAAGGTTATGTGGAAGCCGAAGAGACTATGAATTCATTTCAACAATGGGGAAGGGACTCTTGAAAAGAATGAACTTTCATTTCAACAATGAGTTTTAGGACCGGATATTTGATAAAAGGACGGTCTTAAAAGTAATTGAATTAAAAATTAGTTTTAGGACCGGATACCAAGTAATATATCGGTCTTAAATGAGTTTTAGGACCGGATATTTGATAAAAGGACGGTCTTAAAAGTAATTGAATTAAAATTAGGACCGGATATAAGATAAAAGTCCTAGGTCTTAAAAGTTTGTATAAAAGTAATTTGACGAATTCATCATCGACGTTTATCTCTCCCGCCATCTGTCTTTATATACTCCACACACTACCTCCTCTTTGTCCTTGTTAACTCCTCACTTCCTAGCTCTGCCCCAACTTCTCAAAATCCTCAAACCATGGTTAGATACAAGCAAACCGCTCGTAGGGGTGCATACACGCCTCACTCTCGTGCCATGGCTAGATCATTATATGGTGCGCCTCCTCCCGACGGTGCGTCGTATTGTTTCCGAAGACTCTCGGGTCGTTGGACCCATTGTTATTTTTTCAGATGATGAAGAGATTGCTCATGCCGCACCCCCTCGATCCTTACGCCGATCCTTTTCTTGCCGAGTTCAACCGTCATCTTGAAGGCGGCCATGCAGATGTTCGTAATCCCCCTCTCCAACTGTTGGCCCCGCGCGCCTACCTCCGACCCCTCTCCGCTCTCTGTAATGATCCATTCATATTGCGGGTGGAGAGAATAAGACAACAACTTGCTGATCTCCCGGGAAATTAATGCTCTTCACGCCGAAATCGCCGAGGTTGTTTAGTCAGATTCTTGTGGATGATAATATTCAGCTTGTTTTTCATTTGTGTTTTTGTTGTTGTGTATATATTCGAAGTAATGTAAGAAACATTAAGAACACTTGTATGAATTTTTGGCTCTTCTCCAAGAATTCATTAAAGAAACTTATTCTCCAATTTTGCTTTATTTTTTGTCCAAAAAATATCATTTATTTTATTGATTTAATATACCAATCACGAAGGCCATTAAGACCGGACATTTTATTTTATAAGTAACGGATCTAAAGATAATTTGAATTTTAGGACCGGATGTTTTATAAACCTCCGGTCTTAAAAATTAAAAATCTAATAAAATTTTAGGACCGGATAATTTTAAAACTCCGGTCTTAAAATGTTAGTTGTATCTTTAGGACCGGACATTTAATTAATAACCGGTATTAATAAAATCCAAAAAGCTAAATAAGGTATCTTTGTCGCGCGGAAAAATTAAATTTCCCTCTCGAACTCTTGTCGCGCCGAAAGTGAATACTCGGGTTCCGACTCGAAATTTCCTCTCGGCTTCGTCGCGCTCGCGTACCTTTCTCGACAATCACTGGTTCCTTAGCTAAACGTCTATAGACGAAGCCGTAAGAGATGTTTCGGTTAAAACTTTATTACTTTCCACTTATCGTTATTGGTTTTTCATGGGTTTAACGAAATCGGTGTAATGTTGTTATGGGTATTCTCTGTTGTTAACGAATATTGTTTTTTGAAGATTATATTTGCACTTTAGACCTACCCAACCGACCAACAAGTGTTTTTAGGTTACTCTTGCTTTGTCTTGTCTGCAACATCAACGTTCGTGAGCGGAGAAGTAAGACGACTCGGCAAACGCATATGCTACGGAGTTAGTCCACAAGACCTTCATCCCCCGCATTTAATTTCCTCGTCTTGCATTTATTTTGGTTCTTCGATTCACCGTGATGCATTTATGACCAAATGTAATTCTTAATTCGTCTAAATAATATATAGGAATTCTACTATGGATCACGGTTGGATAGATGCTTTACGAACGAGTATTGAATATCGAATGGGGTTAGGGAATTTATAGAATTTGCTAAAAAAATGCCCATGATGATGGGGGAAGTATTATTGCCCTTGTGTAAAATGTTTGAATGAGTGTCGACTATGTCCCGAAGTTATACGCACACATTTAATTTGTCACGGATTTTGTAAGACTTATATGGGTATGGCATGGTGAACAAGTGCCATCAAGTGGGAAACAACATGGGGAAGTGGCCTTTGATGATAATGACACGGATATGGATGATCGCATAGAGGACATTATCCGTGATGTAGGAGAAGAGGCTTTTGAGCGATCACATGCATATGGTAATATGTGCAGTGATGCGAGACACCGCTATACCGTGGGTGTAAAAATACCAATTGTTGAACGCCGTATTGAAATTGGTAAGCTTGAAGGCACGTCATGGATGGAGCGACAAGAGTTTTTGAGAATTGCTTGAGGCTTTGAAGGACATGCTTCCGGATGATAACGTGTTGCCGCATCGCTACTATGATGCTAAGAAGATACTTTGTCCACTCTGGGATGGAGTACAAAAAGATCCATGCATGCCCGAATGATTGTGTATTATATAGAAAAGAGTTTGAAGAGAAGCGAGTTGTCCGATGTGTGAAACCCCACGGTACAAGTCGATAAGGGGCCTGCAAAAGTGTTGTGGTATCTTCCAATCATACCAAGGTTCAAGCGGTTGTTTGCGAATGAAAATGATGCAAAGATCGAGGTGGCATGCAGATGAGAGGATTTCGGATGGACGGCTTCGACATCCGGCCGATTCTTCTCAATGGAAGAAGATCGATCAATTATTTCCGAACTTCGGCGAAGAACCTAGGAACCTCAGGCTTGACCTTAGCACGAATGGAATGAATCCCTATGGAAGCCTTAGCAGCATACATAGCTCATGGCCCGTAGTCCTGATTGTTTACAACTTATCTCCTATGTTATGCATGAAACGAAAGTACATCATGTCTTTGTCTATGTTGATTTCGGGACCAAAACAACCCGGAAATGACATAGATGTTTACCTAGAGCCCTTGATCGAAGACTTGAAGGAGTTGTGGGAAGAAGGTGTCGATGTTTTTGACTCTTTCAAGAAGGAGGTCTTTAGAATGAGAGCCATGATATTTTGTACTATAAACGACTTCCCAAACATATGGGAACTTGTCGAGTATAGTGTAAAAGGCCATAAAGCATGTCCGGTTTGTGAAGAAGGCACATGCTACCATCAACTTCAACATGGAAGAAAGACGGTGTATCTTGGACATAGGAGATTTCTTAGACGGGGCCACCCATATCGTCGATTAAAGAAGGCCTTTTTGGTGGCCAAGAGTATGAAGAAGCTCCGGTGGCATTGACTGGGAGCAAGTGTATGAAAAGGTTAAAAATATCAGTGTCATCTTCGGTAAGCATGGAAAGAGTAGAAAAGAAACAAATATATGGAAGAAGAGATCTGTATTCTTTGATCTTCCCTATTGGTGCAATCTTGATGTGAGACACCGTATTGATGTCATGCATGTGGAGAAGAACGTATGTGATAGTATTGTGGGCACGCTTCTCAACATACAAGGTAGTTCGAAGGATGGTGTGAAGGCAAGATTGGATTTGCAAGCAATGGGAATACGCGAAGACTTGCATCCAAGGCCATATGGGAAGAGAACTTATTGTCCCCCGCTTCTCATACTTTGTCTAAGGATGAGAAACGAAGCTTTGTGAGTGTTTACATGGCACAAAAGTTCCCTCGGGTATTCTTCAAATTTTAAGAGGCTTGTCTCGATGAAGGACTTGAAATTAGTAGGCCAAAAGTCTCATGACTGTCATGTCTTGATGCAACAAACTACTCCAGTAGCTATTCGAGGGATCGCCGAATATGATCTTCGGGTCGTTTTGACTAGACTTTGTTTCTTCTTCAATGCGGTTTGTAGTAAAGTTTTCAAGATTGAAAAGTTGGATGAATTGGAGAATGAAGGATATCTTATCTTGTGCCACCTTGAAAAGCTTTTTGTTCCTTCATTTTTTGACATCATGGTTCATCTCATTGTTCATCTAGTGAGGCAGATAAAGTTGTGCGGCCCTATCCATTTACGGTGGATGTACCCTATTGAAAGATCTATGAAATTCCTAAAAGGGTATGTGAAGAACGCGTACCGGCGGAAGCATCAATTGTTCGAAATATGTTTCTGAAGAGGCCATGGAATTTTGTCAAAATTATTTGTCCAAAGTAAGACATATTGGGCTTCCAAAACGTCAACATGCTGTGAAGGGGGTAGACGTGGGGCTTCGGTAAAGAGTGTGGATCGTGATGAATTGTCACAAGTCCACTTATACATCTTGAATAATGTTGATGAAGTTCAAGCCGGCATATCTGCACATAAAGAGGCTGTAAGGAAAGAGAACCATCGAATGACCGAACAAAGGTTGATTAGGGAGCATAATGTAACTTTTGCAAATCGGTTCAAACAAAAGGTCGAGGGATCTGAATGTGTTTCTGAGACAATGAAATGGTTAGCACGTGGTCCTGAGTTTGATGTCATAAGTTGGAATTCGTATGTGATCAATGGTTATACATTTTACACGAAGTCCCTAGATGATAGGAGCACAGTCCGGAGCAAAGGTGGTGTTATGTTAGAGGTGAATCTATGCACTTCTCCGGTTCGAAAGACAAGAGGCCTAAATTGGCGGTCATGCCATATTATGGGGTTATTGAAGAGATTTGGGAGGTGGACTATGTCAAAGTTAGATTTCCCATCTTCAAATGCAAGTGGGTTAATGTCAATAATGGTGTTCAGATCGATCGACTAGGATTCACTTTAGTCGATGTCAATAGTAGAAGTTTTGGAGATGAACCTTTTATTATGGCAAATCATGCAAAACAAGTGTTCTATATCACCGATCAAGAAAATAAAATGTGGTCTCGTAGCTCTCCAAGGAAAGAGGGTCATTGATATTGATGAGGAAAGTCATTCAAATTATGGTGATCTTCCTGAGAGTACTCCTTTTACAAGGGGTCTACCGGACATGAACGAAGAAGATGAAGCGGATAATGAACCCGGCATAAGAAATGATCATCAAGAAGGGATATGGGAGGATATCACTTTATAAAAGTGTCAATTCATAAGGTAATTAATATTCATATGCGGTATTCTTAGAAAACTTTAAGGTTTTAACAATTATTATATCTTTGTCTATGTTCTTAATTAAACAATGTCATCATTGAATATGAATTTGTTCTTGTTTTGTTTTTGTGGCGAGGATCCGTTTCAAAGGGGCATGTTATAAAGAGGATGCATGTTACGTTGTTGGGTGGGAATCAAATGAAGGCATGGTGAATAATATATTGGACTACATTTGTATGTTGAATTACGTGCCGCATGTATTGTAACTCATTGCCTTTGTAATTAGTTATATGTTAGCTTATTTTATAAATTACTTTAGTTGTTTTAGACTTAATTAAGAGGCCATATAACTCATGGTGGATAATATTTGTATTCTTTTTCCCAATTCAATTTATTCATGTTCATAGCTTGTAGCTTAAAGTATATCGACTTTTATGTCTTTGTTTTGTATGGTGGATTTGTGTATATATATTGATCGGGAAGAACAAAACAGGGGAAAAATACGGGAAAATTTAGATTGCAAATAAAAATACGGTCTTAAATGTTCAAATATTAAGACCGGATGTATATATAACACCGCTCTTAAAGGTGTTAAGCCGGTCTTAAAAGTTGGTCTTTTAAGACCGGTCCATTGAAACAATCCGGTCTTGAAAGTCAGTCTTTTAAGACCGGTAATTATTCCTCCGGTCTTAGAGTCCGTTATCTTTAGGACCGGATTGATATTTGTCCGGTCTTAATATTTGGATCTTTTAAGAGCGGTCGACTTTTGTCCGGTCTTAAAGTTTGAGTTTTAGGACCGAACCAAAAATATTTCAGATTTATTTAGTACGACTTTTAAGACCGAAGGTTTAAAATGTCCGGTCTTAAAGAAAATCTTTAAGACCGTAAAAGTCCGGTCTTAAAGGTCGACTTTTAATACCGCCTGGAACAAGACTGCTCGCGGGTCCGGTCCTAATGTACCTTTTTTGTCCGGTCTTAAAAGCCTTTTTTCCACTAGTGAAACAATTAACATTTGGCGCTAAAAATTTAATTTTAGGCGTCTTTAAATTATTTTAGGCGTCCTGAAAATTATTTTAGGACGCCCAATGCTTAGAATTCAAGTATATAATTACATGAATGCCACTGCGTTCACTTTTAACTTCCTTTTAAAAAATAAGGACATTTTTTAGGGAGTAGTAACCCTTTTTTGTAGTAGTTTAAGATTATACTTGAGCAAGGATCTTACAAAGGCTTAAAATATTTCGTCTTCTTCGCCTTCGTAAATTCAAAATATCTTATTAACATCTGATTTTATCTAAAACACTACTCATTATTATTCTCAATGCTATTAAACATATTTGTTTGTGAGTTTCATATTGTTAATGAAAGGATTTCGATGCAGAGCTCTCACACAAAATAGAATTCAGAGTAGGTCAAAATCATGGTTTCAGACACCCATTCTGGAAAAAGCGACAATGACTTTTCCTTAGTCAACTACAGACCAAAGGCATGTCATATGAAGATTGTCGACAACAATATGAAAGCAACATTTCCTCAAATCTTCTAAGGACTCTGGTATGTGTCTAACAGAAAGTTTATGTGTCTAACGGAAGGATTGAAGTCTCTTAACGAATAGCTTGAAAATTCATCAATGGTCATTAATGGCATTCAGCTATAAATACGAAGAGCATTCAATTCGGAGCTAACAACCAACGACGATATCATTCATTGCTCAGTTATTTTCTCATTAATACTTTTTGATATTTTTGATATTCAATTCTTTAGTGATCATATATCTACTATCTTTATTCAATTGATTGCTGTAAAATCTCAAGGTAGTGGGACGTTGAGTTGGTGAGATTACTTTAAGCTTATTGTAATTGTTGAAAGATAGTGAAAATCTCAGAGGAGCTCTGGGGATTGGAAGTTGGTCACGAGTTTAAGACCAAACCAGTATAACTTTTTGTGCACACTTCAGCGATATTCTTCTAACCCTTCTTTCGTGTATGTACTTTATTTATAAATAAAAATTCATGTGAAAATATAAATAATAAAGGGAGGATGATACCAAATCATAAAGAAATGCAATATATTAAATAGAAATATATTATCAAAGAAAAAAATAAATAACAAATAATTAATACAAGTGAGAATGATAAATTATAACTTATTAATTAATAAATAATAAATGTATCAATAATTAATCATTATAAAAACAAATAGAATGATAAATAAAGGGTTCAAATAGGATGTACTATTTTTGTGTCCATATTTTGCTAGTTCATATATATTATACAATTAATAAACCAAAAAAAAAAAAACCAAACACCTTTAAATGTTCTTAACAAGAAGAAAAACAAAAGGATATATCAATGCTTAAAAAAAAGATAATGCTTGTATGAATAATAAAAAAGGATATATCAATGCTTTAAAAAACAAAAGATAATGCTGGTATGAATAGATCCTAAAATGTAAGTTTAAGGAGAAGATACAGGACAAAACACAAAGATAAGAATCAATAGTTGGAAAGATTTTTGCCGTGTCTTCCAAAATAAACCAAGTTCGAAAACAATTTGCAGAATTAGGGAACCTGGGTCGTTTCCCAACGAATTTGCAGCGGGCTTGTTCAATAACAATAGTGAAACAGAATGATAAAATGGGGGTTTGGTTTAATGAGAATAGAACAAAACGAAATAACATAATCAAAGTGCAATAAACAGTCAAAGTAATCAAATAAGCGTAGAGAGATTAAAGATGATCAACCCAGCGAATTGATTCCGTAAACCTCCATCATTGAACGAAAATACAACTAACCCACGTTTGGTTCCGGATGAATCGAAATCTCGCATTCATCCGGAGATTCCTCGCCTAGACGATCGCCTAGAATCTGTCCGGACAGTGGCGTCTCAGCTCACTGCAATCGCACAGCAACACTCGTAACCTAGTCCGAACTAAGTCCTTGGGATGAACCAAACCGAATATTAAATCTAATATTCGAACTATTTCCAGAAATCGAATCCGATAAGATGAAAACAGAATCGAGTAGTTACCGATTAGGCACGAGTTCTCTGGATGAATCATGGAATCCTCATCGTTGGGTTAATCACAAGAGTTTAGCCGATCATGGTGGGAAAATCGAAGAACGAACGAAGAACACGAAGAACGCGAAGAACATGAAGAATGAGATGAGAAAATGAAAACTTGTATTTTGATCCACTCTAATGTTAAAAACGTGAATGAATATGTTTGTGGCAGCTGCCATACTTAAAAATAACCTAAAACGAAATGGGCTCTCATAGTTTTAGCCCAAAACAGAAATAAAATATAACTGGACTTAAATTACAAAATTCGGGTCCAAAATAAATCCAGAATTGTACATCCGACTTTGGCTCCAAAATTGACCTCCTTCTTGACCGAATTTGCTCTTGATGTCTTCATAACAATTGTAGCTCTCTGAATCATCTGAAATATGAGACAAAAATGAGGCAAATCCGATGTCTGGTTCAAGAGTTATGGTAGAAATAGTGAAGCAACACAAAACTGGAATTTTATTATTAAAAATAGCTAAAATGCAATAAAAGGCCCAAGGCCCAAATAAACATAAGAGCCATTATTTATTAGCTAAAGGGTCCTAAATTATTATTCAAGAGACAAAAATAAGTGTATAAAATATTCAATTATCAAATTCCCCACACTTATCTTTTTGCACTCCTGAGCAAAATTCAAAGAGAAAGACCTAAAGGAAAAACTCTTCTTTACTAATAATTGCTAACAATGCAAAAATTGAATCAAGGGACACAAAGCTTCAAAAGACCAATCATTCAAGACCAAAACCCCTTCATCTCAAATTACAATTCATGGTAGTGTCAATCAATGATGCTAATCACAAAAGATGATCTCTCAAATGATGCGCTCAATCAATCAAGCTCTCAAGTGTTTAAGGTAAATAAGTGTATCGCTCAAATTCTACTCAAGAAATTTGTTCTACCATAAGCTTGCTCAACTTCTACGTCTCCACTACTCATAACACATACATGAACAAATCAAGAGAGCTTGTAATTAAAGGTTGTAACGGGGCTAGGGTGAAGGTAGGTAATAGTATGGAATAAGAGGCTAAGCACCAAAGAAATCAAAAGGAAGAGCACCGATTAACACAATCATTCTCTATGAATGAAACTTTTATTCTACTCATATATACATTCCTTTCTATGTATTTTCTTTTCTTTTCTTTTCTTTGTTTTTTTTTCTTTTTTTTTCTTTTACTTTTCTTTTTTTTTTGTTTTTTTTCTCTCTTCTTTTTTTTTTTCTTTTTTATTTTACTTTTCTTTCTTTCCTTTCATTGTATACGTAATTACAATGTCAAAATCAAATATCCCCCACACTTAAAGCTGTTGCACTCTGAGCAACCCCCACACTTAAACACAAAACAAGTTGAAACCAATGCTCAATAAATCTTCAAGGTGCGGAATAAAATGGTTTTACGCTTAGGCTTGTAATGTGGCTTAGAAAAGAATGGGTCAAAAGGCACAAAGGGGCTAGCAAAGGAATCATAATGTAAGGGAAAGCTATTTGGCCAAAGTGAGGA
Organism: Acacia pycnantha; assembly: GCA_025563575.1. NCBI lineage: Eukaryota > Viridiplantae > Streptophyta > Magnoliopsida > Fabales > Fabaceae > Acacia > Acacia pycnantha. The sequence continues at coordinate 193,461 of JAMWYP010000114.1, forward strand.
GAATAAAAGAAAGAAAACAAGCTTCCATCATACTTATGCACGTAAGTGAAAAATGTAGTTTCAAAAAGAAAAGGAGCAAGTTCTAGAGAACACAAATCATGAGAGATGCACACATGAAAGAAAGAATGGCAAAAGATGAATTCCATTCATGCGGGCCCAAAACCTCACAAGGTCAATACCAACTTAGGTAATCAACAACATCAAATCAACTACCAAGACTTGTAATCGAAGAGTCAAGAGTTCCAGACTAAACAGAATGATCCATTAAAACCAAAATGTCCTAGTTCATAATATGTAGCAATCATTAGAAAGAAAGAAAGAATGTATTTATTTTCAAAAAGCAAAGTAGAAAAGGAAAACAAATAAAAGAGAGGAGGGAGAAGAAAGAAGAATACTCCCAAGGGTTTATGGAGGATAAGTGGCATCAATGAGGAGAATCTCGCTTCCTCAGCCGCCGTGGGGATCCCTCATGAAATGGCTTGAGGCGATGCCCATTGACCTTAAAAGTCCGTCCTGTGGGTGGATCACATAGCTCAACAAACACCAAATGGAAATATGTTAGTGATCACAAAAGGGCCATCCCATCTAGATCGAAGCTTACCGGGCATAAACTTGACGGGAATTAAATAGAAGAACTTTCTCGCCCACGAAAATTCTTTCCTCGAATATGCTTATCATGGAATGCCTTAGTCTTTTCCTTATACAACCGTGAGCTTTCATAGGCATCCAATCTAAGCTCATCTAACTCTTGCAATGCAGCTTCCTCTCCATCCCGGACTTAGCCAAATCCATGTTGCATTGCTTAATAGCCCAATAGGCTTGATGCTCCAACTCAATAGGAAGATGACATGCCTTACCAAAGACAATCCGATAGGAGACATCCCAATCGGAGTCTTGTAGGCGGTGCGATATGCCCACAAAGCATCATCTAGTCGCTTACTCCAATCTTTAGGGTAGAGTTGACAGCTTCAAGGATTTGCTTAATCTCTCTATTTGAGACTTCAGCTTGACCATTGGTCACGTGGATGGTATCTTTGTGGAAACCTTGTGAAGCACTCCATACTTGCGTAGCAAGGCACCCATGCTTCGATTGCAAAAATGGGAACCCCGATCACCGATAATAGCTCTAGGAATGCCAAACCTGCGAGAAAATGTTAGACCTAACAAAATCCACCACCACGAGAAGAATCATTTGTCCGGTGGCTTTCGCCTCAACCCATTTCGAAACATAATCAACAAACAAAGAAGATGTAAGTGTAACCATATGAAGCAGAAATGGACCCATGAAATCAATACCCCAAACATCAAAGATCTCACAAAACAATATAGGGTTTTGGGGCATCTCATGCCTACGGAAATACTCCCCGCCCTCGACAGGTTATCACATGACTTGCAAAACAAATGGGCATCATGAAACGGGGAAGGCCAAAACAAACCACATTCTAACACCTTCCTAGCAGTTCTTTGGGGTCCAAAGTGACCACCACGAGCGAGAAGCATGAGCAAAATGCAATATAGATTGAAACTCACAATCGAGGCACACATCTCCTAACTACTTGGTCACTACAAAATTTCCACGGATAAGGGTCATCCCAAACATAATATTTAGACTCACTTTTCAATTTAAGGGTTTGGGCCCTAGTGGATTCTACAGAAAACACTAGCTACCAAGTAGTTAACTAAATCAGATACCATGGGGTCTTAACTTGCAATTTGTAGAAGCTGCTCATCGTGAAATCATCCCGAATAGAAGAGGGTGAGAGGGAGAATGAGTGATACGACTCAGAGTGGTCGGCTACCCGCTTTGTGCTCCACTTCTATCTCGAATCTCCACATCAAACTCTTGGAGCAACAACATCCACCGGATGAGTCGTGGCTTAGCATCTGCCTTTTTCAAAAGAAACTTTAAAGCGGCGTGGTCAGAAAACAATGACTCTACTAGCTAGCGAGATATGACCTAAACTTATCGAAGGCAAATACAATGGCCAACAACTCCTTTTCGGTGGTGGTGTAATTAGATTCGAGCAGAATCCAAAGTCTTGGAGGCATAGGCAATCACATGGGAGGCTCTATCAACCCGTTGTTAAGATAGCACCAACCGCATAGTTGGAAGCATCGCACATCAACTCAAAGGGAAGGTGCCAATCGGGCCGGATCACTGGGGCCGTAGTAAGGCAACGCTTCAAGTGATCGAAGGCCGCCTTGCACGCATCATCAAAGACAAAGTCGGTGTCCTTATGCGAAGGTTGGACAAGGGTTGAGCAGGCCTTTGAAATCTCGAATGAAACGTCGATAGAAACTCGCATGACCAAGAAAAGAGCGAACCTCCCGCACGAAGCGGGGTAAGGCAAAGCAAGAATAACATCAATCTTAGCAGGTCTACCTCAATCCCTTTCCTAGACACTATGTGTCCCAAGACTATGCCCGACTCAACCATAAAGTGACACTTCTCATAATTCAAAGACAAGATTAGATTCAATACACCTATGCAAGACTCTAGACAAATTAGCTAAGCATGCATCAAAATCGAGACCCATATACGGTGAAATCATCCATGAAAACCTCCATGCAAATCCTCTAGGAACTCGAGAAAATACTCACCATACAACGCCGAAAGGTGCCAGTGTGCATTGCGAGAGGCCAAAAGGCATCCTCCGGTAAGCATATGTCCCAAAGGGGCATGTGAAGGTCGTCTCTCCCGATCCTCGGGAGCAATATGGATCTGGAAGTATCCGAGTAGCCATCCAAGAAGCAGAATGAGACTTACCACCAATCGCTCTAACATCTGATCAATGAAAGGTAGAGGGTAATGATCCTTGCGAGTGGCTTGGTTGAGTCTCCTATAGTCAATGCAAACTCTCCAACTATTCTGGGCAACCGCTCATTCTCCTCCGTAAATGCATACTTCGATGGTCCGGAAGGGATTTCAACTCTAGTTTGGGCGGTTGCTCGGTGGAGGGAAGAAGCTTGGGTGGTTGTTGCAACAACTCGATGTCATCACACCGGGAATACCGAAACCATATTCAAAGAAGCACAAGCGGTAGGACCTGTGTCTATACATGCTCAAGGTTAACATCGAATTCGTTCATCAAAATCAGAATGAAGCTCATCAAAATCGTAATCAATATCGTAGTCTACAAGTAATGTAGAATCATCATCATCAAGCAAATCAATCACCAAACAATGCAGTCTTAACCAAATTAGTGCAAACGAGCACCATTCATTATCATCGCATGCACAAATGGGGGTATCACCAGATATATCACCAAACTCCATGGAAAGAGTACCAGAATGCACATCTATCTTAGTCCTAGCTGTTTTCATGAAAGGCCTCCCTAGAATGATTGGTGACCTACTACTAGGAGACTCATCCTCCATATCTAAGATGTAAAAATCAGCAGGGAATATCAGTTCATTAACTTTGACTAATACATCTTCAACTAAACCAGAGGATGGGCATTACTCCTATTAGCTAACCGAACAATAACACCAGCTTGGACGCAAGGGACCAAGACCAAGAGATCTATAAACAGATGCATGCATGACATTAATAGAAGCACCTAAATCTAGCATGCAATCATCAAATCTATAGTTACCAATAAGGCAAGGGATAGAAAATGTCCCTGGATCTTTGCATTTACGAGGCATGGTAGGCTGGATGAGTGCTGAGACATTCTCGGTTCAAGCTCACTCGCTCATTCCCTTCGCCGCTCTTGTTGGTGCACAACTCCTTCGTAAACTTGGCATATTTAGGAATTTGTTTGACCGCATCTAAGAGAGGAATGTTGATCTCTACTCTTCCGAATGTCTCAAGTATATCCTTCTCTTGTGCTCTATCTCGCCAACTTCTTGACCGAATCGCTCTCCGAGGGAAGGGAAGAGGAATAGGAATGTCTTCCTCTTCACCTTGCTGCACCGCCTTTTCTTTTCGAGTCAATCTTCACATTTCTGACTCGTTTTCGATGTGGAAGTCACATCTCGCAGCTTGCTTAGGTTCCTCCAATTGCTTGCCGCATCAGTAGTGATATAGCACTCACATTTCCCTTAGGATTGGGAATTGTTTGTGAGGGAAGGGAATTGGATCCCCGAGGTTGAAGCCGGTTCAATGATGTTGCCAATTGCCCAATCTGTGTTTGCAAACTCGAATGGAAGTATCGCTTGTCGTTGGAACCGCATATTGGTCCGTGACAAATTGCTTCATCATTTCTTCAAGTGAGGAACCACCACTACTACTAGCCTCGTGTTGCGCCGCCCGTGGAGGTGGACATATGGCTGGTCGAGGAGGTGGTGCTTGCAAGGGTAAAGGGGTGCACTCGTTGTTGGAAAGTCCGTGGTCCGTACGGCCTCTGCCGGTAGTTCCTGCACTCGATATCTTCGGTTACTCGATTTTGGTATTGGTTGCTCTGCCCGATTTTGGTTCCAATAAAGTCGGGTGATTTCTCCAACCGGGATTATAAGTGTTGGAGAAGGCATTATTCGTTGGTATTGTGGCCTTCCGGAAAAACACCCACCGCAACTACCGACCGATCTTGGTAAGTAGGATCATGCAAGGTAGGGCAAGAGTCGTAGAATGATAAGGGTCGAACAAAACCCACAAGAGTACCCGGCCGAGGAGGAGAAGACCAGACTGTCTCGTGTCACCGCCAACCGCCTCACAAGGGAGGTCGATCATCAAGTCTATTCTCTAATCTCTCGAGAATCATACTGAACCGGAGGTGTTTGAATATGGTAGACAGAGTGCTATTGGCCCGGTGCCAAACTAGCCGAGAGTTATCTCGCCATAATAGATATCAATTCTCGGGCTTCTTCAGTGTCTTGTTACTCATAGCTCCACCACTAGAGGCATCAACCAACCCTTTGTCTACCGGTGATAGACCATCATAGAAAGAGTTGATCAAGTCTTTTTCAGATATTTGATGGTGTGGACAGCTTGCACATAACCTTTTGAACCTCTCCCAATACTCATGCATAGTCTCCCCAATGATCTGTTTAATGTTGCCAATCTCCTTCTTGATCGCAGCTTGCTCTTGAGGAAGGGAAATATTTCTCTAGGAATATCCTCTCGAATATCAGTCCAGCTCCCAATAGATGAGGGTCAAGGTACAGCAACCAATCCTTGGCTCCACCTTCCAATGAGAAAGGAAAAGCTCTCAACTTGATATGATTTTCATCAATGGCATGTGGTTTCATTGTGCTGCACACTACATGGAATTCCTTCAAATGCTTAATGGGGCACGGTGCACCCAATTCCTTCAAAGTATGATGATTTTCCTACTCTCCTGCCATAATGTCCGAGCGAGCAAAGTTGCTACTAGAATCAGTGAACACAACAAGACTATCGAAATACTATCGAAGCACAATCGAAAGATCAACGAATGGACACAATCGAATGGCTTAATCGACTCTAATTGAGTATCCAGTTTGGTATTAATCTTATGACTTAGCCTAACAACTCTTCTAGCAAGAAGAATTGTTCTTTCTATTTCAGGATCAAATGGCAACAAATCTTCTCGGATTAGTAGTATTCCCGGTACTCATGCAACATGTACACAAAGCGTAATTGGCAAATACTCGGAATGACAAAGATGCCACCGAGAAAATCAGAATTACGAAAATGCCACAAGAGGTGGTGAAAAGTAGAAAAACACTAAGAGACACAAAGACAAAACACACAAAAGCAAAAACCTATGCTAGAAATTGACCAAAACAAGTCCGAAACAGTATCAAATGATTTTTAAAATTTTTGGGACTTGGACAGGCAACTCCTAGACTATTGGGGGACTCAAAAATGGAATAAAAACTTCAAAAATTGAAAAAGTGGCCTAAACGATGGAATTTGGCGAAACGGAGGATACCACATGGAAAATGGAACATTTTCGATGTGGGTCTAACGATTCACCATTTTCTATCCCTGTACCAAATTTCAACTCAATCGAGATACTAAAAAAATGGTCCCGTTGGAAATCAAAAAGCAGAACCTAAAACAGTGAAAAAGTGGTCTAAACGTTGGAATTTGGGGAAAATGAGTGAGACCTCACTTCCTCCTAGGAAGTGACTTTTGCTTAAAACACCCAATTCCTTGTGAATAAGACCTGGTTTGAGTGATCGGAGTCAGAAAATTTCTGTCCTGGCCACCCGAACCACCTAAACTACCTAAACTAAGCTATTTACAATATCGTTACTAATCAAACCGATGCAAATTCCCGGCAACGGCGCCATTTTGGAAAGATTTTTGCCGTGTCTTCCAAAATAAACCAAGTTCGAACACAATTTGCGAGAATTAGGGAACCCGGGTCGTTTTCCAACGAATTTGCGGCGGGCTTGTTCAATAACAATAGTGAAACAAGGAATGATAAAATGGGGGTTTGGTTTAATGAGAATAGAACAAAACGAAATAACATAATCAAAGTGCAATAAACAGAGTCAAACAGAATCAAATAAACAGAGACAGATTAAAGATGATCAACCCAACGAATTGATTCCAAAAACCTCCATCATTGAACGAAAATACAACTAACCCACGTTTGGTTCCGGATGAATCGAAATCTCTGCATTCATCCGGAGATTCCCTCGCCTAGACGATCGCCTAGAATCTGTCCGGACAGTGGCGTCTCACTGTGCAATCGCACAGCAACACTTTGTAACCTAGTCCGAACTAAGTCCTTGGGATGAACCAAACCGAATATTAAATCTAATATTCGAACTATTTCAGTAAATCGAATCCGATAAGATGAAAACGAATCGAGTAGTTACCGATTAGGCACGAGTTCTCTGGATGAATCATGGAATCCTCATCGTTGGGTTAATCACAAGAGTTTAGCCGATCATGGGTGGGAAAATCAAGAACGAACGAAGAACACGAAGAACGCGAAGAACATGAAGAACGAGATGAGAGAAAATGAAAACTTGTATTTTGATCCACTCTAATGTTAAAAACGTGAATGAATATGTTTGTGGCAGCTGCCATACTTAAAAATAACCTAAAACGAAATGGGCTCTCATAGTTTTAGCCCAAAACAGAAATAAAATATAAATGGACTTAAATTACAAAATTCGGGTCCAAAATAAATCCAGAATTGTGCATCCGACTTTGGCTCCAAAATTGACCTCCTTCTTGACCGAATTTGCTCTTGATGTCTTCATAACAATTGTAGCTCTCTGAATCATCTGAAATATGAGACAAAAATGAGGCAAATCCGATGTCTGGTTCAAGAGTTATGGTAGAAATAGTGAAGCAACACAAAACTGGAATTTTATTATTAAAAATAGCTAAAATGCAATAAAAGGCCCAAGGCCCAAATAAACATAAGAGCCATTATTTATTAGCTAAAGGGTCCTAAATTATTATTCAAGAGACAAAAATAAGTGTATAAAATATTCAATTATCAATAGTATGACAAGATTTATAAATATAAATAACATATATAAAGGGAGGATGAGATCAAATCATAAAGGAGAATCAATACATTTAATAAAAAACAGAATTTAAATAATGATTATTGATAAATAAATAAACAATATAAATAACAAAAATATGGGGAGGATTACATTGTGAGAATGATAACTTTTAGTGAATCAACATTAAACAAACAAAATTTAGGACCTGTTTGTTACAAAGAAGATTAAAGAATGAAAGGGAAGATCCCAAAGTTCCCATGGTTTTTGGGTGTTTGGTAGACAAAAGATCCAGTAAGCAACTTCCGGTGAGTGCTCATCTTCCCATATTTGAGGGAAGATGCTTTCCATTCGAAAATGGAGGGAAAGCTGAAATCTTCCCAGGAAAGTGAAATTTTGTGACAAAATTGGCCCTGATTCTTCTTTTTTCCCAACACCGAATTCTTCATACCAAACATCTCATTTTCCCTCAACTTAAGTTTCATTCCCTAGTATACCAAACGGCTCACATTGTTAGTTCTCAATTGGTTTTGATGATAACGGACAATTGTAAACATGATTGAAGTTTGTCTTTGTAAGTTGAAAAACTTACTGTCTAAGGCAAACTCGAGTTTCAGTTTGGAAACTCAAGTTTTGGCCTGACAGAGAAATGCTCAAATTTTTATAAAGAAAGGCAAACTCGAGTTAAGGTATTAAAACTCGAGTTTTGGCCATACAGAGAGCATTCGAGTTTTTCACAGACAAAGCAAACTCGAGTTTGAATTAGAAAACTTGAGTTTTGACAAGACAGAGCAACCAAGTTTTTCAAAGAAATCAAAACTCTAGTTTCCATAGGAAACTCGAGTTTAGCCTTTACTGAGAATTCTCTTTGATTTTCAAAGTTCATGAAAACTCGAGTTTTACATAGAAAACTCGAGTTTCCATCATCCTGAGAACAATGCTCATCTCTAACCTTGTGAAAACTCTCGTGTTCAAATCGACTAAGTTTTTCAATGTTTTCTCATAAAGAGAAAACTCGAGTTTCCGTTTTGAAACTCGAGTTTTGACCTTACAGAGAAGTTTCCAAAGCTTTCAATGAATAAGAAAACTCGAGTTACGTTTTGGAAACTCGAGTTTTGCCAGTGCAGAGCTCTGCTAAATTTTGAACCTTTGAAAACTCGAGTTATGATTTGGAAACTCCAGTTTTAAGCTTTTGGACTAAAACATGATTTTTCATCTAAAGTCCAAAACTCGAGTTAGTCACTTAATGACTCGAGTTTTGCACTATTCACTAAAATTGTCCAAAATGCCAAATGGCGATGTTTGTCTCTGTGAAAAGAAAACTCGAGTTTGGATTGAAAACTCGAGTTTCGGTCTTTTGCTAAAAGTTCACTGAAACATGAAAACTCGAGTTTCGAAGAACTAACTCGAGTTTCCATCGCAGAATTTGAATTTCGATTTGAACGAATTGGTGAAATCTTTGTGTTTGATCTCTATACTCTATATCATCACTCATCACTATTCTTAGCTTTGTTTAATCAGCTTGTTAGTGAGTTTCAGATGATTTAGACAGATTAAATGGAGACTTAGCAAAAGCAAAAGCATGTCGGACATTTAATGAAAAGTGCAGAAAACATATATGCTTTTGGACAAACATTCTCCACACGTTTTGGATAATTTAATGCTTGCATTCTACATCCTAAAAACTGCTCTTCCAACGGATTAATAGTCAGAGAGTCAACTCTGAACTTTAGCAAAACTGGATTAACTAAAGAGTAGAGAGAGAAGAAGACCAAAACCTTCATTAATCATCCTCTAATCACTCCAACGGTTATCTGAGGATTTATAACGGTCAATTAATGATCTCTACCTATAAATAGAGATGCATTCAAGTCTTCTCAACAACCAACCTGTGCAAGAACGAAAATCATTAAAGTTTCAACTACTCTTTGAGTTTTCTGTTGTAAAGTATCTTTGATACATTTATTCTTCAATGTTTATCATATCTACTCTTAGAGAGAGTTTTCTTGATTGTAAATCATTCTTGTAAGTTATCTCAAGTCAAGGGGACTTGGAGATTGGGGTTATTGATTACAACTTGTAAGGGGGAGTAAGTTCTAGAGAGAGAATTACTCTTGAGTGCAGAGTGTGTAATCAATCTTGATAGTGAGAAATCCCAAAGAGTCTGGGGACTGGACGTAGGTCAAGTTGTTGGACCGAACCAGTATAAATCCTTGTGTCTTGCTTCTTCTCCTTATACTCTGTTTTACCTTCAGTTTCGAATCCTTAAACAGAGCCATCGAAAAGTTTTTGAGAATCCCCAATTCACCCCCCTCTTGGTGATTCAAGCTCCACTTTCATTTGGTATCAGAGCCTGGTCTTCTCATAAGAGCTTAACATCTCGAGAAGGATCACCATGAACGGAATTCTACCTGATGGAGCTTCGATCAATAGACTACCTGGTTTCAATGGAGAACATTACTCCTTCTGGAAGGCCAAATTCAAAGTCTTCGTTATGGCTAGTGAATATGGTCTTTGGAGGGTGTTTGAAAGAGGTGACTATGAACCAGCTACAATCGAAGATGGTGTCCGAACTCCAAAGCTAGAAGAAGAGTATGATGAGAATGATCGAAGAAATGTCACTCTCAACAGTAAAGCCATCCTCATGCTGCAAAGTGCTCTAAGTCAACAAGAGTACTTTCGTATTTGTACTCTACCATCAGCAAAAGCAATGTGGGATGCCTTGGAGATAGCCCATGAAGGAACAACCGGAGTCAAAGAAAATAGAGTCAACACTCTAATGACCGAATATGATCTTCTTCGAATGAAGCCCGGTGAATCCATCATTGACTTCCAGCTGAGATTCACTCATCTCATCAACCAGCTTGCTGCTTTGGGCAAGACATACGAGCAACCCGTTCAAGTAAGAAAGATTCTGAATATTCTTAGCAAAGAATGGGAAGCTAAGGTTATCGCCATTGAGGAATCCCGTGGTGAATCAATGAGCTCGGTAGCAGCCTTATTCGACAACTTGTCTGAATATGAAGGGAAGATCAAATTCAGAAAAGGACTTGATGAGATAAATGTCAAGAATTAAGGCATCGCTCTCAAGGCGGACAAAGAAGTCAAGGAATCTGATGATGATGAAGAAGATGAAGAAGAAGAACTGGGCATGATGGTCCGAAGATTCAGAAAGTTCTTTCGGAAGGAGCATGGGCATAAAAGATTCAACAAAGGTGGCACCAGTACTGAGGCAAAGAAGCCTATTATCTGCTATGAATGTGAAAATCCCGGTCACATCAAGTCGGAGTGTCCCCAACTGAAGAATAAGGACAAAGAAAAGAAGAAGTTCAATAAGTACAAGAAGAAAGCCTATGTCTCGGGAATTTGGGGAGACAGTTCATCCGATGAAGATGAAGCTGATGAGGAAGAAACGACCAATATATGTCTAGTTTCTCAAGAAGAACAATATGAGAATGATAAAGAGGTATACGATTCTCAACCCTCTTATAATGATTTATTGAATGAGTACAAAATTGTTCAAAATGAGTTTGAAAAACTTGCTGAGAAATATATTGCTTTAAAAAGGAAAAATACCACTCTTGAACAGCAAGTAGAAAATCTCTCTTTTCTTGAAAATCTCATTTTTGATTATTGCATTGAGTTAAAGAAAAAGAATTCTCATCTTACGAAAACTCCTGAAAAGTTTACCAAAGGCAGTGAAATGCTAAATGTGATTTTAAAAGCACAACGATTTACAAACGATCGTTATGGGATTGGATATAATCCCATCTTTGATAAAAAGAAAGGAAAGAAGAAGAATGGTGGAAAATCATATTTAAACTATTTTTGAAAAAATGTTCATTCTTCAAATCCATTTGCTCACTGCAACTATTGTAACCGAAAGGGTCATACAACTTCATCTTGTTTTCATAAGAAAGATAGGAGAGATAAACCTGTAGGTAATTATCAATGGGTGCCTAAAGGAACCTATGTTCCTCAGGCTCGAACTAACCTCAAAGGACCCAAGAAAAGATGGGTACCTAAGACTTGATCCCTTTTGATTTGCAGGTATGTCTAAGAGCATCAAAATCCAACACATGGTATATTGATAGTGGATGCTCAAGACATATGACGGGTGATCAATCCAAATTTGCCTCAATCAAGCACAAGGATGGTGGCAAAGTAATCTTTGGTGGAAACCAATCTGGAAGGATTGCTGGAATCGGTGAAGTTGGGAACAACGATGGACCTCAAATCAAAGATGTCTACCTTGTGAAAGGACTTTGCCACAATCTCCTCAGTGTAAGCCAAAGTACTGATAAAGGTAACCTAGTTATCTTTGATTCTGAGGAATTCTTGATAGTAAGTAAGGACATTCTTTCGTTAGATAATATCAAATCAAAAGCAATTTTTAGAGCACCTAGAGAAGGGAATTGTTACACTCTTGACATTTCTAGAGATGGCTCTACATTTCAAAAATGTTTTGTTAGTAACTTGGATGATAATTGGTTATGGCACAAGCGTTTAGCTCATGTCAATATGATCCAACTTGATAGATTACTTAAAAAGGATTTAGTGATTGGTGTTCCGAAATTGCGTTTTAAAAATAATATGATTTGTGATGCATGCCAAAAAGAAAAACAAACTAAATCCTCTTTTAAATTGAAAAATGAGATTTCAACTTCTAGACCTCTTCAACTACTTCATATGGATTTAGTTGGACCAGCAAGAGTTAGAAGTCTTGGTGGAAATCTTTATACTTTGGTTATAGTTGATGACTATTCTAGATTTGCTTGGACTATGTTTTTGTCATCTAAAGATGAAACATTTGATCAATTTGTTTCTTTTGCCAAGAAGGTCCAAAACGAGAAAGGTTTTTCAATTTCAGGAATTCGGACTGATCATGGTGGAGAATTTGAAAATCAAGCTTTTAGTAAGTTTTGTGACAATTTAGGCATTGATCACAATTTCTCAGCCCCAAGGACCCCTCAACAGAATGGAGTTATTGAGAGAAATAATAGAGTCCTGACCGAGATGGCTAGAACAATGTTGAATGAGAACTCAACTTCTCAAGTCTTTTGGGCTGATGCCATGAGTACGGCATGCTACATATCAAATCGAGCCTATCTCCGGAAGAAGCTGAACAAAACTCCCTATGAGCTGTACAAAGGAAGAAAGCCAAACCTGAGTCATCTACATGTGTTTGGATGTAAGTGTTTCATCCACAACAATGGTAAGGATAACTTGGGAAAATTTGATTCCAAAGCCGACAAAGGTATATTTCTGGGTTATTCTAATAGGAGTAAGGCATTTAGAGTTTTTAATACTCGTACTCGTATTGTTGAAGAATCTGTGCATGTTGTGTTCTGTGAATCTAATGTGTCTTTGGATGATGTTGATGATGAAAATACTTTGTAAAATAAATTCTTTTAAAAAACCACTCCTGCTTCTATTGAAAGTTCTGAAAATGTTTTTGAAACGATCCTCAAAATAATATAGAAAATCTTGATCAACCTCAACCTAGAGCTTGGAGATTCATAAGGAATCATCCTTTAGACCAAGTTATAGGTGATGTTAATCATGGTGTGAGGACAAGAAGCAGTACTTTAAATGAAGTTACATTTTCTGCTTTTATTTCGAAAATAGAACCCTCTAAAATTGATGAAGCCCTTTCAGACAATGATTGGGTGATAGCAATGCAAGAGGAGTTACATCAATTTGATAGGAATCAAGTTTGGGATTTGGTACCTAGGCCTAAGGACCATCCGGTCATCGGCACTAAATGGGTATTCAAGAACAAACGTGATGAATCTGCAATTATAGTCAGAAATAAGGCTAGACTTGTTGCCAAAGGCTATAATCAGGAAGAAGGAATTGATTACGAGGAAACGTATGCTCTAGTAGCTAGATTGGAGGCAATACGTGTACTCTTAGCCTTTGCTTGCATCAAAGAAATCAAACTCTATCAAATGGATGTTAAAAGTGCATTTTTAAATGGTTTTATACAAGAGGAAGTCTATGTAGAACAACCTCCTGGTTTTGAAAATGAACATCATCCTGATCATGTTTATCGTCTCAAAAAGGCATTATATGGTCTTAAACAAGCTCCACGAGCTTGGTATGAAAGACTAAGTAAATTCCTTTTAGAGCAAGGATTCATTAGAGGAAAAGCTGACACAACACTCTTTATTAAAAACAACAAGCTTAAAGAAATATTGGGTGTGCAAATATATGTAGATGATATCATTTTTGGTTCTACTAACGAATCTCTATGTGAAGAATTTTCAAAGAAAATGTAGAGTGAATTCGAAATGTCAATGATGGGAGAATTGAAGTACTTTCTCGGTCTGCAAATCCAACAACGGAAGGATGGAATATTTATTTCACAAACGAAATATCTTCGGGATTTGCTCAATAAATTTGGGCTGGAACATTGCAACGGTGCTGATACACCTATGAGCTCCACCGCTTCTCTAGATGCTGATGAAGAGAAAGGAAAAGATTTCAATATAATCAAATACCGAGGGATGATTGGCTCACTTCTCTACTTGACAAAGAAGTAGACTCGATATTCAATTCGGTGTGGCCATGTGTGCAAGATTCCAACCTGCACCAAAGGAATCACATGCTGAGCATGTGAAGAGGATTTTTCGATATCTCTCAGATACAAAGGAGCTTGGTCTCTGGTTTCCAAAGGGTCAACAAGAATTCCTGGTTGCATACTTAGATTCTGATCACGCTGGGTATAAGACAGATAGAAAGAGCACTAGTGGACAGTGTGAATTTCTTGGAGGTTCACTAGTATCATAATTTAGCAAGAAACAAACCACCGTGGCAGTATCTTCCACAGAAGCTGAGTATGTTGCCGTCTCTAGCTGCTGTACCCAAGTTTTGTGGCTAAGAGAACAATTATCTGACTTGGGAGTTCATTTAAAAGAGATTCCTATCCTTTGTGACAATATTAGCACAATCAGCCTTGCGAAAAATCCAGTTCAGCACACAAGAACAAAGCACATTGATGTGAGGCATCACTTTATCAGAGATCATGTGCAAAAGAAAGATATCAAAGTAATGTTCATCCCCACACATGTACAACTTGCTGATATCTTCACAAAGCCCTTAGCCAAAGAACAATTTAATTTCATTAGAAGAGAATTGGGAATGGTAAATCCCAATGAGCTGTAAGTATTTCCCTCCATCTCAATGTTAGTTATGGTTTTAATGATTATTTGTTGCTAACTTAAGCTTCGGAGTACATAGTAATGTTTTATGCAGGATGTTAAAATCCTGAAGTTTGTTGTCATAAGACGCAAACTCGAGTTTTGTTTTCAAAACTCGAGTTTTATTGGGGTCCAATCAAGAATGAGTTGCTGAGCAAAATGGAAACTCGAGTCAATTAATGAATACCTCGAGTTTCGGAGAGACAAAAAGCAAGCTCTGAGTTTTCGCGAATTGGAAACTCGAGTCATCAAATGAAAACTCGAGTTTCGAGCAGACAGAGAGCAACACACCTGTTAAAGTATCCACAAAACTCGAGTCAGTAAGTGGAAACTTGAGTTTTGGTCCCAGAATTTCAAAAGTTCACAAAACACTTTTGAAGTCTAGGTTAGTACTTTCGCGCCCTACTTAAACTTGACTATTCATTGTTCATCTAAACTTCACTCAAAACTCAAGTTTGCCCTAGATTTTTTCTCTGCCTTTTCGTCTTCCCATTTCTCTCTTCTCCTTCCTCCACCTTCGAACCCCAACCTATCTCTAAGCTTCAATGGCTACCAGTTCAAACTCACAGAATGCTGTCTACTTCAATTCCACCCAGCAAGAACCCGAGTCTGAAAACCAGAACCTAGCGAATCTACCTCGACCAAATCTCATCCCTAGGATATCATCAATATCTCAGCGTATCAATTCTGGTCTGTTTCATGCTGTGACAAGATTTGATTAGGAACATTCATCAGCTCAAGCCCAAGCTCACCCGCAAATCAGATTCTTGGATGGTCAATCATCGGGTCAAGATGATTCTCAAGTTCTTGTTTCTCCTTCGTCCCAGGAACTGTCTAGATCCAGTGATTTAGTAAGTTCATCTGCCCTAACCGAAATTTACCATCACCATTCAGCCCCTAATGATTTCCCGATTGTTTCCCATTATCACCCTGTGTTAACACTATTAGATTCAGAGAAAAGCTTGAAAATAAATCATTTTGTCCTGTAGTTTATGTTGATTTAGTCAACTTAAGGGACGAAAGTCATTTGGATCTTTCTCCCTGGCTGACCCAATTTGATCCTTTGATTTCTATTCGAGCCACCTATAGTCCTACTCTTGTTAGGCTATTTTATCACCACATGCACTTTGAGGAATATGTGGATAATGGGTATCTTTTTGAGCGTCTTACTACATCTATTGGAGGTCACAAAATCATCCTGACACCTGCTTATATCAATTGCATTCTGCAAATTACCAATCCTCCACCTGTAAGACCAGCTTATCTTACTAATGAGCAGATTTTCCAATTATTAAGACCAAATGAACCTCTTCCTGAAAATCTATCCACCCTAACCTTCTCACCTGAATCCATGCCTCCCAAGTATCAGGCTATCTGGTACATTTATGCCAGGAATCTCAAACAAAAGAATGGAGTGTTTTCTTCTTTCTCGAAAGATGACTACTCGATTTTTGCCTCCATTATTGCACAAGTTCCTTTAAATATTGGGAATTGGGTATATCAGGAAATAACCAAGTTTCGATTTCCTATTAGAGACTCTTCTCAGATTCCTTTTCCCAATCTTGTTTCGATAATCTTGTTTCATGAGAAAATCTGGCCTCTATCTCTAATTGATCAGGCTGAGCATATTCCCTGGTTTGGACAATCACTTTTCGACCTCTTGGACCTCAATTTCCATGATTATCCAAGATTTTCACATCTTCACCATGAAAATCCAAGTTCATCTGATAGTCCCTCCTCCTCCACTGGTCCTCTACTCATATCTCATTCCCAATTTCTTGCTTACTACAAAAACCATTTCAATTGCCCCACTTGTTCCACCAATCCTGCTCCCATCCCATGTCTCAACTGTCAAGCTCTCTACCCCTTCCAATGAACCATCGATCTCAGCTCCATCCTCTTTTGTTGATGACAAGGGGGAGAAGAACCAGAAAAAGAAGTTGAACCAAAGGAGCAATCTTGAGTTGAAGGAAGGAGTTTAGTTCTTAGTTTTTGCTTATTTTAATTTCGTTCTGTGTTTTTGCTGTGTATCTGTATTTCTGGTTTGAAGACTTGCATTTCTATTTTTTGTATATTGTTGTTATGCACAACTTGTTAAATGAAATGCAATGGTTTAATTATGTCACATTAATCGCTTCTGCTATATCTCTGACAAATGCATAACTATCAAACCATATTTCAAACCATCTTGTGAAAAGTTTCATCAAAACTCCAATCTTTTGGAAAATGAAAAATTTCTGGTTTACAAGTGTTGTCATCATCAAAAAGGGGGAGAATGTTAGTTCTCAATTGGTTTTGATGATAACGGACAATTGTAAACACGATTGAAGTTTGTCTTTGTAAGTTGAAAAACTTACTGTCTAAGGCAAACTCCAGTTTCAGTTTTGAAACTCGAGTTTTGGCCTGACAGAGAAATGCTCAAATTTTTATAAAGAAAGGAAAACTCGAGTTAAGGTTTGAAAACTCGAGTTTTGGCCATACAGAGAGCATTCGAGTTTTTCACAGACAAAGCAAACTCGAGTTTTGACAAGACAGAGAGCAACCAAGTTTTTCAAAGAAATCAAAACTCCAGTTTCCATACGAAACTCGAGTTTAGCCTTTACTTAGAATTCTCTTTGATTTTCAAAGTTCATGAAAACTCGAGTTTTACATAGAAAACTCGAGTTTCCATCATCTGAGAACAATACTTATCTCTGACCTTGTGAAAACTCTCGTGTTCAAATCGACAAGTTTTTCAATGTTTTCTCATAAAAGAGAAAACTCGAGTTTCCATTTTGAAACTCGAGTTTTGACCTTACAGAGAAGTTTCCAAAGTTTTCAATGAATGAGAAAACTCGAGTTACGTTTTGGAAACTCGAGTTTTGGCCAGGCAGAGAGCTCTGCAAATTTTGAACCTTTGAAAACTCGAGTTATGATTTGGAAACTCCAGTTTTAAGCTTTTGGACTAAAACATGATTTTTCATCTAAAGTCCAAAACTCGAGTTAGTCACTTAATGACTCGAGTTTTGCATTATTCACTAAACTTGTCCAAAATGCCAAATCGCGATGTTTGTCTCTGTGAAGAGAAAACTTGAGTTTGGATTAAAAACTCAAGTTTCGAAGAACTAACTCGAGTTTCCATCGCAGAATTTGAATTTCGATTTGAACGAATTTGTGAAATCTTTGAGTTTGATCTCTATACTCTATATCATTACTCATCACTATTCTTAGCTATGTTTAATCAGTTTGTTAGTGAGTTTCAGATGATTTAGACAGGATTAAATAGAGACTTAGCATAAAGCAAAAAGCATGTCAGCACATTTAATGAAAAGTGTAGAAAACTTATATGCTTTTGGACAAACATTCTCCACACGTTTTGGAGAAGTTAATGCTTGCCTTCTACATCCAGCAAACTGCTCTTCCAATGGATTAATAGTCAGAGAGTCAACTCTGAACTTCTGCAAAACTGGATTAACTAAAGAGTAGAGAGAGAATAAGACCAAAACCTTCATTAATCATCCTCTAATTACTCCAACGGTTATCCGAGGATTTATAACGGTCAATTAATGATCTCTACCTATAAATAGAGATGCATTCAAGTCTTCTCAACAACCAACCTGTGCAAGAATGAAAATCATTAAAGTTTCAACTACTCTTTGAGTTTTATGCTGTAAAGTATCTTTGATACATTTATTCTTCAGTGTTTATCATATCTACTCTTAGAGAGAGTTTACTTGATTGTAAATCATTCTTGTAAGTTGTCTCAAGTCAAGGGGACTTGGAGATTGGGGTTATTGATTACAACTTGTAAGGGTGAGTAAGTTCTAGAGAGAGAATTACTCTTGAGTGCAGAGTGTGTAATCAATCTTGATAGTGAGAAATCCCAAAGAGTCTGGGGACTGGACGTACGTAAAGTTGTTGGGCTGAACCAGTATAAATCCTTGCGTCTTGCTTCTTCTCCTTATACTCTGTTTTACCTTCAGTTTCGAATCCTTAAACAGAGCCATCGAAAAGTTTTTGAGAATCCCCAATTCACCCCCCTCTTTGCAATATAATTCACTTAATTCTGCTATATATATCACTGAGTACTTTACTGCTGTGAATTTTTAGCCACCACTGGCAGTTGGTCGTCATGAACATGGAGATGCACACAGTTATCTGCTTATGCTCCATTCACAGCGATCCAGGGCCTACGTTGAAGCATATTGTCACCAGGTAAGCATGTCTTTTTGATTGTCTTGTCTGAAATCTCTGCTTTGAATTTTCAGTGAATTAATGATAAATTTTTTATTTTGATGATAGTGCCATGAGGACTTTTCAAGTGGAGGTAAAAAAAAAAAAAGCATGGGTATGAGCTCAAAGATCCTAAATGGTACCAACCAAAGGTTAGTACATATTTGGACACTAGCATAACTGCCTTGTGAACTTGGTCAGTAAGCTATATATGCTCTTATATATATATTTATTGTTATTTTTAGACCCGTCGGCAACCGCTAGAATCGAACTTATGTGGCCGTACGTCATCAAACACATATATGATATTGTGACGGATGGAAGGACTAAAATCGGTGCAACGGTAAATGTTAAGCTGAATTCGATCATCGGCTTAATGTTACATATGAAATATGCACGTAATATGTTATTTCTGTTTCTGTCTTTGATGTTACAGAGGTTTGCCTGTGCAAAGCCATTTTCTGATGATGAAGTGGAGCACATACGCGATGTGTTTTGTGAATATCTGTATAAACAGGTCTTAGAAAAGCTAAGTCAGGACAATAATTAATGTCCTAAATTAATTCATTTGTAAATAATATATGTTGTTGCAACAATAGCCTTCTGTACATACATTTGTTTATTTTTTCCACTAATTCATTCATTTGTAAATATAAGGCAATGTAATTCAATAATAAATTTTTATTTTTTCGAACAATTTGTGTGTGTCCATTTTGGGTTTCTGAATGAATGGGATGGTGGATAAAGCTATTTAGTGCTTGAAATTTGAGGTACAGGCGGATGTTTTAATGAGCCATAAGAGACTCTGAAAAGTATTCGAGACTTTTAGGACCGTATATTTGTTAAAAGTCCGGTCCTAAAGGTCTTCGTCCATTTTAAGACCATATATTTGTCAAATATCCAGTCCTAAAAGTCTATGTCACATATCCGGTCCTAAAAGTCTTCGTAAAATTCCAAAGAATATGGCTAGACTTTTAGGACCGTGTATTTGTTAGGAGTCAGGTCTTAAAGTCTTCGTTTATTTTAATATTGCCGAAACTTTTAGGACCAGATATTTTTTAATTGTCCGCTCCTAACTTCAAATTTTCGTTTATTTTTAAAGTATGGCTTAACATTTAGGACCGTGGATTTGTTAAATGTCCGGTCCTATTAGTCTTCCTTTAAATAGAGTTGGTGACTTGGTTTTTCAGAAAAATCATTAGGGTTCAAGACAACCTCGTTTATGGCGTTCTTCTCAAACTTTGTGCTTCATTGTCCTCATTTTTAATTAAGCTGGATGTGAAGATCATCATCGGTGTCCCTTTTCTTTTTGTTGGAAAAACAAAGAAGATAACGAAAAGGACACTGAAAAATGTTCACACTAGGGTAAGTAAGATCGACGACAACGATGGTCCAAACTTGAGAAGAATCGCCACTCTGTTTGTTTTTATTCGAATAAGGTAAACAAATTTTTTTTTTGTATGGTCCTAACGTTGCTTGTATTCTACAAATTTTTAATGTTGATTACCACGAAGAGGACAATGTTTTGTTTGTTTCCTTTTTGTCGGAAAAAAGAAAAGAACATCAAGATAAAGACAAGTACAAGGAAAGCGATTGGGATCTAAAAATTTTATTTTATTTCTATTTTTTTCTGCCTTGAGAGGCAGCAATAGTACAAAAAAAAAAAAATATTTCTAATCCTCCAGTCCAGGCCAAGGCGAAAAGGCTTGTAAAGAGTATAGGGTACCAAGCAATCTCGCAAGCTTCAGTTTTCCAGTTCAGAATCCGAAATTAATCATTTTAATAATTAAAAGGTTGCTCGACATGTTTGTGCTGTATAAATAGTTTGAGTTAATTTGTTTGTGATACTTAAATTATTTGATTAAGATGAGCTATTTTCTTGTCATGTTTGACTTATTGTGTATTTGATTAGATAATATTTTTGTGGTATTTAAATTATTTGAGCCAATGTGATTGTTGTATTTAAAATATTTTATTTAGACGCGCTAGTTTGTTTTCCTATATTTATTTCTGTCATTTAGAGTTTTTTATGTTAAAATATTTAAATGGAATTCGTTTTTCTGACCATTTTTTTTGTGCTTGTGCCTTTTTCTTATGTTTTCTTCTCTTTCTTATTTGATTTATATTTGATTGCTATTATTCTTCTCCCCATTTTACTTCTCTTTCATTTATTTATTCTTTGTTACTGTTTATTTATTTACTTACAATATTTTTTAATTAATCATTTTAATATTTAATAAGTTGCTTGACATGTTTGTGCTTTATAAATAGTTTGAATTAATTTGTTTGCGGTACTTAAATTATTTGATTAAGATGAGCTATTTTCTTGTCATGTTTGACTTATTGTGTATTTGATTAGATAATATTTTAGTGGTATTTAAATTATTTGATCCAATGTGATTGTTGTATTTAAAATATTTTATTTAGACGCCCTAGTTTGTTTGTTTATATTTATTACCGTCATTTTTAGAGTTGTTTATGTTAAAATATTTAAATGAAGTTCGTTTTTCTTACCGTTTTTGTGTGTGTGACTTTTTCTTATTTTCTCTTCTCTCTCTTATTTGATTTGTATTTGATTGTTATTATTCTTCTCCCCATTTTACTTCTCTTTTATTTATTTATTTTTTGTTATTGTTTATGTATTTACTAATTACAATATTTACTAATTAATCATTTTGATATTTAATAGCTTGCTTGACATGTTTGTGCTGTATAAATATTTTGAATTAATTTGTTTGCGCTACTTAAATTATTTGATTAAGATGAGCTATTTTCTTGTCATGTTTGACTTATTGTGTATTTGATTAGATAATATTTTTGTGGTATTTAAATTATTTGAGCCAATGTGATTGTGTTATTTAAAATATTTTATTTATAGGCGCTAGTTTGTTTTCGTATATTTATTACCGTCATTTAGAGTTGTTTATGTAAAAATATTTTAATGGAGTTCGTTTTTCTGACATTTTTGTGTTTGTGTGGCTTTTTCTTATTTTCTCTTATCTTTCTTATTTTATTTGCATTTTATTGTTATTATTCTTCTCCCCATTTGACCTCTCTTTCATTTATTTATTGTTTATTACATTTTATTTATTTACTAATTACAATATTTATTAACTAATCATTTTAATGTTTAATTGGTCATGGAAATTCACCTTTTGTAATTTGGTATTATCTTATTTTTCCTTAACTTCTTAACTTGATGAAATTTCTAGTAATTTAAGTTGCTTGACATGTTTGTTCTGTTTAAATAGTTTGAGTCAATTTGTTTGCGGTATTTAAATTATTTGATTTAGAGTAGCTATTTTGTTGACATGTTTGACTTATTGTGTATTTGATTAGATAATATTTTTTTTAGCATTTAAATTATTTGATCCAATGTGATTGTTGTATTTAAAATATTTTATTTAGACGCGCTAGTTTTTTTTCCTATATTTATTACCGTTAGTTAGAGTTGTTAATGTTAAAATATTTAAATGGAGTTCGTTTTTATGACCTTTTTTTTTTGTGTGGCTTTTTCTTATTTTCTTCTCTTCCTTATTTGATTTGTATTTGATTGTTATTATTCTTCTCGCCATTTCACTACTCTTTCATTTATTTTTTATTTGTTACTGTTTATTTATTTTGTAATTACAATATTTATTAATTAATATTTTTTATTTTTAATTGGTTGCTCGACGTGTTTGTGCTGTATAAATTGTTTGAGTTAATTTGCTTGCGGTACTTAAATTATTTGATTAAGATGAGTTATTTTATTGTCATGTTTGACTTATTGTGTATTTGATTAGATAATATTTTTGTGGTATTTAAATTATTTTAGCAAATGTGATTGTTGTATTTAAAATATTTTATTTAGACGCGCTAGTTTTTATCCTATATTTATTACCGTTAGTTAGAGTTGTTAATGTTAAAATATTTAAATGGAGTTCGTTTTTATGACATTTTTTTTGTGTGTGTGGCTTTTTCTTATTTTCTTCTCTTCCTTATTTGATTTGTATTTGATTGTTATTATTCTTCTCGCCATTTCACTACTCTTTCATTTATTTTTTATTTGTTACTGTTTATTTATTTTCTAATTACAATATTTATTAATTAATAATTTTAATTTTTAATTGGTTGCTCGACGTGTTTGTGCTGTATAAATTGTTTGAGTTAATTTGCTTGCGGTACTTACATTATTTGATTAAGATGAGTTATTTTATTGTCATGTTTGACTTATTGTGTATTTGATTAGATAATATTTTTGTGGTATTTAAATTATTTCAGCAAATGTGATTGTTGTATTTAAAATATTTTATTTAGACGCGCTAGTTTCTTTTTTTTATACTTATTGCCGTCATTTAGAGTTGTTTATGTTAAAATATTTAAATGAAGTTCGTTTTTCTGACCATTTTTGTGTGTGTGTTGCTCTTTCTTATTTTCTATTCTCTTTCTTTTTTGATTTATATTTGATTGTTTTTATTCTTCTCCCCATTTCACTACTCTTTCATTTATTTATTATTTGTTACTGTTTATTTATTTTCTAATTACAATATTTATTAATTAATCATTTTAATATTTAATAGGTTGCTTGACATGTTTGTGCTGTATAAATTGTTTGATTTAATTTGCTTGCGGTACTTAAATTATTTGATTAAGATGAGCTAGTTTCTTGTCCTGTTTGACTTATTGTGTATTTGATTAGATAATAGTTTTTTGGCATTTAAATTATTTGAGCCAATGTGATTGTTGTATTTAAAATATTTTATTTATAGGCGCTAGTTTGTTTTCCTTTTTGTCGGAAAAAAAAGAAGATAATAAAAAGTACAAGGCGATCGATGATGGGAACTAAAAATTTTATTTATTATATTTTTTTATGCTGCCCGGTGAGGGGCAACAGTAGTACATATAAAAAACAAACCTTAAAAATATCTAATCCTCCCCATCGTTGTCGGAGGGGAGGGAGTGGTCAGAGACGTCGTCATCAGAAGGATGGTACTCAACGTCATCAGCGTCGAGTATCGCGTTCAGCTTGTTGTTGACGGCGTGATAAACCTGAAACAGTTGGCCCAAGCGTCGGTCTATATGATCGACGTGGGCCATGAGGTGCTCCATCATCTGATAGAATGACGGGTTCGGAGGCAACGGAGGAGGGTACGGAGGTGGAAGAGGATTACGACGAAAAGGAGGACCTGGTGGTGGTGGAGGACCTGTTGGTGGTGGAGCAGCAATTACAGTGGAGGTTGTAGAAGTTATGGAGAAGAATGTGAAGAAAGTAAAGTAACAACGGGTTTAAATAGAGAACCCATCCTGAACAATGTGAAACGCCATAAACTTTAACGAGGAGACGCATAGTTCCTTAGAATACGAGGAGACGCCTAGTTGGGAAGTTTATCTGGAAGCTGAAGAGACTCTGAATCATTCATTTAAACAGAGGGTAAGGATACGACTCTACTATCTGAGTAATTTGAAGAGAATGAACTTTTAATACCGGATATTGTAAAAGGTCCGTTCTTAAAAGTAATATTTTTTAAGAAAAAATTCTTACTTTAAAAAAAATTGAATTGAACAAAAAATGAATTTTAGGACCGGAGACAAGATAAAAGGTCGGTCTTAAAAGTAATTGAATTGATTGAAAAAATAACTAATATACTTTTAGGACCGGATATTTATAAAATACGCTCTTAAAGTAGAAACACTGAATTCATTTATACCAATTGAATCCGAATTCTCATCATCAGTTGCGTATCTCTCCTGTTCTCTGCCCTTATTTTTTTGCTCTCTGTCCTTATTAACTCGTCACACTACCTCTCTGTCCTTATTAACTCCTCACTACCTCCTAACTCCTTACTACCTAGCTCTCTACCCCAACTGCTCAAAGCCTCAAACCATGGTTAGATACAAGAGAACTCCTCGTAGGGGTGCTCTTACACCTGAAGGCACTACAAAAAAAGTGCCACTTTGTGGCGGTTAATTTGTAGCGGTCAAAATAAACCGCTACAAATATGCGAATTTGTAGCGGTTTATACCGAAACCGCTACAAATTTGTAGCGGTATGACTTGCGCCAAATGGCGCGCTGGTTCGTAAGGACATTTGTAGCGGTTATCATAAACTAACCGCTACAAAATATGGCGCCAAATTGGCGCCAAATTTGTAGCGGTTATTTTGTAGCGGTTTATTTATAAAAACCGTCACAAATATGGCGCCGATACGCGCCTTATGGCACACCATTAGTGGCGGTTTTGAAACCGTTACAAAATGCAAAAAAAAAAAACCGCTACAAATGTGAACCGCTACAAAAACGGTTACATCAACCGCTACAAAGTGTGTAATATTGAAATTTGAATATTTCGAATCCCGCCAAGTTTATTTTTTTAAAAAAATTATGTTCATATTTGTAGCGGTTGTTAGTATAACCGTTACAAAATGTGATATTTTGAATTTTTTTTAAGAAAATACCAATGAATTTTTGTAGAGGTTTTGAAACCGATACAAAACGCAAAAAAAAAACCGCTACAAATGTGAACCGCTACAAAAACTGTTGCATCAACCGCTACAAAGTTCGTAATATTGAAATTTGAATATTCGAATCCCGCCAAGTTTATTTTTTTTTTAAAAAAAAATATGTTCATATTTGTAGCGGTTGTTAGTATAACCGCTACAAAATGTGATATTTTGATTTTTTTTTTTAAATACAAATGAATTTTTGTATAGGTTTTGATACCACTACAAAACGCAAAAAAAAAAAAAAAAACCGCTACAAATGTGAACCGCTACAAAAACTGTTACATCAACCGTTACAAAGTGTGTAACATTGAAATTTGAATATTTCAAATACCGCCAACGTTCATTCATTTGTAGCGGTTGTTAGTGTAACCGCTACAAAATTTGAAAATTATATATATTTTTTAAAATACTAATGAATTTTGCGGCGGTTTTTAACCGCTACAAAACATTAAACCGCTACGAGAATCCGTCACATCAACCACTACAAATGTTACGTATATCCTATAAATATCCCCACACACCTCATCTCACACACTCATTCATTTCTTCCCACTCACTTCTCTCTCGTTTTCTCTTATTTATTCCCACTCCTTCTAAAATCTTTGATTTCAATGTTTTATTTTTTACTTCTTATAATACTGATACTTTTTTTTCCTTATCCAGAACTTTAAGTATATTTCCTCAATATTCCTTCTATCATCATCAACTTTCTTTATATAATCAAATATCATCTAATGCACAACATAATTTTTTGCTCAGAGGTGGACAACACAATAAATCCTTATTATCTACATATTCTCAATATTATACCTACATAATATTTATACTTATCTAACTTAAGTTAATCAGTTTTTTAAATATTAACTATTATCATTTAATTTGTCACTTAAATAATAAAAATATTCAATATAAAAAAAATTATGTTCATATTTTGTAGCGGTTTATCATAACACGCACTTGAGATATAGTAGCGGTTTATATGTATGTAGTATCGGTTTTTTTCAACCGCTACAAATCAGCTTGCCACAGTGGATTTTGTCGCGGTTTGTCTAACCGCTACAAATGTCATTAGTTGCGTCTAAAACCGTTACAAATAGGTCATTTTAACCGCTACTAATTGTCTTTTTTTTTATAGTGAGCTCGTGCCATCCTTAGATCATTATACGGTGAGCCTTCTACAGCGAGAGTGCGTTCTATTGTGACCGAAGAGTCTCGGGTTGTTGGACCCATTGTTATTTCGGATGATGAAGAGATTGTCGCACCCCCCTCCAGCCTTCAAACCATGAAGAGGTTCGTGCTCCCCCTCTCCAACCTATTGGCCCTAGCGTGCCTACCTCTGACCCCTCTCCTCTTTCCTTTAATGATGCATAGTGGCTAATGCAACAAAGACAAGAACTTGCTGATCTTCGGTGGGAAATTAATGTTGTTCACGCCGATATCGCCAAGGCATTGGACATAATAAGCTTTAGGATGTTCAGTTAGATTATTGTTTTTGATAATTTTCAGCTTGTTTTGCTTTTGTTTTTTTTTCTTGTGTATGTGCATTCTCTAATAATGTATGAAGCATTAAGAACTAAGCTTGTGTATTTTTTGTTCATATTCTCCAGTAATTAAAGAAGTTTATTCTCCATTTTTCCTTTATTTTATTCATTCGATTACGCAAAGCCGTTAAGACCAGGATACTTAATAAGTAAGCTGGTTTAAAAGTATTTGACTTTTAGGACTGGATGGTTTATAAAACTCCGGTCTTAAAATTAAATGAATAATAAAACTTTAGGACCGGAGACTTTTAAACTTCCGGTCTCAAAAATTTAATTATATCTTTAAGACCAGAACAATTTATAATCAATAGGTCTTAATAAAATCCAAAAAGTTAAAAAAGTGTCTTTGTCGCGCGGAAAATTAAATTTCCCTCTCGAACTTCTCTTGTCGTGCGAAAGTGATTACTCAAGTTCTGTCTCCAATGTTTGTGTGTTGCTCGTCGCTGCTTCCCGTTGCTCTCTCAACAATCACTTTTTGGTTCCTTAGCTAAACGTTTATGGACCAAGTGTAAGAGGTGTTTCGGTTATATAACTTTATGATTTTCCTGCTATCGTTTGGGTTTTTCATGGGTTGAGCGAAATTGATGAAATGTTCTTGTGGGTTTCTGTTGTTAATGAATATTGTATTTTGAAGATTATATTTGCACTTTAGACCTACCCAACTGACCAACGAGTGTTTTTAGGTTACTTTTGCTATCTGCAACATCAACGTTCGTGGCCGGAGAAGTAAGACTCAGCAAACACTTTTGAATTTATATGCTACAGGTGAGTCCACAAGACCTCCATCCGATGCATTTAATTTCCTCGTCATGCATTTATTTTGCTTCTTGGATTCACTGTGCTACATTTATGACCAAAAGTGATTCTTTGTTATGCATTTAATGGGCAAGTTTCTCCATAAAACAAAAAAATAAAAAAAATAGAAGACATGACTGACATTGAGCATATATATGCATTTAGAGTTGGCTTATTTTATATGCAAGTTTCAATTTTTCGGATTATGTATGTTAAATCTTTCAGTCTATAGGAATTCTACTATGGATCATAGTTGGATAAATGCTTTACGGACGAGTGTTGAATATCAGAATGAGGTGAGGGAATTTATAGAATTTGCTAAACAAAATGCCCATGATGATAGTGGGAAGTTTTATTGCCATTGTGTAAAATGTTTGAATGAGAGGCAACTAAGTCCTGAAGTTATACACACACATTTAATTTGTGAAGGATTTTGTAAGACTTATACAATATGGGTATGGCATGGTGAAAAAATGCCAAGTGGGTCTCAACATAGGGAAGTGGCCTTTGATGATAATGACACGGATATGGATGATCACATAGAGGACATTATTCGTGATGTAGGAGAAGAGGCTTTTGAGCAATCACATGCATATGGTAATACGTGTAGTGATGCAGAGACGCCGCTATACCCTGGGTGTAAAAAATACCAATTGTTGAACGCTGTATTGAAATTTTTAAACTTGAAGGCACGTTATGGATGGAGCGACAAGAGTTTTTCGATATGTGAAACCCCACGGTACAAGTCAAATAAGGGGCACTGCAAAAGTGTTGTGGTATCTTCCAATCATACCAAGGTTCAAGAGGTTGTTTGCAAATGAAAATGATGCAAAAAATCTGAGGTGGCATGCAGATGAGAGGATTTCTGATGGAAAGCTTCGACATCTGGCCAATTCTTCTCAATGGAAGAAAATCGATCAATTATTTCCGAACTTCGGCGAAGATCCTAGGAACCATAGGCTTTCCCTTAGCACAGATGACATGAATCCCTATGGAAGCCTTAGTAGCATACATAGTTCATGGCTTTTCCTCCTGATTATTTAAAACTTATCTCCTATGTTATGCATGAAACGAAAGTACATCATGTTGTCTATGTTGATTTCGGGACCAAAACAACCCGAAAATGACATTGATTTTTACCTTGAGCCCTTGATCGAAGACTTGAAGGAGTTGTGGGAAGAAGGTGTAGGAGTTGTGGGAAGAAGGTGTCGATGTTTTTGACTCTTGCAGAAGGAGGTCTTTAAAATGAGAGCCATGATATTTTGTACTATAAATGACTTCCCAGCATATGGGAACTTGTCAGGGTATAGTGTAAAAGGCCATAAAGCATGTCCGGTTTGTGAAGAAGGCACACGCTACCATCAACTTTAACATGGAAGAAAGACGGTTTATCTTGGACATAGGAGATTTCTTAGACGGGGTCACCCATATCGTCGATTAAAGAAAGCCTTTTTAGGTGGCCAAGAGTATGAAGATGCTCTGGTGGCATTGACTGGGGAGCAAGTGTATGAAAAGGTGAAAAATATCAGTGTCATCTTCGGTAAGATTGGAAAGAGTAGAAAAGAAACAAATATATGGAAAAAAATATCTATATTCTTCGATCTTCCATATTGGTGCAATCTTGATGTGAGACACTATATTGATGTCATGCATGTGGAGAAAAACGTATGTGATAGTATTGTTGGCATGCTTCTCAACATACAAGGTAGTTCCAAGGATGGTGTGAATGCAAGATTGGATTTGCAAGCAATGGGAATACGCGAAGACTTACATCCAAGGCCATATGGTAAGAGAACTTATTGTCTTCCAGCTTCTCATACTTTGTCTAAGGATGAGAAATGAAGTTTTGTGAGTGTTTACATGGCACAAAAGTTCCCTCGGGGTATTCTTCAAATTTTAAGAGGCTTGTATCGATGAAGGACTTGAAATTACTAGGCCAAAAGTCTCATGATTGTCATGTATTGATGCAACAACTACTCCTAGTAGCTATTCGAGGCATTGCCGAATATGATCTTAAGTCGTTTTGACTAGACTTTATTTCTTCTTCAATGCGGTTTGTAGTAAAGTTTTCGAGATTGAAAAGATGGATGAATTAGAGAATGAATGATATCTTATCTTGTGCCACCTTGAGAAGCTTTTTGTTCCTAGTTCATCTAGTAAGGGAGATAAAGTTGTGTGGCCCTATCCATTTACGGTGGATGTACCCAATTGAAAGATCTATGAAATTCCTAAAAGGGTATGTGAAGAACGCTTACCGGCCAGAAGCATCAATTGTTCAGAAATATGTTTCTGAAGAAGCCATGGAATTTTGTCAAAATTATTTGGCCAAAGTAAGACATATTGGGCTTCCAAATGTCGGCATCTTTGAAGGGGGTAGACGAGGGGCTTCGGTAAAGAGTGTGGATCTGATCAATTGTCACAAGTCCACTTATACATCTTGAATAATGTTGATGAAGTTCAAGCCGGCATAGCTGCACATAAAGAAGTTGTAAGGAAAGAAAACCATCGAATGACCGAACAAAGGTTGATTAGGGAGCATAATAGAACTTTTGCAAACTGGTTCAAACAAAAGGTCGAGGGATCTGAATGTGTTTCTGATACAATAAAATGGTTAGGACGTGGTTCTGAGGTTGATGTCATAAGTTAGAAGTCCCTAGATGATAGGAGCACAGTCCAGAACCGTGGTGTTATATTAGAGGCTGAATCTATGCACTTCTCCAGTTCGAAAGACAAGAGGCATAAATTGGCAGTCATGTCATATTATGGGGTTATTGAAGAGATTTAGGAGGTGGACTATCTCAAAATTAGATTTCTCATTTTCAAATGCAAGTGGGTTAATGTCAATAATGGTGTTCAGATCGATCGGCTAGGATTTAGATTAGTCGATGTCAATATTAGAAGTTTTGGAGATGAACCTTTTATTATAGCAGACCAGGCGAAACAAGTGTTCTATATCACCGATCAAGAAAATAAAATGTGGTTTGTAGCTCTCCAAGGAAAAAGGGTCATTGATATTGATGAGGAAAGTCATTCAAATTATGGTCTTCTTGAGAGTACTCCTTTTTCAAAGGGTCTACCGGACATGAACGAAGAAGATAAAGCGGATAATGAACCGGCATAAGAAATGATCATCAAGAAGGGATATGGAAGGATATCACTTTATAAAAGAGTCAATTCATAAGGTAATATTCATATACAGAAATTCTTTGAAAACTTTAAGGTTTTAACTATATTATATTCCTTCTATGTTCTTAAACAATGTCATTGACTATGAAGTTTGTTCTTGTTTTATATTTGTGGCAGAATCTGATCCAAAGGGGCATGTTATAAAAGAGGATGTTACGTTGTTGGGTGGGAATCAAATAAAGGCATGGTGAATATTATATTGGGCATGTATGTTGATTTACGTGCTGTATTTGTAACTCATTGTATTGGTAAGTAAGTTATCTTATTGTATAAATTAATTTAGGTGTTGTAGTCATAGTATAATCATTAATTAAGAGGCCACATAACTCATGGTGAATAATATTTGTATTATTTTTCCCAATTCAATTTATTCATAATAATTGTTCATAGCTTGTAGCTTAAAGTATCAACTTTTATGTGCTGGATTGGGTGGTGGATTTGTGTATGTATGATCAGGAAGAACAGAATAGAGAAAAAATTCTGGAAAATTTAGACTGGAAATAAATACGCCGGTCTTAAATGTTCAACTGTTAAGACCATATGTATTTATATGTCCGGTCTTAAAGGTGAGGTGTACATATTTCATATTAAGTCAGACCGGTGTATTTATACGTCCGGTTTAAAATTTCAATTTTTAAGATCGGATGCATCTATCATCCAGTCTTGAAAGTCAGTCTTTTAAGATCGCGTATACTTAGTCGTCAGGTCTTAGAAGCCGCTACTTTTTAGACCGGATTTATCTTTGTCCGGTCTTAAAATTCCGATCTTTTCAGAGCGGTCTAGTTTTTGTCCGGTCTTAAAAGTTGAGTTTTAGGACCGAACAAAAAATATTTCAGATCTATTTAGTACAACTTTTAAGACCTAATGTTTTAAATGTCCCGTCTAAAAGAGTTTCTTTAAGATCGGTTCGAGTCCGATCTTAAAAGTTAGACTTTTAATACCGCCTGGAACAAGATCGGACGCGGGTCTGGTCTTACGATACCTCTTTTTTTTGGTCTTAAAAGCCTTTTGTGTACCCGTGTTTGTCACTGTAACACCCCAACCTCTGTAATATGTGTACAAGCATGTATTAATGTACTAACGAGGAATTCCGATCCTTAATTGAAGCATTTATCCTCCAAAGGTCATAGTATAAATTATTTAAGAACACTAAGGTGAAAAACTATTGGTTATTATCGAACGGAATTGACTAAGTCAAAATAAGAAGAAACTATAACCAATTATGTAGTAACTTGTGCATGAAGTAAACTCGAGGGAGTTGAAGTCAAAGTAATGTACAATAAACAAAAGTCATTATTAGGATGTGAACTTTAACCTTGTGGGACAGGGCATGCGTGTTCAACTAAGGAAGAGAGAGAGAGAATAAAATAACCCGGTTTAATCAGAACCACATCTTTTGAAACTGACATGACAATATATTGACATGTAATTATGACTCATAAAGAGAATTTATGGCATATCTAAGGGCAGATTTGGTGTGCCCCAGTGGTTGGAAGAAGAGTGGGCGAAATGACCGTTTTACCCTTGCACCAAAAACCTACAACTAAGACCACCACTAGGGGCAATTTTGGAATATCATTTTTGGGCCTTGGAATGCGCCACCATCAGCCCAAAAGGATCCCTCTAGAAGCCTTGAGAAACAAGCAAGGAACTAATAATTTAAAACGAGGAATTTTCCCGACCGTCGGATCGTGATCAAGGTTGGATAAGGGCCCCACCTTTGGAGTCTATATAAAGGGGCACTCCTCCCTTCATTTTTCCCACACAAAACACGATCTCAAAGAGAGAATGAGAGTGCTCATATGAAGGGTTCAGTTCAGGAAGAGGAAGAAGGCTATACGCAACCGACATTCCGAGGTAAGTTCCCTAAACCGGCAACCAAGCTACTTTCACTTCTGCCCTATGGTGTTTCGTGGGAATGAAGTAGGAATTTCATATTTTTAAGGTATTATATGGGTCCATAGGGTGTTTTTTTTTGTGGGGACATGTGGGATCACCTTTTTCCAACTCAAAAAGCTCAAGTCTTTATTATACGAAAAATCTGTAGGTTCTTACGGTTTTTGGGCAGCGAATGGAAATCGGTAGTTTTGGAGTAATAAATGAAGTCTGATTTCTTTGAAATTTTTCATGGTAAAATTATGCATCCTGAGGATTATTTTGGTATCATATTTTGTGTCATTTGGATTTTCCAACCGAGAGTTATTTAAGATTTAAAATGACCTAAAAGCATGGACTCTGTTTCGGACCAGTGGCTACGTTTTGTGAATATTTGAAGGAATCAAACCAAGATGACTTTGATAATTATTTTTCCTATCAAATATACATCATAAAGGTTCTAAGGCCACTTATTTTATATCAATATGATTTCTAGAATTTATTAAAAATCGGAAAAGTAGGGTCAGAAATTCTGGAGATTCTGGTGCTATGCGAATTTTAGGAAACTTGAAGTAAAGTTTGAATGGGTGATTGAAAACATGATGTTTGGCTGTATTTGGGGTAATAGTACGTGTGGCATACATATTCAGTACCAATAGGAGATTTTGTGGATTACAAGAAGTGCCAGGTAGTAACTATTGACTTGCATACTCTATGTTGCTTTTGCATGTATGTTTTATCATGATGTAGGACATCGGGCTGTAGTGCCTATTGGACTGTGTGTCCTTAGGTTTCTGATGCATTTCCAAGATCGGGTTGTGGTAGCTATTGGAATGTGTGTCCTTAGGGTTCTACTACAGTACCAAGGGCATATATGATCGGGCTGTAGTGCCTATTGGACTGTGTATCCTTAGGGTTTTGCTACAGTACCAAAATGTATGAGGTAGGTAGGGCCAATGTGACTGTGTGTTCATAGGTGGCTACTGAGACCTTAGGAGGGGTAGGTGGTTAGGGTTTGGCCACCCTAACTACTGAGGCCCCTGAGCGTGTTGTTTCCAAGGGGCTTGTCTTGACCAGGCGGTCCTGCGGAGATGCTACATGCCGGTTATTTGTGCCAGTAAGGCAGGTTTATGTTTACTTCCTGGTTTTGATTTGCATTGCATGCATTGTATACATATTGTATTTGAGTCTAACAATTACTCTAGGGTTCAACTCTGAACTCCAGACCACTTTGGAGGTACAGGGGAAAGGCAGTAGCAGTCGGCGGTCTGGTGAAGGTAGGGCATGTTGCATATAAGAAGAAGATCTAGGGAATGCCCTTATGATTTTTGTAATATGATATTTTGAATAATTTACATTATGATCAATACTTTTTGGGATGATTGTAATTAACTCTTCAGAGACTTACTTGCTACTTTTTGTATGCACGTTTATCAGTATATTGAACATGTCCAACAAGATCTCGTGCTTTGTTGTGCTAACTATGAGATAAGCTAATTGGTCTAAGTAATAAGGGAAGGTGATTAAATAAAAGAGATCCCTCTAACCCACCGCCCAAAAGGGCGAGTCTGGTAGGGGTATAACAGTCACAACATCCTCAATGTCAGCCAAAGTGAAGACAAGAGTAACTGGATTATATTTGATATAGAGGAGTGTCTCATTGTCAACAAGGATGATCTTCCGATTGATAAAGATATTCTAAAATTCTTATTTAAGGCTCCTAGAGAAGGTAACTGTTATACCTTAAGTCTTGTTTCAAAATGAAAAATAAAATCTCGACTAATCGACTTTTCCAACTACTTCATATGGATTTAGTTGGACCAGCAAGAGTAAAGAGCCTTGGTGGCAATCTATATACTCTAGTCATTGTCGATGATTTTTCAAGGTTTTCATGGACAATCCTTTTATCTTCAAAGGATGAAACAGTTGATCAATTTGTTGTGTTTGCCAAGAAGGTGCAAAACGAGAAAGGGTTGTGTATTTCAGGTATACGAACAGACCATGGAGGAGAATTTAAGAATTAAGCCTTCGAAGAATTTTGCGATGCCCACAGGATCAATCACAACTTCTCAGCCTGAACTCCATAACAGAATAGAGTTGTTGAAACAAATAATAGAGTCCTCACTGAAATGGCTAGAGCAATGTTGAATGAGAAGACTTCTCAAGTGTTCTAGGCAGACCCAATGAGCACTGAATGTTATATCTCAAACCGAGCATATCTCCAAAAGAAGCTTGACAAGACTCCATATGAACTGTACAAAGGAAGGAAGTCAAATCTAGCTCACTTGCACATCTTTGGATGTAAATGCTTTGTTCACAACAATGGTAAGGCTAACTTAGGCAAGTTTGATTCTAAGTCTGACGAAGGCATATTTCTGGGCTATTCTAATAGAAGCAAGGCTTATAGAGTTTATAATAAATGTACTCGTACTAAGGAAGAATCTATTCATGTCATGTTCTATGAAGCTGAGCCTAACAAGTCCTTAGATGATGATGAATCTATTTATCAAAATCAATCCATTTCAAAAAACCCTTATGTTCCTAAAAGTTCTGAAAATATTTTTGAAACAGAACCTATAAATGATTGCGAAACTTTTGATTAGTCTCAACCTAGAGCTTGGAGATACAATAGGAATCTTCCTTTAGATCAAGTTATAGGTAATGTGAATAAAAGGCATGAGAACCAAAAAATAACATTTTAAATGAAGTTTCTTTCTCTACCTTTATCTCTGAGATTGAACCCTCAAAAATTGACGAAGCCCTCTCAGACAATGACTGAGTTATAGCAATGCAAGAGGAGCTAAATCAATTTGAGAGAAATCAAGTTTGGGACTTGGTACCTAGGCCTAAGGACCACCCGGTCATTTGCACCAAATAGGTATTCAAGAACAAACGTGATGAATCAGCAATCATTGTCAAGAACAGTGCAAGACTGATTGCCAAAGGTTATAATCAAGAAAAGGGTATTGATTATGAGGAAACGTATGCTTTAGTGGCTAGGTTGGACGCTATACGAGTACTCTTAGCCTTTGCGTGTATCAAATGATTCAAACTCTATCAAATGGATGTGAAAGTTCCTTTCTAAATGGTTTTATTCAAGAAGAAGTTTATGTTGAACAACCTCCTGGTTTTGAAAGTAATTCTCATCCTGATCATGTCTTTCGTCTAAAAAAGGCTCTATATGGTCTTAAACAAGCTCCTTAAGCTTGGTATGAGAAATTAAGCAAATTTCTTCTTGATCAAGGATTTTTCAAAGGCAAAGTAGACAACTTCTTTCTTCATTAAAAGTAACAATAAAAATAATCTTCTAATTGTACAAATTTATGTTAATGATATCATATTTGGTGCTTCTAATGAACCTTTATGTGAAGAGTTTTCAAAGACTATGCAGGGAGAGTTTGAAATGTCCATGATGAGAGAGCTAAACTACTTTATTGGACTTCAAATCAAACAACGAAAGAATGACATCTTTATCTCCTCCCCAACCAAATACCTCTAAGACCTTCTCAAGAAGTATGGGACTTATCAATGCAATTGAGTCGACACTCCAATGAGCTCAACAACTCTTGTTGATGTTGACGAAAAAAGAAAAGATTTCAATATAACCAAGTATAGAATGATGGTTGGATCATTACTATACTTGACAGAAACTCAACCAGACATCCAATTCAACATGGGAATGTGTGCAAGATATCAATCTGCTCCTAAGGAATCACATGGTGAGAATGTGAAGAGAATCTTTAAATATCTTGCAGACAGTGAGGAACTTGAACTATGGTTGCCCAAAGGTTGAACCAAATATCTAGTGGCTTACTCAGATTTACCATGCTAGTTATAAGACAAATAGAAAGAGCACAAGTGGACAATGCGAGTTCTTAGAGGATCTCTTGTATCTTGGTTTAGCAAGAAGTAAACCACTGTGTCGCTATCTTCCATTGAAGCTGAGTATATTGCTGCATCAAGCTGTTGTGCTCAAGTGTTATGGCTTAAGCAACAACTTCAAGACTTGAGAATCCATCTTAAAGAAATCTCAATCCTCTGTGACAACACTAGTACAATAAGCTTGGCCAAAAATCCAGTTCAACATACAAGAACCAAGCATATTGACGTAAGACATCACTTCATCAGAGATCATGTGCAGAAGAAGGATGTTAAGGTGTTGCTCATTCCCACTCATCTCCAACTTGTTAACATCTTTACCAAACCATTAGCCAAAGAGCATTTCCTATTCATTCGAAGAGAATTGGGTATGTTAAATCCCAATAAGCTGTAAGTAATCTTCCTTACTAGTCAATTTCAAGTTTAATTTGAATGATCATTGGTAATTTAAGCATCGATGTATCTAGAATTATATTTTGCAGGACGCTCTGTTTCTTCGTCTCAAAACAAGGTAAAACAGAGGTTGATGATGCTCAAGCAAACCCCCTGATGCTCAAGCAACATTGTGGAAATTGCCTTTGATGAACTGCAATTTTTTTAAGCATACTCAAGCAACATAATAACGTGCTCAAGTAATGTCACGATTTAATGAGTATGCTAGTGGTTTCAAGAAAGCATGCTCGAGCAAGGGAGAAAGCTTGCTCGAGTAGCGTACTCGAGCAGAGAGTTAGGCCTGCTTGAGTAAGGGACAAAGGCATTGCACAGACAAGAGTGTGCTCGAGCAAAGAAAGAGCATGCCCGAGAAATGTGCTCGAGCATAGGACATATCATGCTCAAGCAAAGTCGAGAAGCGACTCTGGTGTTCAGCCCAGATCAAAGTTTGCTCGAGCAAACCTACAACCACGCTTAAGCAACCTATCAACAATCTGATAAATGCAAGCCTTAATAGATCAAATCAAATCACAAGGATCAGATCAATCTTCAAAGTGATTCAAGTGTTCACAGAGCACACTTGAAATCAGGTATTTCAGCCTTTTTACTTATTTTGCGATCATGCTCGAGCACATAAGTGTCTGGTCGAGCATAACCCCTGAAGTTACCCTTACTCAAGAAAATGCATGTTTGCTCGAGCAGATAAGGTCGTTCTCGAGCAAAGTCATCTTGTATCAGCTTAAGTATAAGTCTCGATGTTTCACTTCTCATTCTCTCTATTTCTATCCATCTCGTCCCTTTTCTCAAAACCCTGCGTCTCTTATTTAAATCCCTTCAAATCTGTTATCACCAAGACATAATGTTTCAATTTCTCTCAACGGATTCGCCGATTCCTCATTCCCGATAGTTACCCTTTCCAATTCCATCCATAAATTCCATTGTTGCTCTCAATTCTTCTCACCTTCACCGAAATCTTTTTTCGCCTATCGTCATTTACCTTCTTCCTTCTTTCTCCAAATTTCTCTTTGGTTCTCAATGGCTAGAACTAAGAACCTCAATGTAGGTCATGATTCTGAAACCTCGTCAGCTTCGCCTCTAGAATCACTCGAACAACCTCTTAAAAAGAAACCTCGCTCCTCCCATCATCCGAAAGTTCAAACAGATAATCCTCAACCCAAACCTAAAGCCAAAGGGATCGTGATCCAAGAACCATCAAGGTTGGTCACTTGCCAACAAACATGTTTGTGAGTGTACTTGTGTATGTTTAAATGCCATGATTTGTGGAATGTGTTTTACAAACATGTTTGATTTCATACAATATATTTAAGTGTTGGCCATTCACATTTGTGCTAAGGAATTTGGATCCGGGTAGGTTCCTATTGTGGTTTCCTTGTGTTGAGGGACTCGAGACCGGGTAGGTTCTAGGTTGGGCCTCGGAGAGATAGGCACAGGATTGGGTAGGTCCTGCTTGTATTTCCAAGCACTATGGAATTTTGAACCAGGTAGGTTCTGAATATATGTTTCCTCGGAAAGTTGAGCACAGAGCCGATTAGGTTCTGCCTTTGTCTTTCCAAGCACTATGGAATTCTGAACCGGGTAGGTTCTGTGGATGGTTTCCTAGCACTGGAATTTTGAACTGTGTTTTAAAGCTTTCTGTATGCTGAGCTGTATTCCTGGTCATGGTAGTTAAAATTATTACATACACTTATACTCTATGGATAAAAGTTAGCATGTTATCCTCAGATTATTATGGTCAGTAAGGCCTATGTAACCAAGCACTCAGAGGATGGACCAATAGGTCCTGAATGGTTAAGTACTACACCTGGGAACAAAATGGATAAGAATGTGGTGTGATGAAGTTGTATGCTTAGTGAGCATGCATAGAAAAGAGATAGGCAGTGTGCCTAGAATGATTCCCCAACCTATGGACGTTCAAATTTCGAGGACGAAATTTATTGTACGGGGGGAGAAATGTAACATCTCAAATTTGGGGCCCTGAGAATTGAGATTAAGCCTAAATTAGGTAAACGGCTAAGCCCAATTCGGGAAGAGTCCCAAGAATTTCGAGAGATAGGAAGCCTCTCGGGGACTAGGTAACTCGGCTATACGGGTCAGTGGACCTACTATGTATAAGCCGTGGAATTAAAGTGTCAATGAAAAAAGGGCATCAAGCACTTATACAGTGTAAATTCGGTGGGAAAAGATGCCACCCAACTACGTCCTGATGTATAGGACAATTAGTTGAGCAAAAATATGCCGGTATAAGTAAGTATACGCCATTTTCAGGGTAGTTGGGTATGCCTTGCGCTTTTGAGAAAACACTGGTATATGGCATCGTTTGACGGGTCTCGATATTCGTGTCACAATCCCGAGTAAAACCTGATCAAGAATCTTGAATGCTTCCTTGAAAACTGTGCCACGCCCATAACATAACCCAAACACGCAAACCGAAACAACAACCCTGGAACCTAAACACGCAAACTGAGACAATATCACCGGAACGCAAATGCACAAACCAAGACACACACACATATCAAGATGCCACATGGCATCATTTTAACACACACACATGCAAAATAAATAACATTTGTCATTTTCTCCTCACACCAATTAGACACTTGTACGTTAACCATGTATAATCACACACAAATCTGATTTATTTTACTCATTCTCCACGGCACAAGCAACAAATGTATACATAAAGATCATATTTTTATTTATTGCCTTCTCTTCTCTTGGCCGTGGAATCATTACACACCATATTAAAATCTGACTTTCCTTCCACTCATTCATTCCTCATGGCAAACGCACCCCTTTACATTTCAATTTCATCTCCCAAACTCAACCGTCCCTCCTCCCTCTCGGCATCACTATCACCTCCAACACCTAATTACTTTCTTCAACCTCTCAACCACGGCTTCTTATTCATTATCATCATCATCATCATCCTTTCACACAAGTGAAGCTCCACGGCTAGAAGCAAGAAGAGGTAAGAACTTGAAACTTTAGCTTGGTGATTTGGATGATTCTCACATGCATGTCAATAGTTGTGGTGGAAAACTCACATGCATGTGATTCCTTTGAGTATAGGCTGAAGTTTGAACAAGTTTTGGTGTGGTAAAAGAGACCACAAGCTCAAGAATAAGCCTATTGGTAAGAACATTCATCCTCTCTTCAAGTTCTTGCAATTTCGGTTAAAACACAAATCTGGAAATAGGTGGTAAACCCAAAGCAAACGTTGGAATTTTAGAAATATGAGACCACAAACGTGTTCCTCATGGAAAATTGAGTGGGAATATGTTGGTGAATTAATTTTTAAAGATATTTCCGTACATAAAATAATAAGCTCATTAAGGAAGTCAAAACTGCCAGTTTTGGAAATCCTGAGGTCTGTTGCTTGTTTGTGTGTTTTGGCTAGGTAAATGTTCTTTAACAATTCTTAAAATATTCCAGGAGATAGTAGACATGCATATATTTAAAATTGTGGGAATTGGTATTTTTCTAAGCTTTGGTAAGGGAGAAATAAATTGTACAAAATGACCCTGAGTTTTGGAAACAAATCTGGACAGTTGGGACGTTTTTGGGATCTGGGAATGAATGGCATGTGATTAAATTCTATAACCAATTTTCCCAAAAACTAGAATTAAAAAGGATTCCATAGGTTTTGAACCACCTAAATTGGACATCTATAACTCCATATGTGAACTTTTAAAGATAAGTTATGGTTTTTGGAAGTTTAATTGCACAGAGAATGAAAATGAAAACTCTGGGATTAATGTAGCATGTTCTGACTTTGGGAATTATTTTTATATGAAAATATACTTCTCTAGGAACACGTGAGATTTGAAGGCACATTAAAATGAGTTTTTTGCAATTAATTAAAAATAGTTGAAGTTGTTGGACTTTAAAGGACAGTCAAAAATAAAGGCTTAAAGTAACAAGTTTAAGTTACTTAATTAAACCCTAATGAAATAAGGGTTCAAAGGTAAATAAACATTCATTTTCCCTAGTTCTAAAGGTATGGTTATGTCCTTAGGGCCAAATGGAGAAGGAAAGAACTTCAACCAACCCTGACGGTTGACGAAAGAGGAACCCGAGTAAGGATATATAGTAGTCCTTAATTAAAAGGTAGTGGGCTTACCTTACTTGCATGTATTTGATATCATTGCTTGTATGTATATGTTTGATTGCTATAATTGCTTGATATGTTTAACAGACTTGAATGATTTAAGCTCTGTTTATGATTATGGTATGGCCATGAGTATGATACATGAAGCGTTGAGCATGCAGGAATGTCATTATGTTAACATGTGCTTGTGCAAGGCAAGTATATCATACATTAGCATTTATCTTGCATGCATTGTTTGGTATTGTCTGCTACTGGGATTCCTTAGAATCTCACCCTCCACTACCAACCAATAAGCAGGTGAGCACGTGAGAGAAGTGTTGCACGAGGCTCAAGGAGGGAGCGTTGGTTGAAGACGGCACAACAGAAGGATAGTTGAAGGACCGGGGGATGACAGTGTTTAGTATTTTTTTAACACTGTCAGTAATGAATGTAAATGGCTATAAAGGGGTATAAACCTTGGGAATACCCCTGTTATATAATCAAAATTTAATTCCGCTTTATCAGTATAACGAACTATTTTTTATTTTGCCACACTACTGCGTAAGTTAAAGGCAAGAATGTCGGCACCCCGAGGGGTGTTACAGACATCTTCATTGCCTTCAGGGAGAGGCAAGGCTCCGGCAGTGGTTTCTACTGAGGGAGGACGATCTAAGTTGAACGCTGAGAGACTTCAAAGACAGTCTCAAGCATCTCAAGCCTCAAGCAGTCAGAAACAACAAGCCTTGGGGAGTCCAATTCCTCAAGCCTCTTGTGGTTCTGTTAGTCCCTCGACTTCTCAATTGCTTGGTCAGCCTCTTGATTGTCCTCAGGGTATGCATAGTACTCCTACAAATATTCCTGATCGTGCTTCATTTGATCATCATCATGGGAATTGTCCATTTTGCCCGATTGTATATTTGGATTTAAAGCAATTTTGCACTGAGTACAATGTCGATCTGTCACCATGGCCACAACAATATATGCCTTTGCTTTGTCTTCGCACTCTATATTCTCCCACCATCGTGAAGCTATTTTACTTTAATATAATAATTAAGGAGAAAGAACATGAGGATGACGAGGATGTTCTGTCAACCTTGATTCAAGGTGTCGATCTTAAGATCATTGCTGCTCACTTGAACACCATTCTCGGGGTCGTTGACATTCCAGACCAGGATCCTCAAAAATTAATTGCTAATGAGATCTTTAGCATTCTGTGGCCAGATGAACCTATTGGCTCGTTGAAGTTCAAGCCCGTTGAGATGAATGATACCTTTAGAGTTATCTGGTATTTGTACAGTCACAATATGATTCAAAAGGGACAGAGTTTTACTCATTTTGTTAAGAGGGATTATCCTTAGTTTGTAATATCCCGAATTTTGGATCCTGAGAATTGAGAATATAGCCTAAAGTAGGCGAACGACTAAGCCTGGTTCGGGAAGAGTCACAAGAATGTCAAGAGATAGGAAGCCTTTTAGGGATTAAGTAACTTGGCTATACGGGTCAGTGGACCTGGTATGTATAAGCCGTGGAACTAAAGTGCCAATGAAAAAGGGCACAAAGGACCTA
Organism: Acacia pycnantha; assembly: GCA_025563575.1. NCBI lineage: Eukaryota > Viridiplantae > Streptophyta > Magnoliopsida > Fabales > Fabaceae > Acacia > Acacia pycnantha. The sequence continues at coordinate 236,136 of JAMWYP010000114.1, forward strand.
TACAGTGTTAATCAGTTGGTAAAAATGTCATTTAGCTATGTCCTAAGATATGAGACAATTAGTTAAGAAAAAATGTGCTAACATAGATGTGTACATGAAATTTCTTGAACTAATAAGGGATTCCTTCGTTTTTGGACAAGAATATGAAAAGTCAGTTTAATCATTGCATAGGGACACATGTCATTGCAGGGTTAAAAAGAGAAAAAGTAAGGGTAGAAATATCAATTCCTTACCGTTTAAGATGCAATTTCGTCCACATGAGAGGGGAGAGAGAGAGAGAGAGAGAGAGAGAAAATCAGATGATTTTATCTGTGTTAGATCCCAAGTGTTTTTGATGTGTTTTGATGATAACAAAAGGTTAAACCAAAGTTGTAATCCAGAAGCGAACTTATTCTCGAGAATGATCACAAACCTCTCGAGAATACCCTGTGAAAGTAACAAACAAAATCAAAGAGGATTGATTCTCGAGAATGACATTGAATTCTCGAGAATTGGGGTAATGCTCGAGCATCCACACTTAATTCTCGGGTAGTGTTTTCGTGAGTCAAATCCCATATGTGTCGCAATTCTTGAGAATAAGAACTAATTCTCGAGAATAGACTCAATGCTCGGGCACAGGTAAAAGGTTCTTGAGAATATATAAAGAAAAATTTAAAATGAAACTTGCCTCTCATGATTCTCGAGTAAGAAGGTAATTCTCGAGAATGGAACCAATTCTCGAGAATGTATCATGAATTCTCGAGAATGTTAAGTTTGATCAAATAAATTTATCAATACATAATTCTCGAGAATATACATACAATTTATCAATTAGCCACTGATTCTCGAGAATATCAGAATGATTCTCGAGAATATATCCATCCGCTCTTTGCGCAATAATACTCTGATCATATAACTCTCGAGAATGATAAAGCATTCTCGAAAAACACTTCAAGCTTGTTTCTTCTAAATCTCGATTTAGAATCTAATTCTCGAGAACACCCAAATAACTCCCGAGAATACCATCTCTGGAAATCATACGAGGAAATCAGAAATCTTGAATCTTTTCTGAATATTTGTGGGTTATGACTTATTGTTTACTAATCACATCTAGACTCATTTATATCATATCTAACCACGTTTTGGTTGAGTTTCAAAGTGTTTAACCAGATGAAATTTAAACTCACGAAAAGCATGTCCAGCGTGGCGAAGCATTAAATGGAAGTCAGAGAAAGAAAGCTACATTCAGAATAAACAATTACAGCAGACGCAAAACATTCTCCGAGGACAACTTATTCCAGCTTGCGTCTGATTATCTCTCTGCACAAAGACATCACCGCCGAAGAGCATTTATGAAGCAACGTTCAAAAATACTCTATCACTCTGTTTCTCGGTCTAACAGAAGAAACAGAGGTCACAACGGCTCTTTGCTCAGTCTCTCAACGGCACAAATAAAACCCATTATAAAAAGGGACCACATTCAATTTCATCACCTACCGAAAACACTTGTGCATTGAATTCGAGTCTACAAAATTTACTGTTTCATTAATATCTTCGGATATTTCCGTACTTCAGTGATTATCTATTATCTACTCAGTGAGGAGTGCTTCGTTCTTATAAACCATTGCTATATTTCGATTGTGTGACTTAAGGTTGTGGAACCTTAAGAGTGGGTGTATCAATTACAACTTGTAAGGGGAGTGGAGTCCGAGTGAGTAGACCATCCTTCGTTTACGAGTGTGTAATTGTTCTTGAAAGATAGTAGAAATCCCAAGGTGTTCTTGGGGACTGGACGTAGACCAAAGCTTTGGGTCGAACCAGTATAAAATTCCATTGTGTTCATTTACGATTCAGTCATAGCTCTAGTTTTGTGTTCGAAAGAAAAATTTGGAATCACCTATTCACCCCCCCTCTAGGTGATATTCCTTTTTCAATCTGTACTTAAGTCCAAACACAGTACAGGCCTAAAAAGGGGTTAATCGGTAAAAAGGAGACCGATAAGGACCAATTAGGGACTTCTTTTTGGATTAAATGGAACAAATGTGGGGCCATGAGAGGGTCCAAAATGGCACCACATATTAAGAATATATCAGGGAAAAAGATCTGGAAATTTGAAGAAAAGTGGAAAAGGGAGTACCCTTTTAACTAGCGGTGTACTACAAGGACCAGTGGATAAAAGGGTGAATTGGATAAATTGAATAAAATAACATGGATCATATTTTTAAGGCCCAGAATATGCCACATTGGCCCCTGGAATTATCTAGAATTTCTTGAAGAAAAAGAAAAGAGAAAATAAGCCAAAAACCAAGATACAAGTTTTTAACCACTGGACAAAAGGGTGTTTCGGGCCAAAATAGGTAATTTGTACATTTTGAAAAGTAAAAATATAACTTTCATGGCTAGGGAGGTGCCACAAAAATAGGTTTTGGAGTCTTCTGGAATTTCTTGGGAATTAAGAAAAGAAACCCTAGTTCATGTTATTCACCGGTGGACAGAAACATGAACCAGATAATTCAATGTACCCTGATCATTTTATTTATTTTATAAAGACATAAACTCCCCATTTTTGGATTCCAAGGGGCGTGCTCTAGCTGAGAAGAAGAGGGTCCAACCAAGGTTCCAACACTTAGAGAAGAAGCCAGATCACTGATCAAAGCTCTGATTTAAGGTAAACACCAAAAACCTAAACCTTTGAAGTATGAAGTTAGGGTTTTTGTCCACCTGACTTGTGCATGGAGTTTTGATCTGATTTTTGTGTTTTTAAGGGTTACAATGGGTTTAAATGTGCTTTTTCATGGGGTTAGGTCAGAGTTAAGGTCTACAAACTTGAAAACACCGAAAACTCAAGAGAAGAGCTTGCTGCAAGTTTTAGGGTTTTCTGGCCAGCAAAGCTTCAACCATGTTTTTAAAATAGTAAATTAAGTCCATTTGATCTGAAATTTAATATTCATAAATTAGACATCTGGTTGTTCATTTTGATATAATACTTTGTAATTTTTCAAGGTTTCAACCGAGAGAAATAAATTTTACAAAGTAGCTTAGAATCTAAAACCTTGTACTGGACCAGCGAGTGGTATTTGCAAGTAATAAATTTATGTGTATGTTTTTGACCTCTGGGGGTATTTTTATCATAAATTAGACATCCTAAGTGTTTATATTCCATCAATTTTGTGTCCATTGGATTTGTTTGGAATTTATTAAAAATGATTGAAGTTGGGCCAGAATTACTGGGATTTTTTGCTAGGGCTCGAATTTCTTGAAAAATGGAAGGGTATTTATGGAAATGCTAAAAATAAGGTATTTTGGTGTTATATAGGGTTAAGGAACATTTGGGAAGGCGATCAGGCATCATAAAATATTAAGATGGTACATATCTCACAGGTAGTAACTGTTTACTCAAGTACTTTTATGTGTTTGTTGTATGTTTGTTTGTCATGTATGTTTGTATTGCCAAATATGCATACAAAGTAAGTTGGGGTTCGAGTCCTTGACTATTGTGTTCCTAGCGCTGAGGATTAATCCGGGGCTTTCCTTGAGTGGCGGCTCGACGGTTTGTGATTCCGGTAAAAATGGGGTTGGCCTGGTACAAGCGGCTCGACGGTGTGAGGTTTGTGATTCTGGTAAATCTGGGGCTTGCCTTGGTAAAGCAACTCGACAGTTCGTGATGATTGGTTATTGTGGTATGCTTCTGAATGCATATGTGTTATGTTTGTCTTATTTGTGATCTTATATGTCATGGTTGCATGCATACACTATACACATACAGTACATGAGTTTAACAGTTACTCTGGGGTTCATTTTTGAACTCCAGATAGATCAGAAGTTACAGGAGATCGTGCTTGAGCCGAGAAGACCTTTTTGGAAAGGTAGGGCATATCAGGGCTGATTGAAGAATGGGGGATGCCTATTATATTTTGTATTTACTTTTGGGATGACTATATATTGTTTCTTGTATTTTATTCTGGATTATTGTACCCTTAACCTTTTGGGGAAATTTTACTTTTTTTAATTATCGTACTTTTACCAGTACAGTAGGTAGTCCAAACCGGAATAATGCTCTGTTGCGCTCACTCTAATATAAGTTAAAATGGAATATATAACAATGGAAAGGTAAACTTTAAAAGGAATCCCTCTAACCCGCCACCCGAAAGGGCGAGGCCGGTAGGGGTGTAACATTGTTTGCCTCTATTATATCTCAAGAGCCTCGCAACTTGGGAAAGTGGATAATTCATGAGATAGTGCCATTTCTTGCCCAGGCTGGTATATCTCAACGCTCCACTATGCCTTTTCCGAATTTGGTATCTCACATTTTGTCATTGAACAATATATGCTATCTACTCGAGGATGAGAAACCAGAATGGCATGAGAAGTTTAGAAAGCCAGACCTAATCAGAATGCGAATATCCTTCACTGAGGCTACCATAAAGCCTAATAAGAAGAAGTCAGTGGCTTCATCGTCCAAACAGTACAAGGCTCAATCATAATAGGCTGGTTCACTGACTGCATCTGCTCCAAGACCTTCTTTTGTTGTTGCCTCTATTAATGAGGTCATTCTGAGTGCTATTCAGACTTCTATGGCCTCTTTCATTTAGAGCAATATCGTTCATCTGGCAATGGTTGACCACAAATTGGAGACTCTAGTACAAACTAAAGTCGCCCTAATCAAGACCTTGGAAGGTCATCAGACTCATATGGTCACTAAGATGAAAAAGGAGTTTAAGGCAATATCTGATCAGAAGACTGCACTTTCCACTACAAAAAAAACGACAATTAGTAGCGGTTAAAATGACCTATTTGTAACGGTTTTTGACGTGACAAACGACATTTGTAGCGGTTAGAGGAACCGCGACAAAAACGCTTGTGGCAAGCCGATTTGTAACGGTTAAAAAACCGATACTACATACATATAAACCGCTACTATATCTGCTGCGGTTATGATAAACCGCTACAAAATATTGAAAAAAAATGGCGCCCAAATTTTGTAACGGTTGTAAAACCGCTACAAATATTTAATCCGAATTTAAATTGAAATTTGTAGCGGTTGTTGTAGCGGTTTTACAACCGCTACAAAATATTGAAAAATTGAAAAAAATCGTAATTTGTGTCCATTGTTACAATACTATATTGAATATTTTTATTATTTAAGTGACAAATTAAAAGATAATAGTTAATATTTAAAAAACTGATTAACTTAAGTTAGATAAGTATAAATATTATGTAGGTATAATATTGAGAATATGTAGATAATAAGGATTTATTGTGTTGTCCACCTCTGAGCAAAAAAATTATGTTGTGCATTAGATGATATTTGATTATATAAAGAAAGTTGATGATGATAGAAGGAATATTGAGGAAATATACTTAAAGTTCTGGATAAGGAAAAAAATAGTATCAATATTATAAGAAGTAAAAATAAAACATTGAAATCAAAGATTTTAGAAGGAGTGGGAAGAAATGAGAGAAAACGAGAGAAGTGAGTGGGAAGAAATGAATGAGTGTGTGAGATGAGGTGTGGTGGGGATATTTATAGGGATATACGTAACATTTGTAGCGGTTGATGTGACGGTTTTTGTAACGGTTTAATGTTTTGTAGCGGTTAAAAACCGCTACAAAAATTCATTAGTATTTAAAAAAATATATAATTTTCAAATTTTGTAACGGTTACACTAACAACCGCTACAAATGAATGAACGTTGGCGGGATTCAAAATATTCAAATTTCAATATTACACACTTTGTAGCGGTTGATGTAACAGTTTTTGTAGCGGTTCACATTTGTAGCGGTTTTTTTTGCGTTTTGTAGCGGTTTCAAAACCTCTACAAAAATTCATTGGCATTTAAAAAAAAAAAAATCAAAATATCAAATTTTGTAACGGTTATACTAACAACCGCTACAAATATGAACATATTTTTTAAAAAAAAATAAACTTGGCGGAATTCGAAATATTCAAATTTCAAAATAACACACTTTGTAGCGGTTGATGTAACAGTTTTTGTAACGGTTCACATTTGTAACGGTTTTTTCGTTTTGTAGCGGTTTCAAAACCTCTACAAAAATTGATTGGTATTTTTTTTAAAAAAAAATTCAATATATCACATTTTGTAGCGGTTATCCTAATAACCGCTACAAATATGAACATATTTTTTTAAAAAATAAACTTGGCGGGATTCGAAATATTCAAATTTCAATATTACACACTTTGTAATTCAGTTGATGTAACAGTTTTTGTAGCGGTTCACATTTGTAGAGGCTTTTTTACATTTTGTAATGGTTTATATAAATAAACCGCTACAAAATAACCGCTACAAATTTGGCACCAACTTCGCGCCATATTTTGTAGCGGTTAGTTTATGATAACCGTTACAAATGTCGTTCACGAACCAAAGACGAAGTCATACCGCTACAAATTTGTAGCGGTTTCGGTATAAACCGCTACAAATTCGCATATTTGTAGCGGTTTATTTTGACCGCTACAAATTAACCGCCACAAAGTGACATTTTTTTTGTAGTGTTCCCAGAAAATACTTATGGTTGATGCTACCTTGGATGCTCTTGGAGTCAGGCTTGTTGATCCTTTGTCTGTTCCATCCTCTTCCACTGCACCTGTTGACCCTCTCCCTATTTCTCAACCCTTACTTGATCCTCCATCTGTTCCTGTAACCACTCCTATACCATCAGCACCCTCTAGACCTCCCTCTTAACCACCATTTGCACCATCCACTTTTGCTGCCCCTACACTCACCCCTCACCACGATTCATCCTCCACTTCATCATCCACCACCACTCCTCCTCCTCCTTAGCCTTCATCATCTCTTGCTCCTCCATCCGACATCACCTTTACCTCCTTTTTTCCTAGTGACAAAGAGGGAGAGTGAGACTTGACACTTGGACTTGAGGCTGGCTACTTATTGCTTAGATTGATGTTTATTGTTTCTGCTTATTGCATTATCTTTAGTATTTGGTTATATATTGATTTTCAATAACTGTGTACTAACGAATATCATTTATGATATGCAACTTAATAGTTCTTGAGTTTACTTTGTGCTTCTCTTATTACATTGAACTCTATTGCATTTCATATCCTTCCTTTCTGATCACAAACCTTTTTCAAGTAAATTTCAAAAATTACCAAGTGTTGTCATCATCAAAAGGGGAGAGAATATTAGTTATCGGTTTATATATTTTGATGATAACAAGACTTGTAAATATATAAGGTTTTGAAACAGTGAAAAGTGCCAAAGTCAAAAGCTTACTCGAGCAAGAGCTTGCTCGAGCACATAAGTGGTTACTTGAGCTAAACTCTTACTCGAGCAAGCCTCATGTTAACTCCCTTTGTTAAGTTCTTTTAGGTCATACTCGAGCATATCCGAAGAGCTTACTCGAGCATGCTACTTGAGCACAGAAGTGCTTCTTACTCGAGCAAGCCCAGCAGCCTACTCGAGCACAGTTATAAGCTTACTTGAGCAAGGGCGCTACTGTCAAAGAATCTGTCTATATCTGGAAGTATTCTCGAGCACAGAGTAAACCTTATTCGAGCATGATGCTCGAGTAGAGGTAATGTATTACTTGAGCATAATTTTTTTTTTACTTATATTTGCTCTCTGAAAATGCTTACTCGAGCATGAGGAAATGCGTACTCGCGCATAGTCATCCTAATACTTTGTTTAGTATGAATTTCAAAGACATTACTCAAGCATGCTTATCTCTTTTACTCAAGCATATGGGTTCTGACTTGTTATTCAGAGTTACTCAGAGACCTTACTTGAGCAAGTAGGACTTCTTACTCGAGCATGGTACTCGAGCAAGTCCATATGTTTACTCGAGTAAGCCTAATGTTTAAGTCTTCTTTGTGAAGGATTTAAAATGGTGCTCAAGCATTCCTACCTCTTACTCAAGCACAACAGTTGCAGAAGGTTCAATCACTTTCATCTTCTTTGTTTTCGTAAATTAAATTATAGTTGATTAACATCTGATTACTTGTTTATACTACTCACTATTATTCGAAATGCCATTAACCAATTTGCTAGGTGAGTTTCAGAGTGTTAACAACCATATTTGGCACAAATCGACATAAAGCAACCAACGTGTCAGAACATTAATGAATTCTAGAAAACAGAGCATGCACATGGAATGAAATTCAGAGCAGGCCAAATGATCACTATGGCAAATACCCATTTCGGCGAAAAGCTAAAGCAACTCTTCCTGAGTCAACCACTGACCAAAAGCATATCGTATGAAGACTGTCGACGGCAATCCGAAAGTGACTTATTCTCGAATCTTCAAACAGCGATCATCTTAGTCTAACGGAACTATGAAGACTCTTAACGGCTATCTTTGAGCTTCTTCAACGACCATTAATGGAAACTGGTATAAATACGAAAATCATTGAATTCATCCAACCACCAAAAACCAACGCTCAATCGAATTTATTGTTATTTACTGTTTCATTAATACTCTGTGATATCTTCAGATATTTTGTACTTCAGTGATTATAAATTTACTCTGTGAGAGAGTTATCCTTTTCATTGATTATCTGTTAAATCTCAAGGTAAAGAGACCTTGAGTGTAGGTGTATCAATTACAACTTGTAAGGGGGAGTGAGTCTTAATGAGAGGATTACTTTGAAAATCAGAGTATGTAATCATGTTTGAGAAATAGTGAAAAACCAGAATGTCTGGGGACTTGATTTAGGTCAAGAGTTTGGACCAAACCAGTATAAATATTTTTTGTCCATTTTCCTCTATTCTTTGCTCTATCATTTTAGTTCTCGGGTTTAATCACAAAAGCTTTTGAAATCACCCAATTCACCCCCCTCTTAGGTGATATTCTATCTTCATACACATGGAAGGACTAATGCCAATGATATAATGTAATGTCCACCTAATCTCCTTCTTATTTGCACTCAATAAACTTAGCAGCTTCTTTTCTTGATCAGGTAGAAGGTTGTAGGCCACATTTACTGGCAGCTACTCATTCATCTCCAGAAAGGCATACGTCAAATGATCTAGAAGAGACTTCAGCTCTAACTTGGGAGGTTGCTTAGTGGAGGGAAGAAGCTTGGGTGGTTGTTACACCAACTCTGATGTCATCAAATTGGAATGCCTGAAACCAATTTCAAAGAAGCAGAAGAACTGTGTCTAGACAGCTCAATGTTAACATTAAAATTCAGCTCATAATCAAAATGAACATCAGAATCAAAATTTAATTCAAATTCACAATCAACATCAGAATCCACAAGTAATGCAGAATCACTAACCATACAATGCCTCATTAATCTCAGTGCAAACAGGGCACCATTCATTATCAGAACATGCACAAATGACTGTTGGGATCCGTACACGTAGAGGAAGGAATCTCATCCATTTTAAAATTTTACGAATCCCAAAAAGGATCGTTAGGAAAACCGTACCTATGCAAACTCGTGAGAGACCTTTGCAAACACGTGGGCTAACACCTTCTTGCTCGACCAATCTCTAGGAGCCGACTCTATGAATCCACTCCCTCTACCGGTATCCATACCGAACAGCTCTCCAACACGTACGGTAGCGTGCTAGCGCCTTCTTGCTTTTTGTCTCTCGTTTTTCTCTCTAGGATTTCTTTTGAGGCTTGTTAGTCCGTTCTTCCAATACGACTTAGATCAATATTTGTTTATAGAGTTTCTAAAACCCTAATTGGGCCGTATTAAAATATTCAAGACTAATATCAATTAATCATTGAATTTCGAATTTGGATTAAATATAGTAATTAAATCTGTCCAACAGATCTAATCGAATCTATTTAATTAATCCACATTAAAAGCTTGCTGATTTAATTTACCTCTATAAATTAAATCTGAGATATGATATCTGTCTATTTAATTAAATCTAAGATACTATATCTACATTCAAATTAAATCAAATATATGATATCTCTATTTGAAAATTAAATCTGAGATACTATATCTCAATTTAAATTAAATCAGATATGTGATATATCTATTTATTTTAGTTACTTAATTTATCTAATAAATTAAATAAAAAACAAATAATATCATTATCTAAATAATAATATTTATTTTCGAATTATATATATATATATCCTAGATAAATGCTGTATTCATTAAATCTTAGACATATCTAAGATTCAATGAATCGAGACACTATTGCTCGTGTTAGGCTATTCTTGTGTGCAACACTACAGGCCCACATGAGATTGGCAGCGGGCCAATATTGTACCAGCCCACAAGTCACAAGCATCCTCTAGCAAGACATTGCGACTATCCAATTCATATGGGGATCGATGATACGATACAACCTATTGTATAACCATGTCACGCGATAATTTGGTCAAGGATGAGGCATGGATAATGTCAACTTCCTTTTCCTGACCATTACTTTCTCGATTATTGAGTAGTCTAACAATTGAAATGGAAACTCTATTCCATCGTAGTATGGCCATACATTTCTCAGACTCACTCATCGAGGAGCCCGGTATTAACTCTCTACAGATGTGAGGGAAAAATTTCATCTTGACCATTCACATTCCTCTGCATGAAAACCACTGATCCCGATCCAAGCCTTTATCATCACCCGGTCAAAGGTGACTTTAGACTAGGCCAAAGATCAACAACTCACATGTAGGAATCCATGATGATCTCAGGTCAAAGGGCGTTGTGACGTGGTTATACATGAGATAAGGTTATGACTAAATCCATACAGCTTTCCCATAGTAGGTCGATCCAGCATCTTGTACTCTTACAAGTTCCTATGACTTTGATTCGCATCTCCATACTCATCAAAGTCATACCGGTCTTATTTCATCTTTGCTCCCGCATAGATGACCAACCAGGGACATTTAGGACAATCTATATTGTTAGTTTTGATTAGTTTTGATGATGTCTTATATAGATGTCATTCTTAATAGCAAAAAGGTTGCATACTACATTTATCTTTTATTTTGACTAATTATTATATTTAATGTAGATGCAAATTTTTATGATGGAGAATGTTGATTGAAGAAAGAAGTTCTTGCTCAATATAATGAGAATATTATAATATCAAGGAAGCAAGAAGTTATCAAATGATTTTGGGGGATAATCTAGAAGAAGAGAAGAAATTGAAGAAGGACGAACTTGCAATGCAGTGGAATATCTTTACTCAAGTTCTTATATTGATGCTAGAAGTCTCCAAGATCATATGGGAATTGGAACGGATCAATTCAGAGTTAAAACCAGCAAAAATCAGTTCCAAGATGAGCAAACTCGAGCCCATCATTAGCAAACTCGAGCCTGTATTGTCCTCAGCAACTCTGGCACCTCTGGACAAGGCAAACTCGAGCTTAGAACTTAAACCTCAGGTTTGGAACTCCAAACTCGAGCCTATAAGTTCAAACTCGAGCCTACAGCGGTCTTCAACATTTCAGCTACTCTGTTCCACGTTTCACTCGGGCGACGTCTGGTAATTCAATGATATCTCCTAAACTAGAGATCGGATTAAGGTGAAACCAGTGGCATATGAAACTAGACTCCCAATGCGTCATTTAGATATATAATTCAAGCCAAAACGAGTTCAGATGAAGGAGTAATTAATTTATGAAGTTGACAGTGAAATCCACGTCACACAAATGACCAACCTTCAATGTTTTGAGTTTATCTCACAAACTGAGAATCCAATTGAGCTGAAATCGATGGCATTGGAAAGTAGACTCAAAGGGCTTTACATCGATAGGTTAAATAACTAAAACGGAGTTCATACCAGGGAGATATAGCCCTCGAAAGTGGACCGTATTTCCAGGATGTTGGAGGTTTGCTAGCAGGAGAAGCAAACTCGAGCCTATTAGTTGGCAGGCTCGAGTTCGCGGGTTACAGAGCTACCAGGTCGCGAAAATCATCCAAACTCGAGCCTATAAGTGACAAACTCGAGCCTAGACAAGACAGAAAGCAAAAGATGATTTTGAAGAGACCCAAACTCGAGCCTATAATTATAGACTCGAGTTTAGATGCTGAAAATGTTACAAACTCTAGAGTTTGCTCTGAACCTCCGGTTTGCACCTTGCAGAAGCTGAACCTGACCCTTGCAAACTCGAGCCTACTTATCCAAGCTCGAGTTCATGACCCTGATTCAGAAAAACAGCATTTCGAAAGTCTCGTTTCTCATCAAAGAACATCCACATGATTACCCAAATGACTTATACTTCTTCTTAACATTATTTATATCATTTGTGTACATGTTTCGATTATTAAAGCTTGAGAGAACATCAATCTTGACAGAAATCAAGATCTAGAATATGAACTTGCTGCATAATCTCAGAAATGGGAAAGATGACTGAATCCAATGAGAAACTTGAAGAAACGAAGTTGTCTACTCAATTGTAATGCTTCTCCAAAGGATTAAATCATTCAGATGATGAAATACTCCAACGGACATAAGCCAAACAGATTCAGCATTCGAATTAATGTTCATGACAGGAATCAACCACTGTTGACGAAACGGAAAATCAGAGCATTTACTTTCACGCGTCAAACGAAGAAAATTCAAGAAGAAGAAATCCTTCACTTGGAAACAATTGATATAGCCATTACTCGTAATGATTCCCTGAACAAATAAAGGAAAGTCATTAAATGACATAACGGTCATAATCTTCAATGCAGAGCAAAAGTTGGAAATCGAAAGGCCGTGAGTCCCAACGGCTAGAATTTCGAATGGAGAGAATTCAGAATTGAGAAGCACGAGTCATATGAAGATTTGCCGCTATATATAGAGCTGCATACAAACCTTCAAAGATACAACAACAAGCAGAGAGAACAAGCTTACATCTTCAACATGCTAATACTCTGATCTTTATATCATTTACTCTCTGTTTTTCAATGTCTATATATCATAGAGAGTGAAATGTTTTGTATTGTACTTCAGTGTTCATCCATACACTTCTGAGAGAGAAGATTCATTGTAAACATCCTATCTTTATATCTATGAGTTACTCAAGATTGGGTGATCTTGAGTGGGAAACACATTGTGTTGATTACAGCTTGTAAGGGAGTGAATCCTAGTGAGAGGATTACTTTGAGTGCGAGTGTGTAATCAAACAGTGTATTGATTACGGTTTGTAAGGGAGTCAATCCTAGTGAGAGGTTTACTTCAAGTACGAACGTGTAATCAAGTTGAAAGAAGATAGTGGATTGAAATTCTCAAGTAGAGCTTGGGACTGGACGTAGGTCAAGGATTGGGCCGAACCAGTATAAATCACCGTTTGCATATTCTCTTCCCTTATCATATATGTTTGAATGATTGTTTATCACTTTATAAATTATTATTGACATTCAAACTATTTCCAGCAAGTGAAGAAAAGTTCTTAAAGTTCTAAGTTTTTAATCAAACACCCAATTCACCCCCCCTCTTGGGTGATAGCCAAGTCTTTCATATATGATATGTCTAAGGATACAGTTATCATAACAAACATGCAAATAATATGATAACAAAAGGAGAAATACTTTAGATATTAATGACGTTTAAAGTACAATGACTTGCCCCTAGGGCATAATTTCCAACAATGACAGAATCACCCATAGATGCAAAATCAAGATAGTCAACATACCATTCAACATGGACATCATCAATAGTTTCATCAATCACATCAATGCACAAAAATAAATGCTCATCCCTAGGATGTTTCATTGCATCAAAGATATTAAAATTGACATGAATATCATCAAACTCCATAGAAAGAGTACCAGCATGCACATCTATCTTAATCATATCTATTTTCATGAAAATTCTCTCTAAAATGATTGGGGATCTACTGCTAAGAGATTCATCCTCCATATCTAAAATGTAAAAGTCAACAAGGAATATCGATTCATTTACCTTGACTAAAACATTTTCAATCAAACCAGAAGGATGAGCATTACTCATATTTGCTAATTGGATAACAACACCAGTAGCAAGTAGAAGACCAAGACCAAGAGATTTATAAACAGATGAAGCCATAACATTAATGGAAGCGCCTAGATCTAACATGCAATCATCAAATCTATAATTACCAATAATGCAAGGGATAGAAAACATCCTTGTGTCTTTGCATTTATGAGGCTTGGGTTGGAGGAGTGCCAACACATTTTGGTTCAAGCTCACATGTTCAGTCCCCTTCACTAGCCTCTTGTTGGTACACAACTCCTTCAGAAACTTGGCATATTTGGGAATCTGTTTGATTGCATCCAAGAAAGGAATGTTGATCTCGACTTTTCTGAAAGTCTCAAGAATGTCCTTCTCTTGTGCTTTTTCAGCCAACTTCTTGGATTGAGGGACACTCTGAGGAAGTAGGAGAGGAATAGGAATGTTAAGTTCCTCTTCGCCTTGATGCACTGCCCCTTTATGTTTAGAGTCAATCTTCACTGTTTTAGACTCTTTTTCTATTGTGGATTCAACACATCTGCAGCTTGTTTGGGCTCTTCCAACTGCTTGCCAGACCGTAAGGAGATAGCACTAACATGCCCTTCGGATTAGGAATTATTTGTGAAGGAAGAGTATCGGATCCCTATTGGTCGATTTCCTTGATGGAAAGTGAACTAGTTGAACAAATAAAAAAGAGTAAGTAGAGTATCGTCCCACAGAGACCGAGATACAGATAATGACACTACATTCGAAGACAATTGTGTTAAAAAAAGGAAAATTATAATTGGTTTGGGTGTTTTTTGATTATAACTACTAAACAAAGAAATAAATAAATGATCGTAGTCACAAGAAGATATCAGTTTAAAGATAGGCTAAGCTCAGACTTCATCCTAAGCATATTACTCCCCCAGTTTGCTTTAGTTCAATGCTATAGCAATTATGCTGCACAACTTTCGCAATGCTATAGCATAACCGCCTTCACAACGTTATCCAGTTAACCCACCACTATACTATACAGAAGCTTCAGCGTCCTGTACGTACAATCCTAGCTTTACTTCTCCCATATTCCTATGGCAATTTTCTAGTTCGGATTATCATTCCTAGTCAAGATGTATGGCTATGAGTGATAGACTCATTCCTGTAGCCTACAATGTTAGGTCAAGCCTTGCACCAGCCTGCCCAGCAAACATTGTCTATCAGATGTCTAACCCCGACTCCCTTTCAGTAAGTCGAGGCCACTGATCTAGCCCTTAGCTTCCGCTAATTGACAAGAAGTTAAAATACTGCTAAACAAACTGAATTTATTTAATTAAAGAACTAGCAAATTGGGTTCATTCTACACTCAAGAATTCATCCTCACTCAGCCAAAGGAAATTTAGTTCATGACTGACGAGGGAATCGCAAAGCAAATCACAGCAGAATAGCACATGGAAAAAGATAAACTAAAAATCAACAAAACAAAAGGGAAAGTTCGCCGGAGGGGTTTACGCGTAGGAGGCATCTATCACGTAACGTCTCCATGTCTTCTACTCTCTGTCTTACTTCAGGGAAGGATTCTGGGTTTCTTCCAGAGCTTTTGTGCCTCGTAATTTCTCTCACTCTTCTTTCGAGTCTAGCTGAATAAGAATTTCTTTGACTCTACAACGACTTGATGATCTTTAGCGTTGGCCGTCTTTTCCTTTTATAGTCAAGTTTCCTTGCAGCGTACGTTAAGCGAGCTGGGCCTTTCTAAATTTTTCAGGTCTGTCTTTCTAAATTCGGTTGATTAATTCTGTTGATATTGCCGGATTCTTCAAATCTTATATTCGATCCTCCGCATCTTCTAATTCAATACGTCAGCAATTCAACCACTGTCTAAACGTCTGTCTAATACATGTACTTAATTTCCTGAAATAGTCTCGAGGAAAAGTCAGAACATAAGATGCATAGCATTGCTTCACTTACAATGTTATAGCATTCTGATTACATTGTACTGCGAGTACGTTATGGCTTACTCGATGCTATAGCATGGTATCAGCTATGCTATGTGCTTTCACATTAAACCTCAAACTTATCTTTCCTTTATGCACATGTATAGGACATTTATGCAATTACCATAAATTATGAGATTCATCCTACCTTTCCCTACATGCGTGAATTATGTCATATTTGCTCTGCTTAGACACATTTAAGTTTACATTCATGATACAAAACATTCACACATTATAGGGAAAACACGGTATAAATAGTACTCATCAATCCCTGAGGTTGTAGTTGGTTTAATGATGTTGCTAATTGCCCAATCTAAGTATGAAAATTCTGTATGGATGTTTTTGTTAATTGCTGGAATTGAAAAGTGTTTGTGGCAAACTGCTTCATCATATCTTCCAATAAAGAACCACTACTACTAGTCTGCGCTTGTGCCTGCTGTGGAGGTGCACATATGGCTGGCAGAGGGGGTGCAGATTGCTGCTAGAAATTATTTCTATACTATGGAAACTGCCTCTGTTGTTAATTTCAGGAATTTTGTTGCATATAGTTATTTCGGTTCTGATTCTGGCTCCACTAAAAATCTAGATGATTCCTCCAGCCGGGATTATAGGTATTGGAAAAGGCATTGTTTTGTTGCTGGCACTGTGGCTTCCCTGGGAAAACACCTACTGCAACTACTGATTGGTCTTGATAGGTCAAAGTAGGGTAAGCATCAATAGGGTGAGAAGGATCAGAACAGAACCCATATGAATAGCCTATCTAAAAAGTAGAAGACTGCACTGTCTGTGTCACTACCAATTGCCTTGCCAGACAAGTCAAATCATCAAGTCTATTCTCTAATCTCTATTGATCTAATCTACACTTGAGGAACCAAATTTCTGGGAATTGTATTGGACTGGAGGAGCATGAATGTGATACAAAGCAATACTATTCTCTCTAGTGCCAAACTACTGAGAGTTAGTAGCCATCATGGAGATCAAGTCTCTGGCCTCTTCAGGTGTCTTGTTACTTAGGGCTCCACCACTAGAAGCATCCACCAAAATTTTTTCCATAGGGAGTAGACCCTCATAGAAATAGGTAATCAATAGCTGCTCAATGATTTGGTGGTGTGGACAGCTCACACATAGTCTCTTGAACCTCTCCCAATACTTGTGTATATTCACCCCATTTACTTGTTTAATGCCACTAATTTCTTTCCTGGTTGAAGTGACTCTTGAGGAAGGGAAAATTTCTCTAGAAATACTCTTTACATGTCATTCCAACTTACAATAGATGAGGGTTGAAGATAAAAAAATGTCCTTAGCTCCATCTTCCAGAGAAAAAGGAAAAGCTCTCAGTTTGATATGCTCCTCATCAATTGCTTGTGGTTTCATTATGTTGCAAACCACATGGAACTCCTTCAAATGCTTGTGCAGACACTCACCTGCAAGACCATGAAACTTATGCAACAAATGGATAAGACCATATTTCAGTTCAAAGTTAGTAGCAAGTTCAAGATATTCAAGGCCCAAAGGTTGATTGACCACATCAGGTGCAACCAATTCCCTTAAAGTTATATGGTTTTGCTGTTCTACCATATTTTTGGATTGAGCAAAGTTACTACCAGAATCAGTGAAAACAATACAACCATAAGAATCAGAAAGATCAATTGAAATGAAAGAAACATAATCAAGTTCAGAATTAGAAACAAGTTCAATAGTTGATGAGTGCCAATTATGTCATGTTTTCCTTATCATGTGTGACTGATTTCGCATAGTGAATATGAGCTTAAAAGCATTTAATCTGAGAAAATATGTCATAATTCACGCATATAGGGAAAAATAGGATAGATCTTATAAATCGTGATGAATGCATAAATATCCAATGCATGTGCATAAAAGAAGGAAAGTTTAAGGGTTTATTGTGAACGCACATGGCATGGCCGAACAATGCTATAGCATCGGGTCTGTCATATCAAGCTGCAATACAATGCAACCCATATGCTATAGCAATGTAAGTGAAGCAATACTATGTGCAAAATGTTCAAATTTTTCTTTGAGGCTGTTTCAGGAAATAAGTACAGGTCAATGGACGGACGTTAATTCACGGTTAGATTGCTGATGGATTGGATTAGAAAGATGCAAAGGATCAAAGATTGAGATTTCAAGAATCTCGTAGTATCAGCAGAATCAGCCTACCGAATTTAGAAAGTTGGACCAGTTGGACCTGACAGATTTGGAAATCGGACTATAAAAGGAAAAGACAGCCAACCCTAAAGACATTGAGTTGTTGAGAGTCAAAAAGAAATTCCTATTCGGCTAGGCTCAAAAGAAGAGTGAGAGAAGTACGAAGCACAAGAACTCAAGAAGAACCCAACATCCTTCCTTGCAGTGAGACGGAGACAAGAAGACGTGAAGTTGTCAAGTGACAGGCTTCTCCCACGCCGTCAAACCCTCCGACGAACTTTTTGTTTATTTCTTTGATTTTTAGTTTACCTTTTGTCATGGGCTATTCCGCTGTGATTTGTTCCGTGATTCCCTCATTAGTCATGAAATAAATTTTCTTTGGCTGAGTGAAGATGGATTCCTAAGTGTAGAATGAACCCAGTTTGTTAGTTCTTTCATTTAATATATTCAGTTTGTTTATCAGTATTTTAATTTCTTATCGGTTAGCGAAAATCAAGGGCTAGATCAATGGCCTCGGTTTACAGAAGGGAGTCGGGGTTAGACATCTGATAGGCAATGCTTGCTAGGAAAGCTAGTGCAAGGCTTGACTTATCATTATAGGCTTTAGGAATGGGTCTACAACTCATAACTGTAACACCTTGATTTGGAAGGATAATCTAAACTAGAAAATCGCCATAGGCATATGGGAGAAGTATAGTTAAGGTTGTACGTATAGGACGCGGAAGCTTCTATATAATGTAGTGGTGGGTTGACTGAATAACATTGTGAAAGGCGGCTATGTTGTAGCATTGCGAAAGCTGTGCAGTATAATTGCTATAGCAATGCGTCAAAGCAAACTGGGGGATTGATATACTTAGGAGGAAATCTGATGCTCAGCCTATGTTTTAACTAATATCTTCTTACGACTACGATCAATTATTTGTTTTCTTCCTTATTAGGTTGTGTCTTATATAATAAAACCCACTCCTTCTCTGTTTTTGATTTCCAAGTACATTCTGTAGTGTACGCGTAACTCGCCTTCGTTAACCTTGAGCCTTATGATCATGAGATTGATTGCACTTACAAGCAAAGGCGCAGGAAGCATAAGCGAAGAAGTCACCTATTTGACTCTGTAGACATGGCGGATATGCAGGGTAATCATTACCAGGAGCGAATGGAGCAGCAAGCAATAAACAGAGACAATCAGGTCCCTCCACCACCAAATCTGGACCTGAACAAGGCTATTATAAAGTTTGGGATCCCAGATTTAACCAAGCTAAATTCGACTATCACACCCCCAACCTTCAATACAGGGCACTTTGAAATTAAAGGTGTCATGATTCAAAAGCTGAATGCAGCTGGACAATTTGGAGGACTCCCTTCTGAAGACCCTCATTTACACCTCAAATCATTCATGGAGGTATGCGACTCATTCGTCATTCCAGGAGTCGCACCTGACGCTTTTCGAATCAAATTGTTCCCATTTTCTCTTTGAGATAAAGCTCGGATGTGGCTTAATAACCTACCTACTAATTCAATCACCTCCTGGAATGATTTGGGGAGTAAATTTTTGCTCAAATTTTTTCAACTAAGAAAGAACATTCAACTCAGAGGGGATATCACCAGCTTCCAACAAAAGTCGGGTAAATCAACATATGAAGCATGGGATAGATTTAAGGATCTTCTCAGAAGGTGCCCACAACATGGATTGTGTGAATGGGTTCAGCTAGAAACATTTTATAGAGGACTCGATGGACAAACACGTTCAATCGTAGACGCTTCCTCCAGCTGCTCCATTCTGATGAAGTCCTATGAAGAGGCGCACAAATTGTTA
Source organism: Acacia pycnantha (assembly GCA_025563575.1). Taxonomy (NCBI): domain Eukaryota; kingdom Viridiplantae; phylum Streptophyta; class Magnoliopsida; order Fabales; family Fabaceae; genus Acacia; species Acacia pycnantha. The sequence goes on from JAMWYP010000114.1 coordinate 255,932, forward strand.
GAACGCATGGCCATGAACAGCCATCAATGGCAAGCGAACAGGACAACTCCATCCAGAGTTGTTGTTGGAATACATGAATTAGATGCTATGACTGCCCTCACAGCCCAGGTGTTACCTCTCACCAACATGGTGAAAAGATTGACCCTTCCTCCAAGCAACAAACTAATGCAACCAACCTAGGTAGCTTGCGTGTACTACTCACGTTGCTCGCCAACCCCGAATCACCAACTATGTTAACAACTTCAACAAGGGCAATAACACCAACAACCCCTACTCTAATATGTACAACCCAGGATGGAGGTAGCACCCTAATTTCTCTTGGAATTCTCAAGGTCAACAAGCAGTCGGCCAGTCAACTAGCCTGTCATACTCTAATAGACCATCAAACCTGTTAGATATGATTAGTTTTGATGATGTTTTATATAGATGTCATTATTAAGAGCAAAAAGCTTGCATGATACATTTATCTCCTACATTGACTAACTACTATATTTGATGTAGATTAGTCCAAGTTGAATAATAGCTCAAGAAGGAGATAAGAGATTTTAGAAAGAAGAAACTGGAGAGAATGTCAAGTTCAAGAAGAATATGAGATATTGAAGAATTAAATTATGGAGAATGATTAAGAGAAGAAGAAAGAAAGAAGAATTTGTTCAATGGAATGAGAAAATCATTATACAAGTTTTTAGATTGATTGTAGAAGTCTCCACGATCAAATCAAAGTTGGAATGGCTCAAATCGGGGTTAAAATAAGCTACAATTGCATTCCTGAAGTCATGCTCGAGCACACCAAAGTTATGCTCGAGCAAGGTACACTTCTAGCCCATTTTCTCGCAAAAATATGCTCATGCTCGAGCAGAAAAACGTCCTTGCTTGAGCATGAAAAATGGCTTGCTCGAGCAGAAGCAAACCTGGTGCTCGAGCAACAACGAGTTTCAGCTACTCTGTTCAGCTATGTTTCAGGCGACCTCTGGTATTTTGACGATATCTCTCAAACCAGAATTCCGATTGAGGTGAAACCAATTTTTTTAGAAACTAGACTTCCAATGCGTCTTTTTTACATAATATTAAATCCCAAAGTAGTTCATATGAGAGAGATATGAATTTTAGAAGATGACAGTGAAATCAACGTCACACAGAAGACCAAGCTTCGGTAGTTTGAGTGTATCTCACAGATTACAAATCCACTTGAGCTGAAATCAGTGGCATATGAAAGTAGACTCAAAGGGATTTCCGTCAAGAGTTGAACCAACCAAAACGGATTTCATACCAGGGAGATATGGCCCTCAAAAGTGGACGGTCAGTTCAGAATGTTGCAAAAACGTTGGTCAAGAACACCTCCAATCATCTGATGATAATGGATGAAATACAATGAGTTTGGAGCTGATTCTTCTTGCATTGGAAAGAAGACTTGACGAGCTTTGTATTGGAGAGTATTATACTTATTCGCATATGATCAGAAGCCTCAAAGACAGAAGCTTACTCGAGCAGAACATTTGGCATGCCCGAGCATCATCGAGCCAAAAGCAAGAATTTGCGAATTGAAGAGTCATGCCCGAGCAGAGTAAAAGGCATGCTCGAGCACCATGCTCAAGCAGAGGTAAAATCATGCTCGAGCAGCATCGCTGAAATAACAAAATTTCGCCTCTGCCTGAGGCTTGCTCGAGCAAGCATAAGGGCATGCTCGAGCATCAGCGAAAAATCCTGTTTTTGAGAGAGCTTGCCCGATCAACGAAAAGCCTCATGCTCGAGCATAAAGGAAACGACCAGAGCAACGATACGTTATCCCTGATTGATTACCTTTGATAATTATTGGATCACCTTACCATTATTACCAATCATATTCAGACTTATTTAAATACATATTTCATCATTCCATTTAAATGAGTTACAGGTAACAACCCTTGATTGACGGAAGCAGAAAATCGAAGATCGATTTCACGCGTCAACGAACAAAGAAACAGTCAAGAAGATGAAATCCTTCGATTTGGAAACCTTTGACACAGCCATTACTCAGAGTGATTCCCTGCACAGATAAAGGGAAGACACTAAATGATGCAACGGTCATGAACCTTCAATGCAGAGCAAAAATTGGAAAACAGAAAAGGCGGTGAGTCTCAACGGCTATCTTCGAAATCACTCAACAGCATAAGAGACATTATAAAATCCCATCTGATTCAATTCAACATCATCCAAGAATACGAGATATACATTTATGTATTATTGTGATCAACTACTTCAATAATATTTAGTTTCTTCGGATACCCATAGTACTTCAGTGTTCATATTTTATTCGCTCGTGAGGAGCTGTTAAACACCTTCATTATTTCAGTTGTTCAAACTTAAGGTTGTGGAACCATAAGTAAGGGTGTACGATTACAACTTGTAAGGGAGAGTGAGTCCGAGTGTGAAAGGATCATCCTAAGTTATTTTTAAAACTTTGTTAAGATCACCTATTCACCCCCCTCTAGGTGATATTCCACCGTCATTTGGTATCAGAGCCAGGCTCTTGTTTAAAGGACTTAACAATCTCAAGAGTTATCAATGGCTGATTTTGGGTGTTCTTCGTTTTCGGAAGGTTTCGATTATACCATTCAACCGTTTTTCAAAGATATAGATTTTTGGTTTTGGAAAGCTAGAATCACGGGTGGAAAAAAGGCTTTTAAAACCGGAAAAAACAGGTATATTAGGACCGGACCCGCGACCAGTCTTGTTCCAGGCGGTATTAAAAGTCTCCCTATTAAGACCGGACTTGTAAACGGTCTTAAAGAGTTTCTTTTAGACCGGACATTTTAAACCTTCGGTCTTAAAAGTCGTACTAAATAAATCTGAAATATTTTTTGTTCGGTCCTAAAACTCAAACTTTAAGACCGGACAAAAACTCGACCGCTCTTAAAAGATCCAAATATTAAGACCGGACAAATATCAATCCGGTCCAAAAGATAGCGGACTCTAAGACCAGAGGACTAATTACCCGGTCTTAAAAGACTGATTTTCAAGACCGGATGTTATAAATGGACCAGTCTTAAAAGACCAACTTTTAAGACCGGTTTAATACCTTTAAGAGCGGTCATAGAAGTACATCCGGTCTTAACATTTGAACATTTAAGACCGTCTTATTTATTTGCGGTCTAAATTTTCCCGAATTTTTTCCCTGTTCTGCTCTTCTTGATCATATATATATACACAAATCCACCATCCAAAACAGCACATAAAAGTCAATATACTTTAAGCTACAAGCTATGAACATGAATAAATTGAATTGGGAAAAAGAATACAAATATTATCCACAATGAGTTATGTGGCCTCTTAAGTCTACAACAGCTAAAGAAATTTATACAATAAGCTAAGATAACTAATTACAATCACAATGAGTTACAAATACATCACGTAAATCAACATATATGTAGTCCAATATATTATTCACCATGCCTTCATCTGATTCCCATCGAACAACGTAACACGCATCCTCTTTTATAACATTCGCCTTTGAATCGGATCTGCCACAAAAACAAAACAAGAACAAATTCATAGTCAATGATGACATTGTTTAATTAAGAACATAGAAGGAATATAATATAGTTAAAACCTTAAAGTTTTCTAAGAATTCTGCATATGAATATTACCTTATGAATTGACTCTTTTATAAAGTGATATCCTCCCATATCCCTTCTTGATGATCATTTCTTATGCCGGGTTCATTATCCGCTTCATCTTATTCGTTCATGTCTGGTAGACCCCTTGAAAAATGAGTACTCTCAGGATTACCATAATTTGAATGACTTATTTTCTAGTGATTGTTTTGTCATATCTTGTGTTATTTATTTTGTTGGCTACTTACACTTTTCAAAACATATTTATAAAAAGTACTTTTAATTTGTTTAAGTCTTTTAATTAATTATTTGTATATGTAATATGTGGACAATAATTTACTTTTGATTATAACTTAATTAGTCACTAAGTTTGTTTGTTGTATGATACATATAGTATACATTTTAATTTTGACAACACTTATATGTTAAATTAAAACTTTCATGGTTCTATTTTTATTTATTTCAAAAAAATGAAAAAATACTAAAAGATTGTTAAAATAAGGGTTAAGGTGCGATCTGACCAATAAACTATTGGTTCAAGAGCGTCCAACACAATTAACTATTAAGTGGACCAAAAATACCAACAAACTTTTAAAAAGGTGCAGTCAAAACAAAACAAAAATTACTCAGGAGCGCCCAGCACAACGCCGTTAGACAAAAAGTTAATGTCCGTTATCTAAGGTGTAGATTGACCAACAAACTTTTACCCTAGAAGCGGCCAACACAAAAAAGTTTTACTCAGGAGCGTCCAGCACAAAATTCTAAATTATTAAATAATTTTTTTCTCAATTGTCATTATTCAAAACTACTTGTATAGATATCTATGGACAAAAATTACTTATTCTTCAATTTTGTCAAAGTTTTATTTCATTTCTTTCAGGATTTTTTAGATTTTTTAAATTTTATTAACTCACATAAATTTCTTATAAAATAAAAATAAATCTTTTTTTAACATATATAATAAACTATAAAACACCATGAGTTTTATTTAAATCTTATAATTATTTTTTTAATTATTTTTTTTTTGTTTTTAGCAAATTATAATTTTGACAAAATTGAAAAATGATTAATTTTTGTCTATAGATATCTATACAAGTTGTTTTTGAAGGGTGGAATATCACCTAGAGGGGGGGTGAATAGGTGATTACAAAATTCTTTCGCTAATTGCTCAGTCACTCACACAACAGATATAAATCAAGGCAAAGTAGAGATAGAGAAGAGGAGATTGACACAGAGAATTTATCTTGGTTCGGTCCAAATCTTGACCTACGTCCAGTCCCATAAACACTCCGGGATTTCACTATCTTACCCAGAAATACTCTGGGATTTCACTCACCCAGAAACACTCCGGGATTTTACACTTGCCCAGAAACACTCTGGGACTTACAATCACAATTACACACTCTGTACTCGAGATGATCCTTTCCCTAGGACTCACTCCCCCTTACAAGTTGTAATTTGGACACCCTTACTTAGGGTTCCACAACCTTAAGATTTACAGATAATCAGATAATCAAATAGTGCTTAAACTCCTCACTGAGTAGATAAATGATAAACACTGAAGCTCTAAGTATCAAGGATACTGTACAGAAAGAAAACTGAAAGAATGAATAAACAGCTCAAGTGCTTTTCGTTTCTGCTTCTTGCGTCTGTCCCTAAGTTGGTCAAGTCTTCATGTATTTATATTGTTTTGGCACGAGATGACCGTTGAGGAAGCATTAGAATTTGAACTCATTCAGCCCATATCATAACTGTACGTTGCTTCTCTGCATAATTCCTATTAATTGGAGATATTCCCGTTGGAGCGTCATGTCCTGAATATCTGCCCATGATGTGGTGTTTCCTAAAATAGCTTCAATCAAATCAAGTCTTGTCCATTTGAGGATGATTCTCCTCTTTTCCAGCGTGTTCCCTTTTCTACTTCGTTTCTGATTCAATATTGCGTAACCTATGTTGATTCCATAATGATCCTGCAACATACTTTTAGCATCTGAAAACTATGAGCAAACTTATTAGAAATAAACTAATTTCGATCACAATTAATAATAAGTACCCAAGAAGTAATATGAAGTTTAGAGATTTCCAGAAAGTTGCGTTTCAGCGTTTTTCAAAGTGCTGTCGAACGTGACTCGAGTTATCATGCTTGACTCGAGTTATTTACTTCAAGAAATCATTCGAAGCTCTCTGTAAGTCATTTGACTCGAGTTATGTGTGTATGACTCGAGTTATATCAGTTTCCAGCGTTCTTGCATATCTTGAACTGACAGATAATTTTTGAGGGCCATATCTCCCTGGTCTGAACTCCGTTTTGATTGATTCAAATCTTGATTGAAAACCCTTTGAGTCTATTTTCATATGCCACCTATTTCAGCTCAATTGGATTTGTAGTGTGTGAGATACACTCAAAACATTGAAGCTTGTTCTGCTGTGTGGCGGAAATTATACTGTCAACTTAAATAATTCATAGATCCTTCATCTGAACTCATTTGGACTTGAATTTTATATTCAAATGACACATTGGGAGTATAGTTTCATACAAAATTGATTTCACCTCAATCGGAATTCTGGTTTGGGAGATATTGTCGAATTACCAGAGGTCGCCAGCTGAATACGCGAAACTGAGCTCAGCAGAGTTCTTGATACACACCTTGACTCGAGTTATGTGTATGACTCGAGTCAAACTTGTCCAGAGACGAAAAGAACATTTATTGACTCGAGTTAATGATAGCTTGACTCGAGTCAAATCATCCCAGATCACCAAAACACTGTAGCGAAGTGGTTAACTCGAGTTGCAACTCCATGACTCGAGTTATATCATCCTGGAACTGATCTTTTGCTGATTTTAACTTTGAATTGATCCATTCCAAGTTCCATATGATCTTGGAGACTTCTAGCATCAATCTAGGAACTTGAATAAAGATGTTCTCATTCCATTCAACAAATTCTTCCTTCTTTTCTTCATCTCTTGAACATTCTCCATAACTCAACTCTTTCTTTTTCTTCTTGAGCTTGAACTCATCATTCTCAACAAGCACTATTTAGGTATACTCCACTATTACTCAAATATGATAAAACTTCATTCCAACTTCTGTTTGATCGTAAAGACTTCTAGTATCACATATAGTGCAGATTCTTCTTTCGTTAGTCTCCTTTCTTGATCATTCTTCATTACTAAACTTTGCATCTGCATTATATATAAGAATTATTCAAAGTAGAAGATAAATGTAGTATACAATCTTTTTGCTCTTAAGAATGACATCTATATAAGACATCATCAAAACTAATCATATCTAACTGTTTTGAATAATGAAAATTCAGAATTAATTTGGTAAACTTTAGAATTTTGTGTTGGGCGCTCCTATGTAAAAAAATTTTGTGCTGGGCGCTCCTTGGTAAAAGTTCGTTGGTCAGTCTCCACCTTAGATAACGACGTTAACTTTTTCTAACGGCGTTGTGCTGGTTGCACCTTTTTAAAAGTTTGTTGGTATTTTTGGTCCATTTAATAGTTAATTGTGTTGGACGCTCCTGAGTCAATAGTTTATTGGCCAAATCGCACCTTAACCCTTAAAATAATTTAAAACTTACCTAACCCTTTCTACCCGCTCTACCTCCCCTCCCCTCCTAAGCTAAGGGTGTGTTTGATTTGAGAGAGGGGAGAGGTAGATGTTCCCATCCCTTGTCTAGTTGAAACTTTTGGAGGGGCGCTAAACTTTATGACGATTTTACCTTCATATTTTTATGATATTTCCAACCTGGTTGGTGGGTCTCCATAGTAGTTCATACTTCGTACCTTTTCTCTTTTTTTCCTTTTTCTTTTTTTCTTTTGGGACGAACAGGAGCATGAGAAACCCAATTGTGAGAATCAAATAACATCACCGGTGAGAATAATTTGTTAGCTCCCTGCCTTTCATCGGTGAGCATTGTGTTGTGTGAATCAATTCAAGAGCATTGTGAGAAAACCTTTTAACTCCCTGCATTTTCTCTTTTGTCTAGCTTACTAGTGAGAATGATATGGAGGCCGCAAGTCTCTTAATTTAAATAAAGAACACTGAAAAACTGAGGAGGAAATTTTTTCCCATTTTTATCAAATCTCTGGTCTCTGCTTTCCTTGGTCTCGTTGCCGTCGTCCAACCTCGTTGCTGCTTCTCGTCGTCCTATCGGAGCCTACGCCTTTACGTATCTGCTGGGTTATTTCTGCCTTTTTGAATCATTAAGGTATCAACTTCTACTTCCCATCCCACGCCTCTGCTTGTTGGTGCGATGTCCTTCTGCTGTCACGGATAGAAGAATAGGATGAGCTTGTTTTTGGTTGTTCACAATTCTTGCGTGGTTTATTAGTTATTTTGTTCTTCTGATACTGAATCTGCGTGGGAATAAATTTGTTGCTAATCTTTGTCTTGTGTGCTTAATGAGAGAAAATAAATATTGACATTGGTTGAATTGTTGGGCAAAAAATAGGTGCTTCTTGGGAATTACCAGATGCGAATTTTGTTGGCTAAATTGTTTTTGTTTGTCTGTACTTTTTCCTTCCCCTAATTTAAGTTTGCCTTCTCTTCTGGATATGTCGCTGAAGTTCTTTATGGTCCTGCAATATGATTGCTCATGATTCCCTAGTGTGCATTTCTTTCTTAAAACAATTTTTTTTAATGGAATGATGAAGGGGTTTGTATCCAGCTTAGTAGTTCTGCACTAAAGGTTTTTTTTTTGGGTGTGTGGGGGTGTTAGATATGATGTTTTGGTCATTTATTTATTTTATCTTTTCAATATATACTGATTCTTTTTAGTATTCTAGGTGCACTGTCTGTTCTTAAAAAAAATCTTGGAATGATCTACTGTATATATAAAACGGGTACTTCTGCTCAAAGTGTGAATCGTGTGAGATATTTCTTGTGCAGGGACAAACTTCTCATGGTTTTCAGTTTTTACATGTGTAACTGCCTAATATGAACTTTACTTAACGGTTTCTATTTTGACTTTTAATGTCAATATTTAATATCTTTGAGAATCCTCTCTCATAATCGAAGTAATAAGCTTCACATATGAACTTTACTTATTGGTGTGTAAACTATATATAAGATAGTGAAGTAAACTGTGCTGGAATACTGTTTATTGTTGAGCTCAGGCTTCTCTTTCACCCCTAAGGATATCCTTTAAACCTCTTCATTTTTTTTTTAACATCATGAAGTACTATTCCCCTTCAGTAAGATAGTGAAATCAGTGTAATATAGTGTGTCTTGTTGGCAGAATGGCAAGTACAGTGGAGGATTGGTCGTAGTATGGAACTTCTATGGAGGTGAGTGTCTGCAGTGCTCATTATTTATTTATTTCTTAAATATTTGAGTCAGAAAAATTGATTCATTAAAACCTACTTTTTCCTTCCAGGAAAAGGACAAACTTGTTGGAGAAGTAATCCGTTATATGCTTTTTAAAACTCATCAGAACTCAGGCTGCCCAATTAAGAGAACTGAGCTTACTCAACTGGTTACGAAAAACTATCACCAGCGTAACCTTCCTACTTCAGTGATAAATGAGGCCAAAGAGAAGCTTTCAAGCATATTTGGCTATGAAATGAGAGAGCTTCAAAGATCTCAACCATCATTAAAAACCAGGCACAGCTTTCTCAGCAAAGTGAGAAATGAAATTGTCCTTATTTCAGTTCAGATCATGCAAGACATTGACAATAGGCACCCTCTAGAATCTCAATATTATTTTCAGTGAAATTTTGATGAATAATTTGAGCAATATATGCAAACTTAATATGGAACCACTATATGGTCCTTTTGCTTTTTAATCATATCTTGCATGGGTGTGGTTACTAAATTTTTATGCATATTTCTAAGTGAATGATATGCAAATTTAATGGGCTTGATTGTTAAAAACTTTTACCCTGTTTAGAGGTGTATATATACAAGTTTTTATTGATATTGTAATAAGGTGTGCATATATGGTTAAAAAGAAGCAAGGGGAAAAGAAAAAAAAAACTGTAATGCATTCCTTTTACCACGTCAAATCTGTCTGTAATCCTCTCCTAGTTGTAAACGTGTCCATTTCTCTAATTATACTTGCATGCTTTCTTCCAGATGTTGCAGATTCAAAATCATATGTCCTCATAAGTCAGCTGCCTTCCAATGTATATAAAAAATATGTTGATGATGAAAATAGTGCACATCTGAGTGGTTTCACTTTTGTCATTGTTAGCATAGTACATCTTGCTGGTGGGAAAATTACTGCAGGTATGATTGTAGATTTAGTTTCATGATTTATTTATGTATGCATAAGCAAATGTTAGACTTTTGATCGTCAAATGCAACTATGTTAAAGTGTCCAGATATGTTAGGTCAGTGTAAAAGGAATCTGTGAAAATATATGGTTTGAAATGCTGCTTGATGAACTTCAATTTTCTTCTTTTTCATCAATCAAGTAGCATTAGCATTGCAGAGAATCTGGTCTGTCAGGATAGAACCAGGAGCTTGATTGGCCTTCTTTTTTCGGTGGAAAAATAAAGAACAATATGATTGAGGTGATTTACACACCTATTCATCAACAATCAGTTGTTTTTCTTTTCAAGAACCTAGTTTGATGTTTGCTTATCCAAACTGGGAATGATTAACATATACTCTCATATTGAGTGAGAGAATGGTATTCCTACCCTTTTCCTCTCTGTTTCTTTGATTTTTGTAGCTTATTGTAAAAATACCTTACTCTTAGGGGTTGCTATTGTAAATTTTTCTTTAGCTCCAGGTTTATAAATTGTCCATTACCTTTAACTGCATAATAGAAGTATAGGTTCGATGATGGAATACAATTTACTGCTCTTTCTCTACTCCTTCCTTTTTAATAATATTTTACCCTTCAGCTGCTTTGTTTGTAACCTGATGGGACTCCTTCTTGAGAATGCTCTGTAGAAAGTCTCTTTAGCCATATGAGGAGAATGGGTTTGTCTGAAAATGAAGAAAGCCATCCCCTACTTGGAAACGTCAAGCATGCATTAGAACTTCTTGTTCAACAAAGGTGAGCATTGGCTTGATGTAGTGATTTTTTTAATGAGTTGTTTCAGTTCATGGTCCGTCTACTTTACCAAAATTAATCTCTCAAGAGGAATGAAGTATCTTCTTTCTGGGTTATCTTTTCCTTCGTAGATATTTACAAAAGGACAATGTCAATGGTCCTAAAGGCAATACTTTATTTTATGATCTTGCTGAAAGATCTTTAGATGGACCCATTAGTGACAAGATCAAAGAATATGTATCTCAGGTACTGTATACAAGTCTTTGTGGTCATTGTCTCTTTCTTGCGTTTGTTTAATTCAAAATCAAGTTAAACTATTGACAATAAAAACTCAATGCATGATAAATAAATATTATAAATAATATGTATTTTCTTCATCAAAAAATAAATAATACTTTATTTATAAATAACAAATTTATGTGAAAATATAAATATAAATAACAAATAATAAAAGGAGGAGGTGATCAAATCATAAAGGGGAAAATGTTCAATACATTAAATAAAAACAGAAATATCTTATCAAAGAAAAAATAAATAACATCTAATTAATACAAGTGAGAATGATATATTATAGCTTATTAATTAATAACTAATAAATGTATCAATAATTAATCATTATAAAAACAAACAGAATGATAAATAAAGGGTTCAAATAGGATATACTATGTTTGTTTCCATATTTTGTTATTTCATATATATTATATATTATACAATTAATAACCAAAAAAAAAACCCCAACTAAATAGACATCTTTATATTTTCTTAACAAGAAGAAACAAAAAGAATATATCAATGCTTTAAAAAAAAAAGATAATACTTGTATGAATAGATCCTAAAATGTAAGTTTTAGAAGAAGAAATAATTACGGGGACCAAACATAAAGATAAGAGTTATAAATTTATAAGGAATAAGAATCAGTAGTAATGACAAGATTTATAAATATAAATAACATATATAAAACGAGGATGAGGTCAAATTATAAAAGAGAAAGGGTTTAATACATTAAATAAAAAACAGAACTTAAAGAATGATTATTGATAAATAAATAAACAATATAAATAAGAGAAATAAGGGGAGGATTACATAGTGAGAATGATAGCTTTTAGTGAATTAATGTATCAAACAAATGTGTATAAGAAAAATATCAAACAAACAAAATTTAGAGGCCACCAATTTTTTTTATGGGTAAACTCGTAAATGATAATAATGGTTATTTATGCATTCAAATATTGAAATGTTTATTAATAATTTGTTATTATTTTTTCATATTAATAAATTATAGAAGGTCAGAGATCAAGAGTCACAGAGGAGAGGGGTGGTGGGCGAGGTGCTGATTAAAAAAGAGTGAAACTGCAGAATGAGAGTTATCGTGACAGGAAGAGAGGTTGAGATCGAAATTCAATTTTAGGCAGACGAAGAGAAGATTTAGATGAATGATTTTTTTATGATTCTCCAATTTTTTATGATACTGTAATAAAATATATTGAAATAAATTTAAAAACAACAAAATTTGAGATTTTCATAAATTTATTTTATAAATTTTTTTATTCCAATAATATGAAATTTGAAAATCACCTAAGATTTTCAAATTTGAAATTTAACAAAATCATAACTTCTTAATTTATTATGGCTAGGTCAACTCATTAACTAAATCTCTGAATGATGGGGAGAAAAATTTATAGATTCATCATTAATTTCATATCATTATAAAATTTAAATCAATACTAAGTAAATATATAAATGAATAAAATGATGTAATTTATTAAAAAAGAGAAAACTGAGGAGCAAAATAGGTGGAAACCCAATTATTCAAACTTTAAGATAAGAGGCTCAAAACAAATTGACCGGACATGGTACTACTCTAATTTTAACGGTTAGGAAAGGACCAAAATAAAAATTTGCGTCAATAACTTAAATGTTGAAGAAAATTTAATTTATTCTTTTTATTTAGTTTTAATTACTAAGGTGCGATTATTATTTTCATTTAAAATTATAATCATAATTTTGTGATGAAAAATAAACTTACCTACATTCCATTCTCATGTTTTATCTTTGACAAAAAAAAAATTCTCATGTTTTTTCTCACTCACACTCCGGAAAGCGGCAACACTCGGTCGGTGGCTGCAATATCCCGTAACCCTATTCTGCCCCTATTTTCACGGTAGAAAGTGAAGAGACGATGTGAGGATTGGGCGTTGTCACCTGGAGAGACAACCGTTGTTGCCGTTTCAGGTGTGGGTTGTGGTAGAGAGTCCGTCGTTGCCGTTTCAGGTGTGGATTGTGGCAGAGAGTAGCATTCATCAATTCGACTGTTTTTCCCTACTGTAGATTTTGATCGTCTACATGTGTTTTGTTGGATATGATTAGTTTTGATGATGTCTTATATAGATGTCATTCTTAAGAGCAAAAAGTTTGCATACTACATTTATCTTATATTCTTACATTTAATGTAGATGTAATATTGATATGAAGAAGATGGAAGTTGGAATGGCTCAATTCGGAGTTAAAATGATCAAAAACGAGCTTCAAGATGAATTGCCTCGAATTCCCGTCAATACCCGAGTATCCAACATCCATTCTCGAGTATCAGGCTTTAATTGTTGAGTATGGACTTCAATACTCGAGTATGTCACTTAAATACTCGAGTATGGTGCATAAACAGCAGCTTCTATGCTTAAATCCCGACAATACCCGAGTATGGATCAACAATACTCGAGTATGACACTACTCTGATCAGCTCTGTTCTACGTTCAGCTTCGGGCGACCTCTGGTAATTCGACAATATCTCCCAACCCAGAGATCGGATTGGGGTGAAACCAATTTTGTTGAAAGCTAGACTTCTAACCGGTTCTAGTCGCACAAGAATCAAGTCCCAAAGAGGTCATATGAGAGAGATATGAATTTGTGAAGATGACAGTGACATCACCGTCACACTGCTGACCATGCCTCAATGTTTTGGGTATATCTCACAAACTAGAAATCCGATGAAGCTGAAATTGGTGCCATTTGAAAGAAGACTCAAAGGGCTTTCTATCAAGACTTGAACCAACCTACACGGAGTTCATACAAGGAAGTTATGATCTTCGAAAGTTGACACTCGAAATACTGGAAGCAACAGAGTTCGAATCAAAGACTTCCGATATAACTGAGCAGCATAGATACCCGAGTATAAGCATTGAATACTCGAGTATGGTCGAGTTAGAAGCGTCTGGCATATCTGTATCACAGAGATACTCGAGTATGAGTATGGGATACAAGAGTATGTTCGGTAAACATACTCCCGCTGTATCGAGACATTGGATCGTGATTCTGGAATTAAATACTATTAATGAAGATCTTTAATGATTGAGTAAATACCCTTTTTGGTCCCTGGAAAAAACACGGATGCCCTTTTTGGTCCCTGAAAAAAAATAAGTCACTTTTAGTCCCTAAAATGGAAAAATAAGGTCCCTTTTAGTCCTTTTGATCATTTTTTTGCACATTTTAATCCTCGAAATTCCCAAAAGGTACTTTTAGTCCCTAAAAAGGACCAAAATGACATTTCTTTTACTCAGGGACGAAAAAGGGTCAAATGTGTTTTTCCAGGGACCAAAAAGGGTATTTACTCTTAATGATTTGATTATTGACCGATTCTGCTCATAATGTTCAAATATTCTAGTTATAATACAGGATTATTATGGGTAACGAAATATCCGCATATGCACTCTGATACGAAGCAGAAAAGGAAAAGACGCAAACGCACAAGAAGCAACGAAGAAACATTCGTCTGTCTATCACTGAATCATAGGCTGAGACTGTCATTACAAAGGAATGATTTCAAATGAATGAGAATTAATGCAGCGAAGAACGAATAAGGAATGTTCTGCATTTGAATTCAAACACAGAAGCCACAGCTACAACGGACACAAACCAAATCAGTATAAATAGGAGAAGACTTGACCGATCAAACTACCCAAAAATATGCAGCAGTGAAAGAGCAAAACGCACAAGCAGAAAGATACTCTCGAGAGATTAGTTCCGCTAAGCTCTTGTGAGATACTTTCTGAATACTTCTTGCCGATACTTTCGAATACTTTCGGCCAATACTTTCAATACTTTCGGCTAATACTCTGCAATACTTTCGGCCAATACTTTCAATACTTTCGGCCAATACTCTACAATACTTTCGGGCAATACTTTGCAATACTTTCTAATACTCTGTACTTCAGTGTTTATCACATATCTACTCAGTGAGGAGTTTTGTAATCATTTGATTATATGTTTATCTGTAAATCTTAAGGTTATGGAACCTTAAGTGTGGGTTATTCAATTACAACTTGTAAGGGGAGTGAGTCCTAGGGAAAGGATCATCTCGAGTGCGAGTGTGTAATTGAGATTGTAAAGTCCCTGAGTGGTTCGGGCGGTTGTAAAGTCCTGGAGTGTTTCTAGGCAAGAGTGAAATCCCGAGTGTTTCGGGTAAGTTAGTGAAATCCGGAGTGTTTCGGGGACTGGACGTAGGTCAAGAGTTAGACCGAACCAAGATAACTACTCTGTGTCAATCTCCTCTTCCCTATCTTTACTTTACCTTGATATATATCTGTTGTATGGGTGACCGAGTATCTAGCAAAAGAATTTTTGTAATCACCTATTCACCCCGCTCTAGGTGATATTCCACCTTCATTTGGTATCAGAGCGTAGGTTTCTCAGTTGGGCTTAACATCCCGAGATAAAGATCATGGAAGGAATATTACCTGAAGGTGCCTCAATCAACAGACCACCTAAGAAGAAGAAAAACAACAAGAAAATGAAAAAGAGGTATTTGATCCTGAACTTACTCTTGATGAATTACTTTCTGAATACAATGAGATTGCAAGGGAACTCATTAATACCAGAAAGGAAAACAAATTGCTTAAACAACAAACAAAAAACCCACTTCTTGTTTCAAATTGTGGAAACTCTGCTTGTCCTGATAAAAATACAAAACCTACTTATGATTAAATGTTTACTGAATACAACCTTGTTCAACATGAGTTTGAAGAACTTGCGAAAAAACATTGTGCTTTAAAAAAGAGGAATACAACTCTTGAACAGCAAGTAGAAAATCTTTCTTCACCTGAAAATATCATATGTGACAAGTGTCCTATTCTGGAAAAGAAAAATGAGTATCTTACAAAAACTCTTGAGAAATTTACTAAAGGTAGTGAAATGCTAAATGTTATTCTAAAAGATCAAAGGGTCACTAATGATCGATCAGGTATAGGATATAATCCTATTTTTGACAAAAAGGAAGGAAAGAAGAAAACAGTGAAAAATCTTATTTGAACTATTTTCGAAATCAGTTCACTACCTCATCTTGTTTTCATAGGAAAGATAGAAGATATAAGCCTGTTGGTAATTATCAATGGGTACCAAAGGGAACTTATATTTTACCTAAGGTTCGAACTAACAGTGAAGGACCCAAGTATAAGTGGGTACCAAAATGTCCATCTATTGCCTTATGTGTGCAGACTGATTTCAAAAATAATAGACACAAAGGTACAGAGAAGATGAGGAATCAAAGAGCTTCTTATGAACCAAAAAGGAGATCCTCTCAAGTACCAAGCAAAAGACTCATGAAGTCTATACCCCTTGAGACAACTTTGCAGAAACCCATCGAAAGACATAAGAGGCAGTGGGTAAGCAAAGTCGGTCCTCTAAGTACCTAAAGTAAAGGTATACAATGGTAAAACCTCCTTTCCTATCATCTGAAATATACATTGAGGTTTTATATGTTGTAGCCTTAGGAATAAGCATTGCAAACTATTTTGAAATTATTTTATCCCTTAAAAATCCACTTAGTAAGTTTATAAAGGGATTGCAATGTTTAATAGTTTAATTCTTTTGTATACATGATGATTTGAAAAGAAAGTATCTCTTTTATGCATAAAATTAAGTTTAGTTCATTATGCTCAATTATGTTGAATTGATCATATTCATAAGAGCATGCAAATTTTGGTTCCTACAAGCTAACGTTGATTGGATCCAAGTAAGGTTGGATACCAAGAAAGAAAAAGACTTATATGGTTTTGTAGGATGAGAAAAAGCTTCTCAAGAATGCAACATAGAGAAATAATTCAAGTCATGAGGAAGCTAAATAGGCTATGCTTGATGTTGATAATGAACGTCAAAAAGGGAGACATCTACATCAATCCATCTCAATCAAGCAAGCTTTTACAAGGACAAGAGAATTACGGTGACATCTAAACCTTGCCCTATATTGTGCCTATATGAAATTCATATTGGAGAAATGAATAATTGTCCATCATTGCATTCCATTAGCAATCAATCATTTATGTCCTTCAAAACGTTTTCAAATTACTAAATAGACCAAAAGTCAATTTGTGCATTACCTTCTAAGTTTATGTTTTTGAAATGCACAATTCGAAATTGGTTTGATTCACTTTGTCTCGTGAAAATGCATACACACGTTTTGAAAATTATTCATACTTTGAAAGCATTTCAGATAGATTTGAAAAATACCTTGATTGCATTCAAATGATGTTTTTCAAAATGGGAAGTTAATGTTGTATACTGAATATCGGATATGCTTCAAATCTGTTTTGTAGAATTTTCCCCATCCTTCACATTTTGATCTTTGGAAATCAATGTGTTGCTTGAACTCTTTTGTTTCATTCTCTAACTAGTTAGACTTCATGTCTAATAAGTTATCCATCTCTGAGTTTCAAGTTAGTTCCCCATAAAAGAATTCGATATGTGAGTGTGGTATGCTTACTGCACAAATTCTAATTGGCCAAGTTATTTCAAGCTTTATAAATGTTCATTAGTGCATTGAATGATAATGCATTAACCATTAATGGAATAGCTCACTAGGATAATATTCTGGAACTCTAGTCAATGAGTTTGTGCTTCACCATTCATGAATCCTAGTAGTAGTAATGTTGACTCAAATTGATATACCTTGCCTTCATCCATCTTTGAGTAATTATATCCAAATTCTTGCTTTGAATGTTCATATACTTTCAAAACTATTTTCTAAGAAGCAAGATTATCTCTTGGTCATAGCAAGGTCATTATGCTTATATATTTCCGTTGTGCTAGGAACATTTCTTTAGTATTCTACCTTCATGACTTTTGCTTCTGAATAAACTCCTCAACTTGTTAAGGGAAATGTTCAACATATTCTCCAAATCTGAAGCATACTGATACATTCCTTAAACTGTTAATTTCCACCATGTTTAGAGTGAAAGTTTCCAACATATTTCAAAAATGAATTTTTCATACATTAAAATCTTAATTTTCGAAATGCATTATCATGATTTGAAAGAACAAGTGAGATTAGAAATAATCTGCACATTTCATTAGCATTTCTAACAAATCTAATCCCATTGGAAAATTACATGCATTCTCTTCAATGACATCTCTCCTACATCAAGTGTATCTATAAACTGTCATTGAGAAATAACATTCTTGGCATCATTTAGTTGTTACCCTCTGTATCTCATTGGATTAAACTTATTTGATTGGGTAAAATTATGTTTTGATTTTTAATTGGATTATTATACTCTTTGTTCAAATATCATATGATTTATTTCTGTAAGAACATGAGAGTTGTCTTGTCTAACCTTGTGTGGATTCAAGAAACATTGAGTAGCAGGGAGTATCTAGTACTTTGTTTTGCAGGATGCTCAACGAGTAGCTTTGAACTGATAATACCCGAGTATATGTCACAATACTCGAGTAATATCGGAATTTAACCTGGTCATTAAGTGCACAATAGTCCAATACTCGAGTATCCTAGATTCATACTTGAGTCGCAAGGCGAGACTAAAAGAAATTCCTGAAATCACCGGTACTCGAGTATCCTCAAGTCATACCCGGGTACTGACGAACTAAAGAAGCTACTGATCATGAAGCATCTCAAACCATACTCGAGTAGGTAAGTGCAATACTCGAGTACTGTGCGTTGTTATCATCTGAGAAAATCATCCCTGAATCATATTCTTGATGCTTAATGATCAATTTTCACATCAAATAAATTCCAAGTGTTCACAATACACACTTGAAATGAGGTATTTCAGTATTTACTTTAATATATCTGAGTATTGCATACTTGAGTATTAATTGCTGTTACGCGAGTAGTGGGGCAATACTCAAGTATTCAAGTGGAATACTCAAGTACTGTCGGGCTGCCTATCTGATTTAATGCAGCATTTGATAAGTCTGATTCATTTGTTGTGCGTCATTTTATAAATGGAAAGGCATGTGTTTGAAAAGCATCATATATGAATTGGCGTCAGGCTTCTTTGGATGTGTTGTATCATTTATTCAATGTTTTACCCAAAGATTCCTTAAATGCAAAAGCATCAAAAAGCCATCAGTATCTATTCATTTTGACTAATCATCTCTGATCTATATCTATTCTTTTTGCAAAAGCACCAAATTGGTGTCTGGACTTGAATGGAAAAAGCATCATTTTTATATACTACTCTTTATCTTCACTTGATCAAGATTTTGGAAAACGTCATATACTATGTGCATCACCTATGCTTTATCCTCAATTCATTTAACATTGGCATCACACCATTATTTGGTATTATTAGAGAGAATGCATTCATTAAGGGGAGCTTCACATTCACATATGTTTTATATCTTTAAAAGCTCATCTCCTTGATTTGAATAAAATTATCTTTAAATAATGCTCATCCGCACTCACTATGATTTATTAGTTTTGATGATGAGTTAATATCATATTTTCCTTTCATTATCTCAATTTGAAAATATCATACAGAAAGGAATATTTGGATATCTGATTGCACTAACAATTCTCTCCTGCAAGAAAGTTTTACAATTATGACAGGAGAACTCAGTCTGTGCAAAGACTTTCCTAAATATACTACAAGGAAAAACTATTACATTGAGGAAAGATGTTTTGATTACACTGAAGCTGTGATATGCTCTACAAAGTAGAAGAAAACCTCTTGAAGCCAGCTGAGATATATTCTGCAGAAGAGCTATATGAAGAAAAGGAAAAGGATGGAAATGATCTCATACAAGATGAAAGCAAGCAAATGGCCTTCATTGATCATTCATCAATTTGCACAACCTACATGAGCATTTCTGAACTTTATCCTTTTATATTCAGTAAATTTTGCAAATGTTTGGTATTTATATGCTTTAAATGTAAAAGATTTCTTGAAAACCTCTCCAAATTCTCTTAAATTTGTTTTCATAAAAACATTCCAAATTGCATCATATTAAGAATGAAAACAATTTCAAATGGGGGAGAGAAAATCAGTTCTTTGATTCTGTCTAATTTGGTTTCACATTTGCCTCTACAACCATCTCTTCTTTACTTCAACTTTTTGCTAATGACAAATAAGGGGGAGAGAATGACAAGAAATATATATTGGGTTTATTAGCTTTTCATATTCATAAATATTTTTCTCAAAGTATTTGCCATCATCAAAAAGGAGGAGAATGTTGGATATGATTAGTTTTGATGATGTCTTATATAGATGTCATTCTTAAGAGAAAAAAGTTTGCATACTACATTTATCTTATACTTTGACTGATTCTTACATTTAATGTAGATGTAATGTTGATATGAAGAAGATGGAAGGTGGAATGGCTCAATTCGGAGTTAAAATGATCAAAAACGAGCTTCAAGATGAATTGCCTCGAATTCCCGTCAATACCCGAGTATCCAACATAAATACTCGAGTATGGTGCATAAACAGCTGTTTCTATGCTTAAATCCCGACAATACCCGAGTATGGATCAACAATACTCGAGTATGACACTACTCTGATCAGCTCTGTTCTACGTTCAGCTTCGGGCGACTTCTAGTAATTCAACAATATCTCCAAAACCAGAGATAGGATTGAGGTGAAACCAATTTGGTTGAAAACTAGACTTCCAACCGGTTCTAGTCGCACATGAATCAAGTCCAAAGGAGGTCAGATGAGAGAGATATGAATTGTTGAAGATGACAGTGACATCACCGTCACACTGCTGACCATGCCTCAATGTTTTGGGTATATCTCACAAACTAGAAATCCGATGAATCTGAAATCGGTGCCATTTGAAATAAGACTCAAAGGGCTTTCCATCAAGACTTGAACCAACCTACACGGAGTTCATACAAGGAAGTTATGATCTTTGAAAGTTGACACTTGAAATACTGGAAGCAACAGAGTTCGAATCAAAGACTTCCGATATAACTGAACAGCATAGATACCCGAGTATAAGCATTGAATACTCGAGTATGGTCGAGTTAGAAGCTTCTGGAATATCTGAATCACAGAGATACTCGAGTATGAGTATGGGATACTCGAGTATGTTCGGTAAACATACTTCCGCTGTATCGATACTTCGGATCGTGATTTTGGAATTAAATACTATTAATGAAGATCTTTAATGATTTGATTACTGACCGATTCTGCTCATAATGTTCAAATATTCTAGTTATAATACAGGATTATTATGGGTAACGAAATATCCGCATATACACTCGATAACGAAGAGAAAAGGAAAAGACGCAAACGCACAAGAAGCAACGAAGAAACATTCGTCTGTCTATCATCGAATCATAGGTCGAGACTTGTCATTACAAAGGAATGATTTCAAATGAATGAGAATTAATGCAGCGAAGAACGAATAAGGAATGTTCTGCATTTGAATTCAAACACAGAAGCCACGGCTACAACGGACACAAACCAAATCGGGATAAATAGGAGAAGACTTGACCGATCAAACTACCCAAAAATATGCAGCAGTGAAAGAGCAAAACGCACAAGCAGAAAGATACTCTCGAGAGATTAGTACCGCTAAGCTCTTGTGAGATACTTTCTGAATACTTCTTGCCGATACTTTCGAATACTTTCGGCCAATACTTTCAATACTTTCGGCTAATACTCTGCAATACTTTCGCCAATACTTTCAATACTTTCGACCAATACTCTACAATACTTTCAGGCAATACTTTGCAATACTTTCTAATACTCTGTACTTCAGTGTTTATTACATATCTACTCAGTGAGGAGTTTTGTAATCATTTGATTATATATTTATCTGTAAATCTTAAGGTTATGGAACCTTAAGTGTGGGTTATTCAATTACAACTTGTAAGGGGGAGTGAGTCCTAGGGAAAGGATCATCTCGAGTGCAGAGTGTGTAATTGAGATTGTAAAGTCCCGGAGTGGTTCTGGGCAGTTGTAAAGTCCTGGAGTGTTTCTAGGCAAGAGTGAAATCCCAGAGTGTTTCTGGGTAAGTTAGTGAAATCCTGGAAGAATTTTTGTAATCACCTATTCACCCCCCTCTAGGTGATATTCCACCTTAATGTTTGCCCTAGTGTGGTTGCATCCTGAGCGTCTTTTCCTGAAACGGTAAAGTTGATATTATTTGAATTCTTGGCATTTATTGGGATGAGTAATTCGGTTGTATCTTGATTACTAGTGGTTGCTAATCGGTTCTTTTACCTTCAAACCTTCCTCGTTTTCTCTCTCTCTCTCATGTCTTGCTAGTTCTTTTGATTTTGTCGTTGCTTTAGCTCCCTTAGTTTTATTCTCCATCTTGATTTTCAAACCTCCTACGGCCCTACCCGATATTTTTCTCACTCCTCACTCTACCGCTCTTCTCTTTCAATCTCATCCTGCTCCTCACTTTGCCTCTTCGATCGGCATTCGGCGATGCTCCGACCTCCATCTTGCTCTTAACTGCTGCCTCATTCTCACGGCACGAGTCTCACCTTTCTCTACAAATAGAAATCGCTCCAACTCTCGTCTGGATCTTACTCGAGAACACATCCGATTGGGGATTTAAATCTGGTACTTCCTCGTTGCCTCTCAATCTCTCAATTTTTGGATCACAACTCAACATTGTCGGTTTTTCCTTGGTGCTGGTGTGTGCATGTATACAAACTCCTTCTCTCTTTATTTGTTTTGCTGTGTTCGTATGGTATGAAAATCTTCTAGTTGCCGTGAGTTTAGTTGAAGTTATGGTTCCATTTGTAAGGCTGTCTTTGCTGATTGTAAATCCAAGAAAAAAAAACAGGGGAAAATGATTGGGGATTGACCAAAATTGATTAAGTTTGCGGCACAGCTTATATTGGGTATTTTTATATATTTTTCATGGTCATTACCTCTGCTAAAAATTTACGGTTATGTGTTGTTTTCTTTCTCGTATGAGATATATGGATTGGAAAATTGTATTCTTTATTTTAATTTGTTCTTAGTTTGGTTGTTCCAAGTTTGATGATTAAAGAGCATTGGATTATAGTTGGAACAAATGAAGTTAGGAGGTTATGAGAAGAAAAATATTCTCGGAGCTTGCCAATTAGGAAATGCATTTTAAGTGTTTGATAAAATGTTTGGAAGAAAGGAAGCTTATGTGGAAAAGCATTCTCATATTATTATTTTTCTGGTGGAGAAGAATTTGTGTACTGTTTTGAATCATTCTGGATTTTATTATTGTTTAAAGATGAAATTTGGAAGTCTTGTAACTTTGTGATAATGATAGAAAGATGTTGATTGGAAATTTCAAGGATTAAATCTGCTTACTTTGTGCTAGCCTTTGTGATGTCTATGAAGTGTTTGATGATGTGTTCATCAAGAGAGATTATGGGTTATAATCTGACATTGGTATGTAGCTTGGGGGCAATTTTGATTAGAGTACAAAGGGTTTGGTGTTTTAGTTCACAAACTTGTGGCTTTCCTGATTCTTTATCATGCTTTGTACAGGTCAACAATAAGACACAAGATTATTC
The DNA here is from genome assembly GCA_025563575.1 of Acacia pycnantha. Taxonomy (NCBI): domain Eukaryota; kingdom Viridiplantae; phylum Streptophyta; class Magnoliopsida; order Fabales; family Fabaceae; genus Acacia; species Acacia pycnantha. Next base: position 279,275 of record JAMWYP010000114.1, read on the forward strand.
CCCATGTTGTATCATGGTTTACTGGGGAGGCCATTCAAGGAGAGGAGTTTGGAGACCTAGAGGGTGATGAAGATGAAGACATTGTGGAAGATGAGGATGAGGATGACGAAGATGAAGATGAGGATGATGATAACAATTAAGACGAAGAACAAACCAAGAGCAAAAAGAAGGTATTTAGGAACTGATATATGCTGATTTCAGTTGTTTGAGTGTCAAATCTTAATTTGTTGTGGTGTGCTATTGTGTGTATTGTTGGATTTTTTAGCCTATGATACCTCTGTTTTGTTAACAGTGACCATTTTTTAGCTATTGCACATTAGTTACCACTTTCTTTTAGTTTTGTATATGGAAATTTGTTGAAAACTCAAATAAACAAATTTTCCCTCTTTTTAAATACCACTAAAAAAATTGCATATTGACTCTGAACTGTCACATTTGCTAGCACTTGCTTCAATATATATTGCAATTGCTGGTTCAAATTAAGCATATTGATAAACTTGCTTGCTGAGAGTGTTCAATTCCATACTCTGATCTATTATTTGCAAATTTAGTGTCATGAGGTTATTGTGATTTCTGCAAAAATATTGCTGACACTTTGCACTAAACCTTGATTTAATTGGGACATGCTGATAAGTCAATTCATTGTTATTATGTGATAGCACAATTTCTACAATTACTGCTATGCTGTGATTTGAACCTTTTGTCTAAGAAATGGATTGAATTTAGATTGGCCTGATTCAAGTTTAACAGTTTGCTTGGTATCAGCAAGTTGATACATTAATTGCTATTAGACTTATCTTTGAATGAATGAGACAAGAAAGATCATTTTGATCTAAATTTGTCTTACTGCCCCAAAGTTTTTTAGGGGAATGGTTGATTACTCTTAACTCTGTTTTTGACATATTGGTGTGATCTTAATTGGAGATTTTGCTGTGATAAAATGGATCTCTCTGCTCGACAACCACTTTTGTTGGATATCATGATGCTGACATTAGTTTTTCCTTGCAGGAACTTTATGGGAAAGAACTTCAAGGAAATCAATCCATACCTCCTTGTATCCTTGAGCCTTTACCAGTTGATCAGAACCATGGCCAAGGAAGAACTATCAAGGAGAAGAGTGATGTACAAGTTGATGAGAATTGTTGCTATCAGAGTTTGAGGAGATTTCGTTCACACGGTTGTCCCTTTCCTTACTTTCTTGAATTGTTTGTGAAATCATATGTTGGATTGATTGTTTAGAATAAGTGTGGGAGAGGGGACTAATCTGGTAGTGAAAGGTAGAAAAAATTGTTTTGCTCCACCGTTATGGTAGTAGCCTTATTTCGTTAGTCTATGCTTGCATTGACTACAAGTGTGTGGGAAGAATGGATTTGAGTGTGTGTGTTGTTCTGATTGCATTATAAAAGGATTGATTGCATTATTGTGAAAAACGAATTCCTGTACACTTGAACTTCTTTGCACTCTAATATGCTATTTGTTCTGGGCTTGAAAAATTGAATATTGGAGATTATTTTTCATTAGTAATCGTAGAATTAAGCTTGATTAAGATATGCGAATTTTGATTTGGTTAGCTGATTCGACACAATCAATACAGAAAGGAGTGATTATTCATGGCAGTAGGATCATTTTGGTGTATAATTTTGTATATGTTTATGTGCTAGAGGAATTAACCTTGGATGGAAGGAATTTTGAGCCTGATTTCATTTCTTAATATTGAGTGCACACTCCCTAGTGCTGCTAGTTCTCTCTAGAACTTGTCCTAGCTCTTGATTGAGGCCACATATGTGCATGAGAGGAATTGTAAAGGATGGAGGCATTTGATTCTAAACCTTATTTATACCCAAACACAAACCTAAAACACTTTTAACCTTTGCTAACCACTTTGAGCCATTCATTTTCTTTTCTCTACATCATTGACCAGTTGAGTAGAATGCAATATTATATTTGCAGAACATTGTCTGCTTCTGAAATGGAAACAAAATCTAGTGACAAGTTTGAAATTAATATTTTAAGTTGTGTTGAGTTCAAGGTCAATGAAAGTGTGTAGAAGTAATCAGTTGTGATGTATTATGCTTACGGACTTGATCTTTGAAAAAAAGAGTGAAAGGAAAAGAAAAAATATAGAAAGAAAAAAAATTGAAAAAAAAAGAGGAAAAAAAAGAATTGATTATAGAAAAAGGCATGAAAAGGGGAAAAACAAGTGTACAAAAAAAAAACCAAAGCAAAAGCCAATATGAAAAAGAAAGAGAAAAGAAAAAAAAAGAGAGAGAGAGCAAAGAAAGTGTACAAAAGAAAGGATCAATCATCATGCAAAAGCATAGTAGTGTAGAAGCTGATGAAACTATTTGCATAGATGATTAGAATTGACTTTATTTGTGTTTCAGCTTTGATTGATGAGCCGTATAAATACAAAAATAACTAAGAAGCTGGTTATTGTTTTACATACTTCTTAAATGTGCATTTTTGCTTGTATGGTCAATGCTCTTCTTTTCCATGTCCATTTTAACCTTTCCAACGTTACAGCCTTGGGAAAGACCTCTTGATACATTGATTCCCATGTTTTGAGTGGTGGAGATAGTAGAGATTTGACAAGCTTATGGTAGAGGCTAGCCTAGGAGAGAGGAGAGAAAGAACCCTTTATAATTAAGAAGAGAGAAACACACATACCTGTGAGTCCTTGATGCCTATTACCAGTTACCAGATTGTGCATCAAAAAGGTTATTTTGTCTGGATGATTGCTGCTATTATGATTATTTAGAATTGGATTATTGATTGAGATTTATCTGCTTAGGAGTGTAAATGTTCTAGCGTGGGGGAATTTGGTAAATCCATTTAATTATTATATCTTCTATGGTATTTCATGGGTGTTTTATGCATTTTATGGTTGAAAATCGCAGCATTATTGATTAAATTGTGAATTGCGAATATTGTATAGTTGTTATTTGGATTTATACAGGGTCAAAATGGGGAAATTGTATGAAATTTTAGAATGTGCAGAAAGGACCAGATTTCAATAGCAGAAAAGGATAACTAAACTTAATATTTACTCAAGGACCATTGAGTTATGAGAAGGAGTTAACTTGGACACGAGCAAGAAATAAATATAGTTATAATCTTGGTAGGTTCTGGCGTCTAGCAGCACTTTTGAGCTTTCTTTTATTTCATAGTTTTCTTGGCTTTTTGTTATTTATCATTTATCAGAAGATGACACTGATTTTCTTGGATGATTATCAAACAGGAAATTGGAGCTAGAGCTGCGTGTTCTTTTTTTTCCCCATACCTATACTAAAATTGAAACTTATGAAAGTTTCTTCAATTTTTTCAACCCACCACAGGTTCCTGAAGACGACAAAGATATTGGTGAAGATTTGGTATGATTATCTTCTTAGATAACCTAGGCCAATAAATTTGATTCCTTTTCCTCTTTTTATAACCATGGTTAAATTTTGATGAGTAGGCTAAGGAACTTCAAAACCAGATGGAGCAAGACTTATGATATTGGGTGAGCTTATATACCATGTACTTGTTTGTGAGCCGTGCCATTTTTTTTTTGGTCCATATGTTGCTCTTACTAATGTTTTATCAAGCTTTATTGACTACCAATACCTCTGCACATTCTCCCCCCCCCCTTTTGGTAGTTCACTAACTTGTGGCTTTCCTGATTTTTTATCATGCTTTGTTCAGGTCAACAATAAGAGACAAGATTATTCCCCATGCTTTGTCATGGTTTACTGGGGAGACCATTCAAGGAGAGGAGTTTGGAGACCTAGAGGGTGATGAAGATGAAGACATTGTGGAAGAGGATTAGGAGGAGGAAGAGGATGACGAAGACGAGGATGATGATGATGATAACGATTAAGACGAAGAAAAAACCAAGAGCAAAAAGAAGGTATTTAGGAACTAATATATGCTGATTTCAGTTGTTTGAGTGTTAAATCTTAATTTGTTTTGGTGCGCTATTGTGTGTATTGTTGGATTTTTTAGCCTATGATACCTCTGTTTTGTTAACAGTGACCATTTTTTAATTGAAATTCTGCTTTTTCTGCTAGTAACTTGCTCCAAATTGTGTTCATAGGGTTGAGAATCTAGGTATTGCACATTAGTTACCACTTTCTTTTAGTTTTGTATATGGAAATTTGTTGAAAACTCAAATAAACAGTTTTTCCCTCTTTAAATATCACTAAAAAAATAGATATTGACTCTGCACTGTCACATTTGCTAGCACTTGCTTCACTATTTTTTGCAATTGCTGGTTCAAATTAAGCATATTGATGAACTTGCTTGCTGAGAGTGCTCAATTCCATACTCTGATCTATTATTTGCAAATTTATTGTCATGAGGTTATTGTGATTTCTGCAAAAATATTGCTGACACTTTTGATAAGGAGGTTGTAGAGAATTAGGAGATTGGGAGAAGACAAATATTTGAAACAAGTGCTGCTGCACTGTTTTCCATTCACACACAATAGTGAATCATTACACACCTTCATTACTCTAATACTAGGCTTAGACTCAAGGCCTAATAGCTAAGTAATCCTAAGTGTTATAACTAATACTAACCGGCGGCCTCATGGGATTAATATAGTGCCGCTGTTGTTATTCTACTCTATGTCTTATTTAACTAGCTGTTATTCTACTCTATGTCCTATTTAACTAAGTGGCTGGCCTCATAGGATTAGTGTGGCTGCCACTTGTAGCTAGTAATTAATATATACCTTACATATCAATACTCCCCCTTAAAGAACCCTTGTCCTCAAGGGTTAGGAAGGACAAATGCTTGAAATTGTCGCTGAAAAGTGTACAGTAGCATCCATGAAGCTTCATCTTCCGGTAGTTACTTCCATTGGACCAACACTTCAGTTACAGTGCGTCCCTTCTTGCTACCACGCCTGGTCTGCAAAATCTTCTCTGGTTCATTCAACGTAGGGGCCCGATTCCGGCCAGTCAAGTGGTGGATGCCGAGGCTGAACAGCTGGATCTGGGCATAGTTTCAACAAGTAAATGTGAAAAACATTATGAATCCTTGTTACCTCCGGCAGCTCTAACTTATAGCAACTGAACCGATGCGTTGCTACACTTTGTAGGGCCCAAAAAACCTGGGAGCTAACTTCTGGTTGCTCCTAGAGGCGGCTGAAATTTGACAATAAGGCTGTAGTTTCACAAAAACCCATTGGCTGTCTTGGAACTCCCTGATGAGAATCTGCCTTCTGCTTCATCAGATTCACATCCCTGTGTAAATGGTGTTTAGCCACCATAACAGCCCCCTCTCTTGCCATAAAAGACCTGTCAACTGAAAGACTTGGCTATCACCCAAGAGGGGGGGTGAATTGGGTGTTTGATTAAAAACTTAGAACTTTAAGAATCTTTTTGCAGCTTATTGAATTTAGTTTGAATGACAATAATAATTTATAAAGAGATGAGCAATCATCCAAAACATATATGCTGAAATGTAAGAGATAAGGGAAGAGAATATGCAAACTAAGATTTATCTTGGTTCAGCCCAATCCTTGACCTACGTCCAGTCCTCAAGCTCCGCTTGAGATTTTCAATCAACTATCTTCTTTCAACTTGATTACACGTTCTGTACTTGAAGTAATCCTCTCACTAGGACTTACTCCCCCTTACAAACTGTAATCAATACGCCTGTTTGATTACACACTCTGCACTCGAAGTAATCCTCTCACTAGGATTCACTCCCCTTACAAGCTGTAATCAACACAAAGTGTTTCCCTCTCAAGATCACCCAATCTTGAGTAACTCACAGATATAATGATAGGAGGTTTACAATGATTCTTCTCTCTCAGAAGTGTATGGATAAACATTGAAGTACAATACAAAACATTTCACTCTCTATGATTTATAGACATTGAAAATCGAGAGAGTAAATGATAAGCAGATCAGAGTAATAGCATGTTGAAGGTGTAAGCTTGTTTCTCTTCTTGTTGTTATGTCTTTGCAGGTTTGTATGCAGCTCTATATATAACGACAAATTTTCATATGACTGTTGCTTCTCAATTCTGAATTCTCTCTATTCGAAATTCTAGCCGTTGGGACTCACGGCCTTTTCTGATTTCCAACTTTTGCTCTGCATTGAAGATTATGACCGTTACGTCATTTAATGACTTTTCTTTATTTGTTCAGGGAATCATTCTGAGTAATGGCTATATCAATTGTTTCCATGTGAAGGACTTCTACTTCTTGAATTTTCCTCTGTTTGACGCGTGAAAGTAAATGCTCGATTTTCCGTTTCGTCAACGAGTGGTTGATTCCTGTCATGAACATTAAATTAGAATGCTGAATCTGTTTGGCTTATGTCCGTTGGAGTATTTCATCATCTAAATGATTGAATCCTTTGGAGAAGCATTGCAATTGAGTAGACAGCTTCGTTTCTTCAAGTTTCTAATTGGATTCAGTCCTCTTTCGTGTTTCTGAAAATCGCGCAAGTTCATCTTCTATACCTTGATTTTGTCAAGATTGATGTTCTCTCAAGCTTTAATAATCGAAACATGTACACAAATGATATAAATAATGTTAAGAATAAGTATAAGTCATTTGGGTAATCATGTGGATGTTCTTTGATGAGAAACGAGACTTTCGAACTGCTGATTTTCTGTATCAGAGACATGAACTCGAGTTTGCTTAAGTAGGCTCGAGTTTGCAAGGTGTCAGTTCAGCACGCAAGGTGCAAACCGGAGGTTCGAGCAAACTCTAGAGTTTTTAACATTTTTGGGATCCAGGCTCGAGTCCGCACTCATAGGCTCGAGTTTGGGTCTCTTCAAAATCATCTTTTGCTCTCTGTCTTGTCTAGGCTCGAGTTTCTCACTTATAGGCTCGAGTTTGGATGATTTTCACGACCTAATAGCTCTCTGTAACCCGCGAACTCGAGCTTGTCAACTAATAGGCTCGAGTTTGCTTCTCTTTATAGCAAATTGTGCAACACCCAGAACAGACTGTCTACTTTCGGGGGCCATATCTCCCTGGTCTGAACTCCTTTTTGGTTGGTTCAACTATCGATTTTAAATCCCTTTGAGTCTACTTTCCAATGCCACCGATTTCAGCTCAATTGGATTCTCCGTTTGTGAGATACACTCAAAACATTGAAGGTTGGTCATTTGTGTGACGTGAATATCACTGTCAACTTCATAAATTCATAGCTCCTTAATCTTGACTCCGTTTTGCTTCAATTATATTTCAAAATGACGCATTGGGAGTCTAGTTTCATATGCCACTGGTTTCACTTCAATCCGATCTGTATTTTAGGATATATCATCGAATGACCAGACGTCGCCAGAGTGAAACGCTGAACAGAGTAGCTGAAATCTTTGAAGACCATGTAGGCTCGAGTTTGTCAACTAATAGGCTCGAGTTTGCCTTGTCAGAGACACCGAAATGCTGAAGACATTACAGGCTCGAGTTTGCTAATTATGGGCTCGAGTTTGGAGTTCCAAACTGCAGGTTTGTGTTCTAAGCTCGAGTTTGGCTTGTCCGGAGGCGCCGAGTTGCTTGAGGACATTACAGGCTCGAGTTTGCAAGTTATGAACTCGAGTTTGCTCCTCCTGGAACTGATTTTTGATGGTTTAAACTCTGAATTGATCCGTTCCAACTTCCATATGATCTTGGATACTTCTAGCATCAATATAAGAACTTGAATAAAGATATTCCATTGCATTGCAAGTTCTTCCTTCTTCAATTTCTTCTCTCCTTCTAGATTATCCCCAAAATCATTTGATAACCTCTTGCTTCCTTAATATTATGATATTCCCATTATATTGTGCAAGAGCTTCTTTCTTCAATCAACATTCTCCATCATAAAACTTTGCATCTACATTAAATATAATAATTAGTCAAAGTAAAAGATAAATGTAGTATGCAACCTTTTTGCTATTAAGAATGACATCTATATAAGACATCATCAAAACTAATCAAAACCAACATCAACAGCCTCGACCATTGCTGATCTAGGAAAATAAGGCACATAAACTGCTGGTTTTTGCCCATAAAGTAGCTCATAAGGGGTCATGTGAGTAGAGGAGCAGTAGGTAGTGTTGTACCACCATTCGGCAAGTGGTAAGTATTTAAACCAGTCCTTAGGGAACTCCCAACACATGCACCTTAGCAGCGATTCAAAACCTCAGTTTGCCCATGGGTTTAGGGATGGTAAGAGGAAGACAATTTCTGATCCACTTTAAGGACCTTTAGGAACTCTTGTTAAAAGTTGCAGATAAAAATCGAGTCCCTATCCGATATATATATATTTTAACTTTCAACTTTTATTCCTATATCCAAATAAGAAAACTTTTTTTACTCCTAATGTCATATTATCTTTTACTTCAAAACAAACTCTTCTCAAGTTTCCTTATCATCAAAACATTAAATTTAACATTCTCCCCTTTTTTTATGATAACAAAAACTATATTGAATTTGTTAACGCAAAAGAAAAATAGACAGTACTAAAAGTCTTGATTCTTATTTTTCCCTTGAAATAGAATTTAACAAGCTTTATTTAGATACTAGAACTTTTTTGTTTTAATTTTTCAACATTTAGTTATGGTTTTTTAAAGTTCGTTGATTTCTCTGAATGGATAGAACTTCCTCCAGTCATAAATATAGGACAAAAAATTACAAACTTTATCTTATATTAAGGACCAGAGGGAGTACCAAAAACAGAATTTGAAATTGAAGATATTTGGTTCCTTTTCCAACTTTAAGGTTCATAATGCTTCTGACTTGAATATTTACTATTTATATAAGGGGGATGTTGCATTTATGGTAACAGAGTATAGGTCATTGGCTATTATTGTTCATAAACAATTAGTTGGCTATTAGCAAACACGCTTGGAAATAGTACATTTAACAATATGATTGGTCTATTACTGGAAGGTTATCTAACAAAGATCTCTCGGATTTCCACACGAAATCACGGAGGTGTGTGGCATATATAAATCTCAATTATGCCTCGAGCCCAAACATCATTTTGCGGGAGCACGTTTATAAGGGCATAAATCCACCCTAGTTCCTCAAGCTTTTGACATCCCTGCTTCACATTCGCACATAACTTCCTAACTTGATTAAAGAAGTAGAGAATGACATCTAACTGAGGATGTCTCATTCTTAACTGCCTCTCTATCATTGACCTAAACTCCCACACAACGTCTCCAAAATTGTTAGGGATCTCTATTGGCTGCTGTAAAGGAAGGGTTGCTCCTTGTGGGAGGGCAGTGTTAGAGAAGTTATAACTACCATCCAGTTTCATATCTAGCATTGTTCAAAAATTGGAACCCACAGAGGCGACAACGCGATAACTAGGACCCTCTTCAAATCATATCTGGCATTGTTGTTTCCTTCGTCTAGGTTAGGGCTATAAGTGGGTGGAGGGTATGAGCCTCCGTTGACCGAGGGCTCAGACACCAACACTTGATTCACCTCGTTACTCATCTTCTTACATAAGCAACTTACAGTTCTACCACAATTAATGTCCATGCTAGATAACACATTAAATTATCAATAATCATGAGCAAAGTATCCTAATTAATGCCAGCAACATTTATTCTGATCCCATAAATATAACATCCCTTTAATAGAGCGGTAAAGATTTAGTCGGAAGCGCCCTGAATTCCAATTCTATTGTTTTGGCGAACTTTGAAAAGTGTAGAATAAATAAAAACCAATCATAAATGAAACATCCTCTTATAGAACCGTAAAGATTTAGTCAGAAGCGTTATGAATTCTTAAAGTTGCAAAAGGAACCAAAATTCTTGAATTAAAATTCTGTTTGTTGGGTACTGTTCAGCCCGAGAAACCAATGAACTTTGAAAAATCATAACTAATTAGCCAGAGAAACCAATAAACTTTGAAAAATCATAACTAATTAGCCAAAGAAACCAGTGAACTTTGAAAAATCATAACTAATTATGGAAAAAATCAAAATGAAATAGTTCCAGAATATTAATAAAGCTCGTTAAATTCTCTTTAAAGGAAAAATATGAATCATGTTTATCACATGCCCCAAATTTCAACAGAGCATTGTACAATAGAAAATATCAATCATAGATAAGATATAACAAGTTTTTCCAGATTGATAAAATAATTAAGAGCATCATTTGAACTATCTAAGACCAATACTGAAGCTAAATCAGCAAGAACAACCCCACAAGATTACGTCTTTTCTATAGGAACACTGCAAACCCTAGCAGCATGAGGATTAACCCACTTGCCAAATAGATCTTAGCAATATCTAGTTGAGGAAGAAACAAGTTGCCAAATTACCTAAACCAGTAAAAAAGACTCATGAATCAAAACCTATATACATATGAGCAGAGAAACTTATAAACCATAAACCCAAAAACTCAAAAGCAAAACAAACAAAAAAATCCTCAAGTCCAGAAAAAGCAACCAGAAATTTTAGGTATATGAAATCAGAAGTTGTAACAGAAGAAAGCAGAGAAGACATAAGTGATGAGGATCACTCACCAAAAAACACATCACTAATTTGTTCTGTGAAGCACATCTATATATCTTTAATAAAGTGTTTCTATGAGAAGTTTGGACGGGAGGGAAAATCCTCTTCCCCCTTGTTATGTTTTGTTATGTTCTAACCATTATACCAGCTGTGAGGTGGATGCCGCTTCTAGAAGTGTTAATAATAGTCGTTACGGCAGCGGCTTTTTAGTGACAACTAGAAAGTCAATCTCTTGTACCCTTCTTTTCACCCTGTCATTGTGCAGTATTGGCCACTCCTTTGCCGAAGAAATCTCCATCACTTGCCTTTACTCCGTCTTCCACCATGTATCCATCCTCTACTTCTCTATCTCCAACGAGTAAAGGCCTTTGCCTACTCATGTGCACAATAAGGAAGATAAGAAATCCTAGTGATAGATCTCTTTGAGGTACCTCGCCCCGCCAATGATAGATATAGGCGTGCTTCAAGGAATAAATTTTTGAAGAGCTTTTTCATGAGTGACCTTCACCTCTTTTCTTTTCTCCATTTGCTTCTAATTTTGTGTTTTGGGGTTTAAAGTTTATGGGTTTCTCTTTTCATATATATGGGTTCTTAATTTTTGTTGATTTTTCAAGTTCTGAGAAATAAATCAACAAAAACTATATGACTTCATGACCGTCCCCCCTCCCCCCATAAAAAAAACATTTCCGAGTGCCACTACTACAAAAATGGGTTATTACTACCCTAAATGACGTCCCTATTTAAAAAAGGGAAGCAAAAAGTGAACACGGTGGCATTCTTGTAATAATTTTGGCTCAATTTTAGGGCGCCAAGTAAGATTTGTTGCTGGGAATTTTTTTGAAGTCCCAAAATACAATTTGGGACTCCAAAAATCAATTTTTGGGCAGGGAGAAATTTTTTTCGAGCTATTTTTTGTTTGGGGAAATTTTTTGGAGTCCCAAAATATTATTTGGGACTCAAAAAATAAGGGAAAATTTTTTGGAGTCCCAAAATATAATTTGGGACTCCAAAAATATATTTTTGGAGTCTCAAAATAAAATTAGGGACTTTAAAAAAATAGTTTTTGAGTCCTAAATTGTATTTTGGGACTCCAAAAAATTTCCCCAAACAGAAATAGCACAGAAATCCAAGAGTCCCCGCGCATCCTCCTTCGATCCTCAAAAACATTTTCAGCCCTAACCTTGTGAAACGTACATTCCCTCCCACCGTAGTCCGCCGTTGTCAACAACAGAACCGCCGTTGCCGTCCGTCACCATTGTTGTGCTGCCGGCCACCGTCACAACACAGAGGGACCTGCTTCATTCGTGCGACGCAAAGAGAAAACCACCGAAGAAGCTCTCGGATAACGCAACTTCAATCGAGCCCCCTGTTTCCTGAAATCTCTCCCATCGTTTTCACTGCAATCTCTCCCTGTTTCCTCAAATTTCCACCTTACGAGGTACATATTCTCACATTAAAGAGCTATTTGATTATTGACTTCTTGATATTAGTGGGCGTGAAGGGCGCGAAGGACCAGGAAAATGTTTTTGTCTCTATCCAGAAAGTGAATTTGAGAAGCTTGAGGACTCAACAAAGCCAGAGATTAAGCGATGCAACCTCTCCAATGTCATTTTGCAGCTTAAGGCTTTAGGTGTTGATGACATACTAGGGTTTGATTTCATTGAGAAACCTTCAAGGTAAAAATCACATGAGAGTTTTGGTTTGGCTGCTTCCTTTTTGTATATGTGGATAGTCTTGTGCTTGCAATTTTGTTCATAAGTTTTTATTGCTTATCCTCATCATGGTAAGATTGTAGGCTAAATCAGATTTGGTACAATATTGTGAAAGCCACATAGACATTTTTGTCATTACAGTGTTACCTGTGGAAAACATTACAATGATTAACATATGCTTTCATTTATGAAAGGACCTATTAACTGCTACTATGGTTAACTTTCTTGTGGATTTGTTAATTGGTCATTTTTGTATAAATCTCTACAGTTTGGTCCTTTATTATAATTCTCCATTGCACTTATTATACTGTTTCCAGTTTAGTTGTGAATTATTTGCCAGACCTTGATACCATTGTTTTTTGGGTTTTTTTTTGGAAAGAGGCTCCTGGATAATAGATTGGTTCCTTTAATTAGACGTAATAAGGGAGTATATCTTAGTGGAATTAGTGATTATGTAAATGGTGGGTAAAGATATCATGCTTCAGAACTGAATTAGTATTCTTGATGTGTTCTGGTGTAGAACTCAGATGTCCGGCCTATTGAAGGTCCGGTGGTTTGATATAGGATCTGTGTGCCCTTCCTGTATGCTTATGGGTCAAGCGTTCAGGAGAGGGTATGATCACGGTACACAAGCAGGCGTTTCGCCTAAGGGTCTTGTGTGTGCCGTGTATTTGTATGTAGATAAGTCAAGGCTTAGAATGAATGTACTGCGCCGTCTCCTTCTCTCGTATATATAGAGTATACAGTTAGTTAGTCCCTTGGGCGCCACACCGTACGTGTCATGTGCGTGTCAGGGATCGTGTGCGCATGTCCAGGATCGTGGGTGTATGTCCAGGATCGTGGGTGCATGTCCAAGGTCATGGCTGGGTCCCACGGATGGTGGGTTGCCCCCGTTGCTCGGGTCTCGTGCAGCCAGAGTTTAGATGTTCGCTTGAGTGAAGAACGCAAGTTCGAGTCTTTGTTGAAGTCGAGTCTTTGTTGATCGCGAAGTAACATGATGTCCTTGCCCCCGGCCGGGTTGTCAGTCTCTCGGTCAGCGGGGTGGACATGTTCTTGGATCCTCTAGTTGTATCGGAGCGCCCCGTCTTACTTTGATAAGGTGTCTATCGAGTTTCAAGCAACCTCGGAACTACAAGTCTTCGGTTGAATTGCCCCCGGACATGTGGTGCAGGTTATGTTTGTTTAAATTTTGTTGTTCTTTGACCTTAGGGCTCGCTTCTTGCACGGTCGAAGACTCCCAATGCGGGTCCTTTCTCGTAGGCCGATTAGCCTAACGAGTGGCCGGGATAATTGGCGTGACTCCTGCTCCTTGTGCCCGGATCCGGGCTGTCGATTCCTCTTCTACGTTATCATTTGCCTCTGCCCGGTGGCGTCCTCGACTGTCGTGAAGCCGAATTGAGGGTCTTGGCCTATACGGGCTTTGGCGTAATTAATGCACGACAGACGCGCATTAAATGAAAAGGTCACGTCATCCTTTCGACGGATGGAAAAGGCGCTTTTGCCCCGTCGATTGGGTTTCGAAAGGTTTATACCCGCCAAGTCTCCTTCCTTGTCATTTTATCAAAGTTGTTTTGAAGAACTTCTCTCCCGACGATTCTCGCTTTCCGGAGGATAACACCTTCGTGAACCATCTTCGTTCCACAACTTCCATTGATCATCTCCATATTTTAGGTAGGTATTCTTGTTTCCTTGCCTCTTTCTTTTGTTCCGCTCACGATCTGCCGTTTCCCTTTAATAGAGTGGCTCAGTATTTAGTTGAAATTCAGGTAAATTCCCTTGTTGAGTGGGTTTTCGCGTAGTCCTGTTTTCAGTTCCTTCATTTGTGCAAAACTCCCCCTGTTTTTCGAGTGAGCCGTTTCCTTTTCGTTAATACCTTTAGTAGAGCGGCTCCCAATGTCAAAGGACATAAAGAATATGACCCGGAAGAAGCGGCGGAACTACGCCACACCGTCAAGGGAAAAAGCCGTTGGTGGCTTTGGGGCGATGAATCTTCCGTCCAACGCCGCAAACCGTTGCTTTAACCGATCATCGTGGAGGCAAGGGAAAAACTTACGGTGGTGGGCCGACGAAAATCCGAGACGATGCATCGTCGGTTAGGGAAGTCCGAATGTTTCCTTCCCGCTTCTTCCTAATCCAAGGAGTTTAACAGGGAGTTTCGACGTGTCCACTTCTCGGGCCTTCCGAATAGCCGGTCTAACAAAGTGGCGGCTCGGGTCCTAGGGCCGAGGTTGATTCCTACATCGGGCCTTGCTACGACTGCTTGTATGAGTGCTCCCGACTTATTTCTTGTGGGATTCCTCCACGGTAGGCTTAATTTTGGGCTCTTGCCGACACAATTTGGTCCGGCTCCTCAAGCAATATCGTAGAGTCCTGTTGACTTGGATTTAAATCTTACCACAATGTAGAGTCCCGCCTTCAATTATTGACATCGGGTATGCTAGGAAGATTCGATCTTGCTTATATTTTTATTTGTGTTAGGTATAATGGCGTCGTCTTCTTCTTCCCACGCGGTGAGTCGAATCTGGAAATGCCAACCGCGCTAGCCCCCCACAAGACTTAATTGACCAATTCCCTTGGGTTACCCGAGAAGTGTTATCCTATCGGTCGAAGGCGACCATGGAAGACTTGGAAGGTCTTCCGGTTCGAGATACTAACACCTACTCGCTTTGTCTCCACGAAGAGGAAGAGCTGTGTGCTCGGTGAGGGAGGGAGCCACAACTCCTTTTCTTTTTCTATGCGACTATATCACCGGGCTTGGGATTCGATTCCCCTTTTCCGAATTTCAAATGGCCACCCTTCAGTTTCTTAGTATAGCTCCTCGCAATTACACCCCAATGGATGGGGTTACGATTGCCTTTGAGTGGTTTTGCCGAGCCTTGGACTGCCTTGCACCACTTCTATGTTCTTCTACTTCTTGACCCCCACACCTCTCGCTCACGGGAAGGAACCGCCGGAGCTCAAGGGCTGGACCTCCATTCGGGAATAGCCAATCGGCGCTTGTTTACCCAGTCTCGAGACTCTTTCAAACGCTTCAAGGGCAACTTTTTCAAAGTCGTCGCTAAAGCCGGTACAACTCCTTGGTTCCTCAAAGGGCCGGACTCTGCAAAAGTCGTTGGGAGTTTAACTTGTATTGGTGTCAAGATCACCACAATGTGTCCCCTAGCGCCTATAAGGTGGAGCGGTCCAATCTGCTGAAGCACGAAAGGAAGGCCATTGATGCCATAATAGACCACGTTCGAGCGAACGGTCTGTAGGGGCCGGCTCCTTAGTAGCCCAATATCGGGCCGAGGCTCAGTGTCAAGATGAGATGGCGTCAGGGCCGAGTATGGCATTTCTGTTATTTAACATCGGCGTGGCTCTTTCGTCTTAGTATTGTATTGATCGTCTTTGCTTTCCTAGTAGCTAACATGGTGTATGTGTTTCGTACGAGGTCTTAAGATGAAAGAGCCGCAATATCTTTGCGGGATCCCAGAGCCTGCGCCAAGGGGAGAAAGAGGTCGGCCAAGGAGGCGGGCAAGTCGAAGGTCGGAGAGTCTTCGGCGAGGCCGAGCCAAAGAAGCCTAAGGTCGGGAGTCGTCAAGCCCGGGCGAAGTCAGCCACTGTCTCTCTATCAGGAGCCTCCCCTGTCCCGAAATCGCCGCTTCCTAAGTCGACCAGACGTCGAGCCCCTCTCCATGCACGATACCCGGTTCCCCTCGTCCTTCCACCGTCATTCCCGTTCACATTTGTGGAGTAAGGGTATTACAGAAGAACTCGGCGTCGCACTCCTGCCTCCGGCCCGTTATCAAGAGCCGGTAGCCTTGCGGGAAGTAGACGTACGAGAGTCCGGGCATTGGGAAATGCTTTCTGAAAGGTCTGGTTTGACCCAATCTTTTCTCACCTTTGCACCATAAGTATGCGGAGGCTGCCACGGAGCCAAGCGTGCCGAACAGGACCGCGATGAAGCTGCGAAACAATGGCAAATTGCTTGAACGAGTTCCGAGGCTCGTGAGGTTCAGTGGAGAAAGTGGAGTTTCGACTAAAAGAGGCCAGGGGCTCTTGGCGGACTCAATGTAATAATTGAAGGCTTTAAGGCGGCTCAAGCTAGAAGCGAAGAGCGATTAAAAGCCATGACAGTGAAGGACGGGTTGAGCCGAAGTGGACCGGATCAAAGCCGAGGAGGCGTCCTCAACATATCGTCCGCGGAGATAACCGGCCGAGGAGTTGCTGCTTGGGTTCGGTGGTGGGGCGTTTGAGAATTCTCTTGCCCCAGATCCGGGCTTTGAACCGGGGATCGAGCTCAACACTACAGGCATCACTTCCGGTCTTATGTGGTGACGGGCAGATTGTCCCCATGTGGAACCTCCTGCGGCTCACGAGACCGGATAGATGGCGATGCGGCCGTCTTGGAGGCGAGCGGGGTGAGGAAGTCTCGACCGCCCCTAAGCACGTGGATTGATTTCTTTTTTTCTTTTTAACTTGTATAATCTGTCCGGTTGTGTTACCGGCAATGACTTTATTGAATAGATTGGCCAATATGGCCATTTTTGGCTACGAGTAACAATAGATGGTAATTTAGCAACCATAATGCATCGTATTAAAATATAACTTTACCGATTATGGCGGTCGACACGGCCAAGGTCATATGAAGGTAAGCGGGAATCTGCGAACGCGCTTTTTGGTCATAAGACCATAATGTTTTAAAGTGCTAGTGTTTGCCTTTGTTTTATAAAATTCTGGTATAGTGTAAGGTCATCCAAAGGTAAATGAAAATTGCCACCTGCCGGGTTCGGTTTGTCCCGATAGCGTCCGAGCATTTTGACCTGATCAGGGTCGGCATGACATTTTCTATTGATACCCCGGAGTAAATTAGCGTGTATGGGCTGCGATAGCTATCCAGACGTGTTTTCTTCAGCTGAAAAGCTAATAACAATTGAATCTTGAAAAAGACAATGTTTGGAATTCAATAGATACCCTCGAACGAGAGTTTCATTCATATTTGACACAACAATTGTTGCGAAGGGAAAAGCCAGCAGACCCACGTTGAACAAAGAACATAATGGAAAACGATGCTTTAAGAAAAACAACAGATAAGCCTAACGCCTCATCGGCCAGATCCAACTCATCGCTAACGCCTCACTATTGGCTATCTCGCCTTGTGATAAAATGCTCTTCTGCGCCAAGACATCATCCTTATTTCCACAGGGAATCATAGATTCACAACCGTAGGCGATCTATAAGGAGTTTCTGGGTGGATGTCGGCGGTTGTTCGATTTCCCCAAAGGACAAAAGGTAGTTGATCGGCCCAAGAGGTGTCAGCCTCCAACATACGTTTCTTCAAACCATCAAGGATGACCTTATTGGCGGCCTCGGCTGCCCGTTGGATGCGGGTGTTCCACGGAAGCAAAGTGATCTTGTATTAGTATTCATAAATCAAATCACGAAATCCGACTCGAGTGAAGCGAGTTCCGTTGTCCATTACTTATCTCATTTGGTGCTTTCAAGCGCGTAATTATATTGACTTCAACAAATCGCTGCACACGAGCCGAGGAGATCGTTGTGAGAGGTTCGGCCTCAATCCACTTGGTGAAGTAGTCTACGAGCGCCTTAGCCCCCATATGCTGACCATTGGCCCCTCCATGAATCTCGGCCAGGACATACCCCGCTTCATTTGGGTTCAAACACCTTAGCATGGGAGAATGTAATCCCTTTCGGTAGAGTTGATCCTCCACCATTGTGTACTTGGCCGCGTCTCGAACCAACATTTTTGCTTCCATTGCATCGTCTGGGATGAGTCCACGTTCAAGGTAGTCTTCTATCGGCTTTTTCCAGACAACCGTGCGATGACAACCACACGCTTAGTGCTTGCCAATTTTCGTAGGTGATGTCGAACTCGGAGAGTTCTATCGCCCAATTAGTCATCCTCCCCGCTAGGTCCGGCTTATGTAAGACTTGTCGAATTGGCTGGCTTGTTCTAACAACGATATGATGACCCTGGAAATAAGGTCTTAAACGACGGGCCGCAATAAGCAGAGCGAATGCCACTTTTTCTAGCTTCTGGTATCGGATCTCGGCATTACGCGGGGTTACTCGCGACAAAATACAGGAATTTGTCCGTGTTCCGCCTCTCTTACTAAGGCCGCGGCGACGGCTTCCTCGCCGATCGACAAGTAAAGGAAAAGACTCTCGCCAGGCTGAGGTTTTGAGAGGACCGGAGGATTGGCCAGACATTGCTTTATGTCTTCAAATGCGTCATCGCACTTTGAATTCCATTCCACCGATGCCTCCTTCTTTAAGAGCCTGAACATGGGTAAAGCCTTCTCCGCTGATTTTGGCAAAAACCTAGTTAGGGCGGCCAATCTTCCGGTTAACTGTTGGACTTCTTTTTTCGGGTTGGCCTCAATGCCCCGGTTAGTCGGCATGAAACCCGGGAACTTCCAGCAGGGACGCCAAAGGCACATTTGGCGGGTTCGATCGGATTCGGTAGGTTACGAGTTTGGCAAATGTCTACTCCGGGTCTTGTATATGACGTTCTTTGGTCCAGGTTTTGACGATCATGTCATCTATATACTTCCACATTGCGGCCGATCTGGTCCGCAAGACCTTATTCATCATCCTTTGATATGTAGCTCCCGCATTCTTCAATCCGAAAGGCATGACATTGTAGCAATAGTTAGCTCTTTCGGTAATGAAGGCTGTTTTTTCTGATCCTCTCAGGTACATCGCTATCTGATTATATCCGGAGTACGCGTCCATAAAGGATAGGAGCTGGAATCCTGAGGCGTTGTCGACCAGTTGGTCGATGTTTGGCATTGGGTAGGAGTCCTTCGGGCATACCTTGTTCAAGTTCTTGTAATCTGTACACACTCTCCACTTCCCATTTGGCTTTTTACCATTACCACATTTGATAACCGGGTTGTATCGTATTTCCCGAATAAATCCGGCTTCAAGCAATTCTTGGATGTGAATTTCCAGCGCTTTCCTTTTTCTCGGTCCGTGGTTCCTCTTTCTCTCGCGACACCGGAATTGAGCCCGGATAGACTTCTAGCTTGTGACAACAAAATTTTGGGTCTATTCCGGTACCCGAGATGAATCCCGTGCGAAGACATCCCCTGTTTTCCTTCAGAATTCCTCCAGCCGACTTCTAAGTTCGGAAGATAGGTGTTTGCCAATCTTAGTGGTCCGGAGAGGGTCTCCGATCACCGGATCTTCCGGGTCTCTGCCGGTGCTAGGCGAGCCTCATCGTCTCGGATGTCTAATTCCACGGTATTAACTTCTTCGTCGGGAGAATCCCGGTCCGAATGGTCCAGATAGCCGATTCTTTGGGGCTGCGATGAAGATCCGCCTCCCCATTCGACGGTTTCAAAATAGCACTGTCGAGATTCTCTTTGATCCCCAGCACTGTGACCACGGTTCCTTGGTTGCCTATCACCTTGAGCTTTTGATGCTTTGTAGACACCAAAGATGTCCCACTTGTGAATGGTTGGCCTTCCCAATATTATGTTATAAGGTGAAACGAACTCGGCCACTATGAACCGCACTCTTTCGGACTTAAAGGCGTCTTTGACTCCAAGGGTGAACCTGAGGTCGATAAACCCCTTCTGACGAGATTGTTCTCCATTAAACCCGATGAGGGTTGTCTTGCAAGGCTTTAAGTCGTCCCGGTCCAGGCTCATTCTTTTGAACGCTTCCCAGCTTAGTATGTCGGCCGAGCTACCGGCATCCACAAATATCCGCTTGACTCGGCAGTTTACGACTGTTCCGGTTATCACTAGCCCATCTTGATGGCCGGGGACAACGTCCTTGAGGTCGTCTCTTGTGAAAAACAAAGGCGGTCGTGCTACCTCAGTGTGATGTTCCTTGAATTTAGGTCGGTCCCTGACGGATAGGACTTCTCGAAGGTATTTCCTTCGCTGGCTTATAGTATCTCCGCCACCGCCCATTGCTCCGCTGATTACGTTACAGTCGAATTCCGCTTCTGGAAATTCGTCATCGGCTCGTGATCAAATTTGCCACCTCGGCTCTTGTTTTCATTCCCCTTCTCCGGAATCCCTATTCCCGTTGTCGAGAGAAGTCTCGACCCCCAGGAGGAGGTTCTATCTTGGTCCCGCCTCGAATTGGGATTGTTTGCCATTCGCATCCGCTCGACGTCCAAGTACTTCTTTGAACGGGATATGAAGTCGTTGAGATTCTTTGCCCGCTCCTTTAAAAAGATTCGCCAGGGCGGGACTCTTTATCGAGGCCGTCCACCAATAAGTGAACGTGTACGTCTTCGTTAAGTCCGCGCACTGCAGTACCGCATGATTGAAGCGGTCCGATAACTTTGGAGCAGCTCTCCGGCCGCCTGCCCGATTTTGGAGAGAGAATCTTGGGATTTTGGCTGCCGTTTGCTAGTCGCGAAGTGCAACTCAAAGGCCTCGGCCAGGGTCTTCAAAGTTGTGGATCGACCCAAAGGGAAGAGTGTGAAGCCATTTCAACGCCGCCCCTTTAACGTCGCGTGGTTCCTCCTATTGGCCCTCCTGCTGTCGACGGTTTCCGCCTTCTGCCTGTTAGTGCGATGAGCCGAGCTCTCGTCATCGTCGTCCTCTCTCCAAGTTTTATCTTCCCGAGTCCCGCTGGAAAGGGTGTGGGTCCGTCTTTTCTCCCGCTCTTCCGCTCGGCGATAGTGAAGGGTATGGCGCTTGTCTATGTTGTCCACCCGTCTCATTATCGCAAGCATCCCGGCTTGAAGAGATCGAAAGTCTGGCTCGGCATGTGGGATGTCCGGCCTCCTCCAGCATTGGAATTCGTGGTCCACGGTCTTGGTTTCGTGGAGCCGAGGACTCCGTGTCGGACAGTGTTGTCCTTTTGATGTCGTTCATTGTTGGGAATCAATGGTTCTTCCGCCGAGAAAGCCGATCTTCTCCTTCGATGGTCTCCATCGTGCGGTTAATCGGCTGCTCATTACGGGGTGGTTGACGCGGTGGTTGACGGTTGTCCCCGCTTGATCCGCCTCCGATTGTCTTTGGCTCGAAGCACGAGTGCTTATCCTCATGGTCACGGGAATAGAAGTTTATTGATCCCCACGGTCGGCGCCACTGTTCTGGTGTAGAACTCAGATGTCCGGCCTATTGAAGGTCCGGTGGTTTGATATAGGATCTGTGTGCCCTTCCTGTATGCTTATGGGTCAAGCGTTCAGGAGAGGGTATGATCACGGTACACAAGCAGGCGTTTCGCCTAAGGGGTGCTGTCCGGGATCGTGTGCGCATGTCCAGGATCGTGGGTGTATGTCCAGGATCGTGGGTGCATGTCCAAGGTCATGGCTGGGTCCCACGGATGGTGGGTTGCCCCCTGTACTAGCCAGTGAGATAATGGGCCTAGACTAGGTCCGTAACATGATGGATCTTCAATTATATTTGTTATTGCTATTTCTAATTGTTTTACAACCTGAACAATTAGACAAAGCTCAAGTCTCTCACATGCTTGAACAGGGAAGCTATCATCAAATCATTGGAGCAGCTAATCTTGTTAGGTGCTTGAAAGAGATTTTCTGTGTCTCTCAAAATAACTAGATTCAATAAAAGATTTGCAGTAATAGGGAACCTGGATCGTTTTCCCAATGAATTCGCAGTGGGTTTGATTGGAATAACAGTGAAACAAAACAGTAAAAATGGGGGGTTTTGGTTCAAACAGAAGAAAAATAAAATTAATAGAAACAGAAACAGATAAAACGAAGATTAAATAGATAAATAGAAGATCAACCCAGGATTTTGAATTCCACTAATTTCCTTCCTCAGACAAAAACAGATGTTGAAACGAACTTGCGATTGATTCTGGTCGAACCGAAATCTCTGCATTCGTTCAGAAAATCCCTCAACTAGACGATCGCCTAGCGTTTATCCGAACAGCGACGCGTCACTGTGCAATCGCATAGCAATACTTTAACCTAGTTCGAACTCAGTCCTTGGGATATCTCAATCTAGGCGTTAAATCTAACACCCAATCCGAAAGTAAATCGAATCTGAATTTACAAAACATAAACGAATTTGTTACCGTTAAGAATGAGTCCTCTGGATAGTGGAATCCTCAATCTGTGGGCCAACCACAGAAGCTTAGCCCATCATGGCTATGCGAATGAAAATGGAGCAGAAATGAAGAAGTTCACGAAGAACACGAAGAACAGATGAAGAACAGTTGAGAGAAAATAAAACTTCGGTATTTAATCCAAAACTGAGTAAAAACGTGAATGAGAATGTGTTTGTGGCTGCCATCTAACTTAAAGTTAATCTAAAATGGAAATGGGCTCCAATGGTTCAACCCAAAACAAAAATAAAATAAAAGTGGGCTTTAATTACAAAATTCGAGCCCAAATAAAAATCCAGAAATATACATTTGGTAAAATATACATTTGACTTCGGCTCTAAAATCGACTGTCCTCTTGTCCGAATCAGCCTTTCAAGTCTTCATAACAATTGTATCTATTTGAATCATCTAAAATATGAAACAAGAATGAAGCAAATCCAATATCTGGTTCAAGAGTTATGGTAAAATTAGTAAAGCAATGTAAAACTGGAATTAAAATGACTAAAATCTAATGAAAGGACCAAAGCCCAAATAAGCATAAAAGTCATTATTTATTAATCAAGAGTACTAAAGAAGTGTATGAAATATTCAATTATCAAATTCCCCCACACTTTATCTTTTTGCACTCCTGAGCAAAATTCAAAGAAAAAGACTAAAAGGAAATACTCTTCTTTTCTAACAATTGCTAACAATGCAAAAACCGAACAAGGGACACAAAGCGTCAAAAGACCAATCATTCAAGACCAAAATCCTTTCATCTCAAATTACAAATCATGGAAATCTCAATCAATGATGCTAACCATAGAAGATGGTCTCTCAAAGGATGCTCTCAATTAATCTCTCAAGTGTATAGGGTAAATTAGTGTATTGCTCAAATTCTACTCAAGAAAATTGTTCTACCATAAGCTAAGCTTGCTCAATTTCTACGTCTCCACTACTCATAACACATGCATGCACAAATCAAGAGAGCTTGTTATTAAAGGTTGTAATGGGGCTAGGGTGAAAGTAGGTAATAGTATGGAATGAGAGGCTAAGCACCAAAGAAATTAAAAAGAGCACTGATTAACACAATCATTCTCTCTATGTATGGATTTTTTTCTTCTTATATATCTCCTTTCTTTCTATGTATTTTCTTTTTCTTTCTTTCTTTCTTTTCTGTTTGTTTTCTTTTCTTTTTTTTCTTCTTCTTCTTTTTTCTTTTCTTTCTTTATAATCACAACGACAAAATCAAATATCTCCCCCCACACTTAAACTGTTGCACTCTTGAGCAACCCACACACTTAAACACAAAACCTAGGTGAAACCAATGCTCAATAAATTTCCAAGGTGCGGAATAAAATGATTTTACGCTTAGGCTTGTAATGTGGTTTAGAAAAGAATGAGTCAAAAAGGCACAAAGGGGCTAACAAATGAACATAATGCAGGGGAAAGCTATTTGGCCAAAGTAGGGAAATTAAAAGAGAGAAAACAAGCTTCCATCATATTCATGCACGTAAGTGAAAAATGTAGTTTCAAAAAGAAAAGGAGCAAGTTCTAGAGAACACAAATCATGAGCAGATGCACACATGAAAGAAAGAATGGTAAAAGATGAATTCCATTCATGCAGGCCCAAAACTTCACAAGGTCAATACCAACTTAAGCAATCAACATCACCAAATCAACCACCAAGACATGTAATCGAAGAGTCAAGAATTGTAGACCCAACGTAATGATCCATTAAAACCAAAATGTCCAAGTTCATAATATGTAGCAATCATAGAAAGAGAGACTGTATTTATTTTCAAAAAGCAAAGTGAAAGGGGAAAAAATGAAAACAAATAAAAGAAAGAGGGAGAAGAAAGAAGAATACTCCCCAAGGGTTTATGGAGGATAGGTGGCATCAATGAGGAGAATCTCTTCTTCCTCATGCTGCTATTGGGATCCCTCATGAAATTGCTTGAGGCTATGCCCATTTACCTTAAAAGTTCGTTCTGTGGGTGGATCACATAGCCCAACAGCACCAAATGGAAATATGTTAGTGATCACAAAAGGGCCATCCCATTTAGATCGAAGCTTACCATGCATAAACTTTTGACGAGAGTTAAACAGAAGAACTTTCTGGCCCACAGAAAATTCTTTCCTCAGAATATGCTTATCATGGAATGCCTTTTTCCTTGTACAAACTCTCATAGGCATCCAATTTAAGCTCATCTAACTCTTGCAACTGCAATTTCTGCTCCATCCTGACTTAGCCAAATCCATGTTACATTGCTTAATGGCCCAATAGGCTTGATGCTCCAACTCAACCGGAAGATGACATGCCTTACCAAAGACAATCCGATAGGGAGACATCCCAATCAGAGTCTTGTAGGCGATGCGATATGCCCACAAAGCATCATCCAATCGCTTACTCCAATCTTTCCGAGTAGAGTTAACAGTCTTCTGAAGGATTTGCTTAATCTCTCTATTTGAGACTTCAGCTTGATCGTTTGTTTGAGGATGGTAGGCTATGGAAACCATGTGAAGCACTCCATACTTGCGTAACAAGGAACCCATGCTTCGATTGCAAAAATAGGAACCCTGGTCACTAATAATAGCTCTAGGAATGCCAAACCTGCAGAAAATGTTAGACCTAACAAAGTCCACCACTACAAAAGAATCATTAGTCCGAGTGGCTTTCGCCTCAACCCATTTCGAGACATAATCAACAGCCAGCAGTTTTGGGGCATCTCATGCCTACGGGAAATACTCCCTGCCCTCTGACAGTTATAACATGACTTGCAAAACAAATGGGCATCATGAAACAGGGAAGGCCAAAATAAACCACATTCTAACACTTTCCTAGCAGTTCTTTGGGGTCCAAAGTGACCACCACAGGCAGAAGCATGAGAAAAATGCAATATGGAGTGAAATTCATGATCAGGCACACATCTCCTAACCACCTGGTCACTTCAATTTTAGGGTTTGGGCCCTAGTGGAGTCTACAGGAAAAACACCAACTACCAAGTAGTTAACCAGATTAGCATACCATGGGATCTTAACTTGCAGTTGTAGAAGCTGCTCATCAGGGAAATCATCTCGAATAGAAGAGGGGTGAGAGGGAGAATGGGTGATGCGACTCAAGTGGTCTGCTACCCAATTTTGTACTCCACTTTTGTCTCGAATCTCTACATCAAACTATTGGAGCAATAACATCCACCGAATGATTCGTGGCTTAGCATCTTCCTTTTTCAACAGGAACTTTAAAGCAGCATGGTCAGAGAAAACAATTACTCTACTAGCTAGCAGAAATGACCTAAACTTATAAAAAACAAATACAATAGCCAAAAACTCCTTTTTCAGTGGTGGTGTAATTAGACTGAGCAGAACCCAAAGTCCTGGAAGCATATGCAATGACATGGGAAGATCTATCAACCCGTTGTGCCAAGATAACACCAACCGCATAGTTGGAAGCATCGCACATCAACTCGAAAGGGAGGTACCAATTAATACAAAGTCGTGTTGTCCTTATTCGTAAGGTTAGATGAAGGGTCGAGCAATCTTGCCGAAATCTCGAATGAAACGCTCGATAAAAACCCGCATGACCAAGAAAAGAGTGAACTTCCCGTACGTGCTGTGGTAAGGCAAAGAAGTAATTACATTTATCTTAGCAGGGTCTACCTCAATCCCTTTCGTAGACACTATGTGTCCCAAGACTATACCCGACTCAACCATAAAGTGACACTTTTCATAATTCAGCACAAGATTAGATTCAATGCACCTATGCAAGACTCTAGACAAATTAGCTAAGCATGCATCAAAATCAGACCCATATACAGTGAAATCATCCATAAAAACCTTCATGCAGTCCTCTAGAAACTCAGAGAAAATACTTATCATACAACGCTGAAAGGTGCCAGGTGCATTGCAGAGGCTAAAAGGCATCCTTCGGTAAGCATATGTCCCAAAGGGGCATGTGAAGGTCGTCTTCTCCTGATCCTCAGGAGTAATATGGATTTGGAAATATATGGAGTAGCCATCCAGGAAGCAGTAGTGAGACTTACCAGCCAATTGCACTAACATATGATCAATGAAAGGTAAAGGATAATGATCCTTGCGAGTGGCTTGGTTGAGTCTCCTATAATCAATGCAAACTCGCCAACTATTCTGAACTCGAGTAGGAATGAGCTCATTCTTCTGATTGGCCACCACAGTGACTCCGGACTTCTTAGGAACCACTTGGACCGGGCTAACTGTAACAACCCGACTTTTTAAAGCGGTATAAATTTTTTTTTTTTTTTAGAACATCTTTTCAAACCATCAGAGTAGAGCATTTGAGCGGAAGAGTAACTGATATATAGATTCAAAAAGCCAACAAAGAGTGTATCCGGTCGATTACAAAGGCGGTTCAATAACCGAGCGTTTCCGTAAATAAAGGACAACATCAAAAGGAAGACTCATGCCCGATCCACGAAATGAAGTCTTCAATCAGCTTATATGTGTCGCTTGCCTCTCTCCTGGCCCCTGGTCCTCCCGAACTCCGACGCTATGTTAAGGGCCGAGATCCAGCCGCACCGGATCTCGTGTAATTCAAGTTAACCTCATGTTTATGTATACACATACAAACGATGTGACATCCACAACATCATCAAGCACATACCATCACTCTATCACAACCCATGCATATGTATTGCCCCCAAGATGCGTACAAATTGCACCCAAAGATACGTAATCGATTGCACCAAAGATACTGGACAGATTGCACCCAAAGATACGTACGCATTGCACCCAAGATACGACATATCCTCTAACCACTATATGTACTCAAACAAGATAACACTCCTACACACATACCACATATATGCATACCATAAACATCGAGTTAGTGTTACAAAGACGCGAACGTACATACTTCCGTAAACCGAATGTAATGGCTGTGTAAGTGTCTATCATGGGAGCCTCACCGAGTTCACGACGACTTAATGGCTTACCCACATAGACTAGCCTTTCCTTCTAAGCACCAAACTGCTCTAACATATTTGCATTCAATAAACATACCATAACAATACACATAGCACATATATGCATACCATAAACATAAGAGTTAATGTTACAAGACGCTGACGTACCTTCGTTGACGGTAGACGGCACTTCCGTCGGAAATCGTACTTTTCTACTAAAAACGTGAAAACGTCCAATAGCGGCACTTCGGCAGCGTAACGGCAGCAGATTAGGATTTCTGACGTCCTATAGGAGTAATATCACTTTCATTAGTGATTTGGCATTATAACTGGCATTTTAGGTAAAAATTACCATTTTGCCCCTATACCCCTACTTGGCGGAATTTCGCCAGCGCTTCCGCTACATAGGCTATTTTCTTCCCAAAATTTCGCAGAACTTCGACGCATTTATGATTCTTGAAAATAAAGACTAAAATAGCCCTCCCATATGATACCCAAATCATAAAAATAAAGACTACTCTAGCCTTACTAACTATTGAACTAAAGACTAAAAACTAAAGACCGAAAGACTTACCCGTGAAGACTTCTGCGTAACTTCCCGTGAGCTTCTCTCTCTTCTTTCTCACTCAAGGATTTCGGTTTTCACTTGAGAATGGGGTGAGAAAATGAAGAGAGCTCTTGCCTTTTTATAGGCAAATTTTGGGTCCTAAAGTGTAATTTTCCTTCTCAAATTTTGGGTCCAAAGTTGTAATTTTCCTTTTCATTTTAGAAAACTTCTTGAACAAGTTTTTCTCCATCCCTCTCTTGGTCGACATGCAGCAGCTGATCTGGCAGCAAGGGAGTGGTCCAAATGGATGATCACCTTACTTTATGCCCGGTCCAAGTGGATTTCCGATCTACCCGATTCGCGTAATTTTGAGAAATCTCAAAATTATGGATTTACAACTTTGAAGACCTTCTCTTCCTCATCAATAATATCTATTTAAAATTGAATTTTGACTTTAGACAGGGTTCCAACCGTCCACCAAGTTTCTCGAAAACGTGTCCGAACGCGTCCGGGCGTAACGCATTTCGAAATTACCAACTTCTTCGAAAAATTCACCGATTCCAAATATGTCAAAATAAATTCAAACTCATGCCTAGATGTTGAGTTAGAATTTATTTTCCTTATATCCAAAATATACCTATATGCATTTTTCCCTATTTTGTTTTATTAGGAAATGCACAAACGACTTCAGAATTTTCTCCCGGAAGAGTATAACGGAAGACAAAATTCCACCGATCATTATTTTTCCCGACTTTGGAAATCCCATTCCTAGATCTCCAGATAGGATCCGATTCCTAAATATTAATTTACTATTCATCATAATAAATTATATATTAAAATAATAAAATCCAAAACTTCTATCCTAAGTTATCTAAATATTTTTAACTCAATATTATCCCATTTTTTGAGCAAGATTCGGCTGGCCCAAAAAAAATAATAAATATTTATTTTTTTTAATTAATTAATTAATTAATTAATGATTTATTTATTTACTTTTTCCAAAAATTCCACAAAATTACCTAATTGGTCCATTCTTGTATTTAGGCTCAAAAATACCTAAACTCAACTATTTTTCTCCAAAATTTCCAATTAATTAGTAAATATATTTTTACTAATTTTAAACCTTTTCCACAAATTTTTGAGCTTTACATAATTATTTCATAATTTCCTTTGCTTAAGCTTAAGTAATTAGCCAATAATTACCTAATTACTTTCTTATCAAAGTTGATAATTTTCTTAATTAGAATACCTCATAATTCTTGCACCGACATTTTCGTTTCCATATGTTCCGCTTTATTTTAGAATTTGTGAGGGCATTATGGTCATTACCATACTTTTGAGCATTCTTCCTCAATTTCTCCAAGTTTGTAATTTATTAAATTACCAAAATTAGAGATATATACTCTCTCAATTTAAATAATTATTTCATTGGCCTTTAGGATTTTTCACCATTTTCCTAAGTTATTTACTCCTCCTGTGGGTATTTTGGTCATTTTGGCACTTTGGCCCTTAAATTCCCTAATTCAAATTTCGGGTATTACATTTCTCCCCGTTAAACAAAATTTCGTCCCTCGAAATTTGTACCCATCCCACTATACTTTGTACTAACCAGACTCCGTCCTACTCGGACTCTGGGCTATACGCATCGGATCTTCACTTTGTCTGCCAGCCGCTCCTCCTGGTGATCGAGAATTCGCTTTGGTTTGACCATAAAGATCTTGTCATATCGTACTTTGATATATAATGTCTCCCGAGGTGCCCATACACCGCTGGCCAACACCACAAATACCAAAATGTCTCCATGGCGCCCATACACCATGACAACACAAGATATCATACATGTCACCATGGCGCCCATACACCATGGCAACACAAGATACCTCCTACTCAATGACATGATCACTGGCCGAATCGTAATATCTAAGAAACATGGAATACATCACGGAGGTGGTTCTCGTATCGTATAAGTCAATCGAATAGCTAACACCTAGTTCATGCAATGCATAGAGAAAATTCCTTACTAAGAGAGATAGTACCTTGGACTCTCTCCTAAGTTCTCTCGTCCATTGTGTCGGTTAACGCGTACATTCGGCCCGGTTCTCGTGGCCTCATCTTCGCAGCTATCTCGTGACAATTCGGGGCAATGTGTCCTTGTTTCGACATCTATAGCAAACTCGTCTCTCTACACTTTTCTCAGATGCTTGAAATGATGTGCCCCAGCTTCCGCATCCGTAACAAACCCGTCTACCACCACGCCTACGTAATGGTACTTCCCGCAAATCAGACACTGGCCGGGTTACGGCATCCTCGGGTTGCTCGTTGCTCATACCGGAATGGTCTCTTGTTTTCCCTTTGCGAGTCCCTCCATGGTGCCTCTCTTTTCCGCGAGGAATTCTCACGGCCGACCTCGCTACGATCCGCACCGCTTGTGCTTAAGTGCCGGTTTACGCAGCCTTTCGGTTGCGCTCAATTAGTCGGCAAGATTCTACCGCTTGGGCTAGTTTAGGAAACCGCCGAGATACCACCTCTTCTTTATCTCATATTTTAGCCCGTGTGTCAACCTCGTTTGACTTCCGTGTTTCGTTATCATTACTCCTTCGATACGACGAGTATCGTGACGATTGGTAAACCGAGTATAGTAATCGTCGAAGGATTCCTCGTAACCTTGTTGGATGCTAAGAAACTCCGCCTCCTTGATCACCCGTGTCGAGGGAGGAAAATATTGTTCATTGAATTCCTCCATGAACTTCTCCCATGCGACAGTGGCAATATCGGGTCCGCAACGCCGTGGCGACGCTCTTCCACCATCGATGCGCATCACCATCGAGCTTAAAGATCGCAAGTTGAGCTTTCCGATCATCCGGGCATTCCATAACTTCAAATATTTTCCGACTCAAGAACCAATCCTCGCCCATTCGTTCTTCCCGTGGAAACAGGTGGCTTGAGCTTACAAAATTGAGTGACCCAACTTTGTGTAGTCTCGCATATCTCTCCCTCGTCGTGGAGGTGACTGGGACCTATCGATCCCTCGCCTTCCTCATCGTGTTCATCACTCGCTCGTTTTCTTCTTCTTCGTAATGTTGTTCTTCCTCATGTCCGGCCCGCTTTCAGCTTGCCTTTCGGCCCGAAGTTCCTCTATCATCATTCTTTGTTCATCTAGCATCTCTCTTTGTTCACGCACTACGCCACGGCCTCATGCAAAGCAATCCGCTGGTTTGGTTCATGAATTGTCCGTCAGATTTACTACCGGAATCGTCCGAGGTTGTCTACCTCGCCCTCGGCCTCCGCCCGCTCGCCTCTCCCGGGAGCTCCGGCTCCTCTTAAATTCACCATGTTTTGTTCTTTTTCCTTTATTAAGGGAAACGTTAGATACTAGGGAAGACATTTCGCATAACACGACTTTATCACACTAGTCCCTAGACTCTTTCACGCTTTACATTGCACCCACCTTTATCATTCTATTATTCACACTGCTCCCAAATTTTTATCATACTCACAACAATTAAACTCTATTATACGTAGTATTCACACCGCGCGCAACATTTCCGTCGTCGATTCTCGTTGGTTCTCTCTACCCAAAATGTATGCGAAGAAAAGTGGATCAAATCCAGCTTTTCCGTAAGAGTATGAAAATTCGTTATGTAAATTTCTCCGATAGAAGTTCTCAACATGGGTCAAATACCGCATGTACTTATCTTTATTGGTCTCGGGTTTTCATCCGGCGTGGCCTATCATCGCATATAAGCTCGATGCTAGGAAAGAATCACCGTCCAAAGACAAACCGGCGGTTATCGAGCGATGCACCGACCAAGGGTGGTACACTGTTCAAGATGGTATACCGCCGTAATGGTATACCGAAGTAAGGTAGTACATCGACCTTAGGCTATATCGCACTCATTTTCAAAATATGCTCCTTTAAAAGGCATTTTGAGCATAACTCCGTTACTCAAACCAATGGCTGTAAGTGTCTACCATGGGAGCCTCACCGAGTTCACGGCGACTCGAATGGCTTACCCACGTAGACTAGCCTTGCCTTCGCACCAATGGTTTGTATATAACATAGTTAGATCTATGCCAGACAACTGCTCTGATACCAAATGTAACAACCCGACTTTTTAAAGCAGTATAAATTTTTTTTTTTTTTTTTAAAACATCTTTTCAAACCATCAGGTAAGTGTCTATCATGGGAGCCTCACCGAGTTCACGGCGACTTAATGGCTTACCCACATAGACTAGCCTTTCCTTCAGCACCAAACTGTTCTAACATATTTGCATTCAATAAACATACCATAACAATACACATAGCACATATATGCATACCATAAACATAAGAGTTAATGTTACAGTACGCGGACGTACCTTCGTTGACGTTATCCCAAAATTTCGCCGTAACTTCGACGCATTTATGATTCTTGAAAATAAAGACTAAAATAGCCCTCCCATATGATACCCAAATCATAAAAATAAAGACTACTCTAGCCTTACTAACTATTGAACTAAAGACTAAAAACTAAAGACCGAAAGACTTACCCGTTGAAGACTTCGCAGTAACTTCCCCGTGAGCTTCTCTCTCTTCTTTCTCACTCAAGGATTTCGGTTTTCACTTGAGAATGGGGTGAGAAAATGAAGAGAGCTCTTGCCTTTTTATAGGCAAATTTTGGGTCCTAAAGTGTAATTTTCCCTTCTCAAATTTTGGGTCCAAAGTTGTAATTTTCCTTTTCATTTTAAAATTTTGAAGAGTGATTCTTGGCCTTTCCCTCACTTGGTCGACATGCAGCAGCTGATGTGGCAGCAAAGATGGCCAAATGGTGATGACCTTGTCTTTTATGCCATGCTCCTGGATTTCCCGACGGCACCCGATTCGCGTAATTTCTGAGAAATCTCAAAATTATGGATTTACAACTTTGAAGACCTTTCTTCCTCATCAATAATATCTATTTAAACCTGAATTTTGACTTTAGACGGGGTTCCAACCGTGTCCCACTGAAGTTTCTCGAAAACGTGTCCGAACGCGTCCGGCCGTAACGCATTTCGAAATTACCAACTTCTTCAGAAAAATTCACTGATTCCAAATATGTCAAAATAAATTCAAACTCATGCCTAGATGTTGAGTTAGAATTTATTTTCCTTATATCCAAAAATATACCTATATGCATTTTTCCCTATTTTGTTTTATTAGGAAATGCACAAACGACTTCAATTTTCTCCTGGAAGAGTATAACTAAGACAAAATTCCACTCGATCATTATTTTTCCCGACTTTGGAAATCCCATTCCTAGATCTCCGATAGGATCCGATTCCTAAATATTAATTTACTATTCATCATAATAAATTATATATTAAAATAATAAAATCCAAAACTTCTATCCTAAGTTATCTAAATATTTTTAACTCAATATTATCCCATTTTTTGAGCAAGATTCGGCTGGCCCAAAAAAAAATAATAAATATTTATTTTTTTTTTAATTAATTAATTAATTAATGATTTATTTATTTACCTTTTCCAAAAATTCCACAAAATTACCTAATTGGTCCATTCTTGTATTTAGGCTCAAAAATACCTAAACTCAACTATTTTTCTCCAAAATTTCCAATTAATTAGTAAACATATTTTTACTAATTTTAAACCTTTTCCACAAATTTTTGAGCTTTACATAATTATTTCATAATTTCCTTTGCTTAAGCTTAAGTAATTAGCCAATAATTACCTAATTACTTTCTTATCAACAGTTGATAATTTTCTTAATTAGAATACCTCATAATTCTTGCACTGACATTTCGTTTCCATATGTTCGCTTTATTTTAGAATTTGTGAGGGCATTATGGTCATTACCATACTTTTTGAGCATTCTTCCTCAATTTCTCCAAGTTTGTAATTTATTAAATTACCAAAATTAGAGATATACGCTCTCTCAATTTAAATAATTATTTCATTGGCCTTTAGGATTTTTCACCATTTTCCTAAGTTATTTACTCCTCCCAGGGGTATTTTGGTCATTTTGGCACTTTGGCCCTTAAATTCCCTAATTCAAATTTCGGGGTATTACACTAACCCACTGGCTATCAAAAATGGGATAGATGATGCCAGCTTGCAGAAGGTTAGTGACCTCTTTCTTCACCACATCAAGGATAAGAGGGTTAAGGCGTCTCTGGGGTTGCTTCACCGGCTTAGATTCCTCTTCCAAAAGAATACGATGCATGCACATAGAAGGACTGCTGCCAACTATGTTAGCTAATGTCCACCCAATGGCTTTCTTGTTCGCCCTCAATAAACTTAGCAGCTTCTTCTAGATCGCAAAAGATTATTTGCCACAATGACCGGAAACTCGTTCATTCACCTCTAGAAATGCATACTTCAGTGATTCGGAAGGGATTTCAACTCTAGTTTGAAGACGGTTTCTCGCCCGAGGGAAAAGCTTGGGTGGTTGTTGCAACAACTCGATGCCATCACACTAAAATGCCCGAAAACCACATTCAAAGAAGCGAAGAAGAACTGTGGCTATACAAATCAATGTTAACATTAGAATTCACTTATCAAAATCGGTAATCAAGATGCATATCGGGATCGTGATTTAAGCTCAAATTCGTAATCAACATCGAATCCACAAGTAATGCAGAATCACTAAGCAAGTCAGAATCACCAAATAATGCAGCATTAACCAAGTTAGTGCAAACAGAGCACCATTCATTATTAGCACATGCACAAATGGGAGAATCACTCACAGATGCAAAATCAGGATAATTAGCACACCAATCAGTAAGAACATTATCCACAGCGTCATCAATCACATCAATGCATAAAAAGAATGTTCTTCCCTAGGATGTTTCATGGCATCAAAAATATTGAAATTCACAGATATATCACCAAACTCCTGTTAGGATCCGTACACGCAGCGGAGTAAAAAAAATTTACGGATCCCTTAGGCGGATCGCTCAACGGCGTTTAAATCAAGGTGTAGGGTTTACGAATCGTACCTTTGCAGAACTGTTTGAACTGGTGGGCTACCTTCTCGATCAGCAGAAGCCGACTCTTTAGAATCGCCTTCCTCTACCGGTATCCACACGAATGAACCTTCTCTTAAACACGAACTAAGGCGTGCTAGCGCCTCGAACCTGTGTGTCTCTCTATTTTCTATCTAGGGTTTCTCGTGGCTTTCTAATACGCTCGACAGAATGTCTTGTCAGCTTTTCTAAACCTTGCAGGCGTATTATATTCAAAAAAAATTTGAATCTGGATTAAAAAATATATTAATTAAATCTATCTGATAGATCTAATCAAATCTATTTATTTAATCCGAATTAAAAGCCCTCTGATTTAATTTATATTTATAAATTAAATCAAGATATGATATCGTTATATTTAATTTAAAATGAGATCCGATATCTCGCTCAAATTAAATCGATATGCAATATCTTTATTCGAAAATTAAATCTGAGATACAATATCTCAATTTATTATAGTTATTTAATTTATCAAATAAATTAAATACTATATATAATAATATTATTGTCAATAAATAATATCATTATTATTTTCAAATTTAATATATTTATATATGCATATATATATATATATACACACACACACATCCTAGATTAAATAAGTATTCATTAAATCTTAAACACATTTAAGATTCAATGAATCTGGACACTCTTGCTCGTGTTGGACCATTCTTGTGTGCGACCCTGTAGGCCCACATGAGATTGGCAGTGGGCCAATACTGTACCAGCCCACAAGTCGCAAGCGGCCTCTAGCAAGACATTGCGACTACCCAATTCATATGGGGATCGTTGATAAGTACAATGACTTGCCCCTAGGGCATAATTTCCAACAGACTCCCACTTGCACTAGGTGCAATCATTAATTACCTTAATTCTCATTGCCCTAACATGACGCTCATGTTTTACTTGTGCAAGCGGCTTAGTAAGAGGATCAACGTCATTGTTTATGCGATATAACCTATCGTACAACCATGTCACGTCCCTTTTGTCACGCGATAATTTGGTCAAGGATGAGGCATGGAAAATGTCAACTTCTCGTTCTTGACCATTACTTTTCGATTCTTGAGTAGTCTAACAATTGAGATGGAAACTCCTTTCCATCGTAGTATGGCCATACATTTCTTAGACTCACTCATCGAGGGCCCAAAGATTATCTCTCTACAAATGTGAGGGACAAATCCCATCTTGACCACTCACATTCCTCCGTATGAGAACCACTGATCCCGATCCTAGCCTTTATCATCACCCGGTCAAAGGTGACTTTTGACTAGGTCAAAGACCAGCGACTCATCATGTAGGAATCCATGATGATCTCAGGATGCAGCTTTCTCATAGTGGGTCGGTCCAACACCTTGTACTCTTACAAGTGCCTATGACTTTGACTCGTATCCCCATACTCATCAAAGTCACACTGGTCTTATTTCATCTTCGCTCCCGCGAGATGACCGACTGTGGACATTTAGGATAATCTATTAGATATATCCAGGATACGCTTATCACTATAAACATGCAAATGAAATGATAACTAAAGGAGAATACTTTAAATAACATTAACGTTTAAAGTATAATGACTTGCTTTCTCCTGGTACTTTGCATAATAATTTTTTTTTGTATCACCTCTATCATTGATTTCTCTGATAAGATGAAATCGCTTGAGTATATGGTTGGTCCTTTGATGTGACCTAGGCTCCTTGGTCTGCGGAATAGCGCCGCTATTGTCACATAACAAGTCTATTGGATTTGAGATGGTAGGAACCACCCCTAGTTCATTAATGAACTTACTAATCCTAAAGGCCTCCTCACTGCATCCGATCTTTGCTATATACTCACTTCTATTGCGTAATCAACTACGGTGCTCGCTTAGAGCTCTTCCAGCTCACCGCACCACCATTCAACAGAATACATATCCTGATTGCGATCTTGAATCATCTTGGTCAGTTTGGAAACTCGCATCTGTGTAACCAGTCACACAAAGCTCATCTTCCAAGCCACCATATACCAAGAATAAGTCCTCGTCCTTCTCAAGTACTTAAGGATATTCTTGACAAGAGTCCAAGTGACCCTCACCGGGATCTTGTTGATATCTCTGGTCATACTCAAGGCAAATGACACATCGGGTCGAGTACATAACATGCCATACATGATAGATCCAATGGCGGAGGCATATGGAATCTCATCCATGCGGTCTCTTTGATCTTGTGTACTAGGACACAAATTCTAACCGAGATGGATGCCATGAGACATGAGCATATTACCCCTTTTGAATCCCGCATACCGAATCTATGCAGATCTTGTCTATGTATGTGCTCTGACTTAGGCCTATCAACCTCTTAGATCTATCTCTATAGATCATAATCCCAAGGATGTAAGTGGCTTCGCCTAAATCTTTCATTGAGAAAGACTTTCCTAACCAAGACTTGACACTCGCAAGGTAGGAATGTCATTCCCAATGAGTAGGATGTCATCAACATAAAGCACTAGAAATACAACCGTGCTCCCACTAACCTTCTTGTAAACACAAGGTTCATCTATGTTTTGAATGAATCCAAACTCTTTGACTACTTCATCAAAACGATGATTCCAGCTCCGAGATGCTTGCTTCAATCCATAAATGGATCTTTGAAGCTTGCAAACTTTACTGTGAGTCCTCTCGGACGCACAAAACCCTCAAAGTTGTGTCATGTACACATCCTCAAGGAGCTTTCCGTTAAGGAAGGTTGTTTTGACGTCCATCTCGCCATATTTCATAGTCATAATATGATGCAATTGCAAGAAGGATTTCGATTGATTTGGCCATTGCAACTGGGGAAAAGGTTTCATCATAGTCCACACCATGAGTTTGAGTGAATCCTTTTGCAACCAGCCGTGCCTTGAAGATATTTACTTTGCCATCCATGTCAGTTTTTCTTTGAAAACCCACTTGCACCCAACGGTTTTTACACCTTCAGTGGATCGACTAAGGCCCATACCTCATTGTCGTACATGGATTGCATTTCATACTTCATGGCACTAAGCCATCTTTCGGAGTTGGGTCCCACCATGGCCTCGCGATAGGTAGTTGGCTCATTGTGCTCAATGAGCAAAACATCACGGCTTCCAGTAATCAGAAATCCATATCTCTGAGGCTGTAGCCGTGTTCTATCGGACCTCCGTGGGTCTTGTGTTACGTGAGTAGGCTCAACAACTTGTTGTGAGTCTTCTCCGGTTTTCATTCGTGGTTCTACATTGTCCTGTGACTCTCGAACTTCTTCGAGGTTCACCTTACTCCCATTGGTTCTTTTAGAGATAAACTCTTTTCCAAAAAGACACCATTCCGAATAACAAACACTTTGTGATCGGTGGGATTGTAGACATAGTATCCTTTAGTTTCCTTAGGATACCCCACAAAAAGGCATTTTGAGGATCTGGATGATAATTTATCAGAGGCTTGTTGTTTAACATAAACCTCACATCCCCAAATTTTAAGAAATAACAAACTGGGGTTTTTCCTACCCATATCTCATATGGTGTCTTTTCAACTGCCTTTGACGGAACACGATTTAGTGTGAACGCAGCTGTTTCTAGGGCATGGCCCCAAAAGGAAGGTGGAAGATCTGTTTGACTCATCATAGATCGAACCATATCTAATAGAGTTCGATTCCTCCGCTCAGAAACACCATTCCATTGAGGTGTTCTTGGAGGAGTAAGTTGCGAGACGATCCCACAACTCCTAAGATGGTCAATGAACTCTTGGCTCAAATATTCACCACCCCGATCGATCGAAGTGTCTTAATTGTTTTGCCAAGTTGATTTTGCACTTAATTTTGGAATATTTTGAACATTTCAAAAAATTCCGACTTATGTTTCATTAAATAGATATATCCATATCTACCGAAATCGTCTATAAATGTAATGAAGTACAAATGACCTCCTCTAGCAGATGTATTCATTGGTCCACACACATCAGTATGTATGAAGCCCAATAAATCGTTGGCTCTCTCACTGTGTCCAGTAAAAGGTGCCTTTGTCATCTTTCCCAATAAACAAGACTCGCATGTATCAAATGATTCAAAATCAAATGAGTTAAGAAATCCATCTTTATGGAGTTTTGAAATGCGTTTCTCATTTATATGGCCTAGACGACAATGCCATAGATAGGTCGGATTCAAATCATTTGACTTGAACCTTTAGTAGTTATGTCATAGATATGTCCATTCAATTTTCTACTGTCTTGAGATCCTACATTTATTCAAATGTGAGATCCACATGTAGTATCCAATACCCATGTTGAGCAAGTAGAAAAGCGAATATCTATGACATAGATACTTGAAGCGATAGCCCCGCTATCCTTCTTGTTCTTGTCTAGATCTTCGAGGTAGAGTTTGCAATTTCTTTTCAAATGACCAAGTTCATTGTAAAAGAAGCAGACTCTATCCTTCGGAGGTTTTTCCTTCTTGGCTTTCGGTTTCATACCCCTTCCCTTTTTGAACGGACAAAACAGAACTGGGCCTCTCCAAGGCTTAGCTTAGCAGTTTTGAGCATCCCATGCAGTTCAGAAATTGATTCCTCCATGTTGTAATCCATGACAAAGTTATCATAACTTCCTGGGAGTGAGTTCAAGATCACATCTGTAGCTAACTCCTGGGACATAGGGAATCCAAGCCTCTCAAGGTGATCAATGTAGCCCTTATCTGTTACTGGAACATTTCTGTAGGATGAACAATCATCTCAAAAGACTCCACATGTTCTAGATCTCTATTGAGGTCTAGAAGCATAGTGGCAAGCATCAGGCATCCCGTATCCACAGAGTCATCCTTATGCTTCGTATAAGCATTAGTCAGAGCTCTTGGATCAGAATCTGCAAGCTCGTCAGAATGGGTTGATTGATGAGATATTCTTTTCTTTCGTGTTTAGGATCAACGCTTAAGTTCCCAAACATGTCAAGAAAGTTTGTCTCATCGAGTTCGTCCTTCTTAAGGACCGATCGCATTGATGGTGTTGAAGTATTACTAGACTACATGATTCTACAACTAAAGATATGCAAAGTTTAAGTAGTAACCTCCCACCGAATTAAGAACCCTCATTATAATTAGTGGGCTAAGATCCATATTTGGCTTAAATTTAAGTCCGCTTTGGTGACGCTTAAATTAAGTTATTTAGGTAGGCAAACCCCTTGCCAATTACATCATATGTAACTCTTAGATCTTTATGGGATTCAATCATCATATGACGTGTCATGTTTAATCCCATCTAATGCCTTGAGATCCAAAACCGTTTTGATAATCTCAATTAAGTCGACAATAATGAATATTGAGTATCACCATTACTCACTCTTGTCTCACCAAGATAACTCGGATGCATCCACTTTGGTGGAACATACAAATAGGCGATCTAGGTTTTGACAAGTATTCATTTATTGGTGGCATTATGACTTAAGATTTTATTTAGAGGGTATAATTAGATTAATCCTATTAATTATACTTATATGAATGCAATCACTATTGTATCTCATATAATATCTAAATTAATTATGAGTGATCTAGTCAAAATATAATTAAAACTCTAAATTGATTATGAGTGATCTAATCAAATCATAATTAAAATTCTAAATTAATTATGAGTGATCTAATCAAAATATAATTAAAATTCTAAATTAATTATGAGTGATCTAATCAAAATATAATTAAAATTCTAAATTAATTATGAGTGATCTAATCAAACCATAATTAAAATTCTAAATTAATTATGAGTGATCTAATCAAAACATAATTAAAATTCTAAATTAATTATGAGTGATCTAATCAAAACATAATTAAAATTCTAAATTAATTATGAGTGATCTAATCAAAACATAATTAAAATTCTAAATTAATTATGAGTGATCTAATCAAAACATAATTAAAATTCTAAATTAATTATGCAATGATCAAATCAAGACATAATTAAAATTGTGACACAACATGGCTCAACCTTAACCTAAAATCCTCTCAAGCCAATGAGAGGACTTCTCTAAAACAAAAAGAAGTACATCAAGAGTATTTAGAGAGAGAGAGGCATGACTCACAGGCCATATTTAAAATTTACAACAATTGTAAAACTCTAGAGCCATGTTGTTCACCATACCCAAACAACATTTGAAAGGTAAATCACAACATATATTAAGTCATACAATTATGAAATAAAATATTATGATTAATCTTATCATGATTTAAATTTTCTAATTTATATTATATTATAAATATAATATAATATCATGATTTAAATTCTCTAATTTAAATTATATTATATATTATATACTATATATAATATAATATCATGATTTAAATTTTCTAATTTATATTATATTATATACTATATATAATATAATATCATGATTTAAATTCTGTAATTTACATTATATTATATACAATATATAATATAATATCATGATTTAAATTTTCTAATTTATATTATATTATAAATATAATATAATATCATGATTTAAATTCTCTAATTTAAATTATATTATAT
The DNA here is from genome assembly GCA_025563575.1 of Acacia pycnantha. NCBI lineage: Eukaryota > Viridiplantae > Streptophyta > Magnoliopsida > Fabales > Fabaceae > Acacia > Acacia pycnantha. The sequence continues at coordinate 320,443 of JAMWYP010000114.1, forward strand.
ACTATATATAATATAATATCATGATTTAATTCTCTAATTTATATTATATTATAAATACAATATAATATCATGATTTAAATTTTCTAATTTATATTATATTATAAATATAATATAATATCATGATTTAAATTCTCTAATTAAAATTATATTATATACTATATATAATATAATATCATGATTTGATTCTCTAATTTATATTATATTATATTATAAATACAATATAATATCATGATTTAGATTCTCTAATTTATATTATATTATATACTATATATAATATAATATCATGATTTAAATTTGTAATTTACATTATATTATATACAATATATAATATAATATCATGATTTAAATTCTCGCCATCGATAATCACCGGATGCCTACGGCGGTCTCGTTAGAAATTTCAAAATAAAATATTATTTTTGAAAATAATTTCTCAAAAAAAGACGTGATTTTTTTCCGAAAAATTCAAACCCTAACGAATCGATCGACATCGGATTCGAACGTTTGATTCACGCGAATCGGCTACACAAATCAGACTTGGAACCGGTAGAAACCCTAACGCGAGTTTTTGAATTTAAACACATTACGTATTCGGTTTTAACCATACATGTATCTCATACATAAACACTGAACTGTGTGTCTCTCTATTTTCTATCTAGGGTTTCTCGCGGCTTTCTAATACGCTCGACAAAATGTCCCGTCGTTTTTCTAAACCTGGCAGGCGTATTATATTCAAAACAAATTTTGAATCTGGATTAAAAAATATATTAATTAGATCTATCTGATAGATCAAATCAAATCTATTTATTTAATCCGAATTAAAAGCCCTCTGACTTAATTTATATTTATAAATTAAATCAAGATATGATATCGTTATATTTAATTTAAAATGAGATCTGATATCTCAGTTCAAATTAAATCTGATATGCAATATCTTTATTCGAAAATTAAATCTGAGATACAATATCTCAATTTATTATAGTTATTTAATTTATCAAATAAATTAAATACTATATATAATAATATTATTGTCAATAAATAATATCATTATTATTTTCGAATTTAATATATATATTAAATCAAGATATGATATCATTATATTTAAATTAAAATGAGATCCGATATCTCAGTTCAAATTAAATCTGATATGCAATATCTTTATTCGAAAATTAAATCTGAGATACAATATCTCAATTTATTATAGTTATTTAATTTATCAAATAAATTAAATACTATATATAATAATATTATTGTCAATAAATAATATCATTATTATTTTCAAATTTAATATATTTATATATGCATATATATAGATATATATACACACACACACATCCTAGATTAAATAAGTATTCATTTGTAGGCCCACATGAGATTGGCAGCGGGCCAATACTTTACCAGCCCACAAGTCGCAAGCGGCCTCTAGCAAGACATTGCAACTACCCAATTCATATGGGGATCGTTGATAAGTACAATGACTTGCCCCTAGGGCATAATTTCCAACAACTCCATGGAAAGAGTACCAGAATACACATCTATCTTAGTCCTAGTTGTTTTCATGAAAGGCCTCCCAAGAATGATTGGTGATCTACTATTAGAAGACTCAACCTCCATATCTAAGACATAGAAATCAGCAGGGAATCTCAATTCATTAACTTTGACCAATACGTCTTCAACCAAACCAGAAGGATGAGCATTACTCCTATTAGCTAACTGGACAACAACACCAGTAGGACACAAGGGACCAAGACCAATACATTTATAGATAGAGGCAGGCATGACATTAATTGAAGCACCTAGATCTAACATGCAATCATCAAATCTATAATTCCAATAATACAAGGGAGAGAAAACATTCCTGGATCCATGCATTTCTGAGGCATGGGTGATAGAAGTGCCGACACATTCTGGTTCAAGCTTACTCTTTCAGTCCCTTTCAATCCTCTCTTGTTGGTACACAACTCCTTGAGAAACTTGGCATATTTTGGAATTTGCTTGATGGCATCCAAGAGAGGAATATTGATCTCAACCTTCCGGAAGGTCTCTAGAATGTCCTTCTCTTGTGACTTCTTTTGTGTTGCTTTTTCTACCAACTTCTTGGATTGAGAGGCTCTCTGAGGGAAAGGAAGAGGAATGAGAATGTCTTCCTCTTCATCTTGCTGCATTGCCTTTTTATTTTTAGAGTCAATCTTCACAGTTTCTGACTCTCTTTCTTATGTGGAAGTCACATCTGCAGCTGGTTTAGGTTCCTCCAATTGTTTGTCAGACCGTAGTGAGATAGCACTCACATTTCCCGTAGGATTGGGAATGGTTTGTGAAGGAAGAGTGTTAGATCCCTGAGGTTGTAGCTGATTCAGTGATGTGGCCAATTGGCCAATCTGAGTTTGCAAACTCTGAATGGAAGTTTAAGTTTGCTGTTGGAACTGCATAGTGTTTGTGGAAAACTACTTCATCATATCCTCCAATGAGGAACCACTACTACTAGCTTGTTGTTGTGCTACCTGTGGAGGTGCACATATGGCTGGTCGAGGAGGTGGTGCTGGCAAAGGAGGTGCAGATTGTTGCTGGAAAGTATGTGGTCTGTACTGTCTCTGCTGGTAATTCCTGCACTCGTTGATACTGGTTACTCTGGTTTTGATTTTGGTTCCAGCGAAAGTTGGGGTGATTTCTCCAACCAGGATTGTAAGTATTGGAAAAGGCATTATTCTGCTGGTATTGTGGCTTTCCTGGAAAAACACCTACTGCAGCTACGGACTAATCTTGGTAAGTATGATCATGCAAGGTAGGGCAAGAGTCAGTAGAATGATAAGGGTCAAAACAAAACCCACAAGAGTACCCAATCTGAGGAGGGGAAGACTGTACTGTCTGTGTCACTGCCAACTGCCTCACAAGGGAAGTCAAATCATCAAGTCTAGTCTCTAATCTCTGAGAATCATACTGGATTGGAGGTGCTTGAATATGGTAAACAGGAGTACTATTGGCCCTGGTGCCAAACTGCTAAGAGTTATCTGCCATAATGGATATCAAGTCTCGAGCATCTTCAGGTGTCTTGTTACTCATAGCCTCACCACAAGAAGCGTCCACTAACCCTTTGTCTACCGATAGCAGACCATCATAGAAATAGGTAATCAAGTCTTTTTCAGTTATCTGGTGGTGTGGACAGCTTGCACATAACATTTTGAACCTCTCCCAATACTCATGCATAGTCTCCCCAGTGGCCTGTTTAACGTTGCCAATTTCCTTCTTGATCGCATTTGCTCTTGAAGAAGGGAAATATTTCTCTAGAAATAACCTCTGAATATCAGTCCAGCTCCCCATAGATGTGGGCTGAAGGTACAACAACCAATCCTTGCTCCACCGTCCAATGAGAAAGGAAAAGCTCTCAGCTTGATATGATCTTCACCAATGGCATGTGGCTTCATTGTGCTGCACACTACATGGAATTTCTTCAAATGCTTAATGGGACACTCACCTGTAAGACCATGAAACTTAGGCAACAAGTGTATTAGACCAGATTTAAGCTCAAAGTTAGCAGTAAGGTCAGGATATTGGATGCACAAAGGTTGATGATTAACATCAGGTGCAGCCAATTCCTTTAAAGTAGGTTGATTTTCCTGTTCTTCTGCCATAATGTCTGAGTTAGCAAAATTGTTACTAGAATCAGTGAAAACAACAAGACTATCATAAATACTATCAGAACCACAATCAGAAAGATCAACATAATGGACATAATCAGAATGGTCACAATCAGACTCCAGTTCAGTATTAATCCTATGACTTAGCCTAACAACTCTTCTAGCAGTATGAATTGTTCTTTCTATTTCAGGATCAAATGGCAACAAATCTTCTAAATTAGTAGTATTCCTAGTACTCATGCAGCATACACACAAAGCAGAATTGACAAACATACAGAATTACGAAACTGCCACCAAAAGTGTAAAAAGCAGAATCTCAGAATTACGAAAATGCCACAAAAAGTGGTAAAAAGTAGAAAAAACACTAACAGAACACAAAAACAAAAACACAAAAGCAAAAACCTATGTTAGAAATTAACCAAAACAAGTCCAAAACACTATCAAATGATTTTTAAAATTTATGGGACTTGGATAGGGCAACTTCTACACTATTAGGGAACCCAAAAATGGAATAAAAAATCTTACAAAAATTGAAAAAGTGGTCTAAACGATGGAATTTTGGCTTAAATCTCAAGACCACAGGCGCAAGCGTTGTGTCTTGATATTTAGGCCATTTTCTATCAACTCACAAAATTTCAGCTCATTCAGAGATACTCCGAAAAAACTGTCTAGTAGAAATCACGAAACCGAACCGAAAAAAAGCGAAAAAGTGGTTTAAACGTTGGAATTTGGGGAAAATAGGTCAGACCTCACTTCCTACTAAGAAGAGATTCTTGCTCAGAATGCCCAATTCCTTGTGAATAAGACCTGGTCTGAGTGATCTGGGTCAAAATTATTTCTGTCCAATCACCCAAACCACTTAGACACTATTTACACTACTGTCGAATCAAACCAATGCAAATTCCCCGGCAGCGGCGCCATATTTTGGAAGAGATTTTCCGTGTCTCTCAAAATAACCAGATTGAATAAAAGATTTGCAGTAATAGGGAACCTGGATCGTTTTCCCAATGAATTCGTAGCGGGTTTGATTGGAATAACAGTGAAACAAAAACAATAAAAATGGAAGGTTTTGGTTCAAACAGAAGAAAAATAAAACTACTAGAAACAGGAACAGATAAAACGAAGATTAAACAGATAAACTGAAGATCAACCCAGGATTTCGAATTCCACGAATTTCCTTCCTCAGACAAAAACAGATGTTGAAACGAACTCGCGATTGATTCTAGATGAACCGAAATCTCTGCATTCGTTCAGAAAATCTCTCAACTAGACGATCGCCTAACGTTCATCCGAACAGCAGCGTGTAACAACCCGACTTTTCACAAGCAGTATAAAATTTTTTTTTTTCAAAACATCTTTTCACATCATCAGAGTAGAGCATTTGAGCGGAAGAATAACTGATATATATATATTCAAAATGCTCACTGGCTAGATACAGAAGTGGTATAGTACCCAAGAGTTTTCAAAAAGTAAAGGACAACATCGGAAAGTCTTCAGTAGGAACCATGACCTGCTTGCTTTCCTCTCTCCTTGGTCCTTGATTCTTCGACTGACGCTATAGCCGAGATCCAATTTAACACATTGGATCTCGTGTAGCAGATTAACCTCATATTCACATATACAGTATATCATCCACAATCACTCATATTAACAGTATAACAGATGTGTCACACGGAGTGCATAAAGATGGGTCACACGTAGTGCATGTAGATGGGTCACACGTAGTGCATGTAGATGGGTCACACGTAGTGCATGTAGATGGGTCACACGTAGTGCATGTAGATGTGTCACACGTAGTGCATGTATTCAAAAGCTCATAACAATACTCACCACATATCATCCGACTCACAACCACAAGTACGCATACGATCAACATCGGCGTTAAGGTTACCGAAGACGCGCACGTACATACTTTCGTAAACCGAACAGAATGGCGGTAAGTGTCTATCATAGGGGCCTCAACGAGTTCACGGCGACTTAATGGCTTACCCACATAGACTAGCCTTTCCTTCGGCACCAAACTGTTCTAACATATTTGCATTCAATAAACATACCATAACAATACACATAGCACATACATGCATACCATGAACATCAGATTAGTGTTACGAAGAGCGGACGTACCTTCGTTGGCAACGTTAGGTACTACCGGCGAAAACGTACTTTCTACGGAGAAACGTACAAAAGTCTTACAATGACACGTCGGGCGAATCGGCAGCAGAATCGGCTTTTCGGATATCCTATGAGAATAATGTCACTTCTATTAGTAATTTGACATTATAAGCGGCATTTTAGGTAAAAATTACCATTTTGCCCTTCTACCCCTACTTGGCGGAATTTCGCGCGCTTAGCTACATAGGCTATTTTCTTCCCAAAATTTTGCCGTAACTTCGACGCCATCATGATTTTCGAAAATAAAGACTAAAATAGCCCTCCCATATGATATCCAATCATACTAGAAAAATTAAAGGCTATTCTAGCATTACTACCCTTACTACCGAAAGAACTACGAAAGCTTAAAGCTCGGTATGAAAAACTTACCCAGAGCTTGTTTGCGAATTTTCCCAGAGCACCTCTCTCTAAAATCCTCTCTCTATAATCAGCTCTTGCTTCTCAAATGTGAGAAAAACCAAAGGGGAGGGGTGGGTATTTATAGAAAAGGTGTAGGATTTCGGTGTCGGATCAACTTTGTGAGAATCGATCCGGACCGTCCAAAACATAACTTTTGAAACAACTTTTCCTTCTTCCTTATTCTTCTTGGCCGACCTGCACAAGCTCCAACAGCCAAGGGATTGGCCAATGGGAGGAGGCCAAGTGTCTCCTTCCAGAAGCCTTCCGGTTGAATTTCTCCGATCGGTACCCGATTTGCGTAATTTCGGAGAAATCTCAAAATTCTGGATTTACAACTTTGAAACCATTTCCTCACTCAGTAGAAATGTCCAAGTTAACCTAAATTTTGGTTCCATATAGGGCTCCAACTGTCCAGTTGAAGTTTCCTCGAAAACGTGTCCGATCGCGTCCGGGCCAAACGAAAATCCAGGAAGTTCCAACTTATAGACATAGATGCACTGATTTCAAATATGTCCATAAAAATTCCCAATTCTTTCTCAGTTGTCACAACTCTAATTTTGAATTCTTTACTTCCAACTCGGCTATCCGCCCTTTTTAAATTTCCTATTTCGTCTTATTAGGAAAAAGCACAAACGGCTTCAATTAACTCCGCAAGAGTTTAACGGAAGATAAAACCCACCGATTAATATTTTACCTTGACTTTGGGAATCCCATTCCTAGATCTCTAGATAGGATCCGTTTCCTATTTCCCATTTTACTATTCACATAATTTTACTTTAATTAATTATATTAATAAAATAATAAACTTAACTTATCAACTAAGTTTTCTATTTTTATTTCTTATTTATTTATTTCTTTTTTCTTTTTTTTTTCTTTTTTTTTCTGCACTTTCTTTTTTAATTAATTATTTAATTAATTATTTAATTAATTAAATAATTATTTTCTTACATAATCTCTCACAACATTTTCCTATTGGTCAATTCTTGCATTTAGGCTTAAAAATACCTAAACTCATCCTTTTTCCTTCAAATTTTCCAATTAATTAACCAATATATTTATGCTAATTTTTAGTCATTTATCACTAATTTTGGAGCTTTACATAATTATCTTGAATTTTCTATACTTGTGCTTAAGTAATTTGCTAATAAATACTTAATCACTCGATTATCACTGCTTAGTAATTTTCTTAATTAGAATACCACATTACCCTTTAACCTTTGCTTTAACATGAGATTTTTCATGCATTCTGCATTATTCGCATTTTCCATAATTGCAAGGGTATTATGGTCATTTCGACACTTTGACCCTTAAATTCCCTGATTTCCTACAGAATATAACTTAGAAAAATAGACTATAATTACACAAGTCTTGAGTCCTTTATTTCACTTATCAGAAATATCCATTATTTATAATTTTCCAGATAATAAATATCCGGGTATTACACAGCGCGTCACTGTGCAATCGCACAGTAAGACTTTAACCTAGTTCGAACTCAGTCCTTGTGATATCTCAATCTAGGCGTTAAATCTAACACCCAATCCGAAAGTAAATCGAATCTGAATTTACAAAACAGAAACGAATTTGTTACAATTAAGAACTAGTCCTCTGGATAGTGTAATCCTCAATCTGTGGGCCAACCACAGAAGCTTAGCCCATCATGGCTATGCAAAATGAAAATGGAGCAAAAATGAAGAAGTTCATCAGGAACACGAAGAACAAATGAAGAACAGTTGAGATAAAATAAAACTTATGTATTTAATCCAAAATTGAATAAAAACGTGAATGAGAATGTGTTTGTGTTTTTCATCTAACTTAAAGTTAACCTAAAATGGAAATGGGCTCCAATGGTTCAACCCAAAACAGAAATAAAATAAAAGTGGGCTTTAATTACAAAATTCGACCCCAAATAAAAATCTAGAAATATACATTTGACTTTGGCTCCAAAATAAACCATCCTCTTGTCCGAATCAGCCTTTCAAGTCTTCATAACAATTGTATCTCTTTGAATCATCTAAAATATGAAACAAGAATGAGGCAAATCCGATGTATGGTTCAAGAGTTATGGTAAAATTAGTGAAGCAATGTAAAATTGAAATTAAAATGACTAAAATCTAATGAAAGACCCAAAGCCCAAATAAGCATAAAAGCCATTATTTATTAACTAAAGTGTCCTAAATTATTAATCAAGAGTACTAAAGAAGTGTATGAAATATTCAATTATCAGTGCTCTAACAGATAGATAACGGTGAACTTTCTGATCCAGTTGGAATTCAAATGGCTCGTCTTCCCTTGGACCCATTTTATTCCAAAGCTCTTATTTTAGCTAGTCAGTTTAACTGCTTGGAGGAGATGTTGATAACTGTTGCCATGCTTTCTGTGGAATCCATATTTTATGCTCCTCGTGACAAGTTAGAAGAGGTATGAAGATTGGTCATGACTCATGACACAACCTAATGTGTTCCAATCATTTTCTATCGGATGTTTGGATGAAAGTAATGTGAACACCACGATGAATAATGTACTGTGCTAGCCTATTGATCACATAACAATAGTATTTGAAATTGTCGTGTGGATAGTTCAAATACATGAAATTGATTAGAGATCTTAATCTTCAATATTTCCTTACTCCACATCTAAGCCCTCGCTGATATAGTTTAGTTTATTATTGTGTTTAAAACCCTGTTGACCAGGCAAGAACTGCAATGAAATGCTTCTCAAGTCCAGAAGGGGACCACCTGACTTTGATTAATGTGTATCGAGCATCTAATGAGTTCCTAGAAAAGAGATCGATGGGAAGGGTAATGCAAAAGGTGAAAAGGCTCTGAGAAAGTGGTGCAAGGAAAACTTTATCAATAGCCGTTCTCTCAAGCATGCTCTTGACATTCACAAGTAGGATCTATGATGTTTAGGCCACATCTTCAGTGACATTCTTTCTACGAGGCTACTGGCAATTATACATTCTCACATGTTGATAATGTTTTCTGCAGGCAAATTTTGGGGAATGTTGAACAAATGGGCTTGCAAATTGCTTCTTGTGGAGACGATATGCTTCCATACTGCAGATGCCTTGCTGCTTCATTTTTACTGAATGCAGTTGTAAAGGAGCCAGAGGGAACATACAGGTATTCAATTTATCGCAACCTGTCTTAAATATTATTAGGAAGGCCCTTCATAGTGCCATTGCCATTGGTTGACTGACAAGGTCAAATTCCATTCTTGGGAATGCCGTTAATTTTTGAAATTCTTCAATCACTTTTGACCTTTGCCTAAATTATAACCTGCTATGATTTTGTCATGTATTGATCTTGCTTTTGCTTCTCTAAAGAGACTCTTACAGTGACGTTAATTACATGACAGGGCTCTCGCAAGTGGTCAGGTGGTGCAGATCCACCCTTCTTCAGTATTGTTTCAACAAAAACCAGAGTGCATAATATTTAATGAACTGGTCCAAACTAATAACAAGTATATACGGAATCTAACTAGAATTGACTACCTATGGTTGACTGAGCTGGCTCCTCAATATTTTGCTGTGCAGAATTAAATTGTTGGTGGTAGCACGGAACTGGTAAACTGCATTAATGTTATTTGTATACCTGTGGAAAGGACCCAGATATGAGTGGTGTTTATTGAATTTACCTTATCTATTGGTGTTTTTGTGAAAATGACTGGCAATTGTTGTATTTCTGTAGAGAAGAAGGTGTAATTTTACTCCTTCACTAGCAGTTGCATTTCCTATGATTGTGAATGGAATGGAACCCGGTGATGTTCATTTGGAAAAGAACTACCCCCAACGTCCTTCCAATACGTGCTAAGCAATTAAAAAAAATCTTACGGCTCCCTAAAATAACTTTTGGGACGCCTTAATCATATTTTTGGAGTCCCAAAATTATTTTGGGACTCCAAAAAAATGATTTTTTTTTAAAAGAAAATATTTTTGGAGTCCCAAAATAACTCTTGGGACGCCTTAAATTATATTTTTGGAGTCCCAAAAGTTATTTTGGGACTCCAAAAATGACAGTTAGCCTATACACTTTGTATGTAATTTTGGGCGTCCCAAAATTAGTTTGGGACTCCTTAAATCATATTTTTGGTGTCCCAAAATTAGTTTGGGACTCCAAAAGTATAATTTTATTGCGTCTCCTCAATAGACATCCCTTGAATAAGGAACGTTAATTGGGCCTAGTTTGGGACATTAAAGGGGTTTTTTGTAGTAGTGTGTGCCCACAACTCTTCCTGAGAAATTTTTGAGGCAAAAATGCCCTTTAACCCAAAAAAACAAAGGTGATGTGGATACACGTAGGTATGTCAACTCAACATAATCACTCAACTAATTATTGACCCATTGAATGCATTAGGCAATACAACATTGTTATGATTTTGCAAGTTCTGTGAAAGAGTTTGGATGCATTAGGCAACACGATAAAGATGATGTGAATGCCACCTGGGCATAGTCAATCAACTAACTTTTGACTATTTGGATGTCACCTCCTCAAAACCTTCTTGATCCCTACAACTCTTCCATGAAAACTTGTAAATACGCTCTTTAACCCATCAATTATTACCTACAAATCCCATTTGTAACCCATGGCTTCCTAAATATTACCAGGGATATATGATGTCACATTTCACATTAAAACATGAACAAACCACACTACTACAAAGTAGGGATTTTGTAATTTTTGTCTTACTTTTAAGGTCCTTTTTAAAAAAAGAATGTTAGTAGGTACATTCAATGTTTGTTCTTAGAAACCGACGTTAAAGCTACCTTATAACATTCAATTTAAAAACCCAGTTTTTTAATATGTTTTGATGATAATAGACACTTATAAAGAATTAGACTTAATGATTCAAGTCACTCAAGTATGTGTTTAATAGCACTTGAGTGTATAATCTTTATTGCAACCAAATCTTGGATCAAAAAGCGTTTTTATGTATCTGTCTATGACACACTCGAGTTCTGGCTTAAGAACTCTAGTTAAGGATTTTAAAATCATTGACAAAATTGCTTTTCAGTTTTAATAACTCAAGTTAAATGTTCTAAACTCAAGTGAGAAGCTTTCAACGACAATACAAACAAAGGTAACCACTCGAGTTACTTGCATCAAACTCGAGTTACAATGGTAATGTTCAAATCTTGTGTTTTACTTAAGCTTGTGGCACACTTGAAGTTCATTTTGTGAGACTCGAGTTGACAACTCGAGTCGATAAAATGGGAGTTTTGGTGACTTTCTCTAAAACTTATCTTTTCATCCAAAACTCTCTGACGTGCTAGAACTCGAGTTATGATCTTATAACTCGAGTCACTCGTTTGAGTTATCAATCTAAGACTCGAGTATACGTCTTTGACAACATAACTCAATTTCTCTTTTTAAAAGACAAATCTTCAAAACTCGAGTTATGATATTGTGCACTTGAGTGATATGTTAGAGATTGTTTTTCAAGACTCAAGTAACCTTTGATCTTTCACAGTTTTGCAGCTTAACTCAGTCTTGATCGTATAGATCAAAACTTCGCAACTCAAGTTATGAATACTTATCTTGAGTCAGAAACTTAAGTCAGTAATTTAAAACTTTAGTTACTCTTTCTAGAACTATCTTCTCAGTTCAAACTCACTTTCGAACAAACTATCTTTTTGAGAAGAGAACCATCATGACTCGAGTTCTGAAAGGAAAACCCGAGTCATCAACTCAAGTTAGTTAGTATTAACTTGAGTCGCCATTCATGCCTTAGTAAAACACCGTGTCCGTAAATGCTTAAATCTTTGCTTTTGATTTATTAACTTCATATCATCACTCATAACTTCTCCTAACCATGTTTATCTAGTATATTAATGAGTTTCAGATGATTATGTGGATGATTAACTTCAAAATACCAAAAGGTGTTGATTAAGTCAGAAGCATTTAACGTGGTTGTAGAAAACAGACACCATCACAGAAATCGATCTCTGAGCAACCAAAAGACATTTCTATTATTCCCATTCCTATAAGAATTATGGAAAATCAAAAGGAATGTCAAAGCAGTAGAAAGACGATGATTATTCTGCAAATCGAAGTTATGAGCAAGGAACGAGCTTCAAGGTCTAATGGCCATATTCAATACTCACAATGGTTTCATTAAAGCTTCTCAACGGTCATTAATTGCAATAACCAATATAAAGGCGAAGCATTCAATATAGAGCAACCACCAAAACATTTTACGCTTAATTGAATTTATTGCCAATTACTGTTTCATTCAATACTCTGTAATATCTTCGAATATTTTATACTTCAGTGATTCATTATCTACTTTGTAAGAGAGTTCTTATTTGATCATTCTTTCTATAAAAAATCTCAAGGTAGAAGGGACTTTAAGTGTTGATGTATCGATAATAACTTGTCAGGGGGAGTAAATCCTAGTGAGAGGATTACTCGAGATACAGAGTGTGTAGTCATGTAAAAGTGATAGTGAAACCCCAAAGTGTCTAGGGACTGGACGTAGTTCAAAAGATTGAACCGAATCAGGATAAATCTTTTGTGTCCTTTATTCTTCTATCCTCATCTTGTCGTTTTAATTTTTGGAGCTATTCACAAAGTTTTTGAAATCACCAAATTCACCCCTCTCTCAAGTGATATTCCATCTTCATCAACGTCCAATTTTAGAAACCTATGCTAAAGCTACCTTATAACATCCTTTATTTTGAAAGAACGGACGTTGACTGTGTACCCAGATTGTGTTTTTATAAAGGTACATTCAACGTTCAGTTTTAGAAACAGACGTCGGTTTTTTAAAAATAGATGTTGAATGTACACACAGTTTTTTTAGGTACATTCAACGTCCGTTTTTAAAAATGAATGTTGAACATACACCCAACACCATACCATTAAAACCCTCGAAGAAGCCTCTTTCTTCTCTTTTCTCACTCATTAAAACCCAACACCACACCCTTGGTCCTTTGTCATCGTCTTCTCTACAATCGCCCTGATGGGTATGTGAAAGGAGCACCACCACTGATGTCCACTTTCCTAGTCACAACGCCGACGATGGAGAATTGCAAGTTTTGTTTCTTACAGAAGGAGCACCACTGCCGACATCCTCTTTCCTTGCCATGATGGACGCGGATATGAAGAAACAACAACATACATTATAGCCATGACAAAGGCGGATTTGTATATTCCTTGCCACGAAAGAGCCAAATCTGAAGAAACGAAGATTTATGGCCACGATGAAGGTGGATCTAGGAACTCAAATATTTATAAATGGTAAAAGATCAAAAACGATGGAGGCGTAATTGAATATATAAGATGTCTACTTTCCTTACCCACTCAAATATTTGCTCAAGAAATCAAAAAAGAAATTGCAGAAAATGCCCAGAAGTTGTCCAAATCACCTGCACCTTCAACCACTCCAATGTTCCGACACTGAAGACCTCATCTACTTTCAATCTTATCGCCATCAACCTCACTGCTCTCCTCCGATGCACTACCGCCATGCATCCTTTTTGCATCTCTCTCATATTTGTTCATTATTTTCTTGACTTCTATTGCTGCTTCGATCTTTCCATATCTCTTTTCAGCTTCTCCATTTCCTCTATTTATTTTCCCTGTTGATTATGTATTGTTTATATTGGTTTGCGGATTACTCTGGATGTGGTTTTCAATTTATATTGTTTTGTGTTTTTGAGTTTGATGTGGATCTAAGCTCATTTGTTACTCATTTGTAGCTTATGTGGTTTTTATCGATTTTCTTTAATGATTTGTGTTTTTATTGGTTCTCAATTTCTGTTTCTTCTTTCTTCCTTCAACAAACATTGATGCCTTTTTTCATATCTCTTTTCATTTTCTCCAATTCCTCTAACTTTTTGGTAGGATGGGTTTTGAGTATCTACTTGTGACATCCAGACCATATTTTTTTTTAAAAAAATGACTTAAAACAACTGTTTTTCAAAAAATAGTCGTTGTAAGTATCATTGATTGTTTTACATATTTCGGGAGTTGATCCTGGTCCTCAATGTAAGACATAGTTTTCATATTTATCCATATTTTCCTAATTTACCTCTATTGATGCTCCCTCAACAATAATCAAGGAGAAGAAGGGATGAGGGATTAAAGATGACTAGGGTGTTTTAAAAAAATACATGGCATATTAATTAACTTAACTAACTCCCTTAATCTGATCAAGTTAAGTAAATATGTCTTATATTAAGAACTGAATGAGTACTTGCAAATTGGAAGATTCAAACTAACAAAGTTCATAAGCGATTTTGACTAACCAACCAATTGATTTTCTCTTATGAAGCTAAAGGGAAATTTTTCTGAAATTTTAGGACTAGGCCGTATGGTTTTTATATTTTACAAACAACTATCAGATAATAACAACATAATTACATGCAACTAATAATTTTATAAGGTGGTTTCAAACAGAACCATCCAATATATTCATAAAACACAAATAACTGTATCAATTAGAAAATTTATACCCTACTAGAATCAGTCTGTGTGTGTGGGCGAGAAGGAAGGGAGAGACTAATATCAAGAGGGAGAGATAAGAGTACACAGAAATTAATAACGTACTGTTTAAACAAACATATAGACTATATTCATTTATTCATTCACTTATATGAAAAGTCCAAGATTCTTACAAGCAATTAAGTGCAAACTGATTAACATATCACCTCAATTGTACTTTTAAATAAACATATATGGATTGTATTCATTTATTCATTCACTTATATGAAAAGTCCAATATTCTTACAAGCAATTAAGTGCAAAATGATTAACATATCACCTCAGTTTTATTTAGGGCTAAGCAAGTTACCCGCAACCTAGTAGGTCCACTCGTGCCTACTGAAAATTTGCCCACTTCGAGCCCACCCAAAGCTACCCATGCCCGCTCATTTAGTTTTGTGTGTGTGTGTGTGTGTTGTGTTTTATGTGTGTGTGTGTGTGCACATACGTATATTTGGCATAATATATGAGAATTTTTTTTGAGATGTACTAATCAAAATTGGACTGGGAGTTTACCTGTTTAGGATGTTTTGTTGGCCAAATTAGTATCTGATTCAAATTTCAGATCTATGCTCAAATGTCTTCCATTTTTCATTCCTCCTCACGACGTCCTCCTCCTCCTCTCCTCCAAACTCTTCAATAAACCATAAAGGATCTTGTTCTTCAACAAACAATATCTTTGACGAAGAAATTCAGTTCAAAGATACAAACCAAACAATAACCTCTTTCAAACAAAAAAGAGATGGTTCTTAAAGTCTGATTACGTTATCAAGACTGTTGAAGAATCTATCTCTATCCAACCAGAAAAGGAAGAATTCTTCCTTTTATCTCCAAACTCCATCTCCAAACACAAGGAAACATACAATTTCTTACATATCGGTTGTGTGCAAATTGCTCTTAAACCGCTTGTGCGAAAAG
Source organism: Acacia pycnantha (assembly GCA_025563575.1). Classification (NCBI taxonomy): domain Eukaryota; kingdom Viridiplantae; phylum Streptophyta; class Magnoliopsida; order Fabales; family Fabaceae; genus Acacia; species Acacia pycnantha. The sequence continues at coordinate 336,047 of JAMWYP010000114.1, forward strand.
GATTAAATGCCTCTGGTCTAGTTTGTCTTAGAGACACAAGGCATTACAACTTTGTCGGCTCTCTACTTGCAGCAGCAAGATTTGGACTTCATGATGGACCTGTTTACTTTAACTGCTATCCTAATCAAACAATAGATTTAAAGGATAAACATGTCCTTAAAGCCCTCAAACTCAACATTAAACTCAATGGTTTCAGTATGAAGCTTGGATCTATACATGTTACCCTAATATATACAGTACAGTACAAGGTCTCAAACTCTTCAGCTTCTATGGTCCAACGTCGACCTGACAACGGCCAATGTTGTCTTTCTCACTGACCATGCAAATACAAATATCACCATTCCTCAAACTATCATGTGGAAGGACGTAGTTCTACCACAAGATTGGGTAATGGAAAAGGCTGTCCAAGCCATACCAAGACCCATGCCTCAGATAAGTAGAATTTCACAAACCCAGAAATTCTTCTTACACTTCCAGATCTCTATCTTCAAGATATGAGGATTTTAGATCTACAAACTCTGAATTACCAAGGCATTCATGTTCTTCTGAACCAACCCTTCCTTTGGTAATTCACTTGCCACCTCCACCAGACATACACCAAACCTTTCTACAAACATCTCTATTCAAGGAATTGATAATTCTGGAACAATTTCTCATGCAAACTATCAAAAAAAGGATGATCTAAATTCTGTTGAGTCTTTGGATTTAGGCAAACCTCAAACTATTGGTGTCTTAGAACATCAATTTCAAATTGATAAACAAAGTTTGCAAAATGAATTCTATTCCAAAGAAAATATTCTTCAAAGAAACTAGTTCTTAGAAGAATTTATAGGATTGTTGAGAAAACAAGTCCAATAAAAGTTCTACAGTTTCCTTGAAAAGTATCAAGTAAATATTCCATTTTTTGAATGGTTTGAAGCGTATGCTTTAGAACAAAACTTGGAATAGCCATTTTTTCAATCTATAAATATGACCAAGAAGGCTTGGAAAATATCTGAAGGACAAACTATTTCTTCTGAAATTCCTACAAAAGTCTCATATCAAATTCCTCAGATTCGAGATAGTAGACAACAACCTGTTCTGGCCCCACCATTCAAAACCAGAACTCTTGATGACCTTGTCAATCCATGAGATATAAAAAATCTCATAGAACAAAATAATTATACTAATCAGTATCTCCAAGTCATTGGCGATCATGTTATTCAAACTCCTTCATCACAAGCTAAGGTAACTTCCTCTAAAGCAACCTCTTCTAATCAACCCTTGTTTAAACCTTTCCAACTGGACCCACAAACCAAGTCGAGTCTTCGAAACAAAAACAAGGAAGATTTGATTAGGATGATTAATCAACGAATACAAACTATTGTTCCAAAAGCACCTCAAACAATTCAGTTACAACAAGAGATTGTTCATGAAACTCCACAAGATTCATCTTCCACAAGTAAACAAGTCATGAATCTTGAACAAACTTCTGATTTTGAATCATCCAAATCTGAGCTTCAGATCAACCAGCAACATTGGCGAAAATCTTCAAAGTTGTATTATCCCAGGGCCAATTCTTTGGATATATTAACAAAGGAATGCCAAAACCAAACTTTCAAATCCATCAACTCTGACAATATCTATGAATGGAACATAGATGGCCAAAGTGAAACAAACATTCTTTAAATGCTTCAACAAATGACAATGGTGAGCACTTCGTACCAAACTTCAAATGATTATTCAGATAGAGAAACTACTAATCTTTTGGTTGCTAGTTTTACTAGACAACTTAAAGGTTGGTGGGATTATTATCTCTCTTCAGATGAAAAATCAAACATTATCTCCTTTGTCAAAACTAAATCTAATGGAACTCCTATAATTTACAATGGTCAACCCATTCCAGATTTTGTTAACACTCTTGTCTTCACAATCATCAAACATTTTGTTGGAGATCCTACCATATGGAAAGATTGTTCTGCAGAACTCTATATGATTTTAGATGGTATAAAGATACTTTCCTGGCTTGAGTACTCACAAGAGATGATGCTCATCAAGCTTTTTGGAAAGAAAATTTGTTAGCCGGATTACCAAAATCTTTGGGTGATAAGATTAGAGACAAACTTCGAAACCAAAATAGTAGCAACATCCCTTATGAAAACTTGATGTATGGAGAGTTAATCTCTCGTGTCCAAAAAACAGCTCTTAAAATCTGCCAAGATGGTGGAATCAAGCATTAGCTTGCCAAAGGTTGTCAGAAGAAAAGAATTAGGCTCTTTCTATAAACAATTTGGTCTTCCTTCTTACAAATAATCCAAACCCAAATCTCACAAAGCTTTTCATCCAAAATCTTCTTACTCCAAAAATAAACGATTTTCTTATCACAAACATCCTTACCAAAAGGTTAAATCTCGATATCCTCCATGGAAGCACAAAAAAGAATTTCGTTCTAAACCAAAAAAATGATTTTCCAAAACGTGACAAGGTAACTTGTTACAGATGTGGTAAAACCGGACATTATACCAAATATTGTCGTTTTACTAGGAAAATCAGAAACATACAAATTGAGGAACCACTCCTTGAACAAATAAACAATCTTCTAATTGAAACATCTTTTGAATCTGAAGAAGAACAAAGCTTTTATGAAGATCTTAACCAAGTTCAGGACGATGAATTCAATTCATCTTCTTATGAATCTTCTTCTGAATTAAACGTCATCACACGATAGCAAGATTTTCTCTTAGATGTCATCAATAAACTTCCTGATTCTGACAAAGGTGAATATCCTTAAAAATTTAAATATATTCTCAATCAACCTTCCTCATCGTCATCCCCCAAACTTTTTGTTTGTCATAAAAAATATGATTTCACCCAAACTTTGGACAAATTTAAACGTTCTGTGAAACCTACCACAATCCAAGATCTTCAATTTGAGATCAATAACCTCAAGACTGAAGTTCGATTCCTTAAACTTTGTCGGGATACTCATGAGTCTGCTTTAATTCAAATTCAAGAACTCCTAACTTTATCTCAAAATCCTTCAAATGAGAATAATGATCAATTTTTAGAAAATGATCAAGAGGATGAAATCCCTTCTGAACCATTTTTTAAATGTGATTTCAAGACTATTCATTAAGAAGTTCTATATATAGACAAAAATCATCATCAATAATGATCTTGTTATAGAACAATTTTTTTTGTTCGATACTGGGGCTCAAACCAACTGCATTCTAGAAGGCATGATCCCTACTAAATATTTTGAGAAAACAACTGAAAGGTTTAGTACTGTTAATAGATCAAAAATATATGTTCAGTACAAAATTTCAAATGTTGTAGTACAAAATGAAAGTTTGCGAATCAAAACTCCGTTTATTCTCATGAAAGAAATGGGAAGTCAGATTATACTTAGAGCACCATTTGCACAACTTTTAATTCCTTTTAAGATTGAATTTGATGGACTTTCAAAACAACATTTAGGAAAAACAATTTTCTTTCCCTTTACCAAGAAACCCAGAACTAGGGAATTAAATCCTCTATTTTTTTTAAAAACAAATCAATTATCTCAAAGAAGATATCTCTTTCAAACGTATCAATCAACAACCTCTTATCCAGTAAAAGATCCAAGATTGTCTGGATAAAATTCACAAAATTGTTTGTTCCGATTTACCAAATGCTTTTTGGAGTAGGAAGCAACATGAGGTAAATATTCCTTATGAGCCAAACTTCTCTGAAAAACAAATTCCAACAAAGGCTCGGCCTATCCAAATGACTTAAGAACTTCTTGAAACTTGTAAAAAGGAAATTTAGGATCTTCTTGATAAGAAACTCAACCGTACAAGTCGCAGTCCATGGTCTTGTGCTGTTTTTTATGTCAACAAAAATGTAGAAATAGAACGTGGTATGCCAAGCCTTGTCATCAACTACAAACCTTTACACGAAGCTTTATAATGGATTCGATATCCAATTTCAAACAAGGCTGATTTGCTAAAATATTTGCATTCTGCAAAAATATTTTCAAAATTTGATATGAAATCTGGATTCTGGCAGATCCAAATTTCAGAAAATGATAGGTATAAAACTGCTTTTACTGTTCCATTTGGTTTAAAAAATGCTCCTTCTAAATTTCAAAGGATTATCAAGGTCAATATATCATTGTTTATATTGATGACGTTATAATCTTTTCAAATTCCCTTGAAGATCATTTTAAACATGTTTCAAAGTTTATTCAAATTGCTGAAACAAATGGTTTAGTGGTTTCTAAACCAAAAATTAGCCTTTTTCAAACTCAAGTTAGATTCCTTGGACATTGGATATATCAAGGAACATTAACTCCCATTCAACGAGCAATTCAATTTGCCAACAAATTCCTAGACCAAATAATTGATAAAACTCAACTTCAAAGATTTCTGGGATGCTTAAACTATGTTGCTGAGTTCATTCCTCAACTCTGTAGTTTCATTAAACCTCTTCATCAATGTCTTAACAATAATTCTCCTCTCTGGACAGATGTTCATACAGATGTTGTTAAACAGATCAAACAATAGGTTAAAGAACTTCCTTGTCTTAACCTTCCAATTCCTTTTGCCTTCAAAATAGTTGAAAGAGATGCTTCTGAATTGGGCTATGGAGGTATCCTCAAACAAATAATGGACGATAAAGAACAAATTATTTCTTTTACGTCTAAACATTGGAATTCTGCCCAGCAGAATTACTCTACGATAAGAAAATAAATTTTGGCAATTGTTTTATGTGTTTCACAATTTCAGGCTAATCTCTTAAACCAAAGGTTTTTAGTTCGCATTGATTGCAAATCTACAAAAGATGTTTTGCAAAAAGATGTTAAAAACCTTGCATTAAAACAAATTTTTGCTCGATGGCAAGCTCTTCTAAGTATTTTTTATTTTGATATTGAATTTATCAAAGGCACTACAAACTCTCTCCTAGATTTCCTTACCCGTGAGTTTTTACAGGGTAGGTCATAGATAAGAGAGAACCCAGAAAAGAACCCAGAAACTCACTACTTACTTGAACAACATACCTAAAAAGAAAAAACCAGGTGACAATATGAAGGATAAACAAGTCTCTCAAGATGAGGACGACCAAAGCTTCTCCCAAGAACCTCAAAGACCAATCTCCGATGAGGCAGCTCTACAAGAAATTATTAAACAGATAATCCAGCATCAACAGTCCCAAACAAAGGGATCAACAAGCCAACAAAAGTCCCAAACACAGGACTCAAGGCTTCAGACAAGATCTCATTCCAAGGTATCATCAGGTACTCAAACTTCTGGGTCTTCTACCCAAAATCCCCAAACAGAGTCTTCAACCCAAAGACTCATCATTCCCAATAAACCTGGCAAAAAGACCCTTGAATCTTATACTAAGCAACCCCCAAAAAAACATGGGGAGAATTATTAGCAAAAAAGGATGAAAGGACCCTTGCCCTTGAACATGATAGAGCTCTTTCTCTCTCATGTATTGCCTCTCCTTTCCAGGCAATAAGTAAACAGGAGTATGATTTGTCAAATAACAAATTTCATCTCCAACTAGCACAAACACGGCCACCTCAGGCTTCAAAACCTCTAATAACTACTCCAATTATTAGTCCAATTGATACTCCTACCTTCCCAAAGAAAATAAGGTAAAGAATATCATCCAAATTGAACCTGAGTTTTTCCAACAAACACCCAACTAGGTAGCTTTAAAAGTCTTCCCTTATGGATTTCATTTTATTCCTACCGATTTGCAGAAAACAAGGGAATATTATGAGTTAATATTGGTTCATTCTAAATCCATTGAGTTATCTCGAAAAACGGATAAAGCAGATGAAACTTTTGTAACATCCCATTTTCCAAAAGCAGTATAAAATTTTTTCATCAGAGTAGAGCATCGGAACAAGAGTGTAACTGATATATATATTCAAAATGCCCACTGGCTAGTTACAGAAGCGGTATAGTAACCGAGAGTTTTAAAAAGTAAAGTACAACATCGGAAAGTCTTGGTAGGAACCTTGAACCTGCTTGCTTTCCTCTCTCCTCGTTCCTAGGTCCTTCCGGCGATGCTATGTTAAGAGCCGAGATCCGCATCGGATCTCGGGTAGCAGTTAACCTCATGTATACATACACACATATGGGTTACAGAACAACATTAACACAACATATAAATCACACCCAACCAATGCACATGTATCGCCCCCAGCATGCAGTATATCGCCCCCAGCACTACAGTTGTATCGCTCCCAGCCTTACAGATATATCGCTCCTAGCATGCATACAGTTATTTTCTAACATAATACGCATTCCAACAACACACCACATATACACATACCATACTCACATCATACCACACCCACATCACATACACGCATACTATATCCATCAGATTAGTGTTACAGTACGCGAACGTACCTTCGTTGATGTTTTACGGTATTTCGGCACGACGGTTGGTCAAAACGTAATCAGGGATATCTCAGAGCTTCGCTGCAGAATTCCCCAGACTCCTCCTTCTCTCTTCCTTCTCTCTGTCTCCTCCAACACACACACACACACACACACACACACACACACACACACACACACACACACACACACACACACACACACACACACACACACACACACACACACACACACACACACACACACACACACACACACACACACACACACACACACACACACACACACACACACACACACACACACACACACACACACACACACACACACACACACACACACACACACACACACACACACACACACACACACACACACACACACACACACACACACATACATACATACATACATACATACATACATACATACATACATACATACATACATACATACATACATACATACATACATACATACATACATACATACATACATACATACATACATACATACATACATACATACATACATACATACATACATACATATATACATACATACATACATACATACATACATATCCATACATATCCTGTGTATGAGTTGTGAGTTTGTCTTCTCTCCTCCCCCTGCTTTACAGAGTTCATTACATACGTTTTACAGAGTTCATTACACACACACACACACACACACACATACATATCCTGTGTATGAGTTGTGAGTTTGTCTTCTCTCCTCCCCTTGCTTTACAGAGTTGATTTGAAATACTCTAGTCTATACTTTGTTCTGTCATTTAAAGTTTACTTGACCGGTTGTAATTTGATGTACTTAAGTTGGATCAATTTCTAGCCAACCATAATCCCCCTCGTGTTATTGAGACTAACTGGATATGCACTTCAAGTAATTATTTTTTTGGCTGAATTAGAATATATGAATGTTTTAATTTTGTTGTAAAGGGCATGCGATTTTATTTATTCAAACAATCATTGTGCATTTGGTAGCTTAGTTGCTCATCTTTTGATCCCATTTCTTCTTTAAAAATGTGAACAAGGCGCTGTCCTTCACAAAAATTATGACTCCCATATATAACTGAAGCTATATTCACTACTACAAAAAAGGGCTTTTAGACCACCACATTTAGACTGGCTATAGAGAATCAAGTCTAAAATGTATGACCGATGACATTTTTGTAAATATAAAGAACTTTTTAGACTTTTCCTTTAATATAAGGTCTAAAATATATTATATAGACCAATTTATCGAACAACCGGTCTAAAAAGATAAAAATGAAAAATGAAAATAAAAAGTCAATTACTTTTAAGATCGATTTTTACAAATAACTGGTTTAAAAGATTAAACGTTTTAGACCTAATTTTACTTATACCCGATCTAAAAGTTGTAGAATAAAAAAATTATATATTTATTACTTTTAAGACCAATTTTATAAAATAACCGGTCTAAAAGATTAACTTTTAAGACTTATTTTGATCATAACCTGTCTAAAAGATTTTCATTAGAACCCTCTTCATCATGCCGAAAATTGAATTTCGCAACAGTTTCTTCATCCCTTAACATATGTGAGCCCACCCCTCTCCTCCTATCTTCCTCATCAAGTCCCACAGCCATCTCTCTTCCTCTCTGAAAACGAAAGGAAATCACCAAGAGGGGGGTGAATTGGGGATTTTAAAAACTTTTAAAATAACTTTGCACCCAAGTTGAAGCTAAACGTAAAGAGATAGGGAAGAAGAGCTTGACACAGAAAGTTTATCCTGGTTCGGTCTAAACTCTTGACCTACGTCCAGTCCCAGATTCTCTGGGTTTCTACTATCACTTAACTCGGATACACACTCGTACTCAAGGATTATCCTCTCTCAGGATACACTCCCCTTACAAGTTGTAATCCGAAATCCCAATCTCCAAGTCCCTTGACTTGAGATTTTTACAATGAATGAGTAATTTGTATAAAAGCTCTCTCACGAGAAGATATTGATAAACACGAGGCTCTTTGTATATCTAAAAATACAGTACGAAAAGAAAGCGAATGTATAAGTAACTCTTGAGCTTGCTTTTCGTTTACGCTTTTTCTATTCGTATCTTCGAAGTTTGTAATCAGCTCCTTATATAGTGGTGAGTTGCTATGTGACCGTTACTTCTCAACTTAGCATGTTCTTCATTTGAAATTCAGTTTGATGAGGATTATAGCCGTTGGGTCACGAATTTGGTGATTAAATTCTGGACGCGTGAAATCATTACGCTTTCGATTCTTCGCGCTAATTCAATGATTCGTTTGATCCAATTTAATACCTGAAACATTCTCAATATAGAGTGGTTAAATATATTTGAATATACTAAATGAATGCAATCAATTCGTATAAACATGGTAAGTTTGTAGTTCAAAACAATCAGGATGAAACTAGTAACGATCATATTTGATTTCGTCTTAAACTCGAGTTCTCCAAGTCAGGCTCGAATTCGTAAGGCATTTTAGAGTATCTGGTTTATCTTCTGTGAGAGCAAACTCTGGAGTTTGATGTAAACTCTGGAGTTTGTATTGTGTTTCACCATGTGAACTCGAGTTCACGAAGCTAGGCTCGAGTTCGAATGATCTCTAAGCTTTTTGTCGTATGAGCACCTGAAGTAATATCTCACAAGCTAAGCAAGCTCGAGTCCATTAGTGATTAGGCTCGAGTTTAACACTATTCGTGCCTAAGAGTTTTGGTTACTAGAAAGAGTGGACTGGAGCACGAATACAAACTACGGAGTTTGTACACTTGCTTTTCTTTCTTCGGATGAAGGGCTCGAGTTCATATTCTTAGGCTCGAGTTCGGCTTAGTTTATTCCATGGCTTATTGAAGTGAGCTGGAGGTTTGAACTCAAACTGCGGAGTTTGTAAAGACGGAAAACTTGGGAGCTCTCGCAAGGGAAAACTCGAGCTTGCAATAACAGGCTCGAGTTTACCTATTTTGTAAACTCTTCTTCGTTTGTCAAACCATAGAGTAAACTCTACACAAAAGTATTAGGCTCGAGCCCATATACTTAGGCTCGAGTGTTCATCAATTTATAGCCATAGAAACAAGTGAACTCTACTCAAAAAAGGATAAACTCTGAAGTTTAAAGAGATACATTTTAAATAGAAAATCTTCCCGCCATGGGCAAACCCGAGCTTGTCTATACAGGCTCGAGTTTACTCATTTGTAAACTCTTTATTATTATACCATGAGAGTTTAGGCTCGAGTGAATTTACTCGAGCTCGAGTTCGTTATCTTTGAAGTAGCCTGCAAACTCGAGCTTTCTTAGTTAGGCTCGAGTTTTTCGGTGACAGAATGATTTTGACTCTTTTGTCATTTTAAAACATTCATACTTGTTTACAATTGTTATTAATCATCAAAATACATAGAGAACTAACACTCTCTTCTAAACATTGTCCCCTTTCCTCACTCCCTTAACCTTGGGTTTCCCTTCTTCATAAGACCAAATCAAGAATCTCCTCACTTGCAAACAGATCCAAGGGTCCAAAGTTCACAAAGCATGCAAATCTAAGAATTCAAAAGTGAGGCAGTAGATCTAAGAATTCAAAAGAAAAGCGTGTAGATCTGAGAATTCAAAAGCGAAGCAGTGAACTCATTCTCCTTGATTTGTTGCCAAAGCCAATCAAGAAAAGAAGAGAGAGTAGAAGAAATCGATGGAAATGGAAGGTGGAAGAAGAGGCTTCATCAACGACATAAACAACTTTGGTCAGAGGGATTCTAGTCGTCTGGTTCCTTTAAGGGGTTAGGTAAAGCTCGTTGTAGTGCTGGGCTTGACCAATTCTGTGGTTTCAATTTTCTCTCGTGCTTGTCCTTCTTCTCATCTCACTCATTGATTTAGATCCATAGATCGAAATCAGTTCTTCTTCCCCATGAGAAGCCTTTTTTGTTTCTCATGTTCATATTTTGGGTTTTTCTTGTTAAATCTCTATACAATTAATTACTTCATTAATTTTTTTTAGTGAATCCGACTAGTTCGTTCATGTTTTGTTTCTGAGTCCACTTGAATTTGTGAATTCCTCTTTTCTTCTATGTTCATCAATCATCTGGATTGTTAAAAGTAAGACTTTTAAGACCGGATATTATACACAATCGGTCTTAAAAGTCTTACCTTTTAGACCTTATATCTTAAAAAATAGGTCTTAAAAGTCCTACCTTTTAGACCTTATATGTGAAAAAAACTGGTCTAAAAAGTGATTTTTAAGACTAGTTTCTCAAGCGGTCTTAATAGTAACAGAATTTTTAAACTGGCTATATCAAGACCAGATCTAGAACCGGTCTACAAAATGGTTTTTGCACTAGTGATTCATCAATTTTAATGGAAGGAAAGCATAGAAATACAAGCTCAAATTAATTAATTGATTATATATGATTTTTTTCCCATGGCATTGTTATTAAATGTGTTGGCATCAAGGTATTTTTAATCTTGCTGCCTTCATGCAATGTCTACCAAATATATATTTAATTTAAGTTAGTTGGCATCATTTAATACAGTAATACATGAAATTGTAGTAGCATATATAGGGGTTTATATGCTATTTGACTAAATGAGCTTGATGAAGTCCTTTATTTAATTCCCCCCACCCCTAGCCAGCATTGTCTAATTTACTAACTTTTAATTTGTGGGTGTGGCTGGCTGGTTAGAATTTAAAATTTTCATTCTCTAACTCTCTGATTTGAATTTATTAACTTAAAATGTGTGTCTATGCCTGTGTGTAGAGTTCTTTTTTTGTTCTATTTTAAAAGTTGTACTTATTCAGTTTCATTTGGACTAATTACACACGAAAACCATGTGGGTGCTAAGGAGATCAATGAAGTTAATACTACTTCCACGTTACCAACGATGACGAAGTATTTGAAGAAAAATAGGCGTATTTATAGAGGAAGCTTTTTACATGAATATTAAATGCTATAAATGCCAACTACTATCTACCAGCTACTTATTAATTATATCATTTAACACTCTCCCTCAAGTTAGAGAGTGGATATTATCCATTCCCAGCTTGAACACTAAGTTCTTAAAGTGCTCACTAGATAACCCCTATGTGAGAATATTTGCCAATTGATCTCACGAAGGAACAAATAGAGTACATATTAGGACACTTTCCAATTTCTCCTTGATAGAATGTCGATCAATCTCAACATTTAGTCTAATAATGATGAACTGGATTATGAGTGAAATTGATAGTTGACTTCTTACCATAATAGAGCTTCATTGGACCTTCCTATTAGATATGATAGAATGATTTTAATCCACAACAATTCACAAATTCCAAGTTCCATAGCTCTAAACTCAGCTTCAGTATTGGATCTAGATACCACATTCTGCTTCTTGCTTCTCCATGTTGTAGATTTCCACCATGTTGAACCAAGAAAGGTACAATAACCTGTTGTAGATTCTCATGCCATCAAGATTTCCACCATGATCTGCATCAGTATAAGCTTCAATTGTCAATATTCTCCCCCTCTAGACAAGATTACTTTTCCTTGAGTACCCTTTAGGTAATGCGGTAATCGATATACTACCTGTAGATGTGGTTCTTTAGGATCGTGCATATATTGACTCACCACATTGATTGCATATGCAATATTGGGCCTCGTGTGTGCTAAATAAATCAACTTACCAACAAGCTTTTGATAAGATTCCTCATTGACAAATGATCTTTTTGTGGTTTCTGAGGCTTTTTAATTATTTTTCTTTTGTTCCTTTTTATTTTTCTTTGGTTTGGAAGCCCACTTCCCAGCTGCACACAGCTTGTGATTTTTTCTATTGGTCTATGATGAGCACTAGTTATGCCATGTTTTCCCTGTATTATATGATTGTATTGAATGGTGAATATAAGCTTAACTGCCTTTAATCTGAGCAAAAAGGCATTAATTCATTATATAGGGAACTTAAGGATGACTCTTACAAATCAAAATAAATTGCATACCCATCCTAAACATATGCTAAGAAAAGATCGAGTTTTGAAATTTTGTGTGAAAGGCACACAGCATGGCCGATACAATGCTATAGCATCAAGACAACCTCATCGAATCGCAATACAACGCATCCCTAAGGCTATAGCAAAGTAAGTGAAGCAATGCTATGCGGCATTTGTTCTAATATTTTGTCAAGGTTGTTTCAGGAAATATAGTGCAGGTCGTTGAGTAACGGTTAGATTGCTGACGTATTGGAATAGAAGAGGCGGAGAATCGAAACTAAGATTTGAAGAATCCCGCAGGATCAGTAGAATCAATCTACTGAGATCACGATTGGACCCCGACAGATTTAGAAAGGCCCAGTTCGCTAGACGTACGCCGCAAGTAGACCTGATTATATAAGGAAACAATGGCCAACCCTAAGGGGAGTCGAAGTCGTTGAGAGTCAAGGACCATTCCCATACCGCCAGACTCGAAAGAATAGTGAGAGAAGCTACAAGGCACAAGAACTCCAAGAGAACCCATCATCCTTCCTTGTAGTGAGACGGAGATAAGAAGATGTGGAGTTGTGACGTGACAGGGCTTCTTCCACGTAGTTAGAACCTCCATCAAGCTTTCTTTTTTTTCTTCTTTAATTAATTCTAGTTAATCTTTTGATCATGGGTTATTCTGTTGTACTCTGTTTAGTGATTCCCTCATCAGTCATGAACTAAACTTTATGTGGCTACGCGAGGATGATTTCCTAAATTTAGAATGAACCCAGTTGCTAGTTCTTAATTCAATACATTCAGTTTGATTATCAGTAATTTAATTTCTTGTCGATTAGCGAGAGCTAAGGGCTTGATCAGTGGCCTTGGCTTACTGAGAGGGAGTCGGGGCTAGACATTTGAGAAACAGTGATTGCTAGGCAAGCTGGTGCAAGGCTTGACCTATTATTGTAGGCTTCAGGAATGGGTCTACCGCTCATGACCATAACACCTTGATTTGTAATGATAACCTAACTAGAAAATCGCCATATACATGTGGGAGAAGTAAGTTAGGATTGCATGTATCGGACGCGAGAGCTTTGGTAGATTAGAGTAGTGGGTTAACTGAATAACATTGTAAACGATGTTTATGTTGTAGCATTGCGAGAGCTATGCAGCATAAATGCTATAGCAATGTGTATAGGCAACTGGGGGATTCATATGCTTAGGAAGGACTCTGAGCTCATCCTATCTTTTTATTGATATCTTCTTTAACTATGATCATTTGTCTATTTTCTTGTTTATTAGTTTAACTATAGAAACTCTCAAACCAATCAAACTTTATTTTCTTTTTAGACACAACCAATTTCTTAATTCGGCGTCATCATTCGGTATCTCAGTCTCTGTGGGACAATACTCTACTTACTCTTTATTACTTGTTCGACTGGTTCACTTGCCATCAAGGAAATCCACTAACAAGTTTTTGGCGTCGTTACTGGGACTGTAGATACCTTTAGTGATGACGCACTTATCGCTGAATAGTTGTGATTTATCCAATAAAGCTCACTCCCTCCCTTTTCTTGATTTTCAGGTACATTCTGTAGTGTATGCGTAACTCACCTTCAGTCAACCTAGAGTCCTACGATCCTGAAATCGAACGTACTTACAAGCAAAGGCGCAGGAAGCAGAAGCGAAGAAGTCAACTTTTTGACTCCGCAGACATGGCGAATATACCGGTTAATCATGATCAGGAGCAAAGGGAGCAAGCAATAAATAGGGACCACCAGGTCCCCCCACCTCCAAATCCAGATCTGAACAAAGCCATCATGGAATTCGGGATTCCAGACTTAAACAAGTTGAATTCGGCTATCACAACCCCGACCTTTAATGCAGGACACTTTGAGATTAAAGGTGTCATGATTCAAATATTGAATGCATCCCGTCAATTTGGAGGAGTCCCTGCTGAAGACCCTCATCTACACCTCAAATCTTTCATGGAGGTGTACAACTCATTCATCATTCCAGGAGTCACGCCCGACACTTTTCGAATTAAATTGTTCCTATTCTCTCTTCGGGACAAAGCTTGAACATGGCTTAACTGTTGGAAATTATGCCCTCGCGGCAAGTCATTGTACTTTAGATGTTTATGTTATTTAAAGTGTTCTCCTTTAGTTATCATTTCATTTGCATGTTTATAGTGATAACTGATCCTTGGATATATCTTATAAATTATCCTAAATGTCCCTGGTTGGTCATCTCCGCGGGAGCAAAGATGAAATAAGACCAGTATGACTTTGATGAGTATGGCGATACGAGTCAAAGTCATAGGCACTTGTAAGAGTACAAGGTGCTGGACCGGCCCACTATGAGAAAGCTGCATGGAATAATTCATAAGCTTTTCTCATGTATAACCGCGTCACAACGCCCATCGACCTGAGATCATCATGGATTCCTCATGATGAGTCGCTGATCTTTGACTTAGTCATAAGTCACCTTTGACCGGGTGATGATAAAGGCTATGATCGGGATCAGTGGTTTTCATGCAGAGGAATGTGAATGGTCAAGATGGAATTTGTCCCTCACATTTGTAGAAAGATAATACTGGGCCCCTCGATGAGTCAGTCTGAGAAATGTATGACCATACTACGATGGAAAGGAGTTTCCATTTCAATTAAACTACTCAAGAATCGAGAAAGTAACGATCAAGAATAGGAAGTTGACATTCTCCATGCCTCATCCTTGACCAAATTATCGCGTGACAAAAGGGACGTGACATGGTTGTACGATAGTTTGTATCGTATCATCGATCCCCATATAAATTGGGTAGTCGCAATGTCTTGCTAGAGGCCACTTGCGACTTGTGGCCTGGTACAGTATTGGGCCGATGCCAATCTCATATGGGCCTGAAGGGTCGCACACAAGAATAGCCCAACACGAGCAAGAGTATCCATATTCATTGAATCTTAAATGTGTTTAAGATTTAATGAATACTTAATTAATCTAGGATGTGTGTGTGTGTGTGTGTTATTAAATTCAAAAATAATAATGATATTATTTATTGATAATATATATATATATATATAGTATTTAATTTATTTGATAAATTAAATAACTATAATAAATTGAGATATTGTATCTCAGATTTAATTTTTGAATAAAGATATTGTATATCAGATTTAATTTAAATTGAGATATCGTATCTCATTTTAAATTAAATATAAGGATATCATATCTTGATTTAATTTATAAATATAAATTAAATCTGAAGGCCTATTAATTCGGATTAAATAGTTAGATTATATATGTTGGACAAATTTAATTAATATTATTTAATCCAAATTCAAAATTTGAAATTAATTTGATTAATTTTCAATATTTTAATACGACACATTAGGGTTTTAGAAACTCTATAAGTGATTATGATCTAGTCGTATTAAACTGACGAATGAATTAGACGGCCGAAAAAACAAAACCCTAGAGAGAAAAGATAGAGAGACGCAAGAATAATGAGGCGCTAGCATGCTGCCGTCAGTGTTGTCGTTCGTGTGGGTACTGGTAGAGGGAGAGGACCCGCGAAGTCAGCTCCTGTATGATCGAACAAGAAGGAACTAGCCCACGTGATCAAGAAGCACGGATAAAAGATGCCACCTCGTTCGACACGTACGACGTCTCAGGCGCACGAGGTTCGAGGCACAAACAAGAATGGAACGCAAGCAAGCTCGCATAGGTACGGTTCTGAAATCTAACCTTGATCTAAATGCGGTTGAGCAATCCGCCTAAGGATCCGTAAAAGTTTTTTTTTTAATTCCGCTGCGTGTTCGGATCCCAACATTAACAACCTACCAGCCAATTCAATCACCTCCTAGAATGATCTAGGGAGTAAATTCCTACTCAAATTCTTCCCATCGACTATGAATGCCCATCTCAGAGGGTATATCACCAATTTACAACAAAAGTCAGGTGAATCTACATATGAAGCTTGGGACAAGTTTAAAGACCTCCTCAGAAGGTGCCCACAGCACGGACTGTGTGAATGGGTTCAGCTAGAAACATTCTACAGAGGTCTCATGGGCAAACACGATCAATTGTAGACACTTCATCCGGAGGGTCCATTTTGACGAAGTCTTATGAAGAGGCTCATGAATTATTAGAGCGCATGGCCATAAACAGCCATCAGTGGCAAGCAGACAGAGCCACACCCTCCAGAACTGTTGCTGGAATACATGAATTGGATGCTATGACTGCTCTCACAGCTCAAGTATAATCTCTTACCAACATGGTAAAAGGATTAACCCTTCCTTCAAGCAACACATCACTGCCACCATCTCAGGTAGAACACCCCTACTCTCAGTGCTCTGCCAACCCCGAACCAGTCAACTACGTCAACAATTTTAACAGGGGCAGTACCACCAACAACCCGTACTTTAACACGTACAACCCCGGATGGAGGCAGCATCCCAATTTCTCGTGGAGCTCCCAAGGTCAACAAACAGTAGGACAATCATCTGGCCTGCCATACTCAAATAGACCATCAAACCCCCAGGGTTTACCCAGCAAGCATGGCAGCAGCCAGCAGGGCAGCAATTCAAAATCGCAACACTCTATATTAACCCTTATGAAAGAGTACATGGCAAAGAACAACGTAATCATTCGAAGTCAGCAGGTAACGCTTCGAAACCTTGAAAACCAAGTTGGACAACTGGAAACTACTCTCAACAATAGGCCCTCAGGATCTCTGCCGAGTGACATTGAAGTCCCCAGGATCCAAGGAAAGGAGGAAGTGAAGCTAATAGAGCTTAAAAGCGGCAAGAGCTTGGAGCCCATGAGGGTAACGCAACAACCTATTGAAGATGCTGATCAGAAACTTGGGAAATCAAAGAAGGGTAAAGAGAGTACCGAACAACTCCTTGACAAAGAGCAGCAACACTCAATGCCATTGCGAACTGAGTAGGATATTGATGCTACAGCATTGCCTCCATTCGTCGCACTGGAGGATCACTTGAAACATTCAAAATAGAATGCTACAGCGTCATCATCTCAACAGAATCGTGATTTAGGATCATCTCGGGTGTTAAAGCAACCCCCTCCTTTCCCACAAAGACTACAAAAGTAGAGCCAGAAGAAGCAATTTCAGAAATTTCTTGACATGCTACAGCAATTGCATATCAATATCCCTTTGGTAGAAGCATTGGAACAAATGCCTAGCTATGTAAAGTTCATGAAATACATTTTGTCTAAAAAGCAAAGGCTGGAAGAATTTGAGACAGTAGCATTGACCCAGGACTGCAGTGCCCTACTAACAAATCGGCTACCACCAAAATTAAAAGACCCTGGCAGCTTCACAATCCCTTGTGCAATTGGACCTCAATACTTAGGGAAAGCACTATGCGACCTCGGAGCCAGTATTAATCTAATGCCCATGTTTGTTTTCAAAAGATTAGCAATCGGGGAAGCAAGGCCCACAATAGTTACATTACAGTTTGTCGATCGCTCCATTGTCCTACCTGAAGGAAAAATTGAAGATGTCTTGGTTAAAGTTGATAAGTTCATCTTTTTAGTGGATTTCATTATTCTTGACTTCGAAGCAGATCGCGAAGTCCCAATCATTCTGGGAAGACCCTTCATGGCAACTGGAAGAACGCTGATTGATGTGGAAAAAGGAGAACTCACTATGTGAGTCAATGATGACCATGTGACCTTCTCAATTCTAAAAACAATGCAGTTCACAGACCCAGCTGAGGAACGTCTACCCTCAGAATATGATAGACACGAGAGTGCAAATGCAAGCAGTACTCCTGCAATACCTAAACACTAAAATGCTATAGCATAGTCTGGCTGAAGACTCTAAACCAAGTGCTACTGGGAGGCAACCCAGCTTCTTGTTCTCATATCTTTTTGTTTTAACAACCGCAGGGGGTCGAGTGTGGCCTGGTCAGTGCTACAGCGTGATAGAAAGCATTATAGCCCCAGCACAGCAAACAGGCTCAAGCCCAAAATAAATGCAACCTAGGTACGCTCCTATCTATAAATAAGGGTTAGGTGCAAATTTTTTTTACTGATGGACCACTATCATTGGGCCTATTACACGCTAAATCACACTAGCTCATCACCCAAGAGTCGCAACTCTTCATGTTCAAATTCTGAGATCAAGTACACCACTCACCTCTCCAGTCTGTTCACCTCGACTTTTACCCTCGCGTCTCTTCACCTCCCAACCGCAACCTCCCTTCCCATTCCTCCATGCCCAGAGTCAAACAGATGACACGGCGTGGCCATATGCCCCCACCGGTCTACGCCCATCGTCTTCAGGCTCCACCACCACCACAACCACAACCGGCGCCAGTATCGCCCGTCCCCATCGAGATTTCATCCTCCTCCTCTGGTTCCACCGACTCGTCCACTTCGTCAGGACACACTGACTCGTCCGAAAAAGCCTATATCCTTATAAATGCCCCTCTCTACTGGCGCCCGGACACTGACACGAACTCCACAAGCAAATTTCTAAAATGTCTTCACCGGCTACGCTCGGGGCTAAAGACCATTCGCCGCGAGCCACACGTGTTCCTCGCAGACCACCACCGTGGTTTGTAATGTTAACCTAACTAGAAAATCGCCATAAACATATGGGAGAAGTAAGTTAGGATTGTATGTATCGGACGCGAGAGCTTCGGTAGATTAGAGTGGTGGGTTAACTGAATAACATTGTAAATGGTGTTTATGTTGTAGCATTGCGAGAGCTGTGCAGCATAAATGCTATAGCAATGTGTATAGGCAATTGGGGGATTCATATGCTTAGGAAGGACTCTAAGCTCAGCCTATCTTTTTACTGATATCTTCTTTGACTATGATCATTTGTCTATTTTCTTGTTTATTAGTTTAACTATAGAAACTCTCAAACCAATCAAACTTTATTTTCTTTTTAGACACAACCAATTTCGTAATTCGGCGTCATCATTCGGAATCTCAGTCTCTGTGGGACGATACTCTACTTACTCTTTATTACTTGTTCGACTAGTTCACTTGCCATCAAGGAAATCCACTAACAGTCTATCCACTGGATTGCAACCTAACTTTCCTGCTTCTCCTTTAAGATCAAGAACATCCTTTTATTGAGATATGAAGATATCATGTTTGGAATGAGCAACCTCAATACCCAAGAAATATTTAAGCTTCCCTAAATCCTCAACTACAAATTCCTACATCAAATGTGCTCATAGAGAGTTAATTCCTTCCACATCATCTCATATCACAATGATGTCATCAACATAGACAAGTAAGAGTGTCACTCCCCTGAAGCTGAATGTTTAATAAACAAAGTATGGTCACCCTAGCTCTGTTTCTATCCCATACGGACCATGGATTTTAAATCTCTCAAACCATGCCCTTGGTGACTGTTTCAATCCATAGAGTGCCTTTTTAGGTCTACATAGTGTACCAGCAACTAGTTGAGAGTTAAAACCAGGTAGAACCTCCATACAGATCTCCTCCTTTAAATCACCATGTAAAAATACATGTTTTACATCAAACTACAATATATTCCAATCTTGATTAGCAACCAAAGATAACAGAATATTGTAATGCCAGAGAGAGAGAGAGAGGAAAAATATATTTTCAAATGTGTGTCTATTCATGTATACAATAGGGGCATTTATACACAAGAGATGATCCTTAGTATTAATCGATCATTATGATGATTGATTTTTTAATCCTTGATTATATGTGATACTAACTGATTCTAATATATTAACATTAATATATTTCCTAACACTCCCCTGAAATTGGAGCGTAGATGTTAATCATGCCCAACTTGTTACAAAGATAATCAACACAAGTCTCATTTAGGGCTTTAATCAACCAATCACCCAATTCGTCGTTAGACCTCACAAGTCCTATAGAAATGAAGTTCCCCTTGATTTTATCATGACAAAGTGATAGTCAATCTCAATGTGTTTTGTGCGCTCATGAAACACGGGGTGGAGACTATGTGCAGAGAAGTTTGTTATTACACCACGGTTTCATAGGCAATGACGTGGTAAGACCAACCTCCTTCATTAATTGGTGAATCCACACAATTTCCTGTACTAATTGAGCCATGGCCCTATACTCGGCTTCTACACTAGATCGTGAAACCACATCCTACTTTTTGCTCCTCTAGGACACTAAATTTCCACCCACAAGCATGCAGTATCCTACGGTGGATCTCCTGGTAGCTTTCGACCCCGCATGATCCGCATCACAAAAACATTCAATCTCGGTATGGCCATGATTCATATAGAGTATGCCATGACTAGATCGTGAAACCACATCCTGCTTTTTGCTCCTCCACGACACTAAATTTCCACCCACAAGCATGCAGTATTATCCTAAGGTGGATCTCCTAGTAGCTTTCAACCCCGCATGACCTGCATCACAAAAACATTTAATCTCAGTGTGGCCATGATTTGTATAGAGTATGCCATGACCAGGTGAGCCTTTCAAGTAGTGTAAGGCATGCTCCAAAGCTTCTCACTAAGCAGTGGTCAACACTGTCATGAATTTACTATGCACATTAACTGGAAAGGTCACATCGAGATGAGTCATTGTAAGATAATTCAATTTTCCAATCAATCTACAGTATCTCTCAGGATAGGAAAACGGTTGATCTTCTCCAGGTCAATATTTTTTCTTACATCCTCAGGGAGCTCATTGTTGGTCGATTTCCTTGATGGCAAGTGAACCAGTCGAACAAGTAATAAAGAGTAAGTAGAGTATCGTCCCACAAAGACCAAGATACCGATGATGACACAGCTTTCGAAGACAACTGTGCTTAAAAAGAAAGGAAAATTATAGTTGGTTTGGGTGTTTTTGATTATGACTACTAAACAAAGAAATAAACAAATTATCGTAGTCATAAGAAGATATCATTTTAGAGCTAGGCTAAGCTCAGATTTCATCCTAGACATATTACTCTCCCAGTTTACTTTAGTGCATTGCTACAGCAATTATGTTGCACAGCTTCCACAATGCTACAGCATAGCCGCTTTCACAACGTTATCCAGTTAACCCACCACTATGCTATACAGTAGCTTTTACATCCTGTATGTACAATCCTAGCTTTACTTCTGTTGAGCGATCCGCCTAAGGGATTCGTCTGTTGGGATCCGTACACGCAGCGGGAAAAAACTTTTAACGAATCCCTTAGACAGATCCCTCAACAACGTTTAAATCAAGATTTAGGGTTTCCGAATCATACCTATGCGGAGGGTTCAGCGTATCATTCGCGTTTGTGCCTCGATCCTCGTGCACCGCAGACGTCATACGTGTCGAACGAGGTGGCATCTTTTATCCGTGCTTCTTGATCACGTGGGCTAACGCCTTCTTGTTCGATCAGACAGGAGCTGACTTCTCGTGTCCTCTCCCTCTCCCGGTATCCACACGAACGGCCTCCAACACTGACGGCAGCGTGCTAGGGCCTCAGTATTCTTGCGTCTCTCTCTTTTTCTCTCTAGGGTTTTGTGTGTTTTGCGGCCGTCTAATTCATTCGTATATATAATACGACTAGATCAGCATCTGTTATAGGGGTTTTAGAAACCCTAATAATGTGTCATATTAAATTATTCAAAATTAATCCAATTAATTTTGAATTTTGAATTTCGATTAAATAATATTAATTAAATTTGTCCAACAGATCTAATCTAATTACTTGATCCGAATTAATAGGCCTTCAGATTTAATTTATATTTATAAATTAAATCAAGATATGATATGCTTATATTTAATTTAAAATGAGATCTGATATCTCAGTTCAAATTAAATCTGACATGCAATATCTTTATTCGAAAATTAAATCTAAGATACAATATCTCAATTTATTATAGCTATTTAATTTATCAAATAAATTAAATACTATATATATAATAATATTATTATCATTAAATAATATCATTATTATTTTCGAATTTAATAATATATATATACACACACACACACATCCTAGATTAAATAAGTATCCATCAAATCTTAAACACATTTAAGATTCAATGAATCTGGACGCTCTTGCTCGTGTTGGGCCATTCTTGTGTGCGACCCTGTAGGCCCACATGAGATTGGCAGCGGGCCAATACTGTACGAGCCCACAAGTTGCAAGCGGCCTCTAGCAATACATTGCGACTATCCAATTCATATGGGGATCGTTGATGCGATATAACCTATTGTACAATCATGTCACGTCCCTTTTGTCACGCGATAACTTGGTCAAGGATGAGGCATGGATGATGTCAACTTCCTGTTCTTGACCATTACTTTCTCGATTCTTGAGTAGTCTAACAATTGAAATGAAACTCCTTTCCATCGTAGTATGGCCATACATTTCTCAGACTCACTCATCGAGGGGCCCAGTATTATCTCTTTACAAATGTTAGGGACAAATTCCATCTTGACCATTCACATTCCTCTGCATGAAAAACCACTGATCCCGATCCAAGCCTTTATCATCACCCGGTCAAAGGTGACTTTTGACTAGGTCAAAGACTAGCGACTCATCATGCAGGAATCCATGATGATCTGAGGTCAAAGGGCGTTGTGACGCGGTTATACATGAGAAAAGCTTATGACTTATTCCATGCAGCTTTCTCATAGTGGGTCGGTCTAGCACCTTGTACTCTTACAAGAGCCTATGACTTTGATTGGTATCTTCATACCTCATCAAAGTCATACTGGTCTTATCTCATCTTCGCTCCCGCGTAGATGACCGACCAGGGACATTTAGGATAATCTATTAGATATATCCAGGGATACAGTTATCAATGTAAACATGCAAACGAAATGATAACTAAAAGATAATACTTTAAATAACATAAATGTCTAAAGTACAATGACTTTCCCTTAGGGCATAATTTCCAACAGACTCCCACTTGCACTAGGTGCAATCATTAATTACTCTAATTCTCATTGCCCTAACATGACGCTCATGTTTTGCTTGTGCAAGCGGCTTTGTAAGAGGATCAGCCACATTGTCTTCTCCTGGTACTTTGCATAGGTTTATGTCACCTCTTTCATTGATTTCTCTGATAAGATGAAATCGCCTGAGTATGTGCTTGGTCCTTTGATGTGACCTGGGCTCCTTGGTCTGCGCAATAACGCCGCTATTGTCACAGAACAAGTCTAGAGCTCATCCTCCAAGCCACCATATACCAAGAATAAGTCCTTAGTCCTTCTTAAGTACTTAAGGATATTCTTGATAGCAGTCCAGTGATCCTCACCGGGATCTAGTTGATATTTGCTGGTCATACTCAAGGCAAATGACACATCTGGTCGAGTACATAACATGGCATACATGATAGATCCAATGGCGGAGGCATATGGAATCTTACTCATGCGGTCTCTTTGATCTTGTGTACTAGGACACAGATTCTTACTGAGATGGATGCCATGAGACATGGGCATGTTACCCCTTTTGGAATCCTGCATATTGAATCTCTGCAGTATCTTGTCTATGTATGTGCTCTGAATTAGGCCTATCAGCCTCTTAGATCTATCTCTATAAATCCTAATCCCTAGGATGTAAAGGGCTTCGCCTAAATCTTTCATTGAGAAAGACTTTCCTAACCAAGACTTGACACTCTGCAAGGTAGGAATGTCATTCCCAATGAGTAGGATGTCATCAACATAAAGCACTAGAAATACAACTGTGCTCCCACTAACCTTCTTGTAAACACAAGGTTCATCTATGTTTTGAATGAATCCAAACTCTTTGACTACTTCATCAAAACGATGATTCTAGCTCCGAGATGCTTGCTTCAATCCATAAATGGATCTTTGAAGCTTGCAAACTTTACCAGAGTCCTACGGACGCACAAAACCCTCGGGTTGTGTCATGTACACATCCTCAAGGAGCTTTCAGTTAAGGAAGGTTGTTTTGACGTCCATCGCCATATTTCATAGTCATAATATGATGCAATGGCAGGTGGATCGACTAAGGCCCATACCTCATTGTCGTACATGGATTGCATTTCAGACTTCATGGCACTAAGCCATCTTTCAGAGTTGGGTCCCACCATGGCCTCGCGATAGGTAGTTGGCTCATTATGCTCAATGAGCAAAACATCACGGCTTCCAGTAATCAGAAATCCATATCTCTGAGGCTGTAGCCGTGTTCTATCGGACCTTCGTGGGTCTTGTATTACATGAGTAGGCTCAACAACTTGTTTTGAGTCTTCTCCGGTTTCCATCGTGGTTCTACATTGTCCTGTGACTCTCGAACTTCTTCGAGGTTCACCTTACTCCCACTGGTTCTTTTAGAGATAAACTCTTTTTCCAAAAAGATACCATTCCAAATAACAAACACTTTGTGATCGGTGGGATTGTAGACATAGTATCCTATAGTTTCCTTAGGATACCCCACAAAAAGGCATTTTGAGGATCTGGATGATAATTTATCAAAGGCTTGTTGTTTAACATAAACCTCACATCCCCAAATTTTAAGAAATGACAAGCTGGGTTTCTTCCCAGTCCATATCTCATATGGTGTCTTTTCCACTGCCTTTGACGGAACACGATTGAGTGTGAACGCAGTTGTTTCTAGGGCATGGCCCTAAAAAGAAGGTGGAAGATCTGTTTGACTCATCATAGATCGAACCATATCTAATAGAGTTTGATTCCTCCGCTCAGAAACACCATTCCATTGAGGTGTTCCTGGAGGAGTAAGTTGTGAGAGGATACCACAACTCCTAAGATGGTCAATGAACTCTTGGCTCAAATATTCACCACCCCGATCAGATCGAAGTGTCTTAATTGTTTTGCCAAGTTGATTTTGTACTTCATTTTGGAATGTTTTGAACATTTCAAAAGATTCTGAGTTATGTTTCATTAAATAGATATAACCATTTCTACTGAAATCATCTATAAATGTAATGAAGTACAAATGACCTCCTCTGGCAGATGTATTCATTGGTCTACACACATCAGTAAGTATGAGGCCTAATAAATCAGTGGCTCTCTCACTGTGTCCAGCAAAAGGTGCCTTTGTCATCTTCCCCAATAAACAAGACTCGCATGTATCAAATGATTTAAAATCAAATGAGTTAAGAAATCCATCTTTATGGAGTTTCGAAATGCGTTTCTCATTTATATGGCTTAGACGATAATGCCATAGATAGGTCAGATTCAGATCATTTGACTTTATCCTCTTAGTAGTTATGTCATAGATATTTCCATTATTAGGATGTTCTAAATTAAGTACATAATGACCAGCATGCAAATCACCATGAGCATAAAAAACATCATTATGATAAATTGAACATTTACGGTTCCTAGTAATAGAAGTAAAACCTTCCTTATCCAAATAAGAAAGCGAAATAATGTTGCTACTTAAAGCAGGAACATAAAAGCAATTGTTCAACAATAACAAAAGCCCACTGGGCAGAACTAATTCATAAGTGCCTACGGCTAAAGCAGCAACTCTTGCTCGGTTTCCAACTCGTAGGTCCACTTCTCCCTTCTTCAATCTTCTACTTTCCTTGAGACCCTGCACATTTATACAAATGTGAGAACCACATGCAGTATCTAATACCCATGTAGAGGAAGTAGAAAAATGAATATCTATGACAAAGATACCTGAAGCGACAGCCTTGCCATCCTTCTTGTTCTTTTTCAGATCTTCTTGATAGAGTTTGCAATTCCTCTTCCAATGACCAGGTTCATTGCAGAAGTGGCAGACTCTATCCTTTGGAGGCTTTGCCTTCCAGGCTGCAGGCTTAGATTCGAGCATGTTTGACTCAGTGGTCTTACCAGCTTAGCCCTTACCCATTCGTTTGCCCTTGCCTTTCTTTTTCATACCCTTTCCTCTCTGAACCATCAAAATAGAGTTGGTCTTCTTCTTAATGCTTTGCTCAGTTGTTTTGAGCATCCCATGCAGTTCAGAAATTGATTTCTCCATGTTGTTCATGTTATAGTTCATGACAAACTGGTCATAACTATCCGGGAGTGATTTCAAGATCAAATCTGTAGCTAACTCGTGGCTCATGGGAAATCCAAGCCTTTCAAGGTGATCAATGTAGCCCTTCACCTTCATAACATGAGGACTAACTGATGCACCCTCAGCCATCTTGCAGGAATGTAAGGCCTTCGTGGTTTCATACCTCTCTTGCCTTGCCTGTTGCTGGAACATTTCCTTGAGATGAACAAGCATCTCAAAAGCCTCCATGTGTTCCAGATCTCTTTGGAGCTCTGGAACCATAGTGGCAAGCATCAGGCATCCTACATCCACAGAGTCATCAATATGCTTCGTGTAAGCATCTTGCTGAGCTCTTGGAACATCAGCCGCAGGCTCATCAGGAATGGGTTGATCAAGGACATAAATCTTTCTTTCCTTCTTGAGAACAATTCTCAAGTTTCTAAACCAGTCAAGAAAGTTTGTCCCATTAAGTTTATCCTTCTCAAGGATAGATCGCAGTGATAGTGTTGCGGTGTTACTATGAGTAATGATTCTACAATTAAAATATATGCAAAGTTAGTTATAATCTCTCACTGAATTAACAACCCTCATTTATAATTAGTGGGCTATGACCCATATTTGGCTTAAAATTAAGTCCGCTTTGGCAGGACGCTTAAATCTAAGTTATTTAGGTAGGCAAACCACTTGCCAATTACATCACATGTAATTCTTAGATCTTTATGGGATTCGATCATCATATGACCGGCACGTTTAATCCCATCTAATGCCTTGAGATCCAAAACCGTTTTGATGATCTCAATTAAGTCAAGACAATAATGAATATTGAGTATCACCATTACTCACTCTCTTCTCACCAAGATAACTCAAATGCATCCACTTTGGTGGAACATACAAATGGGTGATCTAGGTTTTGACAAATATTCATTAATTGACGGCATTATGACTTAAGATTTTATTTAGAGGGTATTATTTAATTTAATCTAATTAATCCTATTAATTCTACTTATATGAGTGCAATCCCTATTGTATCTCATATAATCTCATAATTAAATCATGCAATGACCAAAATCAAAACATAATTAAGGACTGTGACACAACATGGCTCACCTAACCTAAAATCCTCTCAAGCCAATGAGAGGACTTCTCTAGATAAAATTAAAGAAAAATACTTCATGAGATACCTTGTTTCAACATACGAGGAAAGTGAGATGAGATGAGAATTTTACATAGAGAATGTTTAGAGATAGGCATGGCTCGTAGGCCATATTTAAAAAAAATACAACACTTGTAAATTCTAGAGCCATGTTGTTCACCATACCCAAACAACATTTGAAAGTTAAATCACACCATATATCAATTCATACAATTATGAAATAAAATATTATGATTAAACTTATCATGATTTAAATTCTCTAATTTATATTCATGAATTAAATTCTCGCGCTACTGACAATCAGCCGGGATCCCTAAGACTCGTATGTTTTCAAAATAACTTCTTGTTTTCGAAAATAATTTCCAAAAAACGTGATTTTTTTTCGAAAAAAATTTCCAAAATTTCTAACCCCAAATACGACGTTGATTTGTTCTGATCTGGTAACCAACTTTTGCATCGTGTGATCAAGAACAAAAGAACATCGTCTGTCCATGCATGATCACCGAATCCAAACCTTTCAGAACGTGATCGTGCTTGAACGTATACGACCCTGTCCTAATCGTGCGACTTTAGCGTGATCTCTGATCAGAACATTTCAGAACGTGATCGTAAAAGCCACAAAATCTGAACCTAAGTGTGAACTACCGTATTCATAACGCGAAAATACATCGATCAAAACCCTAACTTTCCGAAAAACGATGATCTTTCGGATAAAATATGAATGCTTCAAAATCGTTTTATCATATACATCGATTTAAGCATGCAAGATTCGGTTCAATGCATATATATCACATATATAAAACATACGAAAAACCTAATTCAAACGCACGTTGAGTTAGCTCTAATGCCACTGTTGGGATCCGTACACGCAGCGGAAAAAAACTTTTAACGAATCCCTTAGGCGGATCGTTCAACAACGTTTAAATCAAGATTTAGGGTTTCCGAATCATACCTATGCGGAGGGTTCAGCGTATCATTCGGGTTTGCGCCTCAATCCTCGTGCGCCGCAGACGTCGTACGTGTCGAACGAGGTGGCATCTTTTATCCGTGCTTTTTGATCACGTGGGCTAACGCCTTCTTGTTCGATCAGACAGGAGCTGACTTCGTGTGTCCTCTCCCTCTCCCGGTATCCATACGAACGGCCTCCAACACTGACGGCAGCGTGCTAGGGCCTCAGTATTCTTGCGTCTCTCTCTTTTTCTCTCTAGGGTTTTGTGTTTTGTGGCCGTCTAATTCATTCGTATATATAATACGACTAGATCAGCATCTGTTATAGGGTTTCTAAAACCCTAATAATGTGTCGTATTAAATTATTCAAAATTAATCCAATTAATTTTGAATTTTGAATTTGGATTAAATAATATTAATTAAATCTGTCCAACAGATCTAATCTAACTACTTGATCCGAATTAATAGGCCTTAAGATTTAATTTATATTTATAAATTAAATCAAGATATGATATGCTTATATTTAATTTAAAATGAGATCCGATATCTCAGTTCAAATTAAATCTGACATGCAATATCTTTATTCGAAAATTAAATCTGAGATACAATATCTCAATTTATTATAGTTATTTAATTTATCAAATAAATTAAATACTATATATATAATAATATTATTATCAATAAATAATATCATTATTATTTTCAAATTTATATATATATATATACACACACACACATACATCCTAGATTAAATAAGTATCCATCAAATCTTAAACACATTTAAGATTCAATGAATCTGGACGCTCTTGCTCGTATTGGGCCATTCTTGTGTGCGACCCTGTAGGCCCACATGAGATTGGCAGCGGGCCAATACTGTACCAGCCCACAAGTCGCAAGCGGCCTCTAGCAAGACATTGCGACTACCCAATTCATATGGGGATCGTTGATGCGATATAACCTATCGTACAACCATGTCACGTCCCTTTTGTCACGCGATAACTTGGTCAAGGATGAGGCATGGATGATGTCAACTTCCTGTTCTTGACCATTACTTTCTCGATTCTTGAGTAGTCTAACAATTGAAATGGAAACTCCTTTCCATCATAGTATGGCCATACATTTCTCAGACTCACTCATCGAGGGGCCCAGTATTATCTCTCTACAAATGTGAGGGACAAATTTCATCTTGACCATTCACATTCCTCTGCAAGAAAACCACTGATCCCGATCCAAGCCTTTTTCATCACCCGGTCAAAGGTGACTTTTGACTAGGCAAAGACCAGCGACTCATCATGGAGGAATCCATGATGATCTCAGGTCAAAAGGCGTTGTGACGCGGTTATACATGAGAAAAGCTTATGACTTATTCCATGTAGCTTTCTCATAGTGGGTCGGTCCAGCACCTTGTACTCTTACAAGTGCCTATGACTTTGATTTGTATCTTCATACCTCATCAAAGTCATACTGGTCTTATCTCATCTTCGCTCCCGCGTAGATGACCGACCAGGGACATTTAGGATAATCTATTAGATATATCCAGGGATACAGTTATCAATGTAAACATGCAAACGAAATGATAACTAAAAGATAATACTTTAAATAACATAAATGTCTAAAGTACAATGACTTGCCCTTAGGGCATAATTTCCAACAACTTCTCCCATATTCCTATGACGATTTTCTTGTTCGGATTATCATTCCTAGTCAAGGTGTATGGCTATGAGCGGTAGACCCATTCTTGTAGCCTATAATGTATGGCTATGTACGTACAATCCTAGCTTTACTTCTCCCATATTCCTATGGTGATTTTCTAGTTCGGATTATCATTCCTAGTCAAGGTGTATGGCTATGAGCGTTAGACCCATTCCCATAGTCTACAATGTTAGGTCATGCCTTGCACCAGCCTGCCCAGCAAACATTGTCTATCAGATGTATAACCCCGCCTCCCTTCTAGTAAGCCAAGGCCACTGATCTATCCTTAGCTTTTGCTAACCGACAAGAGATTAAAATACTGATAAACAAACTGAATTATTTAATTAAAGAACTAGTAAATTGGGTTCATTCTAGACTCAAAAATTCATCCTCGCTCAACCAAAGGAAATTTAGTTCATGAATGACGAGGGAATCACAAAACAAATCATAGCAGAATAGCCCATAGAAAAAGATAAACTAAAAATCAACAACATGAAAGAGAAAGTTCACCGGAATGGTCGATGGCATAGGAGGTGTCTGTCACATAACGTCTCCATGTCTTCTACTCTCCGTCTCACTATAGGGAAGGATTTTGGGTTTCTTCGGAGCTTTTGTGCCTCGTAATTTCTCTAAATCTTCTTTCGAGTCTAGTCGAATAAGAATTTCGTTGACTTTCCAACAACTCGATGCTCTTTAGGGTTGGTCGTCTTTTCCTTTTATAGTCAGGTTTCCTTGTGGCGTACGTTATGCGAGTTGGGCCTTTCTAAATTTGTCAAGTCCATCTTTCCAAATTCGGTTGATTGATTCTGTTGATACTACGGGATTCTTCAAATCTTATCTTTGATTCTCCACATCTTTCAATACGTCAGCAATTCAACTGCTGTCTAAACGTCCATCTAATTTCTGCACTTAATTTCCTAAAACAGCCTCGAGGAAAAGTCAAAACATAAGATGCATAGCACTGCTTCACTTACGATGCTATAGTCTTCCGGTTACATTGTATTGCAGGTACATTATGGCTTACCCGATGCTATAGCATGGTATTGGCTATGCTACGTGCTTTCACATTAAACCGCAAGCTTATCTTTTCCTTATGCACATGTATAGGATAATTATTCAATTACCATGAATTATGAGATTCATCCTATCTTTCCCTACATGCGTAAATTATGACATATTTGATCAGTTTAGACACATTTAAGTTCACATTCACTATACAAAATAGTCACACATTATAGGGAAAACATGGCATAAATAGTACTCATCAAATAGCCCCACACTTAGCTTTTTGCACTCCTAGGAAAAATAAAGATAAGGATAACAAAGAAGAATTTTACCTCGTAGCAATAGCATTACTATCTACACAACTGTCCCTTTTGTTATTTCCTTTAGTTCGCTTTCCCGTGTAAGCAATCCCACTGCCCAGTACTAGTTGTATGTGATGCAAGATATTACTTAAGTAAGGAGGCGTTAAGAGACTCTCGAACTAAGTGTATGCTCTCTCTTATCTTGGGGATTTTATTTTCTCTCTGTCAAGCCCAACTTAGAAGTTCTATAGCCTTGTCAAAGTTCTACGATTACTTCCTAGCATCTGAGTTTTCATACGTCAAAAGGGTTGCTTGGGTTGTAATGTATGGAGTGGCTATCTGTGTGGAGGTGGAAAAATAATCATTGTTGTAGCAAGACACTAGACAGATGCCAAGTTAGGCTCAAGTATTCTTGCGCTCCATTCAACTTTTGCTTGCTCTGCTGCCTTGTCTTTATACCACAATAGTAGTTTTTTTGTTTTGTTTTTATACTTTTTCTCACAGCATTGCAACAAGGAGCAGTATGCTATAGCATTTTGCGCATTTTTCTCAATTAGTTGTCTATCTGTTTCTGTCACAGCAATGTCTATAAAGCTCAAAGGAGTAGCAAATGGAGAATGATTTATATGGTTTGTGTGTAGGATGATTTCTATGGTTTGTGTATAGGAGTTGGGGATGAAATATGAATGCATTTATCCTACGCATTACTACTCAGATACCAGACAGTTTATCAGAGAAATAAGACAAATCAAAGATCATACATGGGTTAGTTGACATGCACACTGAAATAGAAAGAATTCAGGCTCAAATAATCCTTCCAAATTGAGGTTTCTCTCTATTCTTCCGAACTGTCACTCTACCTTACACAGAACTATCTAGTACCGTCAATTTTTCAAGCCTACACGGTTCAGTTCCCCCAGGCAATTGTGTTATGCATAGTCATACAGATAATCATTTTGCTGCTATTGGTCTCTGTTAGTGCTCTATCATGCATCACAATTTTAAAAAAATTCAGTTTGTGCAAAAGCTAAATTTAGGTATGATTTAAGCATACTAATAATCGAGAGTCAAGCATACCACAGATAATATCCTATACCCTCCCCTACACTTAAATGGTGCAATGTCTCCATCACACAGGAAGAGAAATGTGCGAGAGGAAAGAGGAAAAAGTAAGAAGTGATAATTCATAATCGAAAACCAGTCAAAAGGGGCATTCACAAAAGGGCCCTGAGGCTATTGCTCAGGGTAAGGTCAGAGAAACAAGAAATTAAAACGAAAGGAAACGGCAGCAAGGGGCAGCAACGACACTAGGGGAAAGTAGGGGCACGAGCGCTAGTGGTAGTGTCCTCATTTGAAGAGATCCCGCCCGTGCCGTTCACGACCAGGATCTCCGAATGGGACTGAGATAGGGAGACGGTCGTTGGTGGCCCATGACGGTGAGTGGCGAGGAAAACGCATGGGTCATGGCGGAGCGACTTCAACTCCGAGCATAGGTGATGAGTACTAATTATGCCATGTTTTCCCTATCATGTGTGACTTTTTTGTGTAGTGAACACGAGCTTAAAAGCATTTAATCTGAGAAAATATGTCATAATTCACGCATATAGGGAAATGTAGGATGGATCTTATAAATCATGATAAATGCATAATTATCCTATACATGTGCATGAGAAGAAGGCAATTTCAAGGGTTTATTATGAACTCACATAGCATAGCCGATACAATGTTAT
Organism: Acacia pycnantha; assembly: GCA_025563575.1. NCBI lineage: Eukaryota > Viridiplantae > Streptophyta > Magnoliopsida > Fabales > Fabaceae > Acacia > Acacia pycnantha. The sequence continues at coordinate 369,104 of JAMWYP010000114.1, forward strand.
AGCATCGGGTCATCCATATCAGGCTGCAATATAATGCAACCCATATGCTATAGCAGCGTAAGTGAGGCCATGCTATGCATAGTATGTTCTGACTTTTCCTCAAGGCTTTTTCAGGAAATAAGCACAGGTGGATAGACAGACATTAGTTCACGGTTAGATTGCTGATGTGTTGGATTAGAAGATGCGGAGGATCAAAGATTTAGATTTGGAGAATTCCACAGTATAAGCAAAATCAATCTACCGAATTTGGAAAGTTGGATCTGGAGGATTTGAAAAGGCCCAACTCACTCAACTTACGACATAAGTAAGCCTGACTATAAAAGGAAAAGATGGCCAACCCTAAGGATATCGAGTCGTTGAGAGTCAAAAGAAATTCCTATTCGGCTAGGCTAGAAAGAAGTGTGAGAGAAGTTATGAAGCACGAGAACTCCAAAAGAACCCAGCATCCTTCCTTGCAGTGAGATGAAGACGTGGAGTTGTCAAGTAACAGGCTTCGCCCACGCCGTCAAAACCTTCGACGAACTTTCTGTTTGATTATGTTTATTTTTAGTTATCTTTTATCATGGGTTGTTCTACTGTGATTTGTTTTGTGATTCCCTCATCAGTCATGAACTAAATTTCCTTTAACTGAGTGAGGATGGATTCTTGAGTGTAGGATGAACCCAGTTTGCAAGTTCTTTAATTTAATAAATTCAGTTTGCTTATCTGTATTTTTATCTCCTGTCGGTTAGCGGAAGCTAAGGGCTAGATCTGTGGCCTCGACTTACTAGAAGGGAGTCGGGGTTAGACATCTGATAGGCAGTGTTTGCTAGGCAGGCTGGTGTAAGGCTTAACCCATCACTGTAGGCTTCAGGAATGGGTCTACGCTCATAACCACAACACCTTCATTTGGAAAGATAATCTAAACTAGAAAATCGCCATAGGCATATGGGAGAAGTATTGTTAAGATTATATGCATAGGACGCGGAAGCTTCTATATAATGTAGTGGTGGGTTAATTGAATAACATTGTGAAAGGCGGCTATGTTGTAGCATTGCGGAAGTTGTGTTGTATAATTGCTATAGCAATGCGTTAAGGCAAACTAGGGGATTGATATGCTTGGAAGAAATCTGATGCTCAGCCTATCTTTTAACTGATATCTTCTTACGACTACGATCATTTGTTTGTTTTCTTCTTTATTAGTTTTAACCACAAAAATCTCAAAACCAATCATACTTTTATTCTAACTTGTACAAAGTTGTTTGCGTCAATCAGTATCATCATCGATATTACAATCTCTGTGGGACGATACTCTACTTACTCTTTATTACTTGTTCGACTGGTTCACTTGCCATTAAGGAAATCAACCAACAGCAGGGTGCCGAGGCGGGAAAGGAAATTGTTCGTGGAGTTCATGTTAGTGTCAGGGTGCCAATAGAGGGGGGCGTGGGTGAGGATATAAGATTTATCAAAGGAATCAATGGGGCCAGACGAGGAAAAGGAAGTAGAGTCAAAAGAAATATTGATGGGGGCAGCAGGAATAGGGGCAAGTGGTACTGGTGGTTGTGGGGCTGGTGGTGGTGGAAGAGCTTGGAAATGGTGGGCGTACACCGTCGGGGGAAAACGGCCTCGCCGTGCTGCTTGCTTGACTCTTGGCTTGGTTGGCAGGTGAGGAGGGGTAAGGTCGACACTAGGATTGGAGAGAGGGAAAATGTGGGGAACAATGGACAAGGTTAGTGAGCATGTGTGTGGAAGATAAAAAGGTGGCAGCTGGGAGTGTTGGGTTTGAAGGGTGGAAAGCAAAACGATGTGAGGCTTGGGAGGTGAGCTAGCATGACTCGAAGTGTGTTAGGCCTAGTGGTAGTGGGCCTAGAACAAAATTTCATATAATCAATGGTTCATAGACAAAGACATACCTGGTTGGCGTGATTTTATTCCCTTTAGATGGCCAGAAACCCATTCACCACCTTGTTGTAGCCTAAATGCTCATTATAGTGCTATAGCAGTGGCTATGCTGGACTCGTCTCCTGTATGGCTGCAATTCCTAGAAGGAAAAACACAATGGGCTGCCTCCCAGTAGCGCTTGGGTTATAGTCTTCATCCTGACTTTGTCGCGGCATTTAGTGCAGAAGTGAAGCAAGGGTATTGGCTATCCCTGTGCTCCTATCTTCGTCATCCTGTAATAGTGGGCATTCATCTGCTGGGTCTGCATACTGCACTATCCTTAGGATTGAAAAGGTCACATGTTCATCATTGACTCACATAGTGAACTCTCCCTTTTCCACATCAATCAACATTCTCCCAATCGCCATGAATGGTCTTGCCAAAATAATTGGGACTTCTCTGTCTGCTTCGAAGTCAAGAATGATAAAATCCATAAGAAAGATGAATTTATCCACTTTTACCAGGACATCTTCAATTTTTCCTTCAAGTAGGACAATGGAGCGGTTAGCCAATTGTAATGTGACTGTCGTGGGCCTTACCTCTCCAACTGCCAACCTTTTGAATACAGACATTGGCATTAAATTAATGCTAGCTCTAAGGTCACATAATGCTTTCCCTGTGTATTGTGGCCTAATGGCGCAGGGAAACTACCAAGTTCTTTCAATTTCAGGGGTAGCCGATTCATAAGTAAAGCACTGCAGTCCTGGGTTAGTGCTACAGTTTCAAACTCGTCCAGCCTTCTTTTCTTGGACATGATATCTTTCATGAATTTTACGTAGTTGGGCATCCGCTCTAATGCTTCTACCAGAGGGATGTCAATGTGTAGTTGTTTAAGCATGTCGAGGAATTTTCGAAACTGCTTGTCTTGGCTCTTTTTCTGCCATGGTTATGAAACCCGGACCGGACCGAACCGGCCGGTTCGGACCAGAAACCGGCGAACCGGTCGTGAAACCAGTCCGATCAGCCATAGAAACCGGATTCAGTCTTTTTCGAAGAGTGAAGCCTTACAGAGAGAGGGATGGGAAGATGAAGATATCATGGAGGCGATATCCTTGACAGACTTTATTTTCGCCAGCGATGGCGTCTAAGACTCCGACCTCGAAGACGGCTTGCAGATTAGACATTGAGAGAATGGAAGAAGAGGCTAGATGCATGGTGGAGATGAAGTTTTGGGAAAGAGAAGCAAAAGAGAGGTTACAGTTACACAGAGCAAATGGCTTCGGGTGGATGATAAATATGAGGATAGAGGGCTTCCTTCACGTGCCTAGTTCATAAAAAGAAGTGAAGGAGCAGGTTAATAAATGAGAACCATGAGACTCTTCAATTTCTTTTTGACTTTGTGGATCCAACCGCCTTTAATTTTGAATATATTGAATCTTATTAGAATATGATTATGACGTGGGGCTGAACAGAGAAAAAAATAAGTATTATATAATAAATCTTGGAGATTCAGTTATCCCGGTTTGACCCCGGTTTAGTTCCAGTTTGACTCCGGTCTGACCCAATGACCCTTAACCCAGTACTTCGACCGGTTCAGTCACCGGTCCGGCTTTAATAACCTAGGTTTCTGCAGTCTGTGGGAATGAAGAGGGTTGCCTTATTACCTGAGATGGTCCTGGATCGATGGGCTGCTGCGATGATGATGCTATAGCATTCCTGATTGGTCATCTAACGTGACAAATGATGGAGATGTTGTAGCATTTATACCCCTGTCAAGTTGTTGTGGTATTGGAGGCCATTGTTGTTCTTCAAGGGAATGCTTTGTTGTTTCTTTGCCTCTCTTTATTTGACCAAATTCAGGATTAGCGTCTTCGATTAGCCTTTTGGTTACCTTCATGGGTATCACATTCTTGTCGCTTCTAAGCTCTATGGCCTTTAATTGTTCCTTTCCGTGAATCCTGGGAACTTCAGTGTCGCTCGACAGAGAGCCAGAAGGTCTGCTATTAAGAGCAGTTGCGAGTGGTCTGACTTGGTTCTCAAGGTTCCAAAGGGTCACCTGCTGGTTCTGGATGACTGCATCATTCTTTCCCATGTATTCCTTCAAAATATTCACCATAGAGGTTTGGGGGTCCGAGTTACTACCCTGTTGCCTTGCTTGATGGGTAAACTCTGGTGGGTTTGATGGTCTATTTGAGTATGATGGGCCGATTGACTATCCTACTACTTGCTGACCCTGAGAACTCCATGAGAAACTAGGGTGTTGCCTCCATCCCGGGTTGTATGTGTTAGAGTAAGGGTTATTAGCGTTACTGCTCCTGTTGAAGTTGTTAACATAGTTGACTGATTCAAGGTTGGCAAAGCACTGAGAGTAGAAGTTCTCTCCACCACAGTACACGCACGCTACCTGGGCTAGATGCATCAGCGTGTTGTTAGGCGGGAAGGTCAGTCCTTTAACCATGTTGGTTAGGGATGACACTTGGGCTGTAAGAGCATTCATAGCATCTAATTCATGTATTCCAGCAACAATTTTGGAGTGAGTTGCCCTGTCATTCGTTCCAACAATTCATATGCCTCTTCATAAGATTTCATCAGAATGGAGCCTCCTGCAAAAGCATCCACAATTAAGCGCGTGTTTGTCCATCTAGTCCCTTGTAAAAGGTTTCCAGTTGAACCCATTCAATCAATCCGTGTTGTGGGCACTTCCGGAGGAGGTCATATGTTGATTCACCATATCTCTATTGGAAACTGGTGATATCATCTCTGAGTTGAGCATTCTTTTTCGGTGGGAAGAACTTGAGTAGGAATTTACTTCCCAGGTCATTCCAAGAGGTGATAGAGTTACCAGGTAGGTTGTTCAGCCATGTCTAAGCCTTATCCCGAAGAGAGATGGGAATAGAGTTACCAGGTAGGAATTTACTTGCTTTTATTACTAGTCGAACAAGTAATAAAAGCAAGTAGAGTATCGTCCCACAGAGACCGAGATACCAATGATGACACTGCTTTCAAAGATTGTCATGTTTAAAAAGAAAGGAAAATTATAGTTGGTTTGGGTGTTTTTTATTATGACTACTAAACAAATAAATAAACAAATTATCATAGTCATAAGAAGATATCAGTTTAAAGCTAGGCTAAGCTCAAATTTCATCCTACGCATATTACTCCCCCAATTTACTTTAGCGCATTGCTACAGCAATTATGCTGCACAACTTCCACAATGCTACAGCATAGCTGCTTTCACAACGTTATCCGGTTAACCCACCACTATGCTATACAGAAGCTTTTGTGTCTTGTACGTACAATCCTAGCTTTACTTCTCCCATATTCCTATGGCAATTTTCTAGTTCAGATTATCATTCCTAGTCAAGGTATATGGCTATGAGCGGTAGACTCATTCCTGTAGCCTACAATGTTAGGTCAAGCCTTACACTAGCCTGCCAAGCAAACAATGTCTATCAGATGTCCAACCCCGACTCCCTTCTAGTAAGCCAAGGCCTTTGATTTAGACCTTAGTTTTCGCTAACCGACAAGAGATTAAAATAATGATAAACAAACTGAATTTATTTAATTAAAGAATTAGCAAATTGGGTTCATTCTACACTCAAGAATTCATCATCACTCAGCCAAAGGAAATTTAATTCATGACTGACGAGGGAATCACAAAACAAATCACAGCAGAATAGCCCATAAAAAAGATAAAATAAAAATCAACAACACGAAAGAGAAAGTTCGTCGGAATGGTCGACAACATAGGAAGCATCTGTCACGTAACATCTCCATGTCTTCTACTCTTCGTCTCACTACAGGGAAGGATTCTGGGTTTCTTCTGGAGCTTTTGTGCCTCGTAATTTCTCTCAATCTTCTTTCGAGTCTAGCCAAATAAGAATTTTGTTGATTCTCCAACGACTCAATGCTCTTTAGGGTTGGTCGTCTTTTCTTTTTAAGTCAGGTTTCTTTGTGGCGTACGTTATGCGAGCTGGGCCTTTCTAAATTCGTCAGGTCCATCTTTCCAAATTCGGTTGATTGATTCTGTTGATACTGCGGGATTCTTCAAATCTTATCTTCGATTCTCGATATCTTCTAATTCAATCGTCAGCAATTCAACCGCCGTCTAAACGTCCATCTAATGCCTGCACTTAATTTCCTGATACAGCCTCAAGGAAAAGTCAGAACATAAGACACATAGCACTGTCCACTTACGATGCTATAACATTTTGATTACATTGTATTGTAGGTACGTTATACTCGATGTTATAGCATGGTATCAGCTATGCTATGTGCTTTCACATTAAACCTCAAACTTATATTTTCCTTATGCATATGTATAGGATAGTTATGTAATTACCATGAATTGTGAGATTCATCCTATCTTTCCCTACATGCGTGAATTATGACATATTTGCTCAGTTTAGACACATTTAAGTTCACATTCATTAAACAAAACAGTCACACATTATAGGGAAAACATGACATAAATAGCACTCATCACTCATTAGATGGTATGTCGTCATCATATCAATGTCCAACAAGACTTCCATCAAGCGGCATATAAAGTGCGTAGAACTCGTGTCAAGCAAATGAGCACAACGACTATTCAAGAGATATACCTTTCCATCTTTAGTACATACCTCAGTGCAAACTCAACACATTCAATGGAATCAGAATGAGAAGCCATTGAATTAACAATCTAACTTGTAAATCTTATGGAGAGGTAAAGAAATGAAACCATAGAATTACGAAGAGGATCAGATTTTAGGAGGAAAAAAATAGGATAACAATTCATAAATTACCACATCTCACTCACCTCTGGAAGATATAGCTTTCCTTGAGTGAATCAGATTACGGCGATATGTAGTTAGGCTCAGTCACGATGAAGAAGAAGATGAAGAACTGCTCCAACCGAGCCATAGATTTGAAGCTATCGGAATTTGATTTTACAAAATCAGAAACACGGGGAAGCCTAAGTTTATTTATAGGCCTCTGATTGTACCGTCGGGACTCGGGAGCGTCTTTCACAGGAATTGAAATAGGCTTCTACGAATTGTTGAGAGTTTAACTTTTGTGCACAGAATCACATTATAGCCGTTGGAAGGGACTCGCATTTAAGTACGCAATCAATGACATGAGTCCTGTTTTGAAAGAGATTGATTGATGTGAGACCAAATGAGGGTGAAGAGGGCTTAAAGGTTTTGTTTTTCGTTTTTTTTTTTTTTCCAAAAATTGAGCTAAAAAGTCAAGTATCAACCTATTTCCCTTTTTTTGTCCAAAAAAATATTTCCTTTTCTTAAATAATAAACCTATTTCATTTACGATAAGGTGAGTTTGATTGCTTTTGGAGTCAATTTAATTCAATTCGGGAGTTAAAATATGTCTTTTCAATAAAAAATATAATCCAGTTATCAAAATAAAAATTAACATTCATAACCTTATAACCATTTATTCCCTTGGTCGTTTTTATAAGAACCCGATAATTAAATTATACAATTTAAGAAAATAATTAAAACTAATAAATATATAAGAAATGATTTTTTTCCTAAGTATGTCCTTATTTATAAAGAGACAAGTAAAAGAGAAAAATAAAATAATAATGAGAAAATGTATAAAAGAGAATGTAACGTGGAAAAATAAGAGGAGATGGAATATAATTAAATAGGGGAAAAATGTTAAAAATACATTAAATGTCCAATCAACCCCAAATAAGATAGTATAAAAAGAACTAAGATAATTTAAATTTTATGCTCTCATAAAAAGACCCAAAGTTAGTAACTTATGTTTAAGATATTTTAAAGAAAACAAATAATTTAACAATATTTTGGGGATGAGAAACATATATAAATAATATAATCTAATAATCATATTTATATGGAAAAATATTTTTTTTTTTTTAAAGTCTTATCATCAAACTTTGTAATATAGTGGTATAATTGCCAAAATATCTATACTTCAATAATTGAGGTTCCAGTTTGCAGGTGCATGGAGTTTATGATGTAGCATCGCATGATAAATATCCATACATACAAACATACATTTGGATCATATGTTATTTAATATAAATACTATTAATTATTTAAATACACATCTGACTGTTACTCCATCCGGTCCTAATTATATGAGCAAATTTTGGAGTTGGTTTTGGTGCTAATTATAAGAGCAAGTTTTAACTTTTGTCAATTTTTCCTATAATACCCTATTTATACTTATTATTAGGAGCATTTATATATATGTGTACATATATATATGTATATCTGTGTTTATGTGTGTCATATTTGTGTGTGTGTGTGTGTGTGTCTATATATGTATGTATGTATGCGTGTGTGTGTCTATATATGTGTGTATGTGTGTGTGTAGATATATGGGTGTGTGTGTCTGTGTGTAGATAGATTTATATGTATACATATATATATATATATACACACACACAAATATATGTTTATATAACAAGACCATTATTTAAATTAGAAAGCATGTGGAAAGGAAATTAGATCTATATGTATACACATGGCTTTATAAAAAGCAACTAATATACATATATACCAAACTAATATGTCATGGATGTCTAATGTAAGGCAAATCAGAAACACTTATAATTAGGACAACTTGTGTCATTTGAAATTTATATAAGGACATTTTAGGAAAATGAGTAAAATTAACTAATTTAACTCCTCTCCTTAATTCCCCCAAAATCGGTTAAATAGCTCCTATAATTAGGACCGGAGGGAGTACTATTCTAATATTTCATTCCAACTCTCGCACTAGAAGAGGTTGACTGTTACTATTTTAATTTTGGTTTAGTATCTGAGATCGTTTTGGATCAAAATCATGAACTAGTAACAACATTCCATTCCAGAATCGTGTAAAAAATTCACTATCCTACCCCTACTCTTAATGAGGATTTCAAAATATTCAATAAATATAAGACAAAGTTTATAGTACAATCTTACATTACAAACTTTATCCTATGATTGGAGGAGTAATATCTTTACAAAATCGTGTCACCTTAATTTTAGACTCGTTAGTTTTTTGAAATCTGATTATCTTAATTACTGCTACTACTACTTAATTATATACTTTTAATAATTATTCATTAATAAAGGTAAAGTAAACCCTTTCAAGTGTACAATTTGAGTTAACCATCCGAATTTATGTAGTAGTCTCAAATTTGGTGAAACCCATACGTTTTACAACCATGACTCTAACCAGTGAGCAATCAATCTTGAAATTAATTAGGGTTAAGGAGCAATTTTACTCATGAGCTTTTCCCCCAGGAGCGCCCAGCACCACGTGCTTTTTTCTGGAGCAAAAGTACACATGTGGTTATGTTTTGGGAGCGCCCAGCACCACGGCAGTTAGTTGACCGTTAGTCAACTGTTAAGTTGGATGGAAATGAACAAGTAACTCGGGTAAAATTACACTTTTGCCCTTAGTTTTAAATAAAAATTACCCTTTGCCCTAAGTTTTTTTAAAAAAACTAAAAATACCCTCCTTGGTGGGCCCCACCACCGCCACCCCACCACCGCGGCCGACCACTATATCTGTCGCCGTGGTGGTGGCCACGCGGTGGCCGGCGGTGGTGGTCGGCCGCCGCGGTGGTCGGCGGCGGTGGTGGTCGGCGCCGGCCGGCGGGGGTGGGGCCGGTGGTGGAAGGGTATTTTTAATTTTTATTATTATTTAAAACTAAGGGCAAAAGGGTAATTTTCATTTAAAACCAAGGGCAAAAATGTAATTTTCATTTAAAACTAAGGGGCAAAATGGTAATTTTCTTTTTTTCCCTACCATCAGCGTCCACGTCAGCATCCACGTCAGCGTCCATGTCAGCGTGTCAGTCCAAATAAGCGCCACGTCAGCGTTCCATCCAAGTTAACGGTTGACTAACGGTCAACTAACTGCCGTGGTGCTAGGCGCTCCTAAAACGTAACCACGTGTGTACTTTTGCTCCGTAAAAGCACGTGGTGCTGGACGCTCCTGGGGGAAAAGTTCATGTGTAAAATTGCTCCTTAACCCAATTAATTATTGCAAATTTTCCAATCAAATCAAATCTGAGAAGATTGAGAGCCTTGTATGTATAAATCCAACACATAATATCAACATCTCAAGTAATCAAGGTATATATTTGAAATCCACTAATAATTTGTCGCCAACTTTTGCTTGGCTTTCTTGGTCTCTATGTTTCTTTGGTAAGCTATTTAATAGACCACTAATTGATTTAATTAATAAAGCACAAGCCACAAAAGTACTCTCAATCATTGCAAGGACCCAAAAAGAAAAAAAATCATGCCCACAAGAGTTGGGGAAATTTCTCAGAATCACAACTAGCTATCAAGTATTTACACACAAAAGAATAAGCCTGCAGTACTGAGATGCCATACACCTACTTGACAGTTGGAGGACCAAAAAAAAACGATAAAGAAATTGAAGGGTTGGGTTTCTCTCATCATCCTTTTCTCATTATCCCTCATAATCTCTAAATCACATCCGTCCAATCAATACAGTATTACTTTCACTTTTCTCTCATTTTTCCAAATCAATGGCCAAGATGTGGCCAATGAGAGACAATGAGAAGAAGGATAAGGAGAGTATCTCCTTCCGAAATTGAACAAGACAAAATATCTCTTCGCCTCTCAAAAAAAGTACAAGCACACATTCTATGCTTTTCCACAGGGGCTAGGACTAGAACAACAAAATGACCAAACTAAGTTTTATACTAAAAGGACCAATCAATTCAACTCCCCATTTCCCTTTTAATCTCTTAAAAAATTCAATGATCTTACATTTTCTTTTCTATGTTGATTCCTCAAGGCAAACCATTTATCATCATCTCACCTCCTTTGCAGCAGCGTAGCTTCTGCTTTCAGTGACATTTGAATTGGCAAGGATCTCTGGTGCAATTTCCCAGCTCTCACTTCTCCTTCCCCAACTTGAGTGCCGGATGTCAGATCAGATTGAAGGGGCTCGACGATCCGAACCTAAAGCTGAATCAACTTCAGATGAATTGTGGGGAACTCCATTGCTTCCTCTGCTGCGAATATCCTCATCAATTTCTTCAATGTTCCTCCGTTGTGAAATCTTCAATAAATCTTCACCAATATCCAGATCATCTTCGACCTTACGACGGGGATCTCCACCCAGCTCATCTGGTTCATGTTCCCGGGGAGTGACTGCTAGGGGTGGCCTCTGTACCTCCTCGGAAACAAATGCCCGGAAATTGTTTCTTGAAGGCTTTACTTTGGTGCAGAACACTTCAAGAAAATTATTTAAACAGCCTTGATTATAAACATTAACTCTGCTGTCAGATCTGTACCGGAAGTTTTCATAGGTAGTCTGCAAAACAAGAGGCATTAACACAGGTGATGAAAACACTCAAGTAGAAAAAGAATATTAAGAATAAGTTCCCACCAAGTAAATCAACGAGACTGTAAACTATATGGACATGGACAAGAAGCACTTTCTAAACACTACAGTTTAGCCATTTTGGGACAGCATTAGGTGGATATGTGAGTTGAAAAGTTTACCAACCCTAATTGATAAACAAACGCTGTTTGATTCAACAATATTTTCATGATTCTGTCCTTGTTTATCTACCCTCAAACGGCACATAGCATATAAGACAAAAACTTAAATTATTTGCTTTCCTGCGTTTAAGGTGCTATGAGGGCATATAAATTTACCACTAGTCTTTTTGCGTCAGTGATATATTATATTCTGCGAGTTAGGCAGTGCCCTGCATGGCAATAAAGAATTCACATGGTTCTGCATTCACTTCAGGCTCATTTGGTATGTGGCAAAGGAAAGGAAAGATATTGGCAAGGTTACGACGTATCCATGACGTAGGAGAGAACATGGGATTCCAGCATTATGAAAGCTTACGACCTATCCAAAGTCAAAATCCAAAGATGTACAGAAGGAAATCCACTGTATAGTATGGAATCAAGATGAAGAAGTCAAAATGCCTCTGACATGCTATTTTCTGGTTAAAGAGGAAAGTCTAGTCTAATACTTAAATTATCTCCATTTTTCTTTTTTCTTTTAATTTTTTTTTTTATTTTACCAAACATAACTCAGTAAGAAATTTTGTTTCCTTTCACACATAAAGAAGCATCTTTTCCATACTTATTTCCACTCTAATCCCATTTCAATTCCTCTCTCCATCCATTGACAATCTTTTCTCTGAACCAAACAAGGTCTTAGTAAGATGTAAGAAATCTAGTAAAGAAGCACACTTAACAATAAATATAGACAATATCAAGCATGAATGTAGTAAGAAATTGACTGACCTGATTAGTGCCTATGAGGTACAAATGAAAGCCTGTAAGTCCACCAACAAACCACAAGGAGAAGAAACAATAAGCCATTAGTATCACAGACGCAGGAGATTCTTTCATTGCCTTCCAAACTGTCCCATGATGATTATCCATCAAAACCTTAATGTAGAAAGCTGAGAAGGAAAACACATAGATGCAAAGAAGGGTTGCTGATGAAACAAACAGAAAGAAGTAACGGTAGTTTCTCTGCACATAGAATAACCAGCCAAAAGGAAAAAGCAACAAGTTAAGAGCCTCAGTGAGAAACAAAACATGTCAAAAAAAAAAACATTGTCACCCATGTCAATTATCATACCAGTCCAATGCATTGACCCACCCAAGGGCAATGGTGATCAAATCGCTCAACGCAATTGTTGCAGATGGAGCAATGTGAGCAACGAGGAGGACGATACAGCATACAGGTGTCACAATACTTCACTTTTACAGCACGACCATTGACTATCACATCCTTTGTTCGAGGAAACTGGAGACCCGGCGTTTGCCGTCCCCCATCACCAGCAACTGAAGAGTCATAACGAAATTCTTCCTCTGGTGGGTGTGAGTTCCTTGGAATAATGCCCGGATCACGAGATGAAGTAAGAAAGAGAATCACCAGTATCTATAAAAACAGACCAAGGGATTATCTCGATATTTCTAGTAGTGATTCTTTTCTCTTTTTTTGTTTCTTAAAATGACTGGTTTCCTAGGGTCTGTGAGTGAAGTTTGATATCACAATGGAATGCATGACTGAAAACTTAAATACTTCAGTTTATTCCAATTTTTAACAGCCTATTGAAAATATGTAGACTTATCAATATATCTTAGTGGAAACTTCAGCAGACGCATGGATAAAAACAGACAAAAAATAATTATGATCATCAAATCAACTCAGAATACTACTATAGATAATTTGGAAAGCTGACATCAAAAGATACATCAAGAATATCTCCCATCTTCACTAGAAAAGAATATTAAAAAGATCAATACAAAAGGCCCTTCATCTAAAGCACAGTTGAAAGGTGTATAACATGTCAGAAGGAATGCATCACCGTTAAAATACTTCAGGTGTATTACTATTAACTCTTGAAAGCTTATGCAAATTCATTAAAGAATTTTCTATATCTTATATAAATTGCTTGAGAGCGTAGGTTCAGACGAAGATAATGCTATTATGATCATGAAAACAGCTTCCAACATTATTATAGTAAATTTTAAAAAGTAAGAGATAGCATCAATAAATACTTCAATAATTAGTTTCCATGTATTCTCGTTTGAGTCAGAGATGAAGAATAATCTTATTGATATGATTCATATGAGAACATCGCTACAATATATATAGGCCCCAAGAAGAGCACTCATCCTTGAGGCAATAAAGAGAGGATTACAATCAATCAAAAAGAAAATCAGAATCTTATCTAAACTAGCTTTGCTATAATCAAGGGATATGATGAAATGCCATAATCAAGAGATTTAGTAATTAATGACTGATTTCCTAACTTCCCCTCAAGCTGGAGAGTAGATGTCAATCATTCCCCGCTTGCCTCCAAATCCTTCAAACTTAGCTCTGCCAAGTGGTTTCGCCATAATATCTGCAGATCATGTGGACAGATTCATGATGCATGCTTCCATCTTTTTTTTAATGAAGTATCTGTCTATCTCACCATGTTTAGTTCTATCATGATATACTGGGTTCTTGACCATTTCAATGTTGGCCTTCTTATTGTCACACCAGAGTTGCATTGGCCCCTCACATGGAATTCCCAACTCCTTCAGTAATATGATAACCCAAATTTCTTCACATACTCCATTGTTAATAGCTCTCAATTTTGCCTCCGCACTATTTTTTGACACCACAATCTATTTCTTGCTTCTCCACGTAACAAGATTTCCCCACACATATGTGCAATACCCTGAAGTTGACCTCATAATCTCTCTATCCCTTGCATGGCCTGCATTGGTGTAGATTTCGATGTTTCTAGTAATACCTTTCTTAAAGAAGATTCCTCTTCCAAGATTAAGTTTTAAATAGCTTAGAATTCTGTATACACCGCCATGTGCTCTTCCTATGGCTAATGCATAAACCGACTTACTATTCCAATTGCATAGCTAATATCAGGACGTGTGTGGGTTAAGTATAATAATTTTCCCACAAGTCTTGTGTATATTTTTGAGTCATCCAAAACAGCACTTGGATGGTATTCAACTTGGCTCTTGGAGCAAATATCTCCTAACAATCAATCACATAGGTATGGGTATATCCTTTTGCAATAAGTCTCGCCTTATATTTGTTGATACTACCATCTAGATTGAATTTTGGGGTGAAGATCTACCTGCATCCTACTGGTTTCTTTCCTTTGGAGAGAGTTGATATCTCCCACCTTTTTTTCCTTGGGTGCCCTCAACTCTTCTTCTGCAGCTTGTTTCAAATCCGGATCAACCATAGCTTGTTGAAATGTGTCTAGAATTTTTATTTGTGCACTGTTTACAACAAAGCTTTGCATTTAATCCATTAAATTAGATGTTGAGTACACAATCTTACCCCTTTTCTCACTGCAATAGGCCAACCCAATTCTTCAGGATTTAATCCTGGATTGGAGTCATAGTTGTTCCTTTGAATGGGAGAGATAGTTCTATCAGTATTTGGTTCATCTAGAACTTGTAGTCTGGACTCTACCTCTTGTAGTGGTCCAAGATCCATCCCTGAATTGATCTCAACATTTGTTTCCAGTTCATTGGGTGTGGTTTCAGATTGAGGTAGAATATGTTCAAATTCATGATAAAATTAGGTAGGATTTGATTGGATTGTAGGAGAAAATGAGTCAATGGTGGCTATAAGGGTAGACTATGGTGGTGGTGGTGATGTGTCGGTGAGCCTTTGTAGTTAGATGCTTCCATGATTAGCCATTCAATGTCAATATACTTCTTCCAAGAAGATTGTATCCCAGGAAATAATAAGCTTCTTTAAAGTAGCACAGTAGCATTTGTACCCTCTTTGAGTAGAGAAGCAGCCAAGGAATTTACATTTGTCAGCTCAAGCAACAAATTTGTTGCCATCATTTTTGTGAACTAAGACAACAAAGCTAAACACCTTTGGAGGTAATGAAATGATTACTAGGCAATTTGGAAACTGTTCAAGGAGTTTTTGGATAGGAGTGTCATAATTGAGAACTTTGGATGGCGTGGGATTTATGAGACAAGCTACTGTGAGTAAAGCATCACCCCAGAAGATGGTAGGAACATTTCGTTGCATTAGCAAGGTTCGGTTACTTCCAACAGGTGACGATTCTTTCGCTTGGCCACTCCGGCCATTTGGTTAAGGGCTTTAAGGACAGGAAGTTTGGTGATAATTCAATGGTGATCAAGAAATCCTTTAAAGGATTTGCTCATGTATTCCTTGGCAATATCACTTTGTAGTACCTCAATAGAAGTGTTGAATTCGATTTGCACAAAGGTATATATGCTTTGAATACTTTAGCTACTTCAGATTTTTCTTTTAATAAATAAACCCAAGTGATTCTTGTGTGATCATCTATGAAAGTAACAAACCATCTAGTATTGGTGAGGGTTGTCATTCATGCAGGACCCCAAATGTCACTATGGATTAGTGTGAACCGTGAGGAAGGTGTATAAAGCTATCTGGGATATGAAGATATAGTTCGTTTTGCAAGTTGGCAAGTTTCACAATGGAAAGGAACGGAATTTTTATTGAGTAAATTTGGAAACCATGCTTCATACAATTAAAACTAAGGTGGTCTAAGCGATAGTGCCACAAAAGTACATCATTATTTTGAGAATTGGAGCTAACCAGTGCCTTTCTTGCCTTCTATACATCTTTATTCTTCAAGTTCAATCCTTGATAGTCCATCTCATTCTCTAGAAATCCCAACCGTCCTTCTCAATTTTAAATCCTGAAAAACACAGATCATCAAAAAACACTCAGCATATTCAACCTCTAGTTAACTTGCTCGTAGACAAGTGAGTGTAGGCACAAATAGAACGTTGTGTATTTCCAAGTGATCAGATAATGTGAATGTGCCAATTCCCTCAACCCTAATGAATACACCATTAGCTACTTTTACTTTGAGGTGTTCATGACAAAATTCAAGGTTGTGGAATAAAGTTTTGTTTAGGTCATGTGATATGTAGCTCCTGAGTCAACAATCCAAGTATCTTCACTAGTCATCATAGCGTTGAGAGCTACAATGGAATTACCAAATTCACACTAGAAACAGAGTGTGACTTATTCCACTTGTCAAATATCATGCGAAACACCTATAATTCCTAGCTTAGGTGATTATCATTCTCAACCATCTATTCTACAATGGTAAGGTGACTTTGGAAGTTTGATTTCCACTGGAAGGCTTTCCATGGAGCTTCCAAGATTCTTCTTTAATATGGCCCTTCTTCTAGGAATAGTTGCGCCATTTGTTATTCTTTTGTTCCCCTTGTGGTCCCCTCACTATGAGTGCTAAGCTTTCAATTTAACTTGGGCCACTTTGGTTCAGGAGTTTTCTACTTTCTTCAAATTGTACAAAGTTAACAACATCAAAGAGTCGTGGCAAAGGCCTCAATCCCATGATTCTGCCCCTTATCTCTTCGAAAGAATCATTTAGGCCCAGGAGAAAATGATGTCTCCTTCCTTCTTCCACTATCCTCTTGTACAATTGAGCATCCTCGATGTTTTTTCATGGATGAACCTCAAACAAGTCCTGTTGTTGCCACAATTTTAGCAAAGCATTATAATATTAACACCATGTTACCTTATGTCAAATCATGGAGTTGTCTCTTCAGATGGATCAAGGCAGCAATGTTATCAAGTGAGAAGTAGGTTCTCCTAGCTACATCCTAGATTTCATTTGTCGTGTGGGCAAGCAGATAGCCCTCACTAATATCCAAAGTCATCAAGTTACACAAACAACTCATTACTTGGTTATTTCCAACTAACCAAGTGTCAAAAGTGGGATCATCGAGGGCTGGTTGAAGAGCTTCACCATTTATATACTTCTCTTTTCTCTTCACCATTTATACACTCTAGGACCACTAGAGGTAGTTCTTCCCATAAAGTGAATGATTAATGATCATCCCTAGATTTTCTGTAAAGGATGTGAGTTCTGAAGCCATCTCTGTGGTTTTAGTGTGCATAGTAGTAGTAGATGAAAGTATCGAGTATGAAGAGGAAGAGGTAGTGCTGCCTTGTGTTGAAGTAGTAGTACCTAACATGAGTGCAATAGGAAGGACCCCAATAGTCTATGGAATTTGAGAAACAAACCCGAAAAGAGGAGGAAAATAACGAGGGTTCATTTTCCAACAAGAAACTTCAACGGCACATGGGTTCACAAGCAGGGACTGAGTCATCATGTGTGGCTCCATTCACCATCAAACTTCGGGAACCAACTGATTGAAGGGTTCTGATCAAGGCTATGTGGGCAGTGTAAGCTCACTCGCCCTCTTGTAAGAAAAAATGAGGTCCCAATTTCTTTCCCAATCTCTCTCTCTCTCATCATGTTTCTCTCTCTCTCTTCTCAGTCCAAGTAGGACTCAGGCTCCGATACCATGTTTAAGTTAGAGATGAAGAATAAGCTCTCTCGTTGATATTATTCATATGAGAACATTGCTACAATATATATAAGGCCACAAGAAGAGCACTCATCCTTGAGGCAATAAAGAGATGATTACAATCAATCAAAAAGAAAATCAGAATCTTACCTAAACTAGCTAAGCTATAATCAAGGGATATGATGAAATGCAATAACCAAGGGATTTAGTAATTAATGACTAGTTTCCAACAATTCCATTTACCAGGCTAAAGCAGCCACAGATCAGACGTTGTTGGTCTTGGTCATGAAGATATATAAAAGAAGGGTTGGAAGAAATTAAGTACAGAATTTCAGATATCTCAAAAGAAATTGCAACTCAAGCGTAGGTTCAAACAGAGAAAATGCTGTTATGATAATGAAAAAAGCTTTCATCATTACTATAGTAAATTTGGAAAGTGCAAGAGATAGCATCAATATGTACATCAAAAATTTGTTTCCATCTATTCCATTTACTAGGCTAAAGCAGCCACAGATCAAATGTTCTTAGTCTTGGTCATGAAGACATAGAGGAAGAAGAAAAGGGTTGGAACAAAATATGGGTCCTAGCTGCACCCATATGGTTTTTCTTTGTTGAAAGGAACAAGGAATGTCGCATGGAACATTAAGGTCTTAAGACTCAACAGTGTTCACCATGTCACACTTTACATCAGTAGAAGCTTGTTTTACAACAAAAATTTCTATTCGCTTCTTTGCTATGGAGAAAAAATCATTAAAAGAGAAAAGAGTAGCTATCCCAAATATACATAGCAGGTGCAGTAACAAAGGTAAAAATGGAAAAGTAATATAGGATTTACAAGACCAACACATTTGATGTCTAGTAATATAGCTGAAGACTAAAGATTTAGGGAAATACCAAGTACCAGTTTAAAATTGAGTGATAGTTTTTTTATTTGAGTCATCAATGAAAGTGTTAAACAAAAATGTTGTCAACTGACTTTATTAAATTAAAGAATGAAGGAGAAAATGTGGTAAAGGTGGATGAATTGAGAAAATAGAGAGGAATTTTGAAGTGGAATCTTTCTAACATCCAAATTTGAAACTTGTTATATATTTCATTTCATTGTCCAAGTTTGATTTAGAGAGTCATTTCATTATCCAAGTTTATTTTAGAGTCTCTGATATGTAAAGATAATAATGCATTTAGGGAAGCCTCCCTCAAGTCCTAACTAATGGGTTAATGACTAATTACTCTACTACTTATCTAGTTTACACTTAGGTCCCTAGGTTCACATTACAATTAGGTCCCTAAATGCATTATTATCTTTACATATCAGTCTCAAACAAACTTGGACAATGAAATGACTCTCTAAAACAAACTTGGACAATGAAATGAAATGCATAACAGGTTTCAACTGTGGAATTAGAGATATTAATGTACTAGATATTTAATACTAAAGAAAAGATTAAGAGAACTTACATAAATAGTAAAGAGAATTGCTACCACTAGAATGGCATATCCAGCATTATATGATGAAAATTCATGTCGAAGATGCCTTGCTACAAATGAACAAAATACAATAACTGGAACAATAATCAGCAACAAGGTGACAAGTAGAGACCTAGCGTCAGGCCCAAATATTAACCTCCCTCCACATATGAACTTCTGCATAAAATTGATAGTGTTAGAAGTGAAATAAGCAATAACATTTGATACAAATATAGTAATTCATGACTGACTATAAGCTTTAAAAAAGGCATCATCATCTCTTCTGTCTATTTATTTATACGCAACATGATAGTTTCCTTTTGCCCCAGGAGGAGGGCCAGGAGTCAGAGTCATGAGCACAAAAGAAAGAAGCAAGAAATCACAACACACAATAGAAACAAGATCATGGCTTCAATACCCAACTTCATATCATAAAACCAGTATAATCATGGATGACAGGCTAATACCACAACAGAAAAGCAAGAACTAAGCCAGCAAAGTGCTGCATGGTATCAAGAGGATATTATAAGAACATATAAAGGAAATTAAACAATAACCACTAACATTAATATATTCCTTTTAAATGCAAATATTCTCACTAGGGTTGCTATACTATAGTTGTCTCGTGATACCCCATAATAAGATATATTAATGGGGCAAACATTTGCGATGCATTATTGAGGAACTTCTAATTGGTCCTGGAGATAAAATAACTTTCAAAACTTGCAAAGTTGGAGGTTGAACCCTCAATCTTTACCAAACAACATGAATAAAGAATCAACATCATAATCATGATAGGGAGAAATCAATGAAAGCAGTAGCCTGAAATGGGATTTTCGTAAAAGTCCAACAAATTACCAATATTTAGAAAAAGGAAATTTTTCTGCCTTAGTTCCAATATGTTAAGATGTAATGGTCTTGTGTATAGCTATTTGCTTAAAAGGACATGAAATAACCATGGGAACATAATGATAATATAGTAGGATAACCATCAATTAGCATTTTGCAAGCACAAGAGTGATTGCTAGAAAGTTATTTAATGAGTTCCTTTCTCAACTATCATCATTATTATGCATGGATCATAAAATCAAGCATTAAATTAGACTGATCCTAGATTGCTGAAGCAATCTTATCCACTTCATTTTGCAATTAAAGTTTCATGACAGAAACCTAATCGCAATTCTACTAAAAATAAATCAGACCTCCTCACATGCCTAGCATATACCAAATTGTATTCCAAAGAGACATGGATGGAGATCTCATTATTTGTATATTGAAATTACTTATAATATCATATGGCTCCTCAGCCATATTAAAAACATTTTGAAGTTTCATCGTATTCAGAATGTCTTCCATCACTGGCTCCTGGGAAAATGTCTCAACAGTCATCAGCCAAGGCACTCAGCCTTAACAAAATAAACGCTCGTCCAAGTGTATATCCAATTTGACACTGCAGTCAACTCTCTATGCATGAGAAGGCAAACCTGTACAATCTTACACTGAATCAAATAAATCATAGTCATAACCATATTGAAACCTCATGTGCATCAAGCTAACTTCAATTTCTGTCACAAAAGGGATAACTGCAAAGGCTAGAGTTTTGACAGTAATTACTTGCATATCACCCGTTATTTTATTTTCTTTCATTTTACTATCATTTCAAAAATATGGAAATAAGAGAAAACTTTCTAAACTTCAAATAACTAACAACAAAGCTACACATTCCTCCTTTTTTAGGCTTAATTCTCATTTTGATCCCTTACCATGGTTATTTATTTCTATGTAGATCTTTAAATTTCTTTCAATTAGTCAAGATATGAAGAGGCAGAACTTCTCCAGATCCATGTATATTAATAGAGCTAGATAGATTCATAATTCATTAATAACATAACACCAATTCTCATAGTCATAATAGTAATTATGAAAGCCTCCAAGTCCCAATCCAAATTCAAGCATATCTGTTATAGCAAGTTTATCCATTGAAGATTTCAGATTCCTCATGCCTAAACAAGTGTCCAAAGCATTATATCAATTTTCTTTTGTCTTTCAAGTGTTTATGTACCAAAAGCCTTTTCACATTACCCATATCATAAATATCAATGTGATACCTAATCCTATCATGTTAAGCCAAAGTAACTTGAGTAAATCAACAATGACAAAGCACATATCAGACATTACTCATTCAACCAAACCAATATCTTAACTCTTAACATGCAGATGGAAAATCCATTTCTAAACAACTTGGTGAAATTTCAAAAGAACACTCCCCATTAATCTCCCTGTTGCTCATAAGAGACGCAGAAGCTAATACTTACATTATTTGCAAGCTAAACAGTACAAGAGTAAAACAACAATCATTCCAAGATTAAGGGGAAGAAAATTGAAAAAGATAAAAGAGCACACCAATTATTGTAGCCCTAACAATCTCAATCCCAAAGAAGCAAACAGAAATTAAACAAATCTCAAAATAAATATACTTCATCGCTTGCTCACATTTGTAACTTTTCTTGTAGCCAAACAACTTATCTTGCAGAGAAGAACTAGCAAAACTAAAAAATAGATTTGTCAAATTCCATATCTTCATTACTAATTTTTCCCAAAAAATAAAGCAATAAGTTGAGCCCAACACTTCGATTGTTAAAAAGTACTAAAAGGCTTATGTACTGCTTCTAATATACTTTCCCACTAAAATCGAGAATACAAGCAGCTTACTTCATGGTTAAGCAGACAAGCAATAGCCAAGATCAGTAATTGATCAGAAATAGTACGGGTGAAAAAACCCCATTCAGAAGTATTCTCAAGGCTCCGCTGGTTCATATCCACACACCCAATAGCAGATGAACAAACACAACGGAAAAGGGAATAGGAGACAATAAGAGAGAGGGAAACGTCTATTCAAGGTAGAATAGCCCAAATGCATAATTTCAAACCACTTGCAGAATGCATACGATTCATCAATTTGAAAAGCCGATAAGACGAAGATATAAAACGAAGCAAAAATTTGCTCTCTTCAGCAACATTCTTAACCATTCAAGAACCTAAAACTTTCCGCGCAACCACGACAAACCTAGCGCTTACTCAGATGGAATATCAAGCAGCAGGATTTAAAATTAAGCAGAAGAACTAGAAACAGAGAAAGAGAACATTACATTACTTCCTTTCCAGACTTCGTAGACGCGCTTTGCCATGAAGAGCTGTACACTGACTGCTACACTACTAGACAGGGCAAGAAAGGAAGACCCGAAACTTGCAAGTGTTCATCTCTTCAGCATTTTCCCTTCAAAAACAGTCTCTGCCCCAACAGTCCCACAGGATCAGAGTTCGATTCAGGAGTAAAATCTGAGCCTGCAAAGTGGGAATCAAGGGGCTTTATGGAAAAGTGAAGAGAAAAGAAGCTCAGGTGAGGGACAAACAATCAGTGATCTCAGCTATGGCGGTTTTTGAGTTTGGAAATTTGGAAGTATGCTTTAGGGGTAAGGGGAGAGAGAGAGAGAGACGAGGAGGATGTTTTCGGGGGAAGATATAAAAGAAAGGAAAAAAATTGAAAAACGTTTGAAGTCCAAATTGTGAAGAGATTTTTTTTTTTTTGATCATGAAATTGTGAAGAGATGAAGTGAGAAGAAAGAGAGAACCCTTACCGTCTCACTCACGTCACTGTGTGATGAGTCTACCGCTTCCATTCGCCTCCATTTCTTGTCCGAATTTCCCAAATTACCCTTGTGAAATTACCCATTTACGGCTTTATCACTTTTGCTTGCCACGTCATCACATCTCACGGTCCCAGTCCATGATAGAGATAGTCCATCTTCTTTGACCATCATTTCCCGCATTATCTTTAAACCGTATACTCGCCATATGTCACCGATTTGAACAAGACAAGAGCTTTCCCGTATATACTATTTTAATCAAAATAAATAAACTATTATTCAATCACACGGCATTTTTCTTAAAATTCTAAAAATACAAACTACAATAGGATTATGGGAAAATTACACTCAGGTCCTAAGAAAGAAAGAAAATATTACAAAAAAATCTCGTGAAATCACAAAATTACAGAAAAGTCTCAAGAGATTTTTTGTTGTAAATACATGCATTTCCTGTTATAAATGGTTTGGGACTTTTATGATATTATTTGTATAGAATTAAAATTCAGGTTTTAAATGTTGTTGTAAATACATGCATTCCTGTTGTAGATGGTCAGGTGTTTAAATGTTGTTGTAAATACATGTATTTCTTGTTGTAAATGGTTTGGGACTTTTTTTATATTATTTGTATGGAATTAAAATCCAGGTTTTTAAATGTTATTGTAAATACATGCATTTTCTATTGTAAATACATGCATTTCTTATTGTAAAATGGTCAGGTGTTTAGATGTTGTTGTAAATATATGCATTTCATGTTGTAAATACATACATTTCCTGTTGTTAATACAAATAATATCAAAAAAGTTCCTTGAGACTTCGATTTACAACAAGAAATGCATATATTTACAACAACATTTAAACACCTGCCTATTTATAACAGGAAATACATGTATTTACAACAAAAAATGCATGTATTTACAACAACATTAAAAAACCTGGATTTTAATTTCATACAAATAATATCAAAAAAGTCTCAAACCATTTACAACAGGAAATGCATTTATTTACAACAAAAAGTCATTTGAGACTTCTCTATAATTTTGTGATTTCAATGGATTATTTTATAATTTTTTTCATTCCTTAGAATCTGAGCGTAATTTTCCTTAGGATTATCACCTTAAGTTGCAAATGTTCTCATCAAATATTTCGTAGAAGACCTTGTAGTGATAGGCATAGCCAATAGGAGCAAAAAGGCTATGTTTTTTAACAGTACGACAATTATTTGTGAAATTATCAACATTAGTTAACTTATCGGAGGTGATATTTTTGTACCATTTTTTAAACTTAATGTGTGTTCTTGTACAATTTTTTTCTGACATATTTAATAAACGGTTAATGTTAATTGATTTAAAGTTCATAGCATTTTTATACCATTTTAAAAACGCTATATGTACTTTTACACCCCCAAAAAAAATTTAGTTTAAGGTGATCATGAATACTTTATGGTTAAATATGTTAATAAGATGTTAGATATATATTTTTGCCCAATACATTTGTTGTCAACTTGAAATTTGAAATAAATTGGATCTGTAGTTTAAAAAGATAAAATAAATAAGATTAAAATATGTTTTAAAATATAAATTTAATAAAAATAAAACCTATTCTTTAAAATACTTTACGGCCATGATTCTGGAAAACACTTTTTTTTTTTAACATATCTTGAAAATATTTTATTGTGACAAAAAGTTGGACATGTAATAATGATAATTAAAAGATCTTGTAATTGTTCAAAATAAAGATTGTGTCATTAAATCTCAATTATGGTCGGATATGTACTTTAAACTCTCATACAATTTCCCTAACCCATTAATAAAGAAAAAATAATATAAAAGGAAATCTTTGTGAGTTTCGAAAATAATTTAAAAATTTGAAATCCTTTTTGAGAATTCAAATTTTTTTTAAAAAATTATAAACGCATCCAAAATAATAATAAAAAGGTGAGAATCTTGTGCATCTGAGTACAGTGGAAAAGGATGTGAGCCCAAAAGCATAGGAGGAAAAAGCAGTTGTTGATTATTGGGGGCTTCCCAGTCATTGCTTGACCATTAAACATACTTTAGTCAGTCTTTTTTTTTCCCCCTTTAATAAATAAATAAATAGACTGTATATAATATAATTAAGAAATAATAGATGAATTAAAAAATGGGCTTACATATATTTATTTTTCATCCAGCTCAATTCTCAACTTGACTTAGATTAATAAATTATTTTTGACAGCTCAAGATCAATGCGCTCCGAAAATAATGGAAATAGACCACATGTTATTGGCCAACTTGATTTGATTTTATTAATTTAAAACTAATTTATAGGTCCTTTATTGAAAATTTAAATTAATTTTTCTTTATCTGGAAAAATTTTAATGGCAACATATTTTAATGCCACATAACAACACTTTTTTCTTAAAAATTTTAAAATTATTATTTAAAGGCAACGTATTTTTATCCGGATTAATATGAAATTTTATTTTTTACAAATCATTTTATTACTTCAACGAATTATTTTTTTAAAAAAGACTCAACCAAATGAAGGATGAAATAGAAATGTATTGATATAACTTATTAAAAAGTATTGTTATACGGCAAATTCTGATGCACACATATATTATGTTAAAATGATAGTAGAAAAAGAACCTAAAATTGAAAAATCTCAAATTAAGTTTGTTTACTAGAATTGATTAGATAATAACGACACTTGATAAGCAATTTGCATTTCACAACTCATTTTATGAAAAAATATCTAATTCGTAAATTTGGCAATTTTTAGGTTCTTTTTCTATTATTTTCCCATATATATTATTGTGATGTATATATTCAAAAAAAAAAATTATGGATAATTTTTGCAATTAAACATATTTTTAGGCATGATTACGATCACAAAAATCAGGTAAGACTGAATTGACTATTAACTCAATGCTTGGCCTAACCCAAAGAGTTGTAAAACAAAATTAAAAAGTAAATAAATAAATTATTTTATTTATTAACAAAACTTTAAATATTTTCATCTAAAATATATTTCCTGATAAAATCATATTAATATTAAAATTCAAAAGTGATCTTTTCAAAATTATTGAAATAGTTATGCATTATATTTACATAATATTAAGTTAAAAAAATAAATTTAACATTTAAATAAAATTAAAATAGTGAATTATTAAAATAATTATTTATAATAATAATAATAATAATAATAATAATATTTGATAAAAACATTATATATATATATATATATTTAGGGAAAAACACTTCTCATGTTGTAGGAGAAGAGTTTTCTCATGTAACATACACATGAAATGGTGGGTCCCACATATATATAATGAGCATTATATATATATGTGGGTCCCACCATTTCATGTGTGTGTAGGAATCTTCTTATTCTCATGCAACATGAGAAGTATAAACCCCATATATTTAATTGCAAAAACAATCTGATAAAATTAACGTTAATTCATAAAAATTTAAAATTATACACCCCCACACACACATATTATGTTGGGTTGAATTTGACTGCCAGGTTGGTTCAACACTCCTTAGAAACATTACATCTAGGCTCAAATGAATTATATACACTAAATAAGGTATTTGAGATTGAGACTTTTTTGATATTTTTTCTCTTCTTTGGGACCTCACTGATATTTTCCAAAAAAATTATAGGGATGTATGAGGAAAGTAGGTAAAATTGTATTCAATGTAAAGTGGATTTTACTTACGAGGACGGGCCAATTAAAAAATTAGGATCTTGAAATAAGGGATGGAAGAGTAATATATTGTATATTAACTTATATAATCATAATTATATATAAAAAAACTGTAATAAAACAAATTGTAGGGTTTTTTATTCTCAAAATAACGAATTACTTTTTTTTATGCATGCATTGTATATGTATTGGCTCATGCGAACCATAGTCAAACTAGTCATTAACATGTAAAAAGGAATGGTTTGGTTGCTTCATATTGCTGTCTTCCACCTTCCTAAAATGGTAATAGGACAAAGTAAAGTATAGATGCAATTTGGTACTTGTCTGACATAACGTTTGTGGTTCTCAAAGCATATATTCTTTGCCTAAACAACGTTACCTAAAGCATTTTACATAGTCCCAGGTAGTGTCTGTATTCTCTCCTCACTTTTGAACAACCATGTAATCTTCTTTAGCCCTTCTTGTTTCTAAATTCCCATACACAATTATTGTTTGCTGCCCATCACCTCTATGTTTATACTCCTTCTGGTTTTTATTATAAGGCACCAACTAATAATTCTCATAAATCAATAAAAACAGTTAAAGTCAATAAAGTTATCTTAAAATTTAAGTTAATTTCAATATTACCTCTAT
The DNA here is from genome assembly GCA_025563575.1 of Acacia pycnantha. Lineage (NCBI taxonomy): Eukaryota > Viridiplantae > Streptophyta > Magnoliopsida > Fabales > Fabaceae > Acacia > Acacia pycnantha. Next base: position 396,256 of record JAMWYP010000114.1, read on the forward strand.
TAATTGAATTAAACTCTAATATTATACTCTCTCTGGTACTTATTATAAGGCACCAATTAACAATTGTATTTGATCCTTTTTATAAGGTACTTGCTTGTTTCCAAAGTGCATTAATTATTTTTTCCCATGTATGTCCATAATTAATAAGGGTTGTCGGTGAGAGTAATAATTAATACTCCCTCCGGTCCTAATTATAAGACAACATTCTAATAATTGTCAATTTTTTTTCTAAAATACCCCTATTTTATTCTCTCAAGCGTGTTTGATTTTTTGTGAGTATATGTATGTGGACGCGTATACTCTTCCAGTCAACGAAACTTTTAGATATGTGTGTGTGTATATGTATGTATATATGTGTGTGTCTACACACAAATATCTATAGACACTATAGGCACACACACATATATGTGTGTGTCTACATATATATATATATATATATATATATATATATATATATATATATATATATATATATATATATATATATATATATATATATATATATTAAGACCAATTTTAATTAGATAGCATGTAAAAAAAATTAGGTTGGAGAGACATGTGGTAGGAGCTATTGATTTACTTTCACTTAAGTCATTTTAAATTTATATAAGGACATTTTAGGAAAATGAGTAAAATTAAGTTTCCTTAATCTCCCCAAAATCGGTTAAATATGTCTTATAATTAGGACCAGAGGGAGTATAATATTAGAGTTTAGTGCAATTAGTATAGGTAATATTGGAAGTTATTTAAATTATAGGACAACTTTATTTACTTTAACTATTTTTATTGGTTTGTGAGAATTGTTAGTTAATGCCTTATAATAAGAACCAGAGAGAGTACCACTTTGGTCCTATTTATAAGTCTATTTTGACTAAATCTCACATACCAATGAGAGGTAATTAACTTAATAATTATGAGGTAAATTTTCAAATTTGCCATCATTTATGATTATGCATTTTTCAATTGTTTCTTCTCTCTCTATCTTCATGAGTACAATTAATATGGGTAAAATTGTCACAATTTCATTTATTATATGAAACTGGACTTATAAATAGAACCAAATTTTTTTAATTAAAATGAACTTATAAATAAGACCAGAGTGGTATTAAATATTAATTACTACTCTCACCCACTACCCTTATTAATTAGGGTTATAGATGGAAAAATAATAATTAATACTCATTGAGAACAAGTAAGTGTCTTATAAATAAAATCAAATACATTTTCTAGTTGGTGTCTTATAATAAGGACTAGAGGACAAGTAGATAATTAATTTGTAAAGATTAAAAAATTAGTTAAATTAATTATTTATATAAAAAAAAAAGTATCCGGGTTAATTTATTGGTTCCCTTAATAAAGTATCCGTCTTAATCAATTAATTATTGGAAGCTCCTCCGTTAACAGACTACCCCTTAATAGGTGCAACAAATAGTGAGAGTTTAGGAAGAAATTATAAATTTGAAAAATAAGGTATATTGAGGTTTTACATTTAAAACAAAAATGCACCCCTATATTAACTCGTATATTTAGAATCAAAGGGAATAATATTAAAAAATTATTAACTCATTAATTAACTTCAAAGAAGTGAAGAAATACCAACTTTCCTTAGGACCCGTTTGTTACAAAGAAAATTTGGGGAGGGAAATGAACTTTAGAGGAGGGAAATGAATGGAAAGGAAGATTTGAAAGGTGAGGGAAGATGACTTGAGTTGTTTGGTAGGAAGAAAATGAAGAAGTGGTAGTTGGTAAAGAATTATGAAATGTCTATTTTACCCTCAAAAGAAATTAATTCAAAAAAAAAAAAAAATTCTGCTAAAATATATTTTAAGAAAATATATTATTGTTAAGTTCGAACTTTTGAAGAAAAAAATTCGCCAAATTTGAACTTTCCTGCCAAATTTGAACTTTCCCGCCAAGTTTGAACTTTCCCACCAAGTTCGAACTTCCCGCCAAATTTGAATTTAGGGGTAAATCATCAAAAACCATTTTCCAGGAAGATGACAGCTTTCCTTCCATTTTCGGATGGAAAGCATCTTCCCTCAAATAAGGGAAGATGAGTACTTCCAGTGAGTTGTTGACTGGACTTTCTTTCTAACAAACACCCAAAATCCATGGGAAAATTGAGATCTTCCCTTTCTCTCCCCAAACTTTTTTTGTAACAAACGGGTCCTTAGTAGCCAAACCCTCTACCATGAAAACAGATTTGTTGTAACTCTATGTTATGAGTCTGTATTAGGATTGGGCTTTCCCTCTTGGTATGGTTCAATTGAGGTTTTTCTAGGAGACGGGAGCCAATGTGAGTTGACATAGATGGTAAGGGATCCAGGACTAGGCCCTTGGGTCGTGGGTTCGATCCCCTCTGCCGTCGCTGGGACTCCTTTGGTAGGCGATCTCGTAAGTCCCCATGAAGTGCTCATAGAGCCCGGGCCGTGCCCAGCCTTGGTGGGGGCGATGTCGAACCCTCCAAAACTTTTTCTATCAAAAAAAAAAAAAAAAAAGGAGACGGGAGGGTAGGTTGGTAAGCGTGTTTCAGCGTTTGATTGGGGGGGGGGGGGGATAATTTGTTCCATCTTTGATTAAATAGCCAATATCGTTTTTCACTATTCCAAGTTTACCCTTCTCACTCGATCTTTTTCCCCCTCTTCAGTCAGTCCAAAAATGTATAAGCTAACTATCTTCAATTCTGGCACACATCTTTGATTCTTGTCATTTCCAGTCGTGCTTGAGTAGCCTAGCGGATTTCCATTTGCTCTTTTTTTTTGGATAAAAACCATTTGCTCTTTCTATATGCAAATGCTGGGGCCTGAGAGTATCGCCTTTTACCTTAAAATTTGATGAATGTGTGTTCCCAGCGATAGCGTGGTAAAATTATGTTAAAAATATTTTTGTGCAACTATATATTCAATTATGTTAAAATTATATGCTTAAAAATTTTGTGCTTAAAATATTTATGTTAAAATACAACCTTATCAATTATATTCAATTATACCAATATATTTTTATATGTTAAAAATATTTTTGTCTGTACAATTTATTAATACATATATGTTTGATCTAATTTTTATCATGTTAGATAATTTACTAATGGTAGAAATTTATTTATTTTTAACAATTTTATGTAATTTTTGGTATTTATTATGAAATATAATGTTTATAATATGTAAAATACAATCTTATCCTTTAAATGCAATTATACAAAAAGCTAATATCATTTTTGGTAAATTTAGCCCTCCAAAAGCTATTTTGATAAAGACATTCAAACACTATCATTTTTTTTTTCCAAAAGCTATTATTCAAAAGTCATTCTCTAAAAGTCATTTTTACCTCGTAAATCTCAAAAACTATTCTCCAAAAGCAATTTCCAAGCAGGCTCAAATATAACAAACCTAAGACAATAGCAAGCCCTAGACGCCAACAGACAGAGTTCATAAGATTGAACATAAAAGATATAGACACATAAACAACTACTACAACCACCATAATCAACAATCAAATTAAAACCTCCAACACCTTAAGGAATAAAAGGATACAACTAAGCAGCAAGATGAAAACCATGTTGAGCTATAGACATAAAAATGATTATCCATCAATGAAACATGAGCAAGTAGTACATCTTTTGGGAATCCTTGTCTTTGACTTGTAAGACCGCATAATGAAGAATTCATCAACAACGAGTTGTTGAAGAAGCTTATGCCACTAAATTTGCACTCAAAAGAGGAATAACCAACATCTACCCAAATTGGGTTTGAATGAAATGCACACAGAACCAACTTGTGTTGTGGGAGTCCCATATAAATGGGGCGAGCACTTGTAATAATTGGAAATTCCACCAAAGGTATACTTGATCATGATGCTGGGACGGAATCTAGCTAGACTGTAAAACCATATAATAATTTAAATGTAGAAGTCGACCACTAAGCCTAATGAAGACATATCGGATAACTAACACCAAGTGCACATAACAAAAAGATGTAGAAAATCTAGTAGCAAGTAGAGGCAAGTGAAATTTCATGAGAACTTCCCTATCTACTGTTAGATTCCATATTTTGATGATAGCAAAACTTAGAAAGGGGTTGCAAATGATTTGAAAGATGAAAAAAGTATTTTGAACAAGAAAATATCATTAAAAATTGTTGGGCTACTCGAGTAACCACTCAAGTGATGAGATAAATCCTAGATACATAATCATGGTGATCTTTCTAATGAAATCGTTTTACAAAAGAAGATCACTCGAGTAATGTATTCAAAAAATTCATCATCACCAAGTCACCATAGTGATTCAACCAGTGATCAGTGAAACAAAATTTTCAAAAGGAAGATCACTCGAGTGTTGTTCCAAGTTCACTCGAGTGACTACTAGAGTGATGGGTTAAAATTTATCACTAGCACACCACTCAAGTTATTTATTCCAGTGATGATGCTCTAAAGTAATTTAAAAAAAATGTCACTCGAATGACCATTCGAGTGATGACTTGAGATCACTTGAGTGACAACTCAAGTGATGAAACCAATAACATCACTAGCACAACACTACAGTAATCCTAGAAGTTTTATGAAACCGAAAAATTTTCTTATAAGATCACTCGAGTAATACTTGAGTAATGTGTTAAAACAACATTACTAGCAAAACACTACGAGTGATATGATCAAATGATATGTTTTTCTAAAAAATAAAACTATAAAAGGAAACAAGATCACTTAAGTGACCCTATAATTCTTTATCACTAGCTTATCACTCAAGTGATGTATTAAGTAATCTGAAAAAGATCACTCCGAGTGAATCTGCAAAAACCAGCAACTTTGCTGGATTTTTGGGGCGGTTTATTTTATATCGGAGAGAATGAATTGGATTGGATGGTTAAGGAAGATGGAGGAGAGACTCGGTGAGATCTAGAATGGCGGAAGAGTTGTACGTGGGGTTGGGGGTGGGGACCGGAATCGGGAGAGCATGAGAGTTGGGCTGACGTGGAGCTATGAGTTGGAAGAATTTTTGCCATGTGTGATTTGGAAGCCATTTTTGCCATATATGATGACTCTGAACTAAGTTATAAAATGTTAAAAATAAAATAGGATAGAGTCATAAGCCAGTTGAAAGTTTAAGGATTGAACCCCAACAAGTCATAGTTGAAGAACTGAGTTATAAATGAGTTAAAAGTAAGAGGACTAAAAGATCAATTTTCCCTTTAATAAATTTCAATGTTTTAAACTCCTTTCGACCAAAAAAAAAAAATCAACAATGTTGATCAAATTCACTCCAAATAATTAACAAGTGAAATACCACAAGAAAGGAAGATATACAAATGTTTTAAGAGACAATTGAGGGATGATCTAAAAGGGAGGAGGAGGGCCTCTATTTATACTAAATCCTCCGCCTCCCCCTTGTCTGCTAAGCGATGTGGGACTCTTTCCACATCCAACAAATCTCTACCTTGGAAAGATACCCACATTCACGATTTCCTATTTACAAATTCTAATTGCAACTTCTATTCGAAATACAATGTTCAACAATGTTGATCAAATCCAAACAATGTTGAAATTTAATAGAAGTCACCACTTTCGTCAGCATATCAGCAGGATTATCTTCTGTCCGTATCTTCCGTATCACGACTCCTCATTCTTCCAAAATTTCTCTTACAAAATGATATCGAACGTCAATGTGCTTCGTCCTTGCATGGTGTACTTGATTCTTTGCTAACTGAATAGCTCTTTGGCTATCACAGAATACTGTGATGCTTTCTTGACCAATACCAAGCTCTCCAAGCAACCCCTGAAGCCAAATCGCCTCCTTTACAGCCTCTGTCATTGCCATGTACTCGCCTCTGTCATAGACAAAGCTACAGTTGGTTGTAAAGTAGACTTCCAACTAAGCGGTGCATTTTCAGAGTGAACACATAACCAGTAGTTGATCTTCGTTTATCCAAATCACCTGCAAAATCATAGAATCCATTTCATGACTTGCCAATGCTCTTCTCAGGGATCATGCATATACCTACTCACAACTCCAACGGCTTGTGGAATGTCTGGTCTCGTACAAACCATAGCATACATCAAGCTACCAACAACGTTTGCATATGGCACTCTAGACATATATGCTCGTTCGTCTTCATCCTTCGGCGACATATCGGCACTAAGCTTAAAATGCGGGGCAAGTGGAATGCTAACCGACCTCGTTTCTTCATTCATACCAAAACGATGTAGCACCTTCTTCAAATACTCCTTTTGAGATAAAAAGAGCTTCTTCGATTGTCTATCTCTTGTTATCTCCATGCCAAGTGTTTTCCTTGCCTCGCCTAAGTCCTTCATCTCAAACTCCTCATTTAGTTGACCCTTTAGCTTCTCAATCTCTGCTTGATTTCTTGAAGCAATCAACATATCATCAACATACAAAAGAAGATATATAAAGGATCCATCTTCAAGCTTCCGCAAATACACACAATGATCGTATTTGCTTCTCCTGTACTTATGCCGCAACATAAACTTGTCAAATCGTTTATACCATTGCCTCGAAGACTGCTTCAATCCGTATAAAGATCTTTCAAGTTTACATACCATATTCTCCTTTCCAGCAACTCTGAATCCTTCTGGCTGAGTCATGTAGATTTCCTCCTCCAAGTCTCCATTTAAAAATGCATTTTTTACATCCATCTGAACTAGTTCCAAATCCAATTGTGCTACCAAAGCCAACAAAATTCTAATGGAGGAATGTTTAACAACTGGAGAAAATACCTCATTGTAGTCAATTCCTTCCTTTTGAGCATAGCCTTTAGCAGCATATGGTAGACGATTAATGAGATGACTCGCATATGTTATTGCCTCAGCCCAAAATTCTTTGCTCAAGCCAGCATTGGATAACATACACCGAACCTTCTCCAGTAAAGTCCGGTTCATGCATTCTGCCACCCCATTACGTTGTGGTGTATTTCGGCGGTGAAGTGTCGACGATGCCATCATCCTCACAAACCTTACGGAAAGGATCATTCTGTATTCTCCACCATTGTACGTGCGAAGACATTTGATCCTCCTACCTGTTTGTGCTTCTATTATCGTCTTCCATTTGAGAAAAATACCCAAAACTTCGTCTTTGGTCTTCATTGTATACACCCAAACTCTTCGGGAAAAATCATCAACAAAAGTTACAAAATAATGCTTTCCTCCCAATGAAGTTGTTTTGGAAGGTGCTCGTACTCATCACGAAGTGATCCCAACATTATTAGGGCCAGATCTTCATCTTTAAAGGTCTCGTCCATATTCTGCAAACCCGTCACCAACTTGTTGAAGTTAGTGATATGCTCATTTATTGTGATACCAGGAACATAAGTGAAGCGAAAGCAGTCTTTTCTTCATATAGAGTTTATTCTCGAGTTTTCTTCAAGAACTTGTCCTCCAGTGCCTTCCACAGTCTATATGCGAAGTTTCCTTTGTGTGTGGATATTTCGCTCCTTGAAAGGTATGATCTAATAGTACCACAAGCAACACGATTGACCACCCTCCATTCTTCTTCCTCCATGCTATCTGGTTTTTTCTCTTCAAGTGCAAAGTCTAGTCCCTGCAAAATGTCCAGATCCATCAAAAATTTCAATTGCAAACTTCGCATTGGACAATATTCTTGTCAAATACAAAGATCCCAACGACGAATTGCTGACACCTGTTGTGGCTACATCACCCTTTTGTCGCCATTTCGCTTCAAAAATTATTTAATATTTGCCAAATAAAAGCCCAAAATTAATTCTTTTCGATCTAGAAGTTGAGACAAGGCTACAACCACAGAGCATACTCGGACAAAACCAGAGCTCTGATACCAATTGTTGCGGAAGCGGGATATATAGAGCGTAACCAATTATACTAGAAAATTACTTAACTAGAAAACAAAGTTTCTAGACGTAATTTAATAATATAATAATCCACTACTACTATATCTAATTGCAACTAATAATTAATAAATAAGACAAATATAGGAGAAATATCAGATCTTAAATTCACTGCAAATAATTAACAAGTGAAATACCACAAGAAAGGAAGATATACAAATGTTTTAAGAGACAATTGAGGGATGATCTAAAAGGGAGGAGGAGGGCCTCTATTTATACTTTTAGTCCTATAATTCTAACACCGTTAATATTGCTAACGGAAAATGCTGACTCAGTGAACTCAAGTGATGACTAATAACACTTAATTACACAAATTTTATATATTCTTCAATTTTCCCATATTTTAAATTTAAACTTAATAATATTTAATTACACAATTATCATTTACATCGTTATCACTTGAGTTTGCATTTTCCATTAGTAAAATCAACAGTGTTAGAATTATAGGACTAAAAGTATACTTTATAAAGTTAAGGGACCAAAAGTATACCTCATGTAAACTTAAAAGATTAAAAATATATTTTATTAAGCATGAACAAGATCAGTGTAGAATGCTGTAAAAGTAAATTATATATAAAGAATTCAAAAGAGAATTATAATCAGGCCTACACGCATCTTTATTTTCAAATCAATGTAGAATGCTGTAAAAGTAAATTATATCTAAAGAATTCAAAAGAGAATTATAATCAGGCCTACACGCATCTTCATCTTCATTTTTTTATTATATTAATTTAATAAATGTTTGAAATTGTAAATATTTAATCTAACCCGTATAATTAGTGGTTAAGACTTGAGACTAATGTTCCAAAATGTTACATCCGCCATTTTACAACCTTTACTACGCATTTGAAAGCGCTATGCTTCTGGCGACTCGATAATTAAAGCCTATAAATTGAAACTTCCATATTTATAAAAAACCTTTGATGAAATACAAAAATGTTTGATAATGTTCAGTGGTGAGCGGGGATTGCTCTAGACTAGAGCTAGTAATATAAAATGGGTTAGTCTGAACCGTAAGGTTGGGCTGAAAATGTAACGACCCACCACCGTGGAGGACCCAGTCCACGACTGGCCGTCCCCAGGGCCTAACCTCTGCATGTGTGGTGTCCGGCCCCCACTGGGGCAGATATTGTCCCCTCCTCTAGGAGTTTTGTCCCTTGAGAAATTAATTCCCAAGAGCGCCTCCCCCAAGTCTCGGAGCTTAGCTCACTTGGTTACCAAGTCTCCATAAAGCATATACTCATGCCTCAGGTCATGGCTTCAAAACTTGGGGGAGGCGCTCTTGGGAATTAATTTCTCAAAGACAAAACCCTAGAGGAGGGACAACTCTGCCCAGAGGGAAGCGGACACCACGCGTCTAAGGGGTTAGGCCACGGGAACGGCCGATCGTGGGGCTGGTCCTCCATGGTGGTGGGTCGTTACAGAAAAGACCCACATCAATAAGTCAACCTAACCCATAACCTATGGGTTGGCGAGTTAGTTCGCTCAACCCGTTTTCTTTTCCTTGCTTATTTTCTTAAAAAAAATCATTTTTTAAGACAACATAATGAAATAAAGTTTAAAAAGGATTATACCCTTAACTAAATTAAAAAAAAGGAAAACTGAATTGTTTTTTTGGGAAAAAACTGAATTGCTTCGTTCTGTCTTCACGCCTTTGATTTAATTATAAATAATTTAAAGACAATCAAAGGTAGATACAAGTAGCAATTGGCATGGATTATCTGTATCTCCAATGTCTAGACAAATAATTGAGGAGACTGATAAAAAATTTGGTTTACAGCTTATTTTAAATGATTTTATGATGTACATGTAAATATCACAAAACATAAACGTGTTAATATATTGTTCTTGCTAGATAAGACCATAGAATTTAAAACATTTTTCTGCATCTTCTTAACTCTTGCCTTTTCTTTTCCACTTTAGTAGTGTTGAAATCCAGTCAAAACTTCTAAACTGTGGTAAAATTTAAGTTTCAGGACTTTCTAGAGTTAATCTGTTCATATCAGTAAAACTGTCTGCACCTCTACTCTTATATTTTCACCACTACCACCATATCAATTGAAGAAAGGAATGTAATGAATGAATGAGAGGGTTTAACAATTTTACAGATTTTTAGAAAATAAAAAAGGGGCTGACTCATCATCCAGCGGGCTAACCCATCACAGGTTCGGGCAAAAAAGACACACATCAAAACGATCCCAGTTTTTCAAAACCCAACCTACCAAGTTTTACAGGTTGGGCTAGTTTGGCCCACGAGTTAAACCCGTATTACCGGATCCATTCTAAGATAGCAAAAAGAAATACTCAGACCAAAAGATAATTTTTTTTAGTATCAATAGTATTTTACTTACGGAATCTTTTGAGTTTTGCTGGAATACAGTTTCCTACTATGGAAATAAGTTTTTGTTAGTAAACAATTTCTTTTTTAAAAAAATAACAGTAATATCTTAATTAAAAGAGAATTTTTTTTTAGGAAATATACACTCAGGTCCCAACAAAAAAATATTGTCCCCATGTTTGTCAAATGATAACTCTATCACTTATTAATGAAAGAGCTATCATTGACAAATTATGTGACTTTTTTTTACATTATTTTTCTTGATTAGGACATTGATATGATTTTCCCAAAAAACTATTCGATTCTTTTTTTAAAATTATTTATTAGAAAAGGAAAAGGGACTATATATCATAACCTTTCAACTTTCAATTTCCCTCCATTACATCCAACAAGCCTAAAATCCCCCACACGCTGCGCGGGTGCAACATTTCGAAATAATTACGATACATCCTCACCATAAACTCATCCGAATTAGTTAGTAATTGAATAAAAAACAAAGCATCATAAAAGAAAAGAATTGCATTTCAAATCGACCAACAAAAAAAAAGTCGTCTCTTTATCCGAAAACACATGAACCACAACATCAATAGTTGTACTCTTTTATGTTTAGCAACGTATGTTGCAGCTCAAAAGCAAAAACAAAATAACATTAACATGCCAGGCATTAGAATACTTAAACATTCATATACGTAAAAAGAGCAGCCAATATCTCAAGTGGCTCATAAACATTTTTAAAGATTTCTCTGTAAACGACATTGGTAGTTGTACATTTTCATGATTTTTCTCATCTTGTATAAGAATCTTCAAGCTTGCAATATTGTTAACTCTTGATAAAGCGACATATAATTGCCTATGTGTGAACAATGACTTCAATAAATATAACCCATCATTTTATAATGATTGACCTTGACTCTTGTTCATTGTCATTGCAAAAGACAAAGCAATAGGAAATTGCCTTCTCTTCATCCGAAAAGGAAGTGAGCACAAAATAAGTAAGAATTTCCAAATGGATACACAAAATACCAGTGTGCACCTTTTGCAAAAGGTTGTTACTACAGGCTGACTACCTCTCTATATGAAAGTGGACACCACACGATGTGCCTCTTATTGGAACACAAAAGGGGGAATAAGTATTTGAATAAAGACACTAAGACCAGGTGCCACCACTGAAACAACATAATGGAACTTAACATTTGGAACAAAATTAAGTTACTAAAGTATTATTATACGGTTTCAACCATGCACTTACATGGGACTCTACTTTACTCTTTTCTGAATTAAAAACTAAAATATGAACACTTATTATATTTTTTAATAATTAATCAATACATATTGAACAGAAAAGGTGTCATCATTATTCCTAAGCATAGCTATTACAAAAAACATATATAATTCGAACAAAAAACACATAGAAGAAAAAGAAGAAGAACATTAGCAACTGTCACACACGTCTTCTCAATAGAAAAAGGTTTTATAAGTGTAGATACATCATAAGGGAAAAAAATATTTTGAGAGATGAGGGAAGATAGGTTGTTGGGTGATAAGGATGTTTATATTATTATATACATTCTAATAATTATTTTAGATTATTGTTTGGGTCATATGTATGAAGTGGAGGTTTTTATCATGACGGCGTGTTTTCACTCTAAACCCTTTTTTAAAATTTTTGTCTAATGCATTTAACAAACACATTTAAATTGACGAGAAAGAAAGTTAAAATTAATAAAATGATACTTTAAAAGGTATATAAATTTTTTTTTATCATATAGAAGTGAGTTAACAGGTATTTTTTATATTCATAAATTAAAATAAAATAATAATTCTGATATAAAAATTGTAAAAGAAGGAAAAAACATTTGAAATCCACGAGCTTGCCCTTTGGTCTTCTCCCTTCACACTTGATCTTACACAGCGTGTGTTTGGTTCCGTAGAGGGGAGGATACCCCTCCCTATTTTGAACCAAATACCCGTATTTCCTATCCACACCTCCCCTCACCCCACCTAGCATTCCTTTGGCTGAGTAATAATGGCGAAGAGGAAGGCACTCGAAGCATGCTTCACTTGCCCTCTTTGTTGTAAGTTGTTGGAGGATGCTACTACCATCACTCTTTGCCTCCATACCTGTACGTTTTTCTACTCTTTCTTGCTTCTTCCTATTCTCTTTCGTCTTTGTTTCTTCTCGCGTCCTCTATTCGGTTTCTGTGGCTTTGATTTCTCTTGTTGATTGAAATTTTCTATTACTAGTCTCTTTCGTTTATGGGTATTTCTGTTTCTCCGTGACCCTTATCTGTACGGTATCTTCGTGATCTTCTGCTCGACGATCTACTTCATTTACATTTACATAAGCATTTTGTGACTTCATATTTGTTTGACTTTGGAAGAAAGGAGACATTTTTATTGTGTTAGTTCAATTTCCTTTCAATGTAAGAACTCATTTTCTACTTTTAAGCTTAGATGGAACCCAGGTGACAGTATGATTGACCTCCCCTTCAAACCACTTTTTATAACTCAGTGACTTTCTGAGACTTTTCTAATGAAATCGATCTTGTTGATACAGGGGAATTAATTTTTGTCATCGTTACAGTATTAGACCTATAGCACGTCTTTTTTTTGCCATGGTTTCAAACATCGTCATAGTAAACTCAAAGCAATCTTATTTAGCTTTCATTCTAAAGGGTGGTGTTTGAAAACTCTTACATATATTTTGATGCAGAGAAAATTAGACAAAAAAACAAAAAAATACCGGTAAACTCTCAAAAATAGTAAATATTTTGACCATTTTTAAAAGTTTTTCTTCTTAATATTCTCTCCCTCTTCCTCTGTTCTGTCCATCCAAACATAGCCTTAATAGAACACAAGGTGGCTGTGTAGGACATTATTGTGCAGTGTGTTAAGGAAGCGATGCTGTTTCTGTAAGATTTCATATGATATATGTGACATTTAATGAAATATAGATACATTCGTCTTTGAATAATCTTTTGACTCATTCTATGTCTTTAGCGAAATATACTGACATTGAACTCTGCATCAGTCTGCAGGAGGTGCATAAATGAGAAACTCTTGGATGAGAAGTCAGGTAGCTGTCCAGTATGCAATATTGATTTAGGCTCTTTTCCACAGAAAAAACTCAGGTATGCTTGTTTTTTCTAATTTAGTGTTAGAAAACATATGATGGCTTGGGAATACTTTGAATTAAATCATTGAATAAAACAAACATGGTACTAATTATGGCTGCCTAGTTATAGAAACATTTCCTCTCCCCTTACTCACTGTTATTAGTTTATAGGAGTAAATTACTGTTTGTAATATGTATAAATTGATATTTTCTTTTAATGAAAACTTGATAGGTGAGCTTATTGCAATTTACAGGCTCTAAATAATGAATTTTACTAGTACTATTCATTGTTTGTAAATTATTAATGCGATTTGTCATAAATTTTATATTGAATATTGATTGGCTTTGGCACTTCTCCCAAATATTTTGAAAAATGGGCACAAAAATGGGTTTGAGAAAGGAGGTGGATTCTAGGTCTAAAAAAAAAAAAAAAAAAATTAAATTTTTTTTTTCTAGATTTGTGTTGTAGAGACAATAGGTCCAAAAAATATGTTTTAGACTGGTTATTTTATGAAATTTTAAAAGTTTTTTAATATTTACAAAAATGCCATCAGTTATGTTTTGTACACCTTATGGACCTTATGCAAGCGGTCTAAAATGGATAGTTTAGCTAACATATGTAGTACTAATGTGTGCTTTAAGGATATATCTTACTCGTGCATTTTCTCTTGCTTATTTTTATTCATAGAAGCATGAAGCATTTAATCTAAATTAGCGGCGAAGATTGATGTTTGTATCGTAACTATGTGTGATATCTTCTAAGTTAGATGGACGCCTTCTTTAATCTCTAGGATTATATTGCTTTTCCTTTTGTTCAACATGTATTCTAAACTTTTAATAACTTTGTTTTGATGATTTTTTATAAAATACATGTACAAATAATCATGTGTGCTTAATGATAAAATTCAGGCTCGATTGCAATTTGCAAAATATCAGGGCCAATATATTCCCCATCAAGGTTGCTGGTCTACATTTATGCAATTTTTCTGTTGAAGAACCCACAGGGCAAACCTTCGGCGGTGTGGTCGGGATGGGTGCTCCAAGTACAAGACGAGAGAGCCCAATTGGTATGACGATTACAGGGTGTATTGATTGTTTAACCTAGATATCATTTTCGAGTTGTTCAACTTTTATACGAGTTTTTAACAAACTTCAGATTTATTTATATTCTAGTTGTGGCTTTCCCTCAGATATATAATTTAGGTTAATTCGCTTTGAAACTATCTGTTCTTGTTCATGATTGTTTGGATGTCTTTTGCATCAACATCTGGGTTTACATGTTTTAGCATCAGGTTCCCCCAATCTGGATTATCCTTGTTCTAATGTAGAACACAAATGTCTAACCTCGAGGGATTAGTTGATGATTCGTATCGGATCAGAGGATTCCCAACGGTAACTATAGGAAGGTACCGAAAGGAATGTCAATATATTCTCACAGATATCTATATGGAAGATACCAATGAGAATGGAAGATCACTGAGCAACGCAGGAATGACGAATCGCTAATAAGGGGTGGGGTGTGTGCTCAGTGTAATAGTATTGTAAAAGATAAGGAATCAGAATCGTGCACCTTATAGGTAATCTCCTATTTATAGAGATTACCTAGGGTTTTCCTCTTCCTGGCGTGAGTCCGCTCCTCAGACAAAATGCGCCTCCACGTTCTGCAAATGCCTGCTCCACTACCTGTACTATCCAGGATTATAGGCATGATTATGGGGTGATTAGCGTTTTACCTGATAATGGAGGGATTCTATCATAAAGTGACCTTACTGGGCCGCACATCTACTAGGCCCAATATATGAGTCCACAATAGTTGCCCCCAAGCTCGGCAGTTCAGGTCTCTGAGCTGCCTAGATTAATAATTGATTGCTTAACCCGGACTTTGTGTATCCGAGTTGATTTCCATTCAGCTGCTCTCCAGGATTCCTTGAATCCGAATTTGCTTTCGACCTGCCCCCTAACATGAATGCCAGGATGGTTTTCCAAAATCATTTATTTGCTTTCATGATAACCGGGATTATATTTCCAATTTCAACTTAGTTGTTGCCGGCTGTATAAAGTCTTGCCACATGCTGCCCCCAATCTGGGATATCATGTATGCAAGCAGGCATACGAACGGGCTTGACTCTTCATTGAGTTAGACAACTGTTCGCTTGCCCACGTCATAGCGTATAACCGCCACTTTTCACTTAGTGGTCACTCCAGCCGTCTTTGGTTTTCGTGCGCATTTAATGTTCATGTCGTTTCATAACAATCATTTATTGCGCTACCTAAACCTCAATGCGAATTGCTTCAAACGCCTATATATTTCAATTTCCTCCTCTTATATTTCACTACCAAGGCTTCCTTTGCTTTCCCAGAAGGGTTTGTCATCTTCACGAGGGCTTGCCTTGCCTTCAATTAGGGTTCCTGAAAACCACTTCTATGGGTTTTCTGGGTAGAAACTTAGAGTTCCTGATAAGATGAAGGAGCCTGTCAAAACTCCAGTGGTCGTCGTGCAGGCAGCTAATCTCATCCTCAACCTTTCTGTCGCTGGGCCCAAATAAAGATGGAGGTGAAGGGGTTTAACATGACGTCGGGGCTCCTTCCTGTTAGCCTCCAAATTCAGATATATTTGCCAGTCTTTATCCACACAATTCAACACTTCATTGGGATCCCAGATATATTTGCTAGTCTTCATCCGCCTGGCTCAACTTCCACTGGGATCTCAGATATCTTCGCTAGTCTTCACCACACGATGATCATCTGAAGCTTATCCAGTATTAGGAAGTTCATATTGCAAACTTGCAAATTCTGGCTGATGAATTTGGATGCCAATTATCTGTGACAAATTGGGAAGTTCATGTTGCAAACTTGCAAATTATGCTTAACTGATGTACTTCTGGCTTTGTAATTTCTTCTGAGTTGATGACTCGGTTTATTTTCCTATAAGAACATCATGTAAAATATCAACCATTAATGGAAAAATATTTACTTTTGCCGCGAACTTTGTCTAATTTGCTCATTTTGAATACTTGTCTGAGTCTGATTTCCGCCCTGGTTTGCATTAATCCTGGTTATTGGTAACACGCTTTTCTACTGATCATTCGTCATCCACTCTGTTGCCCCCCAGCCTGGTAATTCAAATCTCTGAGCTACCGGGGTGCATTGATGGTTAAATCTGGTTCTCCACATGGACCGACTAGCCCGAATTTTATGCATCCGAGTTATTTCCAGTTTGCTGTTTTTCGAGATTCCTTGGATCCGACTTCACATTCGATCCTATTGATTTTAATCCAGGGTTCCATGTTGACTCTTTGAATCCACAACGTCTACATATTCCCGCTCTCTTCTTCTTCTTACCACTTTATGCTCAAAAGGTTTCTTTGCATTTCAGAAAAAGCTTCTCATTTTCGTAAAGCTCTTCCCTCGCAGAGGTTTCTAAACCACCCTCGATCTTTCTTCAACCAGGTACCCTCGATTTTTATTCAACCAGGTACCCTTGATTTTTCTTCAACCAGGTACCTTCACTGCTCCCTTTGCCTCTTATCTGAACTTTAATTTGTCTGTCCTCCTGTTTTTTCGACTATATTCACTGGAAAATCACTCTTCCAGTTTACGGGGTTTCTGGGTAGGAACGTAGGTTCTTGAATTATCTGAGTTTAGAATCGCCGATATCGTGATCCATTTTCAAACCCCAAAGGCCTTCCATTCTTCCATATCGCTCATGGATCAGAACCCTAACTTGCCTTTAGACATGTACGGTAGGCCCATCCCCAAAAAAGATATAGAAGTGATTAAAACACTCTTTGGACTAAATGTTTTTTGGTTCTGGGCAATAGAATGTACTGAGGAAGAGAAGAATGAAGCAATGCTTGGTAAACCCAAGGGTAGTAGAAGTAGGAAGAGAAACCAAACTTGAGTAGCAAGACTGCTGTAGATAACCGGGGTCCCTTCCAAATCCGCCCGAAACACATAACCGAGATCATAGCTCATTTAACTCGATTTCTCCCTAACTCCAGTAGAAAAAATATACTTAGTGAGATTGGGGTCCCCTGCAGAATACGTTGTCGGCCCATGCAATGAGGTGCCTCTTTCTAAGTATTGAATTTGCCAAAGCGGTCGTAACTCAGAAGTTGAAATGATGCTAAGTGCATGTTGGCATAAGCTCTTCTCGCAAGCCATCCTGACATATGAAAGTCTAGAACAAACCGGCTTGCCGCCTTTCACTTCACCCAGCCATAATTTTGTTGACTCAGGTATCATTCATGTTTCTGACTTTTACCCCTTTTCTTTATTATAAGTATAAATGGCTTCCTCTTCACGCCCATCGAGCAATCTAGGACGAGAGGAATCAGATTCTTCCGGGTCTTCCACAGTTCCCGGCGCTCGGGCCCATTTGTTAGTTGTTACGGTGTAGAACACGAGATGTCGGCCACGTGAGTGGGTCTGGTGCTTTGATGTTGGATCAAAGGTCTATTCCTGGGTGCTTATGAGGGAAGCACGCAGTCGGAGGTGGGATCACTGTATACAACCAGGCTCTTCGCCAAGGGAGTGGGGTGTGTGCACAGTGTGACTGTAGGTAAATAGCTCAGGGTAGAACTGTGTACCTTAGGTTACTGCCTTAGTATTTATATAGCATACCTAGAGCAATCCGGCGCAATATCCGGCCATGATCCTAACTACCTAGCCACTTGCGGAGGTCCCCCTATATTGTCCTGGTTAGTGGGCAAGGCCAGGTATGCCACACCTATCCGTTGTTGGGCACAGTCGCCATTGGGCTTAGTAATGCCGTGCGTAACGGTTGCCCTCGGCCGGTAGTTCAAAGCCTTGGACTGCCGGGGTGTATGATGTCCTGGATTGGTCATCCAAGGTATTGCTCGTCCCCTGACATTCGTGTTGGTCTAGAATTTGTTGAGCTCATTTCCCTGGGTACGTGGTATCATCGCAAGGCCCGATGAGCCGGGGTGGCCTCCTGCGTCTCGGGAAGTGTCATGATGACGACCTATGGCTTGAGAACTACCGTGGTGATTACCGACGGCCAAAGGGTGGGAGGTAATAACCTCCCGCCCTAGGAGTGCCGTGGTGAGAACCAACGACCTAAAGGTTCGAGGTGGTAGACATGGGGCCAAGCGTGATTTCGGTCGAATCATAGTGCCGGGGTTGTTGCCCGACGTTTGAAGACCCGGGGTGGGTGGTATGGCCACAGCGTGACTCTTGGGGAATACCCCCTGACTCTGCCATGATTGCCTATGACACTTGGCTTTCGTGGATTGGAGACGGGTTTCGTCCATCATGCCTCGCCGCCCCTGGGTTCCGTGCGCATTTAATGCGCTTGAGGCACGTCATACGTCACTTCTACTTTGGGGGAGAAAAGTCGCCTCTGCCCCTGACGGTTGGGTTGTTTTTTGAACTTCCCTCTTCTTTTCTTTACATTAAACCATGTTGGGACTCTTCATTTCGTCACTTTACTCTTAAAACCAAAAACTCTCTCTGCGCAAAGTTCTCTCTGCTCCCACTTCGCCCAGATAATGCTCTTGACTTCCTTCTTCTTGCACTTGACGGTCTTCGAATCTAGAGGTAGATTGCTCTTCCTTATATTTGACCATTTTGCTTTATTGTTACCGTTCCATGGTTTTCCGCCTCTTCTCTCTTCTTCGTCAGTGTACTTCAGGTTTCTGGGTTTTCTGGGCTTTCTGGGTTAGTTGAGCCCGTGTTTCTGAGTAAAGTGTTTGTGAATAGCGCTTTGTGAGTAGCACTATCGAACCCGTAGGTTTTGCTTGGGAGTCATTGATTTTCTTAGTTTTCATTGTTTCAGTCTCTCCCCTTCTTATTATCACTTTGTGATAGCTGTATAGGTTTGAGCCTTTGATGGGTAGGGAAGCGTTCATCGTCTTCAAACCAACCTTTAGGTCCGGCCAGACGATGAGGCCTGCGAGACCGCTATCCCCACTTTAGTTTCTTGATCTTAGGAACTCCACCGGCCAGGAGGAGCGGCCTCGGTTCTCCGGGGTGGGTCGGGTAGTAGGAGCGCTAGGGGTTTGGCTTTGTTCCTACGTTCGGCCAGCGGAGTCTACCCCCATTATGCTTGATTCGAGTTCACACAGGCAGAGGCAGTTTTGGGCGAGCCTATAAACTTTTGTGAGGCACCTCGCCAGAAGGTGTCAGAGTCCCTTCCGGATGGGTATCTCGGTCCTTGTTGGGAATGTATCGCCCAGAGCTCTTCATATATAGCGAGTGGGCAGGATTCCATGGCCAACAACGTTCTGGGCTCGCATCATCATAGCTTGTCGTCCGAGGCTATCTCGTCTTGCGGGACAACGTTTTCCGGAGTTCACTCATCCCCCTTTTCCCAACTGTAGCCTATTTCCGTCAGGTATCCCTCTTAGCTCTGACTATAGCTTTTTACTTGTTGTTGTTGTAGGTGAATGGAGTCCACGTCTTCCCTGCGTTTGTCAGTGTCCGTCTGGAGGCCAGACTCCGGCGATGCTCCCCGGCTATGAAAGCTAAATATCCGTGGGTGACGCACGAAATGTTGACGACGCGTTCACTGATGAGGGCCGAGTCAGTGGGCCAAGCTAGGTCATCGGGCTCATCGGGATGTTTTGGCTCCTCAGGAGGACGAGCCGTCTGGCAAGGGAACCGGATCCCCCAATTTCTTTCTCTTCTATCGGGAGTATATGTCTGGCTCGGTATTCGCTTCCGTTTACTGAGTTTCAAATGTCCGATCCTTCATTATCTTCATCTTGCCCCTTCTGACTCCATCCAAACGGGTGGGCTTATGCGCGGCATTCGAATATCTCTGTGATTCATTGGAGCCTGCCATCCCTTGCACCGCCAACCTTTTCCTTTATTTCTTCTCTCCTTTCACCCCTCGCTCGGGTAGGGAGCCGGCCGCTTTGAAAGGGCTGACTTCTCTCAGGGTCGACCTCCTCCTCTTATCAATTCAATGCCAAGGACCTCAACGATGAGGAGAAGTTGCAAGTAGCTCATTTGGTTTCTTATGTTGCCGAACGGGGTGAAGAGCGCGGTCTTCTATATCAAGAAGGCGGCGTGGAGTCGGACGAGGCCTCAGTATGACCTTATTTGTTTTAGTCTGTCATTTGTCATACGCTACTTTCTTGATTTTTCAGTGAATTGAGATTCGACATTTTCTTTAATTTTTTACGAGATCCACCTTCCATGGGCCGGATCCGGACTACCTTGCCTATGTGAGGGCCGGGAGCGAAGCGCGCGGCGGAGAAGGCATCTAAAAAAGCGGACCACGTGAGCCCCCGAGAAAGGAAAAGCTGCTGCCCGCCAGCGGCCCCAGGGTATGCGTGGCAAAAAAGGCGAGAGGTTGGAGATAAAAAGGTGGCTCCTCGTCAGCCCTTTCCTCTGATCCCGGCCAGGGCATCACCTTCAGCAGCCAACCATCCCTCGGTCGACAAGGGGAAGGATGTTTTTCCCTCTGATTCGGCGCGCCCCTCGTCTCCGCCTCATATCCCACCGTCGAGGACGAACGTAGGGTTCATGACGTGGCTGGCCATCTGTGCAAGGCTCTCGGATTGTCCCAGGCCTACCTCCTCTCCACGGGTATTATGTCAGGGCTAATGGTGAAGCTTGGGCATCGGCGAGCACGGAGATGGGTGAAGAAAAAAAGCCAAGCTAGAGGCGGAGAAAGAAGTGGTCGAGGCGGAACGCGACCATTTGAAGGCGGAATTGACAAATTCTCACGCCGCCATCGAGAAGGCCAACGAGGACCTGTTGCTGACCCAAGTCGCCCTGACGCGGGCTAACACTGATCTGGCAGAGGTACAGTCGTCCCACTCACGCAACATGGATGCTGTAAAGGCTCTCACGCAGCAACGCGGTGAGTTGTCCTCCGAGCTTGAGGGGACCCGGGCGCCTGGAGGAAAGAAGAGGGCCCATCGAAGGCGGCGGATACGGTGAGGAAGCGCGGCGGAGCTGTTTCAATATGGCCCTCGCCCAGATCGAGTATCTTAATCCGGGGGTGAAGCTAAACCTCGCCGGTTATGATTTCCGCTCCTTCTTTAGGGGTGGTGTTCTTGTTCCGCCACCTCCGTCTCCTGAGGAAGAATCAGTATCCCCTGCGGACGAGGATCAAGGCGGTCAGGTCGGGGAAGAAGCTTCGTCCGAGGTCAAGCCCGAGGGTGATGGGGCGGCCGTGGATGAGTCGGCCCCTCCAAGCTGAACTTGTTTTGTTTTCTTCTTTTTTAGTTCTGCCCCGATGTCTGATACCGGGGTTCTTTGTAATAGTTTGTAGTTCAAACTTTTTATTTTATGAATGAAAAAGCAATTAAGTATTCCATTACGTATTTTTAACTTTATGCATAAATTCGCCTTCTTATCTAGGTGTCAATTTCGATGCATCAAAATACTTACAAGGGCTGATGACGGCGGCCTCGTGTAGTTTTAAATACCCGAGTTAGTTGGCCAGTGTTGATTCATTTCCTATGGAAGGGACTATGGGGGTTAAGTAACCCTAGCCTTTATCAGATTAGGCGGTTAGCAACTCGTCAAGTATTCTTGAAATAAAACTTTGGTTAAAAAAGCTGTTTATTAATTTAAGACATAATTTGCTCTAAGGAGCTAACAACTTGAACCAAAGCTTACGGGAATAAAATGGCGAAACCAAACTAGAATGGAAATAATTAAAGCGAAAACTAACTCGGACCGGATGCATCCGTCTTGGGAGGCCGACCCGATTAAGCCTAGCTGTAGTAGACTCTCAGTTTGTCGGCATTCCATGTCCTCTTAATAGGTTTTCTTGCTAGGGTTTCGAGAACGTAGGCTCCTTTGTCGAGCTTCTCTTTAACTCAGTACGGGCCAACCCAATTCGCGGCCAGCTTGCCATCTTTGGCGTTTTTGTTGCCGACGTCGGCCCTCCGGAGGACTAGGTCGCCCCAGTCGACTGTCCGGGGCCTAACCTTTCGATTGTACTTGGCGGAGATGAGTTGCTTGGCCTCTATGTCTCGGCAGTGTGCCGTGGTCCTGACCTCATCCACCAACTCTAGCTCAGTTGCCAGAGCTTTGGAATTTGATCCTTCTCCTTCCTCTAGGATTCTAAGCCTTCTCCATGATGGCTGGCCTATCTCGACTTGAATCATGGCCTCGCATCCGTACGTCATGCGGAAAGGAGTTTCTTGGGTAGCTGACTGCATTGTGGTTCGGTAGCCCCATAACACATTATAGCCGTTCGGCCCGTTTGGTGTTGGCGTCCTCCATCTTTTTTCCCTTAGGCGAGTCGAGGATTACCTTATTAGTCGCCTCGGCTTGGCCGTTTGATTGAGGGTGTTCGACATAGGCGAAGTGGTGCGTGACTCCGAGATCGACCATCATGTCCTGGAAGTTCCTGTCAGTAAATTGGGTGCCGTTGTCCGTCACGACTTCGGCCAGGACTACGAAGCGGGAAAAGATGCTTTGTTGGATAAAACGCCGGACCCTTGCCGACGTAATGGTGGCGAGGGGTTAGGCTTCAATCCACTTAGTGAAATAGTCGATCGCCACAATTAGCCATCGTAGTTGTCCAGGGGCAGGCTTAAATGGTCCCAGTAGGTCAATTCCCCATTTGTAGAATGGCCACGGGGTCGAAATGTATTCCATGTCCGACGGAGGGGGCCAAATTATTTTGGCGTGCTTTTGGCAGCTGTCGCATGTTTTGACGAACTCCTTGGAGTCCGCCTCCATAGTTGGCCGATATGGTAGCCAGGCAGCCGAGCGCCTTTCTTGTCAAAGCTTTCGCCCCGTGCTTGATGTCCATTGATTCCTCCATGGATTTCGCCGAGAACATATCGCTTTCATTCGTGCCCAAACACCTTAGCATCGGGGTATGCATGCCTTTCCGGTAGAGTTGATCGTCCACCATCGTGTATCTTTGCGGCCTCCCGAATGAGTTTTCGGCATCGGTCGTCTCGAGTAGAGAATTCCACGCTCGAGGTAAGCCTCCAAGTGGTTTCCTCCGCTTCCGTGGAGCTCGATATGACCATGACGCATGAGTTGGTTCTTCCAACTTTTGTTGAACTACGGTCCCGTGGTTGGCGGGTGCCTTTAGTCTTTGGCGAGCTTGGAGAGGATGTCGGCCCACGACGTTTCTCCTCTCGGGATGTGCGTGACCGTTACCTCCTCGAAGGCGGATTGCACTTCCTTGACTTTGTTCAGGTACTTCGCCACGAGAGGGCCCTTAGCCTGGTATGACCCGTCTACCTGGGTGGCGACGAGTTGGGAGTCGGTGAAAACCGTAACTCATTGGGCTCTGATGAAAACGAAAGGAAATCACCAAGAGGGGGGTGAATTGGGGATTTTAAAACTTTTATAATAACTTTGCACCCAAGCTGAAGCTAAACGTAAAGAGATAGGGAAGAAGAGCTTGACACAGAAAGTTTATCCTGGTTCGGTCTAAATTCTTGACCTACGTCCAGGTCCCAGGACTCTCTCGGGTTTTTCTACTATTACTTAATTCAGATACAGGCTCTGTACTCAAGGATTATCCTCTCTCTAGGATACACTCCCCCTTAGAAGTTGTAATCTGAAATCCCAATCTCAAGTCCCCTTGACTTGAGATCTTTTACAATGAATGAATAATTTGAATATAATCTCTCTCACGAGAAGGTAATGATAAACACCGAGGCTCTTTGTATATCAAAATACAATACGAAAAGAAAACCGAATGTATAAGAATTCTTGAGCTTGCTTTTCGTTTCAGCTTAATCTTTCGTTGTTCTTAAGTTTGTAATCAGCTCTTTATATAGTGGTGAGTTGCAATGTGACCGTTACTTCTCAACTTAGTATGTTCTTCATTTGAAATTCGGTTTGATGAGGATTATAGCCGTTGGGTCCCGAACCCCGGATGATTCAATTCCTGGACGCGTGAAATCATTCTCCTTCGATTCTTCGCGTTTATGACTCGTTTGATCCGATTTTAATACAGAAACATTCTTAATATAGAGTAGTTAAATACATTTGAATATACTAAATAAATGCCATCAATTCGTATAAACATGGTAAGTTTTGCGGTTCAAAGATCGGGATGAAATCGGTAACGATCATTTTGCTTCGTCTTAAACTCGAGTTCTCTAAGTCGGGCTCGAGTTCGTAAGGCTTTTAGAGTATCGGTTTATCTTTCGAGATAGCAAACTCGGAGTTTGATGTAAACTCTGAGTTTGTATTCGTTTCACCATGTGAACTCGAGTTCACTAAGGTAGGCTCGAGTTCGAATATTCTCTAAGCTCTTTGTCGAATGAACACCTGGAGTAATATCTCTCAAGTTAAGCAGGCTCGAGTCCATTAGTGTTTAGGCTCGAGTTTAACACTATTCATGCTTAAGAGTTTTGGTGCTCGATTAGAGTGGATGGGCACCGAGTATAAACTCTGGAGTTTGTACACTTGCTTTTCTTTCTTCAGATGAAGGGCTCGAGTTCATTATTCTTAGGCTCGAGTTCAGCTTAATTTATTCTATGACTTATTGAAGTGAACCTGGAGGTTTGTGCTTAAACTCCGGAGTTTGCAAAGAAGGGAAAACTTGGGAGCTCTGCGCAAGGGAAAACTCGAGCTTGTATTAACGAGCTCGAGTTTACCTATTTTGTAAACTCTTCTTCGTTTGTCGAACCATAGAGTAAACTCTACACAAAAGCATTAGGCTTGAGTCCATATACTTGGGCTCGAGTGTTCATTAAATTATAGCCATAGAAACAAGTGAACTCTACTAAAAGAATAAACTACTGGAGTTTAAAGAGATTCAATTTAATCGTAGAAAACTTCCCTTTCATGGGAAAACTCGAGCTTGTCTATACAGGCTCGAGTTTACTTGATTTGTAAACTCTTTATTATTATACCATGAGGGTTTAGGCTCGAGTCTATTTACTCAGGCTCGAGTTCGTTATCTCGAAAATATCCTCGATGAGCTCTGCTTTGCGGTGAAACTCGAGTTTGCTTAGTCAGGCTCGAGTTTTGCGGTGACAAAGTGATATTGACTCTTTTGTCATTTTAAAAGCATTCGTACATGTTTACAATTGTTATTAATCATCAAAACACATAGAGAACTAACATCTGAGATCCTTGGCCTGTTGGAGCCCGACCAGTAGTGCTTTGTACTCGGCCTGATTGTTTGATGTCGGAAAGTTTAGCTGTAGGGAATGTTCAATTGCAATTCCTTCTGGGCTTTCTATGATTATTCCGGCCCGCTTCCCTTGGAGTTTGAGGATCCGTCGACATATACTTTCCTGAGGTCTAAGTTGTCGACATCCTTATTGGTCGGGGTCAGCTCCCAGAGGAAGTCGGCCAAGGCTTGTGACTTAATGGCATGTTGGGCTTCGTAAGTGATGTCGAACTCAGATAGTTCTATGGCACAACTGATCATTCTGCCAGCCAGGTAGGGTTTATGTAGTACCTGCCGAATCGGTTGACTGGTCCGAACCACGATTTTGTGAGTTTGTAAATACGGGCGAAGCCTTCTCGCCGTTGTCAGTATGGCGAAAGCCAATTTTTCCAGCTTCTGATATCTCAGCTCTGAACTCTGCAAGGCTTTGCTCACAAAGTAAATGGGTTCTTGAACGGTCTCAGCTTCTTGAACTAAGACCGAGCTTACTGCTTCTTCCCCGACCGAGAGGTAGAGGAACAGAGTCTCTCCATTTGGGGTTTTGATAGAACCGGCGGAGTTGCTAAGCATTGTTTGATTTTTTCGAATGCGGCGTCACACTCTGAGTTCCAGTCCCCTGTTGTTTCCTTTTTCAACAACTTGAAGAAGGGTAAGGCGTTCTCTGCCGACACGGGCAAGAACACAGTTAACGCGCCAATCAACCTGTTAACTGTTGGACTTCCTTCTTGTTTCGGGGGGCCTGCATTTCTAACACGGCCTTACATTTATCCGGGTTGGCCTCGATACCCCGACTAGTGAGCAGGAATCCGAGGAACTTTCCAGCCGGGACCCCAAAAACACATTTTGCTGGGTTGAGCCGAATTCGGTGCTTTCTCAATTTGTCGAAGGTTTGCTCCAGGTCTCGGATGTGGATATCAGGGTCATATGATTTGACGATCATGTCGTCGATGTAGACCTCGATGTTCTGGCCGATCTGATCCTCGAAAACCTTGTTCATCATCCTTTGATATGTTGCCTCGGCGTTCTTGAGACTGAATGGCATAACATTGTAGCAGTAGTTCCCTTTCTAGGTGATAAAGGCCGTGGCCTCTTGGTCGCCGGGGTGCATGGCGATCTGGTTGTACCCCGAGTAGGCATCCATGAAAGACAGCAGTTGAAATCCGGATGAGTTATCTACAAGTTGGTGGATGTTTGGCATAGGATAGACGTCTTTTGGGCATGCCTTATTTAGATTTGTGTAATCTGTGCATACCCTCCACTTGCCATTTGGTTTCAGAACCATTACCACGTTGGAAAGCCATGTGGTGTATCGTATTTCTCTGATGAAACCGGCCTCCAACAATTCGTCCACGTGTTGGTTAAGTGCCACTTGCCTATCTGGTGCCCTTTTTCTCTTCTTCTGGGCCACTGGAGCTGATTCTGGCCGAATGGCCAATCTATGACAACAAAACTCGGGGTCGATCCTAGGTATCTCGGCCGGACTCCATGCAAAAACGTCTCTATTTATTGCCAGGAATTCCTCAAGCCTTAATCTCAGGTCTGGGGTCAAAGTTTTGCCTATCTTCGTGATCTGGTCCGGCCCGTCTCCGACAATGAGATCTTCCAACTCTCCTTCTGGCTCGGGGCGGGGGACCTCCGTCTCGTCTCGTAAGTCCAACTCTATCATATTGACTGGATGACTACGCATGTGCCCACCTCGGTCCTCGGGTTGGGAACTCCGAGGCTGGGAAGGGGGTGGCCCAGCCTTCTCTCCTTCCCTGATACTCTCAAAGTAGCATTGTCGGGACTCCTTCTGGTCGGCCTTAATTGTGAGGACTTGGTTGGTGTTAGTCACCATTTTTATCTTCTGATGCTTGGTAGACACCAGCATATCCCATTTGTGGATGGTCGGCCTTCCCAATATAATATTATACGGGGAAGGGAATTCGGCCACAATAAACCTTACCCGGTCCGTCTTGAAGCCTTTCTTCGTTCCCAGGGTCATTCGGAGGTCGATGAACCCCTTTGGAGGGGAAAGCTCTCCATTAAACCCAACAAGGGTTGTCTTGCAAGCCTTGGATCTTCTTTATCGAGATTCATCCTCTTGAAGGCGTCCCTGGATGATGATATCCGCCGAGCTCCCGTGTCTATGAATATTCTTTTGACCCGGCAGTTAACCAAGGTTCTCGTGATTACCAGACCGTCTTGGTGGCCGGGTACTACGTCGGTCATGTCTTCCTTGGTGAGAAAGAGCTGGGGTCGTTCAAACTTATCCGTCGTGTCAGGATCTTCTTTGAACTTAGGTCGGTCCCTGACCGAGAGGACCTCCTTTAGGTATTTCCTTCGCTGACTCGCCGTGTCTCTGCCTCCACCAAAGGCTTCACTGATTAAGTTGCAATCAAACTCGGCTGTCCTGTTTTCACTTCTCTCTTTTCTGCCCCTGTGTTTTGATCACGTATTGACGCAATTTTCCTTCCCTGACAAATTTTTCGATGGCGTCCCGGAGCTCATAGCACTGGTCCGTGGTATGCCCCGGACTATCGTGAAAGGCGCAGAAGCGGGTCGGGTCCGTACTGGCTCGTTTTCTGAGGGGCCGAGGCCTCTCAATCTTCTGCATCTCGGTCGATGCCACTTCTCTCCATAACTGGGAGCGGGAGACGTTCAGAGGGGTGTATTTGTCATACTTACCCTTTAACTCCGGCTTTGCACTAGGGGGCTTATTGTCTAGATCCCTACCACGACGATCTTGCTTGCGACCCTCGGACTAGCTTCTATCCCTTGGCGGGGTACTCCTGTCTGGGTCTCTTCGAGGAGCGTTTGCTTGTCGCATATGCTCCACCTCAAAGGTACTTCTTTAAACGAGTTATGAAATCATTAAGATTTTTAGTCGGTTCCTTAAAGAATGATTCAGCCAGGCGTGAGTCCCTATCTAGGCCGTCGGCTAAAAGGTGAACGTGTACGTCCTCCTTTAACCTGCGCATCTGCATTGCCGCATGTTTAAAGCGATCCAAGTAACTTTGGAGCGTTTTGCCGGGTCGCTGCCTGATCTTGGACAAGGTGTACCGGGACTTCGGTTGATGTTTGCTAGTCGCAAAGTGCAGCTCGAAACCCTCGGCTAAATCATCAAATTTATGAACCAACCCCACGGGCAGAGTGTGGATCCATTTTAACGCCGATCCCTTAAGGGTTGCGGCGAAGATCCGAGTCATGATAGGTTCTTCAAGGCCCCTTATGAACATGACCACCTCAAAGTCTTCCAGGTGAGTTGTCGGGTATTGAGAGACGTCATATTTTGTTAACTCGGTGAGATTTAGCTTCTCCGGAAACAAGCGTTGATACCTTCTCCGTTGATACCCGATTGGAGGAGGCCGAGGTGACTGTCACCCGGGCTGACTTCCCCCTTTTTGAGTCCTTGAGGAGGTCAGCTTCTTGCTTTGGCCGGTTTCTGTGCTTTTATGAGCACGCGAGCTGTCGCCTTCTTGATCCTTCTTCCAGGTCTTATCATCCTCGTCCTTGTTGGAGGAGGTAGAGTCCCTTGTCTTGAGATGCTTTTCCAATCGCTGGAAACAGAGGGTGTGCCGCTTGTCCATGTTCTCGATACGCCTCATCATCGCGGCCAATGAATTTTTGACGAGGAGAGTATCAGGATTGCCGACTGGGATCTGTGTTAACGCTGGGTTCGAGTTCTGAGGTTGATGGCTATGATTATGCGGAGCCGAGGACTCCGTGTCGGACGGGTTGTCTTCCAAATGTCCGTCCTTGTTGGGGATGACCGCCATTATCACCGAGAGGGTTGGTCGGCGGCTCAGTGCGCTGTGGTTGTCGAGGTGGTTGACGCTGATCTCCTGGTCGAACCATCTCCGACTGTTTCTGGCTTGAACTACGGGTGTTAACCCTCACTGGTCACGGGAATCGAAATTTACCAATCCCCATGGTCGGCGCCACTGTTCTGGTGTAGAACATAGATATCCAACCACGTGAGTGAGCTGGTGCTTTGATGTTGGATCAAAGGTCTCTTCCTGGGTGCTTATGAGGGAAGCACGCAGTCGGAGGTGGGATCATTGTACACAACCAGGCTCTTCTCTAAGGGAGTGTTGGAAATTATGCCCTAGGGGCAAGTCATTGTACTTATCAACGATCCCCATATGAATTGGGTAGTCGCAATGTCTTGCTAGAGGCCGCTTGCGACTAGGGCAGTGCAATCGGTTTTTCGGTAAAAACCGAAAAACCGAAAAATGGGGAAAAGACCACTCAACCGAAAACCGAATTAGAAGAAACCGAACCGAAATAACCGAAATATTTCGGTTCGGTTTTCGGTGCTAATTCGGTTTTGGGCTTCAATTGGGCCTTTTTGTGGGCCTTGTCTCTCTCTCTTTTTTTTTTTTCCAGATCACTGATAAGACCAAACAGACATACAAGAAACTGAGACCTAATCGAAAACAACAGCATTTTTTTTTTGCAATGTCATGGACAAATGTCAAAACAGACAAACAAATGAATTCCGCATGATAATATAGCAGTGCCCAACCAATCATGTTTCCCAGGAAAACATCAACAACCAAAGTTGACCACATGGAATGCATATGGATAGCAGCTTTCTCTGCATACTCAACACATGATCAGACCAATCATTCTTTTTTTTTTTGCTCAGAAAAATAACAGCATTCAAGCATCATTGAAAATAACAGCATTCAAGCATCATTGAAAATAACAGCTTCTGCCTTCTTGTCAAACGAAATTCAAGCATCAAATATAATGATGCCTCACCTGGCACAAGTAGCTAAATTAAAAACACAAGTTCAAAGGGGTATAAAAAGATAGACATCCAAGCATTAAATATCATATGCTTGAATCATTTGAAAAGTTCATCCAGAAAAGAAAAATCATTTGCAACAACCAACAACAAGAGATAGATCGATGTCGCCATCTTCAGACAAGGTGGGTCCTGTGTTGTGAAGCCTCCCAGAGATTAATTGCATCCTTTTTGGCCAATCTAATGTAAAAACAAGAATTAATCAAATAAAAAGAAAAGAAATAATCTAATAAATATTAACAAAATACAAAGATATATAATGAAAAATTACTTACAAAGATATTTGCATTGCATCTACTATATGTCAACGATTTGCCTCCAATGCAATTTTTGGAAATCTAATAAAAAAAAAAAAATAGAAGTCCCTTGAAAGATCATAATAAATATTATTCTAATAAAAATAGAAAATAGATGTAAAAAGTATTACCAAGTTCTATTTGCTGAAAATCATCGTCTCCTACTTCTGCAACATAGTTAAGTGAGTGCCTAACCCAATCTTGAGCACAAATTAGTGATTGTACAGCTTTAGGTGTTAAAGAGCTCCTAAATGAATCTAAAACTCTTCCTCCGGTCTTTGTAAGGTAGACTCAGAAGCAACGGTAGAAATTGGGATAGCCAACACATCTCTTGCTACTTGAGCAAGAATAGGGAATCTAGGACTATTCACCCTCCACCAATTTAATATATCAAAATCATCTTTTCTAGGCTCAATTTCTTCATTTAAATATCTATCCACTTCTGTTCTACTAGTCCTTCCACCAAGATGCTCATCCATTTGTAATTGATCCTCAATATCAAGCAATTTTTGAAGTTTTAAACTAGGGTCATCATGATCAAGAAGGTCTTGTGTGTCATTTGATGGTCCCGTTTCAAGCTGGGCTGAAGGAGAAATAACCTGATTGTATTCATTGTATAAACAAATCAAGACTTCTTTAATATGCACCCCCAAATGTTCCCCAACATCACGTGTATGCATCTTACAAAGAGCAAATTGCACCCAATCTAGCTTATATCGGGGGTCAAGAACAACGGCAATATAAAGAAGTTTATTGAGCTGCATAGGATCTCCCCAATACTTGTCAAATTTCTCCTTCATTCTACTTGCCACATTACATAACTCCAGCACATCACTTTTTAACCACTCATTCAAGAAACGATAAACCTTGTAAATTTCACGGAAGAAATTGTTGGAAGTGACATATAAAGATCCAGAAATTCGATTAGTCAAATTATAAAAATGACCCAACACCATAGTCATCCTCCTAACATTCGTCCAATCTTCCTTTTCAGGCACCCCATCTTCAAGATCAAAACGAAAGTATGGATCTTTATCCTCATACCTCTTAAAAGCTGCCTCAAATTTTTGAGCAGTCTCTAACATCAAATAGGTAGAATTCCACCTAGTAACATTTGCTTGCTCTGAATTTTCTCATCGACACAGCTCTCTTTAAACTTTCTCATTCTCAGTGGTGACTGTCTAATAAAGCGAACAGCCTCTCTAACTTTTTTAATTGAGTGTCCTACTTCTTTTAACCCGTCACTGACAATCAAATTGATTATGTGTGCCATACATCTCCTATGCAAATGCTGACATTTCATAACTGAATGCCCCCACCTTACAATTTTGCCTTCCAAATATTGAATTGACACATCATTAGAACTAGCATTATCTACCATAATTGTGAGCACCCTTTCAACACCCCATTCAAGCAAACACTTCTCAACTTCAATTCCAATGTCCCTCCCCTTATGACTAGATATAGGAATGAAATTCAAAACCCTTTTTTTGATTGACCATTTGTCATCTATAAAGTGGCGTAATACACATGTAATTAATTCTTTGGATAGATGTCCAAGTGCCAAAAGTAAGACAAAGCCTTTGTTTTTTTGCTCCAAATAATCTCTAAATCTCATTTTTTCGTCAATATAAAAACTAAAACAGTCACGAGCTATTGTCCATCTTGATGAAATTTTAAATTTGGGTTGGGCATACAACATGAAATTCTTAAACCCAACACCCTCAACAAACTTAAAAGGCAATTCATCAACAATTAGCATAGATGCCAAGGCTTTCCTAATACCATCTTGGTCAAATTTCCAATTCACAAGGTTGAATTTATCACCTTCAGCACTATAGTTTAAATGACCTTGTTTAATTTCTTCAGGAGGGGGCTTCTTCTTACAAACATTCGCAAAATGATTATTTAGGGCAGTGGTTCCATTATTTTTTGGATCACAGGCAAGAATTTGCTCACAGTAATTATACCTACCTTTTATCTCACCTTTCTCATTCACAAATTTGGAGAAGTAATCCCACACTTTGGATCTTTGCTTCATAGCTTTCCTTTTCCCAGTTACAACTGATGAAGCTTTATTGGTCACACTTGCACTTGCACTTTGCTCAGTAGTTGGTAGAGAAGCAGCTTGGTTAGCCACAATAGGTTGGTCAGCCATAATAGCATTAGGTTGGTCAGCCATAATTTCACCTAGAGATGAACAATTATTTCACGATCAAAACAGAAAATTGTAATCTTGAAAAGAGAAACCACAAAGTTAAATTACACATGAGGAAAGTTAATTTGCACACAAAAGAATGTCGCAGGAAAATCTCAAACAGATCAGTGATGTGCTTTCCTAATAATCTTTAAAACAGAAAATTGTAATCTTGAAATTCCCAAATAATCTTTAAATCTCATGCAACCGAACAGAGGCAAGGAAACGAAGGAGAAAATCTCAACAGATCAGTGATGTGCTTTCCTATATATAGAAGTGCCATTCTCAAGCTATAGAAAGAAAATGTCGCAGGAAAATCTCAAACAATAGAGGATATTGAAAATATTACCAAAGCAAGATTGAAGGGAGAGTGAGAGGTTGAGATCGCAGACTCCAAGACGCAGGAGAGTGAGAGCGCAGAGGCAAGCACCAAGCAAGGCAAGACGCAGTCGAGGTTCTTCAGAAGCAGGAGCAGCTGAACAGAGTCAGAAGCTCCGAGTTTACCTCAAGGTTCTTCACTTCTTCGTCGCCTCAAGAATTCCAACCACGACGTCGACGAGCCGAAGAGAGACTGAAGAGTGAAGACTGAAGAGACTAGAGAGAGAGGGCAGAGCCGACTGCCGAGACCGAGACGGCGAGACCCGAGACCGAGAGGGACAGAGGCAAGGAAATGAAGGAGGAAGGAAAAATCGAACAAGGAACAGCCGAACAAGTCGAAGTCAGGAGGAAGGAATGGAATCTGGAGAATGATTAATGAAAGGGGTTAGGGTTTTCATTTTCAAAGGGGAATTGGTCAATTGGGTATTTCAATTTTGGGTCTTGGACTCTTGGGACTGGGCCGATGTGTGTTTTTTTTTCTTCAGAATGCATGATGTCTGGAAAGTAAAATTAAAAAAAAAAAAAAATATATATATATATATATATATATATATATATATATATATATATATTTCGGTTTTCGGTTTTAACCGAATTTTTATTCCTCACACCGAACCGAAAACCGAAATAACTGAAATTTTAAAACCGAAATAACCGAAAATTCGAAAAAAACCGAACCGAAATAACCGAACACGAATTTGTCGGTTCGGTTTCGGTTTCGATTTTGATTTGCTTACCCCTACTTGCGACTTGTGGGTGGGTACAGTATTGGCCCGAGTGCCAATCTCATGTGGGCTGCGCGGGTCGCACACAAGAATGGCCCAACACGAGCAAGAGTGTCCAGATTCATTGAATCTTAAATGTGTTTAAGATTTAATGAATACTTATTTAATCTAGGATGTGTGTGTGTGTGTGTGTGTGTGTATACATACATATATAAATATATTATTCGAAAGTAATAATGATATTATTTATTGATAATAATAATATTATATATAGTATTTAATTTATTTGATAAATTAAATAACTGTAATAATTTGAGATATTGTATCTCAGATTTAATATTCGAATAAAGATATTGCATATCAGATTTAATTTGAACTGAGATATCGGATCTCATTTTAAATTAAATATAACGATATCATATCTTGATTTAATTTATAAATATAAATTAAATCAGAGGGCTTTTAATTCAGATTAAATAAATAGATTTGATTAGATCTATCAGATAGATTTAATTAATATATTTTTTAATCCAGATTTTTTTTTTTTTGAATATAATACGCCTGCTAGGTTTAGAAAAACCTACTAGACTTTTAGTCGAGCATATTAGAAAGCCGCGGAAAACCCTAGAGTAAAAAAAAAGAGAGACACAAGAATACTGAGGCGCTAGCACGCTGCCGTCAGTGTTGAAGGCCGTTCGTGTGGATACCGGTAGAGGGAGAAGACACGCGTAGTGCACTCTGTACGATCGAACAAGAAGGCGTTAGCCCACGTGATCAAGAAGCACGAGAAGGTAGCCCACCAGTTCAAATTGTTCGGCAAAGCTATGATTCGGAAATCCTAAATCCAGATTTAAACGCTATTGAGCGATCCGCCGTATCCGGCCATGATCCTAACTACCTAGCCACTTGCGGAGGTCC
The DNA here is from genome assembly GCA_025563575.1 of Acacia pycnantha. Classification (NCBI taxonomy): domain Eukaryota; kingdom Viridiplantae; phylum Streptophyta; class Magnoliopsida; order Fabales; family Fabaceae; genus Acacia; species Acacia pycnantha. The sequence continues at coordinate 430,959 of JAMWYP010000114.1, forward strand.
CCCTATATTGTCGGGGTAGTTGTGATCCTCCTGGTTAGTGGGTAAGACTAAGTATGCCACACCTATCCGTTGTTGGGCCTGGTTGCCATTGGGCTTAGTACCGGTCCGTAACATTGTAATGTTGTGCTTCGTATTAAAAGCACGATGATTCCGGAAGACATCCCAAGTCTCGACATTTTTGATGGAGAGGGATATACCATACACTTGCCCCAAGCAGATGAATCGGTCGCCTCCTGCCGAAAGAGGGACAATGACCCCCATTTCTTTTTCTTTTACTGAGATATTGTTGCCCGACTTGGCCAAAGGTTTCCCTTCATTGACTTTCAAATCTGCCTCTTTAACCACCTACACCTTGCTCCCACTCAATTTAATCCCAACGGCTGGGCTTTTGCCATCGTCTTTGAAATTTTTTGTCAAGAGCAAGACATAGCTTTTGGATTGTGGGTGCTCCACAGAGGCAAAGTGTTGCTTGGTGTGGAAGTCAGATACCATTTTTTGGAAATCCTTATCAATAAATTGGGTTCCGTTATTCGTGACTATCTCTGCCGGGATCCTGAATCGGGATATAATGTTTCTTTAAAGGATCTTCTACACCCAAGTCGAGGTAATTGTTGCCACTGGTTCCGCCTCTATCCACTTAGTAAAATAATCCACGACTACTATTAGCCATCGCAGCTGTCCCAGGTCCGCTTTAAATGGACACAATAAATCCATACCTCATTTGAAGAATAACCACATAGTCGAGATAGATTTTAACTCGGATAGGGGAGACCGTATTATCTTAGCATGCTTTTGGCAACTATCGTATTTTTCGACATGGTCCTTAGAGTCTTAGTCATTGCGGGCCAATAATAGCCAGCTCACAGAGCCTTCCGAGCTAACGCCTTTGCGTCCATATGCTGTCCGTTGATTCCTTCATGAATCTCAGTTAAAACATACTCGGCTTCTTCTGAATTTAGACATTTGAGCATCAGAGAGTGCAGTCCTTTTCGATACAGCTGACCATCCACTATACAATACACCGCCGCCTTCTTTATCAACTTCTTTGCCTCAATCGAGTTATCGGGGAGAGCTCCCCTCTCTAGATAGTCAGCAATTGGCTTTCTTCAATCATCAGATTCCAAGATGACCATCACATAACTCAGCTCCGACAAACTCTGCTGGATCACTGTTCTGTGATTACTTGGGCTCTTAGTACTTGCCAACTTGGACAAAATATCCGCCCTGGTATTTTCTCCTCTTAGAATATGCAGCACAGTGACCTTTTCAAAGTCCGCCATTATTTCTTTCACCTTTTCTAGGTATTTAATCAAGGGCCTCATACTCGGCTTGGTTATTGGAAGTTGGGAAGTTGAGTCGGAGAGTGCTCAATAGGAGGCTTTCTACAATGATTCCGGCTCCACTCCCCTTGGGATTTAATGAGTCGTCCACGAACACCTTCCAAGCCCCTGCATTCCTCATTAGCCGGGAAATCGGGCCGAGCCCATCGGGCCGGCCCGTTTAGGCCCTGGCCCGTCAAGGGCCGGGCTTGAAAAATAGACGAGATATTTGAAATTGGCCCTGTAGGGCCAGCCCTGGAGGGCCTCGGGCTTAAACGGGCCAGCCCTGGAGGGCTTCAGGCCAGCCCTGCAGGCCCTTTTCACTGTAGCTTTTCCTTTTTTTTTTTTTCCTTTTTTCATTTATTAATTTATATATATTTTGTCTTTGTGATAGAGTTATTTATCCATTTAACTACAAATATATAATAACTATACTCTAATTTTATGATTTGGTTTATTATTTGTTGCAAATAAAATTACTCTTATGTTTAACAGATTAATTATTTGTTACAATAATAGTCATTGTACTAATGTCGCTTAGTGGTATGTTTCTTATGTTTTATGTGAGTTATTTGTGAACATAGTTTGCTTTTGATTATGAATTAGTGACGTGCTTATTTGTTGGATGATTTGTGATGTAATTTACTAATTATATTTCTTTCAAAAAAACATAGGAAAATTAATTAAAATTTGGAATAGTAATTTTCGGGCCCGGGAGGGCGGGCCGGCCCGGCCTGGTGCTCTCGGGTAGGGCTTTGAAAAACATATGTTTTCTTACCTCGAGCCTGGAGGGCCAGCCCTGGCCCTTCACGGGCCGGCCCTGATTCCCAGCTCTATTCCTCATTACTTCCATGTCCGTCGGGGTTAATTCCATCAAGAAATCCGCCAATGCCTGTGACTTGATGGCGTACCGAGCTTCATATGCGATGTCGAATTCAAATAATTCAATCGCCCAGCTTATTATTCTACCCGCTAGATCTGGCTTATGGAGCACTTGCTGAATTGGCTAATTGGTCCTGACTGTGATTGGGTGACCATGAAAGTGTGAGCGGAGTCGTCTTGCCGGGGTAAGTAAAGAAAATTCCATTTTCTCAAGTTTTTGGTATCTCAGCTTTAAGCCCTGTAGAGCCCGGCTTACAAAGTATATTGGCATTTGACCATCTTTTGACTCGAACCAACACAGCGCTCACCGCCTTTTCTCCCACTGATAAATACAGGATTAAATATTCCCCTGGTTCCGGTCTAGACAGAACCGGTGGGGATGCCAAACTCTATTTTATTTTTGTGAATGCCGCATCGTACTCCGAGTTCCATCTACCTTGGGCCTCCTTTTTTAACAATCTAAAGAAAGGCAATGAATTCTCGGCTGATTTGGGTAAAAATCTGGTCAAGGCAGCCAATCTCCCTGTCAATTGCTGCACTTCTTTGTTGTTTCTTGGAGCCCTCATTTCTACCACGGCCTGACATTTGTCCGGGTTAGCTTCGATACCTTGATTTGTCAACAGAAAACCGAAGAACTTGCCGGACAGGACTCCAAATGCACACTTAGCTGGGTTTAGTCGAATCCAGTGAGCTCACAACTTATCAAACGTTTGCTGCAAATCATGAACGTGGCTCATTGGCTCCGCCGACTACGATTCAAGTTTTTTGTCATTTCTTCACCCCTTTAGAAACCAATGTCGTCTCCAGGGGTAACACTACATGGTTCGGTTGGACCTCGCTCCGAGCTGCCCATGGTCGCAAATTTCTCAAGCCCTTTATCGACTCGTGGAAAGGCTTCAAGACCGCCTTTTTCAAGGTTGTAGCTAAACCCGGGAAACTTCCGTGGTTCCTTCAAACTCATAAATCTGGGAAGTAGAAGAGCGATTCCTCCGTGTGGTGTATAGGTCACCACAAACTTTCACCCAAGGCCTTTGCCCCCTCGGCCAACAGTCTTACTAACGCCGAGGATGAGGCCATAATGGCCCTTACGAAGCTTGCTAGTAAGCTGGATAACCTTATGGACTCGGCCTACTACATTCCCACATCTCGATTAGGAAACGATCTCGCCTCTAGTATGAATATTGCTTATATGTAGCATTGCTTGTTTTTTGTCCTTTATTAACCAAGACACTAATACTTTGCTTTTCCTTTGTAGATCGAAATATGGGGAGACCATAATTTCTTCGCGTTTTTTACTATCTCCCCGAGGACGTTCTGGCTACCTTGAGTGCCCAAGCGCGCTTGCCTCGGATAACCCCATCATGGCCAAGAGATGCTCCTAGCAAAGCGGTTGCCCCTGGAGCTCCCCGGAAGTGTTCGGTTCGAAATATGGGAGACCGGAATTTCTTCGCGTTTTTACTATCTTCCCGAGGACGTTACTGCACTGAGTGCCCAAGCAGCGTTGGCCTCAAATAACCCCATCATGGCCCCAAGAGCTGCTCCTAGCAAAGAAGCGGTTGCCCCTGGAGCTCCCCAGAAGCGTTCAGTGCCCAAGATCGGGACGAGACCTGATGAAGGGTCGTCCAAAAAATCCAAGGGAAAACAAGCCGTGGATGCTCCGCCTCCTGAAATTCCAAACCCTGCTTCACAGACTCATACAACTTCCTCCCCCACCTCTATGGAGATGCCGGTCACCCACGCCGGGCTGTCTGGGGGAATCCTTTGGGAGACTGGGGTGACCTAAGAAGTGTTCGACGTTACTCATCCTCCTGCCCGATTTCAAGCACCATCGGTCCTCTCTAAAGCCGATAAGCAAGAGATCGCAACATTGGAGGAACAAGGTTTCAAAGCTCTATCTCTACGTCGGCCATACGCGGCATTGAAAAACAAATATGCCACAACGAGTGCCCTTTTGCTCGAACGGACGAAGGAGAGAGACCAAATGAGGCAGGAACTTGAAGCCTTAAAAGCTAATGCCGATCTAAACAAGGTCACTGGAGAAAGGGATCGGGCCCGTGAGGAGTTACAAGCTTCCAACGCCCAGAAGGACAAATGGCACAAGAAGGCGATGCTGCTTAAGGCGAGCTTATGCACGGCCAAGGGGAAACTGACGGTGGCACATTCCGAGATTCTTCGCCTCGAGGAGGCTCACCATACCGACGCGCTTCTTTTGCAGAAGGTTCAGGCTACAACGGCCCATCTGGAAACCCTGTTGAAAACAAAATATGAGGAACTCAGTGGTGTCAAGGCTGAATTATCCCGTACACAGGCCAAACTAATTGATTATGCCAGTGCTGCTGTGCAATCTTTTGATAATGCCGTGGCCCAACTCTGGGTTCTTAATCCCGACGTCGACTTGAACACTTCTGGGATGGATTACCAGGCTTATGTCAGTAAGGTTGGGAAACTAATTCCTCCTGGGCAAGACGAAGACGAGGATGAAGATGCTCCTCCTGCATGAGTTGCACTACCATAGCCTCATACGCAGCTCTTCTATCTCCATTATCCCTTCCTCTATACATCCCGGGCACACTTTGTGATAGTGGCCTCAAATCTTCCTTACCGGTATCTCGGCCCTCCATAGGTTGCTTTCCCTTTGCACACGTGTTCTGAGATTCTAACCTGTTATGGGTTATAGACCACATGTTATTGGCCAACTTGATTTGATTTTATTAATTTAAAACTAATTTATAGCTACTTTATTGAAAATTTAAATTAATTTTTCTTTTGTATAAAAAAAAATTAGTTTTTCTTTATCTGGAAAAATTTTAATGGCAACATATTTTAATGCCACATAACAACACTTTTTTTAAACAAAAATTAAAATTATTATTTAAAGGCAACGTATTTTTATGCGGATTAATATGAAAATTTATTTTTTACAAATCATTTTATTACTTCAACGAATTATTTTTTTTTTTAAAGGATGAAATATAAATGTATTGATATAACTTATTAAAAAGTAGTTATATGGCAAATTCTGATGCACACATATATTATGTTAAAATGATAGAAAAAAGAACCTAAAATTGAAAAATCTCCAATTAAGTTTGTTGCCTATAATCGATAATATAATGATAAGTTGACGACACTTGATAAGCAATTTCACATTTTACAACTCCTTTTATGAAAAATATCTAATTCAGAAATTTGACAATTTTCAAGTTCTTTTTCTATCATTTTCCCATATATATTATTGTGATGTATACATTCAACATATTTTTAGGCATGATTACGATCACAAAAATCAGGTAAGACTGAACTGACTATTAACTCAATGCTTGGCCAAAGAGTTGTAAAACAAAATTAAAAAGTAAATAAATAAATAAATTTATTTATTAACAAAACTTTAAATATATTTCCTGATAAAATCATATTAATATTAAAATTCAAAAGTGATATTTTCAAACTTATTGAAATAGGTATGCATTATATTTACATAATATTAAGTTAAAAAATAAATTTAATATTTAAATAAAATTAAAATAGTGAATTATTAAAAAAATTATTGATAATAATAATAATAATAATAATAATAAAATCAGTTTAGTATATATATAAGCATCAAGAAAAACAATCAGATAAAATTAACGTTAATTCATAAAAAAATTAAAATTATACAACCACACACAGATATATATGTATATATATAACCCACCTGGCAGTCAAATTCAACCCAACATAATATATATATATATATATATATATATATATATATATATATATATATATATATATATATATATATATATATATATATATATATTATGTTGGGTTGGATTTGACTGCCAGGTGGGTTCAACACTCCTTAGAAACATTACATCTAGACTCAAATGAATTGCACTATGAACGGTATAATATTGTGTGTTACGTTGATGGTATTATATGTTGGAAATTATACCCTAGGGGCAAGTCATTGTACTTTAAACGATAATGTCATTTAAAGTATTCTTCATTTAGTTATCATTTTCATTTGCATGTTCATAGTGATAATTATATCCTTGGATATATTTTATTGATTATCCTAAATGTCCCAGGTCGGTCATCTACGCGGGAGCAAAGATGAAATAAGACCAATATGACTTTGATGAGGTATGGAGATACGAATCAAAGTCATAGGCACTTGTAAGGGTACAAGGTGCTGGACAGAACCACTATGAGAAAGTTTCATGGATTAAGTAATAAGTTTTTCTCATGTATAATTGCGTCACAACGCCCTTTGACCTGAGATCATCATGGATTCCAACATGATGAGTCGATGATCTTTGACCTAGTCAAAAGTCACCTTTGACCGGGTGATGATAAAGGCTTGGGTCGGGATCAATGGTTTTCATGCCGAGGAATGTGAATGGTGAAGATGGAATTTGTCTCTCACATTTGTAGAGAGATAATACTGGGCCCTCGATGAGTGAGTTAAAGAAATGTATGGCCATACTACGATGGAAATGAGTTTCCATTTCAATTATTAGACTACTCAAGAATCGAGAAAGTAATGGTCAAAGACAGGAAGTTGACATTATCTATACCTCATCCTTGACCAAATTATCGCGTGACAAAAGGGACGTGACATGGTTGTAAGATAGGTTATATCGTATCATCAATCCTCATATGAATTGAGTAGTCGCAATGTCTTGCTAGAGGTCGCTTGCGACTTGTGGGCTGGTACAGTATTGGCCCGCCGCCAATCTCATGTGGGCTGCAAGGTCGCACACAAGAATAGCCAAACACGAGCTTAGTGTCCAGATTCATTGAATCTTAGATATGTCTAAGATTTTAATGAATAATGTATTTAGTCTAGGATGTGTGTGTGTGTGTGTGTATATATATATATTAAATTCGAAATTAATATAATAATATTATTTCATAAAGATTATAATATTATTAGTTTGTATTTAATTTATTTGATAAATTAAATATCTAAAACAAATAGAGATATTGTATCTCAGATTTAATTTTTGAATAAAGATATCATATATTTTATTTAATTTAGATTGAGATATAGTATCTCAGATTTAATTAAATAGATAGATGTCATTTCTCGGATTTAATTTATAGAGATAAATTAAATCAGAAGGCTTACAATTTAGATTAAATAAATAGATTAGATTAGATCTATCAGATAGATTTAATTAATATATTTTATAATCCAGATTCAAAATTCGAATTTCAAAGTTAATGGGGATTAATTTTGAATATAATACGTCTACTAGGTTTAGAAAAACCTACGGGACTTTTGTTAAGTGTATTAGAAAGCCGCGAGAAACCCTAGAGAGAATAGAGAGACGCGATAATATTGAAGGCGCTAGCGTTCGAGGTTATTTGTGCGGATACCGGTAGAGGAAGGCGATTCGAAGAGTTGACTTCTGCTGATCGAGAAGGTAGCCCACCAGTCCAAATAGCTCGGCATAGGTAATATTCGGATTTTTTTAACCTTGATTTAAACGCTATTGATGGATCCTCCGATGAGATTCGTAAGTTTTTAATTCGCTGCGTATACGGATCCCAACATTATATACACTAAATAAGTACTCCTCCCCTAGTTATAAGATCCTAATAATCTAATTGTCTTTCTAAAGAAAAATGTTAAAATTAGTTAAAAGTAATAAATATATAGAAAATTTACTCTTTTTTTAAAATATGTCCTTATTTATAAGTGGATATGTAAGAGTAAGAAAAAATTAAGGAAAATATCAATGAGGTCCCAAAGAAGAGAAAAAATATCAAAAAAGCCACAACCCTAAATGCTCTATCAAAAAAATCCCTCCCTAGGGACTTTTTTATATTAATTATGAAATTCTAATATCAAAATGGTTTTTCATTTTGTTAAAATGGTTTTTCTTGTTGTTAAAATTTCCCTATGAAAATATTATTGTCAAATGGTTTTTCATGTTGTTAGAATAGCTTTCCCTGTTGTCAAAAATTTTCCGATTTTTTCCTCCGACGTATAGAATTTTAGAAACTTGAAAACATTTTGGCAACAGGAAAAGCTATTTTGACAACAATATTTTTCATAGAAAAATTTTAACAATAGGAAAATCCATTTTAACAACATGAAAAATCATTTTAACAACTAGATTTTTTTGATATTGGAATTCTGTAATTAATATCAATAAAGTCCCTAGGAAATTTTTTGATAGGGGATTTGGTGTTGAGACTTCTTTATATTTTTTTTCTTCCTTGGGACCTCACTGATATTTTCCCAAAAAATTATAGGGATGTATGAGGAAAATAGGTAAAATTGTATTCAATATAAAGTGGATTTTACTTACGAGGACGGGCCAATTAAAAATTAGGATCTTGCAATAAGGGATGGAAGAGTATTACATTGTATATTAACTTATATATATATATATATATATATATATATATATATATATATATATATATATATATATATATATATATATATATATATATATATATATATAACCTGTAATAAAACATTTTATTCTCAAAATAACGAATTACTTTTTTTATGCATGCATTGTATATGCATTGGCTCATGCGAACCATAGTCAAACTAGTCATTAACATGTAAAAATGAATGGTTTGGTTGCTTCATATTGCTGCTGGCTTCCACCTTCCTAAAATGGTAATAGGACAAAGTAAAGTATAGATGCAATTTGATACTTGTCTGACATAACGTTTGTGGTTTTCAAAGCATATATTCTTTGCCTAAACAAAGTTACCTAAAGCATCTTACATAGTCCCAGGTAGTGTCTGTATTTTCTCCTCACTTTTGAACAACCATGTAATCTTCTTTAGCCCTTCTTGTTTCTAAATTCCCATACACAATTATTGTTTGCTGCTCATCACCTCTATGTTTATACTCCCCTCTACTCTTTATTATAAGACACCAACTAATAATTCTCATAAATCAATAAAAACAGTTAAAGTCAATAAAATTATCTTAAAATTTAAGTAATTTTCAATATTACTCCTATAATTGCATTAAACTCTAATATTATACTCTCTCTCGGTCCTTATTATAAGGCATCAATTAACAATTGTATTTGATCCTTTTTATAAGGCACTTGCTTGTTTCCAAAGTGCATTAATTATTTTTTCTCATGTATGTCCATAATTAATAAGGGTTGTGGGTGAGAGTAATAATTAATATAATATTAGAGTTTAGTGCAATTAGTATAGGTATTATTGGAAGTTATTTAAATTATAGGACAACTTTATTTACTTTAACTATTTTTATTGGTTTGTGAGAATTGTTAGTTGGTGCCTTATAATAAGAACCAGAAGGAGTACCACTTTGGTCCTATTTATAAGTCCAGTTTGACTAAATCTCACATACCAATGAGAGGTAGTTAACTTAATGATTATGAGGTAAATTTTCAACTTTGTCATCATTTATGATTATGTATTTTTCAATTGTTTCTTCTCTCTCTATCTTCATGAGTACACTTAATATGGGTAAAATTGTCACAATTTCATTTATTATATGAATCTGGACTTATAAATAGAACCAGAGTGATATTAAATATTAATTACTACTCTCACCCACTACCCTTATTAATTAGGGTTATAGATGGAAAAAAATAATTAATACTCATTATGAACAAGCAAGTGCTTTATAAATACAACCAAATACATTTTCTAGTTGGTGCCTTATAATAAGGAGCAGAGGGAGCATATATTATTACTACATCTGGTATCAAATGTACAAGGTAGATAATTAATTTGTAAAGATTAAAAAATTAGTTAAATTAATTATTTATATATAAAAAAAAAAGTATTCGTGTTAATTTGTTGGTTTCCTTAATAAAGTATCCGTCTTAATCAATTACATATTGGAAGCTCCTCCGTTAACAGACTACCCCTTAATAGGTGCAACAAATAGTGAGAGTTTAGGAACAAATTATAAATTTGAAAAATAAAGTATATTGAGGTCTTACATTTAAAACAAAAATGCACCCCTATAGTAACTCGTATATTTAGAATCAAAGGGAATAATATTAAAAAATCATTAACTCATTAATTAACTTCAAAGAAGTGAAGAAATACCAACTTTCCTTAGTAACCAAACCCTCTACCATGAAAGAAGATTTGTTGTAACTCTATAAGTCTGTATTAGGATTGGGTTTTCCTCTAGGTATGGTTCAATTGAGGTTTTTCTAGGAGACGGAAGAGTAGGTTGGTAAGTGTGTTTCAACATTTGATTGGAAAAAATAATGTTAAACTAATGAATGTATATCTTATTCATCACTAATCAAGTCTCATATACAATGACTCTCTCTGCCTTATATAGGCTCAAGTCCATTCAACAATATACAAGAATACTACTAATACAAGACTATTAACTACTCATACTAATACTATTAACTACTCATACTAATACTCCCCCTCAAGTTAGGGTTATATGTATCAATGACACCTAACTTGCTAGGCAAATACTTGTAATTGTTTATACTTACCTAACACCAATTTCAACTGACGTAGCCCTCTCCCTATAAACCTATTCTTCTAAAGAGTCAACCTTAGCAAATATTTTTTGTGCCTCTTCCTCCATGCTAATGAGTTGATTTTCTATCATTTCCCTGGATTTGTAAGCAGCTTCTAGCTCTCTTTGCATCTCCTCCAATGTCATCTCCACTTCCCTCAATTGAAGTTGTGATGCCTCAATACAGTCTTCACTCTTCATCAAAGCTATCTCCAGCTCTGCTTTCTCTGCTTCTGCCTTCTCCAACTTCTCTATTAGTTCTATTAGTTAGATAAATTGGTTATATTTGTGGTTGAGCCTTATCTGTATTGCTGAACCAGGAGTAATAAGTTCACTGTAACCAAGATATGGATATGGACTCTGAACTAAATGGATTGCCACCACCGCTATACATCTTCCAAGCATTTTGTTTCTAATGCTATTGATATTTCCTTAGGCTTTGCAGTGCTTGAAAATAGGCAGGTTGATGTGATTGCCTGTCCATGATCTAGAAGCCATCCCACTTCACTAAGAGCTTCGCCATCCTTATTTTGCTTAAATGAACACCATAATTGCTTAGGAAGTAATATCTCACCGCATCCATCTCTGACACGGTTTTGACCAAATTTTTCCTCTCACTGCCATTGAAAGAAAATGCTCCAATCTTCCAATTTCACAACACCGAAGCCTACAATCTTCATAATCATCATTAGCTTCTTTGGTTTATCCTTGATCTCCACCACCAATGAAATTATCACATCATTTCTTTGTTTATTCCTCTCTGTCCAGTTCGCATATGCCATAGGGAGGTCTTGTTTCACTTACTGCAACCAATGCTCACGCAACTTCTTTTGTTCTTCCTTGATGATTACCAAGTTCATGCTGCTTCTTGCTAATCTTGATACATGACATATATTTGTTGCTTTAAGAGAATAAGTGTTACGCTTGAGTTGTTTGTCTCCCTTCATAGGTCTTGCCCTCTCATTAAGCATATCATTTGAAGAAACATTCAGATTCCTAAAATATCATCTGAAGAAACATTCAGATTCCTAGGTTTACCTTTAATAGAGCCTTTGTCGGGCACCCTTTTCTGAAGCTTATCACCTTTTCTGACCAAGGAAATTTGGTTGTCACTACTAAATGTTTTCTCAAAGGCCCAAGAACAGACTCGGATGAAGCTGTCACATTATCATCATGATTGTAAACCTGGACTCGTACAAATTTAAGGGCATATCTACTAGAGAATGAGCTTCATTATCACTACCGTATAAAGCACGATCACACAAAATCAATCAACGCATACCAGAATTTAATCAACCAGGCAGCGTGATACCCAGAATAGTTTTCAGATTCTGATGAACAGAAACAAACCAAATGATACCTGAACAACCAGAACCAATCGATTATGTCCTGAATCCGACAATAGACCAATTACAGATCTTCTTCTTCCTTTCTTGGAACCCAACCAGGGAGGAGAGAGAGTGAGTGACAGTGGTTATCTTTTGAGAACCTTTACACCGCGTTGCTTCTCTGTCCTTCGTTTGCACCTCAAAAGCTAAAAACCAAATCAAACTCATATATCCATCTGTCTCTATCTCATTGTCTTCCGTCGAAGATCTGTCCAAGAACCGCGAGCCATAACCTATCGCTCTCGTCAACCACCAATGATTTGTACAAGAACCGCGAACCACCAGCGATTCTCCAACCACCGCGAACCACCGTCTAAGATCAGTGCAAAACTGCGAACCACCAAGAAACATAACCTATCGCTCTATCTCTACCATTGCGAAACACCGCGAAAATGAAATCAAGAACGAACCATCGTCGAATCGAACCTCCGCGAACCACCCCCGGAGCTCAACCATTCAAGAACCGCGAACCACCGACCAATCAACCTCCGCGAGCCACCATGACCAACCGCGAACCACCGGTGAGGTCAACCCTAGAAACAACAAATAACCACCGCCGAATCGAACCACGAAACCAGTGCAGAACCACCGTAGAAGAGCCATCGGCGAGTCAACACTGCCGAGCTTCCGGCGAGTCAATACTGCCGAGCTTCCGGCGAGACGCAATACCGCCGATCTTCCGGCGAGTCAGTTCAAGAATCGCGAACCACCGTTGAAGCTTGAACCACCGTCGAACTCGCGAACCACCACCGAAGAACAGATCAGGGTTCGTGAACCACCGCCAACCACCATCCTGATCAACCAAGAATCCATGAGAAGGGCAAGAGAGAGTCTAGCCGAGGAGAGAGGTTGTCTTTGCAAGCCTTGATCGTGAATTCAAGAAACCACCAGTCAAAAAAATACCCAAATTATTGGACCCCAACCTGGCTTGTGATATCCGATCAAGACTTGGGCCTTTGGTGGAAACCCAAGAACCACCCTTCTTAATTATCTGGTACAAACCAAAACTTGAAAAAGTAACCTGGCTTATGATACCATGTTAAAATAATGAATGTATATCTTATTCATCACTAATCAAGTCTCATATACAATGACTCTCTCTGTCTTATATAGGCTCAAGTCCATTCAACAATATACAAGAATACAAGAATACTACTAATATAAGACTATTAACTACTCATACTAATAAATAAAAATGGAGGGGAAGGTACCCTCCCCGTCCTCTTTAAAATTGAGGTTTATGGGAGAATGGAGAAATAATTTGTTTCATCTTTGATTAAATAGCCCATATCGTTTTTCACTATTCCAAGTTTACCCTTCTTACTCGATCTTTTCCCCCTATCCAGTCAGCAATTCCAAAAAAACTTTGCCCAATATCTTCAATTTTGCGGATGCTACTTTGACAACATCATCATCCAAGCTTACTCTCATATACCTGACCCAACACATCCTTTCACTTTTTTTTTTATATATATATAAAATGATCAAATATATTTATAAGTATAAAAATGTTAGTACAACATAATAGGACTTATTGTTTGGAGGATTTCAAAACCTAGGTTTTGTTGTAAGTTTGACAAACATCCCTGTTTTTTCCCAAAAGATATTCTAAACCTAAAACTTAGGTTTTGGGATCAAAACCTAGGTTTTCCAAAATCCAACTTTTTTTCACTTTTTTTTTTTTTTTTGATAAAAGGATGGCAGAATGCCTTAAATTACATAAAGCAACTACAAAGAGGGGGAAATAAATACCAGATACTCCTGGTCATACAAGGACCTTAAACCACTAGGACATGAATGAAAAATAGCAGATTGGGATAACCCCATCTTAGCGAGATTATCAGCAAGCCTATTGATCTCCCTAGGAACAACATGGAAGTCAACCTGCCAACTATTCTTAAGTAACTCCCTGATTCTCATAACGAGATTACTGCATGTATCACAAGCTTCATCCAGAACAATCTGGATAACATTACTAGCATCGGATTCCAAAATAACCTTTTTGAGCCCCAAATCCCACGCCAGTTGCAAACCATCAACCACGGCCCATTCTTCAGCGACATGGGAGCTACACTCCCCAAGCAACCGAGTAAAACCAGCCACCCAACATCCGAAATGATCACGAATCACGCCCCCACAGCTAGCCCTCACGGAGCTCGAACTCATGGCACCATCAACATTTAATTTGTACCAACCACAAGGCGGTTTAGTCCAACTAGATGCACGTATCCTACCAGCCCCAGCCATGTCCTCCCCGACCACCAATTGTAACATAGAGAAACGAGGCCAGCTATGGTAGATAACTAAAGCCGGGGTTATAGGTTTAACAAAATGATTGTCAAAAGTACTCTTATTTCTCCAACCCCATAGATACCAAACCGCAACACCAAAAACAAACTCCCAACACCCATACCAACCTAAACCAACTTGGGTCCTAAAATTAAACAAAAGCCAATCCTTCAAGCCTAACGAGAAGAAGAGGGAAACATACCTCCCTTGTATCATCTTCAGCCACATAGTCTTGGCATACGGACAGTCCCTCAATATATGTAAGGTATCCTCTACCTCTATCGAACAATAGCTACACAGAGGGGAAACAGCAGACCAAGTGCTTCGTCGAGCGTTAGTTGGTAACCGGTCATGAACAACCTTCCACAGGAAGATACGAACCCGTTCAGCTCCTCTCCATTTCCACACTATTTTGAACAAATCCTCCCTAAGGGAAACGGGATTCGGCTCTAAGAGGAAATAAGCACTCTTTAGCGAAAACAGACCATCTTGTGAAACCCCCCAAACCATACAATCATTAGCGGAATCCGCTCTAGGGGGTAAAATTGCAGCCAGTTTGCGGAGCCCTGCAGAATTGATAATGCCAGATAGCTTATCCATATTCCAAAAACCCCCAACCGCCCAGTCAGCCACCAGCGAGCTCTCTTCTTCCACATTCAAAGGTCTCAAACAAAATTCCTTCAACCTTACTCCAGCTTCAATCCAGCAATCAGAGAAAAACTTGACCATTTTACCATTTCGAATCTGCCACTTAGAACCCTCCTCCACCAGGTCATGATTCGAACAAATAAAACGCCACAGCTGAGAATCCCCCATCTTGACATTAAAAATAGACACCTCATCTCTTAGCATATATCTGTGAAGAAGAATATCAGCCCAAAGACCCTCTGAACCCTTAACAAGTTTCCAGGCAAGTTTCACTCCACAAGCTTTGTTGACTGAAGATAACCTCCTGAAACCGAGGCCCCCATACTCTTTTGGTCTAGTGATAATGTCCCATCCAATCGGATGAAAACCTCTATGAGACTCCACATGTCCCCAAATGAAGTTGCGTTGCAGACGTTCCACCTCAAGGCAAAGCTGTTTAGGGATCCGAGACACCAGCATGGGATACAGCGGAATAGAACTGAGAACAGACTTAGCAAGAGTAATCCGCCCAGCCATCGAGAGCGAACTAGCTTTCCATCCACTTAGTTTCGCTCTAACTCTTTCAACAACATATTGGAATTTTTCTGTCAATTTACGGCATCTGGTGAGAGGGAATCCCAGATATCTCCCAATCTCCGAAGAAATCTGCATTTGAGTAATTGCCCTAATACAATCTTTGGACGTAGAGCGCTAAAATTATGTTAAAATTTTTTTGTGCAACTATATATTCAATTATGTTGAAATTATATGCTTAAAAATTTTGTGCTAACAATATTTATGTTAAAATACAACCTTATCATTTATATTCAATTATACCAATATATTTTTATATGTTAAAAATATTTTTGTCTGTACAATTTATTAATACATATATGTTTGATCTAATTTTTATCATGTTAGATAATTTACTAATGGTAGAAATTTAATTTTTTAACAATTTTATGTAATTTTTGGTATTTATTATGAAATATAATGTTTATAATATTTAAAATACAATCTTATCCTTTAAATGCAATTATACAAAAAGCTGATGTCTTTTTTTGGTAAATTTAACCCTCCAAAAGCTATTTTGATAAAAACATCCAAACACTATCATTTTTTTTTCCAAAAGCTATTCTTCAAAAGTCATTCTCCAAAAGCCATTTTTACCTCGTAAATCTCAAAAGCTATTCTCCATATGCAATTTCCAAATGGGCTCAATATAACAAACCTAAGACAATAGCAAGCCCTAGATGCCAACAGACAAAGTTCATAAGATTGAACATAAAAGATATAGACACATAAACAACTACTACAACCACCATAATCAACAATCAAATTAAAACCTCCAACACCTTAAGGAATAAAAGGATACAACTAAGCAGCAAGATGAAAACCATGTTGAGCCATAGACATAAAAATGATTATCCATCAATGAAACATGAGCAAGTAGTACATCTTTTGGGGAATCCTTGTCTTTGACTTGTAAGACCGCATAATGAAGAATTCATCAACAACGAGTTGTTGAAGAAGCTTATGCCACTAAATTTGCACTCAAAAGAGGAATAACCAACATCTACCCAAATTGGGTTTGAATGAAATGCACACAGAACCAACTTGTGTTGTGGGAGTCCCATATAAATGGGCGAGCACTTGTAATAACTGGAAATTCCACAAAAGGTATACTTGATCATGATGCTGGGACGGAATCTAGACTCGCAAAACCATATAATAATTTAAATGTAGAAGTCGACCACTAAGCCTAATGAAGACATATCGGATAACTAACACCAAGTGCACATAACAAAAAGATGTAGAAAATCTAGTAGCAAGTAGAGGCAAGTGAAATTTCATGAAAACTTCCCTATCTAATGTTAGATTCCATATTTTGATGATAGCAAAGCTTAGAAAGGGGTTGCAAATGATTTGAAAGATGAAAAAAGTATATTGAACAAGAAAATATCATTAAAAATTGTTGGGTTACTCGAGTAACCACTCAAGTGATGAGATAATCCTAGATACATAATCATGGTGATCTTTCTAATGAAATCGTTTTACAAAAGAAGATCACTCGAGTAATGTATTCAAAAAAAATTCATCATCACCAATGTAACATCTCAATTCCAGAGCCAAATTTTTTTTTCCCCATCAGAGTAGAGCATCGGAATAAAGAGCATTGAGTAACTGATACAACGTTAACTGTGGCGTAACTGCCTGTTCATAAAGAATAGTACATTTTTTGTTCAGGACTTTAATCTATTCGGTCGATCATTACTATGTCTTCACGTGTGCTGTCCGCTCGGCTTACTCTTATCCTCCGTCCTTGGTATCTCGTATACTGATGCTATAGTAAGAGCTGAGATCCAATGTTTATCGGATCTCAGTAACAGTTAACCTCATGCTTATATAACTATATATGTTCAACGTATATTTCTAGAATGAATTACAGCAATGATCTTGACAGAGCAATATATGATCATTTAATAACAACTACCCTACAAGAAAAGTTATTTGTCTGCACTATTCACCAGTGCCACGATGTACGGTCGTGTCCTCAGCACCAGGAAAACATACGGCATTATCATGTCTATAACCCGTAAGCTGTAATAGTGATTATCTAAGTTTATTACCTTAATCACTGTGCATGACCCGGAACAGAGTCCCGCTCATGGCTTATGAAATTATCCATATCATATATAAGCAGACTATAAGCATCAGAGTCAGTATTACAGTACGCCGCGAACGTACCTTCGTTTGACGGTACTTCAGTACTTTTTGACGGAAATTCAGAAATTATGACAGCGGCCTAACGGCGGTACGTCTGACAGCGGAAAAACAACGGTTCGACAGCAGTACGAGTCTACAGGTATCCTATAAGGATAAATATCATTTTTGTCAATATTTGACATTATAACGGGCATTTTAGGTACAAATTACCCTTTTGCCCCTATTCCCCTAATCGGCGGAATTTCGCCAGCACTTCGTTACTTTGACTCCCAACTTTCAGAAACTCAATCCCTATTATGTTTTTACCTCGTCAAGCATCTTTCAATGCAATGAGGCCTAAAAACAAGAATAGGAATCTCATCTCCTACTTCCTAGATCTAACTAACAATTCTACTAAAACTACTGAAAGAACTACGAAAGCTTAAGTACTGAAAAACTTACTCAGAGCTTCGCTGCAAATTTTCCTCCAGAGCTCCTCTCTCTAACTTCTCTCTAGAATTCGAAATAGGCAAGAAGGAATGGTGTGAAGAGTTGAATGGAGGGGGGTATTTATAGGTTTTTGGAAGTTACTATTCATGCTTTATCAGACCGGATTCTGACCGTCGGATCGCACTTGGAGAAAATGGCTTGATCTTGGCTATTGATGCTCTTGGTCGACATAAACAAGCCTAGGTGGCAGCTTGTGATGTCATCAAAGATGATGTCACAAGTTGCTTTATGCCCTGTGGACAAAAATTCACTGACTCCAAATATGTCCAGATAATCATAAACTCATCTCCAAATGTTGAGTTACAATTTATTTTGTTAAAATTCTAATTTTATGACTATCTTCCTTTTTATCAGATTTTCTCTATTTCGTCTTATTACTAACTTCTTCTACCGATCTCGGAAAATGACTCCAGGTACAGCTCAATTCGAGATAAAAATCCACTTATCAATATTATACCCTGACATTAGAAATCCCTTCCTGGTTCTCTAGATAGGATCCGATTCCTATAGGTAATTATTTACTTTTTACTATTTATTATTAAATTAGAGTTTATTCTTTTTATCCTTCCTTATTTTTTTTCCATTTTTTTTTCTTTTCCCCTTATTGATGTCGGCCCTCACACCATACACACACACATATATATATATATATATATATATATATGGGTTTATCGTTTGTCATGTCACTTGATATAAGATTATGTCAAGTGAGTTTAAAACTACGTCGTTTTGAGAGTTAAGGAAATTAATGAAGGGTGTTTTTGTATTTTTGTTTTAGTATTTATTATATAAATTTTATCAAAAGATCCTTTATTAATTCCCCTGACTCAAAACTACGTCGTTTTGAGAGTTCATTAATTCCTCTAACCCCAAAACGACGTAGTTTTGGAGTGACTTGACATAACCTTATGTCAAGTGACATGACAAACGATAACCCCTATATATATATATATATATATTAATTTTTTTAATTAATTATTTAATTATTATTTTAATTATTTTTACATAATTTTTCATAACTTTTTCCTATTGGTCCATTCTTACATTTAGGCTCAAAATTACTTAATCTCATTCATTTTTCTCAATATTTTTCAATTAATTAGCCAATACATTTATACTAATTTTTAGCCATTAGCCACCAATTTTAGGGTTTTACATAATTATTCATGAATTTTCCTTTGTTTATGCTTAAGTAATTAGCCCATAATTACTTAATTAATTTCTTATCAACAGTTGATAATTTTCTTAATTAGAATAACTCTTTACCTTCCAACTTTTGCATTGATATTAGCATTTCATGACTTATGCATTATTTTAGAATTTACGGGGCATTTTGGTCCTTTCAATATTTTTTGATCATTCCTCTTTAATTTTTTCCAAGTTCATAATTTAATAAATTACCAAAATTAGAGGCAATATACTCTCTTAATTTTAATATTTATTTTACTGCCTTTCAGGATTTTTCACAATTTCCTAAGCTATTTTGTAGCTCACAAGGGCATTTTCGTCATTTGGCACATTATTAGTTTTTCCTCTAATTTCCAAGAGATTTTAGTGAGGCAAAATTTTCAAAAGGAAGATCACTCGAGTGTTGTTCCAAGTTCACTCAAGTGACTACTAGAGTGATGAGTTAAAATTTATCACTAGCACACCACTCAAGTTATTTATTCCAGTGATGATGCTCTAAAGTAATTTTAAAAAAATGTCACTCGAATGACCATTCGAGTGATGACTTGAGATCACTTGAGTGACCACTCAAGTGATGAAACCAATAACATCACTAACACAACACTACAGTAATCTTAGAAGTTTTATTAAACCAAAAAATTTTCTTATAAGATAACTCGAGTAACACTTGAGTAATGTGTTAAAACAACATTACTAGCAAAACACTACAGTGATATGATCAAGTGATATGTTTTTCTAAAAAATAAAAGGAAATGTTAGAATATAAGGGTGTAATTTATTTGTTAGTGAATTAGTTAGAGTTAGTGAGTTAGTTAGAGGCCCTAGTCTATATAAAAGGGTCTTAACTCATATAACAAGTGGGAATCACAAAATACTCTTTGTAAGAGCATTATGCTCTCTATTGTCAATAATACATCATTCTTCATTTTCTATTCCTAATTTTCCTCTCTAATTATACTAGTTAACATGGTATCAGAGCCAGGTTTTCAAGATTCTATCGCCTGATTTTCAAGATCCCAAGACTCAATACAATAAGGGCCACGAACGAAGTGGAGCAGCCATTGGTAATAGTTTGAAGAGGTTGGGTCGACACCAAGATTCTACTGGCATGAACGGAGAAACGATTTAGGTGCGTTTGGTTTATTTCTTCCAATTATCGCCGATTCCATTGCTCACTCCACATTCAACGGCGATCTCATCGTGCACTCGCTTCCTCACATGCGTTTTTGGTTGAAGAATCAGATCGATGCTCGAGTTTTCCTGTTTCTCGGCGACATTTTTGCAGATTTGATTCTTGCATTCTCGTCAAATCGGAGATATGCAGATGTCATTCTCGGTTTACCTCTGGGATTTCGTTGATTTTCTTCGTTTACCTTCAAGCTCTTCCGGTTGATTCTTACCATCGATTGTTTGTTGATTTCCATCATCTGGTTTGGTTTCATCATCCGTTTATCAAACTGTGGCGACTTTCATATCTGATTTCGCCTTCGCCTCTGATTCTATTTTGTCTCTTGGAATACAAGATTGTCCCTCGTTCAACCTACGAGTTCAATCACATTAGGGAAGTAAACCCAAGACACAACCCAAGAAGTGGGTGCCATTTGAAAACCGGAAACGCAAGAAGGCCCACAACTAATTGGAGCATCCGAGAGCAGAGTTGAAAGTAGAGTTGTCGCCTCCTCGCCCATCTTGCGATTCCGTTGAGCAGAGTTGAGAGTAGAAATTAAAGATCAGGAATTTCGCTTCCTTCATCGCTGATTTTCCCTATGAATTGAGTCTCAGGTTCGCGACAATCTTTTCCCAAAACCTTCAAATTTCAGAAGCAATGTAGAGAGATTGTGGAGATCTGGATTGGCCGAGAAAACGGCAAGTGACTTGCTTTCGATCTCCAAAATAGCTTCAATGGCGATCTTGGAGTCATTCTTGAAGAGGAAGTGGATGGAATTGGCTTGAAGATTTTTGGAAGCTTCTTGGAGAGCTTCTAGGAGAGGTAGGAGACGTTGGAAATCTGTATTTGGGGTATGAGGCTAATCCATAAGTGATGAGAAAGAGATTTTGATGAATTCCTCGGACTGCACATTCCTCGGACTTCGGATTTGCAAGGATTGCTCCATGTGGTTTATGGTGCTTAGTTAACATTTCATGTTGAGTACATTGCTCCTCCATTACAGGCACTTCCAAAGTTTTGTGTTGTTCTGTTTCTTATCCAATCGGTGGATCTATGCTACTTTGTTTGGGCTGTTTTTGGATTAGATGCAAGAAGATAAAGCCAAGGATTGTTGAGGATGCTTTTAGAATTGATGATCCTGAAGGATATGCATATGATTATCCCATGGTTCTTGTCCAAATTCCTATGTGTTACGAGAGGGAGGTGTATGAATAGTCTATTTCTGCCCTTTGCCAATTAATTGGCCGAGGGACCATTTACTGATTCAAGTTCTTGATGATTCTGATGATGAGAGCATACAGTGGTTAATCAACGAGGTTATATGGAGGTGATTGGGTTTTCTGCAGATGTGAGGGAACAGATATACAAGGTGGCCTCTGTGAATCTTTGTTCAAATATGCAGTGCAGCATCATATAGTTTAATGGGTGAAGATATTTACAACATGCTCATATGGGAAGCTATGAATAGTGTTGCTGCTGCTGTGTTTGGAATTGGCAGAACAATGCCTCAAACGTTGATAGCTTTGTTGGGTGTGCCCGAGTGCAAGTGCAAGTTGAGATCACTGGTTCTTATTCATGTGTTAGTCTGTTATTTATGCAAGTGATGATGTTTGAGAGTAGAGTAGAGAGCAGAGAAATGATGTCTCTTCGCTCCTATCGATTTAAGGGAAAACAGAGTAGAGAGCAGTGAAGAATCGCCTCCTCGCTCCTGTCGATTTAAGGGAACGCAGAGTAGAGAGCAGTGAAGAATCGCCTCCTCGCTTCTATCAATTGTGACCGTCAACTCTACAAGATACTCCTTGAGAATCCAAATCTGGACAACAACAATTGAGCTAGAAGGATATTGAAGCAGCAAGCATGGACTAATATGGATTGAAAGAATGTTGTGAATTGAAGAAATTTTGTATTATTTTTGTTGATTGTAAAACTGTTCAATTTGATTCACCTTATCCCCTTATTTTGTTGTTCAAGTTGAGCACATTTGACATAAATAGTGTTCAACTTGAGGGGGCGTGTTAGAATATAAGGGTGTAATTGATTTGTTAGTGAATTAGTTAGAGTTAGTGAGTTAGTTAGAGGCCCTAGTCTATATAAAGGGGTCTTAATTCATATAACAAGTGGGAATCACAAAATACTCTTGGTAAGAACATTATGCTCTTTATTGTCAATAATACATCATTCTTCATTTTCTTTTCCTAATTTTCCTCTCTAATTATACTAGTTAACGGAAACAATATCACTTAAGTGACCCTATAATTCTTTATCACTAGCCGATCACTCAAGTGATGTATTAAGTAATCTGAAAAAGATCACTCTGAGTGACCATCTGCAAAAACCAGCAACTTTGCTGGATTTTTGGAGCGGTTTATTTTATATCGGGGAGAATGAATTGGATTGGATGGTTAAGGAAGATGGAGGAGAGACTCGGTGAGATCTAGAATGGCCGGAAGAGTTGTCTGCAGGGTTGGGTGTGGGGACGCGGGAATTAGGAGAGCATGTGAGTTGGCTGATGTGGAGCTGTGAGTTGGAAGAATTTTTGCCATGTGTAGCTGATTTGGAAGCCATTTTTGCCATATATGATGACTCTGAACTAAGTTATAAAATGTTAAAAATAAAATAGGATAGAGTCATAGGCTAGTTGAAAGTTCAAGGATTGAATCCCAACGAGTCATAGTTGAGGAACTGAGCATTGGCCTTTCTTTTCTGTTTGCTCATTTCATCACGTGAATTGGTCTAATATTAGTCAGAAACATGCTAATTGCTAAATATGATATACTAATTATATTTTTAGTCCTTTAAGTTTTACATAAGACATACTTTTGGTCATTTAACTTTATAAATTATACTTTTGGTCCTAAAATTCTAACACCGTTAATATTACTAACGGAAAACGCTGACTCAACAAACTCAAGTGATGACTAATAACATTTAATTACACAAATTTTATATATTATTTAATTTACCCATATTTTAAATTTAAACTTAATAATATTTAATTACATAATTATCACTTAAGTTTATATCGTTATCACTTGAGTTTGCATTTTCCGTTAGTAAAATCAACAGTATTAGAATTATAGGACTAAAAGTATACTCTATAAAGTTAAGGGACGAAAAGTATACCTCATGTAAACTTAAAAGACTAAAAGTATACTTTAGCCTACATATTAAACATGAACAAGATCAATGTAGAATGCTGTAAAAGTAAATTATATATAAAGAATTCAAAAGAGAATTATAATCAGGCCTACACGCATCTTCATTTTCAATTTTTTATTATTATATTAATTTAATAAATGTTTGAAATTGTAAATATTTAATCTAACCCGTATAATTAGTGGTTACGACTTGAGACTAATGTTTGGCGACTCGATAATTAAAGCCCATAAATTGAAACTTTCATATTTATAAAAAACCTTTGATGAAATACAAAAATGTTTGATAATGTTCAGTGGTGAGCGGGGATTGCTCTAGAATAGAGCTAGTAATATAAAATGGGTCAGTCCGAACCGCAGGGTTGGGCGGAAAAGACCAGCATCAATATGGGTTGGCTTATAGTCAACCTAACCCATAATCTGTGGGTTGGCGTTCGTCCAACCCATTTTCTTTTCCTTTCTTATTTTCTTTAAAAAATCATTTTTTTAGACAATATAATGAAATAAAGTTTAAAAAGGATTATACCCTTAACTAAATTAAAAAAGGAAAATTGAATTGCTTTTTTGGGAAAAAACTTAATTGCTTCGTTCTGTCTTCACGGCTTTGATTTAATTATAAATAATTTAAAGACAATCAAAGGTAGATACAAGTAGCAATGGGCATGGATTATCTGTATCTCCAATGTCTAGACAAATAATTGAGGAGACTGATAAAAATTTGGGAAAATGATAAATAAATACCAGTTGAATTTGCAAAAACCCCAGAAGTCCGTCGAATTTGTAAAAAGACTTAGAAGTACCAAGGACCTATGAAGAATATACAAATTCAGATGAAATTACTTTTTTGCCCTTAGTTTTAAATAAATCATAAAAAATAAAAATACCCTCCGCGGCGGGCGGTGGCTGCGGCGGCAATGGGCGCAAGGCCGCCACCACCGGCGTGGGGGTGGGGTTTTTTTTTTCTTGGGAGTGGGGTTTTTTTTTTTGAAAAAAATTAAATTCATTGAAGTGTAAGGGGTGGGGTTTGAACCCCCCAACCCTCGCACACACATGGGACCAAGTGGTCCACCAGTTGGGCCACTTGGTTCCTTTTTTTTTTTGGGTAATAAAACGGGACTGCAAGCCCAAATAATCAGATTACACTACTTGACGCGGGTATGAAACCCCCAAATCATCCATGAACAGTAAACTACAAACAAAGGTGGGGAGAAATACAAATAGAATGAACCTCTTCCCGCATAAAACTCGATTCGCTAAGACATCTCGCACATTTATTTCCTTCACGGTATATATGTTCAAACCGTACCTCCATGAATTTCGCAAAGATCAGGCCAATTTCTTGCAGTAAGCTGCAACCTTCCTTCAGGTCCATCTTTGAGCCAAGTGGCCCAACTGGTGGACCACTTGGTCCCATGTGTGTGTGAGGGGTGGGGGGTTCGAACCCCACCCCTTACACTTCAATGAATTTAATTTTTTTCAAAAAAAAAACCCCACCCCATCGCTGGTGGGTGGCCAGTGACCGGCGGCACCAGCAAGGGTATTTTTATTTGTTATGATTTATTTAAAACTAAAGGCAAAAAAGTAATTTCACCTAATTTACATATCCCTCATAGGTCCTTGGTACTTCTAAGTCTTTTTACAAATTCGACGGACTTCTGGGGGTTTTGCAAATTCAAATGGTATTTATTTGTCATTTTCTCTAAAAAAATTTGGTTTACAGCTTATTTTAAATGATTTTATGATGTACATGTAAATATCACAAAACATAAACGTGTTAATATATTGTTCTTGCTAGATAGGACCATAGAATTTAAAACTTTTTTCTGTATCTTCTTAACTCTTGCCTTTTCTTTTCCACTTTAGTAGTGTTGAAATCCAGTCAAAACTTCTAAACTATGGTAAAATGTAAGTGTCAGGACTTTCTAGAGTTAATCTGTTCATATCGCAAAACCGCTTGCACCTCTACTCTTATATTTTCACCACTACCACCATATCAATTGAAGAAAGGAATGTAATGAATGAATGAGAGGAGGGTTTGACAATTTTACAGATTTTTAGAAAATAAAAAAGGCGCTGACCCATCATCCCAGCGGGCTGACCCATCACAGGTTCGGACAAGAAAGACCCACATCAAAACTATCCCAGTTTTCAAAACCCAACCTACCAAGTTTTACAGGTTGGGCTAGTTTGGCCCACGGGTTAAACCCGTATTACCAGATCCAGCCTAAAACCGTGGACTCAGTGTTGTGAGTAGTTACATGTTCAATGCTTCAGTCAAGGGCGAAGAATAAACAAACAGAGCTTAGTGCCAACAGTTAACAACTGTAGGCAATATACTTAGAAGAACAAAAAGAACATCATCTTAAAAAACCCAAATGATGCAAACTAACTTCGGTTCATATCATTTTTGTAGCTCCTGGAAGAGGGATATGAATGTCGACAATGAATAGCAGTCATCTTTGGCAACCAACAATGAAGGCCATATCAGTTTTCTCGGAGCTAAGGATTCCCATATTAACTACAGTTGTGGTCTGCAATTTTTTAATTTGATGTTGTCCTTGGCTAGTTGTTTGATCTGGTTTGTTTCTAACCAAATAGGTTCATCGATTTTTCAAACCGTCCGAAGGTTGGAGCGTACCAACTAATTTTTCTCATAAACCAATAAAAGTAGTTAAAGTCAATAAAATTATCCTAGAATCTAAGTAATTTCCAATATTACCTCTACTAATTCCACTAAACTCTAATATTATATTAATTATTACTCTCACCCATTACCTTTATTAATTAGGGGAATACATGGAAAAAATAATCAATACTTATTGGGAACAAGCAAGTTCCTTATAAAAAGGTTCAAATAAACTTACTAGTTGGTACCTTATAATAAGGATTAGAGGGAGTAATTTCAGACGTGACGTGAAACAGTAGCTCAAGCCTGTCGGACTTTAATATCCATTAACTATGTGTGTCAGCCTACGTATTTTACTTAAAAAAATTTAAAAAAGATTTATCAAGAATATCAGTTCGGTCAGTATCAATAGCTGATCACTTTACATTTTGTCTTATTCCATCTACTCCCTCTTATGTTTATTTGGACATCAATTAATAATGGGTTAAGGTGCAAATTGGCCAACAAGCTATTACTCCAGGAACGCCCAACAAAAAAAACTTTTAAGTGGGTCAAAATTACCAACAAACTTTTAAAAAGGTAAAGGTAGCACAAATCCGTTAGAAGAAAATTAACTCTGTTAGATGTGGCATCCACGCGTCAGCTACCTCTTCCCTCAACTGATCTTTATCTGCAACACACACAAGAATCCAGCAACACCCAAATAGTTATGGTCCGTTGAGTTCCAGGAAGCCATTTCTGGCTCAACTCTTTACCATTCCTTCGCCCATCCACAACCCACAAACGCAACCGCTCACAACCGTGAACCCGCAACTTCAGTGCTTTTTCTGGCGACCTTTTTTTTCTTTAATAAAATTTTGGGCAACTTTAATGGGAACATACCCAAAAATGAACAACATGAAATTTTCCAATGCATGTGATAGATTCGATCAAAACAGGCCACATTAATCTAATAAATAATTATTAATAACAGAACCACATAATTCTAAAAAAATAAAACGATCGATCCTATCTTCCTCTTCCTCAAGATCAAGACACTACATCGGAAGCATCAAAGCCTTCGCCGACGCCAATGAACTCTCCCCGATTCCTTCCTCCTACTATTCTATAGTTGAAGCCCGAGACGACGTCGTCGACCTCCTCACTTCCTCCTACTCTTCTATAGTTGTCTCTCCTCACCTCCAACCTCCCTCAGCTCCACGCCGATGCCGTCTCCAACTCGGCAAAGCCTGCCTCATTCCAATCGAAAGAGGTGAGAGGGCCACAATACTCGCTGTTCTTGTTCCCATTAAGGAAGCTCTTGAGCTCCACCCGCTGGGTCGAGTTCTCTTCCGGGTCGGATATGCGCCAGAGTCGGAGAAAATCGCTAGAGGTAGCGAGGAGGTCCGGCTTCTGGCACTCCTTGTCGGGAATGAAGATGGCTTTGGTGGCAGGGTAAGGGTGCTCAAAGGAGAGGTTAGGCTCGGATGGAATCTCCCCGTTAGAGTCGTCGAGCTGAACGATTTCGACCCTGTTCGGGTACTGCTCCAGCAAGCTGGCTATGGCGAAGCGGTACTTCTTTTCACGACGGACGCTCCAGTTCATGGCGTAGATGTGCCATGGTGATTCGTAGGTGTTGATCTCCGACCACTTCTGCTGCTCGTCCAGTCCGTCTTGGGTCGGGTCATTATTGCTGGATTCTTGTGTTTGTTACAGAGAAAGATCCATTAAGGGAACATGTAGCTGACATGTACCACATCTACAACAAAAGTAACGGACGTTAGAATGCTTCTAACGGATTTGTACTACCTTTACCTTTTTAAAAGTTTGTTGGTAGTTTTGGTCCACTTAAAAGTTTTTTATGTTGGGCGCTCCTGGAGTAATAGTTTGTTGGCCAATTTGTACCTTAACCCATTAATAATTATATTTGATCTTTTCACCAAGACACTTGTTTACGAATACATTACAACACATTTTTTATTTTTATTTTTGGCCAATTATAACACATTTTTTTTTATTGAATCCAGGGAGTCCAATGTATAAGAAATATGTAGTAATATATATTAGGGAAAATATCACTCAGGTCCAAGGAACATAAAAATATAAAAAAAGTCTCAATTCAAAATCACATATTTGATATTAGTTGTATTGACAATAGGAAGTACTATATTGACAACAAGAAATGCTATATATTGATAACAAAATTTAAAAACCTGGTCATTCTTAACAAAAAAAGCTAGATTCACAACAGGAAGTGCTATATTCACTACAAAATTTAAACACTTGGATTTTGTTTCATATTCAGGTCCTTAAGCGCACAGAGACCATTCACAACAGAAAAAGTTATATTCACAACAGGAAGTGCTATATTCACAACAAAATTTAAAAACCTGGATTTTGTTTCAAACTCAGATCCCTAAGCGTATAGAGACCATTCACAACAGAAAAATCTATATTCATAACAGGAAGTTCTATATTCACAACAAAATTTAAAAATCTAGATTTTGTTTCAAAATTAGGTCTCTAAGCGTATAGATGTCATTCATAACAGAAAAAACTATATTCACAACAGGAAGTGCTATATTGACTTGAGTTTCAAAATGGCTCCAAATTTTTATATTTTGTTGTCAATATAGCACTTACTGTTGCCAATATAGATTTTTCTGTTATGAATGACCTTTGTACGCTTAAAGACCTGAGCATAAAACAAAATCCAGGTGTTTAAATTTTGTTGTGAATATAACACTTCCTGTTGTAAATCTAACTTTTTCTGTTATGAATGACCATATTTTTAAATTTTGTTGTTAATATATAGCATTTTTTATTGTCAATATAGTTCTTCCTATTGTCAATACAACTAATATCAAAAAAGTTTTTAAAGATTTTTTTTTTTTATATATGTTTTTATGTTCCATAAGATGTGAGTGATATTTTCCCAATTTATTTCTTGATTGAAGAGATGACAATCGGCAGAGGAAAGAGTTAGAAGTTGCAGCACCATCAATCATATCGTCTCTCTGGTGAGATTGAAATGAAGGACATTGTTTATTATATAAAAAATGAAGAATTCTTTGACAAATTTTATGAGGCCAAGAGACACATAGGTAGGATTAATTAATATAAACAAAAGCAAAAAATGACATCTAGAAACCCTTTTCTTTTTTTTTAAAAAAAAAAAATCATTAATTACGTAGGATACTAGTAGCTGATAAAAGATTATGGGATTTGAATGATATGGTTTGGCGTTGAGTTGAATGGTTTCTTTGTTGATCTTATTTATTTGAAATATTTATATTATTGATAATTATATTTATCATATCATTAGTAGTGAATCCCATTATTATAAAATTACATGAGATAACAATTTAAGGTATACCTATGTTAAGCTAAGCATGGGTTTGTATTCTTTTTGGGTTAAATACATGGGTTAGTATTTTTTTTTGGGTAATACATGGGTTACTGCTTAGTATGTTAATTTCAATAATTACAATCTCCTGAAAGGTGTAATACTCCCTCAGTTTTAAAACATGTGTGAATATAAATATGAACATAGACAAATTTCTTCAGAATTTATTTAAATAAAATTAATAGGTTAACCGTACCAATTAAATAGTTATGGGCTAAAAAGTGTAAATATAGAAGAGTATTAGAGACGAATAATACAGAGTAGAAGTCACTTAAAATTTGCGACACCAATGTTGACTAAAAAATAGTATTAATTTATTATTAAGGTGCAAAAATACACATATATGTTTTAGTCAGAGGAGCACCTAGTGATAAGTTTTTTTTTTTGAGGTATAAAAGTGACTATGTGGTTACAAAATATATACAAAAAATCGTTTGACCATTAAATTTGACTTTTTTTTTTTTTTTTTTTTCTGATTGGACAATGACATAACTTTCAAAGGTGCAAAAATACACATGTGGTTTGGCTAAAAAAGTACCCATCACCAAGTGTTTTTTCAATTTTTTTATTTTTTATTTTGATTTCTTATTAACTTATTCATATTAATTAAATAATTTTTTTAATATTAAATAAATAAAAAATTCATTATTATTTTTTAATAATAATAATAATATAATCTTAAAATATAAACTGAATCTTAATACATAATACATAATAATATTAACTTAATTTGAATCTTTTTTTAATTGAATTCAGAAAAAGAAAAAATACAATTATCTTAAATAACAAAATAGTTGTTATGCTCAATATATTTAGTTTGGTCTGTATTTGTATTCATTCTGTTCTTTATTCAAGTAGTTTTTTCTTTGTAAAATTACGTAAAGCCTATGCTTAATGCTTACTCTAAAACTTTTTGTTTCCACCATAGTGATATTGTTTTTTTCTCTTTTCATCTTCGGAAATCCGAGACATGAAGAATAAAAGATCATATTTTTTATTCTGTTGTTTTCTGTGGTTTCCTTGCCTTGATTTTGAAATATTCATGTTATTCATTTTTCATCTCTATTTTTAAAATATTTTTATTATTCATTTTTCATCTTCCAATATAAAATTATAATAAACATATTAATTAGAAATAAAAACGAAATATAAATAAATTAGAAATCGATATTTATATTCTATTTTCAATATTTCAAAAATGAACAAGAAATATATAAAATAATTATATAATTATATTCTATTTAGATTAATTATATTATATAATAATAATAATAATAAATATTGTTAATAAAAAAATTCAAACAAAGAAAAGAAACAAAAAAAGCTACATCATCGTTCAATTAGCAAAAAAAAAAAGTCAAACTAATGGTCAAATAATATTTTTGTACCTAAAAAATAGTTGGTGTTAAGGGTTCTTTTCACCAAATTACATGTGTATTTTTACACATTTGAAAGCCACGTCATTGTCCAATTAGTAAACCCCTATTTTTTTCCCTGTTATTCCGCTGGATCTCCATTGTCTCACTTCTGCAGTGTCAGACCGTACACCTATTTAAGGCAGAAGCTAACTGGGGCCCGAATGAGCAAAAGGAGATTGCAGAATTAGTCTACCAACTGGTCACCACGAAGGCTTAAGATCATGCGATTTCCCTTAACAACATGCATCAAAACGGAAAACAATAAAACATGAATTATTAGGAGTTCAGATGAACCTATAATGACATAAAAGTATTTATCCATCCAGATGTTATTGACGAAGATCCTTGAGATTTCCTGTTTTTCAATTGAAGTCTTGGGATTTAACCGTTCTGGGCATATGCTTCCTTCGTAGCACATCTCTTCTTTCTTGCCACCATGGTAAATAATAGCAGTGAGTGTTGGAGCAAACCTATATACAAGTAATGAAAATATAAGATTCTACTACAAAACCATGACAAACATAATTGAATGGAAAACAAATTCTACATATAACATTACCGGAGAAATTTCACTCATCCAGTTAGAAAGGGTTGATAAAGGAAAGAACTAATAAGGAGCAGAAAGAGCTCATACCTCTGTTGATATGTGGAAAGTTGAAGCAATAATCAAATAGCAAAAGATAATCAGTCAAATTTTAAGGCATGCTTAATCTATACATAACAGCAAAAGGCAATAATTGGTGCTTTTCACACTACTAGAAAAATGTTAAATAGCGACGGATTTTGCGACGGAATTTTTCTGTCGCAAATTCCCTTCAATTTCCGTCGCAAAAAATTCAATTTGCGACGGACTCGACTGTAACAGAAAGTAGCATTCAATATTTCTATTTCTCATTTTCTTATTCTTCTTTGTTACTTCATGGCAACCATTTAAAAACTACCAAAAAAAAAAAAATTGGTCTTCTATTATCACCATTGGATTACTTGTCAGATTATTTATTGACTATGTCTAAAGGTTTAATCTTTTGCTAGAAGTATCCCAACAAACAACTATATTTCTGGGTAACAGAGGATACGTGAGATAACAATGTAAAGGACCTTATAGATTGATTTCTCTTCATTCCACAGTATATTCAAAAAGCTACATTGCTACATTTCTCTTCATTCCAGTATCAACAGTTGACAAAAGCTACCTCGCTTCCATAAATGCTTTTACAACACAGTTTTCCACCGAAAATGAACAGATGACAGAGGAAAAAAGATTATGCACTTGTTCATAAACAGATCTTTGAATGCATGAGAAAAACAAAAAGAGTTTGCAAATCCATAGTTATCATGATAGATTTCAATATGCTTGAACATTGGTATTCCATATCCATTTTTGGTGAGTAGACACAAATAACAAACAGAGATTAAGCCCAAACATGAAGAACATAGAAAAAGAAAACTCATATGTAGACTTAAGAGCACACCATTTCGGGTGAAGCAGTGAGTCTATGGAAGAAAAACAGAGGTAAAGCATCTCATATATCTATGTTTGGCTTAGTCCCAACGACGAAGAACAATAGGCAGTAAACATACAAAAACAAAAAGATCATCAAAGAGAAGTACCGACGTACCGTAATGATGCCTTGGCTTCTATCCGTTGCAATTTCAAAGAACACAAAAGAGGGACATGATTGTCGGTGAAGAATGGCATAATTGTTCGATGGACGGACAAAGGAGTCGTAGTTAAGGGTGAAGCAACTTTCTGATTTTCTCCTTGCATAATATGGTGTGTGTTCTCTTTCATCTCTACCACAATAGCTTGCAATTCTTTTTTGACTGACATGGGGTTGGGAAATTGTGTCAGGTGCAACCTTAACTAGCACACTACTACTTGCAAAATGACAGGAAGCCACATGGCAAATGAACGACTTGTAGGTGGAGCCGTTATTGTTGTAAGGAGCAGCAATGCAAGACACATAAGAGGCAATGAATAGTGAATGGCTGAAAATTGATGATGATATTGATGATGATGATTTATTGATTCTTGACATTTTCCTGCTGACTCTCATGAATGCCTCTTTTAATGTTCTAAGGGCCTATTTGATATTGGGAAGATTTGACGAGGGAAAAGAATTTAGAGGAGAAAAAAAAAGAGAAAATATTTTGAGAGATAAGGAAAGATGAGTTGTTTCGTGATAAATATGTTTACATTCTAATAATTATTTTAGATTACTAATAGTGTCATATGTATGAATTGGAGGTTTTTATCATGAATGTGTGTTTTCACTCTAACCCATTTTTAAAAATTCTTGTCCAATGGATTTAACAAACTCATTTAAATTGAGGAGAAAGAAAGTTGAAATTAATAAAATGATCCTTTAAAAGGTATATAAATTTTTTTTATCATATAGAAGTGAGCTAACAGGTTTTTTTATATTCATAAATTAAAATAAAATAATAATTCTGATATTAAAATTGTAAAAGAAGGGAAAAACATTTGAAATCCACGAGCTTGCCCTTTGGCCTTCTCCCTTCACACTTGATCTTACAGCGTGTGTTTGGTTCAATAGAGGGGAGGATGCCCCTCCCTATTTTGAACCAAATACCAATATTTCCTATCCACACCTCCCCTCACCCCACCTAGCATTCCTTTGGCTGAGTAATAATGGCGAAGAGGAAGGCACTCGAAGCATGCTTGACTTGCCCTCTTTGTTGTAAGTTGTTGGAGGATGCTACTACCATCACTCTTTGCCTCCATACCTGTACGTTTTTCTACTCTTTCTTGCTTCTTCCTATTCTCTTTCGTCTTTGTTTCTTCTCGCGTCCTCTATTCGCTTTCTGTGGCTTTGATTTCTCTTCTTGATTGAAATTTTCTATTACCAGTCTCTTTCGTTTATGGGTATTTCTGTTTCTCCGTGACCCTGATCGGTACGGTATCTTCGTGATCTTCTGCTCGACGATCTACTTCATTTACATTTACATAAGCATTTTGTGACTTCATATTTGTTTGACTTTGGAAGAAAGGAGACATTTTTATTGTGTTAGTTCAATTTCCTTTCAATGTAAGAGCTCATTTTCTACTTTTAAGCTTAGATGGAACCCAGGTGACAGTATGATTGACATCCCCTTCAAACCACTTTTTATAACTCAGTGACTTTCTGAGACTTTTCTGATGAAAACGATCTTGTTGATACAGGGGAATTAATTTTTGTCATCGTTACAGTATTAGACTTATAGCACGTCTTTGTTTTCCCATGCTTTCAAACATCGTCATAGTAAACTCAAAGCAATCTTATTTAGCTTTCATTCTAAAGGGTGGTGTTTGAAAACTCTTACATGTATTTTGATGCAGAGAAAATTAGACAACAAAACAAAAAAAATACGGGTAAACTCTCAAAAATAGTAAATATTTTGACCATTTTTAAAAGTTTTTCTTCTTAATATTCTCTCCCTCTTCCTCTGTTCTGTCCATCCAAACATAGCCTAATAGAACACAAGGTAGCAGTGCAGGACATTATTGTGCAGTGTGTTAAGGAAGCGATGCTGTTTCTGTAAGATTTCATATGATATATATATGTGACATTTAATGAAATATAGATACATTCGTCTTTGAATAATCTTTTGACTCATTCTATGTCTTTAGCGAAATATACTGACATTGAACTCTGCATCAGTCTGCAGGAGGTGCATAAAAGAGAAACTCTTGGATGAGAAGTCAGGTAGCTGTCCAGTATGCAATATTGATTTAGGCTCTTTTCCACAGAAAAAACTCAGGTATGCTTGTTTTTTCTAATTTAGTGTTAGAAAACATATGATGGCTTGGGAATACTTTGAATTAAATCATTGAATAAAACAAACATGGTACTAATTATGGCTGCCTAGTTATAGAAACATTTCCTCTCCCCTTACTCACTGTTATTAGTTTATAGGAGTAAATTACTGTTTGTAATATGTATAAATTGATATTTTCTTTTAATGAAAACTTGATAGGTGAGCTTATTGCAATTTACAGGCTCTAAATAATGAATTTTACTAGTACTATTCATTGTTTGTAAATTGTTAATGCGATTTGTCATAAATTTTATATTGAATATTGATTGGCTTTGGCACTTCTCCCAAATATTTTGAAAAATGGGCACAAAAATGGGTTTGAGAAAGGAGGTGGATTCTAGGTCTAAAAAATAAAAATTAAAAAATGTTTTCTAGATTTGTGTTGTAGAGACAACGGGTCTAAAAAATATGTTTTAGACCGGTTATTTTATGAAGTTTTAAAAGTTTTTTAATATTTACAAAAATGCCATCAGTTACGTTTTGTACACCTTATGGACCTTATGCAAGCAGTCTAAAATGTATAGTTAAGCTAACATATGTAGTATTAATGTGTGCTTTAAGGATATATCTTACTCGTGCATTTTCTCTTGCTTATTTTTATTCATAGAAGCATGAAGCATTTAATCTAAATTAGTGGCGAAGACTGATGTTTGTATCGTAACTATGTGTGATATCTTCTAAGTTAGATGGACGCCTTCTTCAATCCCTAGGATTATATTGCTTTTCCTTTTGTTCAACATGTATTCTAAACTTTGAATAACTTTGTTTTGATGATTTTTTATATAATACATGTACAAATAATCATGTGTGCTTAATGATAAAATTCAGGCCAGATTGCAATTTGCAAAATATCAGGGCCAATATATTCCCCATCAAGGTTGCTGGTCTACATTTATGCAATTTTTCTGTTGAAGAACCCACAGGGCAAACCTTTGATGGTGTGGTCGGGATGGGTGCTCCAAGTACAAGACGACATAGCCCAATTGGTATGACGGTTACAGGGTGTATTGATTGTTTAACCTAGATATCATTTTCGAGTTGTTCAACTTTTTTATGAGTTTTTACCAAACTTCATATTTATTTATATTCTAGTTGTGGCTTGCCCCCAGATATATAATCCGGGTTAATTCGCTTCGAAACTATCTGTTCTTGTTCATGATTGTTTGGATGTCTTTTGCATCAACATCTGGGTTTACATGTTTTAGCATCGGGTTCCCCCAATCTGGATTATCCTTGTTCTAGTGTAGAACACAAATGTCTAACCTCGAGGGATTAGTTGATGATTCGTATCGGATCAGAGGATTCCCAACGGTAACTATAGGAAGGTACCGAAAGGAATGTCAATATATTCTCACAGATATATTTTCCAGTCTTCATCCACACGATTCAACACTTCACTGGGGTCCCAGATATATTTGCCAGTTCATTCGCCTGGCTCAACTTCCACTGGTATCCCTATAAAACGCAGTACAACCGCTCTG
Source organism: Acacia pycnantha (assembly GCA_025563575.1). Classification (NCBI taxonomy): domain Eukaryota; kingdom Viridiplantae; phylum Streptophyta; class Magnoliopsida; order Fabales; family Fabaceae; genus Acacia; species Acacia pycnantha. The sequence goes on from JAMWYP010000114.1 coordinate 467,411, forward strand.
CCCAATTAGATTTTTCCTCCACCATTCGCTTTTTCAATCCCTCCACAATGACTTTGTTAGCAGCCTCGACTTGCCTGTTGGATTGCGGATGCTCCACAGAGGCAAAGTGTTGCTTGGTGTGGAAGTCAGATACCATCTTTTGGAAACCCTTATCAATAAATTGGGTTCCGTTATTCGTGACTATCTCTGCCGGGATCCTGAATCGGGATATAATGTTTCTTTGAAGGAACTTCTACACTCGAGCTGAGGTAATTGTTGCCACTGGTTCCGCCTCTATCCACTTAGTAAAATAATCCACGACTACTATTAGCCATCGCAGCTGTCCCAGGGCTGCTTTAAATGGACACAATAAATCCATGCCTCATTTGAAGAATGACCACGAAGTCGAGATAGATTTTAACTCGGATGGGGTAGACCGTATTATCTTAGCATGCTTTTGGCAACTATCGCATTTCTGGACATGGTCCTTAGAATCTGCCGTCATTGTAGGCCAATAATAGCCAGCTCGCAGAGCCTTCCGAGCTAACGCCTTTGCGCCCATATGTTGTCCGTTGATTCCTTCATGAATCTCAGTTAAAACATACTCGGCTTCTTCTAAATTTAGACATTTTAGCATCGGAGAGTGCAGTCCTTTTCGATACAGCTGACCATCCACTATTCAATACACTGCCGCCTTCTTTATCAGCTTCTTTGCCTCAATCGAGTTATCGGGGAAAGCTCCCCTCTCTAGATAGTCAGCAATTGGCTTTCTCCAATCGCCAGATTCCAAGATGACCATCACATAACTCGGCTCCAACAAACTCTGCTGGATCACTGTTCTGTGATTACTTGGGCTCTTAGTACTTGCCAACTTGGACAAAATATCCGCCCTGGTATTTTCTCCTCTTAGAATATGCAGCACAGTGACCTCTTCAAAGTTCGCCGTTATTTCTTTCACCTTTTCTAGGTATTTAATCATTAAAGGACCCTTGGCTTGATACGTCCCTTCTATCTGAGCTGCTACAGGCTGGGATTCGATAGACACGTGTACTTTCTTAGCCCCATTTTCCCTAGCCTGAAGGAGTCCGGCTATCAAGGCCTTATACTCGGCTTGGTTATTGGAATTTGGGAAGTTGAGTCGGAGAGAGTGCTCAATAGGAGGCTTTCTACAATGATTCTGGCTCCACTCCCCTTGGGATTTGATGAGTCGTCCATGAACACCTTCCAAGCCCCTGCATTCCTCGTTACTTCCATGTCCGTCGGGGTTAATTCCATCAAGAAATCCACCAATGCCTGTGACTTGATGGCGTGCGGAGCTTCATATGTGATGTCGAATTCAGATAATTCAATCGCCCAGCTTATTATTCTACCCGCCAGATCTGGCTTATGGAGCACTTGCTGAATTGGCTGATTGGTCCTGACTGCGATTGGGTGAGCGTGAAAGTGTGGGCGGAGTTGTCTTGCCGTGGTAAATAAGTTGCTTTGCTGCCAAATCCCGGCAATGTGCCGCAATCCGAACTTCGTCTACCAGATCTAACTCAACTGCAATTGCATCATTGTTTTCCTCTTTATTCTGAAGGGCTATGACCTTTCGCCAAGATGCTTCTCCAATCTCAACCGGGATCATGGCTTCACATCCATATGTTAATCTGAAAGGTGTTTCTCCCGTTGTTGATTGGACACTTGTTCGGTATCCCCATAAGACGTAAGGTAATTGATCTACCTAGCTAGACGTAGCATCTTCCATCCGCTTTTTCAATCCGTCATCTATGACTTTGTTCGCTGCTTCAGCTTGCCCATTAGATTGCGGATGTTCCACAGACGCGAAGTGCTGTTGAATATGGAAGTCAGACACCAGCTTTTGAAAGCCCTTGTCAATGAACTGGGTTCCATTATCCGTGACGATCTCGGCTGGTATTCCAAACCGTGATATAATGTTCTTCTGTAAGAACTTCTGCACCCTAGCCGATGTGATTGTCGCGATAGGTTCTACCTCAATCCACTTTGTGAAGTAATTGACTGCCACAATGAGCCATCGCAATTGTCCACCGGCTCGTTTGAACGGTCCTAGCAGGTCCATTCCTTATTTAAAAAATGGCCATGGTGCTGAAATTACCTGAAGTCGGGCTGGAGGTGACTTGATGGTGTTAGCATGTTTCTGGTAGCTGTCGCATTTTTGAACATGATCTTTAGCATCTACGGCCATGGTGGGCCAGAAATAACCAGCCCGCACTGCTTTTCTAGCTAAAGCTTTAGCTCCCATGTGATGACCATTGATTCCTTCGTGAATCTCGGTAAGGACATATCGGGCTTCATTTGTCTCGAGGCACTTCATCATTGGGGAGTGCAGCCCTTTTCGATATAACTGGTCATTAACGAGTGTATACGAAGCAGCTGTTCTCATGAGCTTTTTCGCTTCTAACGGTTCATCAGGGAGGACTCCTCTTTCTAGATAATATGCAATGGGTTTTCTCCAGTCACTGGTCTCAGAAATGACCATTACACAACTTGGCTCCAACAGGCTTTGCTGAACAATAGTACGGTGATTTCCTGGGCTCTTTGTACTTGCCAATTTTGACAAAACGTCAGCACTTACATTGTCTCCTCTTGGAATGTGCGCAACGGTTACCTCGTCAAACTACATGATGAGTTCCTTAACTTTTCCCAGGTATTTAATCATTAACGGCCCTTTAGCCTGGTAAGTGCCATTAATCTGGGAAGCTACCAACTGAGAGTCCGTGGAAACATGCACTCGACGAGCTCCGCTTTCCTTGCCTGAAGCAAGCCAGCAATCAAAGCCTCATACTCAGCCTGGTTATTCGACGTTGAAAAGTTGAAGCGCAAGGATAACTCCAATGAAATGCCCTCGGGACTTTCCACAATAACTCATGCTCCGCTTCCTTTAACATTTGACGAGCCATCAACAAACAAATTCCAAGTATCCTGGGCCTCGCCTCCCTTTATCGGGGTTAATTCCATGACAAAATCCGCCAATGCCTGAGACTTAATAGCATGCCGAGCTTCGTAACTGATATCAAACTCAGATAACTCGATCGCCCAACTTACCATTCACCCGGCTAAATATGGCTTATGGAGAATCTGCCAGATTAGTTGGTTCGTGCGGACAATAATAGGGTGACTTTGGAAATATGGACGTAGCCGCCTGGCTGCTACAAGTAAGGCGAATGCCATCTTCTCCACCCTTTGGTAGCGTAACTCAGAACCTTGCAAAGCTCTACTCACAAAATACACCGGGCTCTGGCCGTCCTTGGTCTCTCTAACCAACACGGCGCTTACCGCCTCGCTGCCCACTGATAAGTATAAAATCAAGCTTTCTCCTGCCTCGGGTCTGGTCAACACCGGTGGTGTGGATAAGCATTGTTTGACCTTTTCGAAAGCCGTCTCACATTCCTTGTTCCACCCGCTAGACGCCTCTTTCTTCAACAACTTGAAAAAAGGGAGAGAATTTTCTGCTGACTTGGGCAAAAAACGAGTTAATGCTGCTAAACGCCCAATCAACTGTTGAACCTATTTTTTACTCCGTGGGCGCTCCATGTCTAACACGACCTAAAATTTGTCTGGGTTCACTTCTATGCCTCTATTTTTGAGCAAGAAACCAAGGAACTTTCCAGCTGGCACCCCAAATGCACACTTTGCTGGGTTGAGCCGAATCTTGTATCCCCTCAGCTTATCAAACGTTTGCCTAAGATCTTTGACATGATTAGCTCCTCTTAAGGACTTGACAATCATATCGTCTATGTACACCTCCATGTTTTTCCCCAACTGGTCTACAAATACCCGGTTCATCATTCTTTGATAAGTGGATCCTGCATTCTTTAACCCAAAAGGCATCACGTTATAACAATAGTTAGCCCTCTCAGTAATGAATGTGGTCTTCGCTTGATCCTCCGGGTGCATAGCGATCTGGTTGTACCTAGAGTATGCATCCATAAATGACAATAGTTGGAAGCCGGAAGAACTGTCAACCAATTGGTCAATACTGGGTATTGGGAAGGAGTCCTTTGGGCACACCTTGTTCAGGTCTTTATAATCAGTGCAGACCCTCCATTTTCCATTAGGTTTCTTGACCAGGACGACATTTGATAGCCACGTGGTATATTGTATTTCCGGATGAACCCAGCCTCCAATAGTTCCGCAACATGTGTTTCCAAGGCTTTTCGCCTGTCCTCACCGAGCTTCCTCTTCTTCTGGGATACCGGGGTAGATCCCGGTTTAATTGCGAGTTGATGGCAGCAAAAATTTGGATCGATTCCGGGTATCTCCGATGGATGCCACGCAAACACATCTTTATTGTCCTTCAGGAACTTTTCAAGCTCTTCTCGTATCTCGGGATCGAGTGTCTTGCCAATTTTTGTAACCTGCCCCAGCTCCGTCCCAAGGACGACATTAGGCTCGGTCTTCTTCATTTTTTCCTCCTCGCACAATCCAACTCTATCAAGTTTACTGCCTTGCCTGCTGGATTCACCTCGGGGACTTTGCTTGTCCCGGCCCGTAATGAGCGAGTTAGATCACTCTTGGCCTCCTTGACCGTATTGAAGAAGCATTGCCAGGATTCCTTTTGATCCCCCTTCACGGTTACGACCTTGTTCACCTTGTTGACCATTTTCAACTACTGATGCTTAGATGATACCAACATATCTCAATTGTGAATAGTTGGTCGGCCCAGGATTATATTGTATGAAGACGGGAAATCCGCCACTACAAACCGGACTCTTTCCGACTTGAAAGCCTGCTTGTCTCCCAAAGTTAGCTTGAGATCAACATAACCCTTTGGATGAGTATCCTGTCTATTGAAGCCGGTCAGAGTTGTTTTGTATGGTTTCAACACGTCCGAGTCAAAGTTCATTCGCTTGAACGTGTCCCAAAGTATGATGTCCACAAAGATCTTCTTGACCCAGCAATTCACCATGGTGCCCGTAACCACCAACCCGTCATGGTGCCCTGGGGCGACATCCTCTAAATCTTTGTCAGTAAAGCACAGGACGGGGGATTTGGGCTTGCCCGAGTCTTCTTTGAACTTTGGGCTGTCTCGAATCGACAATACCTCTCCGAGGTACTTCCGCCGCTGGCTGGTTGAGTCTCCTCCGCCACCGAAACCTCCACTAATGACGTTACAATCATATTTGGCTTCAGGAAACTCATCCTCATCGTCCTCGGCTTTCTTCTTCAGGTCCCTTCTTTTTTCTGAGGGTGGGCTCTTACTTCGGTTTTCACCCTGCCTCTTATTGCCCTGGTTTCCCTGGGTTTGGATAACGTACCTCCAGAGTTTCCCTTCACGGACAAACTTCTCCACCGCATCCTTCAGATCCCAACATTGTTCGGTCGTGTGGCCATGTTGATCATGAAACTCACAAAACCGAGTCTTGTCCGTAGTGGCTCTTCTACCAAGGGGCCGAGGTCGTTCCACCTTCTTTATTTTGGTTGCGCATACTTCCTTCCACAGCTTGGCCTAGGACACCTTCAACGGTGTGTATTTTTCATACTTGGTATCAACCCTACCATCCCGGGATTTGCTGCTGGTGTCATGAATACGACTTTGTGTGCCCATGGTTCCTCCAAACCGCAGCTTCCCGGGAACTTGAAGGCAGATTGCCTTTGTTCTGGATGAACGCCCACCACAAATTCAAATCCGGAGACTTCGCTCCCAACCCGTCTAGCCTTTCAGAAAGTGAAGAAGCGGCCGTGGTGAAGCTAACGGAGCTCTCCAGTACCCTTGAATCACTAATGGACCTCGCCGACCATATCCCCACCCCCTTAGTTAGACGACGCGCACCAAGGAGTATGGGATTATATATTTATGTATTCCTGTGGTCACAGAAAATGCCTTTGCTTTCACTAACGACATTCTTCTTTCTGCCATGTAGGACAACAGATGGGAAAGCCTGAATTTTTTGGGGTCTTTGACGAAGTTTCGACAAATCCTGAGGATACTCCAACTCTCCCACTTGCGAATGATCCTACTGTGGGCAGCCAACCTACTGTCCCGGAGGAAGCTGCTACTACCAGGGTTCCCCGCAAACGCTCCGCGCCCAGAGGTGGATCAAAGCGCGAAGAGAAAAGAGCAAAGAAGTCCAAAGACAAGAAGGTTGCAGAAGAGACACCTACTCTTACCCCTGCACCGGCGTCGCTAACTCCTTCATACCCGTCCACATTTTCTACGCCTCATAATCACGCCACCATGTCTGGAGGGGCTCTCTGGTCAAATGGGATGACCCAAGCAATTAGAGATCTTATGCGTCCCCCTGCTCAGCTTTACTCTCCTTCAGAGCCTACCAAGAAAGAGAAGCTTCAGCTGGCCGACATTGAGCTGCAGAACCATAGGGCCGCCTCCCTAATACGGCCTTACGCTGCGCTTAGAATCCAGAATGCTGTTAGGTTGAAATCTTTGAACGATGTAACCAAACAATTGTCCACGATGGCCGGCATTCTTGAAGGAGTGAGGAAAGAAAGGAGCGATCTCCGAGCTGAGCTGGAGGCCTTGAAGAGCAATGCCAATCTGACGAAGGTCATGGAGGAGAGGGACCGAGCTCAAGGAGAGTTGTAGGCATCTAGGGCCGAGCAAGAAAAGCTGCACCGAGAAGTGATTTCTCTCAACGGGAAGCTTGTTATAGCAGTGGAAGAAATTGCTGTGGTCGAAACCAAGTTGACTGCGACGCAGACTGACTTGACTACAGCCCGAGCCGACTTGTCTGTCAAGCAAACTGACTTGACCGCAGCCCAAGCCGACTTGCATCGCCTAGAAGATCTCCATCGGCGGGATGTGCTATTATTGGAGAAGATGACCTCGGATAACGATCACCTGAATGGCGTTCTCAGAGAGAAAGATGCGGAGCTTATTAACGCCAAATCCAAGGTTGTGAAATATGGCCAAGCCGCTCGACAGTCTTTTGAGAATGTTGTTTCTCAAATCCGGGTCCTGAATCCCGATACCACTCTAAACACAACCGGGTTGAATCTCCTGGCTTATGTTAGCGATAAGGGGAAACTGATTCCTCCTGGGGCTGAGGAAAGTGAAGACGAGCAACCTTCTCCGTCGGCACCGAGACGCAATCCCAGCTTTAACCGTTTATAGTTGCTTGGTACTTGTTGAAGGACTTTTTGTTTGTCCTGCTTTGTATGTTCCTGGCCGTAGGCCATAACTCTCTGCATATAAGTTGTTACTCGCATGGATAACTATTGTTTTCCATACACGCTTTTCACTTTATTAGGAATGTAGCATCGAGCTCTATATGTTAATTTTAATATCACGAACCCCCGTATGCATGTCCATTGCATGATTTTTAACAACTATACTTGCTTTTCATGAATTGAACAGCGAGTACCTTGACTACGATGCTCAAAGATGAGCTTTATTGCTCAGAATTCAAACATACTTTAATTTGTTCATGATTTTGGGAAACGGGTTTCGCTACCCTGTCTTCTACATGCTTTATTGGGACGTGATTCTCGAAACCGGGTTTAATTACCCTGGATTCATCACGTTTAAGTTACACATGATTTTGGAAACCGGGTTTCAATACCCTGACTTCTTCATGTTTATGTCGGACATGATTTTGGAGGACGGGTTTCATTACCCTGCCCTCTACACGTTTGAATGGGACATGATTTTCGAAACCGGGTTTAATTACCCTGAATTCCTAATGTTTAGATTATACATGATTTCGGAGGACGAGTTTCATTACCCCGCCCTCTACATGTTTTGTCTTTACATGATTTCTGAAAACGGATCTTATTACCCTGAATTCATCATGTAAAAATTGTACATGATTTTGGAGGGCGGGTTTCATTACCCTGCCCTCTACATGCTTTATTTGGACATGATTTTTGAAAACGGATTTCATTACCCTGAATTCATCACGTTTAAGCTACACATGATTTTGGAGGACGGGTTTCATTACCCTTCCCTCTACATGTTTTATTTGGACATGATTTCTGAAAACGGGTTTCATTACCCTGAATTCATCATGTTTGAATTACACATGATTTTGGAGGACGGGTTTCATTACCCTGCCCTCTACATGTTTTATTTGGACATGATTTCTGAAAACGGGTTTCATTACCCTGAATTTATCATGTTTGAATTACACATGACCTTGGAAGCCGGATTTCGATATCCTGACTTATGCGTGTTTTATCATCAAAAGGCGGACAACAGTTTAGCTTGTAGAAATTGGGCCACGCAACCCTTTCGTTCATGGATTCATAATTATAAAACGTCTTACAAGAGAAAAATTAACATGTCGGCTTCCTACGAGCAATTCCATTACATGACTTTTCATTGATGTCACCCTCACCCAAGCTCTAGGCTTCAACTATAGTAAGCCTTCAGCTTGTCTGCATTCCAGGTTCGCTTCACAGCTTTCTTCTGCAACGTCTCCAACTTGTAAGCTCCTTTCTTGAGATTCTCAGTAATTCGGTAAGGGCCTTCCCAGTTGGGAGCGAGCTTTCCCTCTGTGGCATTTTTGTTGCCAATGTCAGCTCTCCGAAGGACGAGGCTCCCCTTGTCAAAAGACCGAGGTCGCACTTTCCTGTTATATCGGGTTGAGATAAGTTGCTTAGCTGCCAAATCCCGACAATACGCCGTGATTCGAACTTCATCCACCAGATCTAGCTCAACCGTGATTGCACCATTGTTCTCCTCTTCATTTTGAAGGGCTGTGACCTTTCGCCAAGATGACTCTCCAATTTCAACAGGGATCATGGCTTCACACCCGTATGTTAACTTGAAAGGTGTTTCTCCCGTTGATGATTGGACACTTGTCCGGTATCCCCACAAGACATAAGGCAGTTGGTCTACCCAACTAGACGTAGCATCTTCCATCCTCTTTTTCAGTCCGTCCACTATGACTTTATTGGCAGCTTTAGCTTGTCCATTAGATTGTGGATGCTCCACAGACGCGAAGTGCTGTTGTATGTGGAAATCAGATACCAACTTTTGAAAGCCCTTGTCAATAAACTGGGTTCCGTTATCCGTGACGATCTCGGCTGGTATGTCAAACCGCGATATAATGTTCTTCTGTAAGAACTTCTGCACCCTAGCCGATGTGATCGTTGCGACCGGTTCTACCTCAATCCACTTTGTGAAGTAATCGACTGCCACAATGAGCCATCGCAATTGTCCAGCAGCTCGCTTGAACGGTCCTAGCAAGTCCATTCCCCACTTAAAAAATGGCCATGGCGCTGAAATTACATGAAGTTGGGCTGGAGATGACTTGATGGTGTTAGCATGCTTCTGGTAGCTGTCACATTTTTGAACATGATCTTTAGCATCTGCTGCCATGGTGGGCCAAAAATACCCAGCCCGCACTGCTTTTCTAGCTAAGGCTTTAGCTCCCATGTGATGACCATTGATTCCTTCATGAATCTCGGTAAGGACATATCGGGCTTCATTTGCCGCGAGGCATTTCATCATTGGAGAATGCAACCCTTTTCGATATAACTGGTCATTAATGAGTGTGTACGAAGTTGCTGTTCTCATGAGCTTTTTCGCTTCTAGCGGCTCATCAGGGAGGACTCCTCTTTCCAGATAATCCGCAATGGGTTTTCTCCAGTCATTGGTCTCGAAATGACCATTACACAACTCGGCTCCAGAAGGCTTTGTTGAACAATAGTACGGTGATTTCCTGGGCTCTTTGTACTTGCCAACTTTGACAAAACATTAGCCCTTACATTGTCTCCTCTTGGAATGTGCGCAATGGTTACTTCGTCAAACTCCATGATGATTTCCTTCACTTTCCCCAGGTATTTAATCATTAACGGCCCTTTAGCCTGGTAAGTCCCATTGATCTGGGATGCTACCAACTGAGAGTCAGTGGAAACATGCACTCGACAAGCTCTGCTTTCCTTAGCTTGAAGCAAGCCAGCAATCAAAGCCTCATACTCAGCCTGGTTATTTGAAGTCGAAAAGTTGAAGCGCAAGGATAATTCCAATGAAATGCCCTCGGGACTTTCAACAATAATTCCTGCTCCGCTTCCTTTAACATTGGACGAGCCATCGACAAACGATTCAGGTATCCTGGACCTCGCCTCCCTTTACCGGGGTTAACTCCATGACAAAATCCGCTAATGCCTGGGACTTAATAGCATGCCGAGCTTCGTAGCTGATATCAAACTCAGATAACTCGATAGCTCAACTTACCATTCACTCGGCTAAATCCGGCTTATGGAGAATGTGCCGGATTGGCTGGTTCGTACGGACAATAATAGGATGACTTTGGAAATACGGACGAAGCCGCCTTGCTGCTACAAGTAAAGCAAACGCCATCTTCTCCACCCTTTGGTAGCGTAACTCTGAACCTTGCAAGGCTCTACTCACAAAGTACACCGGGCTCTGGCCGTCCATGGTTTCTCTAACCAACACGGCGCTTACCGCCTCATTGCCCACTGATAGGTACAATATCAAGCTCTCTCCTGTCTCGGGTCTGGTCAACACCGGTGGTGCCGATAAGCATTGTTTGATTTTTTCGAAAGCCGCCTCACATTCCGCGTTCCACCCGTTAGATGCCTCTTTCTTCAGCAGCTTGAAAAAAGGGAGTGAGTTTTCTGCTGACTTTGACAAAAAACGAGTTAATGTTGCTAAACGCCCAGTCAGCTGTTGAACCTCTTTTTTACTCCGTGGGGACTCCATGTCCAATACGTCCTGACATTTGTCCGGGTTCACTTCTATGCCTCTATTTGTAAGCAAGAACCCAAGGAACTTTCCAGCTGGCACCCCGAATGCACATTTTGCTGGGTTAAGCCGAATTTTGTATTTCCTCAGCTTATCAAACGTCTGCTTCAGATCTTTGACATGATTAGCTCCACTCAAGGACTTGACGATCATATCGTCTATGTACACCTCCACGTTTTTCCCCAACTGGTCTTCAAATACCTGGTTCATCATTCTTTGATAAGTGGCTCCAGCATTCTTTAACCCGAAAGGCATCACGTTATAACAATAGTTTGCCCTCTCAGTAATGAATGTTGTCTTCGCTTGATCCTCCGGGTGCATAGCGATCTGGTTGTACCCAGAATATGCATCCATAAATGACAGCAGTTGAAAACCAGAAGAACTATCAACCAATTGGTCAATACTGGGCTTTGAGAAGGAGTCCTTTGGGCACACCTTATTCAGGTCTTTGTAATCAGTGCAGACCCTCCATTTTCCATTAGGCTTCTTGACAAAGACGACATTGGATAGCCATGTGGTATATTGTATTTCCCGGATGAACCCGGCTTCCAATAGTTCTGCTACATGCGTTTCCAAGGCTTTCCGCCTGTCCTCACCGAGCTTCCTCTTCTTCTGGGATACCGGGGTAGATCCCGGTTTTACTGTGAGTTGATGGCAGCAAAAATTTGGATCGATTCCGGGTATCTCAGATGGATGCCAAGCAAACACATCTCTATTGTCCTTCAGGAACCTTTCAAGCTCTTCTCGTATCTCGGGATCGAGTGTCTTGCCAATTTTTGTAACCTGTCCTGGCTCCGCACCAAGAACGAGGTCCTCCAATTCGCCATTGGGCTCAGCCTTTTTCATTTTCTCCTCCTCGCGTAAATCCAATTCCACCAAGTTTACCGCCATGCCTGCTGGACTTGCCTCGGGGACTTTGCTAGTGCTGGCCCACGATGAGCGGGTTGGATCACTCGTGGCCTCCTTGACCGTATTGAAGTAGCATTGCCGGGATTCCTTTTGATCCCCCTTCACGGTTACGACTTTATTCTTCTTGTTGACCATTTTCAGCTTCTGATGCTTAGATGATACCAACATATCCCAATTGTGAATAGTTGGTCGGCCCAAGATTATATTGTACGAAGATGGGAAATCCGCAACTACGAACCGGACTCTGTCCGACTTGAAAGCATGCTCGTCTCCCAAAGTTAGCTTAAGATCAACATAACCCTTTGGACGAGTATCACGCCCATTGAAGCCGATCAGTCGTTTTGCATGGCTTCAAAGCGTCGAGTCAAAGTTCATCCGCTTGAACGCGTCCCAGAGTATGATATCCACAGCACTCCCATTATCCACAAAATCTTCTTGACCCGGCAATTCACCAGAGTTCCCGTAATCACCAACCCGTCATGGTGTCCTGGGACGACATCCTATAAATCGTTGTCGGTGAAACATAGCACTGGGGGTTTGGGCTTGCCTGAGTCTTCTTTGAACTTTGGGTTATCCTGAATTGACAGTACTTCTCTGAGGTATTTTCGCCGTTGGCTGGTCGAGTCTCCTCCGCCACCAAAACCTCCACTGATGACGTTACAGTCATACTTGGCCTCGGGGAACTCATGCTCACTGTGTGGCTCTTCTACCGAGGGGCCTAGGTCTCTCCACCTTCTTCATTTCTGTTGCGCATACTTCCTTCCACAACTTGGCCTTGGATACCTTCAACGGGGTGTATCTTTCATACTTGGCATCGACCCTACCATCCTGGGATTTGCTGCTGGTGTCACGGATACGAGGAGTTTTCTTAAATCCTTCTTGACTCTCCCTTCCCCGAGGAGGTGGGCTTTTAGCCCGCTCTTTTACCGCTGGGCCCGCCATCTCCATCTCCATCTGTTCCAGATCTAGATACTGCTGAGATCTGTCTCGAAAGTCGGCCAGAGATGTGGGTCGTCGCTTCATGATCGATTTCTTTAACCGGGATGAGACATCCAAGCCGGCTATGACGCAATGCAGGTGTACATCTTCTTTCAATCCCGGGACTTGCAAAGCCATATTTTTAAAATGGTCCAGGTACTTAGAAAGTGTTTCCCCTGGTCCTTGCCTGACTTGACCAAGTTGAAACTCGGTCTTAGGCTGTCGCCTACTTGTTGCAAAGTTCAGCAGAAACTTCTGCTCCAATGTTTTCATATTCGGTATAGAGAATAACGGCAAGGAGTGAAACCACAATTGCGCGCCCCCCCTGAATGTTCCAGCGAATAGCCAGGGTATGACTTCCCCGGCTATCCCCTTAACCATGATCTCCATTTTGAAGTTGTTCAAGTGAGTCAAAGGGTCTTGAGTCCCATCGTATTTTTGCAACTCCCTTGAATCTAAGCCCTTGGGGTATACGGCCGTCATAACTTCGTCCTGCTCCTCCTGCCTCCAAACAGTATTCTGACGTTCCAACTCCTCTCGAATGAGTCGGGATTATATTGCTTTTCCTTTTGTTCAACATGTATTCTAAACTTTGAATAACTTTGTTTTGATGAATTTTTATATAATACATGTACAAATAATCATGTGTGCTTAATGATAAAATTCAGGCCAGATTGCAATTTGCAAAATATCAGGGCCAATATATTCCCCATCAAGGTTGCTGGTCTACATTTATGCAATTTTTCTGTTGAAGAACCCATAGGGCAAACCTTCGGCGGTGTGGTCGGGATATGGGTGCTCCAAGTACAAGACGAGAGAGCCCAATTGGTATGACGATTATAGGGTGTATTGATTGTTTAACCTATATCTCATTTCCGAGTTGTTCAACTTTTATACAAGTTTTTAACAAACTTCAGATTTGTTTATATTCTAGTTGTGACTTGCCCCCAGATATATAATCCGGGTTAATTCGCTTTGAAACTATCTGTTCTTGTTCATGATTGTTTGGATGTCTTTTGCATCAACATCTGGGTTTACATGTTTTAGCATCGGGTTCCCCCAATCCGGATTATCTTTGTTCTAGTGTAGAACACAAATGTCTAACCTCGAGGGGTTAGTTGATGATTTGTATCGGATCAGAGGATTCCCAACGGTAACTATAGGAAGGTACCAAAAGGAATGTCAATATATTCTCACAGATATCTATGTGCAAGATACCAATGAGAATGAAAGATCACTAAGCAACACTGGAATGACGAATTGCCAATAAGGGGTGGGGTGTGTGCTCAGTGTAACAATATTGTAAAAGATAATGAATAGGAATCGTGCACCTTATGGGTAATCTCCTATTTATAGAGATTACCTAGGATTTTCCTCTTCGAGGCGTGAGTCCGCTCCTCAGGCAAAATGCGCCTCCACGTTCTGCAAATGCCTGCTCCACTACCTGTACTATCCAGGATTATAGGCATGATTATGGGGTGATTAGCGTTTTACTTGATAATGGAGGGATTTTATCATAAAGTGCCCTTACTGGGCTGCACTTCTGCTAGGCCCAATATATCAGTCCACAACAATTGCCCCCAAGCTCGATAGTTCAGGTCTCTGAGCTGCCGAGATTAATAATTGATCGCTTAACCCAAACTTTGTATATCCGAGTTGATTTTCATTCAGCTGCTCTCCAGGATTCCTTGAATCGAATTTGCTTTCGACCTGCCCCCTGACATGAATGCCAAGTTGGTTTTCCACAATCATCCATTTGCTTTCATGATAACCGGGATTATATTTCCAATTTCAACTCGGCTGTTGCCGGCTTTATAAACTCTTGCCACATGCTACCCCTAATCTGGGATATTATGTATGCAAGCAGGCATACAAATGGGCTTGACTCTTCATTGAGTTAGACAGCTGTTCACTTGCCCGTGTCATAGCGTATAACCGCCACTTTTCACTTAGTGGTCACTCCAACTGTCTTTAGTTTTCGTGCGCATTTAATGTTCACGTCGTTTCATAACGATCATTATTGTGCTACCTAATCCTTAATGCGAATTATCTTTATTGCCCTTGACTCTTCACCTTCGAACGCCTATATATTTCAATTTCCTCCTCTTATATTTCACTACCAAGGCTTCCCTTGCTTTCCCAGAAGGGTTTGTCATCTTCACGAGGGCATGCCTTGCCTTCAATTAGGGTTCCCGAAAACCATTTCTCTGGGTTTTCTGGGTAGAAACTTAGAGTTCCTGATAAGATGAAGGAGCTTGTCAGAACTCCAGTGGTCGTCGCGCAGGCAGCTAATCTCATCCTTAACCTTTCTGGCGCTGGGCCCAGATAAAGATGGAGGTGAAGGGCTTTAACATGACGTCGGGGCTCCTTCTTGCTAGCCTCCAAATTCAGATATATTTGCCAGTCTTCATCCACACGACTCAACACTTCCCTAGGGTCCTAGATATATTTGTCAGTCTTCATCCGCCTGGCTCAACTTCCATTGGGATCTCGAATACCTTTGCCACATGATGATCATCTGAAGCTCATCTAGCATTAGGAAGTTCATATTGCGAATTTGCAAATTGCTGCTGATGAATTTGAATGCCAATTATTTGTGACAAATTTGGAAGTTCATGTTGCGAACTTGCAAATTATGCTTAACTGCTGTACTTCTGGCTTTGTAATTTTTTCTTTGAGTTGATAACTCAGTTTATTTTCCTGTAAGAACATCATGTAAACTATCAACCATTAATGGAAAATATATACTTTTGTCGTGAACTTTGTCTAACTTGTTCATTTCGAATACTTGTTTGAGTTTGATTTCCGCCTTGGTTTGCATTAATCCTGGTTATTGGTAACACACTTTTCTACTAATCATTTGTCATCTACTCTGTTGCCCCCAGCCTGGTAATTCAAATCTCTGAGCTACCGGGGTGTATTGATGGTTAAATCTGGGCCTCCACACGGACTGACTAGCCCAGATTTTATGCATTCGAGTTATTTCATGTCTGACGTTTTCCGAGATTCCTTGCATCCGACTTCACATTCGATCCTACTGATTTTAATCCAGGGTTCCATGTAAGAATATGATACGATCGAATCCCTTTGTTAGTGTAGCTGACATCATGACGTAGTAAGGTTGCCCTTTCCTGCGCACTGACGACTTTTGCCATCTTTGAAATACGTGCGCATTAAATGCTCATGCCGTTTCATCACAGTCATCCTTGCCCTGAATTAGGTCTTCAAACCTGATAAATGTGCACGTCGTTTCATAAAGGTCATCATTGCGCCTTTAGGTTTTCCAAACCTAATTCTCAGCGTATATTGACTTTACTATCTCTGACTCTTTGAATCCGCAACGTCTACATATTCTCGCTCTCTTCTTCTTCCTACTACTTTACGCTCAAAAGGTTTCTTTGCATTTCAGAAAAAGCTTCTCATTTTCGCAAAGCTCTTCCCTCACAGAGGTTTCTAAACCACCATCGATCTTTCTTCAACCAGGTACCCTCAATTTTTCTTCAACCAGGTACCTTCACTGCTCCTTTTGCCTCTTATTTGAACTTTAATCTGTCTGTCCTCCCTTCACAACCAGGATTATTTTGACCTCGGCATATCGGGCTTACTAGCTCGTTACCTTCCTAACCTCGGTCTATCGGGTTCACATAACTGTCCATGTGCCTTCATGATAATCGGGATTATTTTGACCTCGGCATACCGGGCTCACTAGCTTGAGCTCGCCACACGTGTGTTGCCCCCAATCCAGGGTGGTATGGAGACACGTGCCAGACACTGATTTAGTCTCTTCTTTGATGGCTGTTCATTTTACCCATATGGTATCATACGACAGTCTCTTCACATCCATTGGTCACTTCAGCCGCCTTTGGTCTTCGTGCGCATTTAATGCTCACGTCCTTTACTAACAGTCGTTACTTCTTTTCTTGGAAATGAAATCGCCTTTTAGTTGAAATGACATTTATTGCCGCATGACCCTTGGAATCCATCTGGCCTATAAATTCTCCCTTTGTTCCTTGCCTTCTCCCACAACTGGTCTTCTTTCTCACTCTATCCATGGGCAATTACCCCAAAAGAATGATAATTTCTCTGGTGAGAGTTTCAAACTCTATCACACCTTGCGGAGCTTCAAACCCTCCAGCAGCGTGGGGAAGGAAAGTAAAACTATGGGAGAAAAAATGGCCCAACCAGCTGCTGTTTACCAGCTTTCATTCTCAGATGTACTTGCCAGTCTTCATCTACATCGTCTGATGGACGTTTGGGGTCCCAGACGTATTTGCCAGTCTTCATCCACCAGGCTCAACTTCGTCTAGGATCTTGGGATGTCAACCAAGTTTGCATCCAAACTGGTCCACTACATCGTCTGCATACTGAACTCTAGTCTGCTTTCTCATTGATAGCTTCTGTTTCTGAAACATTTTTCCTCCCAAGTTTGCTCAACCTTACTCCAGTCCTTTTATCAGGTACTATAACGACTCTTTTGGACTATTTACCTTTTCTATTTCCTGCATTCATCATACATTCGTTGTCTAGCTTTCTGAGGATTTTTGAATTTCCTGAGGTTACTTAGTGGGTTTTCTGAGTAGGACTTCAATTTTCTGGGTTTTCTGGGTTTAGAGAATGGCTCGCACCATACCCCACTCCTTCAAACTCAAATTCCCTTCTTCTCTTCCATCCTCAACGGATCAAGACTTCAATATGCCTTTAGACATGCATGGTAATCCAATCTTTCATAGACAAAGGAATCTCTGAGCACCTCTCTGATCCTCACAAGTTTCGGTTCTGGTCAATACCTCACACTGAAACTGAGAAAACCGAAATGCTGCCCAAAACATCTTCTGGTCATACGGGCAGAAAACATACCCCGACGCCATTATCCATGTCCCATGATCCTCAGCACCCCACTCCAAACTTCTCCTTGCACCATAAAGTTTCACCCTCAACCTATCAAGCCCATGGCCCAACAACCTGCGACAAGTGTTGTTATGAAAGCATTGATCTTGTTAAGCTTGGCTGGGATAGGGAAGCAGATCTTGTCTTAGGACATTGCCGACATAATCTCCTACCCCCAACCAACAAGGTTTCGAGGGACCCAAGTACTCTTAGTCCGGCATCTTTCGCTTCTCGCCGAGATATATGTGTCACTCCAGGTATATATCATCTTCTGATTTTACCCTTTTCTGTATTTTAGGTATAGATGGCATCATCATCACGCCCTATTGACCCACCCATGACGGATGAGTCCAGCTCGTCCGGCTCCTCCCAAATGCTCCTAAACCATTTACACCTGGCTCCCTCACAACTTCACCCCAACGGCTGGGCATTTGCCATTACCTTTGAGAACTTGTGTCGGAAATTAGAAATCAGCTGTACTGTCCCATGTTTATGGCTTTCTTTTCCCCCTTAGAAACAAATGTCTTTTCCAGAAGCAACACAACGTGGCTTGGGTGGACCTCACTCCGGGGGGTCCGTGATCGTAAGCTTTTTAACCCTATTCTGAATCTTGGAAGACCTTTAAAAAAGCGTTCGTCAAGGTTGCTGTCGAGATCGGGCAATGCCCGTGGTTCCTCCAAACCGCTGCCTCTGGGGAAATTGAGGAAAAATTCCCATTATACTGGTCTGTTAGCCATCATAAGCTGAAATCTGGAGACTTTGCTCCGAAGCCGGCCAGCTTTTCTGAAGCTGAAGATGCAGCCGTGGTGAAACTTTTGAAGCTCACCAGTACCCTTGAAACACCAATGGATCCCGCGACGTACATCCCCACACCCTTAGTTAGGCGACGCGCAGCGGCGAGTATGAGACTATGCATTTATACATTCTTGTATTTACGTATTATGCCGTTATTGTTGTTTGCTATTCATAAGAATGACATTCTGTTTCTTGTCGTGTAGGCCAAAATATGGGAAGACCGGAATTTCTGGACGTTTTTGGGGCACTTCCCGAGATAGTTCCAATTTTCCCTACCTCGGATGAACCTGCTGCTTTCAACCAACCAATGCCCGTGGAGGCAGTCGCTGCTACTAAAGCCCCACGGAAACGCTCCGCGCTAAAAGACAAGCCAAAGCGTGGAGAAAAAGTGGCCAAAAAATTCAAAGGCAAACAAGCCATGGAGGTCTTGCATTGTCCTCCTGGATTCTGTCAAGACCCGTTGGTACTTCCTTCTGATCCTTTATTCATCTCAAGTTATGGGGATAGACCTTTTTGTCCCACTGTCTGGCTCAATCTAGAGAATTTTAGGAGGTCTTGCAATTTGGATTTATCTCCTTGGTTAACCCCCTACATGCCCTTATTAGAGATTCAAACTCCATATTCACCTCACATAGTTAAGGTTTTCTATTTTAATATGGTTGAAGAAAAGAGGTCAGGTGGAGAAATTGTCTTATTTACTCAGGTTAGGGGGAAATAGATACAGATTACTTGCTGAGCTTATCAACTCCTACTTAGGGATCATTGATGCCCCCAAGACCCACCTTATTTATCTGAGCGTGAATGTTTTAATATTTTGTTGCCTACTGAGGAGTATGATGGGCAGCCTCTTAAATTTAAACCTTCTCAGATGTCTGACACCCACAGAGTTCTCTGGTACCTTTACAGTCGCAACTTGGTTAACAAGGGACATAGTTTCACTCACTTTGTCAGTAAGGATTACCAGTTGTTTGCTTCCATTATTGCCAAGGAGCCACGTAATCTAGGAAAATTAATTATTTCTGAGATGTCAAATTTTCTATCTACCTCCAGCACCTCCAAGAAAAATACCATGCCATATCCTAACTTGGTTTCTCAGATTCTTGGCTTCAACAATATATGGTAGCTTATGAAAGGTGACAAGGCAATCTTCCCTAAGCAGTTTAGTAAAATTCACCTTTTATATATGAAGATTTCCTTTACCAAGGCAACTGGGCCACTAAAAGAAGCACCTCAGAAAAAGGACAAAGAGGTTGTGGATGGTCCTTCTCATCCTACTTCATCCAAGGCTCCAGAAGAAGCTCATTCTTCTCAGGCTGGCGCTACTTCAGCTCATGCACCCTCTTTTTCTCAGAATGCCACTCAGACTCTGGTTCAGAATGCTATTCAGAGTGCAATTTCTCCAGTAGTGAAGGGTTTAGAGGCTCACAATCTGCTTCTCAAGGAGATGATCAAAGCGTTACATGAAGAAATGCTTGATCTCAAGACCCATCTTAATGATTGTATAAACTCAGAGATGTCAGATCTCAAAGCTGAGGTAGATGCTCGTCTCTCTGTTTTGTTTGAGCATCAGAGGGAGATTAAGAAGGAAGTTTAGGATTTGGATCAACAACATCTTCGGACTCAGCTCTTGGTTCAGGACTTGAACAACAATCTTGAGTATCTTGCCAACAATCTCAGTCGTCCTGGTCCTTCTCAGGCTCCTCCTGCTACTTCTCATGAGCCACCTGCTTCCACTCCTGCCATGTCTCCTTAATTGGCCACCACTGCTATTGTTCCTTACTCTGCTCCTCCTGGTCCCCCCCTCTTTGATTGATGACAAAGGGGGAGAAGAAGCATAGGATTTAGAGTCTAGTTAGTGTCTAGGATTTAGTCAGGACTTAGCTTGCTAATCAGCGATACACTGATAGTTAGATTGCACTAATGATTTTTTTTGCTATGTGCTTCAAGACTTTGATCAATGTAGCTTTTGGAGAATTAATATAATCTTAATGATATGATTAATATCTTGATGTGTTTTCTCTTTTGCTTCTATTTTCCAAAGACTTCAACCTTTAATTAAATCCTTTTCCTAAAATTATTGTCATCATCAAAAAGGGGGAGAATGTTAGCTCCAAAGTGTTTTGATGATAACCAAAGATTTAAAGGTTTCAAAACAGAAAACAAGAATAACTAAACAAGAAATTAATCCATCCAGTAATTGTAAATCGCAAGCGAATCATTCTCGAGAATGCACTTCTGATTCTCGAGAATTCATTTGTGATTCTCGAGAATGTGCTTATAACTCTCGAGAATGACCTGGCAAAACAGGAAGAAAGAATTCAAGCTACTTGTATGATTCTCGAGAATGTGATTGAATTCTCGAGAGTTAACATTTGCATATCTGCTCTAATTCTCGAGTACTAACGATGGTCTTTAGGCTTAGGTACCAAGTCTCAAACTTGATTGTGGATTAATCACATTTGTTCTTAAATACCCATTTAGTGCCAATGACTGGATGGTCTTTAGGCTTAGGTACCAAGTCTCAAACTTGATTTCTATCAAATTGATGTAATTCCTCTTGCATTGCGATAACCAATCATTGTTTGATAGGGCTTCGTCAATTTTAGAGGGCTCAATCTCAGATATGAAGGTATAAAATGTAACCTCATTCAAGGTACTTTTTCTTGTCCTTACACCTTGATTCACATCGCTTATCACTTGGTCCAAATGATGATTCCTAATGAACTTCCAAGCCTTAGGTTGAGATTGATCAGGATTTTCACAAGAATTTTGAGAATCACTTTCAAAAACATTTTCAGAGTTTTCAATGGAGGCAGGGGTAGTTTTTGAAAAGAATTGGTTCTTGTAAATAGGTTCCTCATTATCATCCAAAGGTTCATCAGTCTTGGATTCACAAAACACAACATGGACTGACTCTTCTACTAAATGAGTAGGTTTGTTGAAAATTCTATTGGCCTTACTCCTATTAGAGTATCCAAGGAATATACCTTCATCAGACATGGGATAAAACATTCCCAAGTTATCCTTACGATTGTTGTGGATGAAGCATTTGCATCCAAAGATGTGTAGGTATGCCAGATTCGGTTTCCTTCCTTGGTATAATTCGTATGGAGTCTTATTGAGCTTCTTTCGGAGATAGGCTCGATTCGACACATAGCAGGTCGTGCTCATTGCGTCTGCCCAAAAGACTTGTGAGGTCTTGTTCTCATTCAACATTGCACGAGCCATTTCTATGAGCACTCGGTTCTTCCTTTCAACCACACCATTCTATTGTGGTGTCCTAGGAGCTGAGAAATTATGGTCAATGCCACGAGCATCACAAAACTACCCAAAAGATTGATTCTCAAACTCACCTCCATGATCAGTTCGAATACCTGAAATGCAAACACCTTTCTCGTTTTGCACTTTCGTGGCAAACATGAAAAATAGATCAAATGCTTCATCTTTGGAAAATAAAAAGATAGTCCAAGAAAATTGAGAGAAATCGTTGACAATGACCAGAGTATACAAATTGCCACCGAGGCTCTTTACTCTCGCTGGTCCAAGTAAATCCATATTAAGTAGTTGGAGTGGTCGATTAGTCGAGATTTCATTTTTATTTTTGAAAAATGATTTAGTTTGTTTACCTCTTTGGAAAGAATCACAAATTCATTTTTAAAACGTAGTTTAGGTAGACCAATGACTAAATCTTTTCTTAACAACTTATCCAGTTGGAACATGTTCACATGAGCTAGACGCTTATGCCACAACTAACTTTCATCCAAGTTGCTAACAAAACATTTTTCAGAATTAACTTTGGGAAGGTTTAAGGTATAACAGTTACCTTATCTCAGTGCATTAAACAAAGTTTTAAGACTACTTTTGTCAATTGGAAGATCATCCCTGTTCATGATGAGACGTTCTTCTGAATAAAAAATGATCCAATTGTTCTTGTTTGCACTTTGGCTAATGCTCAGGAGATTATGACAAAGTCCTTCCACGTAATAAACATCTTTAATTAGGGGTTCTTCTTTTTTGCTAATCTCGCCAATTCCATCGATTTTTCCGGTTTGGTTTCCTCCAAATATTACTTTGCCACCATCCTTTGCTTTCATTGCCAAGAACTTGGATTGATCTCCCATCATGTGTCTGGAGTAGCCGCTATCAATGTACCACTTATTGGTTCTTGATGCTCTCAAACAAACCTGCAATTCAGAGATGATCAAGTCTTAAGTACCCATTTTTTCTTGGGTTCTTTCAAGTTAGTTTGAGCCTTAGGGAAAACATATGTCCCTTTAGGCATCTACTGATAATTACCAACATGTTTATTCCTTCTTTCCTTTTTATAGAAACATGATGAAGTGTTGTGACCCTTACGGTTACAATAGTTACAATAAGCAAAGGGATTTGAAGAATGAACCGATTTATGAAAATAATTCAAATAAGATCTTTCTTCAGTTTTCTTTTTCCCTTTCTTTTTGTCAAAAATGGGATTGTAACCTATGCCTTATCGATCATTTGTAAATCTTTGAGATTTCAAGATAACATTGAGCATTTCACTACCTTTAGTGAACTTCTCAAGTGTTTTTGTAAGATGAACATTTTTTTCAAGATCAGGCCATTTTTCACATATAGAGTTTTCATAAACCAAAGGAGTATCTTTAACTTGTTGCTCAAGCAATTTGATTTTCTTCTTTGAAGAAATAAGCTCTTTCGCAATTCTTTTGAACTCAGAATGCAGTTCATTATATTCAGAAAGCAACTCATCATAAGTGGGTTTTGAATCATATACCTCATCGTCGTATTCACATTGCTCCTCTTCTTCAGCAACTAAGCACATGTTCGCAACTTCTTCTTCCTCACTTTCTTCATCTGAGGAGCTATCTCCTCATATGGCAGACTATTGGTCGATTTCCTTGATGGCAAGTGAACCAGTCGAACAAGTAATAAAGAATAAGTAGAGTATCGTCCCACAGAGACTGGGATACCGAATGTTGATGCCTAATCACGAATTCAGTTGTATTTGAAAAGAAAATAAATCTGATTTGGGTTGAGGTTTTATAGCTATTCTAAAAAATAAGAAAAGAAACAATTGGTCGTAGTTGAAAGGATATCAGTAAGAGTCAGGTTGAGCTTAGAATCCTCCTTAAGCACGTCAATCCCTTAGTTGCCCCTTGCACAATGCTATAGCATCTATGCTGCACAGCTCTCGCAATTGTTACAACATAGACACCGTTGACACAACTATTCAGTAAACCCACCACTCTAATCTATCAAAGCTCTCGCGTCCGATACATACAAACCTAACTTGCTTCTCCCATACATCTATGACGATTTTCTAGTTAAGTTGTTCACTATAATTCAAGGTGTTACGGTTATAAGCGGTAGACCCATCTCTGAAGCCTACAATAATAGGTCAAGCCTTGCACCAGCCTGCCTAGCAATCACTGTTTCTCAGAGGTCTAACCTCGACTCCCTCTCGGTAAATCGAAGCCACTGATCTAATCCTTAGCTCTCGCTAATTGACAAGAAATTAAATCATTGGTAAGAAAATTGAATGTATTGAATTAAAACTAGCAACTAGGTTCATTCCACACTTAGGACATCATCCTCGCTCAGCCAAAGAAAGTTGAGTTCATGACTGACGAGGGAAACAATAAACAGAGTAAAGCAGAATAGCCCATGATCAAAAGATTTACTAAAATAAATGAAAGCAAAATAGAAAGCTTGATGGAGGTTCGACGGCGTAGAAGAAGCCCTGTCACGTCACAGCTCCACGTCTTCGTATCTCCATCTCACTCGTAAGGAAGGATGTTGGGTTCTCCTGAATGTCTCGTGTTTTGTAACTTCTCTCACTTTCCTCTTGAATCTGGCTGCGAAGGGTGACCTCTTTCTGTTCAAAAGTACTTCAACCTCTAGGGTTGGCTTTCGTTTCGTTATATAGTCGGGATTACTTGCTGTGTACGTCCAACGAACTGGGCCTTTCCTAATCTGTCGAGGTTCAATCATATCTTCCCTTCTGAATCTCGGTAGATTGATTCTGCTGATATTGCGGGATTCTTCAAATCTTTAGTTTTGATATTTCGCATCTTCTATCCCAATATGACAGCAATCTAACCGTTTACCAATATGCTCTTTGTTTCTTGAAATAACCTTGATCAGAACAAATGCCACATAGCATTGCTTCACTTACTCTGCTATAGCTTCAGGGGGTGCATTATATTGTGCTTTGAGGAGGCTGCTCCGATGCTATAGCATTGTACCGGCTATACTGTGCGCCTTTCACATAAAACACGATCTCTTTCCAGCACATGTTTAGGATGCTTATGTGATTTATTCATGTTTATAAACTTCATCCTTAAGTTCCCCATATAATGAATTAATGCCTTTTTGCTCTGATTGAATGCAATTAAATTTATGTTTGCCACACAATTCAGTCATAGGATACAGGGAAAACATGGCATAAATAGTGCTCATCACAGACACGTATGCCTTCTTCTTGAAGTGATTGAATTTCTTCTTCTTATCATTTTCTTTGTCCTTCAACTGAGGACATTCCGATTTGATATTGTTGAGCTTCTCACATTCGTAACAAATGATTTTATCTCTATTTTTAAAATCACGTTTGTTGCTTGAGCTTCCCTTTTGGAATCGATTTTTGAAGCATTGATCTTTCTTATAGAACTTCTTGAATCTCTGCAGGAACATGCCCAGCTCTTGGTTTTCATCATCATCTTCTTCTTCCTTGGGCTCCTTCTCTTTCACAGCATTTAGAGCAATTACTTTGCGTCTGTTACTATTGATTTCATCCAAGCCTTTCTTGAAATTTAGTTTGCTTTCGTATTCAGATAGGCTTCCAAATAGAGCAGCAACTGAAGTCATTGATTCGCCACGGGCTTCTTCGATTGTTGTGACTTTGACTTCCCAATCTTTTGTCAGGATATTGAGAATTTTCCTGACTTGAGAATTTTACTCATATGTTTTACCCAGAGCAGATAGTTGATTGATGAGTTGGGTAAAACGAAGTTAGAATTCTCCAATTGATTCTCTGGTCTTCATACGAAGGAGGTCGTACTCGGTTGTCAATGTGTTGATACGACTCTCCTTTATGCCGGATGTTCCTTCGTAGGCTATCTCCAATGCTTTCCACATTTCTTTCGCACTTGCCAAATTGCATATCCGCAAATATTCTTGTTGACTAAGAGCACTTTGGAGCATTAGGATGGCTTTGCTATTAAGAGTGACGAGTCTTCTTTCATTCTCGTCGTATTCTTCTTCAAGCTTAGCAATTCGAACTCCATCCTCAATTGCAGTTGGTTGGTAGTTTCCTTTTTCGAACACATTCCACAGACCAAACTCAGTAGCCATAACGAAGACTCTGAACTTGGCTTTCCAAAACGAATAATGTTCTCCGTTGAAGCCAGGGGTCGGTTGATAGAGGCACCATCAGGAAATATTCCTTCCATGATCTTTCTCAGGATGTTAGGCCCAACTGAGAATACCCGTTTTGATACCAAATGAAGAAAGAATATCACCTAGAGGGGGGTTGAATAGGGGATTTCTAAATTCTTTTTCGGATTAAAACGAAGAACAATAAGAATAGAGACAGAGATAGAGAGAAATGACACAGAGAGTTTATACTGGTTCGGTCTAACTCCACGACCTACATCCAATCCCTTGACACTCTGGGTATTTCACTAATCCACAATCAGAGTTACAATTACACACTCTTTAGTCGAGATGATCCTATCACACTAGGACTCACTCCCCCTTACAAGTTGTAATCGTACACCCCCACTTAAGGTTCCACAACCTTAAGATTTAAATAGAAAATTGAACAAGTGTTCAACTCCTCACTGAGTAGATAAATAATAAAACATTGAAGTACAAGAATATCCGAAGATATTAAATGAAGCTAATGAAACAATTGATTGCAATAATACAAAATTTAATACACAAAGTTTCGGTAGTTGGCGGAATTGAATGTGATGAACTTTTATACCAATCTTCCATTAATTCCGTTGTGAAGCTTTGAATATAACCGTTGAGGCACTTCGTAATTCTATTAGGCATAGATGAATTCTGTTGAGTACAGTAGACCGTTGCTTCATTAAATGCATTTGTGTCGACGTAGTTGTGCATAGAAGTTGACTTAGAATAATTGCCGGAATAAGTATACCTCGAGGGAATGATTTCGTCTACTACAAGGTTTCATTCTGTTTGTTGGCTCTGTTTCTGAGTTGCATTTAATGCTTCTGACACGTCAGATGACTTTTCGGCTAATCTCAATTTAAACAAGGTTCATCAACTGAAATCCACTCAAAAAGATAATTAGATATGATATAAATAAGTTTGAATGAGATTAAGCATAAATAGATAATGACCCATAATGATTAGAATTGAGATTAACGATTTAGCAAAGTGTTCTGGAATTCTAAAGAATCTTACTTGAGTAGCCTTCGAAATTACTTGAGTAATATCGCATATTTTCAAGTTAAAATTCCACTGTATTAATATTACTTGAGTAATATCCCAAGCATTTAAAATAATAAACTGTATAGCAAAATTACTTGTGAAGCATATATATGTTACTTGAGTAAGGTTCAAAGTAATATCGAATAGCTCTCAGAGTAATAGCGACTAGGACCAAAATTACTTGAGTAACATTTTTGTTACTTGAGTAATGTCCAAATATTACTTGAGTAATATTTTCTTACTTGAGTAATTTCAAATGGCTCCCTGAAGAATAGTGTCTAGAACCAAAATTACTTGAGTAATAATTTTGTTATTTGAGTAATATTCAAATATTATTTGAGTAATATTTTCTTACTTGAGTAATTTCGAATGGAGTTTAAAATAATGGTTTTTGTAGAGAGATTACTCGAGTAACACTTCTTATTACGTGAGTAATATCCAAATAGTACTTGAGTAACCAATTATACTTACTTGAGTAGCTATATTTCACAACCTCTGAACTTACCTTTGAAGTCGACATTACTTCGAGTAACACCAAGAATTACTCGAGTAATTTTCTACTGATTGCCCAAACGATATTTTGCATTCTATGA
Source organism: Acacia pycnantha (assembly GCA_025563575.1). Classification (NCBI taxonomy): domain Eukaryota; kingdom Viridiplantae; phylum Streptophyta; class Magnoliopsida; order Fabales; family Fabaceae; genus Acacia; species Acacia pycnantha. Next base: position 494,696 of record JAMWYP010000114.1, read on the forward strand.
ACACTCAACAACTTCATTAGATGGGGATTACTGGAGTAGTTAAAATAACTTACTCGAGTAATTATAATCTTAATATAATTAATATTTACTGATTCAAAAATATAATTTCTTTTCAACAAATGGTTTTAATCAATTACGTCTTATTATCATCAAAACTCCGAGAACCAACAGATTCCTCTGCAGCAGCTAATCGAGAGCGTCCCATGCGGCGTTGACCCAAACAACTCGGTGAGTTTTGTCCAGCTAAGAGGAGCCCACAGGAACATGTATGTTTTTAAATAATTATTGTAATATAATTTTAATGTTGATTGCAATTAAATAATAACTAATTATGCCATTGTCGTGTATGTCGTACACTTGTCAGTTTCGTCCATTTCCTATGCTCCCATTCTGTCCGGAAATTAGATTTTATATTCACCCCAATTTCTACGACATAAATAATTAAATATTACTAATTTTTAAAGATACAAAAATAATAATATTATAAATAAAAAATGTGAATCTCATTTATACTAGATTAAAACATATAAAAAACTAATTTTATCTTTAAAAAGCTCACTTTTTTGTATTATGTTCTCTTCTCTTTAATTACATGATTTGGTTTTTTAATAAATTATCTAAGAAGAGTGACTTAAAATGAGTAAGTAAATTAATTAGTACGTACTATAAAATTTTGCAACATTCGCAGATAACTAAAGTGCTACATTCACATGCTAACTAGTTGGAGGATGAAAATTTTAAAAAGGGACCTTTTCTTTAATGATTGCTTTGTGCAATTACTCTTGCATAAAAAGAAAAAATAATTTAAGTTATGAGGATCAAGAAACAAAAAGATAAAAAAGTGGGCTCTGCATTACATAGTAGAAAGCACTCTTCCAACTAGATGAATCATCAATTATATATATTTAAAAAAAAAAAACTAGATGAATAATTTAAACAATATTTATCAAATATTGTAATTAAGGTAGCAAATAGCAATCATGCAGTTAAATGAGATAAATAAAATAACTGCACTCTCCTAATTTAATTGTAGTTAGCTAAAAAGTCTTTAAAAATTGGTAGTTAATAATCTTTTTTTTTTGGGCCTGAATGGTGGTTAATATTCTTAAACTTGAAGGCAAAAAAAAGTTAATAATTTTAAAGAAAAAAGACAAGAAAACATCACTTCAACTTCAAAATTTCAAATTAGTTTGAGTAAAGACCCTTTTTGGTCCCTGGAAAAAACACGGATGCCCTTTTTGGTCACTGAAAAAGAATAAATCACTTTTAGTCCCTAAAATGGAAAAATAAGGTCCCTTTTAATCCTTTTGATCTTTTTTTTTTTTGCACATTTTAATCCCTCAGAAATTCCCAAAAAGGTCCTTTTTAGTCCCTGAAAAGGACCAAAATGACATTTCTTTTACTCAGGGACGAAAAAGGGTCAAATGTGTTTTTCCAGTGACCAAAAAGGGTATTTACTCAATTAGTTTTGTTGTCTATAAGAGTATAAGTATTTTTTCTTTCAAAGAGTATATATATTAACTACACTTAAATAGCAATTGACAAATCATCTTAGAAGAAAATCATTGTTTTGAGATTTTGAAGTTTAATTGGTACTTTATTATCTTTTTCCCTATTTTTAAACTTAGAAAAAATGTATTATAACTTTTCAATTTTATAATTTATTAAAATTAATAGCCACAATGCCCAATAAGGGCACAGGTCAAATTGCCCACCAAGGGCAAATTAGCATAAAATTTATAGCCACAATAAAGTGTTTTATTTGAATTAAAAGCATGCCAACAACTTATTCCTATTAATTAAAAAAAAGGGATAAGGTGAAAAAAATAACTATAATCGTAAATTTGCTTTATATTGTATAAGAATTAAAAGTATGTCAACAACTTGTACAATTAAGAACGGATGAGATTGGAAAATTTTAACTATCATATCATATTTTCGCCTTATATGGTTATATTTGGAACCAAGTAAAGCCTTAAAAATTAATTTATGTTTGTGATTGTTTCCGGCTCAATGAATCTTTCTTTGTTTGTTTATTTTGGATAATTAAGAAAATATTACTTGTTTATTTTGATTATTAATTATTAAAAACAATTAATTGATTTCACTTAACATTTTGTTTGCTCCTCCTTACGGGCTTTATCCTAGAGGAACACTAGAAGTCGACAACGGTAGAGGATCCATCACACGACAAGATCCAAGATATTTTCTATGACCTACAGTGACTTGGTATTTTCAAAGTTAAATTAATTTTAGATTTATTGATTGTTTTATTTTTGAAATAACAAAGTTTATTTTCTTTTAATTCTTTTAGCAAAGAAAGGCTCAGTTGGAGAATCGTCAAACGTACTATGGGAAGCTGTTCACATACACCCATAGATATCGTGATGAGACGGCGACCTCTTAGGCGACAAAGGAGATGATAGTAAGTTACAAACAAATGATTTATGTAGTTTATTTAATTTATTTAAATTGAATAAAATTGTTTGATTAATGTTTTATAAAATGTGTGCGCCAGGGGCGGATTGAGCAAACCTAGGCGAAGCTACGAGTGTCGCAGACCCCATAGTCACAGGGGTCTGTGAATCCTACTGCCCCATTGAAAGCTGTCGTGGGCCCAGTCGAGCATCCTGGGTGAGTCAAGGGTATGGGGCTAGGCGCCAAGCCTAGCATGGTCTACAGCAATATCGCCTTTCTGAGGCTGAAACCTCCAGCTCGAGAAGGCCAACAGCGAGGGGGTTCAGGCAATCATTGCCGAGCAAGTTGATGCCAAGACTCAGGAGATTGCTAGGCGACTTCAGGACCAAGTCGACAGTTGGTATGCTCCTCAGAAAAAGAGCTGGGATGTTGTTGCCAGTGCCTTCGTAGAGATATTTGCTAACAGGCGGTTTCCACCTCCCTCGCATCCTCCTACGTTCAGCTTCGATCCTCCCCGTCCTCCTCTTGCTGCTGTTGATGATGAGGGAGTTGTTACCTCTGCTCCTGCACACGCTGATCCTGCGCCTCATGAGACAGTCCCTTGAGACAAGACCTGATCATCAGGCTCCTGATAGTTAGCTTGCATTTATATTTGTACACATTTTTTTACTTGAAATGTTTGTTATATTTTATTTTAGGGTTAAGGTGCGATTTGACCAATAAACTATTGGCTCAGGAGTGTCCAACAAAATTAACTAATAAATGGACCAAAAATATCAACAAACTTTTAAAAAGGTGCAGCCAGCACAAAAATAGTTTTACTCAGGAGCGCCCAGCACAAAAATAGTTTTACTCAGGAGCGCCCAGCACAACGCCATTAGACAAAAAGTTAACGTCTGTTATCTAAGGAGAAAATTGGCCAACGAACTTTTACTTCAGGAGCGTCCAAGACAAAAAGTTTTACTCAGGAGCGCCCAGCACAAAATTTTAAATTTTACTAAATTAAATAATTTTTTCTCAATTGTCATTATTCAAAACTACTTGTATAGATATCTATGGACAAAAATTACTCATTCTTCAATTTTGTCAAAATTATAATTTGCTAAAATAAACAAAAGTTTTAATTAAAAATATAATTATATGATGGGGTTTAAACTTCTCATGTTGAATGAGAAGAAGAAGATTCCTACACACACATGAAATGGTGGGACTCACATATATATATATATAATGCTAATTATATATATGTGTGTGTGTGTGTGTGTGGGGGGGGGGGTCTCATCATTTCATGTGTGTATGACATGAGAGAAAACACTTCTCCTACAACATGAGAAGTGTTTTTCCTTATATGATTTAAATAAAAATTAAGGTGTTTTATAGTTTATTATATATGTTAAACAAAAAAAAAAATTATATGATTTATTTTTATTTTAGAAGAAATTTATGTGAGTTAAAAAAATCATTTAATGTTAATAAAATTTTCGTAGGCCAAATTGCTATTTTATCTATTATAATTACTCCTTAACCTATTATTAAATTGTCCTTTATCAAAGCCTCTTAAGTTATCTTTTTTTCCCCCAACAAGTCTCATATTCATATAATCAATACATCATTTAATTAACAAATATATCATCACGTTTCCGGATTTATATTATTAAGTATCAATGTTAATATCTATTAAGCTCTTTTATAAAATAAAAATTAAACTCATTTCATTTCTTTCAGGATATAATAGATTTTTTAAATTTTGTTAACATTAAATGAATTTTTTAACTCATATAAATTTCTTCTAAAATAAAAATAAATCATATAATTTTTTTTTTGTTTAACATAAATAATAAACTATAAAACACCTTGAGTTTTATTTAAATCATATAATTATATTTTTAATTAAAACTTTTTTTTATTTTAGAAAATTATAATTTTGACAAAATTGAATAATGAGTAATTTTTGTCCATAGATATCTATACAAGTAGTTTTAAATAATGACAATTGAGAAAAAAATTATTTAATTTTGTAAAATTTAGAATTTTGCGCTGGGTGCTCCTGGAGTAAAAGTTCGTTGGTCAATTTGCACATTAGATAACGAACATTAACTTTTTGTAACGGTGTTGTGCTGGCTGCACATTTTTAAAAGTTTGTTGGTATTTTTAGTCCACTTAATAGTTAATTGTGTTGAACGCTCTTGAGCCAATAGTTTATTGGCCAAATCGCACCTTAACCCTTTATTTTATTTGGTTTTTCAACGATTTTATTTCTTTAAAATATTTGTTATCTTTTATTTTATTCAATTTTTTTATAATGGGGTATTATTTTAATACTTATATTAGTTTATTAATGTTACTTATAATATATAACAATTGTTATTGAAAAATATATTTAGTGAAATAAATTTATCATACTGAAAAATATATACTATATATCATACACATAATAATGGAATAAATTTAGAGAGTTAAATAAAATATATATTGTTAACTTTTGTAGTGGTTTACATATATAAAACGCTACTAAAGTATGACATTTGAAATTCAAAACATTAAAACCGCCACTTTTTTAAACGGTCAAAATTTTGTAGCGATTATTTAGACATTGACCGCTACAAATTTCAAATTCAAACCGAGTAAAATCCCGCCAAAGTTTTGTAGCGGTTACTTTCATAAATTGCTACAAATGTGTAACGGCCTACATTTTGTAGCAGTTAGTGTAGCGATTTTAAATCACTACAAAATTTATTTGGTATTTGTAGCGGAACCGCTACAAAACTTATTTTTTGTATTTGTGGCGGTTAATGTAGCAATTTTTGAATCGCTACAAATGATCCAATGTTGCATTTAAGGATCAGATGCCGTGAAGATAATTAAACATTCTCTCTTCATCTATATTCTATCATAGCTTTGTTAACTACATATGGATAAGTCATGGATCAAGTTGTCGCGCAATTCTCCCACATATATAGGGGGATTGAACACTTTCTTAGATTTTGCTTTCTCTTACGCTAGCTATAATGGCAAAATTGTGTGTCCATGTTGTCAATGCAAGTTTAAGAAGTGGCATACACGAGAAGTTGCTAAGGAACATCTGCTTCTGAAGCCATTCCCGGAGGAATATACATTCTGGAGAGTTCATGGTGAGAAATATGGTATGAGATATGGGGATCATCTTCCTCGAAGTTCACAAGTAGGAAATCAATTAGATCAAGATGATCCGGTTAATGAAGCTGTTCGCGATGCTTTTGGTTTTCAAGACAACAACTTCACTGTAGAAGTTCAGGGTGCAGAACCTGTTTTCTTCAAGAATGTTGCAGCTCAAGAATTTTTCAGCCTCGTGAATGAGAGTGATCGTCCTTTGTATCAAGGTTGTCGTAAATACTCCAAATTATCTTTCTTGATCAATTTGTACCATATCAAGTGCTTGTATTAGATCACTGATAAGGCAATGTCGATGTTGTTGGAATTACTACAAGATGATTTCCTTGATGCAGACGTTCCCACAACCTTCTACGAGGCCCAGAAGATAATTAACAGATTAGGCTTGAACTACGAAAAAATTCATGTATGCCCCAACGACTATATGCTTTATTGGGGAGAGGACGCTCGCAGGGAGACTTGTAAGAAGTGTCACACTTCGAGGTTCAGGACAGTTTGGAAAAGGAAAAAGCAGAAGAAGAAACCAACAAATATTCTCAGGTATTTTCCTTTAAAACCTCGCTTTCGAAGATTGTTTATGTCATCTAAGACAACTGAGCATATGAGGTGGCATAAAGCTGACAAGAATGAATATGGTAAACTTAGATATCCATGGGATGCTGAAGCGAGCAAAGTATTCGACTCAGACTTTCCAGATTTTGCAACGGACCCTAGAAATGTTCAGCTTGCTTTGGCGACCGATGGTTTTAATTTGTTTGGGAATCTTAGCACAAGCTATATTATATGACCAATTGTCTTAATACCCTACAACTTGTCCCCTGGATATGTATAAAACAAAGCTCCTTCATTATGTTTATGATCATTCCAAGCAAAAAGGCACCGAGAAATGACATCAATGTGCATCTCCAACCGCTTATTACGGAGTTGGTGGACTTGTGGAATGTAGGCATCGAGACGTATGACACGCACGAGAAGACACTATTCAACTTGTGTGCGGCCTTGATGTGGACGATAAGTGACATTCCTGGCCTGGGAACATTATCCAGCTGGAATGTGCATACCGGCCTTGCGTGTCTAGCTTGCAATATTGACTCTGACTCAGTGCACCTTACCCATAGTTGTAAGTGGTGCTTCATGGGTCATCAAAGGTTTCTCAATGGTACACACAAGTTTAGGTTGCAACACAATCATTTCAATGGGCAACATGAAAAAAGAGGACCTCCTCAGAATTTATCCTATGCAGAGATCATAGAGCAGCTTCATGATGTTGAATTTAAGTATGGAAAAAAAGACGATATAGCAAAGGCCGAGACAAAGACTACCAGGGCTTTTGGTTCTGCGTCTCAGCAATGGCGGAAGGTAAGCATCTTTTTCACTCTTTCGTATTAGAAAGATAATTTTCTCCGACACACTCTACATGTCATGCACATTGAAAAAAATGTGTGCGACAATGTGTTGCACACGGTTCTAAATGAACCAGGAAAATCAAAAGATCATCCTCAAGCGAGGAAAGATTTATGAGACATGGGAGTTCGTGGAGACGCGTGGTTAGATGAGCATGACAGATTTCAACCGAAAAAATTCACCTTAACAAAACAGAATAAGGAAATCTTCCTCGAGACGTTGAAGAAAATAAAAGTTCCTGATGGGTATTCAAGCAACTTTTCACAATGTGTTGACGTGCAGGCTTGAAAGGTTGTTGAGCTGAAGAGTCACGACTCACATGTGCTCATGCAACAATTACTTCTGTTGGCCATCAAAAATACGCTGCCTCTCGATGTGTCGATCGTTTTGGTCAAGCTGTGTTCTTTCTTCCGGAAGTTGTGTTCCAATGTTTTGATCTTGGAGGAGCTCGACCAACTGCAACAGAAAATCATTCTTATGTTGTGTCATTTAGAGATTATCTTTCCTCCGTCCTTTTTTCGCGGTGATGGTTCACCTGACAGTACATCTTAATCACAAAACAAAACTTGCTGGCCTAGTTCACTACCGATGGATGTATCCTATTGAGAGGTACTCATTTAAAATTAATTACTTTATCATTACTTTCTAGTCACACATTTCAGCATTGATATATCGACATTTTTCCTTCTTTACTTTATAGGTTTCTTGGGAAACTAAAATCTTACGTGAGGAAGAAGGTGTGGCTTGAAGGTTCAATAGCATAAGGTTATATAGGGATGAGGTCTTGTATTTTTGTTTAAGGTACTTTGATGACATTGAGACGTTTTTCAACTAACCGCCTCATGTCGACGATTGTCCTAAGCCAGAGCCAGAGCCATCATCAATAGAGTTGTTAATCCCTCGTGTTGGTAAAGTAGTTGGCGGAAGTGAGAACTTCAAATTGACGGCACTTGAGAAATTTCAAGCATATAGATATGTCTTAATTAATTGCACTAAAGTTGAACCCTTCCTTCAGTAAGGATTGCACACAGATATTTGTTATCCTATATATTTACTTACATTTTATACTTACATTTCATGATTGCCATCACATGTTTAATTGCAAGGAATTCAGGAGTCATGTGAAACGTCAAATGAGGATCCATTCACAGACATCCTTCGAAATTGATAGAAAGGTCCACAGAGAATTCCTAGGTTGGTTTACGAGGAGAATACTAAATGACAACAACACGTACTCACCAGAATTCAAAGCTCTTGCACTCGGCCTACTTGACCACGCCCAAAGATTTACGACATACAATGTCATTGGTTTCAAGTTTTGCATCGTTTCACAAGATCAAGGATTGCTAATCCAAAACTCGGGTGTTTATGGCCTGTTTGGGACAAGGAGTTATGCGAGCAACAGTGATAGGAACATGTAGTTTGGTGACATCCCATATTGTGGAAAGCTGCTTGATGTGGTCAAAATAAATTACCAAGGCTATTTCACCGTGACGTTGTTCAAGTGTTTGTGGGCAAATACAACAACGTCCCAAGGACTCATGACTGAAGACTTAGGCATCACATAAGTGAATTTCTCTCGACCTATTCACACTGGTCAGTCTGAAGATGATGGGCCATATATTCTTGCCTCAGAGGAACATTAGGTTTATTATGTTGCCAATGAGAGGCACATGGATTGGAATAGGTTGTTCATTTAAAGCCTCAGGACCTTTACGACATGGGCGATGGTGATAACGTCACCTATGAAAGTGAGTCATTCCGCCCACCGTTTTGAAAACTTCTTCCTAGATGGTGATAACAATTTACCTATAGTTCGGTACATTTTTTAAGATACGCTTTATGAAATAATAACATTTAATTTAAGTTTAATTTGTGTTCAAACATATTAAATTCGCAAGTAACATTTTCTTCATACTTTTTTTGTAGGGATGCCGACAAAGATTGAGATAAAAAATTATGCTTACAGTAACATATTTAATTTGTAATCTTCTATTTTTTTTTAAAAAAAAACATAATAGGATTTGTAGCGATAATAAACCCAACTGCTACAAATTTACAACCGCTACAAAAACTGCCGCCTTAATAGCTACTAACTCAAACCACTACAAGTGTTACATAAATATCAATATAAATACCCCCACCACACCTAATTTTATATGCTTCACCTTCAATTTCTACACACATTTTCTCTCAATTTCTCTCATCTGTCTACATTTTCTCAAGAGGTTAAGTGTTGTTCAAGCGAATCAAGTATGATGATTATCCTTTTTTTTTTTCCTTCTAACTTTGTGATACTAATTTTTTTTAATTCACAATTTTACGAATATATTTCAACTTTCCTTCCACTTTCACATACATTATTTTCATAATTAAATATTATTTAGATGAAATCATAATTAGTTGTTATTATACCTACACATTCTCATTTTTTTACACCTATATAATAACCATATTTAAGCAAATATCATATTTTAATATCAATTATTTTTACTAAAAATATCAATCATTTATATTACAATTATTAGTTAATTAAAAAACTAATCTAAAACAAATTTTTAAATTTTCTTAAAAAAATTTATTCATTTGCAGCGGTTACAAATTCTCACATAAAAATTTATCCATCATATTTTGTAGCAGTTGTAAAGATGATTTTTTTTTAAAAAAAAAAAAGGCGGCAAAATTTTTTCCAAAAAAAAAATAATGACAGGAATATTTTGTAACGGTTACATAACCACTAGACTATAATTTGAAACTTTGGCACCTCTTTTGAAATTTCATCAAATTTTGTAGCGGTTAGGAAACCACTACAAATTGTTGCCACCATTTTTCAAAGATTTGGTGATATATTTAGTAGCGGTTATGTAACCGCTACAGGTTTTGTTAATTCCATATTGTAGCGGTTTTTTAACCACTACATATTTTTTACACACGACGTCATTGCTACCTCATATTGTAGTGGTAGTGTGAAATCGCTACAATTACAATAGCGGTTATGGTATATGTAGCAGGGGGTTAGTATAACCTGGTAGTTCTCTATGTGTTTTGATGATAACTGACAATTGTAAAGTCAAATTGAAGTTTGTCTTTGTTAAGTTGAAAGACTTACTGTTAAAGACAAACTCAAGTTTTGGTTTGGAAACTCGAGTTTGGTCTTGAAAGAGAGTAGCTCAGGTTTTTGCAAACTTAACAAACTCGAGTTTAGATTTGGAAACTCGAGTTTTGACTATACAGAGAGCTCTGAAGTTTTTCAAAGACAAAGCAAACTCGAGTCTAGTTTTAATGAACTCGAGTTTTGACAAGACAGAGAGCTATCAATATTTTGAACTTACCAAAACTCCAGTTTCCATTTGGAAATTCGAGTTTGTGGTAAACAAAGAGTTCTCTAAGTTTCCAACTTTTGCTGGAAACTCGAGTTTACAGCATACAGAGAACTATGCTCCATTCTGAACTTGTGAAAACTCCAGTTTTGTTTGAAAACTCCAGTTTGCATACGACAAAGTTTTTCAAAGTATTCTCTTTTATGAGGAAACTCGAGTTTAGGACTTACAGAGAAGAACTCAAAGTCTCTAAAGTTTTGAAAACTCCAGTTTTAATTTGAAAACTCCAGTTTTGACTAAGTCGAGAGTTTTCCATTTCTCAAAGATTTATGGAAACTCGAGTTTAGGCTCTTAATGAAAAATGAAAACTCCAGTTTGGATGAACAAACTCGAGTTTGTATCGCTGGTTTTGAAATTCAAGCTAGACGAATTTGTGAAATCTTCATGTTTGAGTTTAATACTTCTTATCATCACTCATTACTATTCCTAACTATGTTTAATCAGTTTATTAGTGAGTTTCAGATGATTTAAAGAGAATTAAATGAAGCATTAGCATAAAGCAAAAAGTGATGTCAGCTCATTAAATGCAAAGTCCAGAAAACTTGCATTCTTTTGGACAATCATTCTACACACGTTGCAAAGGGATTAATGTTTCCTTTCCACATCCAGTAGCTGCTCTTCCAACGGATTAAAAGTCAAGAAGTCAACCATAAACTTCGTGGCCTAGATTAACCAAAGAGTAGAGAGAGAAGAAGACCAAAGCTTCAACTAATCCAATCTTAATGTTGGCAACGGTCACATTGAAGATTACAACGGTCATTTAATGCTCTCTTTGTATAAATAGAGTTGCATTCAATTCTTCTCAACAACTAATCTGCTGAAAACGAAAATCATTCAAGTTTCCAACTACTCTGAGTTTTCTTGTGTAAAGTATCTTTTGATACATTGTACTTCAGTGATTATCTTTATCCACTCTTAGAGAGAGTTCATTTATTGTAATTCATTCATTGTAAGAATCTCAAGTCAGGGGACTTGGAGATTAGGATATTGATTGTAACTTGTAAGGGGGAGTAAGTTCTAGTGAGAGAGTTACTCTTGAGTTACAGAGTGTGTAATCAATTGAGATAGTAAAAAATCCCAGAGAGTCTGGGGATTGGACGTAGGTCAAGAGGTTGGACCGAACCAGTATAAATTCCTTGTGTCTTGCTTCTCTTCCCTATCCTCTGTCTAGCTCTGTTTTTAGTGTTCAAAAACAGAGCAATTCAAAAGAATTTTCAAAATCCCCAATTCACCCCCTCTTGGTGATTTAGCTCCACTTTCATAACCGCTGCTGAAAATGCTCGAATAAGCATTAATGAAAGTGAGACATACCTGAAGCATTAGAGAATGATCAGTTATAAAAGAAAAGAGAAACGAACAAATAAGCAAGATGACCATATTGAGGAAGCAAGTACTCTAGAAGAGGCAAAGACATAACTAATTGCAAAAACCTTAAAAGAGGTTCAAGTAACTGAAAGCAATAAAGAGATCTCAATGAATTATGTCATATGAAAAATGGAACCGAAGAGATTATGTTGTCAACAACGGTCTTGATAATAATTTTAAGTGATCAAGTAATGATCTTATGCATAAATCTATCTTCCAAGGTAGACAGAATGGGGATTGGCCAAAAGGAAAAGTAAAAGGGAATAGATGCAATAAAAATAGGATTACGTTATTTTGATATATGAAAATTATGGACTTGTAATCCCAACTAAAATATGAAATATATAAATATTTAAGTGAAAATTGAAAGACTTGGCTATCACCCAAGAGGGGGGTGAATTTGGTGTTTGATTAAAAACTTAGAACTTTAAAAAACTTTCTGCAACTTATTGAAAGTAGTTTGAATGACAATAATAATTTATAAAGTGATAAGCAATCATTCAAACATATATGCTGGAATGTAAGAGATAAGGGAAGAGAATATGCACACTATGCATTATACTGGTTCGGCCCAATCCTTGACCTACATCCAGTCCTCAAGCTCCACTTGAGATTTTCAATCCACTATCTTCTTTCAACTTGATTACACGTTCTGCACTTGAAGTAATCCTCTCACTAGGACTTACTCCCCCTTACAAACTGAAATCAATACACTTGTTTGATTACACACTCTGCACTCGAAGTAATCCTCTCAATAGGATTCACTCCCCTTACAAGCTGTAATCAACACAATGTGTTTCTGATGAAGACCTTTTATCGTTAGCCTTGGGGTCCACAATCAACAATTAACCAAGGATTGCGTATAGGCAAACCTAGGATCGTTCTCTCTTTTCGAGGAGCCTTTTATTGAATCCTAAGTAATCTAAGTGTCATGCAAATGAAATGAAAACAAGGGGGGATTGGGTTTTTGATTTTTAAATTAATAAACTAAAATAGAAATGTAATTTAAATGAAGCAAAGATAAAATAGAAAATAAGAAAACGAGATTAATTAGATAAACAAACGATTAACCCAAAATTGGAATTCCATAACCTTCATCGGACAAAAAGATAATAACCAAACTCGTGATTGATTCTAGACAAACCGAAATCTCTGCATTTGTCCAAATATTCCCTCGACTAGACGATCGCCTAGCATTTGATCGAACACGTGGCGAGCTCGCTGTGCGATCGCACAACGCTCTCTTAGAACCTGGTCCGACCTATGTCCTTGGGATATCAATCTGGGTATTAAATCTAATACCTAATCCGCAATCATAATCGGATCCGATTAAAATAAACAGAAACGAATTACGTTATCGATTGTAGTGCAGGCCCTCTGGATTCACGGAATCCTCAATCCATGGGTCAACCACAAAGCTTAGCCAAGCATGGCTAGGAAAACTCAGAAGAAAAGATAATGTAGAATATATAATATTCAGAATGTCTTTGTAGCCACCATCTAACCTCCTTATATAGGAGAGATGACTAAAAAAATAGGAATCCCTAATAATAGGAAACCTCTAATAAATAAGAAATCTCTAAAGATTGATATTTTATTACAAAATTCGGGCAAAATAAAAATCCAGAAAATGCATCTATCTTTAGCTCCAATTTCGTCCATCTTCTTGTCCGAATCAATCTTCCAAGTCTTCATAACAATTGTAGATCTCTGAATCATCTAAAAAAGGAAAGAAGAATCAGGCTAATCAGATATCTAGATAAAAAGTTATGGCGAAAATACTAAATCATTGTAAATATGGAATTTAATCATAATAAATGAGTTCAATCCAATTAAAAGCTCAAAGCCCAATTAAGTAACAAAATCCATGATTTATCAATCAAACATTCCTAAATTTATTCACCAAGAGATACAAATAAGTGTAATAATATTCAATCATCAAATTCCCCCACACTTATCCTTTTGCACTCCTGAGCAAAATTAAAAGACAAAAAAACTAAAAGAAAAACTTATTCTCTCTAATAATTGCCAAACTTCAAAAATTGAATAAAGGTCACAAAGCTTCTCAAGATCAACCAATCAAGACTGAATTTCTTTCCTTTCAAATTACAAACCCTAGCAATCTCAATCAATGATGCTAATCACACTAGATGGTCTCTCAAGGGATGCCCTCAATCAATCTCTCAAGTGTATAGGGTTAATAAGTGTATCGCTCAAATTCTACTCAAGAAAATAGTCCTACCATAGGCTTGCTCAATTTCTACTTCTCCACTATTTATAACACATGCATGCAAAAATCAAGAGAGCTTGTTATTGAAGGTTGTAATGGGGCTAGGGTAAAGGTGTGAATAAGTATGGATATGATAGGTTAAGCACCCAAGAAATTCAAAGAACATCAGTTAATAATAGTAAATCACCTCAATATCATTTCTTTTTATTTCTCCTTCTTTACATTGCTCTCTCTCTCTCTCTCTTTCTTTCTTTTCTTTTCTTTTCTTTCTTTCTTTCTTTCTTTCTTTCTTTCTTTCTTTTTTTTTTTTTTTTTTTTTTTTTTTTACAATGACCAACATCAAACGAATGTCAAACGATGAATGGGACAGAATCAAATATCTCCCCCACTTTTAAACTGTTGCACTCCAGAGCAACCCTCACACTTAAACACAAAACCAAGGTGAAACCAATGCTCAATAAATTTTTAAGGTGCGGACTAAAATGGTTTTACGCTTAGGCTTATAATGTGGTTTAGAAAAGAATGAGTCAAGAAGGCACAAAGGGGCTAGCAAAGGAAATTAAATGTAAGGGGAAAGACTATTTGGCCAAAGTGGGAAAATTAAAGAAAGAAAACAAGCTTCCATCATACTTATGCACGCAAGTGAAAAATGTAGCTTCAAAAGAAAAGGAGCAAGTTCTAGAGAACACAAATAATGAGCAGATGCACACATGAAAGAAAGAATGGTAAAAGATGAATTCCATTCATGCAGGCTCAAAATCTCACAAGGTCAATACCAACTTAGGCAACCAGCATCCCAAAATTAACTACCAAGAAATATAACTCAAGAGTCCAGAAATTCAGCCCCAAACAGAAGGATCCATCAAAACCAAGATATCAAAGTTCACAAGAGGTAGAGCAATCATAGAAAGAGAGTGAGTTATTCATAATTTTTTTTTATTCTACCTACTAAACTACATTATTTCTACTTTTTCTACTGAATTGTGTCCCTCCCCCGCACTTATCTTCCTCATACAACAATTAAACCCAAGTAATCATATGAATTAGGAAGAAAATAAGTGAGGAAAGAGACAACCTTTGTTAAAGTATCTTGAGTCGCTTGAAGGAGAAGTTCTCATCACCAATGAGAATCATGCATTGGTCTTTAAAAATATCTTCTCTTCTATTGAATTTCCTTGGTGGAGGCGGTTCAGATCTATTGGAAGAGGTTCAAGAATGTACGGTAGAGATTGACTCTCCGACGATCCTTCCAACAATGTGCCCGCAAAGAAGACAAGCAAATAGCAAGATCCCATCCAAAAATAGCAAGATGGAGAGATTTCAAGTGAATTAAGGGCATGTTAAGTTCCAAACTCTCCAAGTAATTATCACATCCAAGGAAATCAATGATACTCCCATCAGTAGGAGTCAAGGAACCATTTATATTGTGAAAATTCTCTTGTGCTTGCAAAATGGAAGGTATGGAATCCAACTTAGTGTTGGAGTATACTACATCATCGTTGCAATCACAAGAGAGGGAAGGGAAAAGAGTGGAAGAATGAAGAGAATTTTTCAAATCATCACCACGGAATGTGTAAAGGTTCAAAACAATCATCTTGTTTTTCTAAATCAGTGGCAAATCACAAGAAAGTACTTGTTGGAAAGATTCATCAACATGCAGGACTTTATCAATCAAAATTTCAGAATCTTTGTCACCAACAAGACTACAAGGAGGTAATCCAATGGGAATTTTATGCATCTTACATTCCAGGCTATGACTGTTCTCACTCACATCAACAACAGAATCCACAAGTAATGCAGAATCACTAAGCAATTCAAAATCACCAAATAATGCAGCATTAACTAAATTAGTGCAAACATTGACATTCATGCTTGATTCAACCTTTTCAAATTTGACATGCTTACTATCATCAATAGAACAAGAGGGTGCATTATGATCAATGGTAGAATCAACCACTTCACTAAATGCTTTCTTTTGAAGCTCAACAAGTAAATGACATTTTTCATGATAACAATCCACACACATTTGATATTCCTCACAAGAGCATGAAAATATGTCATTCAATTTATCGCATTCATCCATAGTACTATGAAGAGAAGCATTTTCATTAGTTAAAGCATCACATGAAGAAATAGGAACACACTCATCAACAAGTACAATCGAATCACTACTACTAAAGCCAATTGGTTGAGCAATTATATTTCCAAATAATGGAGGGATTCAACAATGATTTCCTCGTCCACCTCATTATTACTCAAATCATGAATTGCTTCATTAGTCAAAGTAATAGGAGAGTCTACTTCTAAAAGTATAGGATCATTACCAAATGGGAAGGAAGACTCTTCAATGTGCTTTTGCACTTGCTTTACTTCTTGTGCATGTGTGACCATGGTAGAAGGATTTTCTTGAAACATCATTTTAATTATTTGTGATTTCTGCTCAATTTCTTTTCCTAATTTCTCGTTCCTTTTCGCTTGGTCTTCCATACTTTTAAGCATAGATTCTATTTGTTGATGAACGCTTTCCTTATGTGACCACTCCTCATTTATAGCCCAAGTCGTTTGATTTTGGAAATCTCCAATGACTTCACAAATGGAAGGTTCTTGGTTGGGTACATATGGTTGAGAATGAGGTCCATAAGGTGGCTCAAATGGGTATAGGGATTCATGAGATGGATGGCATGGTATGGAAGTGGGATGAAATGAAGGATGGTATGGTAAGTGAGAGGGTTGATAATATTGTTGGAATGGAGGTTGTTGGTATGGTTCATGGTATTGGTGGTGGAATGGGCCATCACATTCTTGATTGCCTACAAAAGAGTGAGAATTGAAAGGTAGATCATGATTACCATAAAACCAAGCCATGAAAGTTCAATACAATTAATTCCCAATGGTTCACAAGATAACTTTCTAACAATAAAAATTAAGAAAAGGAATCTAAGAAAATACAAATGCAAGTGAAAAAGAAAATGAGATTTTTTTTTTCCAAAAAAATGATCAAATATGCAAGTATGCTATGAATTAACTTTTTTTTTTTTTTTTTTTTGTGAATTTGACAATTAAATCACCTAGGGTCCCAATTACTTAGCTCCCGGCAACGGCGCCATTTGATGAAGACCTTTATCGTTAGCCTTGGGGTCCACAATCAACAATTAACCAAGGATTGCGTATAGGCAAACCTAGGATCGTTCTCTCTTTTCGAGGAGCCTTTTATTGAATCCTAAGTAATCTAAGTGTCATGCAAATGAAATGAAAACAAGGGGGGATTGGGTTTTGATTTTTAAATTAATAAACTAAAATAGAAATGTAATTTAAATGAAGCAAAGATAAAATAGAAAATAAGAAAACGAGATTAATTAGATAAACAAACGATTAACCCAAAATTGGAATTCCATAACCTTCATCGGACAAAAAGATAATAACCAAACTCGTGATTGATTCTAGACAAACCGAAATCTCTGCATTTGTCCAAATATTCCTCGACTAGACGATCGCCTAGCATTTGATCGAACACGTGGCGAGCTCGCCGTGCGATCGCACAACGCTCTCTTAGAACCCGGTCCGACCTATGTCCTTGGGATATCAATCTGGGTATTAAATCTAATACCTATTCCGAAATCATAATCAGATCCGATTAAAATAAACAGAAACGAATTACGTTATCGATTGTAGTGCAGGCCCTCCGGATTCACGAATCCTCAATCCATGGGTCAACCACAAAAGCTTAGCCAAGCATGGCTAGGAAAAACTCAGAAGAAAAGATAATGTAGAATATATAATATTCAGAATGTCTTTG
Source organism: Acacia pycnantha (assembly GCA_025563575.1). Taxonomy (NCBI): domain Eukaryota; kingdom Viridiplantae; phylum Streptophyta; class Magnoliopsida; order Fabales; family Fabaceae; genus Acacia; species Acacia pycnantha. Next base: position 512,439 of record JAMWYP010000114.1, read on the forward strand.
TAGCCACCATCTAACCTCCTTATATAGGAGAGATGACTAAAAAAAATAGGAATCCCCTAATAATAGGAAACCTCTAATAAATAAGAAATCTCTAAAGATTGATATTTTATTACAAAATTCGGGCAAAATAAAAATCCAGGAAAATGCATCTATCTTTAGCTCCAATTTCGTCCATCTTCTTGTCCGAATCAATCTTCCAAGTCTTCATAACAATTGTAGATCTCTGAATCATCTAAAAAAGGAAAGAAGAATCAGGCTAATCAGATATCTAGATAAAAAGTTATGGCGAAAATACTAAATCATTGTAAATATGGAATTTAATCATAATAAATGAGTTCAATCCAATTAAAAGCTCAAAGCCCAATTAAGTAACAAAATCCATGATTTATCAATCAAACATTCCTAAATTTATTCACCAAGAGATACAAATAAGTGTAATAATATTCAATCATCAGTTTCCCACTCAAGATCACCCAATCTTGAGTAACTCACAAATAGAAAGATAGAATGTTTACAATGAATCTTCTCGATCTCTCAGAAGTGTATGGATAAACACTGAAGTACAATACAAAACATTTAACTCTCTATGATATATAGACATTGAAAATCGGAGAGTAAATGATATGCAGATCAGAGTATAGGCATTCTGGAGATGTAGGTTTGTTCTCTACGTTTTCTGTGTATTCTGTCTTCTATTTATAGGCAATCGAATTCACTTCGTTTGAATCATTTGTCTCGTTGAAGAATACTACCGTTATGAACAAGTAACCATTGCAAATCCAATCGATTTGAATCCATTCGAAATTCTAATGTTGGGAAGGATTCGACTTAAATATTTGAATGTTGTTTCTTTAAGAATGGATCCCCGATATTCGTGTGCTTTCGTCCGTTTGAAGATAATTATCCACCTTTCCAAGAAGTTGCCCATTTTGCTTCGTTTTTTTAATGAATATTAGAATAGTGACTGTCATGAACATTAAATTCGAATGTCAATCTGTTTGGCTTATGTCCGTTGGAGTATTTCATCATCCGAATGATTGAATCCTTTGGAGAAGCATTACAATTGAGTAGACAACTTCGCTTCTTCAAGTTTCGTTGGATTCAGTCCTCTTTCTCATTTCTGAAAATCTGTAGCAAGTTCATCTTCTAGATCTTGATTTCGTCAAGATTGATGTTCTCTCAAGCTTAAATAATCAAACATGTACACAAATGATATAAATAATGTTAAGAAGAAGTATAAGTCATTTGGGTAATCATGTGGATGTTCTTTGATGAGAAATGAGACTTTCGAATGATGATTTTCTGCAGCAGGGACATGAACTCGAGTTTACATAAGTAGGCTCGAGTTTCCTTTGTTGTCGAATAGCTAGATTCCTCTCTGACTGAGCTAAACTCGAGTTTGTAAGTTTTAGGCTCGAGTTTGGTTCTCTCCAAAACCATATTTTGCTCTCTGTCTTGTCTAAACTCGAGAGTGTAACTTATAGGCTCGAGTTTGGATGATTTTCGCGACCTGGTAGCTCAGAACCCGCGAACTCGAGCTTGTCAACTAATAGGCTCGAGTTTGCTTCTCTTTATAGCAAATTGTGCAACACCCAGAACAGACTGTCTACTTTCGGGGGCCATATCTCCCTGGTCTGAACTCCGTTTTGGTTGGTTCAACTATCTATTGGAAATCCCTTTGAGTCTACTTTCCAATGCCACCAATTTCAGCTCAATTGGATTCTCCGTTTGTGAGATACACTCAAAACATTGAAGGTTGGTCATTTGTGTGACGTGGATTTCACTGTCAACTTCATAAATCCATATCTCCTTCATCTGAACTCTTTTTTGTTTAAATTATATATCAAAATGACGCCTTTGGAGTCTAGTTTCATATGCCACTAGTTTCACCTCAATCCGATCTCTGGTTTAGGAGATATCATCTAATTACCATACGTTGCCCAAGTGAAACACTGAACAGAGGCTGAAATGCTGAAGACCGCTGTAGGCTCGAGTTTGTCAACTTATAGGCTCGAGTTTGCCTTGTCGAGAGACGCCGTAAATGCTGAAAACATTACAGGCTCAAGTTTGCTAATGATAGGCTCGAGTTTGGAGTTCCAAACCTGAGGTTTGAGTATACAGCTCGAGTTTGTCTTGTCCTGAAGACATTATAGACTCGAGTTTGCAAGTTATGAACTCGAGTTTGCTCATCCTGGAACTGATTTTTGATGGTTTTAACTCTGAATTGATCAGTTCCAACTTCCATATGATCTTGGAGACTTCTAGCATCAATATAAGAACTTGAATAAAGATGTTCCATTGCATTGCAAGTTCTTCCTTCTTCAATTTCTTCTCTCCTTCTAGATTATCCCCCAAAATCATTTGATAACTTCTTGCTTTATGATATTCCCATTATATTGTGTAAGAGCTTCTTTCTTCGATCTTGATTATTCTCCATAGAGACTTCCAACATCACATATATCAACATATAGTGCAGCTTCTTCTTTCTTTAGTCTCATTTCTTGATCATTCTCCATTATTAAACTTTGCATCTACATTAAATATAAGAATTAGTCAAAGTAGAAGATAAATGTAGTATGCAACCTTTTTGCTCTTAAGAATGACATCTATATAAGACATCATCAAAACTAATCAAAACCAACAAAAATAAATATTTTCACAAATGTTAATGAAGAATATGATAATGCATATTATTTTATAGTGGATACAATAATTTTGCATATATTACTATTATCCCAGCATATGAAAATAAAATTATATGTTTGTTAGATGTTGTTATATATAACCTATACACATGACTCATTAAATAGTGAAATTTATATTAGAATCCTTGCAATATCTAAAATGTAGAAGCATATACAAGAAAATCATTCTAAATATAAAATATTATGCGAGTTTGAAAATAATTCATGCCTATAAATTGATTGAAAAATATATTGGAAAATAAGTAATTTTACATTTTACTTGATTTATGGATCGAGTTATTGAATGCCTCAATGATTTCAAAATCATACAATTTTGCTATAGTGATTTTGCTTGCCAAAATATATTGAATTTAAAGGTCCATAAGTACCTTATATTTTATGAGAATATTTATGTATCATGCTAATATTGTATTTATTATGACTTTTTTGGTAAAATTAGTTCTTGAAGGTACACTATGGATAATGGAAATGATATTTGATGTGATAATTCTATGAAATAATATATGATATCATTTTGTTTAGAACAAGCTCAATATGTGGATGCAAGATATATTTTGGTGATCTTCATAATAATTTTCCTTTATTGTTTCCCCAGTGAATGAGATAAAGACATAATATATTGATATTTTAACATATCTAGAAGATATGTTAGAGGAATATATATATTTCAGCAAAACAATTGGTGACAATAATGCATCATTCATAGTTTGGCGACTAAGAAAAAGATATGCTCGAAAATGCACTGGAAGTGATGTTGTCATCAAGGGGAGTAAAACTAATATTGTTATCAGGGGGAGTAAATACGAGTAACACATCTCATGTGCTTGAGTAGAGTCTCAGCAAGTTCAAAACAGAAGCTTCACAATGATCATACTCGAGTACCATGAACTTCATGCTCAAGTATGTTGCTCGAGTACACTCTCAGGTGTGCTTGAGTATCTGGGTTTCGCTGAAAGTCATACTAGGCAGAGAGTTAGAATCACTATGCTCAAGTACAGCTTTACTGATGCTTGAGTACAATACTCGAGTATAAGTAAACTTGTGCTCGAGTAGACATAGTTAGAGAGTGAATTTAAGTATGGAAACACTTATGCTCAAGTAAGATGTTACATGTGCTCGAGTACCATACGCGAGTAACACTTACCCCATGCTCGATTATGATCTCTGATATTGTCATTATTTTGACAAAAGCAGCTATGCTCAAGTAGACATATCTCAGTACTCGAGTGCCTTACTCGAGTAAGCAAAGAGGCTTGCTCGAGTAACATCGTTAGAGATCAATGCAACCAGCTATTTCTAAATTCATACTTGAGTGGTAACTATTTCATACTTGAGTATACTTCCTCTTACTGATGCATGCTCGAGTACACTTGAACAATTACTCAAGTAAGGGCTTAAGATTACTTAATCAGAGATGTTAGATTGAGCATGCTCAAGTAAACTTGAAATGATACTCGAGTATACTCTTAACTTAGTCATTTTTTACTGATTCAAAATCTCAAACATTTGCAAGTCTTGTTATCATCAAAACTCATAAACCGAGAACTAACAAGCACATCCTTGAAGAGCAAGCCATCTTGTCACGTCCACAGAAACTTGTAGGGTGTGTTTGGTTTAAGGGTAGGGAATGGAAGGCGATGAATCCCTAAGGAGGACATTGACCAAATTGCCATTAATAAGAAGAATATTCATTTTTGTTGAGAGTATATTTTTGGAATATGGAAAATTTTCCATGGGCTATTTGGTAAAGACGAGAGAAAAAATTTCTCTCTCCTCTCACCCTCCCCTCAAACCAAACAAGCTGGTAGTCTAAAACGATTAGATGCAATCTCGTGAGAAGTAAGTTTTTCAACCAATATCTCAATATGTTGAGATTGGTTCATAAGATCACTACATGAACTCACAACATTTTTATGCATTAAGATAACATTTTTCCTAACATGGCGTAGAAAAGCACAATTTTGTCCATCATTAACCTTTGTCCAATTTCTAAATCCATCAACAACAAATGTATTAAGTCCAAAACGACCATTGTCACTTGGTTTACTAAATAAATAATAAGGCAAACAAAATGTAGCATCTTTACTTGGATAATACTCTCTAACCAAGATGGAAACAAATCAAACCAAGAAGAGCAAAAATGACATTGATTCTTCTCTGGCCCATAAAAGGATAATTTTGAAGCTTGCACTGAAATAGACCAAGTTTATGATAAGCATAATGAATTTCATCTTGTTAATTTATAGGATATTTCCATATTGGAGGGCGCAATGTAGGATCTCTTTCCAATGAAGCAAGATCAACTTCTTTAACCACTTCTTTATTTTTAATTCTAGGAGACTTTGAAGAAGGAGTCTCACTATTTGATAATTCAACATTAGGAGTAGATGAGGGCAAAGACTCATTATCCTTTCTCTTAAAATAAGTATTAATGGTAGCACTCTTCCCCATAATAATCTCCTACAAAGAGCATGAATTATTTAATGACCAATAAGATTTTAAAAATATTATTAATAACAAAAGTAAACTGAATAAAATCAACTATTAGTCCTCATTTATATTAACTATTAGCCAGTATCTACTGGATGAAATCAAATGGGCTATAATGAAATCCTTATTCCCACTAATGGGTTGGAAGACAAGTTGGTATGGTCTAATGCCAAGAATGTAAAGTATAAGGTGAAGTTGGGATACCATGGCAGAAGAGCTGGGAATTATGCTAATGTGAATAAAGTAGGGTCCTCGACTGTCATACCCACTACATGTTGGAATTCAATCTGGAAGATTAAGATAATCCGCGAGTATAGCAATTTATCTTGCATTTCTTGAGTAATCTCATTGCTACTAATTCACTTGTTTTTGGAGAAGAAGGTACCCAAATAGCTAGTGTCCAGTTTTTGCAAGAGAGGAGAAGACTATTGAACACTTATTTTTCCATTGCCCTTGGACTTGATGTATTTGGTTTGGTTGCTCGCTGAGTGCTAAATGTGATGACTCCAGAATCTCAAATCTTAATGCTTGTGGATTTTAGTAACAAGTACGCCCTCTTTAATTTTTTGGATTATGTGATTTATATGGAAAAATAGAAATGACATGGTTTTTAATCATATACAACAGAATCTTGTTGATGTTATTGAATTGGCTAAGAAAGGTAACTTTGAATTTTGGGCTAATTATGACATGGTGTGATAGGATACCAACAGCCCAACTTGATGACACACCATTGCTGGTTTATTCAAGAAGGAAAAGGCAGAGGCAGTTGGAATAGGATAAGTCTGTTATTAGGAAGTTATGTATTTGGATAAGATTTATAGGAAGTTATGTTTTATTAGGAAGTTATGCTTAGGTGTATCTTATCCGTAGGTAGTTGTTTGCGTTGCTTATGGCAATTAGGTTGTTCTATATATTTCCTAGGATGTAAATGTAATCATTATGCAGATAAATATATGTTGAATTACCTTGAGTAATTGGTCAAGAACTCAGATCCTGGTTCTTGAAGTGTCTATCCTAGAGCCCAATCTAAGGTTCTATCAATTGGTATCAGAGCTTTTTCTTTCCCGGGGCTAACTTTTGCGCGTTATGGGTCACAACAAGAAGAAATGAAGAAGCATCGGATCCTCCCAACATGAATCTGGATGCAGAATCATCAAAGGAACCAGAGGCTCTACCCCCGACTGACAGTATGGTACAGCAATTGGCGTTTCTGGTCAACAAAATTCAGACCATTGACACCGAGATGAAGGAGATCAAGCAACAAAAGAAACCACCCTTTCAGGAAGAACAAGAAACAGAGAATTGCGGGGTCGGCAAGAAGAATATGAAGAACTCGAAACCGATAATCCATGGTGGAATAAACCTCCACACCGAAGACCATATACTAAGGTAGAGTTTCCCAAGTTTGAAGGAGGAGATCCGAGGGATGGATTATGAAGGTCGAGAAGTACTTCCGTTATTATCAAACCCCCGAAGATGTCAAGGTTGAAGTAGCGGCAATGTATTTGGAAGGGGATGCATTAGATGTGTTTACATGGATCTCTTCAAGTCGATCAATTCGCTTTTGGGAGGAGTTGATTGAAGTTTTCCAAGACAATTTTGGACCAACCGAATTCCAAAACCCAGATATCTTTCTCTGTGACATCAAACAAGCGGGAACAATTGACGAATACAGGAAAGAATTCATACGGCGGTCTTCAAGAGTGCAAGGGTGGCCCGAACATTGTTTGTTGGCCGTTTTTATTCATGGTTTAAAAGAGGAATTTAAGGCCGACGTTAAAATACAGAAACCCAGAACTGTATACAAGGCAGCGAGTCTGGCTTTGGAGTTCGAATCAAAGGTGCAAAGCCAACTGTCATCTCGCCCTCAACGTGTAGCGAGTTACCGAAATAATGATTGGAATTATAATTTTAATTCCAATAGAGTGAAACGCCACGTCGCCCACAATCCTACAATTTCGCACCAAGAGAAACAAAGTAATCGGATTATCGGGCATCGTATCAGATCGCACTACCCCGCAGATTTCAACTGGATTCTCGTCAATCAAAAACGCAACAAAGATCGCGATTTCGAATATTTCAGATACCGAAAGACAAGCCAGGAGAGATAAAGGATTATGTTACCGTTGTGGCGAACGTTTTTCCCCTGGTCACCGTTGCAAACCTTCGACCTTGCGAATCATGGAGTTAACGGATTGCCCAGACAATGTTGATGAAGACCAGACCCCACCGCTGATTGACGAAGACGCACACAATGACTCCCCAATGGCCGAAATATCTCTTCATGCATTCTTGGGTAAATCATCAACAACCACAATGAAGGTTAAGGGAACACTGCTCTCTACTGAAATTCTAATATTAATTGATAGTGGCTCATCCCACAATTTTATCTCCAACAAAATAGTGGCAGCACTGAATATTACACCAGCGCAAGTTTCCCCTTTGAGAGTTCAGGTGGGTGATGGAGCCATTATATCTTGCAAAACCATCTGCAATGACTTGGAGATTCAGGTGCAACAACTAACCATTCGGGATGAATTTTTCCCTTTTAACCTTGGTGGAGTGGACATGGTGTTAGGAATTAAATGGTTGGCATCCTTAAACACTGTGGCGGCTAATTGGCAAGAGTTATTCATGATCTTTGGGTCAATGGAAAGAAGTATAAGCTTCAAGGCCTTACTCAAAGGACAGCCCAAGCTACTTCTTCTGTTGTGATGGAACGAGGATTGTTCGACATTTGAATTGTTGCAAGATATGCAGCAGCAGTTTACTGATATCTTTGCTGAACCCCAGTGTTTACCTCCTATTCGGGAAAAATGTCATGGCATTCATCTCCAACCAGGTGCCAAACCTCCTAACATTCGCCCATATCGTTATCCTCATGCACAAAAGGATGAGATTGAGAAACAGATTACATCACCTGCCGCACAAAGGGTTTATTCACCAAGATTAGTCCTTTTGCTAGTCCGGTCTTGTTAGTTCCAAAGAAGGATTCCTCATGGCGCATGTGTTGACTACAGGGAGCTAAATAAAATCACAATACCCGATAAGTACCCTATTCCTACTATTGATGAACTCATTGATGAACTTCATGGTGCTGTGTATTTCTCTAAGGTTGATCTCGCGTCGGGTTATCATCGATTAGAATCCACCCTCAACACGTAGCCAAAACGGCCTTCCGAACTCACTGGTCATTATGAATTCACCGTCATGCCCTTTGGGTTAACCAATGCCCCATCTACTTTCCAAGCTATCATGAATGATCTGTTTCTGCCATATCTCCTAAGTTTATCTTGGTATTTTTGATGACATTCGATTTACAAGAAGTCTTTTGAGGATCACGCCACACATCTACACATTGTCTTTCAGCTGTTACGTGAGCATGAATTTTATGCCAATCCGGATAAGTGTGATTTTCTGCAATTAGACATTGCATTTCTAGGACACACTATTTCTGCAGACGGGGTGAAAGTAGATCAGGATAAGATTGCTGGCCTCTTCCGAAGAATCTTACAGAATTACGTGGATTTTTGGGCCTTTCAGGTTATTATCGCCGCTTCATTAGGCATTATGGGCGATTGCCAAACCCCTCACGGATATGACTAAAAGAGATTCTTTTGTTTGGGAGAAGCACTCATTAGCCGCCTTTCAAGATCTTCAGAAGCCTTAATCAATGCACCAGCCTTACAACTTCCGATTTTACCAAACCATTTATTGTGGAGTGTGATGCCTCTTCCACCGGCATTGAGCCTGTTTACAGCAAAATGGCCACCCAATAGCCTTTTACAAAGGGGTTGTCTCAATCAAAGCGGAATGAATCAAGATATAATAGAGAATTATTGGCTCTTGTCTCTCTCTGCGTAAATGGCGTCGTTATCTTTGGGACGAAAGTTTGAAGTACTTATCGACCATTTCAGCCTCGTATACCTACTTCAAGAACGAATTACAACCCCGCCTGCCAGCGTTTGATCCTCAAACTCCTTCCATTTGATTTTCAAATAACTTACAAGCCTGGCTCTTCAAATCAAGCTGCAGATGCCCTTTCCCGGTCCCACATTCTCGGTGAATTCTTCTCTTTGGCTATCCCACATGCTTCATTATTTGATGATCTGCCAGCACTATTAGATCAGGACCCTTATGCATCCTCCATCAAGACTTCCTTACTTGCCGATCCCCATTCAATGCCACATTTTTCAATCTCCCATGGTCGCTTATACTACAAAGACCGCTTGTCAAGCTACCCGCAAATACTCCACTCACATCCCAATTAATTAAGGAAGTCCATTCCACACCTATTGGTGGTCATGGTGGTGTCCTCAAAACTTTGAAGCGTTTACAACAAACCTACTTGCAGCACATGAAAGAGGAAATCACCTCATATATACGTAAATGTTCAGCTTGTCAACGAGGCAAATATGTCCCACAATCTCCGAGGGGTCTTTTGCAACCACTTCCAACCGGTTTGCCTCCTTCTCATGGTTGGGAAAGTATATTTGTGGTTGTAGACCGCTTTAGTAAATCAGCCCACTTTATGGGAATGCCAAAGTCATTTTCGCAAAATCGCTGCCGCCCTTTCTCGCAAAGATGTTGTGCGCTCCATGGTTATCCTAAGTCCATCATCTCTGATCGGGATCCGATTTTCTTGAGCGCTTTTTGGAAGGATTTATTCCAATTGAGCGGCACTACTTTGAAAATGAGTACTTCCTACCACCCTCAAATAGACGGCCAAACAAAGGTTGTGAATCGATGCTTGGAGACTTATTTAAGGTGCTTTTGTCAAGATTTTCCTAAAAAATGGTCTCACTTTCTACATTAATGAGTTATCCTACAACACCGGCTATCACTCTTCTTGGGGTATTCTCCATTCAGAATCGTTTATGGTAAGGAACCACCAATATTGCTGCCCTTTACGCCCTGGTGACACTCGCATTAATGATCTAGAAGAGTTCTTTGACGAAAGGGATGCTGTTTTGGAGATTACCAAGCTTAACCTTCGCCTGCTCGCCCAATCGCCATGAAGTCCCTGTCGATCCTCATCGTCGGCCAGCCATTTGGAGTCAATGACATGGTGTTCTTGAAAATCCAGCCATACGCACAACGGTCTTTGACTCACAAGAGGTTCCACAAACTGTCTCCACGGTTTTGGGCCATACCCGATCAAACGCCAAGTAGACCGGTGGCATATGAACTTGGCTTGCCTCCGGATGCCCGGTGCATCCGTGTTTCATGTTTCCCTCCTAAAAGTCTGCTCATGGTTATGACAACACAGCTCCCGCCACCTTTACCAATTTCTCGCAGATTGGGAGCTTTTGCTTGAGCCCGAGAAGGTCATCGACTCCAAAACCATTGCTACCGATTCATCTTCGATGTCCACCTACTTATTCAATGGAAGAACCGTCCTCCAGAAGAAGCCAGCTGGGAGCCTTATGACTTAATTTCTACTCAATTCCCTCACTTCCGCCTTGAGGACAAGGCTCATTTTCAAGGGGAGAGTATTGATAGGATACCAATGACCCAACTTGATGACACACCATTGCCGGTTTATTCAAGAAGGAAAAGGCAGAGGCATTGGAATAGGATAAGTCCATTATTAGGAAGTTATGTATTTGGATAAGATTTATAGGAAGTTATGTTTTATTAGGAAGTTATGCTTAGGTGTATCTTATCTCGTAGGTAGTTGTTTGCGATTGCTTATGGCAATTAGGTTGTTCTATATATTTCCTAGGATGTAAACAGAATCATTATGCAGATAAATATATGTTGAATTACCTTGAGTAATTGGTCAAGAACTCAGATCCTGGTTCTTGAAGTGTCTATCCTAGAGCCCAATCTAAGGTTCTATCATGGTGCATAGGGGTTCTATTTTGCTGAGGGGCTATGATAGTTCGAGCATTAGATGGTTCCCTCATACATCAAGTAGCCTTAAAATTAATTGTGACGAGGCCTTTCGCCTATTGAAAATGATGTTGCTATTGGGATAATATGTTGTGATCATTTTGGTTTCTTTAGATGGGGATATGTAAAAAAAATTAAATCAATTTTTGCTTTCATGACTGAAGCCTTGGCTTTGAAAAGGGCTTTGTTACTAGCTATGGATCTAGGACATGATAAAATGGTTTTTGAAACTGATTGCCTCCCTTTATGTAACTGTGTTGATGAAAAGTCACTGGATTTGTTTGACTGGAGGAGTAGAAGTATTGTACATGATATCATTTGTCTTCTGTCTTCTAAGGTTGGATTCTCCATCTTCTTTACCCCACGGTGGGGTAACCGTGTTGCAGATCTTCTTACAACTGATGCTTATAAAGGGGTGTGCCCTATTGGGTGGGTTTCACAACCGACACGTAGGGATAGAAATAAGCTAAGCTAGACTAGGCTTTGGGTCTGCAACAGAGATTCAAGGCCTGAGATTGTGCGTAGGCTTTTTTTTTTTTTTAAAGCCTGAGTCTAGGCCTTCAAAAGGCTTAACAAGGCTTGAAGCCTATGTAATGACCTACTTAAAATGTAGGCCTTTAATTAGCCTTTAAAGCCTATACCTACAAATTCATATATAACCTTTCACACTTATTTACAATCCTACATTATGTTTTAAAAGCGTAACATCTATTCTTATCTTAATATTAGGGTTCAGTAAAGAAAAGAAAAGAAAAGAATGTCTAGTGACAAAAATTACCTGAGCAAATAGAAATAAGAAAAACTAATCTGTTGTTGACTAATGAAATATGTTTTCTAAAATCGATTAAGCATAAAAAATAACATGTAAAAGTAGATTTTACCTCTTTTATTCTTCACATATAAATTCAAACAAACCCTTTCTACTAAGATTATAATATTTCATTAGGCACTAAAATAAACTCATAACAATTATTATGCTTTAGTTAAGGACACAGATCATAGGAGAGGGAGTGAGTTGGCATTGCCATCTCAAGCAGGGTGAATGATTGATACGAAAGTAAGGGTCGAGTGTCATGATGATGTGATATGAAACTTAGAATTAAGGTTAAGTTGGTAAATTTATAAATAATTTATTAAATAATTTAGATGATATTATATAGAATTATATAATAGTATAAGTTAAAAAAAGTTAAATAGGCCAGACCTGCAGGTTTATAGGTTAGGCCTTATGAAAATAGGTATGGTTTGTTTATCTAAATAGGCATGGCAATAGTTCTGAAACTAAGTTTGGCCTATTTATTAAATAGGCTAGGTTAGACTTTATGTTGGTTATGCTATAAATCCCTGTTAGGGGTTTAACTTATTTTCATCCCTATCGATACCTGCTTTGTTGTCACTTCTAACTTTGGAGATTCGAGAGACTAGTGTAGATGGCAATGATTCTTTACCCATTAGGTCTCCAATAGGTAGTGGCTAGTTGTTTGTTTTATTTTCTATTTTCTTTCTTGTAGGCTTGTTGCCTCATGTTATATTTGTTGCTTTTTGTAATGTTTTTTTCTGGTTTGTTTCCCTCGTAATGTTATGTTTGTTTCCTCTATATTTTTTCTGGTTTGTTTCCTCTATGTATCTAATAGTGAAGTTATTAATGCAGGTATCTTTTGAGCTTTAAAAAAAAATCCTACTTCAAACCAAGGCAGGGTGTAAATGAAAAAAGAAAAGAGAGCGAGAAGTGGGGAAACTGGAAAGTTAGGCCCCGCAAAACGGGTACACACTACACAGGCAATTCCAGATAAGATCCCCATTGACTAGTTCAACGCGTAAGACCTCACATTCACAGTTCAGACGAAACCCATCAATCAGCCTTCCTCGAACCTGCGCGCCTCTCCTTTGATGGCGCCTCTTGGTTTTCCTTTTTCCATACTTTCCCAGTCAACCCTCTCTATCTCTCTCCTTTTTTGTTGTTGACAGCCCTCTCTATCTCTCTCCTTTTCTTCTTCTTCCATATACCTCCAATCCCCTCTCTCCTCCATCTCATCGATCCAGCCACCTCCTCTTCCCTTCCTCCCCAACCGCCGCCATGGATCACACCCTTCAAGCCGTCCTCGCCGCCGCCATTAGCTTCTTCGTCGTCACCCTCATCTTCGCCGCCATCATCCTCCTCTGCAAAAGCAACACCAAAACCCATCCCCGTCAGCGTCAATACCGTGCCCCGACTCAAAATCGGACCCAGCCGGAGCTATCCTCCGTTGTCATCGACGGTAGCTGGTCGTTCGATCCCTACCTTCATTTCACCTGGGACGAGATCACTAAAGCTACCAATAATTTCTCCCCCGACCTCATCATCGGCGACGGCAGCTTCGGCCTCGTCTACAAAGCGTGTCTCTCCAACGGCCTCGTCGTCGCCATCAAGAAGCTCTCGCCGGACGCATTCCAAGGATTTCGTGAATTCCGTGCTGAGATGGAAACCCTAGCTAAGCTCCGGCATCCAAATATCGTCAAGATCCTCGGCTACTGGTCGGCGGGACAGGAGAGAATGTTGGTCTACGAGTTCATGGAGAGAGGCAATCTCGATCAATGGTTTCACGATCCGACGATATCATCGTCGTCTGGACGCGACGACGTTTCAATGCCGCGGGCCCCACTCCCGTGGGGGTGAGGTTGAATATAATCAGAGGCATTGCAAATGGGCTTTTTTACTTACATGGGCTGGAGAAGCCCATTATACACAGAGACATTAAGGCTAGTAATGTGTTGCTGGATTCTGATTTTGAGGCCCATATTGCTGATTTTGGGCTCGCTCGGAGGATTGATGCTTCGAATTCTCATGTGTCGACTCAGTTCGCCGGAACTATGGGCTACATGCCACCGGAGTACAGAGATGGGGTGAATGTGGCTAACGTGAAGGTGGATGTCTACAGTTTTGGTGTTTTGATGCTTGAAACCGCGACAGGCCGACGGCCCAATCTGTCGGTGAAGTTCGAGAATAAGGATATTGGGCTCGTGCAATGGGCCAGGAAAATGGAGGCCCAGAACTCCCAAATGGAAATGGTTGATCCCAATATTTCAATGGAAGAAATAAGTGAAGAGAGTGTGAAGGAGTACTTTAGGATTGCTTGTAAGTGCACGAGTGAATTACAGAAAGACAGGCCTGTGATGCAAGAGGTTGTGGAATTGTTCGAGAAGATGGCCATGTAAGTTTTCGGTGGCTCGGACAGCGAGATTCTTAGGGTTGATGACATGGGATTGTAGATAGCTGTTGAAGGTAGCAGAAGTAAGATAAGTATGAAGTTTTTTTTTCTTTGGTTGCTAAAAGTTGTATGAATATATTATATTAGGTTTACATATTGAAAATGCTCAATACAAGAGGTTTTTTGTACTCGCTTGGATCTATAAGAGACGTTAAGGGCTTTCTGTTGGAGCCTTTGAATTCTTGGAAGCTTCCGCGTTAAGGGCCATTTATTAAGGATCAATATTCTTTCCATCTTGCAAAGCTTGATTCATCCACATCCACAAGGAATTTGTTAGAATAACTATTCTGTTAACATCTAGATTTTTTTTTTTTTGGTTTGATGAAAAGTAAATCCCATGTATGAGGCTAACTAAAATTCTCCCTAAAAAAGTTACTCCTATGTTATTAGGATATCTATTGAGACCAAAGTAGTCAATCTAGCACGTAGTGACTGATCCAAAAAACGCTATAGCGATATAGCACATAGTGGGATGACCGTTAAACCGAAGATAGCAGATATACACATAAATGCTCAAAAATAAAAATTTACTCAAAATTTTCAGTAGCAACTAGCAAGCACAACAGGCACCAAACTGTAGCAACTAGCAAGCACAACAAGTGTTGAACTGTAGCAAGCACAACTAGGCCTTGCCGAAATCAGGGGCGATTAGGTCTCGCCCGTTGCGTCTCTTGTTGTATTCGGGAATAAGCTGTGCTAGGAATGTTTTTTTTTTTACTATTCATAACACAGTAAAAAAACAAAAGATAATTTTCTCTTCATCATTTTTCTCCTTTTTCCTCATCAGTCTATCTAGGCCATTGATTGGGAAGAGGGGAGAGAGGTTAAACTAGTATTGTAATTGATTGGACGGATATGATTTAAAAATGATGAGGGATAATAAGAAAAGGATTAGGAGAGAAACCCAACTCATGAAAGACCTGTTGTGGCAGTCGGCCACTGTTCTGCTCCGCACCGGCACGAAAGCACCGCTATTACACGCTATTGACTACTCTGATTGAGACAACTAACTTCTGAAGTTGTGTTTGATATCATGTTTGAGAGCCCAAACATATATTTCAAGAGTCAAAATGACTTTTTACTTTATAATGATGTTTGAATTAGCGTTTCTTCTACCTCTCGTCCTTGGGTCCTTGGGTTCAACTGGCGAAGGGGTCGGACTTTCTCACCTAAAGGGAGGGGGTTCAATCCTGGAGCTGGTCAAGGCGCTGGGGGAGACATCTTAGGGGTTTATGAAGCAGTGGAAACGCTGAGAAGAGGTAGAGGCATGTGTGCTCTCTAACCCAGTGCTTCATGACCGCTCCAAACGCCCTCTCGAACCATGGCGTAGGTGGCCCAACCTTCTCCTAAAATTTTTTTATCAAAAAAATTAGCTTTTTCTTCTATTTGGCTTTTGGGGTCTACCTGGCTTCTAGATGAAACAAGTTTTCATTGATTCTACAGCGACGTGATGCACCTCGCTGGGATGAAAATGGTGATGGGTCCCATATATAAGCTCATTGTTACCCCTGTCAACTCACATGGCTAATATCATTGCTATGTGAAAGGTGTGATTGCCAGTGCCACATCCTTATGTCGACAGGAGCTAAAATGACATATATAGAAAAGAAAAAAAGAAAAAAGAAAATCTTAGCTAATACTCCCTTTGGCCCTAATTATATAAGTTTCATCGGGTGAAAGAATCTATGCACCCACATAGATATACTCACCAAAAACCAAACACGCTTGAGATAATAAAATAGAGGTATTTTAGGAAGAAATTAACAAAAATTTAAATTTTGTCCTATAATTAGGACCAAAACCAACTTCTAAATGTTGTCCTATAATTAAGACCGGAAGGAGCAGCATATTAAGGTTGTTTGCAGAGAACCTTTCGAGATTAATCCTTTAATTATTGATAGAGATTCTAACCAGAGAATCTCTTGTGGAAGGGGTGATTACCCCATTCTTGTGCATCCAAATAAGATCTCCTCTTGGGGAAGCAAGAGATTCCTGCTTTTTTTCAGAGAGAATCTTTTATCAGTAGAGTCCCACCTTAAACACTAAACCAAAATATTACTTTACTAGCCTTTAATAACAACTAATATAACAATGGTAGTTCATAGGTAAATTTATAAATGCACATAAGTATTTGGGAAAATCCAAAAAAATTAACAATTAAACTTCAAAATCTTAAATAGGTGATTTGTCATTAAAATTAGTTGTCAATTGCATTACTGTTGTTAATAATCTAATTACTCTTGTGGGCAGCATGATTTTAAAGTTTAATTAATATTTTTCTGTCATTTGCTCTAAGTGTTTTAACCGCCAACAATTATAAAATAACAAGTGTTCATATAAAAGAAGAGGAGTTGAGTTCTTTACCATCAAAACATAACTTCACTTGTATATTTTTTTCCCTGCAGTCTAATTTCAGAATATTTTAATCCTAATTTAATATAAAATCCCATAAATAGGGCTAACTGAAATCCTTCCAAAGTCATTGTGTGGTGTTGACAAATAAATGAATGAATTCATATATAAATAAAAAGAGGGGAAATGTTGGCATGTGGACATGTGGTGCGTGTATGAAGCGTTGTGGACTAAAGTGTGTTCAAATTTCAAACTGTCCAAAGCTCAGTTATTTGATTTGACCCAACACTTTGGACCCCAATGAATGGATATAAGTTGGGACTGACTCGGTCTCTGTTCTTATTTTCAAAAGAATTCTAACCCAAGTTTCCAAAATATGTCGGCTTATTAGTTTAGACAATTTTTTCTCCAAAAAAACCTAATGAATAGTGACATGTAGAAAATGAGGCTAGACAACAAATTAATGTGAAATGACCTAATTTTTTTATAGCCACAACTCTCTGATCTATCATTAATGTTATTTCATAATCATAGAAAATAATGAGAAGTAATAAGAAATAATAGAAGAATTGGAAATAATGGGGGATAGATATGGATATCCACAAATATTATATTCATAACACTCCCTCTAAGATGTCCATAACTTAACATATACCTCATTAAAAAAACTTCAATTAAGAAAAACTTAGTAGGACAAAAACATTTTAGAAGAAAATGAGTCCACTATTTATTGATCCACTTGATAGAGTCGCCTCATTACAAACGTTGCTAGGAAAGCCTAATGGGAAAAAATAGACAAGGGAAAAAGAGTATATCGTGTATCAACTCCCCCTCTTAGTAACATCAGTTGATATCTTTGAGCTTGTGATGTCAGATGCCATGAACGAGCTTTTCAAAGGTTATACCAGGAAGTGACTTGGTAAATAAATCTCCTAGATTTTAGCTTGAACAAGTTTGCTAGATATGTATTTCTCCATCATTTTGAAGGTCACGAGTGAATAAGAATTTTGGTGAAACATTAATTCTTCATTATGTCACCCTTAATATATCTGAGCAGGGCCTTTTGTCGTTAGCATTGTGGTCCACAATCAAAAATTAACTAAGGATTGTGTATAGGCAAATCTATTATCATTCTCTCTTCTCGAGGAATTTTTTATTGATTCTTAATTAATCTAAATGTCATGCAAATACAATTAAAATAAGGGGAAATTGGTTTTGGTTTATCAAATTCATAAACTAAAATATGAATGCAATTTAATTAAATGCTAACTATTTTATTTTGATATTTTCATAAAAATGGTGAATGAGTGAATGTAATGGTATGAAGTTGAAAATATGAATAATGAATGTTTTTGCTAATGAAGAAAGTTACTATCATTGCTTAAAATGATCATGGGAGTTAAAATTCATTAAGTTTTTTTAATAAAAAAAAACCCCAAGATAACACTTGAATCTTCTTGAAATGTTTTTGGTATTTCCTAATTAATAGTAGCTCCTATAAACGTAGCTAACTATTACCTCTTGAGATATTATTTAAAACCACTTAATGTGCAATTGAAATTAGAATAATGGAACAGGTGTCTTCTTGAATTCGAGTGCTAAACAACCCCCTCAAGGGTACAAATAAACTATATTAACTAGACAATAACACACTAATTAATACAATTTCATTGTAACTACAAAGAAATTCAAACCAATATGATTTTCACACTACAAAATCCAATCTCAACTACAAATATAAAACAAACAGAGACAATTAGCATCAATTTCAATTATAAAATTATATACAAAAATTTATAAAACTAAATAGTCTAAATATATAACTCTAGACTAATAGAATGATAGAAAAACTCACCCTTAAACTCAAGCACAAATCTCCATCAGCAAGAAGCAAATGCATCAACGTCTCATTGCTTTAAAATAACCACAACTCATAATCTCATTGAATATTAAAGCTCTTGCCAGAAAATTCATGGAAAGAGAGAAAGGAGAATCTAGAATGTGGTGACTAATTTGGTGATGGAAAAGGAGAAGGGAAGGTTCAGACTAGAGATAGAGGAGCAGTGATGGTGGAGTAAGAGAGAAACTTATGGCGACAATGATGGTAGTGAACTGATGGAAGCAGCGATGTTAGAGAGAGTGAGGGAGGAGAAAAAAAAGAAGGAAATGATGAAGCTGTGTTGCCGAAGAAGACAATGATTTCCGGCGACAAACTTTTGGTGAGAGAGACAAAAGCCAGAGGTTCTGAGCGTTTTTCTTGCGGCTTCGAGGAGGAGAAAAATGGAAGTGTTGGAGGATGAAGAATATATGTTCTCCTTTTCCTTGCTTCGTCATGTGCTTTCGGGTTCTGCAACTCTTCTCTTTGTCTCCAATGTTGCAATGCACTCCTGGTTCGATTTCAAGCTCTCTTCAGTGTGGATAGGATGCAATGACGGTGGGTGTGAGGAAGGAGGGTAGAAGTCCTCGACGTTGGTGGTGGCTCTCTGTCTCTTTCCTCTCCTCTCAAGCTCTAGTGAAGAACTCAAGCTCTAGTGTCATGCTTTGCGACGCCTGATCTGTACATTTCTAGTCTTATTGTCCAAAAGAAACCGAAAATAGGGCGAACCAGAAGACCTAATTGGTCTCTGGTCAAAATGTAAGTTTTGACTAAGGACCAAGCAAAGTTCAAAAGTTTGTATAGGGACTAAAATGACATTTTTGAAATTTTATGGGGCTGAACTATAATTTTCTGAAAATATGGGTTTTTCCTGTAATTTTCCCTGGTCCTTTTCTCACTGATTTGCAATTTTTGGAAATTTTAGAAACATTTTCTGTAATTTTCTCCAATTCTCAAAATATTAATTATGACCCGAATTGAAATTTTCCAAAAATCTCTAATTTTCTTCTTAAGCACGTACAATGCAAGATTAAACATAATGTAATATCAAAAGTCCAAAAATCATTTTCATGAATAATTAACAAATTATGACCATTTAGCCCATAATTTGACTTAATTCAATACAAATGTCTCTGACTTAAATTAGTGTTTAATCATGTAATAATGTTATAGGAAATGCATTAAAAATCCCAAATTAATCATGAAAAAAGCCTATTAAAATATGGTTCAATCAATATCGTTCTTTAAGTTGGACAATACATGCATCATTATCCTCATATAGAACTATCGGGTCAATATACTAGGAGATAAACCTCATGGTTCTTATGTGATGTAATGTTGATCTTAACCATACACATTCTCGACTTGCTTTGTGTGTTGCAAGAATTTTTGCATAATTAGATGATATGGCTAATATAGTTTGTTTCATAAATCTCCATGAAATAGTTGTGTCACCACTTGTGAATAAATACGTTGTTTTCATTTTACCATAATGTGGATCAGAAAAAAAAAAAACAACAAAAAAAACTCAGCATATGCATAGCCAGCCAGTTCATGCTGAGATACATTTGACTACAAAAACTCCATGTCCATAATGCCTTTGAGGTAACGAAGAATGTGCTTCACTCCATTCTAATGTCTTCATGTTGGTGAAGAATTATATATTGCTAATAAATTAATAACAAATGATATACTAGGACTAGGACGTGTGCAATTAACATAATACATCAGTACTCCAATAGCACTAATGTATGGTACTTTTGGACCAAGTAGTTCTTCATCACCTTCTTTGCTAATTACTCGAGGCCTAAAATGGTCTTTATCTGCCTGAAAAGACCTTACGACAATTCGGGTATATTAAGGATGTGACTTATCCATGTAAAAATGCTCTAGGACCTTTATCATAAAAGTTTCTTGATGTACAAAGATCTCATTTTTCAAGTGCTCCATTTGTAACCCAAGACAAAATTTTGTTCTTCCAAGCCCTTCATTTCAAATTCTTTCTTCAAACAGCTTAATTGCCTTTTTGAGCACTTTAGGAATTCCAATGATGTTGATATTATCAACATAAACAACATTTATTGCAAATTCATTTCCAGATATTTTCATAAAGATGCATGGGTATATTGGATCATTTTTGTATCATTCTTTCAACAAATATTCACTGAGACGATTATACCACATGCGCGCTTATTGCTTCAGACTATACAAGGACTTATTTAACTTAATTGAGTATTGTTCTCGAAAATTTGAATTTGATGCTTTTGGCATCCTGAGCCCTTCAGGGACTTTCATATAAATATCATTATCAAGTGAGCCTTATAAATAGGAAGTCACGACATCTATTAGACGCAGATCAAGCCTTTCATTTACCACTAAGCTAATCAAATAACTTAAAGTAGTTGCATCCGCTACTAGTGAATATATTTCTTAAAAATTGATGCCTGGTCTTTGTGTAAAGCCTTGGGCTATAAGATGTGCCTTATATCTTGTAATTTCACCCATTTAATTTCTCTTTCATACAAAGACCCATTTGTATCCAACTGGCTTTACATCTTTAGGTCTAAGGACTATAGGTCCAAAAACCTTTCGTTTTACCATTGATTTTAATTATGCATTAATGAAAAATTGTGCCATAAATAAATCTCCTATTGATGGCTCTAAATATTTTATGATTGAAGGAGATTCATACTCAACATATATTTCCATCCTTCTTTGAGGACCCATTTTGGTGAGTTGTGGTGGTGCTACTAGCACATATATTGCATAGCCAAAAATCCTTAAATGGAAAATATTAGGTTCCAAACAAAAAACCATTTGTAAGGGGAAGCCTTTAGATAACTTGTTGACCTAATATGAATTAACATTGCTGCATGCAAAATGACATGGCCCCAAGCATAAAATGGGAGAATAGATCTCATAAGTAAAGGTCTTGCAATCAATTGCAACCGTTTAACCAATGATTCTGCAAGTCCATTTTACATATTAACATGAGCTACAAGATGTTCAACATCAATTCTAAAGTACATACAATATTCATTAAAAGCTTGCGAAGTAAATTCACGAGCATTATCAAAATGTATTTTTTTGATAGGATAATTAGGGTAATTTGCTTTTAATTTAATCAATTAAGTAAGCAATCTCATAAATGCTAGGTTATAAGAAGATAATAAGCAAACATGTGACCATTTAGCTAATGCATCAATTAAAACCATATAGTACCTAAAGGTTTGAATGGTGGGTGTATTGGCCCACAAATGTCTCACTGTATCTGTTTTATAAATGTGAGAGACTCACTTTCTATTTTTCTTGGTGAAGGCCGAATAATCAACTTTTCCTTGGAACATGCAGTACATTAGAAATCATAAGATTGTGGTATTTGTTTACACTTTAGGGTATGACCACATGGATTCTTGTTGGTCGAATTCCTTATGGCAAGTGAACTAGTCAAACAAGTAATAGAAATTAAGTAGAGTTATCGTCCTACAGAGACTGTTGATACCAAAGATGATGCTGGTTTCTTGCGATAGTTGTGTGAAGTGAAAGTATGGTTGGTTTGTTTGTTTTCTCTATTACTAATGACGATAAGTAAATAATATTAGTTCTTTATGTATTTTGATGATAACTAACAATTGTAAACTAAATGAAGTTAATGGTTAAGTTAAAAATGTTTGAAACTTGTTCAAACTTAACCAAGAACTCATTGCTAAAGGTTAACTCAAGTTTACTCAAGGCAGAGAGCTTTCAAAGATTTTTGAACTAAGCTTGACTCGAGTTTCAGAATGCAAAATTCAAGTTAGTGCTTGGCCGAGAGTTTTCAAAGTTTTTTCATTTTAAAGTAAATTCGAGCTAGTTATGGTTAACTCGAGTTTATACTTGCCCGAGAGTTTTCACAATATTTTAAACTTAAAGTGACTCGAGCCTGATCTTGAAAACTCCAGTTAGAGTTTGTGGACTTAAACTTATTTTCAAATTAAAGAAGTCTTAAACTCGAGTTAGTCACTTAATGACGTGAGTGAATGCAAACTCAAAACATTTCCAAAATGATATCTCGAAGTTCATATCGAAAGAAAATACTAACTCGAGCCTATGCTATTAAACTCGAGTCATGCACTTGAGTGAAACATTTTAAACTCGAGCCTAAGTCATACAGAGACATCTTCGTTCAAACTTCAAACTTATTTTCAAAGAAGATGATCTAGTGACTCGAGCCTAGAATGCCAAACTTGAGTCATGCACTCCAGTTTGCTTGAATAAACTCGAGTGTAATGCATCTCTACTTTGAAATCATCTTACCTGGATTTGCGAAATCTTCTTATATGATCTGTATACTTCATATCATCTCTCATTACTATTCCCAACTATGTTTAATCGATTTGTTAGTGAGTTTCAGATGATCAAACGAATGTTAGACTGAAGATTAAGCATAAAGCAAATGACGATGTCAAAGCATTAAATGCTGGGTTCAGAAGCCTAAGCACGGATTTGGCGTATCATTCTCTGCACATTCCAAAGGCTTTAACGGATATATCTTAAGGAAAGTCAACAAAGAAAGTCTGGGCACCTAGGATAAATCAAAATGACTGAGTAAATGCACCTAGTTCAACCTAACAGCTCTTTTAATGCTTCCAACGTTATATCAAGATTTCCAACGGTCATAAAATGCTTGCAACATATATAAGCTAAAGCATTTAGTTCTCAACAACACAAAACACAAGAAAACACAAAAACGCTCAAAGTGATATTTGCATTTATTGTTTTTTACTCATCTGTATAATATCTGTGGATATTCTAAACTTCAGTGATTATTCATCTTCTCTTTTAGATAGTTTATCTTTAATTATCAATCATTGTAAGAATCTCAAAGTTGTGGGACTTTGTGATTGGGTTATCAGTTTACAACTTGTAAGGGGGAGCGTATCCTAGTGAGAGGATAACTTTCGAGTACAGGGTGTGCAACTGATTGAAGTGATAGTGAAAATCCCAGAGAATTTGGGGACTGGACGTAGGTCAAGAGTTGAGATCGAACCAGTATAAATCCTAGTGTTCATCTTCTTTTACTCTCTCTCTCTCTCTCTATTAGCCTCCATTGTAATACCCTGAAAATCTCACTTATGATAAGTATCATATTGAGTAAATAATACCTATTGGAAATAGGTGAATATATGATCTCAAAGACCTTGTAGAGAATTTATCTTATTTTTGGGGTAGTTTCTCTTGAAAAAGAATAATTTGCAATTAGGTCCCTAAAACGTTTGGAAGTTTGCAAATAGGTCCCTAACGCATTTACGGGTTATAAAATACCTGTGAAAGTTATAAAAAGGCAAGTAAATATTTATTTGAAATAGGGAATAATACTGTCCCTAATTTAGGTAATTTATTAAATTATTACCTTAAGGAAATAAAGGGGAAAAGTTAAAAAGTATTATAATGACCAAAATGCCCCGTAAATTTTAATATAGGGCATGAGGCATAAAACACTAATGTCAGTGTAAAGGTTGTGAGGTAATGAGTTATGCTAAATAAGAAAATTAGCAACAAGTAGTAAGGAGTTGATTAAGTAATTATTGACTAATTACTTAAGCATGAACAAAGGAAAATCCATAAATAATTATGTAAAACCCTATAATTAGTGGGTAATGGCTAAAAATTAGCATAAATATATTTGCTAATTGATTGGGAAATATGAAGGAAAATTGGTGAGATTAGGCAATTTTAAGCCTAAATACAAGTATGGGCCAATAGGAAAATTATGTAAAAAAATTATGTAAAAAAAATTATTAAATTATATAATAATTAATTAAAAAATAAAATAAAAATATATATGAATTGTGTGTGTGTGTGCCGACATCCTTAAGGGAAAAATAAAAAGAAAATAGAATTAATAAATATGGAGTGTAAATAATAAACTCTTATTTAAAAATTAATTAAAGTAATAGTAAATAAACACCGATAGGAATTGGATCCTATCTAGAGAACTAGGAACATGATATCTAAAGTTAGTAAAGAATATGAAAGAGTGGATTTTTATCTTGAGATAGACT
Source organism: Acacia pycnantha (assembly GCA_025563575.1). Lineage (NCBI taxonomy): Eukaryota > Viridiplantae > Streptophyta > Magnoliopsida > Fabales > Fabaceae > Acacia > Acacia pycnantha. The sequence continues at coordinate 537,052 of JAMWYP010000114.1, forward strand.
GTTCCAGAAGTTAATTCCGAGATCGGTGAAGCATTTTGATAATAAGACGAAATAGGGTAATCTGTGAAAAAGGTAGATAGTCACAGATTTAGAATATTGAAGAAAATAAATCATAACTTAACATCTGGGAATGGGTTGAGAATTTCCTGGACATATTTGGAAGCAGTGGATTTTTGTCTAGAGGTTGACGATTTCAGAAGTTCGTTCCGTAACCGAGCACGTTTTTCGAGAAACTTCGGCTGAACCGTTGGAATCTTGTATGAAATCAAAATTTATTTAGCCCGGACATTTCTAATGAGTGAGAAAATGTCTTCAAAGTTATAATTCTGGATTTCTAAGATTTTACAAGATTACGCGACTCGGACACCGATCGGGGAATTCTATCGGACCGGGGCAAAAAGCAAAAGTTGAAATGGTGACTCATGGGGGGTAGCTGGACGTTTTGGTGTGTTGTATGGCCACCAAACATCCATCTAGAAACCCTAAAATGCTTGGTTAAAATGGAAGGGAAAATTACCAAGTTGGACCGAAAATTCTCCTATAAATAGGCATGCATTTCCTCTTCAAATATCACACCAATTCTCTTGAGAATTTCGAAAGTAGAGAGGTTTTAGAGAGAGAAGCTCTGGAGGAAAAAAAGCAGCGAAGCTCTGGGTAAGTTTTCGGTACTTAGTCTTAAGCTTCCGTAGTTCTTTCGGTAGTTAGAGTAGAAATGCTATATTAGTCTTTAATCTTCCAAGTATGATTAGATATCATATGTTAGGGATATTTTAGTCATTATTTTGAAAATCTTGGTGGGGTCGAAGTTCTGGCAAAATTTTGGAAGATTAGAGTTAAAATAGCGAAGCTCTGGCGAAATTCCGTCGATTAAGGGCATCAAGGGAAAAATGATAATTTTTACCTAAAAATGCCTGTTATGATGTGAATCATTAATTAATATGATTTATATTTCGAAAATTATGTTGGAAGAGGAGTTATGTTGAAATTTTGGAAGATTAGGGTCAAAGTAACGAAGTGCTGGCGAAATTCTGCCGATTAGGGGGGTCAGGGGTAAAATGGTCATTTTGACTAAAAGTGTCCGTCGTAATGATAGATCCTTAACAAGTACGTTGTTATGTTGATAGGATATCCCTGATTACGTTCTGACCTACTGTCGTGCCGTATACCTGAAGCGAAATACTGACGACCGTCAACGAAAGTACGTCGCGTCTTGTAACATTAACTCTTATGTTTATGGTATGCATATATGTGCTATGTGTATTGTTATGGTATGTTTATTGAATGCAAATATGTTAGAACAGTTTGGTGCCGAAGGAAAGGCTAGTCTATGTGGGTAAGCCATTAAGTCGCCGTGAACTCGGTGAGGCCCCCATGATAGACACTTACCTGGCCATTCTGTTCGGTTTACGGAAATATGTATGTTCGCGTACTGTAACACTAACTCTGATGTTTACTGTATGCGGGTATGTAGTATGAGTATGGTATGCGTATATACGTTATGTTTATTGTATGTTTATAGGTATGTACGTTTGCGTACTGTAACACTAGTCTGATGTTTATTGTATGCGTATATGTATTATGTGTAATGTAACACTAACTCTGATGTTTGCTGTATGCGGGTATGTAGTATGAGTATGGTATGCGTATATACGTTATGTTTATTGTATGTTTATAGGTATGTACGTTTGCGTACTGTAACACTAGTCTGATGTTTATTGTATGCGTATATGTATTATGTGTAATGTATGCCTATTGTGGTAGTTGTTAGCTCTGTGATATGTTCATGTACTGTTGTTATGCTTGCTGGGTATTGGGATACGATTGCTAGGTGTGAAATGCTAGGTGTGAAATGATTGCTAGGTGTGAAACAACTGCTAGTTGTGACACGATAGCTAAGTGTGACACATGTACTAGGGGTTATGTGCTCTTGGGATATGCTTGTTTGCTGTATGATTATCTGTAATGCATATGTTGTGTATGTAAATATGAGGTTAACCGTTACCTGAGATCCGGTGCGGATCTCGGCTCTTAACATAGCGTCGTGGTCGGGAGGACCGAGGACCGAGGAGAGAGGGAAGCGGCAAGCTTAGAGGTTCGACCGAAGACTATCGTTTCTTTGTCACGGCGTAGGAATCAAAGAAACACTTCTGTTGTTGTTTACTTTAAAAACTCTCGGTTACTGTACCGCTTCTGTAATTAGCCAGTGGGCATTTTGAATATAAGTATCAGTTACACTCTTACTCCGATGCTCTACTCTGATGAAAAAAATTTATACTGCTTGTGAAAACGGGATGTTACATCCATTTCTGTGGTGAAACTTTGGGTTTATCAAAAAGTTTTTAAAATCCCCAATTCACCCCCTCTTGGCGATATTCTGCCATTTACAAATAAATGATCAGAAGTCAGAGGAAAATATCAATTTAAAAGTAGGCTGAGTTCAGATTTCATCCTAAGTCACATCATTCCCCTAGTTTGCACACAACGCATTTCTATAGCAATTTTGTTGCACAGCTTCCACAATGCTACAGCAAAATCTCCTTTCATAATGTTATTCTGCTAACCCACCACTATCTATACATAAGTGTTCGCATTCTATAAGTATAGTCCTCACTTTACTTCTCCCATATTCCTATGGCGATTTTCCATTTTAGACTGTTGGTTTCAACCTAGGTGTTCCGGTTATGAGCGGTAGACCCATTCTTATAGCCTACAATTTTAGGTCAAGCCCTTCACAAGCTCACCCAGCAAACACTGTCTAATAGAGCTCTAACGTCGACTCCCGTCCACTAAGCCGAGGCCACTGATCTAGCCCTTAGCGGCTGCTAACCGACTAAATGTTAAATTACTATTAAACAAACTGAATGTATTAAATAAAGAACTTAGCAAATTGGGTTTATTCTACAACTTAGAAATCCATCCTCACTCAGCCAATGAAAGTTTAGTTCATGACTGATAAAAGAAACACAAAACAGAGTAATGTAGAACAACCCGTGGAAAGATTTGCGGAACTAAAATAAAAGAAGAAAACAGAGGAGCTCATTGGAATGATCGATGGAGTAGGGAGTGTCCTGTCACGCAACATCTCTACTTCTTCTACAACCCATCCAACTCCAGGGAAGAGTAGGGTCTCATCTGCAATTCTCTTGATCGGTAGTTCTCTTGTTCCTTCGGTGTGAGTCCAGTCGGATTGGAATTATACTGACTGCTCTGACTCTCACGACTTCAACGACCTTTTTTCGATTTAGTCGCGCTTTCCTCTTATAGACAGGTCCTTTCACGCCATACATCCAGTGAGCTGGGCCTTCCAAATCTATTAGGTCCAAATCCCTAGATTTGGTTGATTGATCCTCTTTTAATACTGCAGGATTCTTCAAATCTTTCCTTTGATTCTCCATATCTTGTGATTCAACATGAGTCAATTCAGCCGCCGTCTAAACGTTTACATGGATGACTTGTATTAATTTCCTAAAACTCGCGAGGAAATGTCAGAATAACGTAATGGTTGCATTGTATTGCTAGCACATATGTGAGCATACCATATGCTATAGCATTATATCAACTTCGTTATGCGCTTTCACGGTAAACCATAAAGTGACCCTTTTCTTATGCACATGAACAAGATAATGATGTGGATGTAACAATTTATAGGATCTATCCTTTATTTCCTTACATGCATGAATTCTTACACATTTTATCAGATAGCATACAATTAAGATCAGATTCACCATTCAAAATAGTCAAAGCACATAAGGAAAACATGACATAATTATGACTCATCAATTCTTAATTATTTTTCTCACATGTTTGAATCGGGATGGCCTAACTGGTCATGTCAAGCATTAAATTTATAAGTAAACTCCAGGTTTAATTTAGCAAACTTCTTATTTGCATTGGCAAACTTCTGGTTTGCATTATTATTTGTGAACTTTTAGAGTATAATAACATGTGTTTCAATTGTGCTTATAAATGTATAGTACATGTGAGAAGAAAAACATGAAAATTTTCTAATATGCATTTTCTAGCAGAAACTAAATTCGTGATATGAAGATATTCTTGATTATTTTTAGTTGTTATTTCTATATGATATCCATTTCTGCAGATATCCTTGAACTTAAAAAATTTCTTTTAGACTTGGTATAATAAAATGCATTATCAATATATGATTTTGTTCCTTAAGGTCTATGATTACAACAACGGCTACGCCCACAGTTGTAGCCATGTCTATGTCCACATCCACGGTTACAATTAGATTCATTCATTAACACATTCACTTCAGGGAATGTAGTCGAGTCTACTGGAGAGGATTCATGAATTTTCAACAAAAGCTTATTATTTTGTTTTTGCCATGTGGAGGTTAGAAATTAATTCAGTATATTTCTTAAACCTATTTTATGGTATGACTATTGTAGTATTTATGCTATATATTGCCACTATGTTATGATCGATTTGAATTGTGTTTTTGTGTTTAAAATATGTTTGATGTGATAAAATATGATAGATTTCATGCATGTGTGGAAATTCAGGTTAGATGAGTTGAATTGTTGCATTCTAGTTGTTATCCCGCATGTAGGAAAAAATAAAACTGAGAATCATATATATATTTATGAGCTGACATTGCAATATTGTCTCGATGCTGCAACATCATACAAATAAACATCTCAAATATCATATTCTGTTATGCGCTAATCTTTTTTGAGAAAATACAAAAGATAATTGCAGGATCTTGAGCCTAACGATTAGTGGGCTTTGAAGACAAAAGAAGGCGGCTGACTTGAAAAAAATGAAAATCAAAGATAACTGAGAATTTAATAAGATCTCTGAATATAATCCCACTAATCACAACAAAATCAATTAGATAGAATCTTCCAGCCAGCCTTGACAAAAGAGGAAAGCCTCGCTCACTAACAGACAAACTGGACGTATGGCGTAAGGACCTCAGCCATAAAAGGAAAGATGACCAACCATAAAAAGAGAGATGACTAGGGAGAAAAATATCACATAAAGAGATTGCGACAATCACAGCATATTGAGAAGCACGACTGAACAACTGTGACAGAAGGTTGCTGATATGAAGGAGATGCAGAGGCACTATGTGACAGACACCGTTGAAACCTTTCGACAATTCCTCTTCGTCTTAGTTTATTTTGTGTATTTCATGAATATTAGTATGACAATATCAGTTGTATTCTGTTCGTCAACCATGAGCTAACTATATTTTAGCTAAGCGACGATGTAATCAGTTTGTATCTTCGAACCAAATTTGCTAAGTTTCAATTGATATAATTCAGTTTGTTTAATTGTGTATGTAATGTTGGTCTTGTGCATTAATGCCTGATAAGCAAAAGTCGTGGTTTTAACTTAATGGAAAGGAGTTAAGATTAGACCTCAATTAAATAGTGTATACTAGTATAGTTTGTGCAAAATTCTATCTAAATTATAAACTACAGGAATGAGTTTATCTCATACAACCATTACACTCAATTTTACTTCTTATTTCGAGCTTGAAAATCTACACAACTACCATAAGAATATGAGAGAAGTAGAGTAAGGGATATATTAAAGGATTGTGGAAGCTTCTATATATATAGTAGTTGTGGGTTAACTGAAGAACTTTCCTATAAGCATTGTTGTAGCATTGCAAAAGCCGTTACATCATTCATGTAGCATTGCATTAGAGCAATCTAGGAACGACATATAAATTAAGGGCAAATCTGAGTTGTACCTGTTTTAAATCTGATATCTCTATATTATATTCACTCTCAATTTGTTTCATTAGTTTAATAGAATTATTAGTTCTTAAAATACACTTAACTTTCACTATCTTTTGAATCACACAACTATTGAGCAAATTCTTGCTTTATAAGTTGGTATTTTAATCTATGTAGGATGATACCCTACTTATCATTTTATTACTTGTTTGACTGATTTACTTGTCATAAGGGAATTCGACCAACAAGTTTTTGGCACTGTTGTTAGGGATTATTAATACTATTTTTGCAATCACGTTCTTGTTTTGAAAGTTGCGTTTGATTTGCTTCCTCACTCTCTTTGTTTATGCTTTTTAGGTTCCTCTATCGGTGTATGAGTGGTACTCGTGTTGCTGATCTTGAGTCCTTTGATGCTAAGATTGAAAGAACGTACAAGCAAAGGCGAAGGAGGCAGAAAAGACGAGAATGCCCTACTGCATCAATAGACATGGCAAAAGAGCCCAACAATGGAAATCTGAATAGAGATTGAGTAGTTCTTCCCTTACCAAAGGCAGGCAAGGACGATGATCTAGATAGAGCCATCATGGAGTTTGGAATTCCTAATCTGAACAAACTCATCTCTAGGATAGCTTTGCCAGACATAACTGCACCTTAATTGGAGCTAAAACCTATCATATTTCAAGTGTTACAAAAAAGGGGACAATTCAGCGGGATGTCAATTGAAGATCCCCATCTTTATTTGAGGATGTTTACGGAAGTTTGTGACACCTTCAAAATCCCAGGAGTTCTTGTAGATGCTCTAAGGATCAAGTTGTTTCTGTTCTCACTTTGAGATAAGGCAAGAACTTGGTTGAATACTCTACCAGCACATTCAAACACATCCTGGAAAAATTTTGGAGAGAAGTTTCTATTGGAATTCTTTCCACCAACTAAAAATGCCCAGCTCAGAACTAACATTGCTAACTTCCAGCAGCACGATGGAGAATCTACATACTAAGCGTGGGAAAGATTCAAGGAGTTACTGTGAAAGTGTCCACAACATGGAAACAGACCTTGGGTGCAATTGGAAACCTTCTATAATGGGCTCAATGCACAAACAAGGTCAATAGTTGACACTTCCACCAATGGAGCCCTTTTGACAGCCCTGACTGCACACGTTTCTTCTCTAACCAATATGATCAAATCAATGAGTCTCCCTGCTAGGATACAATCACTACAATCGATACAAATATCCTGTATATATTGTGGAGGAGAACATATGTACGCCAATTGTTTAGCTAATCTTGAATTTGTTAACTACGTGGACAATTATAACAGGAACAACAACAACAACAACAACCCATACTCGAATAAGTATAATCCAGGGTGGAGACAACATCCTAATTTCTCTTTGGGACAGCAAGGACAAAAATCTGATGCTCCTTCACAATCCACTAAACCTCAATATCCTCTTGAATTCAATTAGCAATCAAGACAATCGAGTTTGGAGCCACCTCCTCAATCATCCATGGAAAACTTACTCAAGGAACATATGACCAAAAACGATGGTATCATTCAGACTTAGCAAGTGTCTCTAAGGAATCTGGAAAATCAAGTCGGGCAGCTTGCTACAGCTCTGACTACCTAGAATACATGTTGAAGGTCGTTTGCGACTGCAAATAGGCGAAATTATGTGAAAATCTTGCCAAGGTCGTCATTCCCTTAGTTCATGAGTTCTGCACGAACAGCCCCAGTGATAACTCCTATATGATCATCGTCCAAGGTGTGTCTGTCCTCATGGGACCACCGGCCATTTGCATCGTCAATGGTCTAGAACCCACTGTTGATGAATACTTCCTTCTGCTTAATCAAAGCGACGAGCCTGAGTTGCTCAATCAGTTCGTTGACATGCTTTGTATTCATAGCACCCAATGGATTATCTCTAAGAAAGGGTCCTACACCTTTAAAAGGAACTGCATTCAGCCAGAGGCTAAGGTCTGGTACAATTTCCTCCACTCTCACCTTCTTCCCACGTTGCACATTTAGACTGTATCTAAAGATAGAGCCTTTCTTCTCTACTGCCTCCTAGAGGGGAAGGCGATTGATATGGATGAGATTGTGTACCACGAGCTCTACGCTTACCTTAAAACGACCTCTGGCAACCTCTGGTTTCTTGCCCTTATTACCGAACTCTGCAGGAATGTCAGCATTAAATTCAAAGCAACAGAGGAACGACTAAAGCTCTCAACCCCCATTACTCTCACTATTATCCAACACATGTTCGGCCCGCCAACCAACGCCAACAAGCATAAGGTAGGTCCTCCTACTCGCCACCTGGTCCCTCATCTGCTCCCGCCAGTGACACCAGTTCGAAAGGCCTCGCCTAGCAAGTCATTGACCTTCAGCAGCAGTTCGCCACTCTACTTCTCCAGCAACAAGTGGTGTGGTGTTATATGGCTGAGCGCAATGCTGCCCTGGCCGCAAACTTCATGACAAACTTTCAAAATTTTATCCTTCTACCGTCGTTTCCCGAGTCTGTCTTTGAGATGGCTGAACCCACTATGAACTCACCACCCACAAAGTAGCTGGTTCTCGCAAGTGGCAGAGGGGAAAGGTTCTCATGCAGGAGTTAGCTGAGGAGTTGGGATCGGAGAAGGAAGACAAAGAAGAGGAAGTTGCTTTCATTGCTAACATTACATCTCTTAAAATCTTCTTGATGCAATGAAATCATGTTGCAAGGCAGAAACCATAGAGCTTTGACAAGCCTATAGAGAGTATAGACTAGCAGAGAAGAGTGAAATAATATCCCCCAATATGAGAGACACCTACAAACACTTACCCCAAGAGTCTCTTGAAGTCTCTTTATAACAGTAAAGCCATATATAAAGTTGAGTCTATGCTGGATAGTAGAATTGTTTGCTTAATAAGTTGAAATTGAGATGATGATAGGAAGCACAGTGTCTGATAGCATGAGCAATAATGTATGGTTATTTCTGGATAATCTTTTTGTCACTTGAATGGGAAAGTTTGGTAAGTCGTATTTCTGCTATATATTGCCACTAATGTTATGACCAATTTGAACTTTCTTTCTATGTTTAAAATGTGTTTGATGTAATAAAATATGATAGATTTCATGCATATGTGGAAATACGGGTTAGATAAGTTGAATTGTTACATTATACTCCCTCTGGTCCTTATTATAAGGCACCAACTACCATTTTCTCGCGGACCAAGGAATGGAGGTTAAGTCATTAATTAGGTCTAAAAGTAATAAATGTTTCCAACTTTACCCCTACTTTAATGATGTAGGTTTAAATGAGTTAGTTAAAAATGAGGGCATAATGGAAAAATAGTAATAAATGAGTTAGTTAAAGTAAGTTGGTGCCTTATAATAAGGACCAAAAAATGTTGGTGGTTGGTGCCTTATAATAAGGACCAGAGGGAGTACCTGTTATCCTGCATGTAGGCAGAAATAAACCTGAGAATCTAATATATTTCTAAGCTAACATAGCAATGTTGTCTCAATACTACAACATCGTACGGATAAACATTTGAATATCATATTCCGTTAAGCGCTAATCTTTTCTTGAGAGAATATAGAAGATAATTGCAAGATCTTGGGCCCAACTATTAGTGAGCTTTGAAGATGAAAAAGGTGACTGACTTAAAGAAGACGAAAATCAAAGATATTGAAGAATTTAATAAGATCTTAGAACAGAATCCCATTAATCACAAAAAAATCAATCAGTCATAATCTTCTAGCCATGCCTGACAGAAAAGGAAAGCCCAGCTCATTAACAGACAGACTGGATGTATAGCGCAAGGACCTTAGCCATAAAAAGAAAGACGATCAACCCTAAAAAGAGAGTTGACTAGGGAGAAAAAGATCATGAAGAAAGATTGTGACGATTGTTGGTCAATTTCCTTGTGGCAAGTAAACCAGTCGAACAAGTAATAAAGAGTAAGTAAAATTATCGTTCCCACAGAGACTGTCGATACCAAAGATGATGCCGGTTTCTCGTGACAGTTGTGTGTAATAAAAGTATGATTGGTTAGTTTGTTTTAGCTATTAATAATGACAAATAAGTAAATAAATGATCGGAAGTTGGAAGGAAGATGTTATTTTAAAAGTAGGTTGATTTCAGATTTCATCATAAGTCGCATTATTTCCCCAGTTTACACGCAACGCATTGCTATAGTAATTATATCCGCAATGCTACAACAAAACCACATTTCATAATGTTATTCAACTAACCCACCACTATCCTATACAAAAGCATCCGCATTCTGTAAGTACAGCCCTCACTCTACTTCTCCCATATTCCTATGGCGATTTTCTAGTTTAGACTATCGGTTTTAACCTAGGTGTTCCGATTATGAGCGGTAGACCCATTCCTGTAGTCTACAATTTAGGTTGAGCTTTGCAAAAGCTCACCCAGCAAACACTGTGTAATAGAGGTCTAACCTTGACTCCGTCTGGTAAGCTGAGGCCACTGATCTAGCCCTTAGCAGCCGCTAACCGACTAAATGTTAAATTACTATTAAACAAACTGAATACATTAAATAAAGAACTTAACAAACTGGATTCACTCAACCAATGGAAGTTTGGTTCATGATTGATGAGAGAAACACAAAACAGAGTAAAACAGCAAATCCCATGGAAAGGTTTACGAAAACAAAATAAAAGAAGAAAGTAGAAAGCTCGTCGAAATGATTGACGACGTAGAGAGCGTCCTGTCACACGATGTCTCTATATCTTCTATAGTCCGTCTAGCTCTAGGGAAGAGTTGCGTCTCGTCTACAGTTATCTCAAACAATAATTCTCTTGTCCCTTCGGTGTGAGTCCAGTCAGATTGGAATTGTACTGATTGCTCTGACTCTCATGACTTCGACGACCTTTTTTGGTTTAGCCGTACTTTCCTTTTATAATCAGGTCCTTTCGCGCCATATGTCTAGTGAGCTAGGCCTTCCAAATCTGTTAGGTCGAAATCCCTAGATTCAGTTGATTGATCCTCTCTTAATACTACAGGATTCTTCAAATCTTCCTTTTGATTCTCCGTATCTTCTGATTTAGCCTTAGTCAATTCAACTGTCGTCTAAACATTTGTCTGGATGACTTGTATTAATTTCCTTAAAACTCTCGAGGAAATGTCAGAGTAACGTAGCGCATAACTCCGCATCACTTACGATGCTACAACATAGTGGTCACATTGTATTGGTCACACAGATTTGAGCATACCATATGTTGTAGCATTATATCATCTTCGTTATGCGCTTTCACGGTAAACCATAAATTGGTCCTTTTCTTATGCACATGGACATGATAATGATGTAGATGCAACAATTTGTAGCATCTATCCTCTATTTCCCTATGTGCATGAATTCTTACACATTTTATCATATAACATACAAATGAGCTCATATTCATCATTCAAAATAGTCAAAACACATAAGGAAAACATGGCATAAATATGATCATCAACGATCACAACATGTTGAGAAGTATGACAAATCAGCTGTGACGGAAGGTTGCTGATATGATGAAGACGCAGAGCCATTACGTGACAGATGCTACCCTGTGTCGTCGAAACCCTTCGACAATTCCTATTCGTCTTAGTTTCATTCTTTGTATTTCATGAATATCATTATGATAGTTTCAGTTGTATTATGTTCGTCAGCCATGAGCTAACTATCTTTTGGCTGAGGGACAATGGAACCTTAGTTTGTATCTTCGAACCAGATTTGCTAAGTTTCAATTGATTTAATTCAGTTTGTTTAATTGCGTAAGTAATGTCAGTCTTGTGCATTTGGTGGCCACTGATAAGCAAGAGTCGTGGTTTTAGCTTACTGGAAAGGAGTTAAGATTAGACCTCAATTAAGCAGTGTGTGCTACTAGAGTTTATGCAGAATTCTATCTAAATTATAAACACAGGAATGGATTTATCCCACACAACCATTACACCTAGTTTTACTTGTTATTCTGAGCTTCAAAATCTGCATAGGAATATGAGACAAGTAAAGTAAGGAATATAATTACAGGATTGTGAAGCTTTTGCATACAATAGTGGTGGGTTAACTAAAAAACTTTACTATAAGTACTGTTGTAGCATTGTGGAAGCTGTTGCAACATTGTTGTAGCATTGCGTTAAAGCAATCTCGGAACGAGATACAAATTAAAGGGAAATTTGAGCTTTGACTGTTTTAAATATGATATGTCACCGCATATTCATTATCGATATGTTTCATTAGTTTTATAGAATTAGTAGTTCATAAAAGACACTCACCTTTCAATATCTTTTGAATCACGCAACTTTGAGCAAATTCTTGCTTTATAAGATGGTATTTTAATATCTGTGAGACAATACTCTACATATCATAATATTACTTGTTCGACTGGTTCATTTGCTATAAAGTAATTCGACCAACAAGGAGCAAATTGGATGCATCCATTCATAATGAGCCTTTGGAAGAATAACCATTTTCTGGTGGTCATACATTTCTTTTAAATGGTTACAAAGAACAAGTGGGTCTTCATGGTCATATATTCAGTTTTGAGACCTTCAAATGCAAATGGTGGCGTAGAAAAATCATGGATCATATAAGATAAATAGTTCTTTCTATTAATGACAAGAGCCACAAATTCAAGTTTTGCAAGGTTTGACATGGTTTAGACTAATTAAAGCAATACACAAAAATTATTAAAATATAAAATATAAAAACACAATATAATAAAACTAATGATAATAACAAGAAATTCATAAAGGTAAGAAATAATTCATAAAGAAAGATATTACAACAGAATTAAAACTTTGTGGCTTTGGGCCATTTAGTTCTCATGGCTTTCAGCCAATTAGCCTCATGGATTTAGGCCAATTAATCTTAAGATGAGAAATTATAATTATATGGTATCCTACCTTTTATCTTCAGGATAAACAAAATTTTATGGCTTTTAATTTGGCTTTCTATGTTTAGGATAAATAAAAGTTGTATATGTCTTGCAGCTATACAATAAGATAGAAGATAAAATGATATATGACTTTAGGCCATATAATAGGGAAACAAATGAATATGACTTCTAACGCGATACGACTTCTATCCATATAATTTTAGAATAGGAAATTAAAGCAATATGACTTCAGAGTATGAAATTAAAGCAATATGGCTTTTGGCTATACTAAAATACCAACATTCAATAACATAGAAGAACTTGTAAAGAAGGTGAAAACAAGATATCAAAGCAATAACAATATTCAATCTTAGCTAAGGAACCCGATGTTTACAACAATTGGTAAAATTATCTATTTAATTACATATATGGCTAAAATCATCCCAAATAGATTAAATATAATACGATAAAATATGGTAGAGAAAATAGTTAAAGTAATGAAAATAAAAATTATACCTTCATTCGAAATTTCATGCAAATAATGTGTTACGAAATAAAGGGAAAGATGAAAAGAGAATGAAGAATGAGTAGGAAGCAGGAGAGTTATTTTTATTTACTATTTAGTGTTGTTTGAAATACATAATTTATGCATTCTATTTATAAGCACAACTCTCTAATCTACAATTAATGTGATACATAATCATAAGAAATAATGGGAGAAAATAGGAAAGAATGAGAAATAATGGGGGATATGGACATCCATAAATATTATATACACAACATATTTTGATAATTATAAAATTCTAAAAAAATATTATTGAATAGAAAACTATCATTTAAGTATTGAATTGCATGTACAAGTGAAAATTAAACTTAATAATTGTATCTTTATTATTTACTTATGGTAGTATTTGGGAAGTAACTTATATATATATATTATCAATTCGCATTTCAAATCAGAATATTTTGAGAAAGCTCTGCATTTGAAAACTTAACTTAATATTTCTATCCTATCCATTATAAAAACCAAGGTTATTAAAACCGGACCGGTCAGTGAACCGGTCGGGATACTGGGTCAAGGGTTAGTGGGTCAGACCGGAGTCAAACCGGGGCCAGACCAGTGAGAAAATGAAAATTCATAATTATTAATTGAAATTATAAAAAAGGAATTCTCTTTAATAATATTACTTTTTAATTTTAGATATTTTTTCCCACCATTTTATCATTTCCAAGATTGTGAGCATTCCAAAGCCTGTGTGATTATGCTCCTACTACTCTATAGTCATAGTGTGAGTACGCTGGACTTGAGCAAAAAAAAAGTACGCTGGATACCAAAGTAAATTTAATTAGAATTCATTGCTGAAAACTGGTACATCCCACTTTCTTCATCCTTTAATTTTTCTATTTCCTTTTCTCTTCTTTCTTCTTTCTTCAGACCAATATTTCCTTCTCTCTTCTTTCTTCTTTCTTCAGACCCATAGCCATTTTCTCCTTCTCTCTTCCTCTTTTTTGTTTCCTTCTCTCTTTCTTCTGGGCCATCACTACTTTCCTTTGCTTTCGGTGCTTTTCTCCGCCGTGTCCAACGCCCCTAAGCACCCCTGCACAACTTCGTTGATGTCTGTGAAGTTACGCTCAATCTTATTGTTTCCTCACTCCTCAGTCTCTCACCGTCGCTCTCCTCTTTCGGTGTTATCTCAGCTCACCGGATCTATTCACACCACTCTGTTTTCACTGGATCTTATGTTATCACCTGATATGTCTATGTTTCTTTCCACCTCTCTCTCAATAATCATCTTCACATCGACGCAAAAAAAAAAAAAAAAAAAAAAAAAACTAAAACTCTGACCCCGGTTTCTATGGTAGACCGGACCGGTTCCATGGCCGGTTCACCGGTTTCCGGTTCGAACCGGGTTTGATAACCATGATAAAAACCAGATAAGTGCCGAAACTTTGAAGGACAATTTTGGAATGTTAATTAGGCAAGTGGATATCCCTCAAACATGTGGATATTCCCATAAAGTTAGGAATATCTATCCACTTGCCAATGAATCAATTAATGCTTTCCCATAAAGGTCTCTTTAATTCAACCACAGTCGTTCCATGATTGATGTGATTTTTATTTGGAGCTTACAGCTGAGCATTTGCCTATAAGCGTAATCTTCAAAACTAATTTTGGTTAAAAGAGAGTTTAGTTGACAATTTTAGTAGCATTTTTCAAAAAGTATATAATTTAAAAAGTATTGATTTTGTTTGGATATTATTTATCAAAATTAATTTGGACATGTAAAGAGTATGATTTTTATTAGTTTCCCCAATTTAACCTTATTATTTCATTTAAATAGTTATTAAATATAATTTAATAAATCACCTTAAACTAATGAGTAAAAATATAATTTAATAAATTATGTTACATTTTTGAACTTTTGTTTTATAAGTATAGTTGTAGTCTTACATCCTTAGTATGCAATACATTTTTTTAGAAATTATTAGCAAAAATTAGTAATATTTTTTTTATAACAAGAATCAAATCAAATCAATAAAAACAAATAGTCAAAGCAAAAGAAAAAAGGGACTAAGGTCCCAACCCCCTCCTAACATGAGCTACACTCATCACATCAGCAAGAAGAAACTGATAAAGGCCAGTAGGAGGATCAGATAAATGGGCTTCATCAGGGATCTCCACATGAGATAGGACCGTGCTCGCCAGCCAATCCGCACATTGATTCCCTTCCCTAAGGACATGACAGTACCTTATGTCCCATTGACGATTGTAACTGCTCGTATCTTAGCCACCAAGTGGGACTCACGAGCTGCATTACCTGCTTTAGAAAGTAAAGCGATGATTGTTTGACAATCACTTTCAACCACTACATGTCTCCAACCTGCCTCCCATGCCATATTTAGCCCCCTCAGGACTCCCCACAACTCAGCTGTTAACGCTAAACACCTTCCAAGTCGAGCAGAGAAACCTCCAAGCCACTTTCCAGAACAGTCCCGCAACAAATCCCCACACGCCGCCACCTGTATTGTGCCTTTAGAGGCCCCATCACAATTAAGTTTCACAAACAGAGCTTCAGGAAAAACCCAACGAACAGTGGTAGGATAGTGCCCTACACTACTAACCCCTTCTTTAATATTTTCCATTCTAATATCTTCCAAAAACTGAAAGACAGTCTCGGGGCGATACCTGACACTCTCATCTTGCGCATTGTAGATAGAACCATTCCTCCATTTCCAAATGAACCAGCAGGAAACAATAAATACAGCATGCCAACTATATCCGCCAACTCCATCGTCATCACATGTCCAGTTCTCCCTAACCCAGTCAGTCCAGTCATACTGACAGAACGAGTGGAAGCGATCAGTGGGCAACACTTCATACCAGAAAGAACAAACTACAGGGCAGTCCCGAAACGCATGTAGGCTAGTCTCTTCTGCTTGCTGACACAATGGGCAAAGGCCATCATTACCAGTCCACGAGCGGATCCAGGACCGTAGTGGGAGTCTTTGGTGAAAAAATTTCCAGCCAAAAATTTGTACTCTATGAGGTCCCTCCCACTTCCATAACTTACTCCAAGTGTCACACCCTATATCAGAGGAGTAAAAGCCAGATTCAGCTAAGAACATGTAACAGCTTTTGACACTAACACCAGTTGAATCCCCAACCAACCAGAAAGACCGATCCGGCCCATCATCCGCGGAGGGAGGGAGCATCCCTCTAATTCGGCCAACCACATCTACAGGGAGAAGACTGTGTAGAAGTGGTAGGTCCTAATGGCCATCATGCCCAATAAATCTAGCCACCCTGCATTCCCGCATATCATCCGGAATGGGGCTCAAAGCATAATCTCTCAGGCAAATAGTAGAGGATACCCATTTATCTTTCCAAAATGAGATAGAAGCGCCATCCCCTATCTCCCAAAGTACCCCATCCTTCATGTTTTGGAATATATTACACAGAGCGCTCCAGAAGGGTGAACCCCCGGCCTTAAACAAAGGCAATTGCCCATTGTGAATTTTATATTTCCCCCGTAGGAACCGAACCCAAAGGGCATCTATCTCATTCTGAAATCTCCAGCCATACTTCATGAGAAATGCATCATTCATAAGAGCTGCTGATTTCAACCCAAGTCCACCCATATGTTTGGGAGTAGTCAGTACATTCCAGCCTAGAGCATGGTGGGCTTTCCTTAGCTGGGAGTCCCCCCAGATGAAATTTCTTTGAATTCTATCAATCTCATGACATATATTCAATGGGAGGCTCGCATACTGCATATGAAAGTACGGGATAGTAGATAATACTGACTTGACAAGAGTTATTCTACCTGCTTGAGACAAGCACTGTTGTTGCCACCCACCTAGTTTCTTTCGAAGCTTGTCCACTATATGCTGGTATGATTGCTTAGTTGCTCGTCCATGCACCATCCAAGCCCCTAAATATCTTCCAAGGCTTTTAACTCTTTTGAATCCATTCTTAGTTGCCAAAGAAACAACCAATTCTTCCGGAGTGTGCTTAGGGAGGTAAATCACCGTTTTCTCAATGCTTACTTTTAGACCTGAAATCTGTTCAAATAGAGATAAGCATTTCATAACAATATCCAGTTTCTCAGGCCTTGCCTCTGCAAATAGCAAAAAATCATCAGCGGACATCAAATGAGAAATTGGGGGGCCTCCCTTTCCCACATTAATAGGGGTCCACAGACCACCATTGACAGTTGTGGAAATGATATAAGACAGTTTCTCCATAACTAGAGTAAATAAGTATGGTGATATAGGGTCACCCTGGCGAACACCCCTAGAAGGTTGGAAAGATGAAGTTTTCCCACCATTCCACAAGATGTTAAGCGAGGAAGTAGATACAGCCTGCATTATTAATTCAACAGTAGCACACGGTAATCCAACCTCCCCAAGAACTTTATGGAGAAAATTCCAGTTCACACGATCATACACCTTTTCTAGATCGACCTTAACTGCCATGAACTGCCTTCCTTGCATTTTATGCATTGAGTGAATCAATTCTTAAGCAATGACAATGTTATCATGAATTTTCCTATGAGGGACAAAACTAGCCTGGAAAGGCGAGATGACGATCTCCATGATCGGTACATGAGCGACCCACAATCAACTTGGTAATCAACTTATACAATGCGAGCACGGGGATATGGGCGGCCGAGCCATAGACGTTGGGACCTGCACTTTGGGAATTAATGCAATCAAAGTAGAATTTAACCATCGAATATGAGAGGGGTTCTTCCATACATCCACAATAAGCCTCATAATCTGGTGCCTGATCACATTCCACTATTTCTGGAAAAACACTGCAGGGAAACCATCCGGCCCAAGGGCTTTATAACTTCCCATACTAAACAAGCATCTACGGACCTCCTCACAAGAAGGAATCCGATGCAAACCTTCCAACAGGTTGTGAGGGATACTCGGCCAAGAGGAAGTAAGCCACCTACGAGTGGGATTCGCATCAAAAAACAAGTTCTGAAAATAAGAAACCGCCATACCTTTGAGCTGATCATCTTGTTCTACCCAAATATGGTGCTCATTTTTCAACCTGAAAATTTTATTAAAACTCCTCCTGGTGACCGTCTTAAGATGGTAGAATTTAGTATTACGGTCCCCTTCAGTAAGCCACTGGTGCCGAGACTTTTGGAACCAAAACATCTCTTCCCTATTTAGAATCTCGTTTAATCGATTTCTACACTCCAACTCATTCGCAACCAAGAGCGGAGAATCACTATTCACCCGCTCCTGCTGCAACACCTCCAGCTCCGAACTTAGGCTATTTTTCATCTGAAAAATATTACCATAAACTTCCCTATTCCAACGTCTCAACGGCTGAACAAACCGGGCTAGCATAACTGGAAGGTCAAACCTCGCCTTCCATTGAGATAACATAAACTCAGGGAACTCAGAGTGATTCATCCAATCTGCTAGAAATCGAAACGGTCTATCCTGCTTACCTTCCGGTGGACCAGACATTCTCAATAACATAGGAGAATGGTCCGAGTTGTATCTCGGTAAGTTAATCACGTCCGCCTTATCTAATACAAAAATTAGTAATATAATAAATGCAAAAGTATACATTTATAGCCTGTTTGGTTCTATTCCTTGGGAAATGATTATATGTAATCCTGATGCAATAAATTGATTACGACGTTCAGTTGGATTATATGCATTGTTATCAAACTCGCGAGTTGACTCTCCGAGTTTACCGTTTTTACATTTCTATCCTACTAAATCGAGTTAAGTTTCTAGTAAAATCGTGTTAGCTGTAAACTCAGATAAACTCATGAGTTTACACACCAAATTTACTGTTTTTACGTTTGTAGCTTACAAAATTGTGTTAGTTTTTTTTTTTTCAATTTTGTCATCCTCAACGGCTTTAGATATGAATTTTATAGAAATTTCTTTATTAAATATTATAAATTATGAATGTTGATATATTTAATTTCAATTATTTGGATTTAAAATATATTTAAATTAAATTGTTGTCATTTTTATATTTAAATTATACACTGTTAAAACATATTTAATGATAAAAGTAAACTCTTACGAGTTTACCGATTCGAGTTCACGATACGAGTTTATGTCACTGTCACAAGTTTGCTTAGACTCGTGAGTTTGACAACCTTGATTATATGTGATGTAAAGATGATTACATTTTGTAATCTTGATTGTATCATTTGATGTGATCAGAATTATACTTTCAGGATTGATGAATGTGGATCCTGTAATCCAGTGGAAAATACAATATTCCCATTATTATTTTAAATTGACTAAAGTGCACATCTATAAACGCTATTAAATATTAAAAATTACCACCATTAAATGTTAAAAAATAATTAATCAAAAATTCCCCCATCGAAAATTAAGAATAACAAATTATATTCAACCATTAAAAGAACATTAAAATACCTCATTAAATATTAAAAAATTACCATGAATCCAATGTGTATACTATATAACATTTTCACCATTAAATATTAAAAAATTACTATAAACTCAATTTGTAAATTATACGGGTTGTTTTATATGTGCGCGCATATATATATATATATATATATATATATATATATATATATATATATATATATAAAAGAAGTTTTAATTAATGAAATTAATTAATTATTATATATGTGGAAAGGTTTATTATATATATTTGATGAAAATACATACTTTAATCCATTATATATATAATATATATGTAGATAGGGGTAATTTTGCCTCATACTATATTATTTCTATATATTCTCATATTTAATGTAATGCAGCCAATCCTTTTTATGCCTATGCATCATCTTTAATGATGAATAAAACAAATATATGTAACCTTTATTACATTATATTCCATTACTTCCATTGTATTCCCTCCAATTCTGTGAACCAAACTTGCCATTAGTTTCTAAATTTAGGTAAAGTTTCATTTTAGTATTTTAAGTTTATAATGTAACATCTTAATATGATCCCCAAGACTTAAGGAATATTATAAAGGGATTATTTCATAATAAATGTGATTTATCATATAATTATTTAAAAAATGTATTGAATACTAAGGATGTAAACATAATCTAGAGTCAATGTTGGAAAAGGAATAATGAAACTAAATAGAAATAGTTAATTATTTCTGACTTAATTCTTTTTTTAAATTATCTATATATCATAGATGTGTTGTTAGTTAAGTTTAGTCTTTTAGATTATATGAAATCCTAGAAAATCATAAAGAATATGAAAAAGGATATAAAGATTTATAAGGCTAGAAACGCAATATTTATAAGAGTAAATATAAATTATAAAATATATAAATAAATGAATAATAAAAAATAGATGAACAAGTGAATATAACTAAGTTGAAATGGGGGGAAAAATGAGAGAGAGAGAGAGTAGGAATATAAAGGGTCAACACGGGTGGAAAAAAGGCTTTTAAGACCGGACAAAACAGGTATATTAGGACCGGACCCGCGACAGGTCTTGTTCCAGGCGGTATTAAAAGTCTCCCTATTAAGACCGGACTTGTAACCGGTCTTAAAGAATTTCTTTAAGACCGGACATTTTAAACATCCGGTCTTAAAAGTGTTTCAAAATAATAATAAAAAAGAAAAGAAAAAAATCAAATGAAACAATCGGTCCCAAATCACCAGATCTGGCAACATTTTGAATGTCCCTCCGTCATCAACGACGGAGAACCAAGAGAAGATTGGAAGCAACAACAACAAGAAAAACAAAAAGATGATTACAAAGTCCCAGAAATAAACAAAAATAACAAGAAACAGAAATCATTCACCATGAAAATCGAATTTGAAATCCAGATCTACAAAAAAAATCACAAGCTTAAAGCAACCAAATCTGAGCAGGATCCTCTTGTCGGTGCTAGCAAAGCTTCAAGCAACCAAAATCGAAGTCCAGATCTGAGCAGGAGCGGTCAATGTAGGAAATAAACAGACTTAAGCAAGAAGATATCTGGGTTTGATTTCAAACCGGATCTATGCGGCGGCGTGGAAGGACCCATAGATCGAAGAGGAAGGAGCCGCCGTCGCCCGAATCCTCAAAGTAGTACGCTTTCGCTGTTCTTTGAGGATTGAGTCGACGCCATCGCAAAACCCTCGAAGCATCTCACTGCCAACGTTGCCAAGGATTTGATTGTGCGACTCTTAGGATGACTTACGAAGATTGCAAGTAGGTTAGAGGAAGAGGATGACATTCTTGCTGAGGATTTGCCCGTGAGGCTCTTGGGACACTCGTTGAATCTATAACTAAGCAAATGTTATATCACCAAGAAGACAAAGCAAACTCACGGACTTAACAGGTTTAGCGAATTTAGTTTTTTTTTAACACTTTTAAGACCAGTTGTTTTAAACAACAGGTCTTAAAAGTGTAAAAAAAAAAAATTGACCGGTGGCAATTTCGTAAATATATAGAACACTTTTAAGACCGTTTGTTTGAAACAACCGGTCTTAAAAGTGTATCTATATATATATATATATATATATATATATATATATATATATATTACACTTTTAAGACCGTCTGTTTGAAACAGCGGGTCTTAAAAGTATACTTTTAAGACCGTCTGTTTGAAACAGCCGGTCTTAAAAGTGTTCTATATAATTTTTTTTTTACACTTTTAAGATCGTCTGTTTGAAACAGTGGGTCTTAAAAGTACTTTTAAGACCGTCTGTTTGAAACAAATAGGTCTTAAAAGTGTTCTATATAATTTTTTTTTTTTTTTACACTTTTAAGACCGTCATTTGAAACAATAGATCTTAAAAGTGTTCTATTTATTTAATTAGTTAGCGTATACGATTATATTGTGCAATTATCTTAATTAAGTTGTTAGAGAGATTTTAGGAATTAAGTTAGCAGATCATGGTTTTTGAATTTTGTAATTAAATTCTGATTGTAATCATCTTAATTAAGTTGTTAGAGAGATTTTAGGAATTAAGTTAGCAGATCATGATTTTTGAATTTCGTAATTAAATTCCTGATTGTAATCATCTTAATTAAGATGTTAGAGAGATTTTAGGAATTAAGTTAGCAGATCATGGTTTTATGAATTTCGTAATTAAATTCTGATTGTAATCCCTAAATTATAGGAACTGCCTAGGTTTATTTACTTATTAGCATCTGTATATAATTCCAATTAAGCGAAGGAATAAATCATCGCATTCTCGGACTTGATCAGCGTCTTCTCACAATATTTACGAAATTGCCACCGGTCATACTTTTAAGATCGGATATTTTATAGCCCGGTCTTAAAAGTGTTCTATATATTTACAAAATTGCCACCGATCATACTTTTAAGACCGGATCTTTTATAGTCCGGTCTTAAAAGTGTTCTATATATTTTCGAAAGTGCCACCGGTCATATTTTTAAGACCGGATCTTTTATAATCCGATCCAAAAAGTTCTTTATATTTACGAAACTGCCACCGGTCATACTTTTAAGACCTGATTCTCTATAATCCGGTCTAAATGAGACGGTCTTAAAGCCCTTTTTTGCACTAGTGCAAGTACCAATTTTTCCTCTGAAGTACGCGCCCAGGAGCAATTTTGCCCCTTAAGTTTTCGGCAGAGCAATGTTGCCCCTGAAGTATCAAAACGGAGCAATGTTGCCCCTCTGTTACAAACCCTACGTTGACCGTTAGGGTTTCTAACGGAGGGCAACATTGCTAAATTTTATACTTCAATGGCAACATTGCTCCCCGACACGTAGCAATATTGCCCCTGAAGTATCAAAACGGAGCAATGTTGCCCCTCCGTTAGAAACCTCCCCGAAACGTAGCAATATTGCCCCTGAAGTATCAAAAACGGAGCAATGTTGCCCCTCCGTTAGAAACCTTAGGGTTTATATTAAAAAATATACACTCCTAACTCCTACTTTTTCATACATTTATATTTTACAACACATTCCCCAATGCAACACACTTATGCGTATGTTTTCAGTCTAATTGTCATGTAAGTACATTACTCTGACATGACCATACCTGATTAGGTATGATTAGGTTCATCATCTTGTTTCTTAAAAAAAAATCTGTACCTAGATCTTTTATTTAAATACCTTCCATTTCCCAATGCATACTTACTTTAGTGTGTGCTTTCAGCCTCTTCGGTGTGTTAGTACAATGTCCAGAGGTTGCCATACTTAAGTAGGTATGAATAGTTACTTTTGACAGTCCTTCATACAATACTCTGCTGACTCCTCCTCCTCCTTTTTTCCCTACCTACTGCTGCTTCCTTTGAAAAAAACACGGTGACCAATACACTTCTTCATGTGAACTTTTCTATATAAGCCACCTCACTTGGTTGATCTTTTCACATTCATCCTTTTCTAATATCTTCTTCTCATACACATACAAGTTTAATACAACACAATGGCTGGTATGCGGTGCTCCATGATCAAAGATCTAGATGACAAACACAGAGATGTGGAGGATAGTTGTCCGTGTATTGAGAAGATGGAACAGCTACCACAAAGATTCTCCAACCCAACCGTATGCAATATGTTTTCTCCTTATGGACAAACAGGTTTGCTTTTACCTTCAAATATTCTGTTCATCTTTTCCATTTTCCTCAATCAATAAAATACGCTTCATGGTGTTCTCATTTATATCATATCTTTCACCTTCCTTACAAGCTATATGGTTTAAACATTGTTTTTAAGGGTGACAAAATACAAGCCTCAGTTATGAACAAGTCTTTATTCAAGAAATATGAGAAACACCCAGTAGAAGGACAATGCTACTTCATAGCAAACTGAAGTCATCCCAAACGGAAAGGATTACAAGGCAGCCAACCATCGGTTCAAGTTCTTTGTTCAACTCGCCACATATGTGCAAGAAGAGTCTCTGAAATACCCCTATCTCGTATTTAATTTATTCCCCATCGGGACCATATTAACCCAAACGTTGGAGAATCATACAATGTTTTGTTTGGTGAGTAAATTTTATTCCTTAGTCTTTCACACAACTACATCACCCACTAACCTTATACTTTTTCCACGACGTAATTGCCTTTGTAATCACAATGGACCCATTGGAGGAGTACTACTCGGAGCCGACAAAAGAGTAAGCTTAGGCTGGTGTTGGCTGATGAGAGGTACACAACTACTGTATTTTTTTCCATAACTCCGTCACAAATCAAACTCACATCACTTAAACTCCCATCACCATTGCCTTACAAATATTGTTCAACCTCTTTGGTTTCCATTGTTTCTAAGTACATTTCTGAATAGCATCCAATGCAACAAAAAAAAAACATCATAATATTTCATGTTTCCTAGTTTATTTTCATTACCACCATAGATTAACAAAAGTAACGTGTCCCTTTCCCCACATCTATTTCTGCCATTCTTGAAAGTAAAATAACCCAAACATGAACAGTACAGTCCATTTAAGTGTTCCCAACAGTCAATAGTTCAAGTCAATCACCACTTTTGCATTAATTGCAATCTTTTCATTCATCTTCCACAAGTTCTGGCCAGTCCTAACATTCTCATTTAATTATTCCGTTTATTCAATAGGGGTAATACAGTCCCAATGGTGTTATATGATGATTGTGCTTCCACTTTTGCTGCACATGAATTTCCTACAACTCAAAAACCAACAGTCTTGCTTGCACACTTGCAAGAATAGGTTTTGATGAAGGCGGTAAGACTTATTTTAAGATTCCTTCACCAAATAACTTTCACTTTCCCTAAACATTTCTTAATCTCTAATGTCCACTTTCTGTTCCAAGGTCGTCCCGAGGTTTGTAGCTCATTCAATGCAACAAAAATCCATTTGAATGGAAATTTCCGGGAGGTTGCAGATTTTATATCAAGGTGTGTGATCCTCATTTCGGAATACAACCCCATTGCTACTATTCCCCTTTTTCACTGTGTTAATCATATTCTCATTATTTGTTCTCGTCTTTGAACACCTTCCCTCACCAACCATTACTTCACTCACTCCAACAGCTGCCACTCGAACTCAAGTACTGCTGCTGAAACTATCCTTCGAAATACACCCCAAATTAAAGTGTCTGACATCCCTCTTCAAGAAGTGGTATGTCCCAAACTTGTATTCTTCTCATTGTACCCTATCAACTCATACCAACTAATTGTCTTCCCAATGCTTTGCAGGGGAAATATTTTGCTGTCATCTGTGAGATCAAAAAATTCCTAACCGAGAGATAAATGGTTTTATGAGGGGTGCTCAAGGTGTGGCACAAAATCCCAAGTGACCAATGGTGTAGCTTCTTGTGGAAACAATTATTGCAAAGGCAAAAAATGCACAATCCAACCCAAGTACTACCATTTAAAATCTACTTTATTTATTAACCACAAATCTCTACATCATTGTTAAACTTCTACACTTCATGTGTATTTTTTCCTGCAGGCTTAGGCTGAACTACCTCATTGCTGATGAATCGGCACTGCTTCTATAGTATTATTTGACAAACATGCAACTGAGTTGCTGAAAAAGACTGCCTCCCAGCTAAAGGCAGAGATACCTGAGGTT
Source organism: Acacia pycnantha (assembly GCA_025563575.1). Taxonomy (NCBI): domain Eukaryota; kingdom Viridiplantae; phylum Streptophyta; class Magnoliopsida; order Fabales; family Fabaceae; genus Acacia; species Acacia pycnantha. The sequence continues at coordinate 562,632 of JAMWYP010000114.1, forward strand.
TCATTCTATCTTTCTTAAATGAATGGCATCGTTTTTTCAGTATTCTGACAAAGTTGATGCTCTTACCTTTCAGAACCAAATCAGATTTGCATTTCCAAAAGTAGATAATTTGCTTGGAAAGAAAATGATCTTGAAGATGAAGCTTAATAGTTTCAACAAGAACCACCCTAATTCCAGTGTCTCAGTAGCAACATATGCTGAGGCAACTGATCTTAGTGATGCCTTTGATGCAGCAGCTACGAGGTTCGAGTGTTTTTAATTCCAAATTTTACCTTATGCATCTCAATTTTTTCTTACCATACTTACAGCTCTCACTATGTTTCGTCTAGGTTGGTCAACCAAGTTTGATGTGTGATGATGATGGGGAAGAAATAATTTTAATGAGAAATAGAATTGCTGAAGATAAGGGCCCTTCAACTGCTAAACCAGATGTCACACAATCCGAAAGCTTGACAACAATTGACCTAGATGATATTTCCCTCTCCGATGACATCCATGTTATTGCATCAAAGGGGAAAAGGAAGGTCTCTTCAAAGAAACATTCTCCTCATGCTTTGAACGTTGGCGCACATGGCCCATCATCTCCTGCAAAGACATCATCCAAGCCACTCAAATCGATCAAGCAGGAAAAAAAATGAACCACTTCCTCTATTCCCTTCAGTTTATGAAGTAGTTTTTTTCATTATTTGTTGTACTCATCACCTTGCTTGTGGTCCCTTGAATGTAATGTTAGAGATATGACTAGGTTTCAATGACTCTTTATTAGGAGACAAGTTGTTTTTGTGTCAATGCTATGCAATCCAACCAAGTCTAACAGTGAATGAACCTTTTTGTAATTTCTTTTGATATGAATGATATCAAGTTACAACCAAAAGATTCAAAAATTCTACTTTGGTGCTTCCAACTCTGCTGGGAAATATTCATTTTTCCATTTCAATATTGTTCCATCATATTTAGGCAACTTGTCTATGTTATGACAAAGCAGGACTAATAGTAATGTCATACTAATGCTAGGACTTACGATTTATGTCTTCATCCTTTTTATTGCAAGTATTCATTCACATCAATCATTATTCAATGACATACATAGATCTTTCCATGTTTAATTGCATTTCCCCTTTATCAGGGTACCTCATATTGTTCATTTTAGACACCATATTACCATTTTCAGATATGCATAAACCTGCCCCCCTTAAATTAACTATGATTTTATTACATGATTAGAACAAAACTTAGTCCTACCTGTCAATATTCTGCTACAAAGAGTTACTAGAACATTGGAAATCATGATTGATATCTCTACTTATTGTTACTTAAACCAGCACAATTAACATAGTCAACTTGAGTTTTGCAAAGGTGACTTTTTCGTCCAGCACTCAACTAATTCCCCCACATGCTTCCATGTCATCTGTACACTATCATTCTCTTTATTTTTAATATTTACACTCTCATTCTCACCTCATCTGTCCAAATTTATGTCTAATTACAGTTCCCACTGTATTTTCTTATCCTTCACTTCAGCATATTAGACAAATGAAGGAATGTACAGTCCTCAAATATCATTTCTATCATTTCCTTTCTGTATTTACAATCTTTTTGCACAACACAGATCTTTTGTCAGAAAATTCTGCACTTAAGATGATGTTACACAGGGTTAGGTTGCAGCAGGTATGGCCAGTCAAATTTACTCCACTCTACATACATTAAAATTACTTGCTACAGGTAAGACACGGGTGTGACAGTTGCTTCTGTATATATCTTATGTATTCCTCTTTTTTATACATATTATACATGCTCTTTGTAGTAGGTATACTTGCAACAGATCATTTTACTCTTCCCATCACTAGTACCTAGGGCAGATATCATTAATGACAGGCACATATGTAGTCAACACACTGTACTGTTTCCAATAAATGCATTTGTCATGTAACATATTAATAAATTTGTGAAGGAGATTTCCTTGCCTACCTTCGTTTCTAGCAAACTGAAATCTCATGTAATTCTTCATGTTGCTTACATTCCTTAAGTTTTTCATTTTTGCATCTTCCTCTTCTCTTCATCTTCTTAACTGGGATTACATTCCTGAATATTTTAGGAGCAAAGAAGTCCCAAGTCCAGTTATGCACCTACTTCACCAGTTTCTGCATCTAAGGTATTTGATACTATTGAATGAGTTTAGGCCATTCTAGTCTAAATTTGTTTAATAAGATTATGAATTTTTCCCTTCCTTCATTCCTTCTGTATAGATAGCAGCAAGGTACTGCAACTGATTGTTTATCAAACACAATGCTTCCAATGGAAAGTGTTGCACCCTGCTCCAAACACACTTACAAATTCCTATTCTTTCAGGATCTTGTGTTGGTCGTTTGCTCTTTTTGAATATACATGCCATTCCATCTTCTTAATTTATCTCAAATATTCTTCTTACATGCTCAAAAATCTACATGTGGGTAAAAAGAAATATGTCAACTGATGGTTCTCTTCTCCCATGAATAACTTAGGTGTGAATAAAAGATTCAAGGCAATTTTCACTTAATTTAATTCATTTCTATGCTTTCTTCCATTACTTTCCACTTCCTTAACTGCCTATGTGAATTGATGGTGTTTTTCTGAATGGTAAACCAACATTGTAGTATCCAATTCCATTCGTTGTCCATTAATATTATATTCTGGGAATTTTGCTTTCAAGCCTTAATCCGCAAAAGAAACCCCCCAGACTAGCTTAGATAAGACTTAAACTACTTATATAGTACTGCCTCCTGACATTAATATTTAGGGAGTTCATATCTACAACACTAATCTGAACAGTTTGTATTTTCTGCTTTCAATCTATGATTTTTCTTACAAGGGTTAATGTTCTTCCACCACCTTGAAGTACTTTACAAGGATCGAGCAAAAAAAAAAAAGTACTTTACAAGGAATATCCTGCAATTTAAAATATTGCATACAGATATTAATTCAATGAGCCAGTCTGCCTCCTTAGTCACTATTCCATGCAGTGAGTTTGTTAACATTTTCCATGACAACTCATTTACTTTGGTTTAATACACCGTTCAGCTGCACTAGTCATGATTGTTTGAGAATATGTTATCTTTACAAATCTTTCGCAGGCTGTCCTTACTATCTCAAGTGCCAATGCAGATTTGTGAAACCAAAAATCTTGCTTCTTCTCTGTTATATTCTGTTTCTCCTTTGCTTGCTATAAGAACATGCATATGTACCACTCTTCTACCATGCACATTAAAATAACTTTAAGAAATTCTTGGTATGTTTGTATACTTTATTTTGTAGATAGAGTTCCACTGAAATAGTCTTTCATTTTTCAAGGATTAGTGGCCCATTGCTGAATATAGGAACATTAACACATACACTTGTGCCATGCAAATTAAAATTACACTGTTCCACCATTAATGATTGATTCACAATGACATAAAAAAACCTGATTCAAGTAAATAATCTGTATTGGTAGATAGAATCAGCATCGTAAGTTTGAATTATTTGTTGTAGTTAGATTTTCATTAAAATGATCTTTCACATCATTCTCTTTCCCTAGCATATTTATTTCATGGCTTTGTGAGCTTTTGTTTGTTAGATTATCATGTCAAACATCATGAAGCACTGTACACTGCCCTTTCGCTTCAATGGATGGCTATGTTGTGTGTCCCTCAATTACCCCTGTACTTAAGTGCTTTAGAAGTTGAATTTATTTGTTCTGATGCCCTTTTTCCATGCTATCATTCTTCTGACAAATAATGCCTAACTAATGCAACAATAACTTATAAGTATCTACATTATAACATGCACCCATCACTTCTACTCTAGCTCATTAATTTACAACTTCATTCTTTTCACTCATCTTCAGTACGAAAAAATTGTTTCTAGATTATGTACTGCTTCTAGACTTACACCTTTATCGTCTCTTCATAGTTGTTCTATTTAAAGTTTGCTTTCATGGTGAACGCAAGTTGATATATGTGTATGTATGTGTTTATAAAATATAGTTGGTGGAACAGCAAAGGCTTGAACAAACATATGTCTTCAATTAACAAATGGTTGTTGCTGAGTATATGTGCCATATGAATTCAAATAGCCAGTCTGCAACATTACTAATTTATTACTTCAGTTGACACTTGCTCTTAATCTAAGGAACATACATTCCTTATCATGCAAAATAGATTTTCAATGCCTACCCATTTAGTTTGCTTCATTAACCAATACAACTACATTACACATTACTATTGGTGGTTGGAATGATTTATTTTAATAGCATTTTGCAGGGCAGACACTTGCTATCTGATATTTTGGGGCTTACTTTATTGTAGTTATGCTTTTGGTTGCCAATTCTTTTCATGCTTCGACAAATGTTAGCATTTTGGCTCGAACAAATTGACACTAACGGTCTTCCATCATTAATTATATATGTTCTATCTTTCTATAAAATCGGTTTAACATTGTTGTTCTGCTTTTCCACTGAATCATAAAACAAAAAGTTATACATCCTTCAATCTACCATACGATATATCGTATGTCAAAGGATTTAAAAATTTATGGGAATTATGCTGTATAAAAATTTAAACTGGATGCTTACAGGAAAATATCATTATCAACACATTGAATAATAGTATCATATTATTAGCATAAACAACATGATTACCTAATCCCTCGAGGCCACCGTAAAATCTCTTTAAATCTATTTAAATATAAACATAACAGGAAAACAAAACAACCTTAAAAAAACAACAACATATCGCATACACATGAAAAGCAAAAAAAGACCACAAAATTCACACAACCCACCTTCCGAAAAATCAAGGGAATGATAACTAAATATAATATTAATATTATCTTTGTGTAAAATTTACATTATCCATACTCATCCATATAACAAAAACAAAAAATTATTTCCAATATTACGTTTTCATTTACAAATCTTTTTAATCCAGTTGTCCTTATCAATTTAAGTAAATTCATTTTACCGGTAACCATTAATTGGAAAATTGCAATGTCTACTTGGACGAACATGTAAGGGGGGAGGCCAGTGGCCATGACCACCACATATCAAAACTGATTAAACACACATATATATATACTCTGTATAAATGAAATCTTCTATGTGGATTTATTGTATCTCTTAACATCAAAAAATTAACCAACTAAATTAAATTTAACCACATACCACCATTCAACTACATATCCTGAAAAAAAAAAAAAGTTGTTACAAAGAAAATAACTTTTATGACTATCGATTAAATTTAATTTAGTCCTAAAAATTGTCAGTTCATTTTGTTTTTTTTTTTTAAATTTCCTAATAACAACATATTCTGATTTATTCGTCATGGACTATTTCAAAAAAGCTACCATTGTCTAATTAGTTCATTTGTTCTGATTTTTCTTCCTTTGACGGACAATGAACATAATTAATCTCTTAGTTTCGTTCTCCTTTGCTTACAGTTTAATGAAGACACATTTCTTTCAACACAAAAGTAACTCTTTTTATACATCACTGGATCCCCAACTAAACTGATGATTGATATTTCTCAATTCGAAGAAATTCTAATATAATACAACAACAGGATGTAATAGAATTAAAAAAAAAAAAAAACACTATAATATACATACATACACACACATGTGTATACTTACATTGATATGGATTATATGTTATACTTAATTCATAAATGATATTGACTAATTCATACATGTTATACACCTGCTTAGTACTAACCCTTTTTACCACATGCTGCATCAGTCCTACATGTTAGTACGTGGTTCAACATGCCTCCAAAGAAAAGACACCACCCCAATAGTGGAGAAAAAGTTGATTATAAGGAAGAAGCGAGGAGGAGTGTTTTTCGGATATAACAAATATTCATAGAAATGCCAAGTCACCATTCCAAACGTACAAAAGTCCTGGTATATCATCATTCATCTTCACGTCTATCATCTAGTGATAGATGGAACTTTATTAATTTTATGCATCGATGCAGAGGAAATGGATTTCAAGAACAGTACCATTAAAAATAGAAGCAAGCGGTTCTGCTCCTTGGAAATTGACCCTGAACAACATAGTACAGATCTTAGTGACACATCAACTACTGGAACAAAATTTTTTGATGCATCCTCGGTCACGCGACGCCTTGAATGTCAATTTGACGCATCACTTGAAGGTAATGTACGATTGATGTTACATCACAACATATTTATCCTATTACTCAAAATGATGATGTTACACAACCTATTTCACAATATTTGCATACAGTTCCGAGCCCACATGTTGTTTGTTCGCCGGCTTATTCACAATGTGTCTCCACCGGAGTTACTCCTTCAACCAGTAAATCAACCATAACAGAGCAGCATTTGCCAAAACATCTAAACCTTCATACCTACACAAGTAATTTTTCCATCCTACTTGCATTATCCAAATGAACTTTTATAATTGTGTTATTCTACTAAGTAACAATCCTATCCATTACCATTTCATTGTTATTCATTAAAAAACCTTTTCTTCAATAGTAGATCCTGAACACAATTACCAACATATTGACTTTGGATATGACAAGTACTTGGGATCTGACAACGAGGAAAATCAAGATGGGACGCTACCATTTGAAGGTTAGTTATCGCATGTGATGTTCTGCTTATACTGCATTTTAATAACATACTAACGTATACTCTTATTGAACCATTCAGATAATCAATGTGGTTTCACCAACGTTGGAAGCACAACACAAAGTACATCTCAATCATTAACAAGCAAACGCCCACTCATTATTGGTACATAATTTTTAACTACTTTTCCGATATAATCATTCATTGAACATACCTTCATTCCCTCAAATATGTTTATTATGTTGTAGAGTACCTAGATGAAGGAGATCTTACTTACGAATGTCACATATGTGGTGCAAACATGTGGTTTAATGAAAGGGTTCAGAGACAACGAAGTTCATTTGCACCTCTTTTTACCATGTGTTGCCGGGAGGAAAAGTCCGTCTCCCAAAAACCTTCACCCTCCTGATGTGTTGCATGACCTATTCTTTGATAAAAAAACAATAATGTCAAAGAATTTTCATGCAAACATTAGGAGCTACAACAACATGTTCTCTTTTACTTCAATGGGAGGTAAAATCGACCATGCCAAAAACAATGGTTGTGGACCTTACACCTTTGTCCTCTCTGGACTCAATTACCATCACATAGGAGTCTTTTGCCTGAAAATGGAGCGAAGCCTGTTTACTCACAACTTTACATATATGACACCGAAAATGAAGTTGAAAATAGGATTTCTGCTGTAAGGTACAAACATTACATCTTCCAAATTTACATTCATTCTGAATTACCTGTTATGATTAACACTCGATATCTAACACATATGTATTGCTTTCTTAACAGCAAGCACTTAAAAGACTCCACCATTGATCCAATAATTGTTCAACAAATTAAGGATATGCTCAACAAATATAACCCTTTCGTAAAACAATATCGTATGGCAGGTTCAATGATTAGTAGGCCTCATCCTCATGGTTTTAAGTTACGTTTGATTAGTAACAGACAACATGATGGGCGGACACATAACTTGCCATCCGCTTCAGAAGTTGCAGCATTGATCATTGGGGATATTGATATCAATTTCCAGCGGAGGGACGTTATTGTTGAGGAGTTGTCTGGTGCACCTCAAAGGATACATGAGTTACATCCATCATACCTTCCATTGCAGTACCCTCTTTTATTTCCCAGGGGAGAGGACGGTTACAGGGACGATATAGACCATTTCGCTGATGATATTGGTTCTAATCGGGCAAATAAACGAGTTAGCATGAGAGAATACTTTGTATATAAGTTGATGACTCGACATGATGAGGTGTCAACTATCTTACATGCTGGAAGACTTTTTCAACAATTTGTGGTTGATGCATACACTATGATTGAGGCTCAAAGGTTGCTATGGGTTAGAACACATCAAAAAGAACTTCGTGCAGACATGTACCAAGGATTATCTGATGCTTTGATCAGTGGAGAGAGAAATGCATCCACCATCGGCAAACGTATTATTTTACCTTCTTCATTTCTTGGTGGAGCACGTTACATGATTCAGGCCTATCAAGACGCGATGACAATATGTAGGTTTCTTTGGGTACCGGATCTATTCATAACATTTACATGCAACCCATCTTGGCACGAAATAGCAAGGTTTTGTGCAAGAGAAACCCTTTACGCTTCAAATAGGGCTGATATCTTATCGAGGATTTTCAGACTCAAACTCAAAGCTCTAATGAATGTCATTAAACAAAAAAGGTTGTTTGGGAACGTCCGTGCAGGTACTCAAACCATATTTTGTTTTCGTTGTCTGTTCTTAATAGTTTACAACATTCTAACTATCAATTTAGCTACAATGTAACTAATACTTTTTCTCCAACTCTGTTTTCCCAATGACAGAAGTTTACACGATTGAATTCCAAAAAAGAGGCCTCCCACATGCACACATACTTATATGGCTAGCAGAACGTGATAAGATCAAAGAACCTGAAGATGTTGACAAAATAATATCTGCAGAAATCCCAAATCCAGATTCCGATCCTCAAATGTATGAACTAGTGCAGAAATACATGATGCATTCTCCTTGTGGCCCTCTTAATCCAAAGGCACAATGTATGGTGGATAAGAGATGCAACAAGTTCTTCCCAAAAAAATATAACCCACACACAACTATTGACCATGAAGGATTTCCTACATACAGGCGAAGATGATGGTAGGTCTATTGAAATTAAAGGCATTCCATTAGATAACGAGTTTGTTGTTCCGTATAATCATACATTGTTGTCTATGTTTCATGCTCACATAAATATCGAAAAATGTAATCAGTCTCATCGCAATCAAGTACTTATTCAAGTATATTAGCAAAGGGAATGATCGTGTCGTTGCCTCAATTTATGAGGCCGACCAAAACGGCAATCCACAAAGGGCCTGGATGAGATTCAACGGTATTACAACTTCCGATATATATCGCTGTGAGGCGGCTTGGCGTATATTTGGATTTGATATCCAACATAGGTTCCCACCGGTTGAAAGGTTGAGCTTTCATCTACCAGACCAACAATGTGTCATCTATTCTAACAACGATGACATGGCTGAGATTCTAGCCAAGCCTAGAGTCAGTGAGTCTATGTTTATTGCTTGGATGAAACAGAATAAAGATGATGATCTTGCCAAAACACTATATTATTATGAATTCCCACAATATTATGTGTATCATCGTACAAAGCGCATGTGGAAAATAAGGAAAAGAGGATTTGCAATAGGTCGACTCATGCATGCTGCACCTTCATCAGGAGAATTCTACTACCTCAGGATTTTGTTGACTAAAGTTAAAGGGCCTTCATCCTACGAGGCAATTAGAACTGTTGATGGTGTCGTCCATCCTACATATCGTGCTGCATGTATTGCATTGGGACTGTTAGACGATGATTGCGAATTTGTAGCAGCTTTAAAGGAAGCTTCTATGTGGGCAGCAGGCCGGTCACTGCGAACTATGTTTGTGAGTATGTTATTGTGTTGTTGCCTTACCCGACCTGAGGTTGTTTGGAAGGAGACTTCTCAACTTTTATCAGAGGACTTATTACATATTCCACAACGTGACCCTATGTCATCAAGTATGTTCATGTTCCTTTACTATTACCTTAGTAGCGTTTTTTAATAACAATTTTTGTTAACGATTTTTGTTCACACATGTAGCAATACTTATATCAGCAGCAGACAAAGAGCAAGCCGCTCTTATTGAGATCGAGACTCTGCTCCAGAAAAATGGGAAGAGCATCTCTGACTTTCCTTCACTACCACTGCCTTCATCAAGTACTCACGTCAATGTTGATAATCATTTCATTCGCCAAGAATTAAATTATGACAAGGTTCAGCTACATAAGCAGTCGGAACAGATAGTGAAATCTTTGAACGTAGATCAACATGTTATCTACAATACAGTGATGTCAAAAATAAATTCAGGTCATGGTGGTTTTTTCTTTGTTTATGGATATGGAGGAACTGGGAAAACTTTTTTGTGGCACGCGTTTACCTCATCAATTCGTTCCAGGGGTGAAATTGTGCTCACTGTTGCGTCTAGCGGTATTGCAGCCACATTGCTACTGATGCGGCCGGACCGCACATTCAAGATTTGCAATACCAATTGCAGTTAATGAAGACTCAATGTGCAATATCAAACAAAATTCTTTATTGGCTGATTTAATTAAAGTGACCAAATTGATTATATGGGATGAAGCACCCATGGTTCAACGTTTTTGCATTGAGGCATTTGACCGTACGTTGAAGGACATTATGCATTGCAACAAACCCTTCGGAGGCAAGGCTGTTTTGATGGGAGGAGACTTTCGCCAATTGTTACCAGTTATTCCAAAGGCATCTAGAGCTACTATAGTCAATGCTTGCATCACTTCTTCATCTCTGTGGGATTCATGTACAATTTTCAATCTCACAAAAAACATGAGGTTGTCATGTTCTTCAAATCAAGAATATGAAGAATTACAAACCTTCTCAAAATGGCTTCTAGATATAGGTGATGGTAATTTAGGATTACCGCATGACGGAATTGCGCAGGTTGAGATCCCGATAAATTCCTCATTCGTTATCTTGACAATCCTATGCAAGCTATTGTGTCAGCCACTTACCCAGGTTTGCTTGAAAATTTAACGAACTCTGATTACTTCAATAGTAGAGCTATTTTGTGTCCAACAATTGAAAGTGTGAACCAGATAAATGAATACATGTGCTCTTTGTTACCTAGTCAGTTGATGGAGTACTATAGTTGTGATACTATTTGTAAGTCGTATCAAGAGGTTGAAGGATTTGAAGATCTCTACACTACGGAGTTTTTGAATACAATTGTTTGTTCAGGTCTCCCTTTGCATATTCTTATACTCAAGGTTGGCGTTCCTATAATGTTGTTAAGGAATATAGATCAATCTGCTGGCTTATGTAATGGAACGAGACTACGTGTCACACATCTTGGAAACAATGTCATTGAAGGATTAACACTAAATGGGTCCAATCCAAATCAGAAGGTTTTGATCCACAGGATGGACATGAATCCTTCAGACAGTAGCCTACCTTTTAGGATGAAGAGACGACAATTTCCTATTACATTGTCTTTTGCAATGACAATTAACAAGAGTCAGGGTCAGTCATTACAAAATGTTGGGTTATATTTGTCGCTTGTGTTCACGCATGGACAATTATACGTTGCTTTATCAAGAGTCACAAATATTCTTTGGTGAAGATTCTTATACAAGACGCTGCAAACGGTGAAAAATGTACAACCACCAATGTCGTGTACAAGGAAATATTTAGAAATGTATTAGTGGCATAATTGAACTATCTTTGAAGACGATTCTACATATTCAACAAGCGATGTAGTTTGATGTCTAATATGTTCATCTCCTTTTGATGATGTTTTTGAGATGCTAACATATATTTCAAAGTTCAAATTAGTTCAACTCCCTCATTCAATCGATCTCAAATGCAATTCTTTCCTTCTACAATTCTTTTCTTAAGTCAATTAGTTGTATATTGTAAAGAATTTATGTTCAAAGTTCCCTATAGGTTTCCCAAAATGTTGCTTCGCGCAACGCGCGGGGGATGTCCTGCTTGTTTACTCAAATGTTTTCTAGAATTAGTGTTCACAAGATTCTTAGTTTCTAGATCATTGTTATTTTCTTTATTCTATTATTCATTTTCTTTCATATCTCCACTAACCTATTTGTAATTGACAAGAGTTGTCGAGCTCACGCAAAATATCTAGGTTTAACACAAATTTATAGTATAAGGAATCTGGATTGTCTCTCAAGGAATTCACATTACGTCTAAATCAATCAGTAAAATAGTAAATGAAATGGGGGGTTTTCAGTACAATTAGAATAAAAACAAGAACTAAACATAGAATGTAAAAACGAGATTGATCAGATAAAAAACAATCAACCTAGAATTGAGATTCCAGGAAAAAATGACTAGGCTAGCTCGTGATTGATTCTGGACAAATCGGAATCCCTGCATTTGTCCAAAAATTCCCTCGACTAGATGATTGCCTATCGTTTGTTTGAACTCATGGCGTGTTCACTGTGCGACCACACAGTGCTCATTGTAAACTGATTCGAACTATATCCTTGGGATATCAATATGGATATTAAATCTAACACCCAACCTCTTTCCTAAAATTGAATCCGATTAAATGAAAGAGAAACGAGTTCAGTTATCAAATAAAGCGCGAGTCCTCTGGATGAAAACATGAAATCCTCAATCCATGGGCCGATCACAGAAGCTTAGCCGAACATGGCTGCGCAGAACGATGAAGAGTAGACGAAGAACACGATGAACATGATGAACAATCCAGAGAAAATATAAGCTTCTATATTTGATATGAAAATCTCCACAAAACGTAATGACCAGCTGTTTCAGCTACCCTAGTATATTAACCTAATTCAAAATAGGGATGGACTTTGAAAAAAGGCTAAAAAATGGAAACAAATATTAAATGGTCTTCAATTACAAAAATCGGGCCAATTAAATAAAATTCCAGAAATTTGCATCTAACTTTGGCTCCAATTTTGACCATTTTCTTGTCTGAATTTGGCTTTCAAGTCTTCATATCATTTGTACCTCTTTGAATCATCTAAACAATGAGACAAAAATGAGCCTAATCGGATACCAAAATCAAAATTTATGATGGAAATACTCAAACACTATAAATCTGGAATTTTATAATAAAAATGAATTAAATTCAATTAAAAGTCCAAAGTCCAATTAAGCACAAAAGTCCATTATTCATGAACTAAAAAATATTAAATTTATTAACCAAGAGATACAAATAAGTGTAATAATATTCAATTATCAGTAATCACATTTCTTTTATTTTTTTATTTTTCACAAATTTCTTTCTTTTTAACTTCAGAATGCTAAGATAGAAGAAGAGGAAAAGAATATGCAAGACAGCGTGAAAGAGTAAATACGAATTTGTCTTGGGGAAAAATAATGGATCATATGAAAGAAAATATGAAAAATGACGTGAAAGAGTAAACCAGAATGTTTCTTGGTGACAATCGAAGGAAAAAGGATGGATGATCTCAATGAAGGAAAGAAAAAAAATGAAAGTGAAAACCTAAATTTTGTGAAAGGCTCTAGATACTAATCCGGTGTGGACCCAATAAGAACCTATCCTTGAAAACCTAAAATTATAAATAGGTTAATAAAGATACAGAAGCAAATTAATGATTAAATAAAGAAAATAGCAATGATCTAGAAACTAAGAATCCTATGAACACTCATCCACAAAATGCTGAAACCCAGCATCTAAAGGAAACACAGCCCAAGAACTCCAAGTATAACACACAAGAGTTTATCAACTTTTTATGTCTAGTAGTATACTTACAAGAATACAAGGGAGCAAGTACCCTGAATAATTCTGTATTGAAATGTGAATATTAAACGTACAATGCTTGACTTTAAATAAAAAATAAGACTCAACATAAACTTAAACCCCAAAAGCCCAATATTGTTTAGGTATGGAGGAGTTAGAAGACATCGCTTTAGTGATCTTGGGTGATTGAGGACGTCACTTCCACTTTGGTGATTGGATGTAAAGATATTGGATCCTAGAGAGATAATGGCTTAATACCTGGAAGGTATTTAAAAGATATGATTAAAGGGATATATATTTAAAGGATATGGTGATTAGAATCCATTTAAATTGGATTTGGTCATATTTAAATGAATTTAATGGATATTGTAGGGTAATTGGGCTTTTTAAAGCTAATTCCTAAAGAAAATATAATAATTTCCTAATGTGCATTAATTAATTAATTAATTGCACCAAAGGCTCTTAAAAGAAAAAAAATCATTCACGTACTTTAATTAATGATGTCCAGCCCATTACAACTTAAATGCTCAAAATAATAAGCAATTTAAAACAAAATGGACATATGGCTGCCGCTTGGAATTAGGGCTCACTTATAAATGATCTAAGCCCATCTATTTAAACTTTTTTTTATACCCTTTAGTTCTTCATAGCTCATTGGGAAGCTTTCCTATTCAATTTGGGCTCCACTTGTTGCTAGCCCAACCTCTCTAGTGCCTAGATAAGTGATATTCCTTAGTTGTTCATCTTGGGCCTTATTAAGCTTCTCCTCGGCTTGAAGATAAAAAATGACTCCTTGTAAGGATCCTTCATGGCACGTTTTCTTGCTCTTGTTATTGGGCCTCCAATTCCTCTTAATGGATCATGCACCATGAGTTGTGATTCTGGACTCTTGTGAGAGGCTCCCTAATCTTCATAAGGAATTGTCATTTAGCTTAGTTCTCTAATGTTGGTGTTACTCGGAAGGTTTCTGACTAACTTTTGAGATGAGAAGAAGATGAAGTTTGGATTTGGATTTTTTTTCTCATGTTACTTTGTAGTTGATCTTGCTCAATAAGTGAAAGCTTTCTTGGGTTGTTGCTAGGATAACTCTAGGTAACATGGTGTCTACTAACTTTATCTATTGGTATCTACTTGTGGGAGTTTTGACAAAACTCCTTATTAAGAGAATAGTTTAGATTAGTCTGGTATATTTTCCATACAATCTTTCTGGTAAAAGGTATGTTTGATTAGATTCAAGTATCCAATCCTAAGATTTATCATGTTCTAGTTTTCAATTGCAAACAACCCACAAGGCATGATTTTTAACCAGAAAGAGGGTAGAGACCACGTTACCTGGACATTTCCCAAAAAACAACCCAAGAAAGCTTCCTCTTATTGAGCGAGATCAACTATAAACTAACATGAATGAATTCCAAATCAAAACTCCATCTTCTACTTATCTCAAAAGTTACTCTGAAACCTTATAACATTGGCATTAAAGAACTAATTAAACTAGAATGAGAATTCTATTTAACAGAGTGTTAGATTGAGCTAATATAACATCTCTATATGTTTAATTTAAGGTTCTAACCTCTAGAACCCAATCCTTTAGAAAAATATTCAATTTGGGGCTCTCAAACCCTAACTTAGGTCTCTAGAATATCTCAGATCAAGAAGGAAGAGGAGGAGAGACAGGGTAAGAGGCATTTAATCGATGACTTATAACCACTAAGATCCCTCTAGAAGAAACCCTATCAAAGCTCTTCTCTATCTCCTCTCAAAATTTTGCGAATGATGACGCATGATGTGTCTTACATAGTTCTCTTGAAGAAACACAGGTCTTGTTGGGCTGTTCTGGCATTTTATTGGTCTCTAACTACTAACTGCTCCCTATTTGATCCACATTAATTCAAACCCAATCTATTCATGCAGATGATGTGTTTCTAAGGACTATTTTCCCATTATCTAATGCTTCTAGGGTTTGTAGGATTAAGTTTAAGGTCTCTAAAATCTAGGATGTTATCACATTTTCTTAATTAAACATTACACAATCTGTTAGATATGATTAATTTTGATGATGTTAAATATAGATGACAATATTAAGAGGAAAAAATACGCTTGATCTCGTGTGCAACAAGTTTCACCTCTATTAGATGTGTATCATGAGATACATTCAAATAACTGAACCTATTATGAAATGACATAAGAATTTCCAGTGTCAACTTTCAAAAGCCATATCTCATTCATCCAAATCTCTTGGAGCTTGATTTCAAGTTTTGCGAAATTAATTTTGAGTATAGTTTCATATGCAACAATTTTCACTTCATTTGGACATGTTTGCGAGACACATCTAAATTATTGAATCTATGTCTAATACGATGCGAGAATTCCATTGCCAACTTCTGAAATCCATATCTCTTTCATATGAACTCCTTTGAGCTTGATCTTGGTGTATATGTGTTACATTGTGAGTCTAGTTTCATATGAAGCAAGTTTCACTTCAATCATATTTGTGGTTTGAAAGATATGATCGAATTATTGAACCTCATACATGTTGAATGTTAAACAGAGGCGAACAGAGGAGTTGGAAACGTGAGTTTACTTGAGTGCAGTATGTCACACTCGAGTGTATCAATCGAGTGTTGAAAATTATACTCGAGTGATCTGCTGTAATATGGATTAAATTGACATTTTGAAAATTTTGGTACCAAATTGTCATTTCTAAAATTAGTGGTACCAAAAAGTTATTTATGAAATTTGAGCCAAAACTGCCATTTTTCAGTTTTAATTCAATTTATGTCTTCTTCTTCCTCTTAATCAATCCAACTTAAAAACTTCTTTATTGATCTTCTTCTTGATCATTCTCCATAATTGAACTTCATATATTCTAATATTTGTATCTACATTAAATATATGAATTAGTCAACATAGGAGATAAATATACTATACAAACTTTTTTCTTTTAATATTGGCATTTATATTTGACATTATAAAAAATAATCATATCTAACATTTCCCCCCTTTCTAATGATGGCAAATCTTTTAAGCAAAATATGTATGAGTATGAAAACTTCTTTAGATGCAACATATTTTTCTTGTCATACTCTCCCCCTATTTGGCATCAGCAAAATGTTTGAAGTATAAAGAATAAATGCTTGTGGAGAGGTAGATATGAAGACAAATTAGAAATGACCATCCTTCCCTTAATTAAAAAGGAATATGTTAAGAAAACAATTTTCTCTCTTTTATTTGAAAGTATTTTCATTTTTAATGTGATGCAAGTAAAAGAAGGTTTTCATGAAAAAATAGTCTGAAACAATTTGGAGAGGTTTTCAAGAAAATTAAGCTCTTTTAATCACTAATTCCACATAATCACTCTTAATCACAATTAACCATAACAAGTACATTTCAAGCATGATTATCTCAACAAAATCTCTCAATAAGCTTTGAAAATACATTCTAAAATTAGGACTTAGCACTATCCATATTGAGAAGGATCATGGACGTAGAACACTTATTTAACCTGAGAAGCCAAAATGAAAGGCCCGTCTTTATACCCTTGCTTGTTCAAATTCAATTGTATCAACCCTATTGAAGGTGGAATATCACTTAAGGGGGGGGGGTGAATAGATGATTATAAAATTCTTTTGGCTGAAGCTGAAGAACATAAAACAGAGATAGAGAGAAGAATAATCGACACAAGAGATTATACTGGTTCGGTCCAACTCCTTAACCTACGTCTAGTCCCCAAGCACCTTGGGATTTCACTAACTCTTAAATACAGAATACAATTACACACTCTGTAACTCATGATGATCCTTTCACTCTAGAACTCATTCCCCCTTACAAGTTGTAATCGTACACCCATACTTAAGGTTCCACAACCTTAAGATTTAACAACTAAACAGATAATCAAATAGTGTTTAAACTCCTTACTGAGTAGATAAATGATAAACACTGAAGTACAAGGAAATATCTGAAGATATTAAATGAAACTAATGAAATAGTAGATTGCAATGAGTTTGTATTGAATGCCCAGAGTTTTGGTTGTTGGTGAATTCAATACTTCTGGCATTTATAGTTGTTGAAATTAATGACCGTTGGCGAAGCTTGAAGATTAATCATTGTGACTCTTAAATATAGCCGTTAGACAAATGAAGCTTGGTTAACACTTTCGCTATTAATGATCCAGGTGCATTTGTACCGTCACCACATTCTTTCATTCCTTCTGTTTTTCCTGTTGTAAAATAGCATTTATTATGAGATAGGAATAGCAGGAAGATCTTTCGAATGTTCAGAAGAATGGTTGCTAAGATTGTGTCTCGATTTGATAAGTGCATTTAATGCATTTTGGCACACAAATTGCTTTACAACAAATTTGTTGTTAATCCGAGATTTAATCATCTAAACTCATTTGGCAAACTGATTTAGCAAACTGATTAAAAGTAATTAGGAATAGTAATGAGTGATGATTTAAAGAAATAAAATCATAATGAGTTGATTTAGATTTCCGGAGACGGTGATTTGAAAAATTGAGAAATATGACTCTAGTAAAAAATAGGTTGCCTGGAGGCATCATGACTGGAGGCAACAGACTTACTACCTTGAGGTAAACACGAATGTTTGGGAGGTAGAGAAATCAAACCTTTCCTTGAGTCATCATGTCATTCCTTGAGTCACAGTGACTAGAGGCCAATAACTTTTTGACTAGAGGCAAAAGGTTTATCACGTTAAAGAGTCTTTAGAAGAATTGCCTTGAGTTATCATGATATGCCTTGAGTCATGGTGACTAGAGGCAACACCTTTTATCGAGTTGAAAGAAGCCACTGGAAGATTGCCTTGAGTCATCATGATATGCCTTGAGTCATGGTGACTAGAGGCAACAAGGCAACACCTTTTATCGAGTTGAAAGAAGCCATTGGAAGATTGCCTTGAGTCATCATGACATGCCTTGAGTCATGGTGACTTGAGGCAACAAATATTTAACTCGAGGTACTCATGCTTCCAGAGATACACAATTTAAACAATGAATCAATTACCTTGAGGCATTTAAACAATTAACTCGAGGCACCTCTGGGAGCGCAAAAATGAATTTAAATCAATTGAGTTGGGTAACTCGAGGTATAAACAATTTACCTAGAGGCATACCTTTCAACACTTATTAACTACAAGTCAAAACTTGTTTACCTCAAAGTAGGAAAGTGAAAAACATTTAGACATTGAAGCATATAACTCAAGGCACATATTATTTGACTAGAGGCAAAATGAAACTTCAAATTTTTATTGAAAATTAAGAATTAATTACATTATAATTATTATCATCAAAACATCAAAAATATGAGAATTAACATTCTCCCCCTTTTTGATGATGACAACATTTATAATGTGATTTGAAGTTTTTGAAAAAGATTTCTTGGAAGTAAGATATAACAAGGAAAATCAAGACTTAACCAGATAAATCATCAACAAGGAAATTACTATGACATTCATATATCAAAAGTGAGAAATACAATACATTCATTCATATGATCAATTACTGAGTGAACAAAACTAGAATAAACATACAATAATCAAAATATAGAAGCATCTAAAAAAATATTCTGAAAACATCACCACAAGCCATCATCACAAGCTCTTTCCCCCTTTGTCATCAGTAAACAGGGAGGATTTAACAGAAGGAGAGGGAGGTGAACATGTAACAACGATATATAGCCTTAAGACACAGCGTACCTCAAGGAAATGAGTAAGATGACTCGAGGCATTCAAACTTGAGGTACCAACTAAGTAACTCGAGGCATGAAGAAAACAGAAAATTAAGAAAAAAATTTAACGCGAATACCTTGAGGCAGATACTATGTACCTCAAGGTAACATACCTGTAATGTAAGCATTTGACTCGAGGTATCTCCATATGAACCCGAGGCACTCTACTAAATGACCCGAGGCACATAAAGCGAGGGAAAAAATTGCGAATACCTCGAGGCATATAAAGAGCGTTGTATATGCTTTTCCTCTGACAAAACCTTGATCCAAAAGAAATTTGCTTAACCGCTCATACCAAGCTCTAGGAGCTTGTTTAAGACCATATAAGGCCTTCTTGAGATAGTAAACGTGATCTGGATGATGATCATTTTCAAAACCAAGAGGTTGTTCAACATAAACTTCCTCCTGAATAACACCATTTAGAAAAGAACTCTTTACATCCATTTGATAGAGTTTAAATCCCTTGATACACACAAAGGCTAAGAGTACTCGTATAGCTTCCAATCTAGCCACTGGAGCATACGTTTCCTCATAATCAATACCTTCTTTTTGATTATAGCCTTTGGCAACCAGTCTAGCCTTGTTACAAACTATGATTACGAAATCATCACGTTTGTTCTTGAATACCCATTTAGTGCCAATGACCGAATGGTCTTTAGACCTAGGTACCAAGTCCAAAACTTGATTTCTATCAAATTGATGTAATTCCTCTTGCATTGCTATCACTCAATCACTGTCTGATAGGGCTTCGTCAATTTTAGAGGGTTTAATCTCATATATAAAGGCAGAAAATGTAACCTCATTCAAGGTACTTTTTTTGGTTCTTACACCTTGATTTACATCTCCTATTACTTGGTCCAAAGGATGATTCCTAATGAACTTCCAAGCTCTAGGTTGAGAATGATCAGGATTTTCGCAAGAGTTTTGAGGATCACTTTCAACAACGTTTTCAAGATTTTTAGGAGAGGCAGGAGAAGTTTTTGAAAAGAATTGATTTTTGTAAATAGATTCTTCATCATCCAAAGTTTTGTTTATCTTGGATTCACAAAACACAACATGAATTGACTCTTTAACTAAACGAGTATGCTTATTGAAAATTCTATATACTTTACTTCTATTAGAGTATCCAAGAAATATACCTTTGTTGGATTTGGGGTCAAAGTTACCCAAATGGTCCTTATCATTGTTGTGGACGAAGCATTTGCATCCAAAGATATGCAAGTGTGCCAAGTTCGGTTTCCTTCCTTTGTAAAGCTCATGTGGAGTTTTGTTGAGTTTCTTTCAGAGATAGGCTCGGTTTGAGATATAGTTTGTTTTTCTCATTGCATCTGCCTAGAAGACTTGTGAGGTCTTATTCTCATTCAACACTGCACGGGCCATTTCAGTGAGCACACGATTCTTCGTTTCAACCACACCATTCTGTTGTGGTGTCCTTGGAGCCGAGAAGTTGTGATCAATACCGTGAGCATCACAATACTCTCCAAAAGCTTGATTGTCAAACTCACTTCCATGATCAGTCCAAATTCTTGAAATGCAAACACCTTTATCGTTTTTCACCTTCTTGGAAAACACAACAAATAGATCAAACATTTCATCTTTGGAAGATAAAAATATAGTCCAAGTAAATCAAGAGAAATCATCCATAATAACTAGAGTATACAGATTACCACCAAGAGTCTTAACTCTAGCTGGTCCAACTAGATCCATATGGAGTAGTTGAAGAGGTCTATTAGTTGAGATTTCAAATTTGTTTTTGAATGATGATTTAGTTTGTTTACCTCTTTAACATGAATAACAGATCATGTTATTTTTAAAACGTAATTTAGGTAAACCAAGAACTAAATCTTTTCTTAACAACTTGTCCAGTTGGAACATGTTCACATGAGCCAGACGCTTATGTCACAGCCAACTTTCGTCCAAGTTGCTAACAAAACACTTTTCAGAATTAATTTTAGGTAAGTCTAAGGTATATCAGTTACCTTCTCTAGGTGCTTTAAATTATACCTTAAGATTACCTTTATCGATTGGGAGATCATTTTTGTTGACAATAAGACATTCTTTTGAATCGAAGATGATCCAGTTGTTCTTGTCAGCACTTTGACTTACGCTCAGGAGGTTGTAACAGAGACCTTCCACAAGATACACATCTTTGATCTGAGGTCCATCCTTTGTACCAATCTTTCCAATTCTAGCGATCTTTCCAGATTGATTACCTCCAAAAGTAACTTTGCCATCATCTTTTGATCTCATTGCAACAAATTTGGTCTGATCCTCAGTCATGTGTTTGGAGCACCCACTGTCAATGTACCACTTGTTGATCCTTGATGCTCTCTGTCAAACCTGCAATTTAGACAAAGTTAAGTTTTAGGTACCCATCTTTTCTTGGGTCCTTTGGGGTTAGCTCGGGTCTCAGGGAAAACATAGGTTCCCTTACACACCTACTGATAGTTACCAACATGTTTATCTCTTCTATCTTTCTTGTGAAAACAAGATGAAGTACTATGTCCCTTTCGATTACAATAATTAAAATGAGTAAATGGATTTGAAATGTGAACTGATTTATGAAGATAATTCAAGTAAGATTTTCCACCAGTTTTCTTTTTGCTTTTCTTTTTGTCAAAAACAGGATTGTATCCTATGCCTGATCAATCATTTGTAAATCTTTGAGCTTTCAAAATAATATTGAGCATTTCACTTCCTTTAGTGAACTTCTAAAGTGTTTTCGTAAGGTAGGAGTTTTTCTTTTCAAGATCAGGACACTTTTTGCAAATTAAGTTTTCGCAAGATGGAGGAAAATCTTTGATTTTCTTTTAAAGAAATTTGATTTTCTTCTTTGAGGCAATAAATTCTTTTGCAATCTTTTCAATTTAAGAATGTAGCTCATTATACTTAGAAAGTAAATCATCATAGGAGGGTTTAGAATCATATACCTCTTCGTCGTTTTCGGGTTGCTCTTCTTTTGCAACTAGGCATACATTAGCAACCTCTTCTTCTTCACTTTCTTCTTCATCTGAGGAGCTGTCTCCCCATATAGCTGACACATAAGGTTTTTTCTTGAAATGATTGATTTTCTTCTTCTTCTCCTTTTCTTTGCCTTTCAATTGAGGACATTCCGATTTGTAATGTCCGGGCTTCTCACACTCATAACAAATGACTTGTTCCTTATCCTTGAGTTTGCGTCTGTTACTTGAGCCTCCTTTCTGGAATCGATTTTTGAAGCCTTGATCCTTCTTATAAAACTTCTTGAATCTTCGCACAAACATGCCCATTTTTTCATCTTCATCATCATCATCTCCGTCTTTAACTTCCTTCTCTTTCACAGCATTGAGAGCAACACCTTTGCTTCTATTAGGGTTGATTTCTTCCAGACCCTTCTTGAATTTCAGTTTGCTTTCATACTCAAATAGACTTCCGAATAGAGCAGCAACTGATTGCATCGATTCTCCACGAGCTTCTTCAATAGTTGTGACTTTGGCTTCCCAGTCTTTTGTCAGGACATTAAGAATTTTCCTAACTTCAGAATTTTGTTCATACGTTTTACCCAGAGCCGATGATTGATTGATCAGATGAGTAAAGTGAAGTTGAAATTCTCAGATGGATTCTCCAGTCTTCATATGAAGGAGATCATACTCGGTAGTCAGTGTGTTGATTCGATTCTCCTTAATACCGGTTGTTCCTTCATAGGAAACTTCCAAGGCCTTCCACATTTGATAGATTGCAGAAGCAAAAATATTCTTATTGACTGAGAGCACTCTAGAGCATCAAGATGGCCTTACTATTAAAGGTAACAAGTCTTCTATCATTCTCGTCATATTCTTCTTCAAGCTTTGCGATTTGAACTCCATCTTCGATGGCAGTTGGTTCATAGTTTCCTCTTTCGAATACATTCCACAAACCAAACTCAGTTGCCATAACGAAGACTTTGAACTTGGATTTCCAAAACGAATAATGTTCGCCATTGAAGCATGGGGGTCGATTGATTGAGGCACCATCAAGTAATATTCCTTCCATGATCTACCTCGGGATGTTAAGTCCAACAGAGAAACCTATGCTCTGATACCAAATGAAGGTGGAATATCACCTAGAAGAGGGTAAATAGGTGATTATAAAATTCTTTTGGCTGAAGCTCAAGAACATAAAACAGAGATAGAGAGAAGAATAATCGACACAAGAGATTATACTGGTTCGGTCTAACTCCTTAACCTACGTCCAGTCCCTAAGCACCTTGGGATTTCACTAACTCTTAAATACAAAATACAATTACACACTCTGTAACTCATGATGATCCTTTTACTCTAGAACTCATTCCCCCTTACAAGTTGTAATCATACACCCATACTTAAGGTCCCACAACCTTAAGATTTAACAACTAAACAGATAATCAAATAGTGTTTAAACTCCTTACTGAGTAGATAAATGATAAACACTGAAGTACAAGGAAATATCCGAAGATATTAAATGAAACTGATGAAATAGTAGATTGCAATGAGTTTGTATTGAATGCCCAGAGTTTTGGTTGTTGGTGAATTCAATGCTTCTGGCATTTATTGTTGTTGCAATTAATGACCGTTGGGGAAACTTGAAGATTAACCGTTGTGACTCTTAAATATAGCCGTTAGACAGATGAAGCTTGGTTAACACTTTTGCCGTTAATGATCCAGGTGGATTTGTACCGTCATCACATTCTTTCATTCCTTTTGTTTTGCTCGTTGTGAAATAGCATTTATTGCGAGATAGGAATAGCAGGAAGATCTTTCGAATGTTCAAAAGAATGGTTGTTGATATTGTGTCTCGATTTGGTGAGTGCATTTAATGCGTTTTGACACACAAATTGCTTTATAGCAAATTTTTTGTTAATCCGAAATTTAATCATCTGAAGCTCATTTAGCAAACTGATTAAAAGCAATTAAGAATAGTAATGAGTGATGATTTAAAGAAATAAAATCAAAATGAGTTGATTTAGATTTCTGGAGACGGTGATTTAAAAAATTGATAAATATGACTAGTAAAAAATAGGTTGCCTAGAGGCAACAGACTTACTACCTCAAGGCAAACACGTACGTTTGGGAGGTAGAGAAATCAAACCCTGCCTTGAGTCATCATGTCATGCCTTGAGTCATGGTGACCAGAGGCAAAAAGGTTTATCACGTTAAAGAGTCTTTGGAAGAATTGCCTTGAGTCATCATGATATGCCTTGAGTCATGGTGACTAGAGGCAACACCTTTTATCAAGTTGAAAGAAGCCACTAGAAGATTGCCTTGAGTCATCATGACATCCCTTGAGTTATGGTGACTTGAGGCAATAAATATTTAACTCGAGGTACTCATGCTTCCAGAGATAAACAATTTAAAAAATGAATCAATTACCTCGAGGAATTTAAACAATTAACTCGAGGCCCCTTTGGGAGCGCAAAAAAGAATTTAAATCAATTGAGTTGGGTAACTTGAGGTATAAACAATTTACCTAGAGGAAAACCTTTCAACACTTATTAACTCCAAGTCAAAACATGTTTACCTCAAGGTAGCAAAGTGAAAAACATTTAGACATTGAAGCATATAACTCGAGGCACATATTATTTTACTAGAGGCAAAATGAAACTTCAAATTTTTATTGAAAATTGAGAGTTAATTACATTATAATTGTTATCATCAAAACATCAAAAATATGAGAACTAACACCTATGTCATCAATTCTCAAACCATTATTATTGTTAGCCCACTTGCAACCGAATATGTGAACCCGGAAGCTGATATAATTCTACTTAGATGTGCTCAACCCACTTGATCATCTTGCTCTTTGGTGAAGAAGGTCAACCCATTGATGATATAGCTTGTATAAGACACCACTTAATTGTTTGCTATAAACTAATTTAGGATCAACTCTATATTTTCCAAGGATTTCATCTTTAAATCATGTCATAAAATGTTTATTGAAATGTTTTAAAAGATAGCCAGACATCAAGCCAAAAAACCAAGCAGGTCATGGTTCAAATAGTTGATTGATTGAGTTGTTTGGTTGAATTACTCATGTAATTATTAAATTTAAAATATTATTATGCTCCCTTCAACCTTATATATGTTTTAGAAATTTTCTAACTCTACTAACTCATTCACTCCCTTAATAAATAAGTAGAGATACTATATCAGTGTCGGTTAACAACAATATATATAAGTACAACATTAACAACTATATCAGTGTCTGTTAATAACAATATCAGTCACATTAACAACTAAAACTGTAGGTATTAACAACTATATTATTTCATCGTTTCACATTCAATCATTCCCACTAACAAACAGAACTCACTTTGTTTCCATGCCCAAAAACAAAGCAACCTATCCTACAACGTTTTCACATTCAGCTCGTATTAACAACTTATATCAGTCATATTACCAACTACAACTGTAGGTATTAACAATTATCCCATTTTAGTGTTTTTGCACCAAAAAGAGATATATTTTTTAATTTATTAAATTTGATTAGGAACTAACAAAATTAAAATACGGTATGTGTGTGTATAAGATATATATTGTTTAATTTATTAAATTTAATTAGGAACTAACAAAATGAAAATACAAAGTGTGTGTAAAAAAGAGATATATTGTTTAATTTATTGAATTTAATTAGGAACTATAAATGAAAATATGGTTAGATTTCTTCTCTTAACTATCAAAATTCTAGTCTACATACTAGGAAATAACTATAAATATGAGATAAAATCATTTATATATTATATAAGAGAAATATTGTTTAATTTATTAAATTTAATTAGGAACTTGTTTTATTTAGTTTTTAAATGAAAACATAGTGTGTGTGTGTGTGTAAAAGAGATATATTGTTTAATTTATTAAATTTGTTTATTTTGAGTTATAACGGTTGGTTTTGAAAAACCAGTCGTTGAAACTCAAATTTCTTCTTCTTCAGATATTTCAACTTCAATATCGCACCTTCGACATTTACAGGTGACAATGGAGGTGAGAACGGAGGTTGTCGGCGACTAAGGTAAAGGGAGTGAAAGATGAAGATCTGAACTCTCCTTTCTAGTTCCGCTGTGCTCTAATCTTTCTTGGGTTTGTGTAGAGCAGAGGAAGAAGGAGAGCATGAAGATGAAGACCTTCCTTTTTCTTTTTTAATCCTAGGGGCATCAACGTCATTACACTTTACATTCACATGTCAAAAAAAGCCTTAGGGCCTTTTCTGACATATGAATTATGTTTGGGCGGATATATTTTTATACGTTAAACATAAAAAAAAATCGTAATATATTCCAAATCTCGAGGCTATCGTACCTTGTGTGTTTGGATCTTTTGAAACATTTTGGTTTAAAAAATTTCAAATTAATAATTATTATTAATTACTATTATCCATTATATCACATCCTCAATGTCCCTTAGTGTGTAAAACGCGCTTGCCCATTCTGAGTTATGAGGCATCCGTTTCTTTTCTCAAGCGTCTCTCTTTCTTTCTTCTTCGTTTTAGACTTTTAGTTCGTCCTCTAAGATCTATGAGTCGTTGGAGATGTTACTAGCTAGTTGAATGGGTGTGACAGTTTGTGATGGGAAAGAATTGAATAATATTATTGATGAGATAAAGTGTACATATACACAATCAGATGCCAAGCTTATGGTTGCATCATAATGAGAATAGTTACCACTACAAAAAAAAAAACAGTTTTTGCGACGGACAAAATCCGTCACAAAAAGGGCTTTTCCGTCGCAAAACGCATTTTGCGACGGGTTTCTGAAAATCCGTCGCAATTTGCGACGGATATAAAAATCCGTCGCAAATTTTCCTGTTTGCGACAGATTTTAATATCCGTCGCAAATATTTTTTTTTTAAAAAAATTATAATTATTATTTTTTAAATAATTTTTTTTAGAATTAACTTTTTTTTGAAAACTAACTGTGTTCCATAAAAAAAATAATAATAATAATAATAATATATATATAATAAGAATCAAGCATAAAGAGTTTTTACATAGAGAGAAAACAAAATATAAATAATATTGTCCCGAATAACATGTACTAAAAAGTAGTCTAAACAGCAGCATTATATTCATCATCACCACCACCATCATCAGCATTGTCATCACCACCACCATCATCAGCATTGTCATCACCACCATCACCGGAAGACGGCCCCTTGTTTTTCATTAGGTACATGAGTTGAAGCTGCATCTGTCTTACCATCTCGCGTGTCTCATGCAGCTCGTCTGCCTGCGACTGGACCAATGCCTTCATCTCATCTGCAAAAAAAGTAGGAACCACGTTTATTTTTTGTACTTTATTCAAATAGAATAGGGAATGAAAATGTAACAATCAATATCAAATGTATTACGTTTACCTACAGAAACACCTTCATGGTCGGATGAGGTGCGCTTCGTTTGCTTAAATCGGCTGGCAGAGGCACCGTACCCGAAGATTCTACCTTTGTTGTTCATTCCACCTGCAGCCTGAATGAATAGACTATCGTTATCGGACATTGAGGATGTAAATGAGATATTTTTTTTAAATAGTAATTTTTATAAGACATTAACTCAACTAACTAATTTAACTAATTTTTATAAGATATATAAATTTCATTATTCCCTAAACTCACATCTTCTTTCTACTTTTAATTAATTAATTAATTCTCTTATCCCTAAATATCACTTTATAATTTGTTTTGTTAAGTTATCACTGTTTATTGTATAACTAGTTAATATCATTAATTTTTCTAATACATAAAAATTTAATAAATCCTTAGAGTCACACATTCCTCCTACTTTATATTAATTAATTAATTCTCGTATCCCTAAACATCATTTCTTAACATTTCATTTTTCTCATTTCAACATCATCCTATTTATAGACTTATGTATCATTACCCACTAATACAAAATCATAATTTTAACACATAATTTTTCAACTATACAAAACAGACTATAAACAAATAATGCAACATTAATATTCTCACTAATGGTCACAAATAAAAAATGAAGAACCAATAATAAATAATTTAATCAACATTAAAGAAATAACAAAAATATTATCACACATCATCATTTTATCATAAATCAACATAATACTCAAGAAAATAAAAAAACAATTATCAAATCCATCCATATATACTGTAGTGAAAAAAAAAAGGAGAAGAGATAGGTTACTTGGAATAGAAGTGCAGCTTGGAAGAGGAGAAGGAGAGGACTCCTGAAACTGATCAGCTGGAACAGGGGGGAATGACACTGGAAAATGATCGGCCGGAGGAAAGGGGATGACGCCGGAAAGTCGCTGACCGGAGCACCAGGAGTCCACCGGAGTTGGGAGAAGAAAAGAGAAACGGATGAAACAAACTGAAAGAAGAGAATGAGAAATGAAAATTCGAGGGGGGGGTAAAAAACGCGATTTACGACGGACTCGGGCGTCCGTCGCAAAATGGCGGACATGGAGTCCGCCATTTTACGACGGACAAGGGTTTCCGTCGCAATTTTGCAATAGATTTAATTTTCCGTTGCAAACTGTTTTTTTTTGTGATGGATTTTTTTTCGTCGCAAATTGCGAATTTTCTAATAGTGTATAATACAATAAACTAACAATACAACTGAACTATCAATACAACTGAACAAATAACAAACTAACTAATTATGTTACTCCTATCAATAGGCTCCTTCACTTCTTTGTGGCGGCACTCATGCTAAAAATCTCTTTCATGGCAGCATATATTTGAAGGGATGAAGGATCTATGTCGTCTTCATTTCTCTTTTCCCTATTTTTTTCTTCCTCTTTTGTCTATGTTTTAGCCGTTTGGTTTTCAAAAATCTGCTCCGGGTGACGTTTTAACTTTGGCTTCTAGTCTAAAAGGAAGTTCTAAACAGCCTAATCCACGCTTCCGCTGCGCCACTTTGATAGCATATCGCCATGGGGTGCTCCAGTGCTGTATAACATATATTGTGTTATGCGATGATCATGGATCAGTTGGATCCAGTAGTTGCAGTTGAAGCTACAACGGATTAGGGAGTGTCTTGGTGAGGACAAAGTGGTAATGTGTACCTCTCAGAATGTTCATGATGGGCAGTAGGACCTTTGGGCCCGGTGTGTCCATAGGTCGTTGGACATGTATATGTTCGATGAAAAGCCCTAAGTCCTATGCGATTATTGTGTCTATAGGCTGGCAGAAGCCCACGGTTGTTAGCCAATGAATATTGGGAAGTGTCCCGAAAAGTTTGTGAAACCCGAGAATAACAAGCAATGTCTGGAATAGTCAGAAGACTGAAGTAGAATGGACTAAGCATTCTATAGATGGCTTGAGTAGCCAAGGACAGAGATCCGAATGCGTTTAGTTAGTAATGAACTTCTATGATTAGTTGTCTGGTTCCTAAGTAAGGTTTAAAGATTGAATTTTTAAACTTGCCAATGCACCTGCTATATTTGAAATTTTCAAAATTGATTTTTGAACTTGTGAATTTTTGAAACAGAGTTTTCAAGTGAAATGTTTCAACAGAATTTGAGACTACAGTGATGGTTAGTTTTGAAATGATGTTGTCTTAAAAAAAGGGGGTTTTGTTAGAACCCGGAGTTTGAAACTGAGTTTTCAACTATGTTGTGGTAAAGGCAGTACAGAACTGGAAGGACAGAAGCTGTTGTAAATGCACACGGTTTGCTGGGTCTTGCCAGATGTTTTATAATGTTTTAAAATTGCTAGCCTTTGATAAAGGCTCTTTTTGAACAAAGAGTTTTTGAGGGGATTTGTTTTGAGAGAATGAAAATCGCACCAGCAGTGGAACACACCCAATCCATAACATTTCACCGAGGGCGTATGTTTTGTTTAAGTAGGACCTGACTGTCTATGGCTGGACTGAGTTCCGGTAGATAGGGTTGCTACTTTATGTGCCAGTGTAAACACTGGGTCTCTTGTGGAGGGACGAAGGTTCTCCCACATTGTTTGACGGTACTACTTATGTAGAGGCCGGATTTGGGGATTGGGATAGGGTGCTCACTGTACCAAGTGGTTGAAGTGGTGGTGTGAGCTCTTAATTGTTAAAAATTTTCTGAAATGAATTAACCTCCTCAAAGATATGTGCCGGTAGTAAAAGTTTTGAAACTAATTCGGCAGTGAATATGTTCTCACGAATTTGTGTTGGCAGTGATTAAATTTGAAAATGTGATAGCACTATTACTTTTTGGTATAGTGCAAATTGTGAAATGTACTGAGACCACAAAAAATTTTCAATGTGTGAAAATTTGAAAATGAGACAACATAATGCTTTTGGGTAGCAATGACATGTTTGTTGATGCTATTGTGTTGAAAAGCGGTGTAGTTGGAAATTTCGATATAGGAACAGAAACTATTAGAAAGGTCTAGAACATTGAACTAGTTAAGTCAGATAGTAGTTGTCAGCTATAGTGCTAAGTAAGTGAAAGTAGTCTAAAGAGCTTGAATGGGAAAGGCTCAGATGAAATAGACGAGTAGATGCTCAAGGCAATAAGACCTGGTGTGCAAGTGTGCACGGGGCAATGTCCCTAGGCCATAAGACCGGTGATACTTAGCACTGTGTGAGATGCTGATTGTCATAGACTAGTATGTCTACAATGCATATTGAGTCTGGCAAAACATTCATTGTACCAGGTGATAGGTGAGATGCCTAAGGCCTGAGGATGATTTCCTAGGTGGTGAGGCTAGAATCTCCAGTGCTGTGGTAATATATTGAGCCGGAGGGCCAATATCTGTTAAGCCAAGAGGTTGAATAAGTTAGGCAGTGAGGCCTGCATAACCAAGCACTAAGAGTATGGATCAATGGAACCTGTTTTTAAATACTATACCTGGGTACAAGTTGGATGAGATTGCTAGGGTGCATGTTTAGTAAGCATCCATAGGAAAAGATTAGACTGGATGTCTAGATTAGTTCTCTGAAGTTTATACGTACAACTTTCGAGGACGAAATTTAATTTAACGGGGGGAGAAATGTAATACCCCAATTTTCATAACCCATATAAGTGTTATATTTTGATAAATAATACCTATAAAATGAAGGTGAATATGTGTCTCAAATTTGTGTAATTTGTTAATTATAATTTTAGGCAAATTTCCTTGATATTAAATTAACAAAGGGCTAGATGTGAGACCAATTTTAGAGATCATAAAATGTGATTAAATTAGCACATAAAATGATAATTATTTATGGCTTAAATAAGCAAGAAAGTGTTATGTAAACACTTAAACAAATTAAAGGAAATTAGCAACAACAAATGAACAATTTAGCTTGCACTAATTGAGATTAGTTGCAAAATGCTTCAAGATGATTAAAGGCAAATTAGGATCATCAAAAGAGGGCTAATTATACTTGAACATAATTAAGCCAATGAGGGTGAGATAATACTTGCCTAATTAAACACTAATTTTCATATGGTTAGTTAATAAATATATTAACTAATAGCAAATGCAATTAAGGGCCAAAGATTAAGGGTTTAAACTTGTTGAATAAAGCACTAATGAGCCTAATTAACTAAAGAACCAATAATACAAATGACAACTATACCTAAGCACATATTAAACACTACATTAGTGAAGTTGATTGGGATTAAATATTCACCCCCAAAGTCAAAGTGATAGGGACGGTTTGCTCAAGAAGGAGAGAGGGAAAGATTAAACAATGATATTAATTAAATCACATGCTATATAAAATAAAGATATTCAAATAGTAATTAGGATTTTTCTACATGAATGAAGGGTCAAGATTAGGTTTAATAAAGCTAAATCCAATGGCTCTAATTTAAGCAAGAATTAAGCTTAATCCTCATTTAAGTGCATGAGCCAATGAAAAATCAAAGAAATGAGCTAAATCCCTAAGAAATTAATTGGACCAATTAAAGCATTAAGCCATGGATTAATGGTGAGGATGAAACCTAAACAAACACAAATTGATCCAATGGAGTTAATTTATAATCAAATTAACCTAAATCCTTGTGAAAAGAGATGAACCAATAAGAGGCTTAGGTGATTAATTACTAGACACAAAAGAAACACATTCATGAGCCAAAGAGAAGGGAGTGGAGCACGGCTAGCACTTTGAGAGAAGGAGGAATATTTGATTTCCAATCAAGATATTTTAAGTAACAAACACATGGGATAATTGAAGGGGACAAATTGGAAGAGGATAAGGAGAGAGAGATAAGGGAGAGATGATTTATCATATATTAGTATTGAAATGTCAACAAACAATGATGCATGGACATGGAGGAAGGGAAGAAAATATACTATATAATAACCTAAAGCATTTGGCAATTAAAAAGCAACATTAATAGCTATTAGAAGGGAGATGTCCGCCAGCTGGTTGGAGGGATGGGATTTGATTTGATAAAGTAATTTTAATCCCATGGTTATAAGGAAAGAAGAACAATTGGATTTCCTTGCTAAATGACCATTTGAACCTTAGGATTTTGCCTATAAATAGCAATGCTCTCCTCCTCATTTCTTCACACCAAACTCATATCCAAAATGGTTGAGTTTAAGAGAAGGAAGAAGAAGAGGAGCAAGAAGGAAGAAGGAGTTGAGCTTCAAGAGGTAAGTTCTTGAGCTTTACTCTTTAGTTTTTTAGTATAATTGTAGTTTAATCTAGAATATTGTTAGGAAAATTCCTTTGCTTGTTTTTAAGGCCTCCATTGCTTTTAAAATGCAAAATTGGGCTAAAAACATGTGAGGAAATGAGTTTTGAAATCAAAGGATCAAGATTGTGAAAATTGTAGAATTTTTGGTTGTGAATCCTGTTCTGGAAGCCAACATTTAGGCTATTATTTTATGTTTAAAATGATCTTCAAAAATCATGATATTTTACATGAATACAGTAGACATTTATGGATTTCAAAATATATAAAATATGTATCATTTGGAGTTCTACATAAGGAGATAAAAATCCTTGAAGTTAGGCTACGTTTTCTGGGAAAAATCTGGGCAGCATTGAGAAAATATTAAACTGGGAATGATGCTTGATGTTCTAGGTTCTGGGAATATTTTTTCTTGAAAATATACGTGTCAAGGGTCATGATGAATTTTGAAGCACTCAAAAATGAGTTTTTTAGAATTAATTATGATTTGTCAAAGTTGCTGAAAAATCTGCCCAGACAATCCATTATTTCGTTTTTAATAAAGTATAAGGGTAAAAATGGAATAATTAATCCACCAAGGGTAGAAAGTAAATTATACCTTTAGGATATTATCCTAAGTAATATGGTATTAATTACAATATCATATAAGTTATGGAAAAGGAAATAATCCGACGATAATGTATAGGATATCCGGGATCAAGTCCGGAGTCGGATTCAAAGGACGGGCGTTTTGGTAATTACACGGTGAAAGGTACGTTCGCGTACTAGTAAATTTAACTCTGATGTGACTTGTATGCTTATATGTGATAGATGATTTCATAGGGTCATGGACAGGACTATGTCTTGGGTCATGCACCGTGGCTAAGACTCTGTCTTAAGTCACTGTTTATACATTCAGCTTTATACGGATTATAGTCTTGATAATGCCGTTGAGTTTTCCTAGTGCTGAGGACACGAGGAGCTGTCGTGACACTGGTTAGTGCAAACATGGATAACATTACATGTGATATGTATTGTTGTGTTGTTAACATTGCATCTGTTGTGTGCTTATGTATTGTTATAACCTTACATCTACTGTGTGCTATGTATTGGTTCAATGTTGTAATGTAAATGAACATCTGTCTGCCATATATTGTTTTACTTGAGCATGAGGTTAACTGTTACCTTAGGTCCGGTATTGGACCTCAGATGTGTCTAAGGTTCAGGAAAGGAACTAGGATCAGAGAAGGCACCGGTAGATGGAGCCGTAAAAAGGCACCGAAGGACGGAGCCGTGAGGAGGCACCAGACGAGACGAAAGCCGGAAGAAGTCTAACAGAGCCTACTTTCTGGCATGGATCTAATAAAGTTACTTCAAACAGTTTGGTGCCGAAGGCAGGGCTAGTCTATGTGGGTCAGTCAATAAGTCGCCGTGAACTCGGTGAGACTCTCATGATAGACCTACCTGGCCAATTTGTTTGATTAACTGAGTTAGGTTCATTGCGCCAAGTCTAGTTAAGGCTTGATTGTATAGTTACCATGTAAAAGTTGTAATTATACAAAGCTCTGTATATTGTATCATATGAATTTTCCTTCGGGATTTTCAATTTAACCAGCATACGTCAGACATCATCATATGTCGGGCCATTTTATATCAGTTACTCATTGTCCAAATGTTAGTACATGCTCTCTGTTTCCGCATTACTCTGATGTAGCACCTAAAACTATGTTTTCCTAAACAATAAGTGGTATGGAATTTGGGGTGTTACAAACCATATGACTAGCTTAACTCTGAAAATTGGGTTGTCCTTCCTTCCTGTCAACGGTTGGACCATCCGATCCATATCGGCTTCCAAAACCTGGATTTATTGAGTAGCACACCAACTATATATCTCCTTTTTAGGTATTATCCCTCTTAAGTTGATGCATATACTTGTCAACGTACTCCTCAACCTCCTCAGAGTTGTGACAATTATAGGTTTGCTTGCTCCAATTGTTGGTATGAGATAGTTACAACTTTCTTACTCATAATCCCTTCCCCGTTAGTTGTTCTCTAGCTCATACCAAGAAGTAGGAAGCCCAATATCACTTGCATTTTTAAGTATGTGGAAATCTATTACCCCATCCCAGTAGTCTTTTGAATAGGAGATTGACATACATCTAGCTTAAATCATTTAGAGAAAAAGAAAAACTCAATCAAAACCCAATCATCCGTGATAATAATAAAAACACCAAAATGTATAATGAAAAAAAACCACGAATCTTATGTCAATCTAGAGGTGGAAGGACAAAAACCCTAAGGTTGAATGGGCATCTTTCACATAGAGAGAGCTAGCTTTTGAATGCTAAAGTTTGCAAATGTCAAGCTGATTAGATGTTTTACAAACAAAACTTTGTTAAGTAGTTTTTAAGTTCTTACATAACGGTTTGTTGGTAAGAACCTATAATTATTGTATTCCTTTTTATCACGACTATTTTCAAATAACGGTGAGACATGTTATTAATTTTTTTTTAGTAACCGAGGTCTATTTATTGATATATTTTGGTTCTTTAATAAAAACCTTGAGGTATATTATTAATTTGTTATATTGGTAACCAGTTAATTAATTACATCAATATAAAAACCTTGAGGAAAAACCTAAACATTTATAGGGATTTAAAATCTCATATTCCTCTCAATCACCTCTTCCCCACATCATAGACAAATAGCTACAATAGAATTTTCTTAAAGAAGAAAATATTTAGTAATATATTTAAATCTTTTTAAGGAAAAATGTTTTTAATATATCACAAAGGGATATACGACACAGCAATTTATAATCCACAACTCAAAGCATAACAATCTAATTCTTCCACAACTTGTGACATAATCATTTCTATACTTTCCAGCCGTCAATATATTTTTTGTAGCAATTCAATATAAGAGAAAAAAAATTAAACTTAGGAGTCAATACAACCAACAAACAATCACAATTACAAGGACATATGGAAAATAGTAACTTATGCTCATCCAACTCCTATTTAAATATAATAATTATTATTTATGATCAGACGGTAAGTTATAGCCTTATAAATTATTTTGAATGATATAATACTACCTATATTTCTATTTCTCGTCATTAATTAATAATTATAATGTTGTTTTTGTAAATGTAGCTCGTCTTTTCTCACTTGTTATATATATATATATATATTCTAATGCTATTTCTCACACTTACAGCCTTCTAGAACATTGATACCCTTGTCACATTGATGGTTGAGATGTTGTAGCATTGATACCCTTGTCACATTTATGGTTGTTCATTGCCATTCGTTCTAGCAGATCGCGAGCCTCTTCATAAGATTTCATCAAAATGGACCCGCCTCTAGAGGCATCCACAATTGAGCGTGTTTGTCCATCTAGCCCCTTGTAGAAAGTTTCCAGCTGAATCCATTCACTTAATCTGTGTTTGGGCACTTCTTGAGAAGATCCTTAAATCGATCCCATGCTTCATATGTTGATTCACCATATCTTTGTCAGAAACTGGTGATATCCTCTCTATGTTGGGCATTTTTCATTGGTGGGAAGAATTTGATCAAGAATTTACTCCCCAAGTCGTTCCAAGAGGTGATAGAGTTAGCAGGTAGGTTGTTCAGCCATGTCCGAGCCTTATCCCGAAGAGAGAATGGGAATAGTTTAATTCGAAAGGCGTCGGGTGTGACTCCTGGAATGACAAATGAGTCGCAGACCTCCATGAATGACTTGAGATGCAGATGAGGGTCTTCAGACGGGAGTCCTCTAAATTGCCCAGCCAAATTCAGCATTTGAATCATAACATCCTTAATCTCAAAGTGCTCTGTATTGAAAGTCGGTGGTGTGATAGCTAAATTGAGTTTGGTCAAATCCGGGATTCCAAACTCCATAATGGCTATTCTTATATCAGCGTTTGGTGGTGAAGGAGCCTGATGGGCTCCATTTATTACTTGTTTCTCTCCTTGACCCTGGTCATGATTAACTGGTATATCTGTCATGTTTGTGAAGTCATTGGGGTGACTTATTCGCTTCTACCTCCTACGCCTTTGCTTATAAGTGCGTTCGATCTCAGGATCGTAAGGCCCAAGGTTAACTAAGGGCGAGTTACGCATACACTACAGAAGGTACCTGAAAATCAAAAGCAGAGAATGAGTGAGCTTATTTTATGAAACACAACTATTCAGCAATAAACTTATAATCACAAAAGGTATCAATAGTCCTCGGCAACAACATCAAAAACTTGTTGGTCGATTTCCTTGATGGCAAGTGAACTAGTCGAACAAGTAATAAAGAGTAAGTAGTTTATCGTCCCATAGAGACCGAGATACCGATGTGGATACTAGTTTTGTAAACAGTTGTGTTTAAAAAGAAAAGAAAAGAAAAGAAAAATTGGTTTGGGTGTTTTTGGTTATAACTATCAAACAAAGAAATAAACAAGTGATCGTAGTTGCAAGAAGATATCAGTTTAAAGATAGGTTGAGCTCAGACTTCATCCTGAGCATATTACTCCCCCAGTTTAATTTAGCACATTGTTATAGCAATTATATTGCACAACTTTTGCAATGCTACAACATAGCCACCTCTACAATGTTATCCAGTTAACCCGCAACTATACTATACAGAAGCTTCCGCGTCCTGTACTTACAATCCTTGCTTTACTTCTCCCATATTCTTATGCCGATTTTCTAGTTCGAATTATCATTCCTAGTCAAGATGTATGGTTATGAGCAGTAGACTGATTCTTGTAGCCTACAATGTTAGGTCAAGCCTTACAGCAGCCTGCCCAGCAAACACTGCCTATTAGATGTCTAACCTCTACTCCTTTCTAGTAAGCCGAGGCCACTGAATTAACCCTTAGCTTTCGCTAACCGATAAGAGATTAAAATACTGATAAACAAAATGAATTTATTTAATTGAAAACTAGCAAACTGGGTTCATTCTACATTCAAGAATTCATCCTCGCTCTGCCGAAGGAATTTTAGTTTATGACAGATGAGGGAATCACAAAGAAAATCACAGCAGAATAGCCCATAAAAAAAGATAAACTAAAATCAACAAATAAACAGAAAGTTCGTTGGAGGGGTCAACGGCGTAGGAGACATCTGTCACGTGACGTATCCACGTCTTCTAGTCTCCGTCTCACTACAGGGAAGGATTATGGGTTTCTTTTGAAGCTCTTGTGCTTCGCGGTTTCTCTCACTCTTCTTCGAAGTCCAACTGAATAAGAATTCTCTTGCCTCCTTTACGACTTCGATGCCCTTTAGGGTTAGCCATCTTTTCCTCTTATTGTTAGGTTTTCTTGCGGCATACGTTCAGTGAGTTGGGCCTTTCTAAATTTGTTAAGTCCATCATTCCAAATTTGGTTGATTGATTCTATTGATAATGCGGGATTCTCCGAATCTTATCTTCGATCCTCTACATCTTCTAATTCAGCCGTCAGCAATCTAACCACCGTCTAATCGTCCGTCTAATAACCTGTACTTTATTTCCTGAAACAGCCTCGAGGAAAAATCAGAACAAAAGGCACATAGCATTGCTTCACTTACGATGCTATAGCATTCTGATTACATTGCACTGCTGGCTCGCCATGGCTTACCATATGCTATACCATTGTGCTGCCATGCTATGTGCTTTCACGGTAAACCTCAACCTTGTCCTTTTCTTATGCACATGTGTAGGATAATTATGAAATTACTACTATTTATGAGATTCATCCTACATTTCCCTATATGCGTGAATTATAAGATATTTTCTCAGATTAGACACATTTAAGTTCATAATCACAATACAAAACAGTGACACATCATAGGAAAACATGGTATAAATAGTACTAATCAAATGTGCATGGTAGAAAACTGTCCAGAACAATGCAAACCAGGAATGGGTTGTGTGGTGAGCGACACGACTTGCTCCCGTAGATTTGAATTCTCTTCCTCCAATCATCGAAGGCGTTCTTGTTGTTGCATGTTTTATTCTTCTTGTTGTGAAACTAGTCTGGCCTGTGTGGCAGGTTGTTTGGTTTGGTTTCTAACTAGCTCATCCGCGATGCTCACTTTACGACTAGCAGTTGGTTCTGCCATGGTTAGTAATACTGGGGAAAAGGAAAAGAGAAAAATAGGCATTGTTTTTCAAAAATGTTGTTGATGGGTCCCCATAGACGACGCCAAACTATTTGACCAAAATTTGATAGGTTAAAGGAAATGTTCTTATTGATGATAGCTCATGTGTATATACAGAGGACCACCGAAAATGTATTAGTAAGGATTGAATTACATAGTGGATAGCATGCAAAATGTGAAAACTAGGGATTTTAGAGTGAGTTCCTCTTGGTGTCGCTGCTCCTCTTTTTATCCCTTCCTCCTAGATACGTTTGTTGCTATATTTCTAAGTCCAAAGGGATGTGATCATCCTTATCTTTACAGATCTTGGAGCATATTCCTCTTGGTTGGTTTGACTAGTGTCTTGTAAGGAATCATAGGCCACAACTTATTAGGCTTGTAATGGTCTCGTCTTTCCTTGGGCTGGAACTCTCTTACTGGGCTCACTTTGTGCGTAGACCCATGGAACAAGTTTTGGTGCACACATATACCGACTAGCCAAAACTATCACACTTGGTCAAATATTATGACAACATTGTAATATGTACTAGCATACATGAACTTTCTAACAAACAAAGTTTAACACTGGCAAGTTACACGATATAGGATGCATTATTGACGCACCAAAGATGCGAGCCATATGCACCAGAAGACAAGGAAGAGACAAATGAAAACCTAAATACTGGCCCTTAGATTAAGAATATATTCTATGGTCAGGATTGCGAATTCACTCTCCAAGTCAATAATCAATTGGACTTGAAGAGTGGGTGAATTAGTGTAGGGCCCAATTTAATGGCTTGGGCCTGAATCAAGACATTTCATGTGAGGAAGGCCCAAGAAGGGTTACCCAATGAGCAAAACCCAAAGTTATGTTCAATCATTTCTCTTGAGTACTTAGTCAAGTCAGATGTTTGGTGTGACAAATCTGGAACAAGACGTGTGATATTAGAGGATCCCTATCATGTTCGGGAAGATCCAAAATAAGCAGAACTAACACACCAGATCCTAGATGTTGTAATATAAATTAGGGGTTAAGGTGCAATTTTACACATGAAGTTTACCTCCGGGAGCGCTCAGCACCATGAAGTTTTTTTAGGACCAAAAGTACACACAACGTTACGTTTTGGGAGCAAAAATACCACGGGCCGTTAAAAAACTAACGGTCAACTAAAGGTCAACTAACGGCCCGTGGTATTTTTGCTCCTAAAACGTAACGTCGTGTGTACTTTTGCTCCTGAAAAAACTGTATGGTGCTGGGCGCTCCTGGGAGTAAACTTCATGTGTAAAATTGCACCTTAACCCATAAATTAGGGTAGCTAGGCCAAGGAGAGGATCGGTCTGACATATCTATCTTCTCTATTTGCTTACTTATTCCAAGCTCTTCTTTACTCTCATTGCCTTGTATTTTGCTTTTTAAATAGCAATTCATCTTTTGTTCCTCATTTTTAGCTTGTCAGTTTTAAATATATCCTCTCTCAATCATATTGTATTCTCCATTTTATCTCATACTAATATTCGATGTTGTTGGTGATACTTGCAAAATAATTATTATAAAATTTTGGTTCTACAGTTATACGTGGTTCTTCTTCAATATAATGTTCTTTATTTCTTTCAATAGTCCTTATGAATTATTATCCCAACTCTATACATTATTGATATTAAATTATTAATAAATAAAGGAATGTTAACTTAGTGGGGTTCACCACCGTTTTGTGAATCACGTTCCCACAAAAAGCAACGGCAAGCACGACAAAAATTGCCATCATTCTCAATAATATACCTTTCTTTTCACAGCTTTTATGCCTACTTTATAACTTGAAGGTCCCATCCACTTATCATCATTCTATGTCATTTTAATTAAAAATTTCACCCACGGGAAAGAAATAGATAGTAGAAATATAATTTTCATAATATAATAAAGGAAAAATTAATTCTCAAGTCACTAGTACAAAAAAGGGCTTTAAGACCGCCTCATTTAGACCGGACTATCGACGCCCCGGTCTTAAAGGTATGACCGATGACAGTTTTGTAAATATAAAGAACTTCTTATACCGGACCATTTTTTCATAGGTCTTAAATATATTATTAAAAGAATTGAAATATCAATTACTTTATGGAGAAATCTCATACAGCCAGACTTATATTTTCTACACTCCTATATAACACGGAAAAATTTAAATATAAAGGTATTAAAGTTTTAAGACCGAACATATATAATAGCTGGTCTTAAAAGTTAGACTTTTAAGACCGGACATAAAATGCGGCCAGTACTAAAAGTTTAAATAAAAAATTAATTAATTTTAAGACCGGAGTTATAGAAAGACCAGTCTTAAAGGTTAACTTTTAAGACCGTGTACTAATTTGTCCGGTCTTAAAAATAAGGCGCCAAATATATGTTTCTTCACGCGGAAGCTTTTGTTACTCTCATTGAAGAACCTCTGTTCACGTTGCGAAACCTTTCCTGTTGCATTACCTCTCTTCCTCGCCCACGTACTATTAGCCTCTGTTACTCCTTCATTTGCTCAGGCATTCCTCTCTTACTGTCTCAAAAATGAACGGTGAAAATGATTCCAGTCGTGTTCCTGGAACGCCAGTTACTGGTGTGACTGATGTGTGCCAGAACGAACCCTCTTCATCTCACAATGAGCCTCCTAACCGCCGTGCACGCCGTGGTATAAGCGGCACACGAATGATGGATGTATCCCTAAGTTGGACTTCTGGGACAAAGCTCGAGATTCAGTTTGATGAAAATTTGCAACCTGTCGGTCCTAATAAAAGCAAATATACTAGTTTTTTCGGCTGTCTAGCATGCAATAAGGTTAGCATCTTGACAGCTGAGTGGAAAAATATGGACCTTCGCACAGTAAAGGATCCTATTTGGGACACTATCCGGCTTACATACACCGTCCCTGAATGTCAGAAGTTGAAAGACTCAACATTGTCTTATTGTGCTGATCGGTGGAGGAGGTTTAAAACCTTTCTAGCTAACAAGTATATTTTTGCCGAGGTTCAGCCTGGCCATAATCCTTGGGACAAGTACACATTTATTGATGAACAAATTTTGGCAACAATTTGTTCAGCTGCGAACCACTCTTGAAGCTCTGGTGAGTTTATATTTAGTTTTGTTTGCCCTTTTGTTTGCTTATTAACCTGTGCGGATATGTGAATGTTATTGTGTTCATCTAATCCTGTTAGTTAAATGGTTTGGTGTGTGAATAGAAGTATACATTTCCTTTCTTTGTTCTGCATCAGAGGAGCATGTCCTGGTTATGTGCAAGTCTGATATGTAAACTGTGTAATGGTTAGACATTGTTGTTAGTTAGTTAGTTAGTTAGTATGTTAACTATGTAATGGTTTCGGTGCAAGGTGTTATTGGGCCTTAAGAGTCAAGCCCCTAACAATATATAAGAGGTTAGTCTATTATGTGTAGGAACCAATTATGATGAATGAATAAATTGACTTAGTTGGCAGCAATTCTGCAACTCCCTTTCCTCTGTTTCTCTCAATTTCTTCTACAATGCTACATCTTCCTTAAATAAAATGTTGAAACTTGATGAAGTGAATTTGACTAATGCTTGACGTTCATATCAAGCAGAAGTTCTCTAATTTACGTTAGTGACATGGCTGGAATTCATAATTGATAGTTTTTTTCAATCCTGATTCACAAAAAAGAAGGGAACAAGCACAGGAGATCAGGAGAAAGAATGATTGCCCACATAGGGCTTCTCGCGGCGGATATGAAAAGGCCGAAAAAGATTTGATGGCAGCCAAGTGGAAGAGATTGGAAGATGAAGCTGAATCCAATCCTTTTGCGATAGTTGACCAGCCATATCCAATACGTCGCGAGGAGTTATGGTTGTATATTCGGCAAAAGCCAAGCGACACCTACACGAGTGAACAAACTCATCTAGTTGCTGAAAGAATTGTAGGTATCGATATTGTTATGTTTTAGTTACTAAACATGTTTCATTACTAAACTTCTCGTTATCTGTATCTTACAGGAAGATCTTAAAAACAAAGAAGCAGAAGGATCTTTTGCGTCGGACGAGAGGAATGATGTTCTGACCGTTGCAACCGGAAAACCAGATCACTCGGGCGTGTAAGGGGGATTGGAGGACGGGTAGGCCTAAAGCAATACTTTGGTAAATCCAAACGCCACAAACAAAGTATGGTTACCCGGGAGGAGATGGATCAGACGCTTGCAGCCAAAGAAGCTTCATTGACTGCAATGTTTCTATCTAAGATGAGCAAGATGAAGGAGGAGATGGAGAAAATGAAGTGTCTCCTGAGCTCTCGGCCAGAGACCAGTGTTCCCTTCACACCTTCAGCTGCACCTATACAGCAGAGCACTAGAGGGAGCTGCATTGTTGGAAAGTCAAAGCAACCTTGTTACCTGTATGTGGAGGATCATGATAGTCATAGACAATTAGTTGCTAAAGGGACTGTCCACAACTTGGGATCAACTGTACACCACCAACAAATGGCTAATGATGAAGTCAGAGTGTCAGTTGAAGAGGTGATCATTGATGTACCTATCCCTTTCCTAACTGATCAGCTGAAGCTTGTGAGTGATGTCAAGGGAACCTTCATCTCTTGGCCAGTAAAGCTTGTAGATGTCTCTACTCCTCCTCAAGCTCCACCCCCTCCTCAAACTCCATCCCCTGCTCAAGCTTCATCCCCTCTTCAAGCTTCATCCCCTCCTCAAGTTCCATCCCCCACTGCTAAGTTGACTGCCAAGGAAAAAATATCCGATATGGTATCCAACGGGTATTTTAAAGATAAATCTTGGCCTATCAATGAAGTAGTAGGCCTCCCTAATATTCTACCGGTTTACATTGACCCCGAGGATTTAATGTCCCTGCTGCTTCCTGGACAGGAGGTTACTAGTGCAATTGTTCAAATGTTTATAAAGTAAGTATCTTCTTCCTTGATTACATAATTTAAATGCATCGTTTAGACACACATACATATATACTAATTCCCTGATTGATGTCATTCTTGTATGTTCAAGCATGATGAACTGGTTCAACAGGGCAGAATCAATGATTTTGGATTCTTGTGCCCAGTCTATACAAGTTCAACAACTTTGGAGGAGAGACATGAGTACATATCAAAGAGGTTGTGTGAAGTGAGATGTAACACCCCCAATTTCAAACAATTATAATAACCTAAAATTTCAATACTTTTTATAAATAATTACTGAAATTCCAAATAAACAACCTTGGGAAGTGTTACTGCCACACTTGTATTGGGACAAGTGCAAGGCTAACTTATTACAATAACATAAATCCAAAACAAATAAAAATGTTTTATTAGAAGAAAAATATAAAACTAGCTAAAATTAATTGAACGTTCTTCCTCACTTCTCCCTGTTAGCCCCAACCTTTAGAACCTGTTTCACAGAAAATCTGCTCCCCCGAAGGATCATCACAGCCCATAACACAAACATCAGCAAAGCTGGTAATCCTAATAAAACACAATTTAAATAACTCAAATATATTAATCAGATCAAATATAAATAATCATATAGTAATTGCATCAAATATTAACTCAAATATATTAATCAGATCAAATATAAATAATCATATAGTAATTGCATCAAATATTAACTCAAATATATTAATCAGATCAAATATAAATAATCATATAGTAATTGCATCAAATATCATTTATCATCTTTTTAAAATTTATTTAGACCCGGGAAACCCTGCCAGTCTGTTTAGTGGAAAGAGAACCATGGTAGACCCGGAAACCTGCCAGTCTACCCTGGCTCCAATATAACAATTAAATCAAATAAA
The DNA here is from genome assembly GCA_025563575.1 of Acacia pycnantha. NCBI lineage: Eukaryota > Viridiplantae > Streptophyta > Magnoliopsida > Fabales > Fabaceae > Acacia > Acacia pycnantha. Next base: position 607,260 of record JAMWYP010000114.1, read on the forward strand.
TGATCACGTAGTAATTGAATCAAATATTATTCACATCAAATCAACTATTATTCGTTTTATTAAATTCGTTTAGACCCGGGAAACCCTCCCAGTCTGTTTAGTAGGAGGAGAACCATGGTAGACCCAGAAACCTGCCAGTCTACCCTGTGACCCGGAAACCTGCCAGTCACAAATCATCAAATTGGCCATAAAACATTTCGTCCTAATGTGCACACATCTTCCCAAAGTTGCTACTAATGTCCCGGAAACCTGCCAAACACCACTTTGGGAAGAACAGATATAATCGATTCACATCAAATAACATATCGGAGGTATAGAGCCTAAAGGTTGTGTTCATCACTTTAGGAGGTACCGTCCCAAAGCTATCCTCCCATGATTTAAATTATTTTAATCACAACCAAATGTATTTCGTAATAAATAAATAAATAATAAATATATAGCATTTATATATATATATATATATATTAAGCATAAAGGCGCATCACCAAAACCGGAGAACAAAAACGTACTGGTATAATATTGTCAATTGAATGAAGGATTTTGTAATGAAGCACGGAAGCCGAGAAAAACTAGGAATACTATATAGGCATTGAATTCAGAATAATAAAGGTACGACAAAACAACCTTATCACATATTTAGGATCATAATTACCTTATCAAAATCGATATAGGATTAACCTAAACTATATGGGTATTAGGATTACATATAATTTATATATTTCATATAAAACAACCTTATGATATATTTAGGATCATAATTACCTTATCAAAATCGATATAGGATTAACCTAAACTATATGGGAATTAGGATTACTTATCAAGATTCCTATTACCCTAAGACTCATGGGAATATGGTTTCATATAGTATGATTTAACCTAATCTATATGGGAATTAGGATTACCTGGTCTCCGTTTGCTAACCTCTTAGAAGAATAATCTGACAGAGTAAGAATAGAGGGAGTAGTAGAAGAGAAGAAGAGTATTGAGCGTTAGCTTAGCTTAGGTAGGCCTCTAGGGTTTGTTTCTGATGAAAGCCTTCTTTTGTTATCTGTTTATGGATGACACCTTTTCTCTCTAAACCTTTGGTAAATACCGAAGTCTAGAGAGCATGAGGATGTTTCTCTATGTCACAAAGAGGTGGGAGTGGGTTTATATACTACTACATCCAAGACCTATCCCTAAACCACATGGGCCATAGAGAAATAAATGTGATCCATCATCATAAATTCAATCAATCAATCCAACAATTAAGATATAAATATGATTCATTATATTAAATTCAATCAATCAATCCAACAATTAAGATATAAATATGATTCATCATATTAAATTCAATCAATCAATCGAGATGTGAATTTAATGTGACCTGGTTGACAAGTAGTGGACTTGTTACCTAAAATCTTTTTCTTAGTGCATAAGCTGAAAATTCATAAAAAGAGAGTTGTTACTATTTATAATAATTCTGGGATATTACATGAGAAGAAAGGTGTACTTGTTTCCATACTACCTCGGGTACATATCACAATTCTTGTTTGCAATGCACTTAATTCTGCTACATATATCACTGAGTACTTTACTGCTGTGAATTTTCAGCCACCACTGGTAGTTGGTCATCATGTGCATGGAGGAGCATACAGTGGTCTTCTTATGCTCCACTCACAACAGTCCGGAGTCTACGTTGAAGCAGACCATAAACGAGTAAGCGTGTCAATTTGATTGTCTTGTCTGAAATCTCTTCTGTCTTAATTCAGTGAACATTATTGATAAATTTTTGATTTTGATGATAGTGGCATGAGGACCTTCCAAATCCAGGTAAACAAAAAGCATGTGTATGGTGCCAAAGATCCTAAATGGCTCACACCAAAGGTTAGTACATATTTGGACACTGGCATAACTGCCTTGTGAACTTGGTCAGTAAGCTATATATGCTCTTATATATATTTCGTGTTCTTTTTAGACTCGTCAGCAACCAAAGGGGTCCAACTTATGTGGCTCGTACGTCATGAAACACAATATGATATTGTGACAGAAGGAAGGACTAAATTCCCTACAAAGGTAAATGTTATGGATGAATTCAGCCTCTGGCTTAATGTTACATATGAAATATGCACGTAAGTTACTTTTGTTTCTGTCTTTGATGTTATAGATGTTTGCCTGTTTTGAACCATTTTCTGATGATGAAGTAGAGCACATACGAAATGTGTTTTGTGAATATCTGAAAAGGTTAAAAATATCAGTGTCATCTTCGGTAAGACTGGAAAGAGTAGAAAAGAAACAAATATATGGAAAAAGAGATCTGTATTCTTTGATCTTCCATATTGGCGAAATCTTGATGTGAGACACTGTATTGATGTCATGCATGTGGAGAAAAACGTATATGATAGTATTGTTGGCACGCTTCTCAACATACAAGGTAGTTCCAAGGATGGTGTGAAGGCAAGATTGGATTTGCAAGCAATGGGAATACGCGAAGATTACATCCAAGGTCATATGGGAAGAGAACTTATTGTCCCTCGGCTTCTCATACTTTGTCTAAGGATGAGAAGCGAAGCTTTTGTGAGTGTTTACATGGCACAAAAGTTCCCTCGGGGTATTCTTCAAATTTTAAGAGGCTTGTCTCGATGAAGGACTTGAAATTAGTAGGCCAAAAGTCTCATGATTGTCATGTCTTGATGCAAAAGCTACTCCCAGTAACTATTCGAGGCATCGCCGAATATGATCTTCGGGTTTGATAAAGAGTGTGGATCATGATGAATTGTCACAAGTCTACTTATACATCTTGAATAATGTTGATGAAGTTCAAGCCAGCATATCTGCACATAAAGAAGCTATAAGGAAAGAAAATCATCGAATGACCGAACAAAGGTTGATTAGGGAGCATAACAGAACTTTTGCAAACTGGTTCACACAAAAGGTCGAGGGATCTGAATGTGTTTCTAATACAATGAAATGGTTAGCACGTGGTCTTGAGGTTGATGTCATAAGTCAGAATTCGTATGTGATTAATGGTTATACATTTTACACGAAGTCCCTAGATGATAGGAGCACAGTCCAGAACACTGGTGTTATGTTAAAGGCTGAATTTATGCACTTCTCCAGTTCGAAAGACAAGAGGCCTAAATTGGCATGCATGCCATATTATGGGGTTATTGAAGAGATTTGGGAGGTGGACTATGTCAAAATTAGATTTCCCATCTTCAAATGCAAGTGGGTTAATGTCAATAATGGTGTTCAGATCGATCGGCTAGGATTTACTTTAGTCGATGTCAATAGTAGAAGTTTTGGAGATGAACCTTTTATTATGGTGGACCATGCGAAACAAGTGTTCTATATCACCGATCAAGAAAATAAAATGTGGTCTGTAGCTCTCCAAGGAAAGAGGGTCATTGATATTGATGAGGAAAGTCATTCAAATTATGGTCTTCCTGAGAGTACTCCTTTTCAAGGGGTCTACCGGACATGAACGAAGAAGATGAAGCGGATAATGAACCCGGCATAAGAAATGATCATCAAGAAGGGATATGGGAGGATATCACTTTATAAAAAGAGTCAATTCATAAGGTAATATTCATATGAAGAATTCTTTGAAAACTTTAAGGTTTTAACTATATTATATTCCTTCTATGTTCTTAAACAATGTCACACTGACTATGAATTTGTTCTTGTTTTATTTTTGTGGCAGGATCCGATCCAAAGGGGCATGTTATAAAAGAGGATGTTACGTTGTTGGGTGGGAATCAGATGAAGGCATGGTGAATAATATATTGGGCATGTATGTTGATTTACGTGTTGTATTTGTAACTCATTGTGATTGTAAGTTATCTTATTGTATAAATTAATTTAGTTTTTGTAGTCATATAATCATTAATTAAGAGGCCACATAACTCATGGTGAATAATATTTATATTCTTTTTCCCAATTCAATTTATTCATAATTGTTCATAGCTTGTAGCTTAAAGTATCGACTTTTATGTGCTGTTCTGGGTGGTGGATTTGTGTAAATATATATGATCAAGAAGAACAGAACAGGGGAAAAATTTAGGATAATTTAGACCGGAAATAAATAAGCCGGTCTTAAATGTTCAACTGTTAAGACTGGATGTATTTCTATGTCCGGTCTTAAATGTCAGGTGTACATATTTGATATTAAGCCAGTCTTAAAAGTTGGTCTTTTAAGACCGGTCTATTTATAAGTCCGGCCTACAATTTCAATTTTTAAGACCGGATGTATATATCATCCGGTCTTGAAAGTCAGTCTTTTAAGACCGAGTAATTAGTCGTCTGGTCTTAGAATCTGCTATTTTTTGGACCGGATATATCTTTGTCCGGTCTTAATATTCGGATATTTTAAGAGCGATCGAGTTTTTGTCCGGTCTTAAAGGTTAAGTTTTAAGACCGAACAAAAAATATTTCAGATCTATTTAGTACGACTTTTAAGACCTAATGTTTAAAATGTCCGATCTAAAAGAAACTCTTTAAGACCGGTTCATGTCCGGTCTTAAAAGGGAGACTTTTAATACTGCCTGGAACAAGACCTGATGCGGGTCCGGTCTTACGATACCTCTTTTGTCCGGTCTTAAAAGCCTTTTTTCCACCCGTGAGTCTCTCTAGTTTAACTTAATCGTGAAGCAAGTCCCTATAATTTATTTTATTTGAATTATGATGTAACATCTCATTTTCAAAAGCAGTATATTTTTTTTTCATCAAACATCATTTCAAAATCATCAGAGTAGAGCAACGGAGCAATTGAGTAACTGATATGTATATATAAAACGCCGTAAGTCTGGCTAATTACAACAGCGGTACAGTAACCGAGTATTTCAAAAGTGATGTACAACAACAAAAGGAAGGCTTCCGCCGGAACATCAAAAGGGAAGTCTTCAGCCGGATCTTCTATGCGGACTGCTTGCCTCTATCCTCGGTCCTCGGTCCTCCCGACCCTGAAGCTATGTTAAGGGCTGAGGTCCAATGCATACGGACCCCAGGTAACGGTTAACCTCATGTTTATATATACATATACAGACAACAGGCACTCACAATATCACAGCACATACAATCGCTCTATGACAACCAATGCAGACATATTGCCCCCAGCATGCAGACATACTGGCCCCAGCATGCAGTCATATTGCCCCCAACATACGGACATATCTTCTAACCTCTATATGTACTCAACAGTATAACATATCTACACATACAACATACATACCACATATATGCATACCATAAACATCAGCGTTAGTGTTACAGTACGCGAACGTACCTTCGTTGACGGTAAACGATACTTATGTCGGAATACGGTACGACAGTAGGTCAGAATGTAATCAGAGATATCCTATAAGGAAAATATTGCATTTATTAGTAATCAGTCATTATGACAGACATTTTAGTCATAAATGACCATTTTACCCCTGACCCCCTAATCGGCGGAATTTCGCCAGCACTTCGTTACTTTGGCTTTAATCTTCCAAAATTTCAACATAACTCCTACTCCAACATAATTTTTGAAATATATATCATATTTAACCTTAAAACATGATATCTAAACTAACTTGGAAGATTAAAGATCAAAACAACATTTCTACTATAACTACCGAATCGAAAACTAAAACTTAAGACTCGGTACCGAAAAACTTACCCAGAGCTTCGCTACAATTTCCTCCGAACTCCTCCTTCTCTCTAAACTCTCTCTCTAATTCGAAACTTGCTCTTGAATTTTGAGAAAAGAAGTGAAATTGGAAGGCTATTTATAGGCAAAGGTTATGGATTTCAACCGTTGGATCTTCTTTCGTATTGACGGCTCAGAGGAGGTAGTTGTGGCCTCTTTGAACATCACTCATTCTCCTCTTTTCTCCACCACAAAAACGTCCCCCTATGTCATCTTTTCCAAAAGTGAAGTCATCCTGATGATGTCATCTTGTGCTTTATGGTATTCAACCGATAAAGTTCCCTGTTCGGTGTTCTAATTGCGTAATCTTGAAGAATCTCAGAAATTCCTTAGCATAGCCCTGAAGATCTAAACTTCCTCTTTAAAAGTATCTGGGCTAACTAAATTTTGGATCCCATTCAGGGTATTTCCTATCCTGCCGAAGATTCTAAGCCGAACGCCGTCGGTTACGGAAATCACTTCGGGTAATGTCAATTTCTGGACAAAAATACACTGAATCATAATATGTCCAGTTGTTAGCAACCTAATTCATGGATTTTGAGTTAGGATTTATTTTCCATAGACTCTCCTTTCTAATATCTGTCCTATTTCCTTTCTGTCTTATTCCTTAAGCATTCCGCCGGTTATGGAAATGACTTCGGAGACAGCCCACTCCGAGATAAAAATACACTTGTCCATAATATGCTCTGACTTTAGAAACCTAATTCATTGTTTTCTAGATAGGATTTAATTTATATCGGTGGTCACTTATCCTATTTGCTTTTTCACAAATATCCCACAGAATATTCTCTAAACCTAAACCCTTTTCACACTACATCTTATTTTTCCTTCTATTTTTTCAAAAATTCATGGGCCCTTTTTTGTTGACTTTTCAACCTTTTTTAATCACTTAATTATATACCTTAATTACCTTAATTAATAATTAGTCCATTGGCTAATTATTCCTTAAGTCTTTATATAACTCATCCTATTCATTTCTTAAACAATTAGCCAATAATTACCTATTTAATCCCTTACTAATTGTTGATAATTTTATTAATTAGAACTAATCACTATCTCACAACTATTGGACTGACATTGGTATTTTACGCTCCATGTAAAATATTAAAAATCATGGGGTCAATTATGGCCCCACAATACTTTTTGATTTTTCTCCTTTAATTTTTCCAAGGTAATAATTTAATAAATTACCTAAATTAGGGACAATATTCTTCCCTATTATAAAATTTACTTGCCTCTTTATAATATTTTCAGGGTATTTTATAACCCATAAATATTTTAGGGACCTATTTGCAAATTATCTAACGTTTTAGAGACCTTTTCGCACATTATCTTATCTCAAGAGAAATTGTCCTAATAATAAAATAAATTCAATACAAGGTGTTTGAGACCTCGTATTCACCTATTTTCAATAGGTATACTCTACCAATTTATGATATTTACCCTAAGTCAAATTTTAGGGTATTACATGTGATCTTATAGTTTGGCATTTAAATTTACACAAAATTTCATTTTGATCTCTTAATTCTTATAAAGCATTTTAGTAACTTTATGATTTTTAAGGAGTGAGGATTGATATTCATATATAGTAGAAATTTAAATATCATAATAAAATAAAAGTTTATTTATTTTATCTTAAGATATTAAAACACTTGGAAGGGGGACTTTATATATATATTCACTACCAAAAAAATTGATTATTTGTAGTGGTTAAAATAGCGTATTTGTAGCGGTTTTAACCGTTACAAACGCCAGTAGTAATGGTAGGGTGAACTACTACAAAATCCAATGTTGCAAGTGTTTTTGTAGTGGTTATCGAGAACTGCTACGCATATCACAATAATCGTTACCATATTTGTAGCGGTTGGTGTTACCCGCTACAATGTACGTTCATAGATTACAAATTATAGGAGCATCTGGTAGTGGTTAAGAAATTGCTACAAATATTATTTAAATATCAGGGAATATAAATTTTTGAAACTATTTTGTAGTGGTTGGTCAACCACTACAAACGTTGGCACCAAATTTTTTGCATGGCAGGAAATGAAGATTGAAACTTTGGAGCTGACATTTGTAGCAGTTGACCAATTGCTACAAATTAAAATCAGAACTTCTTAAGTAGGGAGCTAAAAGTTTGTAGCAGTTTTATAACAGCAAATAATATTTATCTTAATTTTAATTTAACTTTGTTTCTGTTTTTCAACTAATACTGAGTGACAGCAGCAACATCCAGCGTCCTCCTGCTGATGTTCCCAAGTCTATCTACAATATTACAAAAACAATTACTATAACTACGTTTAAATAAAAATGAATTAAACGTACCGAATTTAAATTAATTTTTCCCAAAAAACTAATTACATATACCTTCGACATCCACCAAAAAACCGGTGGAACGTGAAGACGCCGGTCGGGGGTTCCCGTGGTCCCGCTCATTTTCCTGGTCGATAAACTGCTCCACCTCCGCTATGGGAATCTCAATATGGATCTCCTCATTCTCGTCTAAGTCGTTGAACGACATACTTGCGCCTCGTTTTCCCCTACAGTCTCTAGGGTCTCCGAGTGTGGGATTTCTTCATTGGCAAAGAGCACGGCAAACTCGCCCTGCACCTGAGAGGGCAGAGGTATATTTAGAGCCCCATGCCCTCTCGTCCGACCCCCTTTACTACTACTGCCCCTTAAAGGCCTTTTCTCCGGGACAACTGCTTTCCCCTTTCCCTTATCTTGAGAAACCATGATGTTGAAAGGTAGAAGTTTAAAGGTAGGTTGAAAGGTAAAAAATGTGAAAAATCAATACCGTTAGAAATTGTGAGTATAAAAATGAGAACCACTGTTTAAAAACCGCTACATTTTGTAGCGGTTCCCATAAGAAACCGGTACAAATTGTACATATTTGTCACGGTTAAAATGTCATCACCGCAATAACCGTTACAAATATGCCTCGTTCTTTGTGATATCTTGTAGGGGTCTTATAACCGTTACAAAATAACTGACCTTTGCAATTCTGTAGCGATTATGGAATAACCGCTACAATGTGTATATATTCTGTAGCAGTTACTGGCTATAACCGCTACAAGATGAATTTTTTGGCAAAAAAAAATTCAAACTAATTAATTTATGAATCAAAATAATTAGTTTGGTAAAAATATTTAAAATAACAAACCCTCAATTAATTTAATTTATTTATTTAATTTCTCCAAAAGTGTCGAGAGTAATAAATTAAATATAATGAAGTAACCAAAAATAGTCCAACATGTTCGTGGAGATTCGGATTCAGTATAGTCGCCGATCTCCCACGTAAAAAATCGCTGAGTCATTTTCATCAGAGATATTTTCGTGAGACAAAGGTGGCTATAATGGAACCCAATCTCCGGTCGCATGTTGGACTATTCTCAGAAGTGTAGAAGTCTTCACGCCAAAGAAATGAGTAAACCTTCGCTTATAACTGAACGAACTGCCTTGCAACGATAAGAGAGGCAAATATTTGCAACCCTCATCACCCGAGATAGCTTCGACGACCAAGCGAGATAGTTCATCCAGTTTCAAGTAAGATTTAGTAATTTCTTGATTTTTTTATAATTGATGTACGGTCACATCTATTTATAACGTGAATATTTGTAGCGGTTATTAGAACAACCACTACAAACATTTAGCATTTGTCGCGGTCAACATTACACTTCCTTGTGACCGCGACATAATGTGTCGTTTCGTTTATTTGTAGCAGTTGTGGTAATGTAACCGCTCTAAATTCACCGCAACAAAGTTGGCGCCAACACTGGCGCAACTTTTGTAGCGGTTTGGATCAAATAACCGCTACAAAAGGCCCGCCACAAACATTCTCACCATTGCGCGCCAAACTGGCGCCATATTTGTTGCGGTTTTATTTGCGTTAACTGTTACAAATGTAGCAGCAGACATGCCACCAAGGCTTCCATTACTAATTAGCTGCGGTTTAGTTATAAAACCGCTACAAAATGATATTTTTTTAGCGGTTATTTTGAACCATGACAAATGATGGTTTTTTTTTGTAGTGAATCTCGCGTGTTTTTGAACTCTTTGCGGGTATAATTTGGTGAAATCCATCTAACTTATGATAAGAAACCAGCCTATTACTAAGCTTTCGTAGTTATGGGGAAAATAACTATAACGAGAGTCAACGTGGCCAAATTGGCCTATGTTTTCAAATAAGTATCATTGTCTAAATTTAAAAAATGTCATATTAAGAAACTTTGCTCATCATTATCAAGAATTGTTGTCATATATTGTGCACATGATTGAAGATTGAATGCATGATGATGGAATTAAAGTGATGGACTTTAGAGACATGGGGGTAATCAGTTTTTTATGGTGATTGACTTGGGCTATTCTAAGCGAGATATTGTGGCCAAGACCATATCTTACCAGTAATCTCTCTTTGGCCACATCTTACCAGTAATCTCTCTAATAGATTATCTTCATCATTCATTACATTGATTACTATTGTTAAATGCAGCTAGCTTCTGGCCAATTAAATAAAGTTTCTGTAAAATATATACCCCTTCATGCGTCAATCTTTATATTTTGTTCCCTCAAATAATTTAGATGGCTTATCCCTTCACTACTGACACAGGTTTCAGAGATCTATCTACAATGAACCTAACAAAAGAGAAGAGAGAGAGAAAATCACTCAAACAAACCAACTATAACAGCACCGTCAATAGAAATTAATTAGCCAGGAAAAAGTGACGAAAAGATAAGAATCATGCAAATGTATAAGTGACGTATGAGACTAAAATTATTTAACAAAAGCTACTACAGGTTCTCCTTTTCTAATGTGTTCTGTTTGGTTTTACACTGTTGTGACTGGCTTCCGAAAGGCGAGGGTATGAACCATGAATTAATCCATCGGAGGCGAACACCCCTTAGATGTCAAATAACGGAGGCTCTTTCCCTCAAGCAGTGGCCTCCTAGACTGTGGTATACGAATGCAATTAATGCAATCAAACACAGGATGATGGATTTGAAAGAGAAATTACGAAGAGAAAGCAGTTGAAATAAAGAAATCAGAAAAAAAAAAAGAAGGAAAGAAAGGATTTGAGAACAGATACTAAAAGAAGAAAGACAGCATATATATATGTGTCAGTCCAAGACTCCGCACGCTTTCACAGATCGATTAAAAATCAAACCCTGAGTAATTCAAAATCCGTTTGAAATACTTGAGGAATTCGACGATCAGAATAGAGATTTTGGTTCCCAAATCGTTGAGATCACCAACCTGAAACTGAGAACAGATACTAAAAGAAGAAAGAAAGCAGGTGTCATCTCAGGACTATTTCACAGATTAATAAAAGTTAAAACATCACGTTCTAAGTTATTCAAAACGCATCGTTGAAAGGCGTTGCTGCTAATATCTTGTTCTCCGTCTGTTCTTCACCGCTGCTGTCTTTTTAGGTCCAGATGTTCACCGCTCTACGTCTGGGATTTTTTTCACCGTCAAGATTCTGCTACTCTAACAAACAGAACCTTTCCGATTGTCCTGTTTTCTTGCTGCTCCGCTTTCTCCCGTTCAACTCTGTTCGTTTTGCCTAAATAATATATATATAGTCGTTTCAGATCTCTCGGGTCATCATCTAATTCCTTCATGGGCCGTGCTTGCCAACGCCTCTGTCCAACAAAACAATATCAGATTCTTGGGATATTACACGCAAGAGTTTAGACTACCAGAAAAACTCACGTTCCAATCTTTAGAAAATATTTCTTGCTTCATCTTAAATTTTTATTTAATTTATAAATTAATTAGGTGAGAAAGTGAGAAACTCTAACTAAAATTGCTTGGCCCATCAAGATCAAAACAATATCAGATTCTAATTAAGATTTTCTTTGGCAAGGTTTTTAGCAAATCAGGCGCTATCGTCTACCCAGATTGCTGTACATGACCAATAAATCATCGATCTAATGTGGCCACTTCATAAAAATAAAGGCCATAGTACATCTCATATATTTTTATTTTTATTTTGCCAGAAAGTGCAGATCATATGTCGATCGATCATATGTGAATAAACGAATTCTCATATAAAAGCGTTGAAAAGGAAAGAGAAAAAAATACCGTTTCGTGTGTCTTCCTCTGAGTTGCGATGCCCAGGTTCAATTTATCCTTCACATCTCTACCGAATTCTCCTTTTCGTCGCTTTCTTTATTCATCAAGGGATGATTTTACAATGAGATTTCAATGTATTTTGCTGTAGAAATTTGATTTTAATTGGATTAAAATATTATTAAAAGATATTCTATTTTAATTTTAGATATTTTATTTCATTGATTTATATTTAGTATAAAAAATATAGGGTCAAGGTGCAAAAATAGACATGTGCTTTTGTCGGAGGAGCGTCTGGTAGCAAATATTTTTTTTAGGTGCAAAAGTGACTATGTGGTTACAAAATAGGAGCAAAAGTCACATTGACCGTTAAGGGGGTGGATGTTGACCGTTAAGTTGGATGGTTTGACTTATATTAGTAACGTGGACGCTGACTTGGACCCTAAATGACTAACTAATTGATGACTAGGATACTGCAAAACATTACCCACTCATAATCACTGAACCCTATTATCAAAATAAAAATAAAAATTGTTGAACCCCCCCCCCCCCCACCCACGATTTCAGATCTTCGTTCCCCCCACCCACGATTTTAGATCTTCGTTCCCCCCACCCAGCACGATTTCTCTTCTTCTTCATCGGAATCCTCAAATCGAAAACCTTACCCACTCATAATCATTGAAAGTCCCCCCCCCCCGGCGCGATTTCTCTTCATCGGTTCAAGATTGGTTTGCCCTAAATCTCCATTTTCGACGACAGTGGTTCTAGTCTTTGATTTCTTGTCTGTAGTTGTGAGGTTTTTCAAGATTGGTTTGCTTTTAGGTTTCTACAATGCGATTGCTGCCCCCTTCCTCTGCTATTGGCCAGGTCTGCGATTCATTCCCGATCCGGTTGGCTCTTCTTCCGTGCAAAACTCGCCCTCCTCAACTTCATCTTTAATTAAGCTCAACTTCCTTCTCTGTCCTCTTTCTTTCCATAACCCTTTAGCGCCTTCCGCGTATTTCGAATTTGCAGCGCTATGGTTGGTGTGCTGTCCCTGGTTGGTGTTGACCGTGGAATTTTGAAGCTTCGGAACCGATCTTCATCCTCAAGTTTAGATCTTTGAATTGTTTCTTTTAATTCAATCCAGGAATCCACTTGCTTTAGCTCTGGGTGTGAAATTGTTGGCCCATCCAAGCATTTTCTTCATTCTTTTTGTACAATTACAAATTTTTCTACGGATAAGGGGGATCAAAACGGGAGCAGAATGTGTGCTTGATTGTCCGATGTAGTCGTGGTAAGCAACCCCAAATGCTTCTTCAGATTCTCCATTGATTCTTCACTCTTCACTTCAATGCCTTCTCCAAGAGAAAGAGAAAGAAGCAGAAGCCACGCATTACTCTAACAGACGTGGAGTAATCGATTTAGTGTGTTGAGAAACTATTTTATTTAGTTTTTGAGAATTAATCGAATTAGTTATGTGTTAGAATTAGTTTCTCCAATTTGCCATGTGTGTTATGTTAGATTTTAGGAATTAATCAGTTTAGATAAATTAATTAATTTTTTTCCAGAGAAATAACACATTCTTTTTCCAAGTCATCAATTTAGGGTCCAAGTCAGCGTCCATGTCACTAATATAAGTCAAACCATCCAATTTAACGGTCAATGTGACTTTTGCTCCTATTTTGTAACCACATAGTTACTTTTGCACCTAAAAAAAATATTTGCTACTGGACGCTCCTCCGACAAAAACACATGTCTATTTTTGCATCTTAACCCAAAAATGTATTTGATGATTTTATTTAATTTTGATTTGAATTTTTGAAAAACTTATCAGAATTTAGAAAAAGATTTTGTTGTAAATTTGCGTAACTATGAATTTAAATTTAAACTTAGGGTAAATGAGTAAAAATACACATATGTTTTACTCTCGGGAGCGCTCAGCACCATATGTTTTTTTTTGAGCCAAAATACACATGAGCTTTCAAAAGTGGGGCAAAAATACACACACCGTTAAAAAGTGCTAACTGACGTTACTTAGCTGGGCCCCACGCCTTTCAATATGTTAAAAAGTGCTAAATTGAACTAATTAATTTAAAATTAGTCAAGAAAATCATTCTATCTATATTATTATCTACGCCAATTATGAGTCCTACCTAATTAAAAACTCCTCTAACTAATGAATTTATTGATAGTAATTTCAATATTTTATTATAAGAAATAACTAAGTTTAACCTCATTAATTTATGTAAAATAGTTATTATATACTTATAATAAGGACTAAACAGATTTTTTTTTTTTTTTTTTTAAAATATGCTTAGTAATTTAAAACAGGAGGAAGCGTCATTTTCTGTTCCTGTGTTCAGTTGTTAATTAATGGAATAAGTATTTGGATTCAAAAATTTTTTCTGCAGAAGAAATGCAAAACTTAAAACAAAAGCTACATAGGGGAAGTTAATCCCAATTGATCCTGCAATACCACAATCCTAAGGAACATAGGACACTCATCTAATAGGCCAGACGAATAAAGACCTTTTTTAGCCAGTCCATCTGCCACCCTATTCCTTTCTTTGGATATATGATGAAACGTCAGGGACCAATCCATACTCATTAATCTCCTGATTTTCCAGAGAACCAGACTGCCTCCTGATGCTGAAGACTCAACCAATAACTTATCCATAAGCTCCTTTGAATCAGATTCACAATTCACCCTTTTAAATCCCATATCCCAAGCTACACTAAGCCCTTTCAGTAAGGCCCATTCTTCAGCTTCATATGCACTACAAATTCCTAAATGATGAGAGAATCCCACAATCCAACTTCCTTCGTGATTCCTTAAAACACCCCCACATCCGGATCTCTGATGAGGATTCAAATTCAATTTTTTTTTTTTTTTTGGCTATAATTCAAATTCAATTACTCTTGTAGAAACCAACAAGATTGATAATTTTCCATATTGGTCCACTTTGTTCTTTGGACTAGCCCTAAGTTGTCGTGACATGGATATTGTATAGGATGGGGCAAGCCCAATTAAGAATATGGGCTGGGCATAAAGTTAATGGGCTAAGAATGAGGTCACCGCCTGTTGAGGAGGAAAGAAACGGAGGTCATATTAACGTCTGTCTTTCTAAAAAAAAAAATGTGTTGTTTATATTACAATCCTTATGGAGACCACTCAGAGCAGATTGTGACAGGCATGGTAGTGAAAACGTAGATTTTACCTGAAAACGGAAGGAGAATGAAAAATCGTAAAACGTAAAATCGTAACGCAGTAAAAACGTAAAAAAATCGTAAAAACACAAAAACGTTTGGAAAATTAGTAAAATCATTTTAATGAAAAAAAATCGTAAAAACGTAAAATCGCAGTGATAAAACGAGTTTTTAACTACCATGGTGACAGGTCTTTAGATATTTTAATAAATAAATAATATTTTTCGGAGATTAAAAAATTAATAGTCTTTTAGTCTGTAGCAAGGTAGTTAAAATCGAGATTTTACGTAAAAGCGGAAGAATGATAAAAAATCGTAAAACGTAAAATCGTAACGTAGTAAAAACATAAAAACATAAAAGCGTTTGGAAAATTGGTAAAATCGTTTTAATGAAAAAAATCATAAAAACGTAAAATCGCAGTAATAAATCGAGATTTTAATTACCATGGTCTGTAGTGTCTCTACAAGCGCCGCAAGGATTAGTTTTTTTTTTTTTTATATATATATAAAAATTTAAGGAAAGGGGTTGGGCTCACCACAATCCAAGGGTAGGGGCACTTGGAGTCCAGTCTATAGGGCATACTGGATTAGAGAGCACTTATGCCTCCACCTCTTCCTAACGTTTCCACTGCTTCGTAGATCCTAGGATGTCTCTCCTAGTGTCTTAACCAACTCCAAGATCGAACCCCTCCCTTTTGATGAGAAAGTCAAACCCCTTCACCAGTTGAACCCAAGGACCAGGGTACGCAAGGATTAGTTGCTCACAGAGATTCTAAGCAATAATTTATTGTCCAGAGCAGATTCTAAGCAATAATTTCTTGTCCAGAGCAGCTTCCGTCCTTTACTTTTTCATACTTTTCCACTCATTTACACCTTTAATAACTATTAGATTAGAATCTAATAGTCCTAATTAGTATTTCATAAAAATATTGTTATAATTTTATTTATAAATATAGAAATGAATTAAAATTTTTAAAATTAATCTAATAGTTCACAACTATAGTATAAAACAATTGAAAAAAAAAACTCTTTTATAATAATAATCTATAAAATTATTTTTATATACTTTTATAATAATATTTTTACAAAAAAATTAAATTTTGATCTAATGGGGATTAAAGTGGTAAAGGAGGGGAATAGGATGTGAAGGTAAAGAAAATTAAATTTGGAATTTAACTTTTGTCTTGACCAAATGTAATTTTGACTAAAATACTCCGTTTCATTCTAAATATAAGACTATTAACTTTTTTAAGAGATTAAATAAACTAAATATATACTACTCTGATCTTATTTATAAGTCTACTTTGACCAAATCTCACATACTAAGAAAAGTTAGTTGACACAATGATTATGAGGTAAATTTTCAATTTTGCCCTCATATATGATTGAATATTTTTCAACTGTTTCTTCTCTCTCTATCTTTATAGGTGCAATTAATATAGGTAAAATTGTCACAATCTCATTTATTACATGAAACTGAACTTATAAATAGGACCAATTTTTTTGGTCAAAATAGGACTAGAGTTGTATACATTGTATTTTAAATTATAGAGTAAATACCCTTTCTGGTCCCTGACAAAAAACACATACCCTATTTTGGTCACTGACAAAAAAATGTCATTTTTAGTCCATAAAAAGGATGAATAAAGGTCGATTAGTGGACATTTTGATCCCTCAGAAATTTCGAAAATGTTGTTTTAAGTCCCATAAAAATGACGAATAATAGTCATTTTTTTTGTCAGGGACCAAAATGGGGTTCATGTTTTTTGTCAGGGACCAGAAATGGTATTTACTCTAAATTATATATTAGTTTATTAATCAAAGTAATTTATTTAGGAAAAAAAATCAAAAATCAAAAATATAAATATAAAATACTTTAAAATAATTTAACTAGTTTCTTTTATCTTAAAAAAAAAAAAAGTAAAACGACATGGTTTTAGTTTTGGGTCGGCATATACCCAGAATGTGCTTTCCCTTGCTCTCTGCATCTCTGCATTCCCCCACTCCGTCGTCGCCACGATTCACTCTCTGCGTTGGATTCCTGTAAAAGCTTCCATTTTTTATTCAAACGAAAGCTTCAATCTCCAATTGCCACTAAACAATCCCAAAACAAGATCTTGCTATAAAGGCATCGCTAAATCTCACGCACTACACTGCCCATTTTCTTCTTTGTCATTGACTTCTCTACCATCTTGCGTATATTGGGCTTCTCCGTTTTCTTCTTCTTCCTTCATGGCAAGCCCAGACACCATTCCCGAACCTGAAGCCGAGAAGAAGCATGTGTATTCGGTGTGGGCCGTACCAACGGAAGATGTGCGTGATCGGATGAAGAAGCTGATGAGCGGCCTCCGATCGGAGTTCGGAGGGCCTGGGTTTGAACCCCACATCACAGTCGTCGGAGCAATCAGCCTGACTGCCGGTGACGCTCTGAAGAAGTTCCGGTCCGCTTGTGATGGCCTCAAGGCTTATAATGCTACCGTTGATCGTGTGGATACAGGGACTTTCTTTTATCAGTGTGTTTACCTTCTGCTTCATCCCACTCCTGAGGTACTCTTCAATTTTTCTTTTCTGTTTTTCTGTCATTTAGTTATTTTAATTTCTGTAGGACTGGTCTCTGTTGTTAGTTTTGTAGTAGTTAATGGACAAACGATTGATCGACATGACATTGAAATTGGTGTTCGTTTTTCTCGAAGGTTTTGATTATTAAGTTCTTAAATCAGAAGCGATTCTGGACTTGTGCTTTGATTGTAATTCTGTCGTTTGGAAGGCTTTATCGCGTCATTATTATTTTGATTCTCTCTGTTTTTAATTTCTTTTTCTCCACAGGTAGTGGGAACTAGTGACCATTGCATCAGTCATTTTGGTTACAACAGATCATCTCGTAAGTTACATAATCTGATTTTTTCCTGAAGCTTTACCTTTTGTGCTGGCTGCAAGTGAAAATCTATATAGAAAATTAAATTTGTTTTGTTACCACCTATGAAGTTTGTTAGATTAAAGAATCAAAACTCTGGAAAATGATAAACAAAATCCTCTCAAATTTTTTTAATTTAGATCATGAAGCTGATTACATGTATCAACCATGTTCAAGAGAGATTTCACAAATTTTCATTTTGACTGTTGAAAGCCTGACACAGCCCTCCTCCTACCATCTATAAAACACAGGCAGAGTTTTGTTAACATTGAGATGTATTTTACACATTTCAGTTGTTTGTTATACCATGACTGCAAATAAAGAAAAGGCAGGAAAATAATATCTTGATGTGACAGAGATCTTAGGCTAGTACTGGTTAAAAGAGGCCTCTTATGGCTAAACCCTTAGAAGAAAATAGAGGCTTCGAATAATACTGGATGCAATTCTATCTCCTTTATCCTCATAATTTAGTGCATTTCTTAGAACATAAGAAGTGTGATTTGACTATGACAAAGTGTTGTAATCCAGGACCAATGGCAGCCTTGTGCATTGGCCACTTACCTTCATGAGCCATTTCTTCCCTTTTTGTATCCTTCTTCCAAAGCTCTAATCAATGTATTTTGTCATACGCCCTTCTCATTTTGCAACTTTTTCACTAGACTGGATTGCTTATTAACAAACAGAATATTATGTGGAGTCAGGAAAAGCAGAATACACATATTCAACTTAGATCATGTAAAAGCATTTTCCTTCCCTTTAATTTGAGATAAGTGGTTCAAACTAGTATGGTTTAGCATTGGAAACAGGGTCTGGACATTTCACTCCCACACAAGGCTTTTCTTTTTCTTTTTCGCCTTTTTATACTTCCCGCCTAATAGGATTGCTTCATGTCCAAAGGAAAATTTAGCTTTGTAAGTGGTATCTTTGTCAACCAAAAATTGAAAAAAAAAAGGTTATAAATGCCAAAAGGTGAAAGGATGGTGTGAAGTGGCATAACCGAGGTCTTTCACTTTGTCAAATACCTGAGTTCTTTGAAACTTAGGATATCAATGACCTCTTGATGAAAGAACATGATCTGATTTAGCTCCTCATTTTAAAAAAAAAAAAAATATTACTTTTAACTCTTAAGTGACATGTTTAGGTTTAAGTTGGCACATGAAAGGTTAAAATCTCCCAACTAGTATAATAATACTCCCTCGGGTCCTAAATACAAGAGCTAGATAACTAGTTTGCATATATTAAGAAAATTAATTAACTAGTTATTTGTAAAATATGTGTTAGTTTCTTTAAAATATCCTCTTTTGCATTGAAATAACCTCTGGATAGAACCCCATTAATATATATAATCAATTGAGGTAGTTTGAAAAAAAATTATAAATTTTGAAGAGAAAATGAATTGGGCTCTTACATTTAAGACTAAATCCAACATCGCAGCATTAGGAGCCTGAGGGAGTATTGTATATGGAGATTATGGGGTAAAATTATCTTTTCCTCACGGTTATGTTGTTTTATGTTTGCAGCTTACATGCCACACTTGAGCATTCTCTATGGAGATTTAAGTGATGAGGAGAAGAAAAGGGCTCAAGAAAGAGCCAATGCTCTTGATGATGTGAATGGGTTGAACTTTCAAATAAGTCGTCTTGCTTTATACAAGACAGACACTGAAGACAAAACTCTGAAATCCTGGGAGAAAATTGCTGATTGCGTTCTCACTCCAAATTAACTTTTGCTTATTATGACCTCTTTTAGTAAAATCTGTTGAGGATTTGCTTATGACTTTTTATGTTTATCACTCAATCCACACTCTAATGTGAATCATATTAGGTCTCTGCTACTGTATGTGAATGAAATAGAAAAAAGTAGATATGATTCATCCGAAACTGTGGCCTTGATCACAAGAAAAATTCATGACCTTGATGAGTAAGTTGCATGACAAAGCTATCAAAATAAACAAAATGTCGTTTTGTGCTTCATAATCAATAAGTAGAAGCGCAAACTAAATTAAAAGTAAGTTTGAGATGTCGATAGAAATTATAGTTAAAAGGACATTTTTGCTTCAAAAGTTTTTTTAAAGAACACTGGGTGCCCATAAGAATTTTTTTGGAGCAATATTCCTTTAAAAGTTTTAAAATCATAGTAATGTCGTTTTGTCCTAACGGGTCTAAATAGTCAACCATTAGTTAACTGGCAATGCCTATGCGGCGTTAAGATCACCTCTTTGTTTGGGTTAAACGGCATTTTTATGAAGTTTTCACTGAAGAATTGTGGATGACAGGAACATTTCTGGGGTAGTATTGCCCTAGAAGTCACAGATTCTTTGTTGATTTATTTCAGCTAATAAATGGCAGAGCATTATTTGACTGGGGATCTTTATTGCAATTTGCAAACTTTAGGCTCTTCGTTGTAATTTTAACTAAAATAAGCGACAATCAGAGAAGGAAACGACATCGTTGCCTCCTGTGGCGGAAACGACATTTTGTAATTTTATACTCAAAATGTGCCTTCCGTTGCTCTCTGCACGTCCCGCCTTCCCACCCGATCGTCTCCACGTTTCACTCCGTGCGTTGAATTTCTGCAAAATCTTCCATTTTTAATTCAAACGTATACTTCAATCCCCATATTTCCATTAAACAAAATCCCAAAACAGGGGCTTGCTATTAAAGGCATCGCAAAGTTTCACACACTCCACTTCCCATTTTTCTTTTGTCTGCCTTCTTCTTCCTTCATGGCAACCCCAGAAACCGTTGCCGAACCTGAAGCCGCAGAGGAGTATGAGTATTCGGTTTGGGCTTGACCAACTGAAGATGTGCGTGATAGGATGAAGAAGCTGATGAGCGGCCTCCGATCGGAGTTTGGAGGTCCTGAGTTTGAACCCCACATCACGGTCATCAGAGCGATCAGCCTGACTTTTGATGACGCCCTGAAGAAGTTCCGGTCAGCTTGTGAGGGCCTCAAGGCTTATAATGCCACCGTTGATCGATGGATCGCCAATGGGTTTACGAGTCCACATTATATACTCATTTTTACATACTTCTACTTATAAGCTTCTCATTATCCAAGATTTCTCTCTTTTTTGGAAACTGTGCTTACCCATAAAAACATATAAGAAGCATGTAAAAATGGGTATGTAATGTGGACTCGTTTACCTTCTGATTCATCCCACCCCTCAAGTACTCTTTTAATTTTTCTTTTCTAGTGTTTTTCTGTCATTTAGTTATTTTTATTTCTGTCAGACTGGATTATGTTATTCCCACGTTAATAATATTAACCTTTATTAATAAAATTAGTTAAGTTATTTAATATAACATGTGTTTCCCATCTTCCTTAATTCTTCTTTCCCTTTCATCTTTAATTATTATTGATGGAAATTCAAAGAGGTAAATTTGAAAAACTATCTCTTTTATATATAAGATAGAAATGAACTTTCTAAATATATCATAAGGACATATTAGACTATTAATTTTGTAGTAAACAATGGACAAGCGATTGATTCGACATGTCATTTGAAATTGGTGTTCATTTTCCTCTAAGGTTTTGATTATAAAGTTGTTAAGGAACCATGTGCTTTGATTGCAATTCTTATTTACAGTTAATATGTTATCTATATTAACTATTTTCATTCCTATTTATCTATATTATTTGTATCAATTGTAGTTAGAGCTTGGAATCAGGGTCGGTCCTTCAGGATCCAGGGTAAGAAAAATATCTATTTTTTAAAGCCCGGTCTGAGAGCACCAGGACCACCAAGGCCAGCCATCCAAGGCTTGGAAGTTACTATTTCAAATTTTAACTATTTGTCCTCCGTTTTTTTCAAAGAAATATAATTAGTAAATTACAACAATAAAAAATCTAATTTATTATTTATCAAATAAATGTTGTCAACATTAATATCAAAACAACACAAATCATTCAATAAATAAGCACAGTTACTAATTCATAATCAAAAGCAAACTATGTTCACATATAACTCACATAAAACATAAGAAGCATACTACTAAGAGACATTAGTATGATGATTATTATTGTCGTCATCTTCGCCACTATCATTAATTTCAACGACATTTGATTGTGCTTCACTTTGAGTAGGCTTTGATTCATGAGTAATAATATCATGAATTTTTTCTCCCACATCATGAACACATCCATAATTTTTATCTATAACAAATAATAAACCAAATCATAAAATTAGTGTATAGTTATTATGTATTTATACTTAAATGGATAAATAACTCTATAACAAATACAAAATACATATAAATTAGTAAATTACCATCATATGTGAATCCATGCATCCAAAAAATAATAATAAATTAAAAGGGCCTGCAGAGCCGACCCTTTTAAACCCGAGACCCTACAGGGCTAGCCTTGCAGGGCTTATTTCATTAAGCTCCTCTAATTTTCAAGCCCGACCCTTAAAGGGCCAGGGCTTAAAAGGGCTGACCCGATTTCCCGGCTCTAGTTGTAGTCATGGATGGATAGTGGCTTTTCTGCTGAATGTTTATTAAAGCATTTCTTAGAATTGTAAAATTGGAATTGAAGGGAAAGATTAACGTTTTTCCTTAATTATTGTATTACAGATTAATCATGCTTTATCCTGGATTGAAATTTTAGACACAAATATGTATATATGGTGACAACATCAAGCATCTTTAGTCCTTATTATAAGTCCAGTTGGTCAAAAAAAATTAGCCTTAAATATGAGTCCACCTTAAGAGTCATTAATGACTATTTTTCAATTTTACCCTTATTGAATTGACAAGAGAAAATGTATCAATAGCATCTTTTTTTTCAATATTCATTATTAAATAAGGGCAAATTAGAAAAGTTAATCAATTCAAGAAATATTAAATGTCTTAACTTCAATTTTACCCTTATTGAATTGACAAGAGAAAACGTATCAATAACATCTTTTTTTTTAAAATATTCATTATTAAATAAGGGAAAATTTAGAAAATTTAATCAATTTAAGACATATTAAATGTCTCAACTTCCATTTCTTGATATGTGAGATTCAGTCAAACTAAAGTAGTAGTATATTTACTCTTAACCGATGGCACACAACTGATCTCTATGGGTGCTGAAAGCCTTAATTATTATTTGTCAATCACTTTTGTTCCATTTTTCAATTGATAATGTCAAAATTCCCCCAGCTGCTTGCAAATGTTCAAATATGTTATTTTTTTAGCAATAATATTGACATAAAGCTACACTTGAGCATAGCCAATTCCTACTTATGAGCCAGATTTAGAAGGCCAATGTCATGTCATTTTTATCTTGATTCTCTCTGTTTTTAACTTGTTTTTCTTCACAGGTAGTAGAAACTAGTGACCATTTCTTCAGTCATTTTGGTTCCAATAGATCATCTCGTAAGTTTCTTAATCTGATTTTAAATTTCCTGGTGATTTATCTCTTAGCTCGCTGCAATTGGAAGTCTATAAAGAAAAATAAATTTAATTTGTTACCACCTATGAAGCTTGTCAGATCACAGAATCAAAACTCTGGAATGTATTGTATTTCTTGATGGTACAGAAAATCCAATAATCTCAAGTTTTTTAATTTAAATCATGAAGCTCATTAACATGTTCATGAGAGATTCATCATATCTTTAACTTGGCTATCAATGGCCTAACACAACTCTCCTCCTTTATCCAGGCTTGGGACCAGTTATAAAACATACGTAGAGTTATGTTGATATTAGATGCATTTTACATATTTCATCAGTTGTTTGTTATAGTAATAAAGAATGGGCATTTTCGACCAAAAAAAAAAAAAAGAATGGGCATGAAAAGGATATCTTAATGTGACAGAATTCTTAGGCTACTACTAGTTAAAAGAAGCCTCTTATGATTTAGTTCCTCGTTAAATAACTTGCTTTTAATACCTAGGTGACATGTTTAGGTTTAAGTTGACATATGCAAGGTTAAAATCTCCCAACTAGTAGATAACACTAACTTTTCATATGTTTTTATACCCGATCTCAAACCCAAATAAAGGAGAAAGGTAATGTAAGTCGCTCAACAACTAAAAAATCATAGAAAGGGATAGTGGTATCGTGTGATCCATGTAGTTAATCTCACCTGGTAAAAACTCTTTTTTGCTCACAGTTAAGTTGTTTAATGTTTGCAGCTTACATACCACACATGAGCCTTCTATATGGAGATTTAAGTGAAGAGGAGAGGAAAAAGGCTCAAGAAAGAGCCAATGCTCTTGATGATGTGAGTGGGTTGAAGTTTCAAATATATCGCCTTGCATTATACAAGACAGACACTAAAGACAAAACTTTCGAATGCTGGAAGGAAATTGCTGATTGCGTTCTCATTCCAAGTTAGCTTTTTCTTATTGTGACCTCTTTTGATAATATCTGTTGAGGATTTTCTTATGACTTGTTATGTTTATGACTCAATCCACATACTCTCATATGAATCATATTATGTCTCTGCTACGGTATATATGTAAATAAAACAGAAAAGAGCAAATATGATTCATACGAAGTTGTGGGCTTGGTGACTAGAAAAAGTCAAAACCTTGATGAGTAAGTATCATAATAAACCTATCAAAAAAAAAAAATGTTGTTTCTTTATAACCCTTTTGGGCTTCTAGTGCCCGGCCCCTTTTTTAGATCTATTGCCAGTTATTTGAGTAACTGACTAATCTGAATCGAGGGTTTACGACTATAATATTCTTCTTAATGGTTTTTTGGATAAGGTGAGATTCAGACTCATCAGTATGCCCAATTTGTAGTTTAGCTTGTCCAACAAATACCCCTTGAGTAACAAAATGTTGTTTTGTGCTTCATAATTACTCGAAATCAATAACATAAAAGCTTGAGTGGAAGTTAAACCAATTATTGGTTTGAGATGTAGATATAGGAGACGAAGAAGCGTTTTGTTGAATGAAGTATGCAAACAAGAGTTTCTGGTTATAAACAATTTGAACTTTTGAAGATCGACGACATTAGATTTAAAGCTTGGGGCCAAGATGATCCAATGTGTAGAGCTAAAAGTCACGTTCCTCTCATGAAGCTGAACGCAGGCACCATTCAAAAAGCTAAGCAAAACAGGACTTTAAGGAAAATGACATTTTTAGGACTTAAATTCTGCAATCTCAACAAAAAGGCCCTTAATTAGATGGAACTTGGAATTAATATATTTTTTTAAAAAAAAAAAAATTAGTACTCATTGTTAATATTTTTTGTACTCGTCGTTTCAATGTCTTTAATACTCAATTTTTTTAACTTGGAATTAATATGTTTTTTAAAATTGTTTTTTAGTAATCGTTGTTAATATTTTTTGTACTCGTTTCAATGTCTTTAATGCTCAATTTTGATCTTTTAAATATACATATTTATTGTTTTCAGTATTAGAAAGGACTCAAAAAAAGTTATAAAGAGATTAAAGATGAGCATTAAAAATACTAAAATTAAGGATCTCAGGTAATGCATGCAGCAACAAATCAAAATTACATATATACTCCATCCAGTCTTATTTATAAATCATTTTTTAGCTTTTTTTTAACCAAAATCAAGAAAGTTCATTAAGTATGTTTAAAAATTCCAAAGAAAAAAAATCACACTTTCCTACATTAATATTAGATAGAAATAAAAAGACAAAAATTGGAATAAAAATAACGCCTTACGAAAAGTGACCACAAAAACTCTCCTCGAAATGTCTTACACATAGGACGAAAAGGAACACATATATATATTGAAGAGATGACTCAACACCAGACGCAAGTGCAATTATATTTCATTTCATATAGTTCTACTCCTCCAAAGTGAAAGGCACACTTTAATTTGGCATTAATTATCAGCAATAATATATGGAATTAGATTATTCATAAATTGAGTTGTGAGTTGTGACTAAACAAATGTTAGGAGCAAATAGAAATAGGAAAATAGCGAAGAGAATTAAATTTTATTATGGAAAGTAGATACATAGAATATAATTCATATCATTAATTGGTATAATAAAATCACATTAATAATCATCATAAAACCACAAACTTAATCTGCATCAAAGCAAAAACATGTTAAGCTGTGGGGCTTGGTGTTGGTGTATGTAGTTGTTGGGGTGGGGGTGGGGGTGGGGCTGGGGCTGGGTTCGGGTTCGGGTCCATGGATCGGGGCTCCATGGCTGTGTTCGGGGCAAGGTGCTGGAGCTCCAGTGGGTCCTGAGCTTGGGGCTCCATGATGTTTGTGCCCACCATGATGATGATGATGATGTCCCATTAATGACCAAGAAGACTCATCATCCTCAGACATAAATCCCTCAGATTGTGTCTCATTGACGCTGTATGATGGTGGTGGTTGCGGCGGCTGTTCGTACAGCGGAGGTCCGGGATAAGGTCCTGAAGCCAACGTCCAATAAACCTCAGCTTTAGACACTGAAGACGAGGATGATCCCTCAGATTCTGCAGCAAATTCTACATATTTCAGGTTTCTGGCTTCTGCATGATCAAAGCTTGATGAGCTAAGAACAAGAAGAAGAAGAACAACAACAACGGGTATGAGTTTCTTCTTCATCATCATCTTCCTTCACTGATGTTTCACTCTACTTAGTACCGGTTGGTGTGGTTAGACCTTCAACATGTGTTGGCTTTATATGTTGAAGCCTAGAGCCTAAGGCCCTTTAATTTCTAACAAACCGCATTAATTGGAATCTATAAACGAGACCTTAATTAAGGCCAGAAGCGTTGCAAACAATTGAAGATCTTCGAGCTCTTGTTCATAAGAAGTGTGGAAGAGTAGTCTCTTGCGCTGACCTCACCGTTCTAGCAGCCCGTGCAGCTATCTTCTTGGTAATCATCTTCTTAATCTTGCCATACATCAATTCTTAGTTCTCTTTTGGGTAATTATCGGCAAGAGGTATGCATATTTGATCCTTTAACTTTACAAAACGATTCATTTTTATCTCTTAATTTTAAAAAATGCATGCTGATCTTTTTAGCCTTCTAAACCCAGCCCTGTAATCTCGACTTTAAATATACAAGTGTTGAAAAATTCATAAATGCTAATATATTAAATTAAATTTCTTAAAATGACAATAATTGGTACCAAAAAAATGATTATTTGAAACTAATAAGCTATTGAGATTAGAGGATTATTAAAGAGATATCTTTTAAAATTAACATATTAAACAAAAACCTAGTATAAAATTAAACAACCAAATGTATTATAATTTTATATACAGTTTAATTTAATCAAAGTAGGGTTTTTTTTTCCTTATTAATTAAAACATAACACTCTACATATCCACCATGTTGTTCAAAAATAATGTCTCGGTATCGTAGGTGTTAAAATTCAATCCAGAGGAGTATTTCCTCTTTTTCATTCATTCGTTCATTCATCTGTTCATTTAATTTTCCTCTTGAATGAGGTAAATTTATACAAGCAGAGGTTAACAACCTAAGCACAATAGTAGGTAACAACCTTTCAAATATTCTCATTTTCTAGATAACTTATTCTAATCTAATAACAATAATTCAAATTCAAATACTAACCACAATTCAAATTTAAATCACTAGTGCAAAAAAGGGATTTAAGACCGCCTCATTTAGAGCAGATCATCGACGCCCCGCTCTTAAAGGTGTGACCGGTGACAGTTTTGTAAATAAATAGAACTTCTTATACGCTAAAGTGCTTTAAGACCGCCTCATTTAGACCGGACTAACGAATGACCGCTCCTAAAACTATGACCGGTGGCAGATTTGTAAATATAAAGAATTTCTTATACTGGATCATTTTTTCATAGGTCTTATCTAGACCTGTTAAAATAACAATCGGTCTTAAAAATGTTATTAAAAAAATTGAAATATCAATTGCTTTTGGAGAAATCTCATACAGCCAGACTTATATTTTCTACACTCCAAAATTAATACGGAAAAATTAAAATATAAAGGTATTAAAGTTTTAAGACTGAACATATATAATAGACGGTCTTAAAAGTTAGAGTTATACATAAAGACTGGATATAAAACTTATTAATCATGTTATGAATAATTCAACTATGAACTTTCTGACAAAAAAAACTATGAACCAATTACAATCAAATAAATTAAGAGAAATAATATACATAGTGCTAGTGCCAGGCCTGCCTGTAATATAATCTATCAATGAACGTGCTTATTTCTCTTTAGCTTTTAATTAGCTTTAAACCATACCATGGTATGATTAGAGAGCTTTCCTCTGTAAAACAGATTAATTAATAAGCTTTGAACATATAGGTTCCTATCGGGTTGAAAAACAATGAACATATAGGTCCCTACAAGAATCATCGCTATCAACATTTAATATAAAATATAAAAATGTAAAAGAAATTAAGTAAAAGAGCGTCTTTGATAATTTAATTTTACACATTTCTCTTTGATATCTTAATTTTGTAAAGTAGTCCTCTAGCTGTAACCACACTGTTAGTTTTATTAACACAAATAAATGTCAATACTGAATGTTCTGGTGTAAAACACAGATGTCTAGTTCTGATGGGCTAGTATATTGATATTGATTGGGGCTTTGACCTAAGAGCAATGCCTAGGGCTTATGTACCCTATAGAGGGATCAAAGTCCACGTAGTTCGAGGATTACTGGAGGCGTTTAGCCAAAGGGGGTGGTGTGTTTGCTTTGTGTAGGCATTATTGTAAATGAGAGAGAGCAGAAGATATGTACCTTTAGGGTTTAACTCCTATTTATAGAGTGTACCTGTTGGTCTTGGGCTCATAGGCCCTCTATTTGCAATAGAGATTTCCCTTGATTATCTCCTTGATTGTAGGTTAGTTATGATCATATCTGATTTGTTGGTGATTATGATAGATCTGTCTGTTATTGGGCCGCATCACTAGTGGGCCTTATATGGATCCGTAACAGTTGCCCTTAGCCCGATAGTCCAGGTCTCTGGGCTACTGGGGTGTACTTATTGTTTGACCTTGCTAGGGTGCGTTTATCATTTAACCCGGATTTCGTATCCGAGTTGTTCCAACCTGATTTGCTTTTGTCCAAGTCTTGACGAATTCGGCTTCGTACGTATTCTGCTACCAATTTGCCTATTTAGGCGATAGGTTTTTCCCAAGGCGGGATCTATTTGTCTTTCCCTCGATCTCGGTTGATGGCGGACATGCTTCTTCACTAGCGACGTTCAAGCAACCGGGATAGCATTTGAATATGTTATTGAACCTGGATATCATATCCGAGGTGCTACAACTTGTTTGATTTTGATAAAGTGTCTATCCGAGTTTCAAAGAAACCCGGAGTTACTTGTATTCTGATTGAATTGCCCCCAGACATGTAGCCAGGTTAATTTGCTTTGAAACTTTGTCTATTTCTTTTCACGATTGTCAGGATCTCTTCTTCCTCAATCACCTGGGTTTTCGGGTTTGTTTGCTACAACCCCGAATTCCCCCAATCCAAATTATCCGAAAAGGAACTGATAGGGCTTCCAGGTTTGTTTGTTGTAACACCGAGTTCTCCCAATCCGAATTATCCTGAAGAGGAACGGACTGGGTTTTTGCTTATGTCGCTGACAGCTTGTCGCTGCCCGCTTTACAGTGCCACACTTGTTACCTCCCAGCCTGGCAAAAAAGGGCTCTGGTCTGCCGGGGTGTATTGACTTTTTAACCTGGATCTCATGTCCGAGTTTAGTCTTCATTTCAACCATAAGTTGATTATATGAATCCAAACATGTGTTCAGAGTTCTATTGATTGACCGAACCAAGGTCTTAGTTATGCAGAGTCTGCTTGTACTCTTCTGGTGTTAGAGACCAGGTGTATGGATAGGGGTTTTCGACTTAACCACGCTACTGGGTTCCGTCATGGTTGTAGGAACGCACATTTAAACATTTTGACCTGATCAAGGTTCGGATGACAATGCGCCTTCTTATCTAGGGGTGAATTTTGATGCATCAAAATAGTTGCAAGGGATGATAACAGCGGCCTCGCGTAATTCAAGGACCCGGGCTCATTGGCCCCGGTGTTAGTCTTGTACCCTTGGTTGGAGTATGACTGGGTTGAGTGACCTGAGTCTTTGTTCATTCCCTTGTAGGTACTTGGCACGTCGTTAAATGTCCAAAATATTTGCAAGAGCTGATAACAGCGGCCTCGCGTAATTTAGAAACCGACCTAAGTCTTGGAAGCGACTGAGTTGCGAAAGTTTACGGTGACGGCTTCGCTTGACTGAAAAGCCGTGTTAAGTTTTGGAAGTGACCAAGTTGCAAAAGCTTAGGGTGACGGCTTCGCTTGACTGAAAAGTCGGGTTCGATGACCCTTACACGGAGCCCGGACTTTAATTGTATTAAGTGTAACCAAGCCGGTTTTAACTGGATTCAGTGTAACCGGGTTTAATCCGTTCTGGGTGTCCTAACCCAAGATTCATTAGTCCAATATGGGTGTCGTAACCCTGAATTCGTTTATCTAGTATGGGTGTCGTAACCTTGGATTCGTTTATTCATTATGGGTATCGTAACCCTGAATTCGTTTGTCCACTCTGTTGCCCCCCAGCCCAGTAGTTCAGGTCTCTGAGCTGCCAGGATGTGTTGATTTACCAACCCGGATTAGACTGTTCATGATTGTCGGGATTGCTTGCGTGCAAACCCGAGATTCCGGGTTTATTTACTTTAACACCGAGATTCCGGTTTATATATTCTAACGCCGAGATTCCGGGTTATGTACTATAACACCGAGATTCTGGTTTATTCTAACGCTAAGATTCCGGGTTATATACTATAACACCGAGATTCCGAGTTGAGATACTCGAACACCGAGATTTCGGTTTGATATACTTTAAACCCGAGATTCCGAGTTTATGATTTCTGAAAACGAGTTTGTTTACCCAGAATTCAATCATTTAAAAAGACTTGGTGGCCGTAGCCGTCTTAACACGAAGCCCAGATTTTAACCAGATTTGGTTTAACCGGGGTCCACCTTAAAATTTACACGAAGCCGGAATTTTAACCAGATTTGGTTTAACCGGGGTCCGTCTTCAAGACTTTACACGGAGCCAGGATTTTAACTAGATTCAGTTTAAACCGGGATCTCCACACGGCACTCGGAGTTTAATCAGATTCGGTGTAACCGGGGTCCGCCTTCAAAAATTTAAACGGAGCCCAGATTTTAACCAGATTCGGTGTAACCAGGGTCCACCTTCAAAACTTTAAACGGAGCCCGGATTTTAACCAGATTCGGTGTAACCGGGGTCCGCCTTCAAAATTTAAACGGAGTCCGGATTTTAACCAGATTCGGTGTAACCAGGGTCTGCCTTCAAAACTTTAAACGGAGCCCGGATTTTAACCACATTCAGTTTAACTGGGGTCCGCCTTAAAAAATGTAAACGGAGCCTGGATTTTAACCAGATTCGGTGTAACAGGGGTCCGCCTTCAAAACTTTAAACGGAGCCCGGATTTTAACAAGATTCGGTGTAACCGGGGTCCGCCTTCAAAACTTTAAACGGAGCCCGGATTTTAACCAGATTCAGTGTAACTGAGGTCCATCTTTTCTCCTTTTCTAAGAGTCAGATGCTTTGAATTTTCATGCTTCCATATAGTCAACAATGTAATAATCACAGGCAGCAATTGCATTTAATGAAAATAATCAATTTCAAGCCCTCTCCCAACACGGTATACATTGCACAATGGGCAATGATATCAACACGGTATTCATCATGAATGTAGATTCCGCATGGAGCTCCATGAAGCCAATTCAAGTTTCTTTATTGACCAAAAAGCCAATTCAAGTTAAAATTATTATCATCGTTGGTCATCTCTTTGCTGGGTGGTAACATCTCTTCTCTCTTTAACAAGAAGTAGTCCTTGAGGATGCATAATAAGAGGAGACCAAGAGAGAATTTTCCAATTAAGAATGCACAATAAGTATTGAGCGGCTGCTTGAAGAATCTATTTTGGACTAAGGAATTTTGCTCCCCAATCACTTCTATTAATATCCCAGATTATTGGCTGTGAACTGATGGACGAATTTTTTTTGAAGAGCCATAGAAACCAGCTACATAGATTACATCATCATTAATGCTTTCACCAACAAAATCTTTCTTCCAAAGTATCTCACCATGAAGGCATCCATTACCAAAAATAAAGATTAAATCATCCCTGTCCGCTTTCAAACATCTAGGAATATTTAATTATGAATGAATAGCTAGAACAAAGAAGAGTTAGCAACTGGCATAAAAGACAACAATTGAACACAAATGCACGTGACCTGTGAAGGATTATGGCATCTTCTCAAATGTTTGACTTTTCTTCTTCAGATGTGTAGATAAGTCTTAACTGCAATTGGATTGCTATATACACTGGAATTATAGAAAATTACCATTTGGCAGCATTTGTGAGCCGTTCGTATGCTCTTCTCGATCACGCCGAGCGTGGGACCAATCCGTGTGATCCTTAAATTGTTCATTCTAAGCCTCGTGTCCAGCAAGAGAATCCTTTTCTGTTGGTGATCATGATAGATCTACCTGTTATTGGACCGCATCACTAATGGACCTTATATGGATCCGTAACACTGAACTTTCAAATGTTGACAAAATCACTACAAAAAAACTGATGTTTTGTAGAGGTTAAAATTACGTATTTGTAGCGGTTTTAACCGCTACAAATGACATTAATAGCGGTTTAAAGAACCGCTACAAAATACATCGTTGCAAGATGTTTTGTAGCGGTTGTCTAAAACCGCTACTCATGTAATAAAAATCGCTACTGTATTAGTAGCGCTTTTAAGTTACCGCTACAAGATGCCCTCAAGATGACGAATTTAAAAAAAATTGGCACCAAAATTTTGTAGCGGTTGTAAAACCGCTACAAATATTTAGTCGGAATTTAAATTAAAATTTGTAGCGTTTTACAACCGCTACAAAATATTACAAAATTGAAAAAAAAATCATAATTTGTGTCCATTGTTGCAATATTATGTTGAATATTTTTATTATTTAAATGAAAAATTAAATGATAATAGTTAATATTTAAAAAACTGATTAACTTAAGTTAGATAAGTATAAATATTATGTAGGTATAATATTGAGAATGTGTAGATAATAAGGATTTATTGTGTTGTCTTTGTTAGTTCTCTATGTGTTTTGATGATTAATAACAATTGTAAACAAGTACGAATGTTTTAAAATGACAAAAGAGTCAAAATCATTCTGTCACCTCAAAACTCGAGCCTAACTAAGCAAACTCGAGTTTTCCGCAAACAGAGAGCTCATCAGGATATTTACAAGATAACGAACTCGAGCTGAGTAAATAGACTGAGCCTAAACCCTCATGATATAATAATAAAGAGTTTACAAACAAGTAAACTCGAGCCCGTATAAACAAGCTCGAGTTTTCCCATGGCGGGAAGTTTTTCTAATTAAATTGTATCTCTTTAAACTCCGAGTTTATTCTTTTTAGAGTTCACTTGTTTCTATGGCTATAATTTAATGAACACTCGAGCCCAAGTATATGGACTCAAGCCTAATGCTTTTGTGTAGAGTTTACTCTATGGTTTGACAAACGAAGAAGAGTTTACAAAATAGGTAAACTCGAGCCTGTTATTACAAGCTCGAGTTTTCCCTTGCAGAGCTCCCAAGTTTTTCCTTCTTTTCAAATTCCGAGTTTAAGCTCAAACCTCCAGTTCACTTCAATAAGTCATGGAATAAATTAAGCTGAACTCGAGCCTAATAATAATGAACTCGAGCCCTTCATCTGAAGAAAGAAAAGCAAGTGTACAAACTCCGAGTTTGTACTCGTGCTCCAGTCCACTCTAATCGAGCAACCAAAACTCTTAGGCATGAATAGTATTAAACTCGAGCCTAATCACTAATGGACTCGAGCCTGCTTATCTTGTGAGATATTACTCCAGGTGTTCATTCGACAAAAAGCTTAGAGAGTATTCGAACTCGAGCCTGACTTAGAGAACTCGAGTTTAAGACGGAAGCAAATATGATCGTTACTGATTTCATCCTGATTCTTTTAAACTGCAAAACTTACCATGTTTATACGAATTGATTGCATTCATTTAGTATATTCAAACGTATTTAACTACTCTATATTGAGAATGTTTCAGGTATTAAATTGGATCAAACGAATCATTGAATAAACGCGAAGAATCAGAAGGCATAATGATTTCACGCGTCCAGGAATTGAATCGGCTGAAATTCGGGACCCAACGGCTATAATCCTCATCAAACTGAATTTCAAATGAAGAACATGCTAAGTTGAGAAGTAACGGTCACATAGCAACTCACCACTATATAAGGAGCTGATTACAAACTTGAAAGATACGAAAGATTAAGCGAAACGAAAAGCAAGCTCAAGAGTTCTTATACATTCAGTTTTCTTTCTCGTATTGTATTTTGATATACAAAGAGCCTCAGTGTTTATCATTATCTTCTCTGTGAGAGAGATTTTATACAAATTATTTATTCATTGAAAAGATCTCAAGTCAAGGGGACTTGGAGATTGGGATTTGATTACAACTTGTAAGGGGGAGTGTATCCTAGAGAGAGGATAATCCTTGAGTACGAGTGTGTATCCGAGTTAAGTGATAGTAGAAAACCCGGAGACTCGGGGACCTGGACGTAGGTCAAGAATTTAGACCGAACCGGGATAAACTTTCGTGTCAAGCTCTTCTTCCCTATCTCTTTACGTTTAGCTTCAGCTTGGGTGCAAAGTTATTATAAAAGTTTTAAAATCCCCAATTCACCCCCCTCTTGGTGATTTCCTTTCGTTTTCAGTCTTTTGCGAGGGATTATCAATTCCCTCGCAAAATTATCATTTTTGCGAGGGAATAATGGTTCCCACGCAAACGTCACTAATTTTTGCGAGGGAAATAAAAGTTCCCTCGCAAAAATCATATATTTTGCGAGGGAATCCTTGTTTCCTCGCAAAAAGACCCACCTTAATTTGCGAGGGAGAAATTTTTCCCTCGCAAAATGACCCAAATTTGCGAGGGAAATTCTGTCCCTCGCAAATTCCGCCGCAAATCTGCCTTTTTCCAGTAGTGCTCTGAGCAAAAAAATTATGTTATACATTAGATGATATTTGATTATGTAAAGAATGTTGATGATGATAGAAGGAATATTGAGGAAATATACTTAAAGTTCTGGATAAGGAAAAAAAATAGTATCAATATTATAAGAAGGAAAAAATAAAACATTGAAATCAAAGATTTTGTAAGGGGTGGGAAGAAATGAGAGAAAACGAGAGAGAAGGGGGTGGGAAGAAATGAATAAGTGTGTGAAATGAGATGTGATGAAGATATTTATAGGGATATACGTAACATTTGTGGTGGTTGATGTGACGGATTTTGTAGCAGTTGTAATTCATTAGTATTTAAAAAAATAAATAATTTTCAAATTTGTAGCGGTTACACTAAAAACCACTATAAATTAATGAACATTGGCGGGATTCAAAATATTCAAATTTTAATATTACACACTTTGTAGTGGTTTATGTAACAATTTTTGTAGCGGTTGTCGTTTGTAGCGGGTTTTTTTTTTTTTTCATTTTGTAGCAGTTACAAAACCGCTACAAAAATTCATTGGTATTTTTTAAAAAAATAAATAAATTTCAAAATATCATATTTTGTAATTGTTATACTAACAACCGCTACAAATATGAACATCTTTTTTTAAAAAATAAACTTGGCGGGATTCAATATATTCAAATTTCAATAATACACACTTTGTAGCGGTTGATGTAACATTTTTTGTAGCGGTTCACATTTGTAGCGGTTTTTTTTTGCGTTTTGTAGCGGTTTCAAAACCTCTACAAAAATTCATTGTTATTTTAAAAAAAAAAAATCAAAATATCACATTTTGTAGCGGTTATACTAACAACCGCTACAAATATGAACATATTTTCTTAAAGAAATAAACTTAACGGAATTCGAAATATTCAAATTTCAATATTACACACTTTGTAGCGGTTGATGTAACAGTTTTTGTAGCGGTTCACATTTGTAGAAGTTTTTTTTTTTTTTTCGTTTTGTAGCAGTTTTAAAACCACCACTAATGGCGCGCCATAAGGCGCCAAACTGGCGTCATATTTGTGACGGTTTGTATAAATAAACCGCTACAAAATAACCGCTCCAAATTTGACGCCAACTTAGCTCCATATTTTGTAGCGGTTAGTTTATGACAACCGCTACAAATGTCGTTCACGAACCAGCGCGCCACTTGGCACGAGTCATACCGCTACAAATTTGTAGCCATTACAAATTCACATATTTGTAGCGGTTTATTTTGACCGCTACAAATTAACCGCCACAAAGTGGCACTTTTTTTTGTAGTTAATTAAATATTCACATACATTGATATATTAAGTTTAATTTGTTTTTTAAATGGTGATAATGGTTGACAAAAAAAAAAACATTTTAGTCTTATAACAATATTAAAGTTATACTGTACTTTATAAAATTAAATAATGAAACCAATACTTTATATAAAGTTATAAGGCTAAATGTGTAATTTTATTTTTACATTAATTAAAATCTTAAACTATGAATAACATATATGAAACGCGCATTTTATCATTCGTCCAGGTACACGACAAACTTGTTTGGCGTATAAATAGCTTGCTGGTTTGCATTCACAAGGCGCACAGTATTGTTATTAACTCAACAAGATGGCTAGTCGCAGTACTGCTTCCCTCTACACTTTAGTTTTGTTGGGTTCAACTGTATTGTTATTACTTTCCCTTTTCCAAGTCTCTGAGGCACAAGCCAAACCTCCTATTGTGAAGGGTTTGTCTTGGACTTTCTACCAATCAAGCTGTCCACTGCTTGAGAGTTTGGTCAGAAACCACCTTAAGAAGGTCTTTCAGAAGGACATCGGCCAGGCGGCCGGCATCGTCCGCATCTTCTTCCACGACTGCTTCGTTCAGGTTAGTGTGACTCATCAGAGACTCCGTGCAATATAACAAATCTTCTTGTTGTAATATCACAAAACTTAGGTCTAGAATAAATGGATGGGAGGTGTTTGGGTGATGCGTGTTATGATACAAGTCTAAAGAAAGAGCATGATCAATCTCAAAAGACTAGTCGGTTAGATGAAACAACTTTTTTGAATTTATGAACATAATTTCACTTATGAGGCTCTATAATATGTGATTATGTCAGGGATGTGATGGATCTGTATTGCTGGACGCCGTTTCGCCGAATGATGAGAGCGAGAAGGACACACCTCCAAACGTGACCTTAAGGCCAGAAGCGTTGCAAACAATTGAAGATCTTCGAGCTCTTGTTCATAAGCAGTGTGGAAGAGTAGTCTCTTGCGCTGACCTCACCGTCCTAGCAGCCCGTGAAGCTGTCTTCTTGGTAATCATCTTCTTAATCTTGCCATACATCAATTCTTAGTTCTCTTTTGGGTAATTATGGGCAAAAATTAAAGTATGAATAGTTGATCCTTTAACTTTACATAATGATTCATTTTAATCTCTTAATTTTCAAAAGTGCATGTTGATCTTTTTAGCCTTCTAAACCTAACCCTGTAATTTCGACTTTAAATATACTAGTGTTGGAAACTTTATAAATGCTAATATATTTAATTTAATTTCTTAAAATAACAATAATTGGTACAAAAAAATGATTATTTG
Source organism: Acacia pycnantha (assembly GCA_025563575.1). Taxonomy (NCBI): domain Eukaryota; kingdom Viridiplantae; phylum Streptophyta; class Magnoliopsida; order Fabales; family Fabaceae; genus Acacia; species Acacia pycnantha. The sequence continues at coordinate 644,669 of JAMWYP010000114.1, forward strand.
AAACTAAGCTATTAAGATTAGAGGATTATTTAAAAGATATTTTAAGAAATTAAGAGATTAAACAAAAACCTAGTATAAAGTTAAACAGCCAAATGTATTATAATTTTATATATACAGTTTAATTTAATCAAACTAGGGTTTCTTTCCCTTATTAATTAAAACATAACACTCTACATATCCACCATGTTGTTCAAAAATAATGTCTCGGATCCACTTACTTAGCAAAAAGAATAATGATAAATTGAATATGCCATGGTAATTTTTTTTTCCACAAGTGCTTATCATTATTACATTATTTAAATATGAAAAGTAAAGTAAAGGCTATAGAGTCAAACAACGCGTGATTAAGGTATCTAGCTAATGCTGATATTCTAGGGAAATATATGTCCTTTAAAGTGTCGGTCACTATAGTGGAGAAACCACTGAGGTCCTCAACAAATATTTAAAAGTACCATTGTATTTATTTTTTTGGGTTTTAATTATTATATTATTAATTTATTATCATGTTACATGCATGATTTAGTGCTTTTCCTCCTGTGACCAACATTGATAATAAAATATTTTACTTTTACTACAATCAAAACTATAAAAAAATGATACACACACACATAACTTTTTTATCTTCAAAATTTAATAATACAGCTACCCACTATCAACTATATATCTTTTAAGTGGTATTTTTATGTTGATATGCATAACTCTCTCAAGCTTCAATTGATATATATAGATAACTCCTCAACAGTACGTATAAGTCATGTACAAAATTAACCATATGAGAATAAACAGTTATGTACATAAATGTAGGAAAAAAAAATTTATGGACATAAACATTAGAAGAGTTTAGAAAATTGATTGTGAGGTTTTAGAAGTTTGAAAACTTTTCTACACATGGTTCAAAAGTTTACAGGGATTGTGTATAATTTTTTCCCTAATAAGAAATGTTAATTTGTTTCCTTTGATTTCATGACACAGTCTGGAGGGCCCAACTTCCCAGTTCCACTAGGAAGACGGGACAGCCTTAACTTCAGCGTCGCCGGCACCGACAACCTACCAGGTCCATTCAGCAAAACCGGTGGCCTCCTCAGCGCTTTCGGTGCCCAAAAGTTCGACACCACGGACGTCGTCGCCCTCTCCGGGGCCCACACATTTGGCCGTTCCCACTGTGGTGCCTTCTTCAGCCGCATCTCCCCCACCGTCGACTCCACCATGGACACTTCCTTCGCCGACTCCCTGAAGGACACATGCCCCGCCGACTCCTCCCCCAACACCGCCAACCTCGACGTCCGAACCCCCAACATCTTCGACAATCAGTACTACGTCGACCTCATGAACCGGCAAGGCCTCTTCGTCTCCGACCAGGATTTGTTCACCGATGCCAGGACCAAGAACATTGTCGTCAGCTTCGCTAAGAACCAAAACTTGTTCTTTGACAAGTTTTCTAAGGCCATGATTAAGATGAGTCAGTTGAGTGTGTTGACGGCGAAGCAAGGGGAGATTCGCGCCAAGTGCTCTGCCACCAACGGCAGAAAGACGCCGTCGTCCGTGTTGTCGTCCGTGGTGGAAGACATGGAGGAGCTGACTCAGTTTTAATGAAGTTTAATGTTTCCTTTTGATTTTCACTATGTTTAATGTCTTCTTGTTAGTGGTGACGAGACCTTGAAGAGTGCTAGTGGGGGCTTTTAACTTTGTTGCTTTTTTAGAGTTTGAACGGTGTCGTAATGACTTAGCAGTATTAATTTACTGTTTGCTTTGCTAAATTACTTTGGATAATGTTGCAGTGTGCAAAATTCTCACTCATCTTTAATAAAGTGTTTGCTTTAATGGATATCACATGTCTTTTCTATTGCCCATTCCATTCTCCCTGACACATGCTATTTTATATCTTCAATGAATAATGTCGTTTTACTCAATGCATGGGGTTGAACCAAAATTTGGTATTCAAGATTTCAATAGGAGGGTCACCGACAACGGATGATTTTTATAAAATAGGGAGTATGATGAATATAGATGATGAATTGGAATAATAAAGTACAGAGCAATATAAATTAGATGAGCACGGTATGAGAGTGAGAGTTGAGTTGCTTGATTGTGTCCCCTTGGTCTGGCTTTGTCCCTTCCTTTTATAAGGCTACGGATCTAGAGAGCAAGTTTCAATGTAATTAAATTAAGGTTTTGAAAATCGGACCGGTCACTGAACCGGTGAGGGTAGTGGATTAAGAGTCAATGGGTCAGACCGGTATTAATTAAAAAATATAATTTAATTTAAATAAGTAAAAATATTTATATTTTAATAATAATAAAAATTATAAACAAAATATAGGAGGATATAATATTATAATATGATGATTGGACAATATAAGAAGAGAATGTACAATCCCTATGCAAATCTGTTCTTTGCCATCACTTCCCAACTACACATTGCTACTCCCAATGATATTATGTGCACACTGCTCAATCTGCACCATCCCATTACTATCCTTCGCATTTAATGAATTGGGATTGGCAAATTTCTCTTTCTCTTTCCATTACATTTACTGATTTCATGACCAAAAAAAAAAAATATTTACTGATTTACTACCTTCCCCCTCCTTTTTTATCACTCAGAACTCCCTTCCCTCTCTGAACATAGCCTTGAGCATTTCGACCTCATCTCCAACACCTCATTTCTTCTTCTTCACTCTCTCTCCCTCCCCCTGCCGTCTTTCCCTCCTCCATTATAATCCAAACAAATCGTATGAAATGCTTAATCGCTTCTTCGATCGCTTAAAGGTGAAAATGGTAACCCAAACAAATCTTTGATCTGCTCATGTTCTTCACATTTTTCAGCGAATTTGAGCCACCATTGTCGACGAAACTCAATGCCATTGATAGATTTACACCTCTGTCGACATCACCGTATATTCTCTCTCTCCATCTCTCTCTCTAAACGTCGACATCTGTTTGCATCTCTTCAGTCGACGTTGAAAAAAAAAGTGTGACTCGGTCAACTCGGCCGGGTTAGGCCGAGTCGATCGAGTCGACCCAGGTCAAATTTGGCTGGGCTTTCTTTAGAGACAAATTTGGACTCGGCCTTAGTCGGAGGTCTTCGGACTTATATCATTAGGCCTTCTTCCATGAGCTGCCTTACTTCCAGGCCCAAACGAATTATTTTTGTCCCCACATGTAACAACCCGACTTTTCAAAAGCAGTATAAATTTTTTTTTCAAACAAACATCATTTGAAAACATCAGAGTAGAGCATTTGAGCGGAAAAGTAACTGATATATATTTATAAAGTGCCGTAAGTGCATTTGGATACAAATGCAGATACAGTGACCGTGTGGTTCAAAAGAAATGTACAACAAAAGGGAAGGCTTCCGCTGGAACATCGAAAGGAAGTCTTCGAACGGAGCTTCTACGCAGGCTGCTTGTCTCTCTCCTATTTCACACCTAGCAATCGTGTCACACCTAGCATTTCACACCTAGCAATCGTATCCCAATACCCCGCAAGCATAACAGCAGTACATGAAGATATCACAGAGCTAACAATTACCACAATAGGCATACGTTACACATAGTACATATACGCATACAATAAACATCAGATTAGTGTTACAGTACGCGAACGTACATACTTTCGTAAACCGAACAGAATGGCCAGGTAAGTGTCTATCATGGGGGCCTCACCGAGTTCACGGTGACTTAATGGCTTACCCACATAGACTAGCCTTTCCTTCGCCATGATATCCTATAAGGGTAATATCACTTTCATTAGTGATTTGACATTATAACTGGCATTTTAGGTAAAAATTACCATTTTGCCCTTCTACCCCTAATCGGCGGAATTTCACCAGCACTTCGTTACTCTAGCAAATTTTCTTCCCAAAATTTCGCCAAAACTTCGACGCAATTATGATTTTCGAAAATAATGACTAAAATAGCCCTCCCATATGATATCCAATCATACTTGAAAAATTTAAAGGCTACTCTAGCATTACTACTCTAACTATTGAAAGAACTACGAAAGCTTAAAGCTCTGTGACCGGAAAACTTACCCAGGCGCCATTTGCTTTTTCCCCAGAGCTCTCTCTCTAAAACCTCTCTCTAGAACCAAAATTCTCTTCTTGAAATGGTGTGAGAATTGAAGAGAAGAGGGGCTATTTATAGGAAAATTTGCGAGGGCATTTTGGTCTTTTCTCAACCTTCAACAGAATATTCCACAGAATATACCACAGAATATTCTTTTGTTCCAAGAATATTCTTTTGTCCACAGAATATTCTTTTAGAATATTCTTTAAACCATTTCCCCGATTGGTACCCGATTCGCGTAATTTCGGAGAAATCTCAAAAATCTGGAACCACAGCTTTGAAAACCTTCTCTTCCATACCAGAAATGTCTATTCCAACTATTTTTCTGACTCTGCCTAGGCCATTTCCGGATTGACGGAAGTTTTCTCGAAAACGTGTCCGAACGTGTCCGGTTTCAAACGAAATCCGGAAGTTCCAACTTATGACATAGATGCACCGATTTCAAATATGTCCATAAAAATTCCCAATTCTTTCTCAGTTGTCACAACTCTAATTTTGAAGTCTTTACTTCCAACCGGCTATCTGCCCCTTTTCTTAATTTCCTATTTCGTCTTATTAGGAAAAAGTCCTATTGACTTTAATTAACTTAGGGAGAGTTTAACGAATATAAAAACCCACTGATTAATATTTTACCTTGACTTTGGGAATCCCATTCCTAGATCTCCAGATAGGATCCGTTTCCTATTTCCCATTTTACTATTCACATAATTTTACTTTAATTAATTATATTAATAAAATAATAAACTTAACTTATCAACTAAGTTTTCTATTTTTATTTCTTATTTATTTATTTATTTTTTTCGTTTTTTTGCTTTTATTTTCTGCACTTTCTTTTTTAATTAATTATTTAATTAATTAAATAATTATTTTTACATAATCTCTCACAACATTTTCCTATTGGTCAATTCTTGCATTTAGGCTTAAAAATACCTAAACTCATCCTTTTTCCTTCAAATTTTCCAATTAATTAACCAATATATTTATGCTAATTTTTAGCCATTTATCACTAATTTTGGAGCTTTACATAATTATCTCGAATTTTCTATACTTGTGCTTAAGTAATTTGCTAATAATACTTAATCACTCGTTATCACCGCTTAGTAATTTTCTTAATTAGAATACCACATTACCCCTTAACCTTTGCTTTAACATGAGATTTTTCATGCATTCTGCATTATTCTGCATTTTTCCATAATTGCAAGGGTATTATGGTCATTTCGACACTTTGACCCTTAAATTCCCTGATTTCCTACAGAATTTAACTTAGAAAAATAGACTATAATTACACAAGTCTTGAGTCCTTTATTTCACTTATCAGAAATATCCATTATTTATAATTTTCCAGATAATAAATATCCGGGTATTACACCACACATGCCAGTTTGATTTCTCCTAAATCACCTATATGATAATTGTCTCTGTTGAGATATTACACCATCAACTTTTTCATACAGATTAATTAACAAGTTCGCATGGATTAAATGGTTAAGCTGCGTCTAGCTATTTTTTCATATGGGTTCAATATCTTAAAGTAAATTTGTTGTATGCCCTTTTACCGGAGGCATTTTCTAAATGCGGCTAGCACCGTAAAGTATTTTGTAGTATAATTTTTATCTTAAAACATTAATTTTGTAAGGAAATTTTTTCCCCATAAAGTATATTTTAAGGAGTAATTTAAATCTCATCTTGAACTCCTATAAAGTCCTTTTAAGTGAAATGTTCATCTAATATCCTAAAGTATTTTTTCAATAGACACCTTTGGGTAATGGACAAACCTAAAAATTACTTTAAGGTGTTGGATGAACCACAAAGTACTAGAGGATACGGGATGTACTTGTAAAATTTACTTTAGTACCCGACACTGCTTCAAACATGATAGCTTATAATAGGAATAATTTGTTTCGGGCCATGTCAAACTAACAAAGGAATCTATTGGTAAAAATCTTAAATCCCCAAACAACATCATGTTGGGAGAAATACCCACATTTAATATCCGAAAGTGTCTCAAACAGGATAACCTCGCCTAATAAAAAACATAGGCACAAGTTTGTGTGCTGCGTTTTTCTTGTTCTAAAAGAAATTATTTTTCAAGAAAATAAAGGACAATAAACATGTTGAAACTAGAAGCCAAAATCCAACTACGCACAAACTATTGTTTTCTTGCTTTTCAAGAAAACATGTCTAACTCATATTTAATTTGCTGTGTATGTACCCAAAACGATGATATATTTAGATTTTTTATATATATTAATATTTATAATTTATTTTATAGATATTAAAATATATTAAACAATTAATTTCTTATTAGTGGTTTTGGTATGGAAGAGATGAATAAGATTGAATTATAATTTATTTCATTTAATTACAGGTTTTCTATGAAAAGATGGGATGATTAATTGTAGCTTTTGAACAAATTTATCAGTTTGTGTGTGAATATTTAAACATAATTCATAAATAGAGGCAGAAGGAGTATTACCATAATACGAAGTTTGATCCTAATAATCTAAAATTAAATAATATATCATCATTAATGAATTAATTAGTGCCATCGTATACTTTTAATTAGAATTATACTTGATACTCAACATGCTGTGGTTTACAGGCGTGACCAAGAGTAAAATGGAGCAAGCTGAAGAATTGGATACGAGTAATTGCAAAGTTTAGGAAAATTCAAAGAAAATCAACCGACTAGAACACACAAAAAAAAAAAAAACACACACACACACACGCACACTAACAATTAAGGCTTGTTTGGATTAGTTGGAAAAATTACTTTTATCCTAATTGTCTTCTGAAAAGTTGTTTGGAAAACAATTTTCAATAAGTTGTTTTAAAAAACAAAAAACAATTTAAAAACAATCTTTGTTTTAAGTGTTTCATGTTTTCGTTTTTCTATTTCTTATTTTTTTTAAGGCCGCAACCTATCCACTATTGACGCCACACCACTGACACCGACCAGTGCCACATCACATATAGCAATGACTCCTACCGCCACGCCAGTTAAAAAAGACAATTTTTTTTTTTTTTTATATTTTCAAAACTTACTTTAAAAAATATTGGAAAAAAAAAAACAAAAAAACAAATACAAACTATGGGTGGGGTTGTTTCTCTAAGGAGTAGAAGAAATAGAGATGAAGAAAGTAGTGCACAATATCTTCAAAGAGTGGGTAAAATTTTCCTTTAGTCTTAATTTTTGCCCCCACATATACCAATCTTACTCGGTTCAAGAAGACCCTTGAGTATGGATTGCACTTACACCAATCAAGCGAAGACAACAATAGTTTTTACAAAGGAATAATTTGATTTTTCTTCGTGTGCACGCAAAGACAAAGACGATGAGTTTGATCTCTTGTTGTATGGTGTGATTTGAATGTATGTCACAAATGAAGTGGTAGTGCAAGGTATTTATAGACTATAAAGTGATGCCAAGTGGTGCCTCTAGAAGAAACAACTCTTAAATTAAAAGTCATAACAAATTGTTATATCCATAAATCCATATATTGATTCATAAACAGACATATGAAGAGTTATATATATGTAAAGTTTTCTTATAAACAATACAACCTTTCACCAAGTGGTGGTTACCACGCCTTTAGTTATAATCTTTCACATGTGTCTTCAAGAACTAAAGAGACATGACTTTGTTGACTTTTAGTGTTGTAACTTCCTACACAACTCTTCACATAAATTCCCTACTTCATAAGAACATGACTTTACAAAAAAACAAACACATATCTTCATTTTTAAATATTCCAATCAATAACCCCCTATCATTTTAAAATGATCACAAATCTTATCTTCTTAGAAATCCTATGTTGTCAGTAAAGTTTTGTTCGGATTTGAACCTTTACTTAAGTAAGACATGGTTTTACCCATCCAAAATAATATGGTAGACTAAGCTTTGAATCAATTATTACTAATGAACAGGGGTAGATGTATTACACATGGGATCTCAGGTAAGTTTTTGCCAGTCTAAATGACACGTTTATTCATGACTTTTTGTCTCTGTATCCTTTTCATAAGAGCTTTTCAGAGTCAAGTTCTTGGACTCTTAGAAGCAGCCCCACTTCACTCTCATATAGGTAGACTCTGTCAAGAGTGCCAAGATAAATGCTCCAGAAAATATATGCTTATAGATCCATTAAGAGCCAATTCGAGCTCAACCTACCACCCTTTTAGTCTTATGGTTATCAAGTACTTTCCAACTTGGGATGCAGTAAAAAGTGAAGTACTTGTAATTACTTTTGTAATACCCCGAAATTTGAATTAGGGAATTTAAGGGACAAAGTGCCAAAATGACCAAAATACCCCTGGGAGGAGTAAATAACTTAGGAAAATGGTGAAAAATCCTAAAGGGCAATGAAATAATTATTTAAATTGAGAGAGCGTATATCTCTAATTTTGGTAATTTAATAAATTACAAACTTGGAGAAATGGAAGAAGAATGCTCAAAAAGTATGGTAATGACCATAATGCCCTCACAAATTCTAAAATAAAGCGAACACATGGAAACGAAATGTCGGTGCAAGAATTATGAGGTAATGAGGTATTCTAATTAAGAAAATTATCAACTAATGATAATAAAGTAATTAAGTAATTTACGGCTAATTACTTAAGCTTAAGCAAGGGAAATTATGAAATAATTATGTAAAACCCTAAAATTAGTGGTTTTTGTTTTAAAATTAGTAAAAACATGTTTACTAATTAATTGGAAATTTTGGAGAAAAATAGTTGAGTTTAGGTATTTTTGAGCCTAAAAACAAGTATGGACCAATAGGGAAATTTTGTAAAAATTATATAAAAATAATTATTAAATAATTATTTTATATAATATTAAATAATTATTAATTAAATAGAAACGAAAATTAAACAAAAAGGACCAGATTTTTGACCGAAATGTTGGAGCAAAATTGGATAAGAATTTGCAAAATAATATCTAGATATTATTGTTGCAAGTTGTAATATTTTAATATTATAATTAATTAAAGTAAAAATAGTGAATAGTAATTCAATAATTAGGAAACGGATCCTATCTAGAGATCTAGGAATGGGATTTTCAAAGTCAGGGAAAAATAATGATCAGTGGAATTTTGTCTTCCGTTAGACTCTTACGGAGTAAATTGAAGTCGTTGTGCATTTCCTAATAAAACAAAATAGGGAAAAATGCATATAGGTATATTTTTGGATATAGAGAAAATAAATTCTAACTCAACATCTAGGCATGAGTTTGAATTTATTTTAACATATTTGGAATCGATGAATTTTTCGAAGAAGTTGATAATTTGAAATGCGTTCTGAAACCGGACGCGTTCGGACACGTTTTTCGAGGAAACTTCAACTGGACTGTTGGAGCCCTATATGGAATCAAAATTTAGGTTAACTTGGACATTTCTAATAAGTGAGAACTTGTTTCCAATGTTGTAAATCCAGAATTTTGAGATTTCTCCGAAATCACGCGAATTGGGTACCGATCAGGGAAAATCTATTAGACCGGGTTTAAAGCAACCCAATTCACCATTTTTGGACCAATCCAAAGCAGCCACATCACCTCAATTTCGTCCAACAATGCTCCCATGGACAAGGATTAAACACCATTTTGAGTTTGAATTTCCATGGTTGAAACAAGTTGGAAAATGCCTTTCATGTCCTTAGAAATTTCTATAAATAGGCATGCCATCCTCTTGGATTTCTTCACACCAATTCCTCCTTCATCTAGCCGAAATCTAGAGGGAGAAAGTAGAGAGAGAAGCTCTGGGAAAATTTCTGCAGAAGTCTTCAACGGGACGTCAGAAATCCTAGTTTGCTTCTTGAATTCTGTTGTCCGACGTGCATTGTTGGACGTTTATTTTTCCGTAAAACGTGCCGTTTCCGCCAGAATTGCCGACGCTCGTCAACGGAGGTACGTTCGCGTGCTGTAACACTAACTCTGATGGATATAATATGCTTTGTATGGTATGATTATATGTGATAGATGATGACTTTATGTCTGTTGTGTGTTTAATTACTGTTGGAGTACGTACGTTCGCGTACTGTAACACTAACGCTGATGTTTATTGTATGCATATAGGTGATAGATGATGACTTTATGTCTGTTGTGTGTTTATGTACTATTGGTGTACGTCCGCGTACTGTAACATTAACTCTTATGTTTATGATATGCATATATGTGCTATGTGTATTGTTATGGTATGTTTATTGAATACAAATATGTTAGAACAGTTTGGTGCCGAAGGAAAGGCTAGTCTATGTGGGTAAGCCATTAAGTCACCGTGAACTCGGTGAGGCTCCCATGATAGACACTTACCTGGCCATTCTGTTCGGTTTACGGAAGTATGTACGTTCGCGTACTATAACACTAATCTGATGGATATAGTATGCTGTATATGGTATGTATGTGATGTGTGTATGGTGTGTATATGTGGGGTGTTGTTGGGATGCATATTATGTTAGAAGATAACTGTATGCATCTTGGGAGCGATATATCTGTAAGTAGGGAGCAATACATTTATAATCTTTGGGAGTGATACATTTGTAATCTTTGGGAGCGATATATCGTATCTTTGGGAGCGATACATGTGCATTGGTTGGGTGTGGTTTATATGTTGTTGTTTGGTAACCCATATGTGTGTATGTATACGAGGTTAACCGATTACACGAGATCGGTGCGGATCTCAGCCCTTAATATAGCATCAGGTTCGGGAGGACCAAGGACCGAGGATGGAGGCAAGCAGCTTGCGTAGAAGACCTGACTGAAGACTTCATTTCGTTGTTCCGGCAGGAGTCTTCCTTTTGATGTTGTCTTCTACTTCTGAAAACTCTCGTTTATTGAACCGCCTTTGTAATCAGCCAGATACACTACTGTTGGCTTTTTGAATCTATATATCAGTTACTCTTCCGCTCAAATGCTCTACTCTGATGTTTTCAAATGATGTTTGTTTGAAAAAAAAATTTATACTGCTTGTGAAAAGTCGGGTTGTTACAACTTTGATAGTGTACTTTCACCATTGAACTTAAGACTTGATATGATGGTCAAGTATGAGTTGGGTATCCATTGTCAAACCTTTCGCTAAAGGATCTACAATATTTAATTCATATCTTATATAATTAACGAAAAATGACTCTATTCAAAATCAAATATTTCACATAGCTATCTCTAAGCCAATATGTTGTGAGTTTCCTTTATAAACTTGACTCTAAGCCCTTGCAAGAGTAGACTAACTATCACAATGGATAGATATTAGTGTTGTCGCCTCGAACCATGTAGGAATTTCAAGTAAAAAATTTCTTAACCGTTCTGCTTCCTTGCTACTTGCAACCCACGCTATAAACTTAGAGTTCGTAGCAGAATTTTTTATAAATCTATTTCTTTTACCTCGTCCCCCAATTGAAATAGCACCCCCCCCCCCCCAACACCAAGGGTGTATACCCATCCACTTGTGGATGTATGATCCTTTGAGAAAGTTATTCAACTACCATCTATATATCCTTGCAAAATTGAAGGATAACACTATAGGTTAAACTATAATTAATTGTCATACATCAAGCACTCACTTTTAAATAAACTTGTTATCAACTGGACAACCCTTATTTGGAACTAAATTCATGTATACTAGAATAAAATGGTACAGAAACAAGATAAGAAACAAGATAACAATCGAAACAATTAAATTTCGTTAACATTTTCCCAATGAAATGAGACTAAGAAATATCAAGACAACTGTTACCTCTTATAATTTTGATCCCTAGCATGACATATACTTCTACCATATCTTTCATGTCAAAGTTTTCAGACAATAATTTCTTTGTTTTATTTACTTCATCTAGACCAGTACCAAAAATTAACATGTCATCTACATATAAACAAATCATGACACATTTTCCATTACTAACCTTACTATAAATACATTTGTCAGATTCATTGATTCTATACTCATTTACTAGAACCACTTCATCAAACTTTTATGCCATTGCTTATGGGCTTGCTTAAAGTCCATAAAGAAAATTTATTAATTTACACACTTTGTGTTGTTGACCAAGAACCATAAACCCTTTTGGTTGTCATATACACCTCCTCTTCAAACTCTCTATTAAGGAAAATGGTTTTAACATCTATTTGATGGATTGGATAACAAGATTGTACATAGAAGCCAGTGTTATAAGCACTTGGATAATGGAAATCCTGACAACTAATGCATATGTATTAAAATAGTCAAATCCTTTCTTTTGTGTAGAGCCTTAGCAACCAACCTAGCTTTAAATTTAGGGAGAATTACATTCAGGTCCCAAGGAAGGAAAAAAATTACAAAAAAGTCCATTGAAATCACAAAATTACCCAGAAGTCCCAAGGAAATTTTTGTTGTAAATACATACATTTCCTGTTGTAAATACATACATTTTCTGTTGTAAATGGTTTGAGACTTTTTTGATATTATTTGTACAGAATTTTTTAAATGTTGTTGTAAATACATACTTTTTCTGTTGTAAATACATACATTTTCTGTTGTAAATAGGTGTTTAAATGTTGTTGTAAATATATACTTTTCGTGTTGTAAATGGTTTGGGACTTTTTTGATATTATTTGTACGGAATGAAAATTACTTTTCGTGTTGTTGTAAATTTATACTTTTCTTGTTGTAAATATATACTTTTCCTGTTGTAAATACATACAAATATTTACAACACGAAATGTATGTATTTACAACAAAAATTCTCTTGAGACTTTTTTGTAATTTTATGATTTCAATGGACTTTTTTGTAATTTTTTTCTTTCCTTGGGACCTGAGTGTAATTCTCCCTTAAATTTATCTATAGAATCATTTACTTTTAATTTCTTTTTGAAAATCCATTCACAAGCAATAGGTTTAGAACTAGGAGGGAGATCTGTTAGTTTCCAAATTTTTTCCCATTGTGGAATCCATTATATATTATATAGCCTCTTTTCAACAGCATGCGTCTTGAGACTTCATAGCCTCTTCAAATATTTCAGGGACATTTTCTAAATTTTTTTTTTTAAAAATAGGTGAATAATTTTCAACCTCTTTTCTACTCCCATCAACAAGAAACATGAAGAAGTAAGAACCATAGTTTTTTTTTTTTCCTTCCTAGCCCTTTTACTTCTTCCAAGTTCTATTTCTTATAAGGTATTACGGTCACTAAAAAGCATCCTCATCTAAATTTGACTCCCTATTTGAATGAAAACTGTCATTGGGTGTTAGGATTGAGTCAAACATTTCTTCTTGACAAATTGCACCTATTGACTCAATGATTTTATTAATAGAGTATGAATCATTTGGTTCAATGACCAAAAGCATATATGCCTTATTATTTTCAGCATATCCCAATAAGATGCTCCTCTTTAACCCAATTTCATTCTTTTGGGTTTTGAAACTTTAGCTATTGCCTTGCATCCCTAAACTCTAAAGTAACTGAGATTGGGTTTTCTTTTCTTCCATAGTTCATATGGGGTTACCTTGTTCCTTTTATTAGGAACTCTATTTAATTTATGACATGCAATTAGCAATGCTTCTCCCTAATATTCACTAGTCAAATTAGAGTAAGATAACATGGCAATTACCATTTATACTAGAACTCTATTTTTTCTTTCTGCTATACCATTTTGTTATGGGGAATAAGGGTAATTACTTGAAGCATTATATCAACATATTCAAAATATTTTGATCATAATATTCCCCCTTCATCTCTCCTTATGCACTTAATAAAGGTTTCACATTGAAGTCCACTTCATTTTTAACTATCTTAAATTTTGACAGTACAAACTAAGAAGACAAATTTCAACCCTCGAAATTAACTTATAAGAAAGGATGCAGATATGGGTTTGTTTTCTAGGGTTGCTTAGAGATTACTATGATTAAAAAAAAAAATTATCACCAGGGAAACAAGATAGGAACAGCCATCAAGCTTGATGAAATAACTCTTACTGGGGCAACAACCATGTATGCTACATATGGATGTGGATCTCAATGCCCCACTTCTTCCTTCATATACGGTGGATGGAAACAACTTGAAAATCGAGTACAAAGGACTCTATTTGATATATTTCTACTTTGCAAAATTCGAGCATGTTGAAGAACATTGCCCACTAAAATGCTCAAACAAATCTGTGTAAGGGGAAAAAGTGTCACCTAACAACTCTCAGGCAACGAAGCCAGAATTACCACCAGCTTCTCCGATGAAGTCCTCTGATGGTACGTATGGTGTGCAGGACCTCAAGAAGAACATGCGTTCAATCATGAAAGGGGACAAAGGAGAAAGGGGCAAAAGAAAGATAGTAGAGAAAGCACTAAAATCGAAATGGCCTCGATATATGTTATACTTGACATAACAGATGGATAGGTGATAGACAGTGCATAAGGAAAAAGAAGGAGAATTAAATATGAGAGAGAAGAAGAAACATAAATCCAGGGCAAGAAATCATGGGGTCAGAGTGCGCAAAAAATCAAGGGGCTGGGCGAAAGGAAAAATAAGAAAGAAAACCACAGCTAGCAAAGTAACGAACCTGGGTCCATCGTGCTATTGGGCTAAATGGATAAGGTGGAAACCAAGGCCTTGAACATTTAGGAGATAATTAAGGCCCAAGATTGGGAGTGGATCATTTGGTAAATAGCATAGTGGACATGATGAAAGAGGAAAAAGTTGTGCTAAGAGCAACGAAGTGACTATGGAAGTGGACCCAACGGTTGGGAGTTTCAATGAGTCAAGGAAGTTGGGCTTATACAAGAAGAATACAAAGGCTTGAAAGAACATAGCGAAGAACCCTTCTTAGATAGCCTGCCAGACCCATTACTTAAAGTAGTTGAGACGAAAGAAAGGGAACCCCCGACCTGAATGAACATATTTCCTGGATGGGCTTATTTGATGTGGAAAGAATTTTTAAAGAGGGCAAAGAGGTAAGTGAAGATGGTCGACTAGAATGAAGATTGAGCATGGCTCTGGATTCCTTACGTGGACGTCGCTTTCAGCGATGGGTTAGTCTTGCCATTATTTTATCATATCATTTGTTTAATGATTATGGTTTGGAATGCTAGAGGAGCCACCAGAAAAGCTTTTGGCATGGCTCTAAAAGAACTAAAGAAAAGATTTTCTCCAAAAGTCGTTATTTTGGTTGAAATTCGCTGCATTGGTGATAAAGCCAACAAAGTCATTAAACCGCTTGGTTTTACTCATTATGTGATGGTTGAGGCTATTGGAATGTCAGGTAGAATATGGGTCATGTGGTCTGATGATGAGATTAAGCTCCAAGTCTTATACTCTCATAAGCAATATTTACACTATTAGGTTGACAGTTTAAGCAAAAACAAGTGATTACTCATTGCGATATATGCAAGTTTGAGAGAATAAGAAAGACAAGAGCTCTGGGAAGATATCTCAAGAATATCAAACTGCATATCAATACCTTAGTTACTCACAGGTGATTTCAATGATATCAAGACACTAGAATAGCAGCAAGGAGGGCTGATAGTTAATGAGAGAAAATGTTAGAGATTTTGGGATAATATTTACCGATGCTAGCTCATAGATTTGGGGACTGAAGGGCCGAAATTCACTTGGCAAGGCCCTTTAATTCAGACAGCAAGAAGGAAGTATAAGCATTTGGATAGAAGTCTATGTAATGTGGCTTAGAGACATGCCTTTGGAGAAGCCTTTGTAAGAGTGGGGTTGTGTTTCCAATCTGATCACCACCCTCTTTTTGTATACCTAAAAGAGATTAAAGGCAACAAAGAGGCGAGACCTTTTCGTTTTGAACCATCCTGGATGACTCATGCAAGGTTTAAGGGCATTATACGGGAAAGTTGGAGTGGAGAGAAAACAATAAGACAAGAATTGCTCACTTGAAGAAACTCTAGCCAGCTGGAATACACTAACCTTTGGCCACGTTGGCAAGAAGAAAAAGGAATTCTTATATAAGAATCAGTGGGATACAAAGAAAACTACAAGAGGGAACCAATCATTACTTAAAAAGGTTAGAAGGTTGGCTTAGCAAGGAACTTGATGATATTCTAGCATAAGAGGAAATACTTTGGTTTCAAAAAGCTCGCACTAAGTGGCTAACTAAAGGAGATAGAAACACTACCTACTATCTTGTAAAGACAAAAATAAGAAGAAGACATAACCAGGTGAACACTTTTCGCAACAATGACAATGTTTGGGTTGAAGGGAAAGTTGAGGTGGGCAAGATGGTGAATGCTTTTTCTCCAATTTATTTAAATAAGACAAGCATGACAAAGAATGGCTTTAAACTCATCACTCATGGCCCGATGTATCAAAGGAGGAATAGAGGGGAATCTGCAGGGATGTCTCAGACGAAGAAATTAAATTAACATGCATTATTTTCTATCGAAGGAATGAAATCCCTTAGTGAGGATGGATACCCAAGGTTGTTCATCCAACGTAACTAGGAAATAGTAGGAGACAGTGTTAAGTGAGCCATGAAAATATTGTGGGGAAAAGTGGAGAATATGAAAGAGGTAAACAATACTCTAATTGCACAAATACCCAAAGTTGATAACCCTGAAAGGGTTAATCAATTGTGCCCAATATCGCTTTGCAATATGATGTATAATCTCAAAGGTGATGGTCCAAAGATTGAAGAGTATTATGCCGAAGATTGTGTCTCCTTTCTAAGTCATTTTGTGCCCGGAAGGAACATTCAGGATAATATTATCATTGCCAATGAATTGCTTCATTCCATGAGAAAGAAGAACGAAAAAAAAAAAAAAGATTATTGGCCATCAAAATTGATCTTGAAAAAGCCTATGATAGGATTAGTTGGGAATATATGGAAAATGAACTTCAAGAACTGAAATGCCTAGTGGAAATGGTTACACTCATAATGGGATGTGTCGTGACACCATCAACTAGAATTCTTTAGCGTTGAGAAAAGCTAGATGAGCTTCAACCAACTCGTGTGCTTCGACAAGGAGACCCACTTTCCCCTTATCTCTTTGTTCTTGGCATGGAAAAACTCACACACCTAATTCTAGTAGAGTGAGAGAGAGAAAATGGAAGGGCATGAAGGAGGAAGTTTGTCTATGATATAAAAGATAGCAATAGATTAATTCATATTCATGTTACGTTTTCTAAAATTAATTAAAATATGCTTAAATTCATGCAATTGCTCCATGATAGATCTTTCATCTAGTTATCTAAACTATAAACAAGAAACTTTTTATTTGTGGCATCCTCTTACATGTATTTTAATTTGCTTCTAGTTTATCCTAGAGACGTTCTTTCATAGAGGTTGAGTCTTGGTACAAATCAAAGAGATCATCACTGAGCCCATTAAGGATATGCCCTATGTAGATAAAGTCATCATTATCCCATTTTTGCCTCTTACTGATTTGAGCCACAATCTCTTTTTCTCTTTCTTAGGGCATGGGTGTAGTAAGGATATATGCCACATTTAACATTTCCAGGAGAAACTTCATCTTCTTTCGCTATCTTAGAAATTTACTGCCATCAAATCTTTCTAACTTAGCAAAATTTGTTGTCAACTCCCTCAAAGATGTCATTTGTATTCATAAAATTAAGCCTAAATATTGTCGAAGGGAGTACAAAAAGAAAAGATGAAAAAGAAAGTAGTGCATAATATCTTCAATTCATGGCAAAAACTATCCTTTTGGCTTAATCCGTCCCCTCTTATACCTAACTTATAGGGTTCAAGTTGGACTAATGGAAGAATTTCCTGCAAGATACAACGAAGACCCTTGAAGTGATGCATTGAAGTGGTGCTTATCTGTGTGTGCACTCAAAAAAAAAGGGTAATGAGTTTGATCTCTTCTTGTTGTGTATTTTTTAATGTGTGAATGGACTTATGGTGGTGGGTATTTATAGGACATGAAGTCATCTATTGAAGTGGTTCCTATTAGTGCAACATGTACATCTTCAATAAGTCATAACAATTTGTTAGATTTATGAATTGCATATGTTGATTCATGAATAGACATATAAAGAGTTATATGTTTATATTATACAGAGTTTTCTTATAAATAATACAACCTTTCACCAAGCGGTGATTACCACATCTTTGGATATAACCTTTCACATGTGTCTTTATGAACTAAAGAGATATAACATTAGTGACCTTTAGTGTTATGACTGCCCACACAACTCTTCATATAAACTCCTTAATTTATAAGAACATGACTTTACAAAAAACACATCTCATTATTTTAAAATATTCCAACAACCCCCTACCATTTTAAAGTAATTAAAAAATCTTATCACTTTAGAAATCTCATGTTGTCTGTATAGAACAACACATGTAGTATCTTCATCACGACCATGAGCGACCAATTTCTACAATCTCGGTCTATAGATCAATTTTGACAATTAGGGGAGACAATGGGAGGTTTGAAGGCCTTTATGGTATTCATAGAGAACTTTAAATTCAATCAAAGACAATGTTCTTTATTGCTAGATGCGTTCTTATTTGTGTATGATCTAATTGCTGACGAGATTACATTGTACCTGATTTTCTTAGAGAAGCACGAAAAGTGGAAATTTCTTGAACAACCATTGAAAGAGATTTACAAGATATTCAAAAAAAGAGAAGCTTACATCAAGAAATTCTTGAAAAGTTAAACAAAGGACTGGTGGGTGAAAGCCATTACACTCTACAAGAACGACGATTGTGTTGAGTTCAACCCCCATAATTTGCTGTCATGCATTCCCATCATTATTGAAGAAATTGACTCTACTGGAGAAATAGCAGGGTAGGATCAGAAAGAGATGAAAAGGAAGAGGTTGATAAACTCTAACAAGTATAAGAAAGAATACAAAGACATGAGCCTTTTCTAGTGGAAATTTGGAAAGCATTACCTCATTACTTTGGACTTTTGCAACCGTTACAACACAGGTTGGAAGGAAGATAGATGACTTCTTCTCAACAAAATACATGAAAAGAAATTGGCAATGTCAACACATTTTGAGAATCAATTAATAGATGTTCTTAAGAGACAATTAGAAAAACCAAGATCTTTGGGTGTGGAGATACTTCCTAGTTCAATTTTGGTGGGGTCCAAGGTCTACTAGGTGAGGAGAAGATTAGGGAATGAGATCATCTACAAGGAGATCATTTGGTTAGGTGAAAACTTTGTTGTAAAGCATTTGTTTGGGGACATAGAAGTAATGGAACTAGATATCACTTCCCTTCTATCTCTATCACACCCATATATAGTTGAATGCCTTTATAGATTTTGTGAGGAGGAGAAGAAAATGCTTTTAGCTAATGGAACTGATGAGCAGGAATTTTTGAACTTCCTATAGCAGTTGATCTTATGCTTCAAATTGCTAGGGCAATGGAATACCTACACTCAGAAAATATATCATGGAGAGCTAAATTCTTCAAACATTCTTGTTTTTCCTAGAGGTACATTCACAAAAGGCTACTTGTATGCCAAGGTTTCAAGGTTTGGGCAAGTTGGTTTTGAGAACTCGAAACAAAAGGGGACCTCAAATCTGAATAAAGCCTACCATTTATCTTGTATCCTCTTGAAGTTCTTGAAGAGCAAGACATATGGAGGAGATATTATAAAGTCCAAGTATACATATAAATATGATGTTTAAAATTTTGGAATGGTTTACTTTAAGCTTCTAACTGGAAAAAATCCTTTTTGAGGATAGTCATCTTTAAGGAGACAAATGAGTAGAAACATTAGGGAATGAGAGAGACCTTTTTTCACATACAGTTGTCCAAAATATGTTACTAACTTGATGAAGAAATGTTGGAATGCTGGTCCAAATCAAAGGCCAAGCTTCTCCTCCATTTGTAGAATAAATTTAATATATAAAAAATTTTATTGCAATTAATCCTGATTACAATAGCCCGCTAAACCTACCAATGCCACTAATAGATTACTGTGATATAAAGTCAACCCTCTTGAGAAGTTCCCTTCTTGGGGAAGTTTTGGTGCACCACCAATATATCAAATTTCATTTCAAATATTTGCCTATCAACTTATAGAAAAAGAAAAAGAAAAAGTTTAAGCTCCAAGTATAATTATGAATCAGGAAGAGAGGCTTCAACCTATGGTGATGAACTTGTGACTTTTGGTAAGGAACTATGTCCATAAAGAACTGATGAGAAGTACTATTTGGCCCTACTAATGTGGCCATAAACAAAAGAAAACTATAGTCAAGGAGATCCTTTGATGAAAAAACCAGCAGACAACTTGGTACACTAAAGGCTTGATATGCTTATACTAGACCTCTACAAATGACTTTATATGAGCGAATCATGAGGATTTAATCATAGACTCCATTGATAACGTTGAGTCTAATAATGAGAAGGACAAACTCTGGTCATGTCTCGGATTATGAGCTTTCTATATCACAACACACCACACAACAAGAGATCAAACTCATTACCTATGTCTTTAAGTACGCACAGAGATAAAGTAAAAATATCACTTAGTAAAAGCTATTGTTGTTTTGGCCTAAGTGTTGGGAGTGCAATCTTTACTCAAAGGTCTTGGTTGTATCCTGTAGGAAATTCACCCATCAATCCATCTAGCACTCTATTAGATAGGAATATGTAGGGACAAATTAAACCTAAAGGAAAGTGTTGCACACACCTTGAAGACACTGTAAAATGCTTTCTTCTTCATCTATTATTCTTGTACTTAGAGAACTAGTCTCACCAACAATCTTTAGGCTTGTCTTGTGAATGCAAATGAAATCTTGAGGGAGTTGACTACAAATTATGAGATTTGAAGGAGGCAACTTTCTAAGATGGCGTTAGTTTTGCTTGCTAGGAGAAGTGGTTGTTTTGATCCAAGAACTTTGCAAAGGAATCATCTTGAATTCTCTTGGACAATGGAAAAGGAGAGCGATAAGCATCTATTTACCTATCTTTATTGAAAATATATGTTTATAGATTAATGATGTTTATTCATGATTTGGTTGTTATGCAATTGTTTTACCTAAAATTATGTGGTGTATTACTTTTGGAATCATGGATTTTAATCACGATTAAGTGATAAGCTGCAAAATAGATTTTGAATTTACCGTATTGATAATTATCTTGAGAAATTTTACTATTAGCTGGATAAGTTGATAATTACCATGTTGTGTTCTAATTTTAATTAGAATGATTGATGAAAATTTATTATGGAATAGATGCATGAATTGAACATGGTTTAAATAATTTCAAACAAATAACATGTATGTGGATGAATTTATTAGTCTCATCAATTATAAATAAACTTCCTCCTTTATGAAAAGACATGAAAAAGAGTTTAAATTAAACATAATATAACATCGCAACCTTTATAACACAACCTTTATAGCCAAGGTGCTATTGGCTTGGACCATATAGGAATTTCAAGTAACAAGTTTCTTAACCATTCTACTTCCTTGCTACTTGCAACCAATGCTATAAACTTAGAATCCATAATAGAATCTGTTATACATGTCTATTTATTCGACCCCCATGAAATAGCATCCCACCAAGAGTGTAGACACATCCACTTGTGATAGTCAGTCTGCTATTACAAGGGCTTATGGCCAATTTTAAAATGGAAAGTCGTGACATAGTAGCCTAAGACATAGCTATATGAAAGATTTGATTTAGAATGGAGTAATCTCTTTTAGTTATATAAGATTTAAATTAAATCTTTTTGACAAAAAGTCTGATAGGAGATGTGGTGTTTAAAAGACCAAATGGGATGGGATTGAAGCAATGAACCTTGATTACTAATAGTGGAAACCCAACTCATACTTGACCATCATATCAAATCTTGAGTTCAATTGTGAAAGTACTTTGTCAAAGTTATTGCAAGTACTTGACTTTTTAATACATCGTAGGTTGGAAAGTACTTAGTAACCATGAGATTAAAGGGGGTAAGTTGTGAGGGTGGAATATCACCTAGAGGGGGGTGAATAGGTGATCTTGATAAACCTTTTCTGGGATTCACTTTGAAAATAAATTACTGGAGTAAGATGAGAGAAATGAACACAAGGGGATTTATACTGGTTCGGTCTAAATCTTTGACCTACGTCTAGTCCTCAAGTACACCTTCAGATTTTCACTAGCTCTTTAAACACACGTACAATTACCCACTCTGTAACTTAGGATGATTCTTTCACTCTCGGACTCACTCCCCCTTACAAGTTGCAATTGTACACCCTTACTTAAGGTTCCATAACCTCAAGTTTGAACAATAGAAATAATAAAGGTGTTTGACAGCTCCTCACGAGTGAATAAAGTATGAACACTGAAATACTATAGGTATTGAGATTCTCAAGATAATAGTAGTAATAAGAAAGATGTATGTCTCGTATTCTTTTGAGTTGTTTCTTCAATTGAATCAGATGACTCTTTATATTGCTCATGATTCATGCCGTTCAGTGTTTTGAGAAGATAGCCGTTGGGTCATACCATCTCTTGGATCTTTGAAGATTGTTCTGCATTGAAGATTATGACCGTTGCATCATTTAATGTCTTTCCTTTATTTGTTCAGGGAATCTCTCTGAGTGATTTCTATATCAATTGTTTCTAAGTGGAGGACTTCATCTTCTTGGTTTTTCCTCTGTTGACGCGTGAAAGTAAATGCTCTGAGTTTCGGTTTCGTCAATCAGTGCTTGATTCCTGAAACTCACTTAAGTATAATGATTAAAAATAGAAATCAATGAGTTTGAATATAATCAGTAATAATGGTGATTAACAGAAAGAAATCAATCAGAGATAGCGTATCGTGATTTTGTTCGTGATGACCTTGCTCGAACATGGTGTTTTATATTGCTCGGGCAAGCCTCAAGGAAAAACATATTTTCTCACTGATGCTCGGGCAAGCTATTATGTTATGCTCGAGCAGGCCTCAAGGAAACTAGAGTTTCTCGCTGCTGCTCGGGCAGGCTTCTATGGCGTGCTCGAGCAAGCCTCAAACAGAGGCAAGAATCAGGGATTTTCCGATGCTGCTCGAGCAAACAATATATGTTGTTCGGGCATGGTGCTCGAGCAAGGATAAGGGACCTGCTCGGTGTAATACCCCGAAATTTGAATTAGGGAATTTAAGGGCCAAAGTGCCAAAATGACCAAAATACCCCTGGGAGGAGTAAATAACTTAGGAAAATGGTGAAAAATCCTAAAGGGCAATGAAATAATTATTTAAATTGAGAGAGAGTATATCTCTAATTTTGGTAATTTAATAAATTACAAACTTGGAGAAATTGAAGAAGAATGCTCAAAAGTATGGTAATGACCATAATGCCCTCACAAATTCTAAAATAAAGCAGAACACATGGAAACAGAAATGTTAATGCAAGAGTATAAAGGAAATAAGGTGTTCTAAGTAAGAAAATTATCAACTTGTGATAATTAAGTAATTAAGTAATATTGGGCTAATTACTTAAGCATAAGTAAAGGAAATTCATGAATAATTATGTAAAGCTCAAAAATTAGTGGAAAATAGTTGAAAATTAGTAAGAATATATTTACTAATTGATTGGAGATTTTGAGAAAAATAAGTGAGTTTAGGTATTTTTAAGCCTAAATGCAAGAATGGACCAATAGGAAAATCTTGTAAAAGTTATGTAAAAATAATTATTTAATTAATTAAATAATTAATTAAATAATTAATTTTAATTTAAAAAAAAAAAACGAAATAAAGAAAAAAAAATATGCAGAAAAAAAAAATGAAAATGAGAATGAAAAGGGAAAAAAAATATATATATATATATATATATGTGCAAGTTGACATATAATAAGAATATAATTAATTAAAGTAAAAAGTGATGAATAGTAATTTTAAAATTAGGAAACGGATCCTATCTAGAGATCTAGGAATGAGAATTCCAAAGTCGGGTAGAATATTGATCGGTGGAATTTTATCTTCCGTTAAACTCTTGCGGAAGTTAATTCAAGCCGTTTGTGCTTTTTCCTAATAAGACGAAATAGGAAATTTCGAGAAAAGGCCAGATAGCCAAAAGGACGAAAAGGTTATGTTGTGACATTTGGAAAAGAATTGGGAATTTTCATGAACATATTTGGATTCAGTGAATTTTTTCGAAGAGATGGGTGTTTAGAAAACAAGTTTCGACACCGACGCGTTTGGACACGTTTTTCGAGAAAGACTCAACTGGACTGTTGGAGCCCTATATGGAATCAAAATATAGGTTAACTTGGACATTTCTACTAAGTGAGGAAATGGTTTCAAAGTTGTAAATCCAGAATTTTGAGATTTCTCCGAAATTACGCGAATCGGGTACCGATCGGGGAAATCGGCTCCAGAAGCTTCTAGAAGGGCCACATGGCCACTTCCCATTGGCCAAGACACTTGGATTTTCGGCCAAGTGTGAATGCAAAAGGAAGGAAAGGGTTTTTGAAAAGTTGCTTTGGACGGTCCAGATCGATTCTCACAAAGTTGATCCGAGTACGAAATCCTACACCTTTTCTTATAAATACCCCCTCCTTCACTTTTCTTCACACCATTCCTTCTTGCCTATTTCAAATTCTAGGGAGAGAAAGTAGAGAGAGAAGCTCTGGGGAAGTTCTGCCGAAGTCTTAAACGGGTAAGTCTTTCGGTCTTTAGTTTTTAGTCTTTAGTTCAATAGTTAGTAAGGCTAGAGTAGTCTTTATTTTTATGATTTGGGTATCATATGGGAGGGCTATTTTAGTCTTTATTTTCAAGAATC
Source organism: Acacia pycnantha (assembly GCA_025563575.1). Taxonomy (NCBI): domain Eukaryota; kingdom Viridiplantae; phylum Streptophyta; class Magnoliopsida; order Fabales; family Fabaceae; genus Acacia; species Acacia pycnantha. Next base: position 669,388 of record JAMWYP010000114.1, read on the forward strand.
ATAAATGCGTCGAAGTTCGCGAAATTTTGGGAAGAAAATAGCCTATGTAGCGGTTACCGCGAAATTCCGCCAAGTAGGGGTATAGGGGCAAAATGGTAATTTTTACCTAAAATGCCAGTTATAATGCCAAAATCACTAATGAAAGTGATATTACTCCTATAGGACGTCAGAAATCCTAATCTGCTGCCGTTACGCTGCCGAAGTGCCGCTATTGGACGTTTTCACGTTTCCGTAGAAAGTACGATTTCGACGGAAGTGCCGTCACCGTCAACGAATGTACGTTTTTTGGAACTCTCGGTTACTATACCGTTTATGTAATTAGCCAGTGGGCATTTTGAATATATATATCAGTTACTTTTCCGCTCAAATGCTCTACTCTGATGATTTTGAAATGATGTTTGACAAAAAAAAAAAATTTACTGCTTTTGAAAAGTCGGGTTGTTACACTCGGGCAGACGACATATAGGTGAAAGAAGAGGGCTTAAGTAATATTTCTCGAGCAAGAATTTATCTTTGCTTGGGCATGGTGCTCGAGCATGAAAGAAGTCATGCTCGGCCAGACAACATCTTATAGCGAGTTTGGGAGGCTGCTCGGGCAACCTTTTTCCTGCTGCTCGAGCATAGTGCTCGAGCAAGCTTTTTCTGGTGCTCGAGCAAGCTTTTCATTTTTGCAATAGCTTTGCTCCTGCCTCGACGTTGCTCGAGCAAAGGGATTGCTCTTGCTCGAGCATGATTGCCCATTTTGCGATATAGGTGAGTGTTGCTCGGGCAAGCGTATTGATGCTACTCGGGCAATATTCACTTAGCTTAGCTTCTTAACTCTTAATCCCGATGATGCTCGGGCATGACATGTTTGCTGCTCGAGCAAACTCTGATCTGTATGTTTTTCACTCAATTTAATAACTCAAAAATTGTAATCATCAAAACACCGAGAACTAACAAGTTGAGCCCTAATTTGGCTCTTAATGGATCTGTAAGCATATGTTTGCTGGAGAATTTATCATGGTGGTGTTATATGAGAGTAAAGTGGGGCCGCTTCTCAGAATCCAAGGGCTTGACTCTAAAAGCTCTCATGAAAAAATACGGATACAATGGCCTAAGATCACATGTGTAATTCATGCGCACCTATTGTTTATGTGGGATAATTGGTTCAAAGCACCATATTATTTCGGATAGGTGAAACCATGTCTTACTTAGTAAAGGTTCAATTCCTTGACATTCCTTTACTAACAACATGAGATTTCCAAGGTGATAAGAGGTTGTGATCATAGCAAGAGATCAAACTCATTACCTTTATTATAAACAACACAACCTTTCACTAAGTGGTAGTCACCACACATTTGGTTATAACCTATTGCATGTATCTTTAGAAATTAAAGAGACATAACCTTGGTGACCTTTAGTGTTATAACTCCCTACACAACTCTTCACTTAGATTCTTTAATTCATGAGAATATGACTTAACAAAAAACAAAGCTCTTCATTTTAAAATATTCTAACACAAAGAGGCCCTAAAATTTGGGTAAATATTAATTAAGAAAACGTGATTAATGTTTGGATATATTTTTGTGAAAAAGTAAGTTTGACTTGAGATTGTTTAGATGATATATTGAAAAGTTAACTTTAAAATGTTCAAATATATATATATTTTTTTAAAAAGAGTTAGAAGTCAAAAGTTAAAAAAAAAAAAAAAAGTTACTCCAACTTTAAAATACTTTTTTGGGAAAAAGGTCCGTTGATTCCACGGTCCTATCAAACATGTTTATTTTATCCAAATAGCTTTATTTAGTTCCAAACAAGCACTCGATACAACTAGAGCTATCAAAACGGGTCACCCCAGCCCGTTAGGCCCTAGCCCACGCGGGCTAGGGCTAAAAAGCCCACAGGGCCAAAAAGCCCGCATCTTAAGAAGCTCGCACGGGCCAAAAAATTATATAACCCTCAGGGTTAGGGCCGGCCCGCGGGCCAAAAGTCATTTTAGAATAATCAACTTAGACTTGAATAATCAACTTCAGGATATTGCCCGGTACTGAAAAAATACATCATGATATTGAAAAATTATTTTAGGATGTTGAAAAAATATATCAGGGTATTGACTGGTACTGATGGGCTGGTACTGAAAAAAATACTTAATGATCTTGAAAAATTATTTTAGATCTGAAATAATTTTTCAAGATCATTAAGTATTTTTTCAGTACCGGCCAGTATCCTCAGTCAGCATCCTGAAGTATTTTTTCCAGTATCAGTCAGTACCCTGAAATATTTTTTAACATTCTAAAATAATTTTTCAAGATTATGAAATACCTGTTAGTATTCTAAAATAATTTTTCAAGATCATTAAGTATATTTTCAGTACTAGTCAATATCCTGAAGTATTTTTTAAGTACCAGTCAGTACCCTGAAATATTTTTTCAACATCTTAAAATAATTTTTCAAGATCATTAAGTATATTTTCAGTACCAGTCAGTATCCTGAAGTATTTTTTAAGTATCAGTCAGTATCCTCAGTCAGTATTCTGAATGTTGGAAACGGGGTTGATTGGTGGCCCGCGGGTTGGCCCCAACATAACCCCAAAGAGTGGGGCTTATTTTGGGTTAGGGCCAAAAATGGCCCCATCATATGGGGGCCAAAAATAGGGCTTAATGGGCTGACCTATAGGGTCCAGCCCATTTTGACAGCTCTAGATACAACACTGTCATGCCATGGTGTTAAATTGATGTAAGCTACTCCAATAAATGGCTCACTTCCAAACCATCAAAGATTATTTTGTTAGTTCTCATGTTTTTGATGTTTTGATGATAATAATTATAATGTAATTAATTATTAATTTTCGATGAAAATTTGAAGTTTCTGATTTGCCTCTAGTTATATAATATATATATACCTCGAGTTATATGTTTCAATGTTTAAATGATTTTCACTGTGCTACCTCGAGGAAAAGTATTTTGACTTGAAGTTAGAAAGTGTTGAAAAGGTTTACCTCTAGGCAATAAGTAAGTGACTCAAGGCACTTGACTCTAGGCATTTCTCATAAATACCTCCATTCATCAATTCACTAATTCACTAATGGCAATCTCGTTATTTTTTGCCAAAATCAAGTTTTGCCTCTAGTCACTTAATAAGTGCCTCAAGGCATGTGAGTATTTTCATTTTAACTCCAGGCATCACTTTATTTCATATAATGGCAAACTCGTAATTATGCTAAAATCCACTTTTTGCCTCTATTTATTTAGTGACTTGCCTCTACTAAATATGACTCAAGGCATCAAATATATGACTCTGGGAAAATCGTCTTTCATTTTTCTCAACTAACGTCTTTTACGTGAATTGCCTCTAGTCACTCCATAATTGCCTCTAGGCAATATGACTCAAGGCACCAAATGTTTGACTCAAGGCAATCCATTCTTTTTCTCTCATTATATCGCTGAACTCTTTCTATGCCTCAAGTCATTTATTAATTGCCTCAAGGCAACTTGACTCAAGGTATCTTGTTTATATCTCCAGTTAAATTAAATTTCTAGCCTCAAGTCACATGACTTTAGGCATCGAACTTTTGACTCAAGGCAACACTTAAATGCATAAGAGTTTTCAGCAACCTCTGTTTCATGTTTAGCACGGGAGACTCTGGTAATTCAATGATCTCTCCTAAACTAGAGATCGGATTGAGGTGAATTTTTTTTTGGAAACTAGACTTCCAATGCGTCATTTTGAGATAAAATTCAAGCCCAAATGAGGTCAGATGAAGGAGCTATAAATTTCTGAAGATGACAGTGAAATCAACGTCACACAGCAGAACAAGCTTTGGTATTTTGGGTATATCTCACAAACTACACATCTAATTGAGCTGAGAATGGTGCCATTGAAAACTAGACTCGAATACCTTTTCAAAAACATCAAGATGACAAAAACATAAGATCAATTGAAGGAGATATGATGTTTTGAAGTTGACAATCAGTTCAGGAGGTTGTAAAAACGATGGAATTATATTGCCTCGAGTTGAATCCCAGTTTGCCTCGAGTCAGATTTTAATTACCTCCAATCAGTTTGCCTCAAGGCAACTTCATTTTAACTCGAGTCAAATCTAATCACCGTCTCCGGAAAATCTAAATCAACTGATTATGATTTTATTTCTTCAAATCATTACTCATTAATATTCTTAAATGCTTTTAAATAGTTTGTTAATGAGTTTCAGATGATTATACAAAGGATTAACAACAAATCATCATAAAAAAATTTGGTTTTCATAATGCATTTAATGCAGTTTCCTTTTCGAGACTCCATCTCAGCAACCTTACCTCTGAACATTCAAAAGTTATTCCTGTTATTCCCATCTCACAATAAATCTATTTCGCAACGGTCAAAACAAAAGGAATGATTATGTTTGTGAAGACCAAAATCATTAACGGTGAAAGAAACCAACGAAGCTTCACCTGTCTAACGACTATATTCAAAAGTCACAACGGATTCATTCAAGCTTCACCAACGGTCATTAATTGCAACAACTATAAATACCAGAAGCATTGAATTCGCCAACTACCGAAACTCTGCGCATTCAATACGAACTTATTGCAATCTACTATTTCATTAGTTTCATTTAATATCTTCAGATATTTTTTGTACTTCAGTGTTTATCATTTATCTACTCAGTGAGGAGTTTGTAATACCCTAAAATTTGACTTAGGGAAAATATCATAAATTAAGAAATAATACCTATTAAAAATAGGTGAATAAGTGGTGTCAAGAAGAATGTTAAATTTATCTTATTTTTTAAAGGAAAAATTTCTTGGAAATTAGGAAAAATGTGATAATGTGCCAAAATGACGAAAATGCCCTTGTAGGACATAAATAAATTAGGAAATTGTGAAAAATCCTGAAAGGTAGTAAAATAATTATTAAAATTGGGAGAATATATTGTCTCTAATTTTGGTAATTTAATAAATTATAAGCTTGGAAGAATTGTAAAATAACAATTATAAAGTATTTGGAGATCATAACTAACTCCATAATTATTGATATTTTACATGGGAGATAAAATAGCAATGTTAGTTCAGATTTTGAGAGGAAGTAATTAGTTCTAGATAAGAAAATTATCAACAAATAATAAGTGATTGATTAAATAATTATTGGTTAATTATTTAAGCTTGAACAATGAAATAATTGTGATAAATTATGTAGAACTCTATAATTAATGGTTTATGGCTAGAAAATTAGCATAAATATATTTGCTAATTATTGGGAAAAGATTAAGAAAAATAAATGAGATTAAGTAATTTTGAGCCTAAATCTAAGAATGGACCAATAGGAAAATTTTGTAAAATAATTATGTAAAATAAATTATAATATATTATTTATTAATAATTAAATAAAAACATAAAAATATAAAATAAATGTGTGTGTGTGCCGACATCTTGGTGAGGTGTAAAGGTTAAAAAATTGTTGGAGTGTAAAATTGAAACTCCTAAATTAAAGGTAATTAAATAAAATAGTAATTAAGGTAAATAAACACCGATAGAAATTGGATCCTATCTAGAAAACCATGAACAAGATTTCTAAAGTTAGAATATAATATGGATGAGTGGATTTTTATCTCGAATTGAGCTGTTCTCGGAGTCATTTCCGAGATCGGTAGAAGAAGTTAGTAATAAGACGAAATAGGGAAAATCTGAGAAAAAGGCAGATAGTCAAAGATTTAGAATTCGAAGAAAATAAATCATAACTCAACATCTGGGAATGAGATGAGAATTTCCTAGACATATTTGGAATCAGTGAATTTTTGTCCAGAAGTTGATGATTCCGGAATTTAATTCCGTAACCGAGCATGTTTTTCGAGAAACTTCGGCTGAACCGTTGGAACCCTGAATGGAATCAAAAATTAAGTTAACCTAGATACTTTTGAAGAGAAAGAGAAGGTCTTCAAAGTTGTGATTCCAGATTTCTAAGATTTTACAAGATTACGCGATTTGAACACCGAAACGGGGTTTTATCGGTAGGAAACTTCTTGGACAAGTTGATGACATCATCAAGGATGATGTCATTTTGTGCCACATAAGGGGGGGGAGGTCGGCATTCAGGTTTGAGGGGTGGAGAATGAAGCAAAAATTCCATGGTTTAAAATGAAGGGGAAAATTACCAAGTTTGCAAGGGAAAATTACCAAGTTGGACCCAAAATTCTTCTATAAATAGAGGCCTTTGCCTCTTCATTCTTCACACCATTCTCTCTCTGATAAGGTTCTGACCTACTGTCGAACCGTATTCCGCTAGAAATACCGACGACCGTCAACGAAGGTACGTTCGCGTACTAGTAACCCTAACTCTGATATTTATAGTATGTGCTATGTGTATTGTATGTTTATGTACTGTTGTTATGGTTCTTTGGGTATTGGGATACGCTTGTTAGTGGCCTAGGTGCTGCCAGGAAACCGCGTGGTTCAGAAGTAATATATAATAGCAAAAGGAAAGCTTCCGCCGGAACAACAAAAGGAAAGCTTCCGCCAGAACAATGAAAGGAAGTCTTCAGCCGGGTCTTCTACTCGGGCTGCTTGCCTCTCTCCTCGGTCCTTGGTCCTCCCGACCCTGACGCTATATTAAGAGCTGAGATCCGCACCGGATCTCGGGTAGATTAACCTCATGTATACATACACACATATGGGTCACCAAACAACCACAAATAAACCACACCCAACCAATGCACATGTATCGCTCCCGGCATTACGAGATGTATCGCTCCCGACATTATAAATGTATCGCTCCCGGCATTATAAATGTATCGCCCCCGACCTTACGGATATATCGCTCCCAGCATGCAAACAGTTATCTTCTAACATAATATGCATCCCAACAACACCCCACATATATACACCATACACACATCACATACATACCATACACAGCATACTATATCCATCAGAGTTAGTGTTACAGTACGCGAACGTACCTTCGTTGACGATATACGGTATTTCGGCACGACGGTTGGTCAAAACGTAATCAGGGATATCCTATCAACATAAAAATGTGCTTGTTAAGGATCTATCATTACGATGGACATTTTTAGTCAAAATGACCATTTACCACGACCCCTAATTGGCGGAAATTAGCGGCGCTTCGTTACTTTGACTCTGATTTTCCAAAATTTTGCCAGAACTTCGACCCAATGATAATTTTCGAAATTCTAGACTAATATAGCCCTATCATATGATATCCAATCATGCTCAGGCATCTTTCAATGAAATGAGGCTTAAAAACAAGAATAGGAGTCTCATCTCCTACTTCCTAGATCTAACTAACAGTTCTACTAAAACTACCGAAAGAACTAAAGACTAAAGACCGAAGGACTTACCCGTTGAAGACTTCTGCACAATTTTGCCCAGAGCTTCTCTCTCTTCTTTCCCTCTCTAGATTCGGCCAAGCAAGGAGGAAATGGTGTGAGAATTCAAGAGGCAAGGCCTCTTATTTATAGAGAATTTTTGGGTCCTAAAGATTAATTTTCCCTTTAATATTTTGAAGAGTGATTCTTGGCCATAGAAAGCTCCAAAACGTGCTGCCCCCTCTCCAAGCCAAAGATGAGCCAATTGCATGATGACATGTGTCCATTCTAGCTCCTTTCCAGACCAATTTCCCCGATCGGTACCCGATTCGCGTAATTTCGGAAAAATCTCAAAATTCTGGATTTACAACTTTGAAGACATTTTCTCACTTATTAGAAATGTCCAAGTTAACCTAAATTTTGGTTCCATATAGGGCTCCAACTGTCAGTCTGAAGTTCCTCGTAATGCGTGCCCGGTTACAGAACGCATTTCTGGAATCATCAACTTCTGGACAAAAATTCACTGATTCCAAATATGTCCAGATAATTTCAAACTCATTTCTAGATATTGAGTTAGAATTTATTTTCTTCAGATCCAAAAATGTGCCTATCTGCATTTTTCCCTATTTCGTCTTATTAGGAAAATGCGCTAACGGCCTCGGAATTAACTTCCGAAAGAGGTCACTTGAAGGTAAAAACTCACTGATCAATATTTTACCTTGACTTTGAAATTCCCATTCCTGGTTCTCTAGATAGGGTCCGTTTCCTATTTATTCAATTACTATTCACTTTAATAAATTATATATTAAAATAATAAAATCCAAAACTTGTATACTAAGTTTATATTGATATTTTGACAAATTCTTATCCTCCATTTTGTATCCAAATTCGGCTGGCCCAAAAAAATAGTATAATAAATATTTATTTAATTATTTATTTATTTCAATTTTCTTAAAAATTTCACAAAATTCTCTAATTGGTTCATTCTTGTATTTAGGCCCAAAAATACCTAAACTCAACTATTTTTCTCAAAAATTCCACATTAATTAGCAAATATGTTTTTACTAAGTTTAAGCCAAAAACCACTAATTTTAGGGTTTTACATAATTATTTCATGAATTTCCTTTGCTTATGCTTAAGTAATTAGCCAATAATTACTTAATTACTTTCTTATCACTAGTTGATAATTTTCTTAATTAGCATGCCTCATTACCTCATAACTTTTGTATTGACATCTTTGTTTTCATGTTTCCTGCATTATCTTAGCATTTACGGAGGTATTACGGTCATTTCCTTACTTTTTGAGTATTTTTCTACAATTTCTCCAAGTTTGTAACTTAATAAATTACTTAAATTAGGGACAATATCCTTCCCTATTTCAAATAGATTTTTACTTGCTTCTTTTATAGCTTTCACAGGGTATTTATAACCCATAATGTGTTTAGGGACTTATTTGCAAATTATCCAATTTCAAGGGAAATTACCCTAGCAACAAGGTAAACTCAATACAAGGTGTTTGAGACCTCATATTCACCTATTTTCAATAGGTATATTTCCCAATTTTTGATATTTACCCTAAGTGTGATTTTTAGGGTATTACAACATGTTTGGGAGATGCTTGTACTATGTGTTCTTATACTTTTGATGCCGTGTTTGTCTGTAGTTCATATACTGTATATGTAAATATGAGGTTAACCGTTACCTGGGGTCCGATTGCAATGGACCTCAGCTCTCCATATAGCTTCAGGGTCGGGAGGACCAAGGACCGTAGATAAAGACAAGCAGGCCGCGTAGAGACTCGGCTGAAGACTTCCTTTCGATGTTCCGGCGGAAGCCTTCCTTTTGTTATTGTACATCTCTTTTGAACCACGCGGTTACTGTACCGCTATTGTAACTAGTCAGACTTACGGCGTTTTATATATACATATCAGTTACTCATATGCTCCGTTGCTCTACTCTGATGATTTTGAAATGATGTTTGACGAAAAAAAAATTATACTGCTTGTGAAAATGGGATGTTACATTTATGGTATCAGAGCAGTAGTCCTGGCATGAATTTAACAAAGTTATTACGGACAGTTTGGTGCCTAGGCAAGGCTAGTCTACGTGGGTGTGCCAATCAGTCGCCGTGAACTCGGTGAGGCCCCTATGGTACGCACTTACCTGGCCATTCTATTCAATTAACGGAGTTAGGTTCTAAGCCTTTTCAAAAATTTTGGAGCATATTTTGAAAATGAGTACTGATATAGCCTAAGGTCGGTGTACCACCTTATTTCGGTATACCATTCTGAACCGGTATACCATATTGAATCGGTGTACCACCCTCGGTCGGTGCATCACTCTGATAGTCCTGATAACCCTGATATCAGTCTCTGATAGTCCTGATAACCCTGATATCAGTCTCTGATAGCTCTGATAACCCTGATATCAGTCTCTGATAGCTCTGATAACTCTGATATCAGTCTCTGTTACCCCTGATAATCGCCAGTTTGCACTGGACAATAATTCTATCCTAGTACATACGGTATTTGACCCATGTTGAGGACTTCTATCGGAGAAATTTTTGTTACGTATTTCTGTACTCTTCTGGAAACTGGATTTGATCCACTTTTCATTATTTTCTCCGTACCTGTTTTTGAGTAGAAAGAATCAACGAGAATTTGACGAAAGAAATGTTGCGGGTGTTTGTTCATTTGCGGTGTGAATACTAAGTGCGATAGAGTTTATGTGTAGTATAGATACTAAGTACGATAAAGAATGATGATCGAGGAACTCCGTGCAGAAAGGCAAGCGGAGGGCAACAACGCAAAGAAGAAACCAGGATCGAAACCTGGCTCTGTGGTTCGAAGTCGATAATCAGATATTGCTATGAATATCCTTGGTGACCGGTGTCAGTAGAACACTGCAAAGGCGAACAAATAGTCCGTAGTACGAAAAACCACCTCCATAACACGTTCCACGTTTCTTAGTTATATTTGACCATGATCATGTCATTGAGTGGGAGGTACCTTGTGTTATCATGGTGTGTTGGCACCATGGGAACATTTGAAGTATCTTGTGTTGCCATGGTATAGCCATGGAGACATTTTGGTATCTGTGGTGTTGACTGCGGTGTATGGGAGCCACGGAAAACACTATATATCAAAGTACGATATGACAAGATCGTAGTGGTCAAACCTATAACATCCCCAATTTTCATGTAAATCAATTAATGAAATATATGAATTTTTCCCAAATAAGTGGACGGTGGTATATAAATAAGTGGATAATGGTATGTTATTTTTATGACAAGATAAATTAATTATTGGGAAAAATAATGTGGAGTTATTTGAGATGTGGTTAATAAATTTGGTTACAAATAAATTGAGATGGCAATATCAAAGAAGGCAAAAATATATTTTTCCCTCTTTATTCTTATATTTTTCGACCAATAAAAAGGAGGGGAAAATTCTGATGAAAAATTAGTGGAGTTTCAACATAAGTATAATTTACTTTAGAAATGTGGACATTGAATGAGACTTATAACACAAAATATTTTCTCCATATTTTTCCTTGGTGGGAGACGTGCAAGAGGGAGGGGAAAAAAATTATTATGCTCTCAACCCCCTCAAAAGCCGCCGGATAAATAAAAGAAAAAAAAGAGAAGAAAAGTGACGGAGAAATCAAAATAGATGGAGGAAAGAGGGAGTAGGCACGTGATGGAAGACAAACACAAATTTTTCTTATTCTTTCCAAACGTGTCAGATAGGAGGAAGAAGCAAATGGGAATAATTGAAAAAATATATAAATATGTACCTCCTGCTCTTTCAAAATGGCGTAAAGGAGTGATGATGTGACAATTCACAATTAATGAATAGAAAAGGAGAAGGCCACCGTACAGGAGGGGGAAAAAACTATGTCAATTTCTTCAATGATAATTGTCCAACGGGATAAGTGAAGAAAGGGGGAATAATAAAATTAAAAGAAAAAAAAATTTGTCACCTACCCGCTGGCAGGGACAGATAAAAGTATATCATTGATTGGAGGAAGTATTGGGACATGTGAGACAAGGATTTTTTCTCTCTTCCCAAATTTCCTCAGAACGTCGGACGTGAGGAACCAAGAGAAATCCAAAAATATTTTTCTTCCCAAAATTTCCTTAGAAGCGCCGGCCAAGGGAGTAGTGGAAATCAGATTTTTTTTATTTCTCTAGAATGGTGAAGAGAAATCTAGACACAAGTGGGGTTTAGAACCGACCTTGGGGGATCTATTTAAGGAACTCATCTCCTTCCTTTGAGGTTGCTGGACGTCTGGAGAAGGAGAAAAGAAGGAGACCAAAAATCAATAAGAAGATACAAATAGGGCTAAGCAAAACGTTCAAAGAGGTAAGCAAGGTCCTCAGATTCTCAAACCACTTTCTCCTACTTTCTTTCATGGTGGGATGAAGGTTGAGGCCGAAAAGGAGGGAGAAGAATCACTAAGGATCAAAGCCTCAATTCGGTAGAAGACCAAGATCAAGTAAGTAATAGTCCTAGCTACTTTATAACCTTATAGTTGCAAAGTAGAAAGTATATGTTTCTTTCTTGAGTGTATAATCGAGGGTTGGGTCTAACTAATTGATAAAATGGGTGAATAGAGAATCAAATATGAAATTTTTGGTCTAGGAAGAAATGTTAGTATGAGATAAGAAGAGTTGGTGGTTAAAAATGGAAGATTAATTGCTTAATCTAGAGGAAGAATTTCGTCCAGCCTCCTAATTAAACACCATGATCTGATTCGTTTTTGGAAGTTGTAATGTCTCTGAAGTGTTTAAAATGATTATTTGTAAAGGAGTATACTTGGATTATTTTTCTGAATAAGAACGAAAGTTTCAAAAACATTGAAAGGTGTTTATTGAAGATTTTAAATAGACAGTCAGCTATCTTATGCATTCTGATCTATCAAATAGACTTATCAATAATGATAAGGATTTAAAGTTTTGAAGAATTGAGAAAGGCTTATTTTAAGTCATAAATTAAATGGGAGTTATTTATATCTATATTTTGGTTATTGTAGGGAAACTTCGATTTCCATGTCGGAGAAAAATATTTTACTGATATCTGTGGTTAGCTACCAAGTAGTAACCTTAATCCTCATATGTCTTGTGTTACTTTGTATGTTTGTTTTTCCATGATTGTGACCCGTGTCTCCTGAAAAGGGACATGCGTTTGTGTGCATTCAGTGTGGTGCGGTTTTGAGCCCGACTACTTGTGCTTTTCACGGCACTATGGATCAGGCTTGCTTTGTTGAGCGATCTGCGTTTGTTTCTAGGACATTTAGTCCTTCCGCAGATTAACACGGTATACTTGGTATGTTTGTGTTCTGCGCGTTTGTTCTTGAATGCTTTTATCCGGTGTTTTCCTGATTATGGTTACATACATACACTGTTTATGCATTACATATGAGATTAACGGTTACTCTGGGATTCATTTATGAATCCCAGATTTTTGTAAAGCTTCAGGAAGTACTTTGAGGGCTGTATCTGGTGACAAGGGTAAGAATGCAGAGCTGGAGTAGGTGGAGTTGTTGGTGGCGGAGGAAGATTATTTTTGGATATTTATTTTGGGTTTGGATAACTGTATATTTTTTGGCCTTGTTGGCACAGAGTGGATGACTGTATATTTAACCCCTTCGGGGATTATATTTTGTTACTCACTTTTAATTATACCAGTATTGTCTCAAACCCAACCGGGATATACTCTGCCGCGTTAACCTCTGATGCATGCTAACAAGTAGTAATTAGGTAAAATATTGTAATTATAAAAAGGATTCCCTCTATCCGCCACCTGAAAGGGCGAGGCCGGTAGGGGTGTTACAAAACCAAAACGAATTCTTGATCACCAGGACGGAGTTTAGGTCGTACAAAGTTTAGAGGATAGAGTACAAATTTCGAGGACGAAATTTTGTTTAACGGGGGGAGAAATGTAATACCCTAAAATTTGACTTAGGGAAAATATCATAAATTAAGAAATAAAACTTATTAAAAAGAGGTGAATAAGTGGTGTCAAGAAGAATGTTAAATTTATCTTATTTTCTAAAGGAAAAATTTCTTGGAAATTAGGAAAAATGTGATAATGTGCCAAAATGACGAAAATGCCCTTGTAGGACATAAATAAATTAGGAAATTGTGAAAAATCCTGAAAGGTAGTAAAATAATTATTAAAATTGAGAGAATATATTGTCTCTAATTTTGGTAATTTAATAAATTATAAGCTTGGAAGAATTGTAAAATAACAATTATAAAGTATTTGGAGATCATAACTAACTCCATAATTATTGATATTTTACATGGGAGATAAAATAGCAATGTTAGTTCAGATTTTGAGAGGAAGTAATTAGTTCTAGATAAGAAAATTATCAACAAATAATAAGTGATTGATTAAATAATTATTGGTTAATTATTTAAGCTTGAACAATGAAATAATTGTGATAAATTATGTAGAACTCTATAATTAATGGTTTATGGCTAGAAAATTAGCATAAATATATTTGCTAATTATTGGGAAAAGATTAAGAAAAATAAATGAGATTAAGTAATTTTGAGACTAAATCTAAGAATGGACCAATAGGAAAATGTTGTAAAATAATTATGTAAAATAAATTATAATAAATTATTTATTAATTAAATAATTAAATAAAAACATAAAAATATAAAATAAATGTGTGTGTGTGTGTGCCGACATCTTGGTGAGGTGTAAAGGTTAAAAAATTGTTGGAGTGTAAAATTGAAACTCCTAAATTAAAGGTAATTAAATAAAATAGTAATTAAGGTAAATAAACACCGATAGAAATTGGATCCTATCTAGAAAACCATGAACAAGATTTCTAAAGTTAGAATATAATATGGATGAGTGGATTTTTATCTCGAATTGAGCTGTATCTCGGAGTCATTTCCGAGATCGGTAGAAGAAGTCAGTAATAAGACGAAATAGGGAAAATCTGAGAAAAAGGCAGATAGTCACAGATTTAGAATTCGAAGAAAATAAATCATAACTCAACATCTGGGAATGAGATGAGAATTTCCTGGACATATTTGGAATCAGTGAATTTTTGTCCAGAAGTTGATTCCGGAATTTAATTCCGTAACCGAGCACGTTTTTCAAGAAACTTCGGCTGAACCGTTGGAACCCTGAATGGAATCAAAAATTAAGTTAACCTAGATACTTTTGAAGAGAAAGAGAAGGTCTTCAAAGTTGTGATTCCAGATTTCTAAGATTTTACAAGATTACGTGATTTGAACACCGAAACGGGGTTTTATCGGTAGGAAACTTCTTGGACAAGTTGATGACATCATCAAGGATGATGTCATTTTGTGCCACATAAGGGGGAGGTCGGCATGCAGGTTTGAGGGGTGGAGAATGAAGCAAAAATTCCATGGTTTAAAATGGAGGGGAAAATTACCAAGTTGGACCCAAAATTCTTCTATAAATAGAGGCCTTTGCCTCTTCATTCTTCACACCATTCTCTCTTGATAATTTTGAAACATAGAGAGAGGTTTTAGAGAGAGAAGCTCTGGGGGAAAAAGCAGTGAAGTTCTGGGTAAGTTTTTCGGTACTTAAGTTTTCGTAATTCTTTCGGTAGTTAGAGTAGAAATGCTATATTAGTCTTTAATCTTCCAAGTATGATTAGATATCATATGATAGGGGTATTTTATTCATTATTTCGAAAATCATGATGGGGTCGGAGTTATGCAAAATTTTGGAAGATTAGAGTTAAAATAGCGAAGCTCTGGCGAAATTCCGCCGATTAGGGGCATCAGGGGCAAAATGGTAAATTTTTCCTAAAATGCCTGTTATGATGTGAATCATTAATCAATATGATTTATATTTCAAAAACTATGTTGGAGAAGGAGTTATGTTGAAATTTTGCAAGATTAGGGTCAAAGTAACGAAGTGCTGGCGAAATTCCGCCAATTAGGGGGTCAGGGGTAAAATGGTCATTTTGACTAAAAATGTCCGTCGTAATGATAGATCCTTAACAAGTACGTTGTTATATTGATAGGATATCTCTGATAAGGTTCTGACCTACTGTCGAACCGTATTCAGCTAGAAATACCGACGACCGTCAACGAAGGTATGTTCGCGTACTAGTAACCCTAACTCTGATATTTATAGTATGTGTGTATGTGCTATGTGTATTGTATGTTTATGTACTGTTGTTATGGTTGCTGGGTATTGGGATACGCTTGTTAGTGGCCTAGGTGCTGCCAGGATATGATTGTCAGAGGCCTAGGTCTTGCCCGGGGTTCAGGGCCTAGGTGCCACCGGGATTACGCTGCGGGGGCCTATGTCTTTGCCAGGGTACACATGTTTGGGAGATGCTTGTACTATGTGTTCTTATACTGTTGATGTCGTGTTTGTCTGTAGTTCATATACTGTATATGTAAATATGAGGTTAACCGTTACCTGGGGTCCGATTGCAATGGACCTCAGCTCTCCATATAGCTTCAGGGTCGGGAGGACCAAGGACCGTAGATAAAGACAAGCAGGCCACATAGAGACTCGGCTGAAGACTTCCTTTCGATGTTCCGGCGGAAGCCTTCCTTTTGTTATTGTACATCTCTTTTGAACCACGTGATTCTTATCTGCATTTGTTGTAACCAGCCAGACTTACGGCGTTTTATATATACATATCTGTTACTCATATGCTCCGTTGCTCTACTCTGATGATTTTGAAATGATGTTTGACGAAGAAAAGAAAATTATACTGCTTGTGAAAATGGGATGTTACAGAGTTAAACACTATTTGATTATTTGTTTATCAGTTAAATCTTAAGGTTGTGGAACCTTAAGTATGGGTGTACAATTACAACTTGTAAGGGGGAGTGAGTCCTAGTGAAAGGATCATCTTCAGTACAAAGTGTGTAATTGTGTCTGAGTTTATTTGATTACAACTTGTAAAGAGGAGTAAGTCCTAGTGAGAGGATTACTCGAGAGTTACAGAGTGTGTAATCAAGTTTCGAGATAGTGAAATCCCAGAGAGTTTCTGGGGACTGAACGTAGGTCAAGAGTTGGACCGAACCAATATAATCTTCTTGTGTTCATTATTCTTCTCTCCTTCTCTTTTTAAGTGTTCTTAAGCAATTAGCGAAAAACTTTTATAATCACATATTCACTCCTCTAGGTGATATTCCACCTTTATATTTCTTGGGCACAGAGCTAAAAACCAATCACACGTAATAACTTATAATGGCTACTGTTATTTTATTCATGATTTTATATAAAATCCAACTCCCTTGCACTAGTGGAAAAAAGGATTTTAAGACCGGACGAAACAGGTATATTAGGAGCGGACCCGCGACAGGTCTTGTTCCAGGCGTTATTAAAAGTCTCCCTATTAAGACCGGACACATAGAACCGGTCTTAAAGATTTTCTTTAAGACCGGACAATTTAAACCTTCGGTCTTAAAATTCGTACTAAATAGATCTGAAATATTTTTTGTTCGGTCCTAAAACTCAAACTTTAAGACCAGACAAAAACTAGACCGCTCTTAAAAGATCTGAATATTAAGACCAGACAAAAATAAACCCGGTCCTAGAAATAGTAATATCCTAGACCAGATCCCGGTCTTAAAAGACTGACTTTCAAGACCGGATGTTACATATGTCCGGTCTTAAAAATTGAACTTTTAGACCGCACTTATAAATGGACCGGTCTTAAAAGACCGGCTTAATACATTTAAGAGCGGTCATAGATATACATCCAGTCTTAACAATTGAACATTTAAGACCGTCTTATTTATTTGCGCTCTAAATTTTCTCGAATTTTTTTCCTGTTCTGTTCTTCCTGATCATATATAATACACAAAAATCCACCATCCAAAACAGCACATAAAAGTCAATATACTTTAAGCTACAAGCTATGAACATGAATAAATTGAATTGGGAAAAAGAATACAAATAATTATCCACCATGAGTTATGTGGCCTTAAGTCTACAACGACTAAAGTAATTTATACAATAAGCTAAGATATATAACTAATTACAATCACAATGAGTTACAATACAAAGACGTAAATCAACATACATGTAGTCCAATATATT
Organism: Acacia pycnantha; assembly: GCA_025563575.1. Classification (NCBI taxonomy): domain Eukaryota; kingdom Viridiplantae; phylum Streptophyta; class Magnoliopsida; order Fabales; family Fabaceae; genus Acacia; species Acacia pycnantha. The sequence goes on from JAMWYP010000114.1 coordinate 686,752, forward strand.
ATTCACCATGCCTTCATCTGATTCCCACCCAACAATGTAACATGCATCCTCTTTTATAACATGCCCCTTTGAATCGGATCTGCCACAAAAACAAAACAAGAACAAATTCATAGTAGGCGTGACATTATATTGTTTAATTAAGAACGTAACATAGAAGGAATATATAATATATATAGTTAAAACCTTAAAGTTTTCTAAGAATTCTGCATATGAATATTACCTTATGAATTGACTCTTTTATAAAGTGATATCCTCCCATATCCCTTCTTGATGATCATTTCTTATGCGGGTTCATTATCCGCTTCATCTTCTTCGTTCATGTCAGGTAGACCCTTGAAAAGGAGTACTATAGGAAGACCATAATTTGAATGACTTTCCTCATCAATATCAATGACCCTCTTTCCTTGGAGAGCTACAGACCACATTTTATTTTCTTGATCGGTGATATAGAACACTTGTTTCGCATGGTCTTCCATAATAAAAGGTTCATCTCCAAAACTTCTACTATTGACATCGACTAAAGTAAATCCTAGCCGATCGATCTGAACACCATTATTGACATTAACCCACTTGCATTTGAAGAAGGGAAATCTAATTTTGACATAGTCCACCTCCCAAATCTCTTCAATAACCCCATAATATGGCATGACTACCAATTTAGGCCTCTTGTCTTTCGAACCGGAGAAGTGCATAGATTCAGCCTCTAACATAACACCAGCTGTTACGACTGTGCTCCTATAATCTAGGGACTTCATGTAAAATGTATAACCATTGATCACATCCGAATTCCAACTTATGACTTCAACCTCAGGACCACGTGCTAACCATTTCATTGTGTCAGAAACACATTCAGATCCCTCAACCTTTTGTTTGAACCATTTTACAAAAGTTCTGTTATGCTCCCTAATCAACCTTTGTTCGGTCATTCGATGGTTTTCTTTCCTTACAGCCTCTTTATGTGCAGATATGCTGGCTTGAACTTCATCAACATTATTCAAGATGTATAAGTGGACTTGTGACAATTCATCAGGATCCACACTCTTTCCGAAGCCCCACGTCTACCCCCTTGACATGCGACGTTTGGAAGCCCAATATGTCTTACTTTGGCCAAATAATTTTGACAAAATTCCATGGCCTCTTCGAAACATATTTTGAACAATTGATGCTTCGGCGATGCAGCGTTCTTCACATACCCTTTTAGGAATTTCATAGATCTTTCAATAGGGTACATCCACAGTAAATGGATAGGGCCGCACAACTTTATCTCCTCACTAGATGAACAATGAGATGAACCATGATGTCAAAAAATGAAGGAACAAAAAGCTTTTCAAGGTGGCACAAGATAAGATATCCTTCATTCTCCAATTCATCCAACTTTTCAATCTTGAAAACTTTACTACAAACCGTATTGAACAAGAAACAAAGTCTAGTCAAAACGACCCGAAGATCATATTCGGCGATGCCTCGAATAGCTACTGGGAGTAGCTGTTACATCAAGACATGACACTCATGAGACTTTTGGCCTACTAATTTCAAATCCTTCATTGAGACAAGCATCTTAAAATTTGAAGAATACCCCGAGGGAACTTTTGTGCCATGTAAACACTCACAAAAGCTTCGTTTATCATCCTTAGACAAAGTATGAGAAGCCGGGGGACAATAAGTTCTCTTCCCATATGGCCTTGGATGCAAGTCTTCGCGTATTCCCATTGCTTGCAAATCCAATCTTGCCTACACACCATCCTTGGAACTACCTTGTATGTAGAGAAGCGTGCCAACAATACTATCACATACGTTCTTCTCCACATGCATGACATCAATACAGTGTCTCACATCAAGATTGCGCCAATATGGAAGATCGAAGAATACAGATCTCTTCTTCCATATATTTGTTTCTTTTCTATTCTTTCCAGTCTTACCGAAGATGACACTGATATTTTTAACCTTTTCATACACTTGCTCCCCAGTCATTGCCACCGGAGCTTCTTCATACTCTTGGCCACCAAAAAATGCCTTCTTTAATCGACGATATGGGTGGCCCCGTCTAAGAAATCTCTGTTGGAAATTATGCCCTAGGGGCAAGTCATTGTACTTATCAACGATCCCCATATGAATTGGGTAGTCGCAATGTCTTGCTAGAGGCCGCTTGCGACTTGTGGGCTGGTCTGAGATTGGCCATTGCCAATCTCATGTGGGCCTACTGGTCGCACACAAGAATGGCCCAACACGAGCAAGAGTGTCAGATTCATTGAATCTTAAATGTGTTTAAGATTTAATGAATACTTATTTAATCTAGGATGTGTGTGTGTATATATATGCATATATAAATATATTAAATTCGAAAATAATAATGATATTATTTATTGACAATAATATTATTATATATAGTATTTAATTTATTTGATAAATTAAATAACTATAATAAATTGAGATATTGTATCTCAGATTTAATTTTCGAATAAAGATATTGCATATCGATTTAATTTGAAGCGAGATATCGGATCTCATTTTAAATTAAATATAATGATATCATATCTTGATTTAATATATATATTAAATTCGAAAATAATAATGATATTATTTATTGACAATAATATTATTATATATAATATTTAATTTATTTGATAAATTAAATAACTATAATAAATTGAGATATTGTATCTCAGATTTAATTTTCGAATAAAGATATTGCATATCGATTTAATTTGAGCGAGATATCGGATCTCATTTTAAATTAAATATAACGATATAATATCTTGATTTAATTTATAAATATAAATTAAATCGAAGGCTTTAATTCGGATTAAATAAATAGATTTGATTAGATCTATCGGATAGATTTAATTAATATATTTTTAATCCGATTCAAAATTTGTTTTGAATATAATACGCCCGCAAGGTTTAGAAAAACCTACGGGACTTTTAGTCGAGCGTATTAGAAAGCCGCGAAAAATCCTAGATAGAAAATATAGAGACACACGGTTCGAGGCGCTAGCACGCCTCCGTTCGTGTTTCAAAAGGTCATTCGTGTGGATACCAGGTAGAGGAAGGCGATTCTAAAGAGTCGGCCACGCTGATCGAGAAGGTAGCCCACCGGTTCAAATTGTTCTGCAAAGGTACGATTCGGAAACCCTAAACCTTGATTTAAACGCCGTTGAGCGATCCGCCTAAGGGATCCGTAAATTTTTTTTACTCCGCTGCGTGTACGGATCCCAACAGTGGCATCAGAGCCAACTCAAAAGAGCGTTTAAATTAGGTTTTATACGTGTGTTTATGTATGAGATACATGTATGGTTAAAACCGAATACAGTAATGTGTTTAAATTCAAAAACTCGCGTTATGGTTTCTACCGGTTCCAAGTCGGACTGTGTGGCTGATTCGCATGGATCTGATACGTTCAGATCCGATGTTGATCAGTTCGTTAGGGTTTGAAATTTTCGGGAAAAAAAATCACGTTTTTTTTTTAGAAATTATTTTCGAAAATAATATTTTATTTTGAAATTTCTAACGAGACCGCTGTAGGGATCCCTATTGATTGTCATATAGCGAGAATTTAAATCATGATATTATATTATATATTGTATATAATATAATGTAAATTTGAAATTTAAATCATGATATTATATTATATATAGTATATAATATAATATAAATTAGAGAATCTAAATCATGATATTATATTGTATTTATAATATAATATAAATTAGAGAATTAAATCATGATATTATATTATATATAGTATATAATATAATTTAAATTAGAGAATTTAAATCATGATATTATATTATATTTATAATATAATATAAATTAGAAAATTTAAATCATGATAAGATTAATCATAATATTTTATTTCATAATTGTATGACTTAATATATGTTGTGATTTACCTTTCAAAAGTTGTTTGGGTATGGTGAACAACATGGCTCTAGAGTTTTACAATTGTTGTAAATTTTAAATATGGCACTGCGAGCCATGCCTCTTTCTTTAAATACTCCTGATGTACTTCTTTTTGTTTTAGAGAAGTCCTCTCATTGGCTTGAGAGGATTTTAGGTTAAGGTTGAGCCATGTTGTGTCACAATTTTAATTATGTCTTGATTTGATGATTGCATGATTAATTTAGAATTTTTAATTATGGTTTGATTAGATCACTCATAATTAATTTAGAATTTTAATTATGTTTTGATTAGATCACTCATAATTAATTTAGAATTTTAATTATGTTTTAATTAGATCACTCATAATTAATTTAGAATTTTTAATTATGGTTTGATTAGATCACTCATAATTAATTTAGAATTTTAATTATATTTTGATTAGATCACTCATAATTAATTTAGAATTTTAATTATGTTTTGATTAGATCACTCATAATCAATTTAGAGTTTTAATTATGTTTTGACTAGATCACTCATAATTAATTTAGATATTATATGAGATACAATAGTGATTGCATTCATATAAGTATAATTAATAGGATTAATCTAATTATACCCTCTAAATAAAATCTTAAGTCATAATGCCACCAATAAATGAATACTTGTCAAAACCTAGATCGCCCATTTGTATGTTCCACCAAAGTGGATGCATCGAGTTATCTTGGTGAGACAAGAGTGAGTAATGGTGATACTCAATATTCATTATTGTCTGACTTAATTGAGATTATCAAAACGGTTTTGGATCTCAAGGCATTAGATGGGATTAAACATGCCACGTCATATGATGATTGAATCCCATAAAGATCTAAGAGTTACATATGATGTAATTGGCAAGGGGTTTGCCTACCTAAATAACTTAATTTAAGCGTCTGCCAAAGCGGACTTAAATTTAAGCCAAATATGGATCTTAGCCCACTAATTATAATGAGGGTTGTTAATTCAGTGGGAGGTTACTACTTAAACTTTGCATATCTTTAGTTGTAGAATCATGTAGTCTAGTAATACTTCAACACCATCAATGCGATCAGTCCTTGAGAAGGACGAACTCGATGAGACAAACTCTCTTGACATGTTTGGGACTTAAGCGTTGATCCTAAACACGAAAGAAAAGAGTATCTCATCAATCAACCCATTCTTGACGAGCCTTCAGTTGCTGATCCATGAGCTCAGATCGATGCTTATACGAAGCATAAGGATGACTCTGTGGATGCAGGATTCCTGATGCTTACCACTATGCTTCTAGACCTCAATAGAGATCTAGAACATGTGGAGGCCTCACGGATGATTGTTCATCCTACGGAAATGTTCGATGTGAGGCAAGGCAAGAGAGGTATGAGACCACAAAGGCCTTTCATTCCCAGTGGCCGAGGTGCATCGAGTTAGTCCTCATGTTTTGAAGATAAGGGCTACATTGATCACCTTGAGAGGCTTGGATTCCCATGTCCCAGGAGTTAGCTACGAGATGTGATCTTGAACTCACTCCCGGGAAGTTATGATAACTTTGTCATGGATTACAACATGAACAACATGGAGGAATCAATTTCGAACCGCATGGGATGCTCAAAACTGCTAAGCTGAGCCTTGGAGAGGCCTAGTTCTGTTTTGTCTGTTCAAAAGGGGAAGGGGTATGAAACCGAAAGGCAAGAAGGCAAAACCTCCGAAGGATAGAGTCTGCTTCTTTTACAATGAACTTGGTCATTTGAAAAGAAATTGCAAACTCTACCTCGAAGATCTGGAGAAGAACAAGAAGGATAGCGGGGCTATCGCTTCAAGTATCTATGTCATAGATATTCGCTTTTCTACTTCCTCAACATGGGTATTGGATACTACATGTGGATCTCACATTTGAATAAATGTAGGATCTCAAGGACAGTAGAAAATTGAATGGACATATCTATGACATAACTACTAAAAGGTTCAAGTCAAATGATTTGAATCCGACCTATCTATGGCATTGTCGTCTAGGCCATATAAATGAGAAACGCATTTTGAAACTCCATAAAGATGGATTTCTTAACTCATTTGATTTTGAATCAATTGATACATGCGAGTCTTGTTTATTGGGAAAGATGACAAAGGCACCTTTACTGGACACGGTGAGAGAGCCACCAATTTATTGGGCCTCATACATACCGATGTGTGTGGACCAATGAATACATCTGCCAGAGGAGGTCATTTGTACTTCATTACATTTATAGACAGTCAAAGGCAGTTGAAAAGACACCATATGAGATATGGACTAGGAAGAAACCCAGTTTGTCATTTCTTAAAATTTGGGGATGTGAGGTTTATGTCAAACATCAAGCCTCTGATAAATTATCATTCAGATCCTCAAAATGCCTTTTTGTGGGGTATCCTAAGGAAACTAAAGGATACTATGTCTACAATCCCACCGATCACAAAATGTTTGTTATTCGGAATGGTGTCCTTTTGGAAAAAGAGTTTATCTCTAAAAGAACCAAGTGGGAGTAAGGTGAACCTCGAAGAAGTTCAAGAGTCACAAGACGACATAGAACCACGAGATGGAAAACGGAGAAGACTCACAACAAGTTGTTGAGCCTACTCATGTAACACAAGACCCACGAAGGTCCGATAGAACACGACTACGGCCTCGAGATATGGATTGATTCTTGGAAGCCGTGATGTTTTGCTCATTGAGCACAATGAGCCAACTACCTATCGCGAGGCCATGGTGGGACCCAACTCCGAAAGATGGCTTAGTGCCATGAAGTCGAAATGCAATCCATGTACGACAATGAGGTATGGGCCTTAGTCGATCCACTTGAAGGTGTAAAAACCGTTGGGTGCAAGTGGGTTTTCAAAGAGAAAAGCGACATGGATGGCAAAGTAAATATCTTCAAGGCACGATGGTTGCAAAAGGATTCACTCAAACTCATGGTGTGGACTATGATGAAACCTTTTCCCCGATTGCAATGGCCAAATCAATCGAATCCTTCTTGCCATTGCATCATATTATGACTATGAAATATGACAGATGGACGTCAAAACAGCCTTCCTTAACGGAAAGCTCCTTGAGGATGTGTACATGACACAGCCTGAGGGTTTTGTGCGTCCAAAGGACTCTGGTAAAGTTTGCAAGCTTCAAAGATCCATTTATGGATTGAAGCAAGCATCTCGGAGCTGGAATCATCATTTTGATGAAGTAGTCAAAGAGTTTGGATTCATTCAAAACATAGATGAACCTTGTGTTTACAAGAAGGTTAGTGGGAGCACAGTTGTATTTCTAGTGCTTTATGTTGATGACATCCTACTCATTGGGAATGACATTCCTACCTTGTAGAGTGTCAAGTCTTGGTTAGGAAAGTCTTTCTCAATGAAAGATTTAGGCGAAGCCACTTACATCCTTGGGATTAGGATCTATAGAGATAGATCTAAAAGGCTGATAGGCCTAAGTCAGAGCACATACATAGACAAGATACTGCATAGATTCAGTATGTAGAATTCAAAAGGGGGTAATATGCCTATGTCTCATGGCATCCATCTCGGTGAGAATCTGTGTCCTAGTACATAGGATCAAAGAGACTTCATGAGTAAGATTCCATATGCCTCCACCATTGGATCTATCATGTATGCCATGTTATGTACTCGACCCGATGTGTCATTTGCCTTGAGTATGACCAGCAGATATCAACAAGATCCCGGTGAGGGTCACTGGACTGCTGTCAAGAATATCCTTAAGTACTTGAGAAGGACTGAGGACTTATTCTTGGTATATGGTGGCTTGGAAGATGAGCTCGTGTGACGGTTACACGGATGCGAGTTTCCAAACTGACCAAGATGATTCAAGATCGCAATCGGGATATGTATTCTGTTGAATGGTGGTGCGGTGAGTGGAAGAAGGAGGCCTTTTGGATTAGTAAGTTCATTAATGAACTAGGGGTGGTTCCTACCATCTCAAATCCAATAGACTTGTTCTATGACAATAGCGGCGCTATTCCGCAGATCAAGGAGCCTAGGTCACATCAAAGGACCAACCATATACTCAAGCGATTTCATCTTATCAGAGAAATCCATGATAGAGGTGATACAAAAAAATTATTATGCAAAGTACCGGAGAAAGCAAGTCATTATACTTTAAACGTTAATGTTATTTAAAGTATTCTCCTTTAGTTATCATTTCATTTGCATGTTTATAGTGATAATCGTATCCTGGATATATCTAATAGATTATCCTAAATGTCCTTGGTCGGTCATCTCGCGGGAGCGAAGATGAAATAAGACCAGTGTGACTTTGATGAGTATGGGGATACGAGTCAAAGTCATAGGCACTTGTAAGAGTACAAGGTCTTTGGACCGACCCACTATGAGAAAGCCGCATGGAATAAGTCATAAGCTTTTCTCATGTATAACCGCGTCACAACGCCCTTTGACTCGAGATCATCATGGATTCCTACATGATGAGTCACTGGTCTTTGACCTAGTCAAAAGTCACCTTTGACCGGGTGATGATAAAGGCTAGGATCGGGATCAGTGGTTCTCATGCGGAGGAATATGAGTGGTCAAGATGGGATTTGTCCCTCACATTTGTAGAGAGATAATACTGGGCCCCTCGATGAGTGAGTCTAAGAAATGTATGGTCATACTACGATGGAAATGAGTTTCCATCTCAATTGTTAGACTACTCAAGAATCGAGAAAGTAATGGTCAAGAACAGGAAGTTGACATTTTCCATGCCTCATCCTTGACCAAATTATCGCGTGACAAAAGGGACGTGACATGGTTGTACGATAGGTTATATCGCATAAACAATGACGTTGATCCTCTTACTAAGCCGCTTGTACAAGTAAAACATGAGCGTCATGTTAGGGCAATGAGAATTAAGGTAATTAATGATTGCACCTAGTGCAAGTGGGAGTCTGTTGGAAATTATGCCCTAGGGGCAAGTCATTGTACTTATCAACGATCCCCATATGAATTGGGTAGTCGCAATGTCTTGCTAGAGGCCGCTTGCGACTTGTGGGCTGGTACAGTATTGGCCCGCCGCCAATCTCATGTGGGCCTACACTGGTCGCACACAAGAATGGCCCAACACGAGCAAGAGTGTCCAGATTCATTGAATCTTAAATGTGTTTAAGATTTAATGAATACTTATTTAATCTAGGATGTGTGTGTGTGTGTGTGTATATGCATATATAAATATATTAAATTCGAAAATAATAATGATATTATTTATTGACAATAATATTATTATATATAGTATTTAATTTATTTGATAAATTAAATAACTATAATAAATTGAGATATTGTATCTCAGATTTAATTTTCGAATAAAGCTTTTAATTCGGATTAAATAAATAGATTTGATTAGATCTATCAGATAGATTTAATTAATATATTTTTTAATCCAGATTCAAAATTTGTTTTGAATATAATACGCCTGCAAGGTTTAGAAAAATCTACGGGACTTTTAGTCGAGCGTATTAGAAAGCCGCGAAAAATCCTAGACAGAAAATATAGAGACGCACAGTTCAGAGGCGCTAGCACGCCTCCGTTCGTGTTTCAAAAGGCTGTTCGTGTGGATACCGGTAGAGGAAGGCGATTCTAAAGAGTCGGCTTCTGCTGATCGAGAAGGTAGCCCACCAGTTCAAATTGTTCTGCAAAGGTACGATTCGGAAACCCTAAACCTTGATTTAAACGCTATTGAGCGATCCTCCGATGGGATTCGTAAAATTTTTTACTCCGCTGCGTGTACGGATCCCAACAATCTCCTATGTCCAAGATACACCCTCTTTCTTCCATGTTGAAGTTAATTTTTCCGCGCGACAAAGATACCTTATTTAGCTTTTTGGATTTTATTAATACCGATTATTAATTAAATGTCCGGTCCTAAAGATACAACTAACATTTTAAGACCGGAGTTTTAAAAGTATCCGGTCCTAAAATTTTATTAGTCTTTTAAGTTTTAAGACCGAAGGTTTATAAAACATCCGGTCCTATAATTCAAATACTCTTTAGATCCGTTACTTATAAAATATCCGGTCTTAATGGCCTTGGTGATTGCAATATTAAATAAATAAAATAAAGGATATTTTTTACCCGCAATATGAATGGATCATTACGGGAGAGCGGAGAGGGGTCGAGGTAGGCGCGCGGGGCCAACAGTTGGAGAGGGGATTACGAACATCTGCATGGCCGGCTTCAAGATGACGGATGGACTCGGCAAGGACAGGATCGGCGGAAGGATCGAGGGGGGGGGTGCGGCATGAGCAATCTCTTCATCATCCGAATAAATAACAATGGGTCCATTGACCCGAGAGTCTTCGAAACAATACGACGCACTGTCACTGGAGGAGGCGCACCATATAATGATCTAGCCATGGCACGAGCTTGAGGCGTGTATGCACCCCTACGAGCAGTTTGCTTGTATCTAACCATGGTTTGAGGATTTGAGAAGTTGGGGCAGAGAGCTATGAAGTGAGGAGTTAACAGAACAAAGAGGTAGTGTGTGGAGTATATAAGGACAGATAGCGGGGAGAGATAAACATCGATGATGAATTCGTCAATTGGTATATAATGAATTTAATATTTCTACTTTAAGAGCGTATTTGTTCAAAATATCCGGTCCTAATAGTCATTTACTTTTAACAAACTTTTAAGACCGAACTTTTATCTTGTATCCGGTCCTAAAACTAATTTTTAATTCAATTACTTTTAAGACCGTCCTTTTATCATATATCCGGTCCTAAAAATCATAAGACCGATATTTTACTTTGTATCCGGTCCTAAAACTCATTTATTATTATATATTTCAATTTATTTTTTTCAAGTAAGAATTTTTGGTTAAAAAATATTACTTTTAAGAACGGATCTTACACAGTATCCGGTATCATGTTGAAATGAATGATTCAGAGTCTCTTCGGCTTCCACATAAACTTCCCAACTAGGCGTCTCCTCGTATTCTGAGCAAATATGCGTCTCCTCGTTAATGTTTCCGGCGTTTCACATTCTTCAGGATGGGTTCTCTATTTAAACCCGTTGTTACTTTCTTCACATTCATCTCCATCTCCTCCTAGAACCTCCACCGTAATGGCTTCTCCACCACGACGAGGTCCTCCTGCTGGGCGAAATCTTGAGGCACCTCCATATCCTCCTCCGTTGCCTCCGAACCCGAACCTCGCGATGCTTTGGAGCAGCGATAGCCCGCGTCAATCATATAGACCGACGCTTGGGCTAACTGTTTCAGGTCTATCACGCCGTCAACAACAAGCTGAACGCGGTACTCGACGCCAATGACGTTGAGTACCATACCTCTGATGACGACGTCTCCGACCCTTCCCTCCGACAACGATGGGGAGGATTAGAAATTTTTAAGTTTTTATTTTTATTTTTTTTGTACTGCTGCCTCACAAGGCAGCAGAAAAAAATATTATTAAAAAAAAATTTATTTCCCAATCGCCTTCCTTGTTTGTTTTTAACTTTATGTTCTTTTTTCTCCGACAACAAGAACAAACAAAACATTGTCCTCTTCGTGGTGATCAATCTTAAAAAGTTGCAGAATAAAGTTAACAGTTGCGACCATACAAAACAAAACAAAAAACATTATTTACCTTTTCGAATAAAAACAAACGAGTGACGACTATTCTCAAGTTTGGACCATCGTTGTCGTCCCCTGTACTTTTCCTGTTGTGAACATTTTCAGTGTCCTTTTCGTTATCTTCTTTCTTTTTCCGACAAAAAGAAAAGGGACACCGATGATGATCTTCACAACCAGAAAAGTAGAAACGAGGACAACGAAGCACAAAACTTGAGAAGAACGCCAGAAACATGGTTGCCTTGAACCCTAACGATATGTCTGAAAACCGAGTCACCAACTCTATTTAAATGAAGAATATTAGGACCGGACGTATAATAAATCCTCGGTCCTAAAAATTAAGCCTTATTTTAAAATTTAAAGTTAGGAGCGGACAATACAGTCCTAAAGGTTTCGGCAATCTATTAAATAAAACGAAGACTTTTAAGACCTGACAACTAACAAATATACGGTTCTAATATTTTAGCCGTATATTTTCTAGACTTTTAGGACCGGATATTTGACATATATACGGTCCTAAAAGTCTCTACCCATATTTTTAGAATTAGACGAAGACTTTTAGGACCGGATATTTGTTAAATATACGGTCTTAAAATGGACGAAGACCTTTAGGACCGTACTTTTAACAAATATACGGTCCTAAAAGTCTCTACCCATATTTTTTAGAATTAGTCGAAGACTTTTAGGACCGGATATTTGTTAAATATACGGTCTTAAAATGGACGAGGACCTTTAGGACCAGACTTTTAACAAATATACGGTCCTAAAAGTCGCGAATACTTTTCAGAGTCTCTTATGGCTCATTTACAACATCCGCCTGTATCTCAAATTTCAAGCACTAATTAAATAGCTTTATCCACCATCCCATTCATTCAGAAACCCAAAATGGACACACACAAATTGTTCGAAAACATAAACAAATTTATTATTGAATTGCATTGCATTATATTTACAAATGAATGAATTAGCTAGTCGAAAAAATAAACAGATGTATGTACAGAAGGCTATTGTTGCTACAACATATATTATTTACAAATGAATTAATTTAGGACATTAATTATTGTCCTGACTTAGATTTTCTAAGACCAGGTTATACAGATATTCACAAAACACATGGCTTATGTGCTCCACTTCATCATCATCAAATGGCTTTTCACAGGCAAACCTCTGTAACATCAAAGACAGAAACAGAAATAACATATTATTACGTGCATATTTCATATGTAACATTAAGCCATCAATGATCAATTCAGCCATAACATTTTACCCTTAAAGTAAATTTAGTCTTTCCCTCCGTCACAATATCATATATGTGTTTCATCACGTACGGGCCACATAAGTTCGATTCATTCGGTTGCCGACGGGTCTAAAAATAACAATAAATATATATAAGAGCATATATAGCTTACTGAACAACTTCAGAAGGCAATTATGCCATGTCCAATATGTACTAACCTTAATTTTGTGCCATTTAAGATCTGTGATCTTAACCCCACGCTTTTTTTTACATCAACTTGGAAGGTCTTCATGCCACTATCATCAAAATCAAAAATTTATCGAATGTTCATCGAAAATTCACAACAGAGATTTCAGACAAGATCTTTCAAAATGATATTCTTACTCGTTGATGATCTGCTTCAACACAAGCGATGGATCCATGTGAATGGAGCATAAGAAGATAACATAATGCGACTCCATGTTCATGACAACCAACTGCCAATGGTTGCTAAAAATTCACAGCGGTAAAATACTCAGTGATATATATATATATGTAGCATAATTAAGTGAATTGCAGACAATAATTGTGATATATATGTACCCGAGCCAGTATGGAAACAAGTACACCTTTCTTGGCACTTGACACAACCTCTTTGATATGTACTCCTGTCTCAATTCCAGAGGTAGTGTTGTACTTGCATACACTGGGCACAAGAATCCAAAATCCGAAATTATGCCCTCTTGAACCAGTTTCTCGTGCATGCACCTACAAGAATGACATCGATCAGGGAATTAGTATATATGTATGTGTGTCTAAACGGTGCATTTAAATTATGTAATCAAGGAAGAAGATACCTACTTCATAAATATTTGAACACATGGACTAGTAACCTGCTTTCCAGGAAGCAGCATGGTCTCTACATCTTCATTATCAAAGTAAACCGGTTCAGGATTTGGGATGCCTACTACTTCATCGACAGGCCACGATTTATCTTTAAACCATTTTTTGGCTACCAAATCATGACTTAAGGAGTCTAATTCTCAGAATTAGACTCATTAAGTCTCTCAGAGTACACTTAAGGAGTCTAATTCTAATAATTAGACGTCTTAAGTCATGACTTAAGGAGTCTAATTCTGAGAATTAGACTCCTTAAGTCATGACTTAAGGAGTCTAATTCTCAGAATTAGACTCGTTAAGTGTTTTTTTTTTTAATACTTGATTTGTATATTCACTACCCCACAATCCCTTACAAAAAAGAACATACAGTTATATAAAATTCAAACATCCAGAGGCAAGGAGGAAACAGACAAACAAGAAAATAGAATAATTCCAAGCAAGTCAATGTGCAATAGTGAAATCCCAAAAATAGATTAGACACTTACTCGTGTATCACTTTCCAATGCAGCTTTTGTAAAACTCATGCCCCCACCATATCTGCATATTACAATTAAGTGATTAACTAGTTCAAGAACGATAGTCACACAAAAATTAGGACAACAGAATTACAGACTCTTCAAGGCATAATTAACACACCCAGGAATGATCCTCTCTGAAGCAATGTATGTAAGAAAGATTGAAGATCCACCTACAACCAAATCAGAAAAGTGAGAATATGATATAAAAAGCAAGAAGCAATACAATGGCAGTCATATTAAATAAGAAACATTCCTGGGTTAATAATAGGAAGGAAATGCTTGAGTAAAGAGACATACGAGTAGCTAGATGCAGATAATGCAGCAAGATATCCTTTTCGAGATGTCTCCAGTAAACCACCATTGTTTAACATGATAATATAACCCCAACAGAGCAGAAACAATAGATGAAAAACAAAAATGAAAAAGATAATTCAACATTTTGGAAAAGAGATAAATTCACAAAAAAGATTAGAGAAAGATATATAACTAAACTATATATTATATGCAGTCTTGAAGACTGGATCAACTGTTTGATAAATTCACATTTGCACCGACTGGATCAACTGTTTGATATCAAAATCAAAACTAAAAGACTTTAGTCGAAATATAGGACTTGAAAACAAGAAAAATACTCAAGTTCCCTCAGAATCAGAAAAAACTTGGGGAAACATGAAAAGAAAAACAGAGGCACGGATGTCTGTGGGTAGTTGATATGAAAATAATAAGAGAAAAGATGAAATTGATATGACTAAGGATTTGGGCAAAGTCTAAGATTGTTCTAGGGAGGAGGAGAACTAAAAACCGAAATGGAGAAATCGAACAAGCATTCAGAAATCGAAACCGAAGCGACCGACCTAATCAACCCACTAATGCATGGAAAAGGAAAAAGCATCAAGAAACAGAAGTAACCTAATCAATCCATAATGAAGCAATATATTGATTTTTCCCCACATCTTGCTAAATGCAAGCAATATTAAAGTAAATGCTTCATGAATTTGAAGAATTCGTCCTAAAGGAATCTTAGTGCTGGAAAAAAAAACAAAGATGACCTCTATCAATGTAACTATGACAATGAAGCTTCATAGGAAT
The DNA here is from genome assembly GCA_025563575.1 of Acacia pycnantha. Classification (NCBI taxonomy): domain Eukaryota; kingdom Viridiplantae; phylum Streptophyta; class Magnoliopsida; order Fabales; family Fabaceae; genus Acacia; species Acacia pycnantha. The sequence goes on from JAMWYP010000114.1 coordinate 701,963, forward strand.
TTATCCATAGCTCAAGGTAGTTTCTTCATCATTTAGAGATCAAAAACTACAAAAAGAGTGAGGAGAGAAATTCTATCCAGACAACACACATGGACTTACCAAAAGCTAATATTTACAGACAGCAGAGATGGCAGAACGAAGAGAAAAGTGTCATGATATTTAAAAGTACAAATGCAAGATAAATTCTAGGACACATGATTACCTTTTTCCCTGGCCTTACAATCCTCCAGACCACTTCAGCAGCATTATTAGCAGCAGCAATGACATCAGCTACCCTTCTCATAATTGGCCTTCCTTAAGAGCAAAAGCATGTGCCACAATAGCAATAAACGTTAACCCATATCACTGCATTCAACAAAAGAAACCACTATAAAAAGAAATAGCCAAAACTCAGTCCATTCCTTCACTGTCTCATCGCTAGTAAGGGGTGAGAAATGGCATACAGTGTTGTTCATAGATATGCAAGTTGGGAAGGCAATGCCTTTCTCAATCTTCCTCTTCTTGCTCTTGTGTACATGTTACCAGTTTGCCTTTATAAAAAAAGGGGCACATCCCATAAGCTAAAAATCATACAAAACAAATATAGAGATTATACATTCATGTACAAATCCAATACATATGTTGCAATATCCAACCAGATGAAAAATATAAGCTTACTCTCTAGTGCATGCATCCCCCTTCTCGCATAGGTCTACATCACCTTCGGTTTACATTCTGAAACAACTAGTTGCAAAAACCTATGCAAATTATACCCATCATTTACCAATGACAAATTTTTCAGCTAACAAAAATACACAGAGACAACAACGAAAATGCATTTTTGCTAAAAAACATAAATAACAATAAAATTAGCAAGGAAAGATAGAGAAATAGAAACAGAGAATGAGGAACACACTGTTGACTACCGTAGCTGCGTTCTTGTATTGGGTGACGACTTTAGAAGAAGAGAGATCGAGCTGTTTCTCCTCCCTCTCATTGTCTGAGAAAGTATCTCCAATATTGAATCACAACAACTTCTGAAAACACAGAAAAGAAGGTAAAAAAATCCATCTTTGGTCTCCTTTGGAATCAGAATTAGGCTACCATAGTTGAAAGAAGAGGGAGAGCCGAGAAATAGGAGATACTGTCAGAAGTTGATGTAATGCTCACAGTTATCTATACATACTGTCAGAAGATAATTTTAATTCTGTACCCTCAAATCATTACCTCCCGAGTGTAAAACTTCACAGCACTGGCTCCCCTAGCATGGACAACGCGTTCTGGAATGCATTCCTTATCAAAATTTGCAAGTTTCCCTACTAAATGATAATCCTCCAGGAGAATTGGACTTGCAAAATGGGATGAAAATAGATAATTTAATATGACTTTCATACAACCAAATTTGTTCCTTAAGTTCTACAACAGATTGATTAATAAAACCCCCTCCCTACTTTGATTGAGTTACTGAGTAATTCCTCCCCATACAATAACTTAGTAGAACATGAGACGTTGTTGTTTCTTCAATCAACACTCATCAACATAAATAAAAGAAATAGTCAATACTGTATGAAAACATATTGGTATATAATAAACAGTTAAAAACCATCTATAACGAAGCCCGAGTACTTAAAAAGTTGTAGTTACTAAAGCCGTTGGCTAATAATAAAAATCTAGTAAGCTATCTTCAACTACACTTGGACAATTTTTTGTTAAACATTGGATGGGTCAGCGTGCAGGACTAATGGTACTCACTCATTCGAAATAAGCTATTTTTAACATTGATATCAGAATAATAAGACTTAAATCATTTCACAACTCGGTATCCAACCAACAACATATTCTTTTCAGATTTGATCATTCACTATCATGGCACTCAGATCAAATAGTCTTAATAATAAGGTTCTTTTGAGGATTTTAGAATTTCCACGAATAAGAATTTCATAACCATTCAAATGAGCATTTTTGACATCAATAGTTTAAAAAATATAGACCCAATAGGAGCAACTGGACTCCCACAAATAATATCCCTGAAGGTTATGATGTAATGATATGCATGCATGAAAAATGGAAATTATAAATTTACGATCAAGCTTTGAATCACTGAGCCAAAGGTTCAACTAGCAACACAGGCATGTATAATTTCATTCACCAAGCTTACAAACTTTGGCACAAATGATTTAGTATATCAATAGATGAGGCAAGGGTAGGGTAGCACAAGGAGAGCACACAAGGCCCAAAGAATTATGGTTATCTAAAGCAAGGATTCTGCTTGACACCGCTAGCATTTAGTGGTTATGTAAGCTATTGGAGCACACTGTTAACGAGTCAATAAACTAAGAAATGAAACTAACAAGATGAAGGATCTAATTAATGCTTAGAAAATAAATCCCCAATCATCACATAATACAAAGTTTATTTTTACTAATAATGGCTAAGCACCTACTGAACGAGGAATAGAAGATACCTGAAGGTGTGATGGCAACGGCGGTGACCAAGGCAACAGTGGCGACCAAGGCAACGGCGGCGGAGTCACGGCGACATTGCACGCAAAACCTGACAAGCACGGGAAGGACCACGAAGGTCCGACGATGTGAGAGATCGAGGAGGCAAGGAGGACGGTGACAAAGAGAGGACGGAGATCGGAGGAGGTGCGGCGGAGAGGGGGATGACAGAGCAACGGCCGAGTGAGAGAAGAGACACGGCGGACCAAGGTTGAGATTGAACAAATCCGAGAGGGAAATGGGTATCGCTGGAGACGAAGAGGGAAATGGGTATGAGGGGGATGACGAAGCAACAGCCGAGTGAGAGAAGAGACATGGCGGACTAGGATGGAGATCGAACAAATCCGAGAGGGAAATGGGCATCGCGGGAGACGAAGAGGGAAATGGGTATTCGCGGGAGATGAAGAGGGAAATGGGTTCTGGGGAAAAAATAAACTACACTACACAGCGTCTAATTATGTATACTTAGACTCCAAAAAGTGTTAAATTTTACAATTTTATCGTCTAATTAAATACTTAGACTCCAAAAGTGTTGCCTTTGGTGTACTTTCACGCCAGAGCCCTACTTTTGGCGTCTAAGTACTATACTTAGACGCCAAAAATCACCTCATAATTACAAAAATGCCACCGCGTTATTTTTTACTTCCTATTTTAATAATAGGACGCCAATTTTAGAAGTAAAAGCCATTTTTTGTAGTAGTGGGTGTTCGATTTATTTTATTTTAAGTGGTTTTGCATTGTATGAAACAAGCAACAAATCCCCCGCACGATGTGCGGTTGCAATAATTCTATAACATTAAAGTATATCCGAACTTTCTACTCATCCAAATGATTAAGGAATTGAATTAAACACAGAGGAATATGAAGTAAATAATTGGATTTCAAATCTACTAACACTAAAAATAAGTTGTATCATTACCCAAAACCACAACATGGACAACAACCACATCAATACTTATACTCTTATATGTCTAGCAACTTTTCATGTTCGAAAGTGTAGTGGTACTTGAGTTCACAACAAAAATACAGGTCTAGATAGTTCTAATCGCCACTAGGGTCCAACAAAAAACAAAGTCATAACTAAACATTTATATAAAAGACCCAAATTATAACACATCAATATGAAGTATAATTTCTCTTGCTCAATGATTTTGACAGGCTTTGAAAAATTCTTGGCTAGGGAGGCAATGAAAGCAAGCGCATACTTTGCTTATTCCCAGCAACACTTCTTTTTCCTCCATCCTTCTTGTTCCTTTTATATATGTTGTCGATGTCATCACCAGAGAGATAGGCATGTCATTACGCCTAAAGCTGCATGATCATTACACTGTTTTCCTTATCTATAATATTGATCATAAAATTGGATTAGTATAGCAATGAAAACAGATCCGTGCCAAACTCATTTGAATTTCCATCAACTTATGCCCTCACAAAATTGAATAATAAAAAACATATAAACAATAAGTTGAAGAAATTCTATAAACTTGACAAACACCGATATGTTAAGTAAAATGAAAATTTGGCAACAAAATGCGGCAATTCAGAAAGAGGGAGGGGGGAGAAGCAGCGGACTAATAAGCAGTAAAGATAGGCTACCAAATAAGAACATCCAAAATAAAAGAGAGGAAACAAAAGGTAAAATAAAAAGTATGAGACCACGAGCTCAAGAAGATAGTTTCAAAAGCATGATACAAATAAGAAAGAACAGACATGGTAAAAGATTTTTTGCACAAAATCCCCCAATCTTGGGAAAATCCAAATTATTAACACCTATTCCAAATAGTAGACTTATTACAAAATCATCAAGTTTTTGTTACCTATTGAATAAGCTTTCATGGAGCAACCCGTGTCTCCACTCTTCTGATTGGTAGCAACATGAATTGTATATCATATACCAATGAATCCGTAAAAAAGAAATCTTCCTTGAGAATATCTCTCAATCTTGGGAGTAACCAACGGGTTAACAAAAATTGCAGATAATAGTATTAGAAAATCATTTAGATTATAATGCTAAGTAAACAAATACCTTATTATGCAGCTTCCGTAAAACAACTTTATCTCAACTCTTTTGACTAACAGCCTAACACTATTATCGATTGCTTAAGGAAGAAGCAAAACAAAGAAAATCCCCTAATCTCTAGGAGGAACTAAGATATAGATATTGCAGATTATATCTTTATACAATTATGCGTAAATACAAAAACTTAATGCAGGCCAATTGGAGCTACAAACAAATCAAAAAGTTATATCACTTCTACCTCTTCTCCTTTGACTAACAACTATGTATGAATTGCATTACAGCAACCAATGAAGAACATCACATTAGACTTCCTACCTAATATCCCCCAATATTTGAAGGATTTGATAGGGTGACACCAAACTTATACTACAAATTAATTAATCACTCAACTACCCCACCTTCTATCAGCACCCTGAACAAATCTAATGGCAACATCACGTAATTGTTCATCTTTCATCTTTTGCATTAATAATGGACACCTATAAAGTAATGGATATATGCTATTTAGTAATGGTAATATAAAGAAAATTGAATGTTGCTAAATCTGAATAGGGACACATCATGTTAAACGTGCGAAAAAGTCCTACCTTGGAAAAAATACTACTATCAGATGAAAACTATCATTTAATTTTAAATCCAATTGTCAATTCCTAGCTTTCAACAAACATAAAAATCCTTAACTCAAATCAGTATAAATAACACCACTCAGTCGTGATAGGACAACAGAGAATTAGGTTTTGAAGGAAATTGCTATAGCCTCTTCACTGCTTGAGTGATAGGATAGCAACCTCCATCCTTTAAATACTTAGATCAATCCTCTACCAAACAAATGGACAATCTAACTCCATGCTAAAAGGTATTGCTACATGAAAAAGTATAATGCCAAATAACATTTGTTTAAAAGTAGACTGGTCAAAACAAAGGCAGATGGAAGGAAAAAAAAAATCTAAAAGGCACCTTTAAAACTCCAGATATTAACAAATAATGAAGACCTTGCTATTTCTAATGTGAATATTGAAACATACATATTCATAAATTCAAATAGTTTACTATACCAATAATGAATGGTTTTCTCCTTCTTCTTTTTTGCTTATCCCATTTTTATATATAAAAAAAAAAAAAAGATGAAGACCTTGCTTTTTTGCTTATCGTCTGAATCAAATACCACAACAAAATACTCCATTAAGTATTTTAAAAAAACAACATGAATAGTTAAAACAACGCTACCTTTAGTTGATTCCCCTTCATCATCACGTTGGTCATCATCAGAACTCAAGCATTGGTCAAATAAGAACTCAATATCTTGGTAAGATGACTCTAGATCTAACTAATCAAACCTAAACTTCACAAACTGACAACCAAGAAAAATATTCACAGCACAAATAATATGAACATCTGACCTCATAAAAATCATTACTTGTCGAACTCATAAACTGCTCCTGTGTGATTGTTGACATATTAAAGCAGTGGCACCTGTCTGCATAGCAGCGATCATCTCAGAATTCCCCCTTTTGCATTGTGACATAATAAATAAGGAAAACTCAGTAATCACATACAGCTTTTTTATTAAACATCGTAGAACAATAAATCAAACAAACTATATTGACTACAACCACTTTTTATACCTCTATCTGATACTGAAACATTAAAATCCAGGGTTTTTGTAATGCCCCCTACTTCCAACAATTTGCCACATGCTCTATATGAGTCAATAACAGGTGGGCTGCATTGCAGAGTATTAATTTCCATTGCATGACATCTATTGCTTCGTCGATTGATAGTATTGTTTCTGAATTCCATCTCTCCTGAAAAAAACCATCATCCTAATAAAATGAAGACCATGCCACCATTCCTACCCATCATAACTTTGAAATTCTAATTGTTGTGAAGGAGTAACATTTGTAATGTCCTAAAAAACAATCCTCCTAGCTTGTTCTTTAAACCCTGCCTTTCCGTATATTCCCATAAGCAGCTCGCACATGAAAAAGTAATCTTAAAATTCATTTCCCTTAGTTGCTGTCACATGGTAGGAAAAAAAAAAGGCAGGTGAATACAAATAAAAATTTAAAATTAAATAAAAATAAGGCGCCTCAAAAAGTAATCTTAACATTCTTTTCCCAAAACCCATAATCGTTGATTTCGAATGAGTAAACCAAAGATGGTACAGTATTTATTGGGCTTTTCACGTAAATAGAAAAACATAACGTGAATGTCTTATTTTGCTAAACATGTGGTTATAAGAATACAATTGAAGCTTCAATGGATATAAGATATTGATAGAGGTTGTTTAGCAAAATTTAAGTGCATTGATTATAATAAGTAGAATCTAGCAAACCTTTTCTACACCTTTATCCTTACATAAAGCACAAACAATTATAGAAATTGAAATGAACTGTACAGTCTTTGCAGCCAACATCCCTTTTTATTTTTGAAAGTATGGGAAGAAAAAGAGAGGCGCATATGAATATAATGTTGGTCGAAACAAATGTAACAAAATGAACTATAACAAACCGTTTTAATATATTATCCAATGAAATAACCACAAAATCCCAGTAAAGATCAATCAAATCGGTATAATAAGGAAAAAAGGTTCTCATAAATAAGGTGTTCAACCCCCAAAATACTCACTAAAAATGAGAGGGTCAGATCTGTTGGTTTTGATTAGTTTTGATGATGTCTTATATAGATGTCATTCTTAATAGCAAAAAGGTTGCATACTACATTTATTTTTTACTTTGACTAATTATTATATTTAATGTAGATGCAAAGTTTTATGATGGAGAATGTTGATTGAAGAAAGAAGCTCTTGCACAATATAATGGGAATATCATAATATTAAGGAAGCAAGAGGTTATCAAATGATTTTGGGGGATAATCTAGAAGGAGAGAAGAAATTGAAGAAGGAAGAACTTGCAATGCAATGGAATATCTTTATTGAAGTTCTTATATTGATGCTAGAAGTATCCAAGATCATATGGAAGCTGGAACGAATCAATTCAGAGTTTAAACCATCAAAAATCAGTTCCAGGATGAGCAAACTCGAGTTCATAACTTGCAAACTCGAGCCTGTAATGTCCTCAAGCAACTCTGGCGCCTCGGACAAGTCAAACTCGAGCTTAGAACTCAAACCTCAGGTTTGGAACTCCAAACTCGAGCCCATCATTAGCAAACTCGAGCCTGTAGTGTCTTCAGCATTTCTGGTGTCTCTGGACAAGGCAAACTCGAGCCTATTAGTTGGCAAACTCGAGCTTACAGCGGTGTTCAACATTTCAGCTACTCTGTTCCACGTTTCACTCGGGCGACGTGTGGTCATTCGATGATATCTCCTAAAATACAGATCGGATTGAAGTGAAACCAGTGGCATATGAAACTAGACTCCCAATGCGTCATTTTGATATATAATTGAAGCCAAAAGGAGTCAAGATGAAGGAGCTATGAATTTATGAAGTTGACAGTGATATTCACGTCACACAAATGACCAACCTTCAATGTTTTGAGTGTATCTCACAAACGGAGAATCCAATTGAGCTGAAATCGGTGGCATTGGAAAGTAGACTCAAAGGGCTTTAAAATAGATAGTTTAACCAACCAAAACGGAGTTCAGACCAGGGAGATATGGCCCCGAAAGTAGACAGTCTGTTCTGGGTGTTGCACAATTTGCTGAGAAGCAAACTCGAGCCTATTAGTTGACAAGCTCGAGTTCGCGGGTTACGAGAGCTACTGTGTCGCGAAAATCATCCAAACTCGAGCCTATAAGTGACAAACTCGAGCCTAGACAAGACAGAGAGCAAAAGATGATTTTGAAGAGACCCAAACTCGAGCCTATAATTATAGACTCGAGCCTAGATGCTGAAAAATGTTACAAACTCTAGAGTTTGCTCGAACCTCCGGTTTGCACCTTGCGAAGCTGAACTCGACCCTTGCAAACTCGAGCCTACTTATCTAAGCTCGAGTTCATGACCCTGATTCAGAAAAACAGAAGTTCGAAAGTCTCGTTTCTCATCAAAGAACATCCACATGATTACCCAAATGACTTATACTTCTTCTTAACATTATTTATATCATTTGTGTACATGTTTCAGATTATTAAAGCTTGAGAGAACATCAATCTTGACAGAAATCAAGATCTAGAAGATGAACTTGCTGCATAATCTCATAAATGGGAAAGATGACTGAATCCAATGAGAAACTTGAAGAAACGAAGTTGTCTACTCAATTGTAATGCTTCTCCAAAGGATTAAATCATTCAGATGATGAAATACTCCAACGGACATAAGCCAAACAGATTCAGCATTCGAATTAATGTTCATGACATGAATCAACCACTGTTGACGAAACGGAAAATCAGAGCATTTACTTTCACGCGTCAAACAGAGGAAAATTCAAGAAGAAGAAATCCTTCACTTGGAAACAATTGATATAGCCATTACTCTAATGATTCCCTGAACAAATAAAGAAAAGTCATTAAATGACATAACGGTCATAATCTTCAATGCAGAGCAAAAGTTAGAAATCAGAAAAGGCCGTGAGTCCCAACGGCTAGAATTTCGAATGGAGAGAATTCAGAATTGAGAAGCAACGGTCATATGAAGATTTGCCGCTATATATAGAGCTGCATACAAACCTTCAAAGATACAACAACAAGCAGAGAACAAGCTTACATCTTCAACATGCTAATACTCGATCTTTATATCATTTACTCTCGATTTTCAATGTCTATAAATCATAGAGAGTGAAATGTTTTGTATTGTACTTCGTTGTTTATCCATACACTTCTGAGAGAGAAGAATCATTGTAAACATCCTATCATTCTACCTTAGAGTTACTCAAGATTGGGTGATCTTGAGTGGGAAATACATTGTGTTGATTACAACTTGTATGGGGAGTGAATCCTAGTGAGAGGATTACTTCGAGTGCAGAGTGTGTAATCAAACGGTGTATTGATTATAGTTTGTAAGGGGAGTAAGTCCTAGTGTGAGGATTACTTCAAGTACGTAACGTGTAATCAAGTTGAAAGAAGATAGTGGATTGAAATTCTCAAGTAGAGCTTGGGACTGGACGTAGGTCAAGGATTGGGCCGAACCAAGATAAATCACCGTTTGCATATTCTCTTCCCTTATCTCTTACATTCCAAGATATATGAATGATTGCTTATCACTTTATAAATTATTATTGACATTCAAACTATTTCCAGCAAGTGAAGAAAAGTTCTTAAAGTTCTAAGTTTTTAATCAAACACCCAATTCACCCCCCCCTCTTGGGTGATAGCCAAGTCTTTCATTTGGTATCAGAGCTAGGCTCTTGTTTAAAGGACTTAACAGTCTCAAGAGTTATCAAATGGCTAATTTTGGGTGCTGCTCGTTTTTGAAAGGTTTTGACTTTACCATTCCTCCACTTTTCAAAGATATTGATTTTTGGTTTTGGAAAGCTAGAATGACTAGTTTTATCAAAGCAACTGATTTTGATATGTGGAAAGTCTTTACAAATGTTTTTGACTTTACTCCAAGAAAGGATTGGACAGAAACAGATATGAAAATGTTTTCTTTGAACATTAAAGCAATGAACATATTATATAGGTCTTTAATCAAAAGATTTTGAGAAAATCAAATGTTGCTCTAGTGCTAAAGAAATTTGGGATGCTCTTGATTCTATTTATACTTCTAACAATTGTGTTGAAGTTGAAAGTGTTGACAGCTCATCTAAGACTATATGTTTTACATCTATGATCGATGAACAACCGGAGAATGAAGAAGGGGAAATCATTGAATTCAGCAAACGCTTCCATAATCCGGACATATCTCTCATACATGCTATATTAGGAGAAATTATAATGTGAGAAATAAATCTGTTTGGGTTCCTAAAAGACAAGTAAGGCCCACTACTAACAGTCAAGGACCCAAGTATAAATGGGTACCAAAATGTCCATCTTGTGCTCTATGTATACAGGACCATTTGAAAATCAATGGACATAAGGGAACTGAGAAGATGAAGAAGAATCCAATAGTTTCTCATGAACCTACAAGGAAACTCATATCAGCAAGGAGAACTTGTGGAAAAGCCATTCTTTGGAACTACATGGTCAAATCATAAGAAGCAATGGATACAAGCAAGAAGAGTATCTTCTACCTCAAGAACAAACCACCATAGAGTACCATTCAACTATCTTGAGGAGAACAAGAAGAGGAGAATCTCTCAAGTATCAAATAGAAGACTCTTGAAGTCTACATTTTCTGAGAGAACTTTACAGATACCCATGGAAAGACATATGAAGAACAAATGGGATCAAGGAAAGCTTCTCAAAGATGCAACATAGAGAAATGATCCAAGTCTTGAGAAAGCTAAACAAGCTATGCCGATGTTGATGGTGAACATTGGAAAAGGAGTTATCTACATCAATCCATCTCAACCAAGCAAGCTTCTATGAGGACAAGAGGAATTACGGTGATATCTAATTCTTGCCTCTTACTATGATTATATTTAAATTCATTCTTGGTTTGTCTTTGGTTAAGTTAAAAGATTTTAAACTGATTCAATTTCAATTAGAATTTTTCACAAAGCCAAAATCCAGTTTAGAAATGCAAACTCTAGCTTGAATCCTCCAAAAAATGAGTTAAAAGAGTTTACAAGTATGTAAGCTCGAGCCTGCAGATGCAAGCTCGAGTTTGCCTCATGCGGGAAAGTTTCCCAATTGAAAACCATTTCTTTAAACTCCAGATTTTTGTGTAGAGTTTGTTTAAACTCCAGAGTTTTGTGTAGAGTTTGTTTAAACTCCAGAGTTTTGTGTAGAGTTTGTTTAAACTCCAGAGTTTTGTGTAGAGTTTGCCCTTGGCAGAGAGCTTCCAATTTTTTTTTAGGGTTAAGGAGCAATTTTACACACGAGCTTTACCTCCAGGAGCGCCCAGCACCACGTGCTTTTTTCTGGAGCAAAAGTACACACGTGGTTACGTTTTGAGCGCCAAAGACCACTGGCAGTTAGTTGACCGTTAGTCAACCGTTAAGTTGGATGGAACGCTGATGTGGCGCTTATTTGGACTGACACGCTGACGTGGATGCTGACGTGGACGTTGATGGTATGAAAAAAAGAAAATTACCATTTTGCCCCTTAGTTTTAAGTGAAAATTACCATTTTGCCCCTTAGTTTAAAATGAAAATTACCATTTTGCCCTTAGTTTTAAGTGAAAATTACCATTTTGCCCCTTAATTTTAAATGAAAATTACCATTTTGCCCCTTAGTTTTAAATGAAAATTACCTCTTTTACCCTTAGTTTTAAATGAAAATTACCTCTTGCCCCTAGTTTTAAATAAAAACTAAAAATACCTCCCAGTGGCCCCACTCACCGCCACCCTAAAATGGCCATGGCCAAGACTACCGGCGGCCGACCACCGCGCGCCGCCTCGGCGGTGGGGTGGTCAAGTGGTGCCACTGGGTGGGGTAATTTTAGTTTTTTTTTAAAAAAAAAGGGCAAAAGGGTAATTTTTATTTAAAACTAAGGGTAAAAGTGTAATTTCACCCGAGTTACTGTTCATTTCCATCCAACTTAACGGTTGAATAATGGTCAACTAACTGCCGTGGTGCTGGGCGCTCCCAAAACGTAACCACGTGTGTACTTTTGCTCCAGAAAAAAGCACGTGGTGCTGGGCGCTCCTGGGGGTAAAGCTCGTGTGTAAAATTGCTCCTTAACCCTTTTTTTTATTTTCGCAAACTCTAGAGTTTTGTTTTAAACCTCCGGTTTGCCACTATTCCAAAACTCAAACTCGAGCCTAAGAATTTAAACTCGAGTCTGAACTTTAAATTGAGTAAAGTTATTTTACGCCAAACTCCAGAGTTTACACCAAACTCTAGAGTTTACGCTAAACTCCAGAGTTTGCACCAAACTCCAGAGTTTACTCTAGAGTTTATATTTAAACCTCAAGTTCTCGCTAAAATGCTTAATTTTGTTTTGACATGAATAGTGTCAAACTCGAGCCTAAATTTCTAAACTCTAGCCTAAATTTTTGTGTAGAGTTTACTCGTGGTTTGAGAAATAAAAAGAATTTACAAAACATGTAAACTCGAGCCTGAATCTCTAAACTCGAGCCTGGTCTTTGAAAATGAGAAAAATTATTTTGCAAACTCCAGAGTTTGTGTTTATGCTCCAGTTCACGTGTTTAAACAACTAATTTATTTTGGCATGAATAGTGTCAAACTCGAGCTCGCTCACTAATGGAATCGAGTTTGCCAATTTTGTGAAGTTTGATTTCAGATGGCTTTCGCGATAAATGCTCTACAGCTGATACGAACTCGAGCCTGTTTTTCATGAACTCGAGTTCGCCCTTTAAAAAATAACAAACTCCGAGTTTACATTTAAACTCTAGAGTTTGCTCTTGTCAAGCTTAACCCGACGTTTAAAAATAACAAACTCTAGAGTTTACAATTTTACTCCGAGTTTGCTCTTCGCAAAGTCGCCATAATTAACAAACTCCAGAGTTTACACTAAACTCCAGAGTTTGCGCCAAACTCCAGAGTTTACGCTAAACTCTAGAGTTTACATATAAACTCCAGAGTTTACATATAAACTCCAGAGTTTACATATAAACTCCAGAGTTTGCCTCTCCAAATTACAGTTTGAGTCAACTTTGTTTTTGAAATGATCTTGCTCGAAATTTGTAAAATCTTAATGTTTGATCTTTATATTCCATATCACCAATCACTAATGTTCCTAACTTGATTTAATCAATTTGTTAGTGAGTTTTTTTTTGATGATCAAACAAGTGAAATTTGTGCATAACTTTATTAGTTCATATTTGTTTTGAAATGTACAAGTCACACTGCTTTGTTTGGATTTCAATTCACTCATTCTCGTGAAAATGCATATACATGTCTTGTGAAAGTGCAAACCAATGTTTTGAAAACATATCCATACTTTGATTGCATTCAAATGATGTTTCAAAATTGGAAGTTAATATTGTATTTTGAATGTTGGATATGCTTCAAACTTGTCTAGTTGACTCTTCCCTATCATTCACATATTGATCTTTGATATTCAATGTGTTGCTTGAACCTCCTTGTTTAATTCTCTAACTAGTTGGACTTCATGTCTAATAAGTTATCCATACATGAGTTTCAAGCTTATCTTCAAGAAAAGAACTCAATTTGTGAAACTGTTATTGGCCAAGTTATTCCAAGTTTTTTTAATGTTCATTAACGTATTGAATCTTAATGCATTAACCATTAAAGGAATAACTTACTAGGATAATATTCTGGAACTCTAGTCATTTGAACTAATGAGTTTGTGATTCATCATTCATGAATCCTAGCATTCACTTAGTTGCTCAAATACATCAGCATTTGTCTTCAATCCTTATTTTGAGTAACTGTATTCATAGTCTTGCCTTGAGCATTCATACTCTTCTAATCCTAAGATGCAAGATTATCTTTTGGTCAATAGCAAAGTCATTGTGCTCATACATTCCTATTGTGCTAAGCATGTTTCGATAATGCTTTATCTTCATGACTTTTGCTCTTGAAAAATTCTTCTACATGTAAACTTCAATGTTTCACATGTTCTCTTAATCTTGAAGCATTCTGATTTATTCATTAAACATGTTGACTTCCACCATGTTTAAAGTGAGCATTATTTTCAAGCATGTTTCAAAATGACTCTTTCATTCATCAAAATTTTGATTTCATAATTCATTATCATGATTTGAAAGAACATTCAAGATTTGAAACAATCTTCATAGTTCACTATCATTATTGAAAAATCTGATTTCATTCATGAACTATGATTTGAGAAATGCTTATCATTATGGATAAGATTTTCTATGCTCATTAATCAAACTTACATGCATTCATTAAGGGGGAGCTTCACATTCACATGTGTTTTATATCTTAAAAGCTCATCTCCTTTATTTGAGAAAATCCTTTAAGTATTCTCATCTACATCTACTATGTTGTATTAGTTTTGATGATGAATTGGTTATCTTAATTTGAAAATATCAAGGGATATTTCGATATCATATTGCACTAACAAATCTCTTTGGAAAAGAAAGTGTTCAATTTGTAGCAGGAGATTCGTTATGTGTTAGGACATTCCTCAACATACTATAAGGAAAACTATTACATTGAGGAAAGATGTCTTAATCACACTGAAGTTGTGATATGCTCTACAAAAAAAGAAGAAAACTTCTTAAAGCCAGCTGACATGTTCTGCAGAAGAGTTCTATGAATGAAAGGAGAAGGATGGAAATGATCTCATACAAAGCAAACAAATGGACCTCATCGATCAATCATTAATTTGCAAAATCAACATGAGCATTTCTAATCTCTATCTTTTATATTCATTAGAAACTTTGCACATGTTTGGTATTTATATGCTTTAATTGTCAAAGATGTTTTTGAAAACCTCTCCAAACTCCATCAAACTTGTTTTCAAAACAACATCCCAAATTGCATAATATTTAGAATGAAAACAATTTCAAATTGGGGAGAGAAAATCAATTCTTTGATTCTTTCTAATTTGCTTTCCTATTTGTCTCTCTACAAGTATCTCTTCTTTAAACTCAACTTTTGCTAATGACAAATAAGGGGGAGAGAATGGCAAGAAAAATAAAAATATGCTGGGTCTATTAGTTTTTCATATTCATACATATTTTTCTTAAAGTATTTGCCATCATCAAAAGGGGGAGAATGTTGGTTTTGATTAGTTTTGATGATGTCTTATATAGATGTCATTCTTAATAGCAAAAAGGTTGCATACTACATTTATCTTTTACTTTGACTAATTATTATATTTAATGTAGATGCAAAGTTTTATGATGGAGAATGTTGATTGAAGAAAGAAGCTCTTGCACAATATAATGGGAATATCATAATATTAAGGAAGCAAGAGGTTATCAAATGATTTTGGGGGATAATCTAGAAGGAGAGAAGAAATTGAAGAAGGAAGAACTTGCAATGCAATGGAATATCTTTATTGAAGTTCTTATATTGATGCTAGAAGTATCCAAGATCATATGGAAGTGGAACGGATCAATTCAGAGTTTAAACCATCAAAAATCAGTTCCGGGATGAGCAAACTCGAGTTCATAACTTGCAAACTCGAGCCTGTAATGTCCTCGGCAACTCCGGCGCCTGGACAAGTCAAACTCGAGCTTAGAACTCAAACCTCAGGTTTGGAACTCCAAACTCGAGCCCATCATTAGCAAACTCGAGCCTATAGTGTCTTCAGCATTTCGGTGTCTCTGGACAAGGCAAACTCGAGCCTATTAGTTGGCAAACTCGAGCTTACAGCGGTGTTCAACATTTCAGCTACTCTGTTCCACGTTTCACTCGGGCGACGTGTGGTCATTCGATGATATCTCCTAAAATACAGATCGGATTGAAGTGAAACCAGTGGCATATGAAACTAGACTCCCAATGCGTCATTTTGATATATAATTGAAGCCAAAAGGAGTCAAGATGAAGGAGCTATGAATTTATGAAGTTGACAGTGATATTCACGTCACACAAATGACCAACCTTCAATGTTTTGAGTGTATCTCACAAACGGAGAATCCAATTGAGCTGAAATAGGTGGCATTGGAAAGTAGACTCAAAGGGCTTTATAATAGATAGTTTAACCAACCAAAACGGAGTTCAGACCAGGGAGATATGGCCCCCGAAAATAGACAGTCTGTTCTGGGTGTTGCACAATTTGCTGAGAAGCAAACTCGAGCCTATTAGTTGACAAGCTCGAGTTCGCAGGTTACAGAGAGCTACCAGGTCGCGAAAATCATCCAAACTCGAGCCTATAAGTGACAAACTCGAGCCTAGACAAGACAGAGAGCAAAAGATGATTTTGAAGAGACCCAAACTCGAGCCTATAATTATAGACTCGAGCCTAGATGCTGAAAAATGTTACAAACTCTAGAGTTTGCTCGAACCTCCGGTTTGCACCTTGCGAAGCTGAACTGACCCTTGCAAACTCGAGCCTACTTATCTAAGCTCGAGTTCATGACCCCGATTCAGAAAAACAAGTTCGAAAGTCTCGTTTCTCATCAAAGAACATCCACATGATTACCCAAATGACTTATACTTCTTCTTAACATTATTTATATCATTTGTGTACATGTTTCAGATTATTAAAGCTTGAGAGAACATCAATCTTGACAGAAATCAAGATCTAGAAGATGAACTTGCTGCATAATCTCAGAAATGGGAAAGATGACTGAATCCAATGAGAAACTTGAAGAAACGAAGTTGTCTACTCAATTGTAATGCTTCTCCAAAGGATTAAATCATTCGATGATGAAATACTCCAACGGACATAAGCCAAACAGATTCAGCATTCGAATTAATGTTCATGACAGAATCAACCACTCGTTGACGAAACGGAAAATCGAGCATTTACTTTCACGCGTCAAACAGAGGAAAATTCAAGAAGAAGAAATCCTTCACTTGGAAACAATTGATATAGCCATTACTCGAATGATTCCCCGAACAAATAAAGAAAAGTCATTAAATGACATAACGGTCATAATCTTCAATGCGAGCAAAAGTTAGAAATCGAAAAGGCCGTGAGTCCCAACGGCTAGAATTTCGAATGGAGAGAATTCAGAATTGAGAAGCAACGGTCATATGAAGATTTGCCGCTATATATAGAGCTGCATACAAACCTTCAAAGATACAACAACAAGCGAGAGAACAAGCTTACATCTTCAACATGCTAATACTCCGATCTTTATATCATTTACTCTCGATTTTCAATGTCTATAAATCATAGAGAGTGAAATGTTTTGTATTGTACTTCAGTGTTTATCCATACACTTCTGAGAGAGAAGAATCATTGTAAACATCCTATCATTCTACCTTAGAGTTACTCAAGATTGGGTGATCTTGAGTGGGAAATACATTGTGTTGATTACAACTTGTAAGGGGAGTGAATCCTAGTGAGAGGATTACTTCGAGTGCAGAGTGTGTAATCAAACGGGTGTATTGATTATAGTTTGTAAGGGGAGTAAGTCCTAGTGTGAGGATTACTTCAAGTACGTAACGTGTAATCAAGTTGAAAGAAGATAGTGGATTGAAATTCTCAAGTAGAGCTTGGGACTGGACGTAGGTCAAGGATTGGGCCGAACCAAGATAAATCACCGTTTGCATATTCTCTTCCCTTATCTCTTACATTCCAGCATATATGAATGATTGCTTATCACTTTATAAATTATTATTGACATTCAAACTATTTCCAGCAAGTGAAGAAAAGTTCTTAAAGTTCTAAGTTTTTAATCAAACACCCAATTCACCCCCCCTCTTGGGTGATAGCCAAGTCTTTCAAGATCAAGTGCATATAACCAACCAATCACATCATAATAGTACTCATAATCATACCTCATCATCCTAAAAATAAGGCGGTGGTATCTTTGATCTTGCCTTCCAATCTTGAGAACTAAACTACCAACACAAAATAAAGGAGGATAATATTAGGATGTGAAGTCAAGTATGAGCAGACTAATGAATTATGCTCCAAGGGCATGAGATAGATCCTGGGTGATATGAAAAGATTCAATTTTCAGACTTGCTGCTTTCCAAATTACGCTAAAAACACTCAAATGACTATGAAATAAAAATGACTGCACATATAGGTTGTGTTGCAATAAAAAAAAATGAAGGAAATCTTGATGAGGACACATTGATTGACAATCATTTCATGTGGTCAAGGAAACAAAAAAGATTCACCTACTCTTCCGGATTTTCAGGATTTCAAGATACTTTGCTAATTGGTATTAAGGCTGAAAAGAATTAGGCTAAAAAACGTCAACTACTTGCTTGATTAAGTTTGAGAAAACATTAAAAAAAAAAAAGTCTAAGAAACATGGGATGAGGTAAGCGTGAGGTTCACCCAAAATCTTAATATATGTTCCAACATTAATTTACAGCAAAAGAAAACCTTATTCCAACATAAACGCAAACTTAAATGACAACAAATCATTCTTTCATAACCATATATAACTATTAGCAAAATGGTTAAACCATGACGAATTACCTACTCTTCCAAACAGCCAGTTGATTTATTTCCATTCACCAACTGGAAACCGATTAAAACACGGGAAATTAGGGATGAAATGATAAATCACAGTCTCACCCATTAAGATCTAATATGATTGAGCACAATATCAAGAAAAAAGGGACAGCGTTCCAATAAGCCTTCTTCAAAAGTAGGTGAATCCATGAAGCCAAGCCTTCACAAAAACATAAAAGCTTTATGAGAAGAAATGCAGTGATAAACTAAACATTAAGAAATATAATCCCAGCTTTATACTACTAAAGCCACAACTTCTTACAAAGATTTGAAGCCCAACCATAAAGAAGCACGATCTGGTTGTGGCTGTGGTGTTGAAGTGTCCATAGCTGATGGTAAAGTCTCTGCCTCTAAATAGATGTACTGCTCTCCTACACACAATGAAAACAACATTTATGATTCTCAAACGACAGATTTTCCCCCAGCGACGCAACCCTAAATATCATCATCATCCAAAAAACACAACAACCTTAAGAAAACAAATAACACTAATTCATTACCAAAAAAAAAAAACAGTAGTAATTTTGTTCACGGCATAAAAACAAAGAAAGGATAGGATCATCGTTCTACTTTATTCACCCAGAAACACCAAGTGAATCTGACACAGCTGCTTCATTACTTACTATAATTACATGAAGAATGATGAATATAAAAGGATTAAAAGCAAAAAGAGAAATCAGGTCCCACTACTCACTCTCTCAAAAAAAGAACAAGCAAGATGATGACTGGAAGGAGATTTCAAACCTTAAAGTTCGATGTAGATCTGTTGCGTCAAAACGGCGATTTGTATCTCTCAGCTCCCGACGATCTGCTTCCGATGATGGGAAGAAAAGAAATAAACACAATATGCCCAAGGATAGTAAACTTTCAATGTAAAGCATGGTAATGATTCCAAAAGCATCCAAGTGCACCGCACACAAAAATATGGGTGCATTTAGCACTAAAGTTTAGATAAGAAGCACAAAATGCATTTATATAGTGTAGAATTGTGTGTGTGTGTGTGTGTATAACTGAATCCTAATTTGCAGTGATGAGGTCTATCTTATTCTTATAGTTAAATATTTGTTTAGTTTCTGGGAACACACTTCCAATTTGTTTGAAGTGTCCATTTCCCATTATATTATAGTTTGAACTTGCACATTAGAAATTTAGTAGATTAAAACATAGGAGAAGCTAAACTCAGTTAGTCCACCACGTAAGTTGCTCAACGTAGAATAATAGTGAATGTACTGAAAACGATTTGGAGCACCAGGAAAGACCTTATAGCAACTATTCAATCACAATTAAAAGATAAGGTTTCTGTCTTCCTAGGGGCTCCATCGAGCTTCATGGTACATATAATATCACAAACTGAAGCAGGATAGATAAGAAAACAGTGAAGAGAATAACTTAGTTTGTACTATATAACATGAGTAGCACTTATGAAAATGGGCATTAACATAGAAGTTGCAGACTCAATTTAGAATTACTGAAGATAATTATTTTGTACAGAACATATTCCAATGTCTAATTGGTAAAATTTTATTTTAAAAATAATTTAAATGGAAATGGGTTGGAGAACTTAATTCAGGAATAAGAGATAACAATCATCAATATATATCATTCAAATATGCAAGGCACAGTGACCATATGTTACAAGAACATAACTGCCGCACAATGTATATTCAGACCCATGAATATCAATGTCAGTAGCTTGAGATTTACAATTGTAATCCACCACTAAAAACAAACCACAAAAGGATCACTATCATTTAAATGAAATTAACTAAAATTCTTTAAAGGCGATAACAAAGAGGAGAACAATGAAAAGACCTTTCAATACTTCTTCCAGTGAAAATGATAGGCAGGTATTTAGAATACTTCCCAACGCCAAATCGCTCACCAAGGCACATTGTTTTCTTCGAGTCTTGCAGAAGCAAAGCCTCCCACAACTGACAAAAGCGCATGGTAGTTAAAATCTAGATTTATCACTACGATTTTACGTTTTTACGATTTTTTTTCATTAAAACGATTTTACTAATTTTCCAAACATTTTTATGTTTTTACGATTTTTTTACGTTTTTACTACGTTACAATTTTACGTTTTATGATTTTTCATCACTCTTCCGATTTTACGTAAAATCTCGATTTTAACTACCTTGGACAGAAGTCCTTTCTAAATTCTTCATCCAATTCCCTGTAGATTCCATGGTCTAGAAGAACTGCATCGTAGTTCCCAGGCAAGGAATAAGGTGAAAGTTCAACTCTCTTAGGTCTACAGTAAATCAGGCTACAGAAAAATTGATCTCAAATCTACGACAGGAACGTACCCAAAGAGAAGCCATTATAACCGTGCACAAATATCATTTCAGCAAACATTTCTACCAATGCACTTGCAACCTACAATAACAATATTAACATGTTAAACTGCAAAAAGTAAATAGCACTTACAGTACTACACAAGGTACAAACTAAAAAAATTCTTCAGAGCCAATGTTTAGAAGGAAACATGAAGCTGCGGTCATCAACACCAAACAATTGGCAATATTGCACCACAATCAAAGACTAGGATATCCAACCACAAAGCACATGAAACCGCAATTTATCAAGTTCACTATTATTCTTGCTCAAATAAACCTTCTCAGGATCAACCCCAATCTGCTTCAGAAAGTCTAAGTCGTCAATCTGAAAATATAATTTTCCATTAGAATAATGCCATATCCAGAAATCTGAAGCATATCATAGCAAACATGGCAAGCAAAATCTCCACTATGTCATTGCTAAAATTTCCAAATTACTTTTTTCTCTCCAGTTTGTATCTTTTCTTCAATTTTGAAAAAGGAAGGAAAAAACCACCTTTCTTATGAAGATGGGACACGATTTGTCTCAAATCAAAGGGATGAAATAATGCTATATGACCTCTAAGACCTAAAAGAGTCAACTGCAAATCAGTTGGAGTAAAGCATTTTGGATCATTTAGTCAAGACCATTCAAATAACAACATGGGTCATCAGTGACATCTGTTCTCATAAGCAATATATGCTCCAAACAAAATATATCATCAGAATATGAACCCAAAATTGGGCAACTATCATATGGCATTTTGCTTACCTATATTGAAGATAGAAGATTTGTATAAAGAACATGAAAATTTTGAGAGAAATAAGTTGTGTTGAAATAGTTGACATATAATCTATTGCTGTACAATAAGATTTTTTAACGTTGTCAACCCCTTACATTCCACTGTCCACCACCATATGTGTTCCACAAGGAAATACTAGGGCAACAGCAAGCTAGAGAAATGGCTACTTCCGTTCTTGGAAAAATTATTTTGTTTTCTTCCTTTACATATTTCCTGAAGCTCTATTAGCTTTGGTGCTATCAATTAATATCTGATTAACCCAAACCAAAAGCAACACAATTCATAATTGTTTATTTTCCGAAGTGTGTGTTCTCCAGCTAATCAACCCATTCATGCATCCCCATGAACTCACAAAATAGAAAATACATGAAGTGTGTGTTCTTCAGACATTCTTAGACTTTTGGCAACATTTACTACGGTCAGACATAGGGTATACATATCAGATATGTATAGCAATAACAATACAGTCGGATGACAGACAATCATACAGTCGGATGATAGACAATAGTACAGTCGGATGTACAGACAATAGTACAGTCGGATGTACAGACAATAGTACAGTCGGATGTACAGACAATAGTACAGTCGGATGTACAGACAATCATACAGTCGGATGATAGACAATAGTACAGTCGGATGTACAGACAATAGTACAGTCGGAGTACAGACAATAGTACAATCAAAGTACAGGCATGACAGACAATAGGCATGACAGAACAACAGTACAGTCAGAGTACAGGCATGACAGACAATTAGCATGACAGAACAATAGTACAGTCGGAGTACAGATCAGAGTTTCTGATATCCTATAAGGGTAATATCACTTTCATTAGTGATTTGACATTACGACTGGCATTTTAGGTAAAAATTATCATTTTGCCCCTATACCCCTAATTGGCGGAATTTTGCCAGCACTTCGTTACTTTGACTTTAATTTTCCAAAATTTCAACATAACTCTTACTCCAATATCATTTTCAAAATATAAATCATATTAATTAATGATTCACATCATAACAGGCATTTTAGGTAAAAATTACCATTTTGCCCCTGATGCCCCTATCGGCGGAATTTCGCCAGAGCTTCGCTATTTTAACTCTAATCTTCCAGAATTTTGCCAGAACTTCAACCTCACCAATATTTTCAAAATTCATGACTAAAATACCCCTATTATATGATATCTAATCATACTTGGAAGATTAAAGACTAATATAGCATTTCTACTCTAACTACCGAAAAACTACGGAAGCTTAAGTACCGAAAAACTTACCTAGAGCTTCGCTACAGCTTTTCTCCAGAGCTTCTCTCTCTAAAACCTCTCTCTAATTTCGAATTTCACAAGGCAAATGGTGTGAGGAATGAAGAGGCAAGGCCTCTTATTTATAGGGAAAAATTGGGCCAACTTAGGTAATTTTCCCTTTCCAACTTTGTAATTTCCCCCTTGATATATAAACCATGGAAAAATTAGGGTTTTGGTGGATGATTTGTGGCCATAGAAAGCTTCAAAAACGTGCAGCCCCTCCTCCAAGCAAAGTTGAGTCATCAAACCATTTTTGCTTTTTGCCTCCGGCCCGAAAAGTTCCCCGATCGGTGTCCGTTTCGCGAAATCTCAAAATTCTGAATTCATAACCTTGAAGATCTTCTCTTTCTCATCAATAATATCTAATTTAACTTTGATTTCGGTCTCAAAATTCTGAATTCATAACCTTGAAAATGTTTAGACTTTTACTATTGAATACTTCATTTAATCATTAATATAAAACTTAGTTGATTTTTTTAGAGAGACTAATAAAGTTAAATAATTACTTTAAAATATTTATATTTATCATTTTTCTCCAAACTAATTTTATCTGACTTATAAACTAATATATAATCTAATAATGATACACAATATATAATATGATTAAGTAATTTATTTATATTCTTTTATCTCTCTAAAAAAATCAATTGGGTCTTTATTAAGTATGGATTGAGTAATTTGAGATGGTCACCTTAATAAAAACTTTGGATACCATCTAGGACTTGGCTACTATTTTAGATTCTCCATAGATAAAAAGCCAATTTGGTTTGGCTTCTCTAAAGCATTAATACTCTTGTTAGCTTGTTCCACAAGTCTATAGACTTGGCCTCAATTATAAATCGGGTTAAGGTGTGATTTGGCCAATAAACTATTGGTTCAGGAGCTTCCAACACAATTAACTATTAAGTGGACCAAAAATACCAACAAACTTTTAAAAAGGAGCGCCCAACACAACGCTGTTAACACCATTAACAAAAAGTTAAACTCCGTTATCTAAGATGCAAATTGACCAACGAACTCTTACTTTAGAAGCGCCCAGTACAAAATTCTTAATTTTACTAAATTAAATAAATTTTTTCTCAATTATCATTATTCAAAACTACTTGTATAGATATCTATAGACAAAAATTACTCATTCTTTAATTTTGTCAAAATTATAATTTGCTAAAATAAACAAAATTTTTAATTAAAAATATAATTATATGATTTAAATAAAACTCAAGGTGTTTTATAATTTATTATATATGTTAAACAAAAAATTATATGATTTATTTTTATAATAATAAATTAGGACTAAAATCAACTCCAAAATGTATACCTAATTATAAGAGTAAATTTTAACTTTTGTCAATTTTTTCCTAATTATAAGAGTAAGTTTTCCTAAGCGTAAATTATTATTTTTCCTCCTTAGAAATCCGACTTGTAAATCTGAGGTGTGAAAAAAAAAAAGGAGGTGGATTCCACATGAGCAGCATATATTATGAGAATGAAGTCAATTAACGTGTTGCTAGGTTTTGAAACATCAAAACTTTCCAAATGATATTGAAATCAAAAAAACTTTTAGAACAATATTGTTTATTTTACATATCCTTTCAGAGTGAATTTACGCTTTAACCCTTAATGAGATTGTCATAATGCAAGGGGTATGAAATCTCTTGTCATGGAGGTGTGCTCAAAGGGCCAATACTTTCATTAAAGAAAACTGCCTACAAGTTTGCAGTTGGGACATAGGGGAACGTCATTGTCTCTATATTCGGGCAAAAATATCTTTGTAATACAAAAATTTATAAATTCCTTTTTTTCCCCTTAATTTCATATCAAAAGACTTGTATTTGCTTTCTTTTATTATTTTGTGCATTTACCAAATACGAGTTTTTACTTTTTTATTTTTTTACAAAAAAAGTTACAAGTCATCATTTCATGAATTTATTATAAATATTTTTCGTTATAGAAGCCTACGAATTAAATATATGAGATGAACTTCATGTCCAAAATGTTAAAAATATTTATTTCAAGTATTCTCAACAAAAATCTTGCTCTCTCAAAATTATAATTCTATTTTTAGATAATATAATTTTAATGTCATAATATTGTTTTATTTATTATGGCCAAAGTACCTTGTAATATCAATAAATTATTTGTAAATAATAACTTATTCTTGATGCCATTTTCACCCGATATTGATGCTTATTAGAAAATTTCCTTTGAATTTTGAGTCATTCGCGCCCTAATGTTTTAAGACATTTTGAAAGTGATTTCAGTTCTAATTCACATCAAAAGATATTTCGTGGGCCATAAAAGTCACAAAGTTGTGTTTGTTTGGAAATTATGTTTGAAACTTTGGAATAAACTTTTTGGCAGAACTAACTATGTGTTTTCATATAACTATATTTTTTTACTGTATGAAACCTTGCTACTGTTCAATACTTTTAACTAATAATAAACCCTAAAAAAATTATTTATAAAAGTAAAAATTATACTTTATAAAATAAAACAATTTAGGTCAAGTTGTCAGATCAAACTTATAATTTTTGATATTATTAGTTATTAAAATATTTATGTGCACTTATAATTAATTTTCTTATAAAAATTTGTAAATTTTTATATAAGCTTTTACAATATAAATTAGAATTTATAAATTTTCATATGTCCACTTATATTATTCTACTATTTTTTGAATAAAGTTGAATTTCATTGATAAAAAAATGTCAAAGTACAAAGTATGGAAACTGTGGAAGCGGCTATGGTCCTCTGCCCTTAGCGTCCACTGTGGTCCACTTCGATTTATACGTCGACGTATAAGCCGAAGTGGAAGCAATAGTCCTTTTTTCTTTAAAAAAAATTTTAAAAAAAATCAAGCGAAAGAAGGACCATTACATCCACTTCGGCTTATACGTCGACGTATAAGCTGAAGTAGACCGCAGTGGACGCTAAGGGTAGAGGACCATAGCCGCTTCCGGAAACTGTACCGGTATAATGACGGGAGCGGATTACCTCAGCGGTGTCTCCCCTCAGTATCCCTCAGAAGCGTGTCCCAACCTATTGATCTCCCATCATTAAATTTTGACTGTCCATTTTAATACCTTCAAAACACGTTCAGAACCCTAAAAAATTATTTTACAATCTTAAAAAAATATCTTGAAGTATAAAAAATATTCTGAAGTATATTTTTAGTACCAGTCAATACTAAGAAATATTTTTTCAAGATCATGAAGTATTTTTTCAGTACCAGGAAGTATCCTTTTAATACCATTCAGTACCCTGAAACATTTTTTCAAGATCATAAAATAATTTTAATACCATTGAAAAATCATTTTATGATATTAAAAAATATTTTAGGGTACTGACTGGTATTAAAAATATATTGCAAGACATTTTTTCAAGATCCTAAAATAATTTTTCAGGTTCTAAACATGTTTTAAAGGTATTAAAAATAATTTAATGATATTGAATGATAGGAGATCATTAGATGGGACGTGCTTTTTGACGTGGGCCCCGTCACTTCTACTACTATCAATCCAAACACAAATCATTATCTACAACCTGACTTTTTTCCTACAGAGTTTTTTTAAAAGTTATATAGCTTTTAAGTCACTGCTCCTACCACCAACCCAAACAGGCCCCACTAAGGGGAGACGCCGCTGTTGAGGTAATCCGCTCCTGTATAATGACTGTAAGAGCATAGACGGAATAAAGGGGTTAGGATGAGGGAAATGGCTTACGTCCTATGCGGATGGCATCCGCTGCTCCAAAAGCACAGTCGTTTTGGATCAAAATCACACACATGGTCCCTCTTTTTTTTTTTTTTTAAATATTTAAGAGTATGGTCAGGTATTAAAAAGATAATTTAGGATACTGAATCGTAATATAAAAAAGTTTTCATGATCTTGAAAAATTATTTAGGATCTTAAATAAATATTTCAAACTCTTGTGAGTACAAAAAAGTTATACGGATCTTGACTAAATCTTGAAAAAATAACTCATGATCTTACAAAATTATTTTAGGATCTTGAAAAAAATATCCTAAAGTACCTTTTTAGTACCATTCAATACCTGAAATATTTTTTCAAGATTCTAAAATAATTTTTTTAAGATAATGAGTTATTTTTTCAGTACTAGTCAGTATCCTGAAATATCCTTTTAGTATTAATTAGTATCCTGAAATATTTTTCTAAGATCCTAAATAATTTTTTAAGCTCATGAAGAATTTTTTTTATTACGATTCAATATCCTAAATCATCTTTTTTAATACCCGACAGTGCCCTTTAATATTAAAAAAAAAAAAAAGGGACCATGTGTGTGATTTTGATCCAAAACAACTGTGTTTGGAGCAGCGGATGCCATCCGCATAGGACGTAAGCCAATTCCGAAAGGATGAGCCACTAGAATTTAAAGGAAAGATTTTACTGGAAAGAAGTGATGTGAGAGGAGGCCCAAAGTACGCTTAAGTATTAAGCAATGTGACTTGACCTTCTCTCTCTTTGGTTCTCTTCTGTACTCACACCTTTTACCCCCCTCAATCACGTATATTTCTGGGGCAAATCCCTCTCAAGTCTCAAATAATTAAAAAATTATTAAAAAATGTTTTAAAAAAAATTACATGTCAAAAAAGTCTCAAAACCTTTTCTGGTATTATTTCATAAAACGTTAGTTGTTAATATGTATTAATATAGTTGTAAACGGGTACTGATTTAGTTGTTAACATATATTGATTTAGTTGTTAGGATATTATTGTTAACGTTTACTGATTTAATTGTTAATGTTCTACTGATATATTTATTAACGTTTATGAAATAATACTAGAAAATGTCTTGGAACCTTTTTTAACATGTGATTTTTTCTTAGGCATTTTATGACAATTTTTTTATTAATTTAGAACATGAGAGAGATTTTCCCAAATTACTGAGAAAAGCATACACAAATAAAACAAACCCATACGTGGGAGCTTGGTAGAGCCGGGAAATCGGGCCAAGCCCATCGGGCCGGCCCGTTTAAGCCCTGGCTCTGTAGGGCTCGGGCTTGAAAAATAAGCCAGAAATTTGAAATTGGCCCTGCAGGGCCTCGGGCCGGCCCGTTAGGCCCGTTTAACTGTAGCATTTAAAAAAATAATAATAATAATTACCTAGACTTCCACTTAATGAATGTGTATATTTGTAATTACTTAGATTTCTTTAGTTTAAACTATAACCCTTTTTTTATGTTTATTATTATTCTGTATTAAAACACATAATTAGTTATTATAAATTTTAAAGAAGGGATATTTTCATATTAAATAAACACATACTTTGGTATTACAATATTATATAAATAAATTATAAATATATTTTGTGTAAAATAAGTATACTTATTTTTACCTGTCAGTAAAATCATGTTTGAACCGAAGGAATCTGCAGACACACAAAATTACGAGAGGGAAAGATATTTTGTCGTGGGCATACATAAAGCAATTCCTTTGTTTAATATTTTTTAAAAAAAGGAAAAAACATATTCTTTATGTTTATTTATTTTTTATTACGAATTAATCAATGTGTTTATTTGTTGAATGATTTATATTGTTTAGATATTAATGTTGATAACATTTATTTGATAGATTACAACTTTAATGGTTACAATTTACTAATTATATTTCTTTGAAAAAAATCGAAGGAAAAATAGTTAAAATTTGGAATAGTAATTTAGAGTGCTGTAGGGCCGCCCAGCCCTGGTCTTTATCGGTAGGGCTTTGAAAAATAGATGTTTTCCTTACTTCAGGCCCTGTTGAGCCCAGGCCCTGTAGGGCCAGGCCCTATCGGGCCGGCCCGGCCCTGATTCCCAGCTCTAGAGCTTGGACTCAAATTTCCAAGAAAAGCCAAAAGGGCTTGGAATTTGAAAGGTGAAACAGTGTGGGGCATGGCCACAATCAATTCTTACAAGAAAAGTGTAAACACGTAAAACACATACATTAAAGAAAAGAAAAGAGAAAAATAAATGAAGGGATTTATGATATGGAAGGGAAAATATGCAATGCACTAATTAATCTTTTTGATATAAGCTCACATGGTTCCTGACTTGAGCTTTAATTTAAAGGATGTAAGCAAAGAGAAAGATTGAAACTTTGATTTCTTGAAAGTCCATCCCTTACCCTTTTACCCTCTTATTGATTGAATGATTAGATTTATACTCACTCTTCCAGTTTCTACAATAAGCATTAAAATATCTTTATCTACTATGAAGATAATCAATAATAATCAATAACAGACTTCGAAATAAGATGAAAAACTAATTTCTTGATAATTCTTTAATTATATACATTGAAAAAAAAAATTGTTGTGATTTTAACATGAATTCAATTATAAATGAATTTAACAATATGAAAACACATAGAGAAAGAGTTAAGTAAAGTGATCTTAATTTTTGTCTTTCAATTTTTTGTATATTAAATATATATTATATTTCGAGTATTTTTATTTATGATATAATATTTTTTTATCCCCCACCCAAAAATAAAATCATTATCCGGCACTGTGTAAGGAAATTTACTGTCTAAAGGAGACATCATTACAAAAGCAAAGCGCAAAATTTCATTCTTTAATTTCATTGATGCTGACGTCGCCTTGTCCCAGTTCGACTTCATCCTCATCTTCTCCTTCCTCTAGATCATCGGTATCAACATTAAGAAGCCTGTCTTTGAAAGATGGAGCAGAAGTTGGGTTATCAACGGGAGGACTGAATCATGCGTTTCCTCAATAAGATGGGAGCATTCTGCTTCCATGGTGTCGTCAGCCTTGGGAATGTCTTGGATGTTGTCCTTCTTCATGGTGCGATCGTCTCCTGGACGCGAGGAGGAGGTTCATTTTTCAAGTTGCCTTCAATCGGTTGAGGGTGCATCATAGTCGGTGTCTCAACAAGTTCTAGAGAGAAGGTGGAGATTCTCTCTCTAGGTCATCTTGATTCTTACTTTTGGACAACTGATAAAGCATTCAGAATTGCAGACATCTAACGGTCTTGTTAATTATTTAATTATTGTTAAAATACCTTGGTCCACTATAAATGAATATTAGTGTTTTATTATTATTAGTTGTTAAAATGATGTATATGTATTTATAAATTCACTTAGAAATTTGACTGATAATAGATATTTTCTCCAGTCTTAAATATAAGATAAAGTTTATAGTGTAATATAATTTATATTACTAATTTTATCCTATATTTAGGATTAGAGGTAGTATAAGTTTTCTCTTTTATATAAAAAGTAAGTAACGACTTTTTATTTTTTGAAAAAAGAATTTCTAGTTGAAATTTGTGATATTATTTTTACCCAAGTTAAAAGGAAGTTTCCCACAATATTTCCGGACTTCACACACACGCTTTACCATCTGTCAAGCATTGTACTACAATAACTTCTTCGTCTTGGTCAATAAATACAAGTCTTTGTCTCCTCCTTTGTGCACAAGTCTCTCACACTAAACTCTCTGAATCATCCATGGCTTCCAGTGGAGTTGTTCTGTTCTTCACTTTCTTTCTTCTTCTTCTGGTTTCCTTCATCCATGCCTCTTCTCTTCACTGCGAATCTGAATCTTCTTCTTCATCCTCCTGTACCAACCCCAATAAACATCCTCTAGTGAAGGGACTCTCATGGAGTTTCTACGAATCAACCTGTCCTAACCTTAATTCCCTCATCAGAAAACACCTCAAGAAGGTCTTCACCAACAACATCGGCCTCGCCGCCGGCTTGCTTCGCCTTCATTTCCACGATTGCTTCGTCCAGGTAATTAATTAAATTCATCACTAACTTCTTTAATTATCTCTGTTTTCCTCTGCGTTTCTTAACTAGCTAGAAGCAGCATGATCTAACTTACTAAAGCCACAGTAAATATATATATATATATAGTCTGATCTGGCCAAATACTGAAGCTTAGCGTCAAGTTTAAGCAGACATGTTTCATTATTTTTCTTTCCATTGACTTGGCTTTAAAAGCTGTTGACTTCTCTGTTCCAATATCAGATAAAAATATATGAACTGTGAAACAAGAAAATATCAAGCTTTTTTCTTAGACATGAGCCAGAATTTATAGCAGGCTGAGAGGCGAGCTAATGGCTTCGTGTACTACACCTAACGGTCATGCACACAAATATATATATATATATATATATATATATATATATATATATATATATATATATGGAGTTTTCTTTATATATAGGTTTAAATTGAAT
Organism: Acacia pycnantha; assembly: GCA_025563575.1. NCBI lineage: Eukaryota > Viridiplantae > Streptophyta > Magnoliopsida > Fabales > Fabaceae > Acacia > Acacia pycnantha. The sequence continues at coordinate 733,117 of JAMWYP010000114.1, forward strand.
ATCATATGGCAGGGATGTGACGGGTCGGTCTTACTGGACGGATCTGCAAGTGGACCAAGCGAGAAGGAGGCACCACCAAACCTGAGCTTGAGGGCTGAGGCTTTCAAGATCATCGAAGACCTCAGAGCTCTCGTCCACCACCACTGTGGAAGCGTGGTCTCTTGCTCCGACATCGTCGCCGTCGCCGCCCGTGACTCCGTTTTCTTGGTAGCTAAATCGCTTCCCCTTCATCTCTCTTTTAAAATCCGTCACAAGTTCCACCGTCACTAAATAATTAACGACAAAATTCCTTCACTAAACTGATCAACTACAGAAATTTCGTCACTAAATTACGAATTTTTTAGTGGGTGTATATATATATCTAAGACTTCTTTAATTTTCTTTTCCCAGTCTGGAGGACCAGAGTATAAAGTTCCCTTGGGAAGACGAGATGGCCTGACGTTTGCCACAAGAAACGCCACGTTGGCGAACCTCCCTGCACCGACGAGTAATGCCACCGTGATCCTCGATTCACTGGCCACTAAAGGATTCGACCCGATCGATGTTGTTGCCCTCTCCGGCGGCCACACCATCGGCATAAGCCACTGTAATTCCTTCACCAACAGGCTTTACCCTAACCAAGACCCTGTTATGGACAAGTCCTTGGCCGACAAGCTCAAGCTCACGTGCCCTGCCGCAAACACCAACAACACCACCGTGATGGACCTCCGGACACCCGACTTGTTCGACAACAAGTACTATGTCGGCCTCGTGAATCGTGAGGGACTCTTCACCTCCGACCAAGACTTGTTCACCGACGAGAGGACGAAGGAGATTGTGATGGAATTTGCTAAGGACCAGAGTGCTTTCTTTGAGAAATTTGCAGAAGCTATGGTGAAGATGGGTCAACTGGGCGTGTTGAGCGGGAATAATGGAGAGATAAGAGGGAATTGCTCTGTGAGGAACCAAGATAATGAAACTTTCTTAAAGAGGTTCGAGGTGGAGGATGTTGAGCAAGACAGGTCGGAGCTGTGAGTTACTCCTATACATGTGTATTTGTCTATATATGGATGATACATAGGGACATCCACGTAGGTTATGCTTTATGTGTTTTTTTAATTGCGTTGTCTTCGCTTAGAGCTGATTATCCTTTGTGTGTTATATATATCGTAGTATTTGATATGTAAACAGACATTTTTCAGTGGCTGTTTTATGATAATAGCATGGTTTTATGTATAAGACATGATGGGGTTTCTATATAATTTATATTCAAGGCTACTGTGCAGGATCTGTGAGATCAGTTTAACATTTTTCGATCAACTGTAATTCCTCTGTTCCTATTTATAGGGTGGGGACTGGGGAGAGAATAACGTTTTTTATTTATAGTATTGAGAGGAGTTCTTTTTTATTTGAATGTGTAATTTTACTCTTTATTTATTTATATTTTGTTAAGTATATGTATCCTTTTATTAAAAATAATTTTATTTGTGACACTATCGAGCACTAAATGTAAACATGCATCGCTTCTAACAACAATTAGCCACACTTACTTTCCATTATACCCTAACCCATGGGTGGTGGTGGGGTTCACATTAGGTGTACATCCCTTATGTGCACTTTATGTGTTCATCCCTTTAATTTTGGGGTGTACACATTTTTTTATATTTATATATTTTATTTATTTAGATTAAATTTTTGTATATAATATATTAAATTAATTAATTTTCAAAATACTAGTGCTACATAAAAAATATTTCTGAATGCAGAATTGTAAATTAATTAATTTGATACACTGGGTGTAAAAAATATTTGAGGAAACAATATATAATTTAATATATAAGAATAAAATTATAAAAAAATATGATTATACCAAGATTAGAGGAACAAGCACATAATGTAAAGTAGTGAAAAGACTATATTAGCTAAATTAGTTAGCTTGTTCTTTACGGGGCGGCCAGGTGATCGGTTGGTTATAACAAGGCCCTTAAGTCGTAGGAAAAGAGAAAAGGAAGCTTTTATTGCTCACCAAGTCATTATGGCAGTCACTTTCGTAGGACCTTCATTATATTTCTACTTTAAATTAATCTAATTTAATTTTTCAAACCAGTTTTAAATGAATGAATTGACCTCTTATCCTAAAAAAAGAGGTAGAATTTTTTTTAATATTATACTTCCTCTTATAAGGTTCTTTTCCCTTTTATCCTCCATATTAATTAAAATAATTGACTTACATATAATTTTGGGACATTTTTTAATTCAAGAGACAAATACTTACAACCGAATAAAGTTATGATGAGTGAATTCAAACTGTGACCTCCCATTTATACGATGGTTTTAATGCCAACTAGCTAGAACATAATGTTAATAGTAAGTCATAGTAGCAGCTAGTCTATTAATTGGAGTTGAATTGAATAGATGACTTTTGCTAAATTGAATATGCGTGTGGCAGTTGAACCACCTTCGTCTTTAAGGCTTCGTTGTTTTGAGCCTATTTACTATTTTTAGCCAACTTCTGAGTATAATTTATTACCTTTACCTCAAGTTATTACTTTTCTTTTACTATATATTAATAATAATAGTAAATCTCTCCATATCTTTGCAAGTTGTTTGAGTTGCTTTTCGGGTCAGGTATTATTCATCGGGTTTCACAAAGGCTTGGGTCGGGTTATTATGACTTTAGTTTGGGGGAAAATTAGTCCTGAGTCTTGTAGCAAAAAAAAAAAAAGTCCTGAGTCCTGACAAGGTGTCTCTCTATCAGTCTCCATATCCCATCCAATAAGAGGAGAGAGATACCTGCATACTTTCCGAGTGTCACCTTATATGTACTCTAACTTAGAGGTGAGCATGGTGCTCAAATGTCTGGTACACCTGTTTAAGTCCGGTAAAAAATTGTCCAACCTAGTCTTAAAAAAGTGGCTCGAAAAAAATTAGGGTAATTTTGGGCTAAGCCAATAATTTGACAGGGCCTGACATCGGGCAAGGGGTTTTGTCCTGTCTGAAAAATTAAATATATTTAAATAAATATTATTTTATTTAAAATATATTATATTATTATGTCAAAATATATTATATTATACTTCAGGTATATCTAAAGTTTTGAAATTCTGTGAGATGTGAACTAGAATATTCATGGAGCATGGCAGGGCGTCACTACTTGGGCAGGGGAAGCCTGCTCTGCCCAGCCCAAAAATGATTAGGGCTTTTATCGGATAGGGCCAGACATTAGGTTGCAAAATGTAGCTCATTCATTCTTCGGGCTGGGGTATCGCCCAACCTAGTCCAACCCTGCCCATACTCACCCCAGTCTGACTAATTAAAATATAACAATTCATCTTAATTTAATCTTATATAGTAGATGAGTTATTTGGAGAAATTCAAACTTTATGATTTTTGTAAAAAACAACTCATAGGAGGGATCAGAGTTGCTATTTTGTTTTTCTAAATTATGAAGTTTATGTTTGTTAAAATTATAAAATTTGAATTTCTCCAAATGACTTAGCTACCACGTAAGATTAAAAGTAGTTAAGTGATTATATTTTAATTAGTCAGAATACAAATGAAGTGGCACTCCTAAAGTATATGAATATTTCTCTCTATAAAGGTTAGGTTAGGGATGAACTTTTTTTAAAAGGAAAAAAATAGTCCGAAGACGCAGAGTCATCATGCTTTTATGAAACAAAATTAGCATGTTAATTTATTAGTTACGCATCATGTGATCATGGTATATTATTATACAACGTTTAAAAATTAATAGTAATAAATTTAATTAGTTTCAAGAAAGAAAATAATAACTTTCCTGAGCACATCAACTGGGGCTTGGGCTTTTCCTATATACCAACTGCGCATTTCCTGATTTCCTTCACCTCGTCAATAAAATAAAATAAAATCTAAATAAATTAAATATAATATTTTAATCAGCAAAACGACAGATCTCAAAATTACATCACAAACATGAGTTATATTATATTCTTATTAGCTAGACCAATTTTAATTCAAAAAATATCGACATAAAAAGGGTTAAAGAATAGTTTTGACCTAGGGCAATCATCAACCAATCCCAAAATCCCTTGGGAATGAGAGAGAGTCCTTTTTCTAAATCAAATAATCAGTTGGAAAGGAATAGAAGGGAAGGGAATGAAAAATATTTTACTACAAGAATGTTTGGTATGCTAAAGATGGAAAAGGAAAATGATAAATTACGAAATTTAAAAAGTAAAGTTTGAAATTTGAAATACCTATACTACCCCTAACCCTAATAAAATAAAAAATCACTCTCTCATGCCTCTTCCTCACTCAACCTTGTCTCCTTCGCCCATACCATCAATTCCCCTCCTCTTCTCCACCCCCTACATCCCTCCCTCTCATTGTCGTTGCTGAAATGGCATAAATGAACAAGGTGGGGGACCTTGTCTCCACATAGCTAGTTCCACTTCCACTATTGTTGTTGTTGTCATTGTCGTTGCTAAAATGGTGGAAACAAACATGGATGGAGGATATTGCTGTTGTTTCCACAAGTTTAATTTGCTTCCATAGTTTCCGTTGTCGTTGCCACTAGCTTGGTCCGATGGCGTCATTTTACATAGAGGTGGTTTCTGGTGAAGGGTTATTTGGGCATCATCCACGAGGGAAAATCGGATACCATCTATGATCGAAGGAACCAATTTTCACACGTTTAAAGGAAATTCTTCAGCCGCTGGAAAATGATTTCTGGTGAGAAACTGCAACCAAACGAATGCAGCCAGTGGAAAATTGAGATTTCCCTTTTCCTTCCCCCAATTTTCGCTAATCCAAACCAGCTCTAAGGCTGTTTGATATCAGGGATTTGGAGTGCAGGAAAAGAGACCAAAAAAAAATTATGACTTGGATTTAAAAGAATTAGAGAAATGGAGTTGAAAATTTTTAATTAATTTTTCTTATTCTTTTATTTTACATCCTAGCTTTATTAAATTTTTGTAACCCAACTTTTCCAATCTTTTAAAATCTAACTCTGACATTTTTTTCCTGTGTTGGAATATATTAGTCAACTCTTGGTGGACTAAGGCCCAAGTCGGTGTTATTATTATGGAGAGACATAGGTTTATAAAGAGAAATACCCCTTTATGATTTAATAGTTATGACTATTATCATGTAACAATACAGTTAAGTGTTACATCCATTCTTATTTGACTATAAGTACACTATATCTAGGAATGAGATTGAGGCAGTAGAATATGAATTAAACATACAGAATAATAATGTTCTCCTCTCTCTTCTAAAAGAATTTCTCATAAGATCGTTCTCTTCCCTTCCTCTCTTTTGGTGTATTTGTTGCGTAATACAATCAGAGTCCGCATTGATACTTCGGTTTCATGTAGGTACTCCCGAAATTTTTACATTATATCATAGCAAGGTTTTTCCGGTAGTAGGTATGATATTTAGTTTTTCATATTATGATGTTATGATCTCAATACTATCATGCTCCAAAGATGTGTTTTTGCTTCCTGAATAAATATGCAGACAAAGTATGATATTCATTTGTTTTGCTTCCGCTGTGTATGAGTTACTTTTTTCTTATTTAGTAATTCATTAAATAAAATACTGGCTTTATACGTTGTTGTCTCATGCTTGGAGATAGCGCGTTTTATTTTCCGACAGTCATATGCAAATCGATTCTACAAATATTACAGTTTCGTTTATTTTAGTAATTTGTTTCTCACTTATGAGATGTGTAGTGGAGGTTCTTCCCATCATAATTTTCTGCCTCCGAAAAATCCATAAACATGGCTTTGCGATTTGTTTTCCCTACCTATGTGATTTCGTGTTTCTCTCATTCGTTTTCTCTAAAGTTTTCGTTGGTTGTTGTCTTTTGGCATGCTTCTGGAATGTGAGTGTGTGTATGTATTTATGTGTGTGTTATTCATGAGCGTTTCAACTTCTATGACCAGATGAATTTGATCATAAGAAATTAGAAGTGTTAGGCCTCATAATGAGTCTCACAGGGGTAACCGTGGAATCAGTGGCGGAGCCAAGATTTAAAGTTTATGCGTGCACAATTAGTGGTGGTAATTATATTCCTGATTGTAATCTCTAAATTATAGGAACTGCCTAGGTTTATTTACTTATTAGCATCTGTATATAATTCCAATTAAGCGAAGGAATAAATCATCGCATTCTCGGACTTGATCAGCGTCTTCTCAAAATATTTACGAAATTGCCACCGGTCATACTTTTAAGACCGGATATTTTATAATCCGGTCTTAAAAGTGTTCTATATATTTACAAAATTGCCACCGGTCATACTTTTAAGACCGGATCTTTTATAGTACGGTCTTAAAAATGTTCTATATATTTACGAAAGTGCCACCGGTCATATTTTTAAGACCGGATCTTTTATAATCCGGTCCAAAAAGTTCTTTATATTTACGAAACTGCCACCAGTCATACTTTTAAGACCTGATTCTCTATAATCCGGTCTAAATGAGACGATCTTAAAGCCCTTTTTTGCACTAGTGCATGTACCTAAAGAGGAAAATAGATTTACACTGATTTCTACCATATGTATCTACAAAAGAACATAAGAAACTTGAGATAAATTGAAGGAATGGTCCAAGGAGATTTCTTACGAGAAACAAGGGAAAGAACAAAAAGAGAGATCTCCAAGTTTTTAAGACTAGAAATAGGTTCTTATAGTTAAGATTTCACGATACATTTTGGCTTTTAAAACTTCAAAATTGTATATTGATTAGGACAAATGGATTAAAAAGGTTATCAATGCAGATATAAAACCAACTCCAATACAGATTTATGGACATAATAACAGGCCAAACGTAAAAAGGAAATCGAGGAACAAAATAACAAGATACCTACCAATATATCAATATTCAAGCGGAACTTTTCCTTTGACGACAAATTCTTTTGCGAGCAGAGAAACTCAATTAGAGCAGAATTCTCAACTGGGGCTACTCAATGAGCTATGAAATGAGTCGAATACCTAAAATAGATCCAAAACAAGAAATGAAAGAGCATTAATAAGATCGGAGTCGGAGAGTGACGGCGGAGATTGCAAGCAGAACGGAGAGAACAAGAAATGAAAGAACATTAATCCTAACCCTAATTTGCGAAATTGCAAGCAGAATTCAAGCTTTTGTGAGATTGTACAATAGGATCAGTGACGGCGGAGAGCACGGAGTCAGAGAGTGATGGCGGACAATTTGGAGACGAGAACGAAGAGATCGATGGAGAGTGAGAGAACAGAGAGATCGATGGAGTGGAGAGTGAGAGTGGAGACCGAGATCAGAGAATGATGAAATGGGAAAAACAAGTTGGAAAATTTTTTTTAAGGGGGATAAAAGACAACACACTCCTTTATAAAGTTTAGGACCAGAAATGAGGTTCAATTGAAAAGTATTTCCAAGAAAATCAATTTAAACAGAACAATATACTCTAATCCCATGGCATACAGATACCCAGATGTTACACAATCAAATTCCAAAGCAGTAAGCACAAGCATTCAATTATATAGCAAAGTTTGTACTTCAGAAAACAATATGGGTAATTAATGGTGGCCTCCTGTGATCAGGAAAGCATGGATTGTCCAGAACCCTAAAAGAGAATACAGATATATTTGACATGACATACTAATAACTTCTGCGATAGATTTACACTAAAGAAGAAAATAGATGATTTTACATATAGAAGTCAAGACAACTACAGATATAGTAATTTGAACAAGTACGCATTTAATTTGCATATGACTGTACGCTCTCAAATATTGGAATATGCCCTATATCTCTATCTTCACATTTGTATTTTGAACTTTTCTGAATTAATGCAGAGCAATATAGCTGTTTGCAAGGAAACAAGTACAATTTAAACCGACACAGATCAATATACAAGGAAATGAATATTTAGACGAGTTTCCAATAGGCAAATAGATATAACAATACCTGATTATAATTTCAGGTCGCCTTAATGAGTTCATAAGGCAACCTGATCTTCGATTCAGGTCGCCTTATGATAACAAAGGCGACCTGATTTCAAAATCAGGTCGCCTTTGTTGAAATTTTTTTAAAATATAAACTACATTTTAATTTTTCCCTCAAAAGAATTATTAACAACAAACGTGCCTGACTTGTAACAATGAGATAGGAGATATCCAGCTACCAAGTTTTGGAACATATCGAGTGTAGTAAAATCAAGTAAAATAATATAGTAAACTTGGAAAGACACAAACTATGAGATATCTACCAAGTTTTTGCATCACCGAAACCACCAAGCAACACAAGAATCACACTAACACAATACATAAGCACAATATATATATAACACCAAACTTGCATATTTTGAACAGACAAAACACCAAATAGATACAAATGAACAACAGTAGCAAATTAAAGAATCACTAACACAATAACATATTAATCATGCTCACTACTAACTAGGCTATGTGTTGAAGAAGATGTCTAGATATCATGTCTCGAACCGATCGATCTCATCCCTGCGAGTACGGATCCGCAGCACCCAAAAGCGTAAATTGGGGAAACAAGGTATAAGATAAACCAATTAAGTGAAGGAAATAATTAACAACTCAAGTACAACAACAAAAATTCAATAAACTTGAGAATCACAGAGCGATTACGTACGTTTTGAAAACCTTGAATACGTCCGCTGTTAACGATGGATTGCATCCAACTCATAACGTAATATCCGCACTCGGTGCTCCCAGGTTGTTGATGGCACTATAAATCAAAGGCAAATTGTTAAAAACGAATAAAGGCATATCTAAAGCTACTGTGTCAATGAAATAACTTGAATTGAAACTACTCACCGTCGGTTTAAACCACTTCGGTCCACCCTGCTCTTTTGCATTGATAAGCTCTCTATACGTCTTGAGGCCACTATCATTAAAATGGAAATTAACAGACATGTTAAACCATTCATTTAAAAGAAGAATCGATGATTCAGACAAAAATTTACTTACTCGGCAAACATGTTTTTGATATCCTCGGTAGGATTTCCATCTACTGAATCGAACCAATAACATGAGTTCTTGCGAGGATAAACAACACACAGCGTCCAATGACTACTACAACATATACGTATTAATATTAAATTAAGATAAGAAAGCAATTTATTCACAACAATCTTATAAGACAAAACAAAAGTACGCACCTTTCATGTATTGGCGCTAGATAACAATCCGATATTCCGTCGCCCATTGTTAGACCAACATAAATTGACCTCCTGGGTAACGTACTACGAGCCGAAGCCGTGCATCCAGGACATAAGTATCCATACGAACTCGCTCGCGGTGTGCCGGCGCATAATTCACGGCAGACACTATGAAATGAAATGATAAATGTTATTGAAAATGTTAAACAAAAAAAAGAGTACTAACATAATTAAAGGGTTAAACAAACTTACAGGATTGCAAGTTGAAGAAACTGTATATCTAAACAATCCATCGTCAAAAACTCTCTCAAATCTTTCTTGTCAAATGTTATCGGATATGTCTTTTCTGCACCGACAATGCCCGGAGGCATTTGCAAGCTTATGAGGCCGATGTCCTTGTACATCTCTCGGTGTGCTAAGTACGGAAATAAGCCCGCAGCTTGTTCATCCTATGAAACACCCGACGTTGGTTTTCTGGAATTTGCTTGCCGTGGTGTTTGTCTTGTTCTGGGTAAACAAGACCATCGGCAACAATCCGCCGGTGTGGGTCATCCAAATATAGAGTGCAAGCTATACCTCCTGTGGAGTGTGAGAGGTCCGCCAATAACTACCTCTGGAGGAGAAGGTCCGCTAATATGTACCTCGGAGGTGAAAACTATCTTTTTTCTTTGGGGATATTCGGGGATTCGTCGGTTGTACGTTGCTGTTGTACCATAGCTTGCATTTCACCCCTTAGTTGTGCCATAACATATTTCATAAGGTTTGCTCGAATTCTGGCTTCAAGCTCCTGTTGGCTCTCTGCGTCATACAAACGTGAACGTCGTCCGAAAAATTTTGCGACACTCACTCCCCTCGTCTCCCCTCGAACAAAGATCGTGGTAATCCGGCTTCCCATCGCCGTCGACAAAATGTCTGCCGTGTACCGGCGTGAATGAGCCTTGGCTACTCTGCTGCTCAAGTGAATCCTGTACCATAAGATTTTTCATAAATAATAACTAAACTCTTATATAGTATGAAACAAGCGAGGCTATTTAATACTTCTAATTCAACTACTTACGATCTTTGAGGCAACCGCAAAGAACATCTTCATTGATGTATTTGTCACCCTTCATCCTCGCAGCTTTCCATTTTTTTGTGACGAGGAGGACGCTGGGGGGCCTGGATAGCAGTGGAAGGATCGGATTGGGAAGCTTCCTTCATTCGCTTCAGCTCTTCCTCCATCATCTTTTGTTCCAGCTTTCTGTAGCCACCTCTAGACAAGCAATGCGGATACTTATTTTTCACTTGCCTCTCTCTATTGGCTTTTCTTGTTTCCTGTGACACGAAAACAAACAAAACTGATCGTACGAATTCAAGTAGATTCAAATTAAAGATAAGATATGACAGAAATTTTACTGTAAATTCGGGATTTCGCGGGACGCCACAAACTCCCTCCAGTCCTCCGGAGAAATGAAATCATAGGTCATACATGGATCCTGGTCCCTCTTTGGCCCGCGGATATACTTTTTGTCGACTTGTTCTTAAAATCTTTCCAACGGAGACGAACTTCGCCCATCCAATGCTTCTTCATGGCCTTAGTGTTAGGGACATCAAATGTTTGCTGCAAGGTGAAAGAGAAGATATGACAAAAATCAAGTAATAAGACTAAAGATACAAATGCAGATATATCGAAAGTGAGATACCAAAATCTGTGACCAAATCAAATCCTTCGTCTTATCAGGAACGAACTTCCAAGCTGAGTAAACAATACGCACTTAGCTTCGAGCCAGAAAGCCTAAATAGCTAATGAAGTTGTCTTCCTCTCTGCCAACTGGATTCATATTTTCATCAAACTCCACATGCAGCCTCTTTTTCTAACTGTCACGGCGAGCAATTAGCTCACCCATGTGTGTGCTACCTCTCCCCTTTCTCACAACGGGCATATCAACCCTATCTCCCGATGACTCGTCTGAGCTAGACATATTCCTGTTCATCAAAGACCAATCATTTATGTTAGATAGGTTTTTAAATAATAAACAAATTAATAAAATGAACCAACATGTTAAACGACCACAAAAATAACATAGTAGTTAAACACATCATTTTGTAACTGAAGATCTTACTTTACATGGTGTCCCATATTCCTTCACAATGATCCTTTCTTGCAGCATATTCTTCATCATCTATCAATTCTACTTCACGTGTTGTAGGTGGATTTGTTGTGAAAGGAGTGTATCGTCAAGGTTCAAGGATTCTTCACCATACTTCTGTTTTTTACTTTGAAGTACAGTGAACATTCCTTTATTTGCAGGGTCTGTAACATAAAACACTTGTTTCGCTTGACTTGCTAAAATGAATGGCTCATCTCTATGACCAAGTCTTTGAAGATCAACTGAGACAAATCCAAATTTAGGATCTATTACAACAGCATTATTGCTAACCCACTTACATTTCAATAAAGCAACTTTGAACTTGCTGTAGTTGATCTCCCATATTTCTTCGATCACTCCATAATAGGCCATTGATGCTACCACCGGGTTTTTGTCTTTCGAACTCGAAAAGTGCATGGATTCACTTCAACCATCACCCCACTATTTTGCACAAGACTTACGTCATCTTGGTCTTTTTGTAGAAAGAATATCCGTTGACATCGTAACCGCTCCAAGTGATGACACGAAAAGAAGGCCCCTAGGCTAACCACTCGATTGTATCTCGACACTCCGGTCTCGTGCAATACCTTCTCACCGAACCACTTTATGAACGTCTTCTTTTGCTCATTCGCTATCTCGCATGTCACTCTTCCTTGGATTCATATTCTTCAAACTCTTTCGTGTTCATCAATGTATGGTTGAACTTCTTTCGTATTATTCAAGATGTACAGTGTGCTTGCAACACCTCTTCACGAGGCTTATTCTTCGCCTTGATTCCTCGAGTTCCCTCGCTTATCCCCTCGTCATGCCGAGATTGTATCGTCGGCCTTGATAGATAATCTTTGCGTAACTCCATAGCCTCTTCAACTACATATCTCTCAACTATTGAGGCTTCCTACGATAAGGGTTTTTAGAATACCCTTTTAAGATCTTCATGTATCGCTCGAAAGGGTACATCCACCTTAGGTAAACCTGGACCGCACGAGTCTTACCTCCCTTACCAAGTGCACTATCAAGTGCACCATGATATCAAAAAGGCAGGAGGAAAATGCATCTCTAGTTGGGACAAAATAATATAACCCTCATTCTCCAATTCATCCAACTTTTCAATGTCAATGACTTTGTTGCGGATAGCATTGAAGAAAATACTCAATCTTGTTATAGTGGATCGAACTTCATCTTTCATAATGCCTCTTATAGCTATTGGTAGTAGTTGTTGCATCAACACATGATAATCATGGGACTTCATTCCCACTAACTTCAAATCGTTCATTGAGACACACTTTCTCAAATTAGAAGAATATCCTTGTGGCACCTTAATGTCATATAGACATCCACACAAACTTTTCTTCTCCGCTTTTGATAGTGTATGAGTTGCTGGCTCCATGTATGCCCTCTTACCATCTTCCATTACTCGTGGATGTAACCTTTCTCTTATTCCCATGTCAAGCAGATCTAGTCTCGCACTAATTCCATCCTTAGTCTTCCCTGGTATGTGCAAAAGAGTACTGACAAGGCTATCACAAACGTTTTTCTCCACATGCATCACATTAAGACTGTGTCTCACATCAAGACTACGCCAATATGGAAGATCAAAGAAAATTGATCTCTTATTCCATATATTCTTCTCACTCGCCTTCCTTTGCTGCTTACCCAATATGACATTGATATGTTTCACCCGACTATAAACGTCCTCTCCGGTTAACGCCTTTGGAGCCGTATTCTGCTCCGGTAAGCCGTTAAAACGCTTTCTTAACTTACAATATGGGTGGAACCGATGAAGAAACCTCCTGTGGCCGAGGTAGACCGTTTTTTTTTTTCCGTGCTTTAGTTGATTGAAGTTTATGTCTGCTTTACATATTGGACATGCTTTATGCCCCTTCACACTGTACCCTGACAAATTTCCGTATGCAGGAAAGTCGTTTATCGTGGTAAAAATCATTGCACGCAACTTGAAGTGCTCCTTCTTATATGCATCAAACACATCTACGCCTTCCTCCCACAACTTCTTCAAATCCTCAACCAAAGGCGCCAAGTACACATCGATATTGTTCTCGGGTTGTTTTGGTCCAGAAATCATCATAGAAAGCATCACATACTTGCGTTTCATACATAGCCAGGGAGGCAAGTTGTATATTACAAGGATAACCGGCCATGCACTATGGGTGCTGCTAAGAGTTCGATACGGATTGAAGCCATCTCGTACAAAGCCCCACCAAGGTTTCTTGGCTCACTGCCAAATTGAGAGAATATTTCGTCTATTTTCTTCCATTGCGGAGAGTCAGCTGGGTGCCGAAGATATTTTCCATAAGATATTCTCTCATCGAATGCCATCTCAACTTCTTCGCCGTTGCTTTACTAGTAAAAGACGCTTAAACCGTGGAATTATTGGAAGATACCACAATGCCTTCAAAGGTTGCCTTTTGTTGTCTCCGCTCTCCGTAAACACTAACTTTCTTCACTTTGTATCGTGAAGTTTTACACTTCTGACAATTACCGAGGCCTTCGTACTCGTTTCGTACAATATGCGTCATTAGGGCAACTGTGTATCTTTTTATACTCCATACCCATCGTAGACAATATTTTCTTGGCCTCATACATACGATTTGGAAGTACATTATCAACTGGCAACATATCACACGACAATTCAAGCAGCGACGTGAAACTGCTATTGGTCCACCCACAAGTTGCCTTTAAGTTGACCAAATGTAAGGTCGCAGTCAACCGTGTATACTTAGTACACCCAGGGAACAAAGGTGTCTCTGCATCACTCCGCACGCTTTCATATTCACCCGATTGTGCAAAAGATTCTGCCTCAACATCATTAATCATTTTCTCCATTCCATCATCATCATCTACCTCAACTTCATTTGCATGGGACGCACCGGTACTTACTTCCTCACCATGCCATATCCACGTTGTGTATCGAAGGTGTATTCCATCACAAAGTAGGTGGTCCTTTATATCAGCAATAACCCTTCGACTCCCATTTAAACAATTAACACATGGACAATAATACATCCCATTTTTTGTGGCCACATTCCTTCTAGCAAATTCAATAAACTCTTCCACCCCATTCTCATATTCTTCACTAGTTCTCAATGCATTCATCCAACTATGACCCATTTTATTACCACCTACGACATTTCCAACAACAATCAAGTTCATGTCAATTTCAAGAACGACATGTTTTCTTTTAAGTAAATTTCGGCAAAGATTCCCCTTAAAAGTAAGACATCCCAAAATTTCAATAACAACCAATTTCAGCTTAATTCAACAAAACTTACTAACTAAAGCAATTCAGAACAATATCACGAAGAAATAATATCTCAAGATGGAGCTCCCAAAGGAAGCCCCCAAAAACAGAAGATCTGAAAGAAACCAACAGAGATTGCAGGAAACTTGAAGATAAATGACAGTCAAATTGTTCTTTTGCACTAGAATGGTCAAACAATTTTGAAATGATGCATGAAAGAAAGAAAAATCAGCTAAACAATTTATCAATTATGTAAGATAAAGAAAGCATAGAGCCATAGAGTCAATGTTTATTTAAAGTAAACGTGCTTTTTACAAATGACTAAAGCTAAACCCTATGTAATTATCGAACGAGTATAAGAAACATGGCAATCCACATTACCATCCATATATAGTGCACAATTCAAAATGCGAGTGAGAGAGCGAATGACATGCTTATATTATAAGGTAATTAATCTACATTTTGCTTAAAAAATTGGGGGAAACAGAGCGAATGCACAATGAGGATAATTTAATACAAGTTAAGGGGTAACTCTATTAATAAAGTATTTGTGAACTTGGCACTGTGAAGTTTTCACGCTTGGACAACAATGTGAGTCTCACACAGAAGACGATCAATAGACATTAAATTAAAGATCATGACATTTTTGTATCATTTTGGAACTTTCATTTCCATTTTTGAAGCCAAGAAAACACTATAATATCGGGAAAATGTTCACAAATACTTCATGAGTAGATTTACACCTTAATCTTAACATTTTTACCTCGAACCTTAGCATTTTTAGTTCATTCATGCATAAAAAAGAAGAAGTCAGGATGTGGGCCTTACTTTAAAAACTTGTGCTAAGGCATTATTAAAAAGGCGGAGTGAGCGAGAGAGAACTGTGATCAGTGACGACGGCGGAGACGAAGGAGACGACGGCGGAGACGAACGGCAAGGAAAGGGAAGGCCTTGGAGAAGAGCGAAACGAGAGTGAGTATGAGAGGATTTCGCGCGCTGTGTCGGAGTATGAGTGTGTGAGGGAAAATGAAGAGGCGCGTGTATATTAACCTAAAAAAATTGAATATAGGCGACCTGAATCATATTTCAGACGCCTATATTCCACTTTGGCGTTCGAAATACATTCGTGTCGCCAATATTTTAATAATGGCGACTGAATCGAATCAGTCGCCAATATTTTAATAATGGCGACCGAATCGAATCGTCGCCAATATTAAAATATTGGCGACTGATTCGATTCAGTCGCCAATATTAAAATATTGGCGACCTGATTCTGATTCAGGTCGCCATTATTAAAATATTGGCGACCTGATTTAGATTTAGGTCGCCAATATTATTAAATTTCCTAATTTCTATTTTAAAAAAATCCTCGGCGCCAAACAAAAAATTCATGGCGTGAAGTAAATTGACTCATTAAAGACGTCCTGAAAGTTATGTAGGTCGCCATAAATGAATTTTATTGAAAAAAAATTAAATCCCATGGCGCCAAACAAATCTTTCTCATATTTTTTATGGCGTGAAACAATTTTAGACGTCCTGAAAAAATTTCAGGACACCAAAAATCAATTTAAGGAGTCCTGATGTCTTATTTAGGACGCTGAAGGCTCAACTTCCTTAAATATAATTACAAGAATGCCACCGCCTTCATTTTGGACGTCCTATTTCTAAATAAGGACGTTTTTTAGGGTAGTAATATCCAATTTTTGTAGTAGTGCTAATTCATAGCACAAAGGCAAAGTCAGTTAAAGCAGTAAAGCAGAGGAGCCGCTAACCTTCTCCATTGGAAAAGCCAGTAGTTGAATATTCTGAGTTCTAAAACAAGGAATATTCTCAGATTTAATACCAAGAAAAAATGCCATAAGAAGTCATGACAGATTTTAGCAAGGAAAAAGGAAGGTGATAATTCACCTCTGCCCGATAGCGCTTAGTAAGCAATGGAAATTCAGCAATTGTGCTTAAACCATTGTTTTCATCATCCCCAATAAAAGATCTTATTTCATCTAAAGTTTACATCTCATCAGTAGAAACCTATAAAGATATGAAAAATTAGATTGACAAGACAGTCATCAACCCTTTTACCACAAGTAGGAAGATTTTGCTTGTCTGAAACTCACCAAAGATACAGAAGAACCAGAATTGTATGCTCTTCCAGTACGTC
The DNA here is from genome assembly GCA_025563575.1 of Acacia pycnantha. Lineage (NCBI taxonomy): Eukaryota > Viridiplantae > Streptophyta > Magnoliopsida > Fabales > Fabaceae > Acacia > Acacia pycnantha. The sequence continues at coordinate 749,789 of JAMWYP010000114.1, forward strand.
CTATTCTATGGACATATCCTGCAACACTTCGAAGCATTTCAAAGTTTATAACCCGTTAAAAAACAACGATAATCATTAACTGAATGACAGACAAACATGGAATGATGGCAGTTTCCAAAAGAAAAGCATATATAAAAGGAATCCAAAAATCACAATCAGAAAAAATTCTTACTTCAACAACATATTCTTGAGTAATAGCTAATGGAAGCGTTTCAACAAGTGAACACCAAACACTGAACATACAAAAACAGGAGAGATAATTTTAAAGTTGATTCCTCTCACAACTCCAAATTCAGAATCTATTTTTTCCTTGACAAGTTTTTTGGACTTCCGCAACTCACCATTATTTTCTTTAGTTGCTTCATCCTTCTCCATTATGTGGCTGCCATCAGTTGCAATAAGATAATCAAAGAGGCCAGCATTGAATTCCTGGATAAAGCTAGATTTATTAAAAAAAAGGTGAGACAATACAGAGCCATAAACAATAATAATATAGCCCACTACATAATAACAACCATTGTACAATTAGGCAAATATGAACTCGATCATATAATCTTATTACGAACCTCGAGAATATGGAGACGAGAACCAAATTCCGGTTAAGCGAGTACTTGCCTACAATTATCAAGAGGTAACTTCTTTGCATTCATTGTAGGTAAATGGATGGACATTAATAAGTTCTTATTTAAAAAGTGAGAGTGTTGGTAGTGTGTGAGCCGGATGAGGGAGAGGTGTAACATCCCATTTTCTAAAGCGGATTTTTTTTTTTTTTTAAATCAGAGTAGAGCATTGGAGCGAGTGAGTAACTGAATCATATTAAAACATTAACCATAGTGTAATATAATATCAACTGTACAGTCATCCGTGTGTTCTCAAAAGTATTACATAATCAAAAGGAACTCTCTCCGGCCAGCGGTCTACACGTGCTATTTTTCCCTATCTCCAACCCTCGGTCCTCCAGACCCTGAAGCTACAGCTGAGATCCAATGCCCATTGGATCTCAGGTAACGATTAACCTTATGCTCAAATATAACAGTATATGGACAACAGATATTCATGACAATACAGCAACATATCAGTACATAAGCACAGAGCAGATGCATGATCAATACAATGAAAGAACATAAGCACAGAGCATATGTAAAGTCCCACAACAATGTCTGCACATATCCAGTGCCACGGTAACAACACGTGTCCTCAGCGCTAGGAAAACTCAAACGGTATTATCAAAGCTATAACCCGTGTAAAACTGTATGTATAAACGGTGACCCAAGACAAAGTCTCGGCCTATGAACATATCTATTTCATATATGTATATGAGGAGCATAGAGTTAGGGTTACAGTACGCGTCCATACCTTCGTTGACAGATGTTTGGTACGTTTGATAGAAATTCTGATACGTCTGACAGCGGTACGACAGTGGTACGTGATCACAGATATCCTATAAGGATAATATCACATTTATTAATGACCAATCATCATAACAGGCATTTTAGGCATAAATTACCATTTTGCCCCTGACTTTACTAATCGGCTAAATTTTGTCAGAGCTTCGCTACTTTGACTCTAATCTTCCAAAATTTTGACATATCTCTTTCTCCAACATATTTTTGAAATAAATATCATATTTATCCCTAAAACATGATATCTAAACTAACTTGGAAGATTAAAGACTAAACTAGCATTTCTACTATAACTACCGAAAGAACTACTAAAACTTAAGACTAGAGACCGAAGAAATTACCCAGGGCTTCGCTACTACTTTCTCCAAGCTCTTCCTTCTTTCTCTACTCCAAAATTTTGAACTTGCTAAGTGAATTGGTGAAGAAAACTTGCAAAGGGTTCATGGCTATTTATAGGCAAAAAGTGTGCACTATTCACATTTTGCCTTCTTGAATTACAGCCATTGGATCTTGTTCTCTTTGCATGGCTTCATCTTGGCCCTCCAATTGCCTTGGCCGACCTCCCCCCATGTCACTCCTCCAAAGATGATCTCATGCAAGTGAGGTCATCACTTGCTTTATGGGTTTCTACCGATAAAGTTTCCTGTTCGGTGTTCTAATCGCGTAATCTTAGAAAATCTCAAAAATTCCTCGATGTCACCTTGGAGATCTATTCTTTCTCTTGAGAAATGTTTGGATTAACAAAATTTATAATCTCATTAAGGGTATTTCATAGCCTGTTACACATTTTCGGATAACCGCCGTCAGTTACGGAAATTACTTCGGGTAACATCAACTTCGGGACAAAAATTCACTGATTCATAATATGTCCAATTGTTTACCACTTAATCCAAGGATTTCAAGATATGATTTAATTTCTATCGGTTCTCATTTATCCTATTTGTTTTTTCACAAAATATCCATTTTATAATATTATTTAATTATCCACTTGCAAAACTCTTTCTTTTTCTCCAAGAATCCCAAAATTTCGGCCAACACTCTTTTTAATTTTATTTTTCTGTTTTTAATTAATTTATACTATTTTCTAATTATCTTATATAATTAGCAAAATTCTCCCATTGGTCCACACCTAATTACATGGATTTAGGCTTTTAGAAAATGTTAGAAATTATTGTAGCCCTTGATCTTACTTAATGAAATTCAATATTGACCCTTGTTTAATGTTTAATTTGTCTAATTAGACTAGGAAGCTTAATTAGAGGCTAAATCATGTGATTAGTAATCTTTTAGGATTTAGGGTTTTCATGTACTTAATCTTATACATTTTTCTTAATCTTTTCTAATCAATTAGCAAGTATCTTTTATGCTAATTATAGCCATAAACATTTAATTAAAGGGTTTTACATAATTTAACTTGGATATTCCCATGATCCATGCTTAGATAATTAGACATTAATTATCTATTTAATCACTTACTAATTGTTGATAATTTTCTTAATTAGGATTAATCATTTTCTCACACCTATTGTACTGACATTGGTATTTTATGTCCCATGCATTATATTAAAAATCATGGGGTCATTTAGGGTTCCCAAAATAATATTTTATTTTTCCTCTTATTATTTCAAAGAAAATAATTTATTAAATTGCCAAAATTAAGGACAATATTCTTCCCAATTTTAAATAAATATTTAACTGCCCTTAAAGATTTATCATAATATTTCCAGGCTATTTTATGACCCATAAAGGCATTTTTTTTTATATTTGGCACATTATTTTTCCTAATTTCAAGAGATTTTACCTTAGAAAAATAAGGTAAATGTGACACAATATTTGAGACTACATATTCACTTATCAAAAATAGACATTTATTTATCTCAACATAATATTCCAGATAAATCAATATCCGGGTATTACAAGAGGGAAATGAAGGAATAGAGCACGTGGCAACCATGCAAAGAGAAAGAAAGTATGTGGTGTTAATTGAAGAGAGGTGGGGACTGTGTTGTCTCACTGTTAGGGTTGTCCAAAAAACCCGAGGTTCGGTTGGTCTGGCCCGGTCCGGTCTGACCCAGTCTAAGGCAAGCAAAAAAATGGTCTGAGACAATTTGACCGGACCGGACCAGACCAAATTGCTCGGGTTGGACTGGACTTCGGTCCAGGGGCTTAGACCCCCTGGACTGGTCCGGTCTGACCCAAGGTCCCTTTTTTTTTGGATCTTTGGCACATTATTTTTCCTAATTTCAAGAGATTTTACCTTAGAAAAATAAGGTAAATGTGACACAATATTTGAGACCACATATTCACTTATCAAAAATAGCCATTTATTTATCTCAACATAATATTCCAGATAAATCAATATCTGGGTATTACACTTCACCCCCCATAAAACAAAATTTCACCCTCGAAATTTAATCTATCGTCATTAAACTTCGGGCCATAAACTCCAGGTACTTCTCCCTCATGTCTCTCTCTGTTTCCCAAGTTGCCTCGTTCGGTGTCAAACCCTTCCAGACTACCTTCACTATCGGTATGGTCTTGTTTCTAAGCTGTTTCTCCTGATGTCTGGAGATAATTTCAGAAACACATGGTCGCCGACATAGAACTTCAATGGTCTCCTCCTCTTGTCAGCATAGCTCTTCTGCCTACTTTGTGCTGCAAGGAGTCTCTTCTTGATTAATGCAATCTGCTTGGAGGTCTGTTCAATCATATTCGGTCCAAGCAATTGCTTTTCAGATGATTCTGTCTAGCATAGTGGTGATTGACACTTCCGCCCATACAATGCCTCAAACAGGGCCATTTGTATACTTGCATGGTAACTGTTGTTATACGCAAATTCCGCTAGCGAAAGATGTCGATCCCAACTTCCTTTGAAATCTAACGCACATGCTCGCAACATATCTTCCAGCGTTTGTATGGTTCTTTCAGATTGACCATCGGTCTGAGGGTGATAAGCCGAACTGAACTTCAGCATTGTACCCAAACCTTCGTGTAATTCCTTCCAGAAACGGGATTGGAATTGTGTATCCCTGTCAGAGATAATACTCTTTGGTACACCATGGAGTCTCACAATCTCCTTGATATAAATCTCCGCCAATCGCTCTGGAGAGTAATGGATACTGATGGAAATGAAGTGTGCTGACTTGGTTAATCGGTCAACAATTACCCAGATCGTATCATGATTCCTGATCTTGGGTAAACCCACCACAAGGTCCATGGTTACGTTCTCCCATTTCCATTCCGGCATCTCAAGTCTTTGAAGAAGACCAGGGGGTCGTCGATGTTTAATCTTTACTTTTTGGCAAGTCAAGCATCCGGCCACGTACTGGGTTACATCTTTCTTCAACCCGGGCCACTAGAGTTCGGATTTCATGTTCTGGTACATCTTGACCATTCCTGGATGTAGAGTATACTTACTCTTATGAGCCTCATCCAGTATCTTCCGTCTTAACTCATCAACTGGCGGTATGTAGATTCTTTTCTTGTATCGGACGAAACCACTAGGTGATAGGTCATGGTCCTGGGTCTCACCTCGAGAGATCTTTTCCCATATTGCAATAGCCCAATCATCTTGCTTTGAGCTTCCTCGACTTCATCCCTCAGATCGTATTCCCCTTGACTTACAAGAAGAGTTTCAAGATAGGCATCATTTGGTGTGTTGAGACCCACGCAAATCTAATTTGATAGATTCAGATCTCTGACATCTTCAACCAGCTTCTGCTCTTGAATCATCATTTACGCCACCTGCATCGTCTTTCTGCTTAGAGCATCTGCAACGACATTGTCTTTACCCGGATGATACTTGATCTCCAGGCTATAGTCTTTTATCAACTCCATCCAGCGACGTTGTCTCATGTTGAGTTCTTTCTAATCAAACAGATATTTCAAACTCTCGTGGTTGCAATATAATTCTATGGTTACACCGTATAGGTAATGCCTCCATATCTTCAAAGCGAACACGATAGCTGCAAGCTCTAAATCGTGTGTAAGATAATTCGACTCGTGAGGCTTCAGCTGATGAGAGGCGTAAGCCACTACTCTGCCCTGCTGCATGAGGACACACCCTAATTCGTGCCCACTGGCATCACTATAGACGACATATGTCTCACTCGGATCTGGGATAATCAACACCGGTGTTGTACTCAACCTCTCCTTCAGTCTTTGAAAACTACCCTCACAGTCCTCATCCCATACAAAGGGTTGGTTTTTCCTCGTAAGCTTCGTCAATGGTAAGGCAAGACGTGAGAAATCTCGTATGAATCTGCGGTAATACCCCGCCAGACCCAGAAAACTACGTATCTCCGTCACTGTCTCTGGCCTTTTCCAGTCCAGAACTGCTTCCACTTTGCTGGGATCAACAGCAACTCCGTCGCGTGATATAACATGGCCCAGAAATTTCACTTCCGGTAGCCAAAACTCACATTTTCTTAACTTTTCATAGAGTTGCTTCTCCCTAAGAATACTCAATACTAGTCGCAGATGTCCTTCGTGCTCTTCCCTACTTTTTGAATAGATAGAATGTCGTCAATGAACACCACCACAATTTTATCTAGGTGTTGACGAAAGATTCGGTTCATATAGTCCATGAACACGGCAGGTGCATTGGTCAAACCGAAAGGCATCACAAGGAATTTGTAATGCCCGTACCTAGTTCTGAAGGCCGTCTTGGGAACATCACTAGCTTTAACTCGCAGCTGATGATATCCCGAACACAGATCGATCTTTGAGAAGACAGTAGAACCAGATAGCTAATCTAACAGATCATCAATCCGGGGAAGTGGGTACTTGTTCTTGACAGTCACTTTTTTTTATCTTAGATAGTCAATACAGAGTCGAAGACTTCCGTCTTTCTTCTTTACAAACAGCACTGGGGCTCCCCATGGTGATACACTAGGTCGAATGAATCCCTTTTCTAATAGCTCCTCCAGTTGCTTCTTTAATTCATGCATCTCGTTTGGTGCCATACGATACGGTGCTTTTGATATTGACCCTGTGCCATGCATCAACTCAATATTGAACTCCACTTCCCTTGTAGGAGGCAGCTCAGTGAGATCCTCTGGAAACACGTTAGGAAATTCATTCACCACAAAGATGTCTTTGAGTAAGGGTTCGGCTTCTACCTTGACCGAGAAGAATACCATATACGCTTGGCACCCTTGCTTCATGCATCTATCAGCTTCCGTAGCAGAGAGAAAGTTCAGGCTCACTTCAACCTTATCTCCGCTGGGTGAATTGGGAAAAGACATCTTCTTACTTCCACAGTCGATCATTGCACTGTTTGCCATCAGCCAGTTTAGACCGAGTATAACGTCGATGCCATGAAGTGGTAGTTGGATAAGGTCTACTTTTGAAACTCGTCCATCCACATTTTCAGTACAATTTAAACATGAATCCAAAGCTAAAGATTTCATGCCAAGTGGTGTAGACACTATCAGATCATACGGTAACCTATAGGCATGCATTCCTAAACGTTTTGCAAAATCATAGGAAATAAAGGAATGACTGGCACCCGAATCATACAATGCCTGAAGTAGATTCCCATTAAGATAGATAGTACCTTGGACCATATATGGAGATTTTCTGGCCTCTGCATTGGTCAGCGCAAATATTCGGCCTGTGTTTTGAGGCCTTGCCTCTGCAGCATTCTCAGGACAGTTCCGGCTGAAGTGTTCAGGCTTCTGGCATTTGTAGCAGATTTGCTTCCCATCACAGTTAGTTCCTGGATGGTACTTCTTGCACTTTGGATATGACTGAGATCCCGTCAATCTGGGATAGTTCTGTTGTCCAGCTTGAAATGGTTTATTGTTTCCGCCTTGGGAATTATTCCACAATGCCTTCCTCTTCTGTGAGGAATTTCCACAGTTAGACCCGCCACGACCTGCACTGTTACCGTCGAAGTTCCAGAAACTACGTAGCTCTTTCAAATTGCGCTCAATCAATCGGCAAGATTCCACGGCGTGAGCCATATCAGGAAACTGCCGAGACACCAGCCTTGCTCTTACCTCGTACTTCAGCCCGTATACCAATCTATTCGCCTTCCAGCTCTCGTCATCGTCACGCTTCAGGTACGATGAATATCGTGACAGGTTGGTAAATCGAGCAAAGTAGTCATCAAACGATTCCTCCTGACCTTGTTGAATGTGAAGGATCTCTGACTCCTTAATCACTTGAGTCGAGGGAGGCAAATGTTGCTCATTGAACTTTTCTAAAAATTTCTCCCAAGTAATAGGGCAATAACGTGTTTGCAACGTCGTAGCGACGCTCTTCCACCATCTATGCGCATCACCTTCGAGCTTATATATCGCAAGTTGAGCCTTCCGATTATCTGGGCATTCCAAGACTTCAAAGATTTTGTCCAGACTCAACAACCAATCCTCATCCAAATCATTCTTCCCACGGAACACGGGTGGCTTGAGTTTGCAAAATTGGGTGACCCAATATTGTGTGGTCTGCCCAACTCTCTCTCATCGAGGAGGTGATGGTGATCTATCAGATTCCTCAGCTTCGTCGCTCTGCTCGCCTTCTTCTTCTTCCTCATTATTCTATTCCCCCTCAGCTTCTCGATCTTGTAATTGTCTTTGTCTCTCCTGCCTTTCTTTAAGGAGTTCATCTATGAGAGCCCTTTGCTCTTGCAGTGTTCTTCTCATCTCTTGCATTTTGTTTTGCTTCGGTTGGTTTGGTACTTGATTTTGTTCGAGTACAGGTATCGGTCTCATTCGAGACTGTCTGCCTCTTCCTCTACCTCGGCCTCTACCTCTAGGTACTCCCGCGCCTCTTATGTTTGCCATTCTTTAGTTTTCCTTTACTTAATAATGACAAATATAAATATCAGAAGGAGCACAATAATTAGCACAAAACATACATATATTCATATATATTCATTGCAAAATATTTGTACAATAGGTGTTGACCTAGTAGTCGGTCATATCCTAATCTTTGTCAAACAAGTCAATATATTACAACCCCCTTATTTAAAAGGTATTTCATAATCCCTTAGGTTTCTAGAGAGATTTTATACACACTATACTATCTAGCTTCTACTAGTCTTCCCACAGCTTTCTTCAACAGTTGCTCCCCGTCTACATGTGCTGGTGAACCAAGCATTTAAGATAACGGAGGTAGATACGGACATCCAGGATAGGTCCTTCATCCAGCAGCTCGTTTATCAGCCTTGCCCAAAAGCGAGTTCGAGGAAAATAGAATAGGGTAGATCTAATCCAGTCCCCGGGTGGATAAAGGTTGTTTATGGCTTGGTAGTTCCTAACTCGGCTTAGGTATAACAAATACCTTTCCCTAATGGTTTCGGTGGCTTGCTCAGCGTACATGTAATATGACTCTAACTCCCGAGTTAGTGTCACATTATCATCCAGAATGTAATGATACTCATCAGGGGTGGCCTCCTCCTCATCTAGGTTCATGATTTTGGGGTAATCAAAATTATCCCCTACAGACGAATGGGTTGACCCGGCAGGGCTTCCCGACATTTGGTTTGCATACCCTATCTCTACAGGTTCGGGGTCATATATGTGATCGGGGTATTCTGGCCCAGGGTGATACTCCGGTTCTGGGTCGTTCAGATGTTCTACAGGGAAATCAGGGTTGTACATGGGTTCAAAGTAGTATCTAGGTGCAGGGTGTGCTGGAACAATCGGGGGCTCAGGTTCAGGCGGAGGGTAAATAGGATCAGGATTCAGTCTCCGTCCTACCATTCCAGGTACTACGGACTTTCTAGCGGTACGTCTCATCTTTCCATGATAGAGGGTATATGGATTCGCATCTCTGTCCATCTCTACACATTACACCAGGGTTATGTCAGTACTCATTTTCAAAATGTGCTCAAAGTTAAAAGGCTTAGAACCTAACGCAATCACCCGAACAAAATGGCCAGGTAAGTGTCTATCATGGGGGCCTCACCGAGTTCACGGCGACTGATTGGCAAACCCACATAGACTAGCCTTGCCTTCGGCACCAAACTGTTCGAAATAACTTAGTCAAATTCATGCCAGAATGAATGCTCTGATACCAAAAATGTAACATCCCATTTTTAAAGCGGAATTTTTTTTTTTTTCAATCAGAGTAGAGCATTGGAGCGAGTGAGTAACTGAATCATATTAAAACATTAACCATAGTGTAATATAATATCAACTGTACAGTCATCCGTGTGCTCTCAAAAGTATTACATAATCAAAAGGAACTCTCTTCGGCCAGCGGTCTACACGTGCTGCTTTTCCCTATCTCCAACCCTCGGTCCTCCATTATGCTCAAATAAAACAGTATATGGACAACAGATATTCATGACAATACAGCAGCATATCATTACATAAGCACAGAGAAGATGCATGATCAATACAATGACAGAACATAAGCACAGACCAGATGTAAAGTCCCACAACAATGTCTGCACATACCCAGTGCCATGATAACAACACGTGTCCTCAGCGCTAGGAAAACTCAAATGGAATTATCAAAGCTATAACCCATGTAAAACTATATGTATAAATGGTGACCCAAGCCAAAATTATTATTTTACCCCATCTTAATTTCGGCACTAGATTGTCAAATAAATTCAAGAAATTATTTTAGGCCATAAATTATCCCTAACTATTTACCTTAATTTATAGAAAATATGCCTTAAATTCCCAATAGAAATTTAAAAATATTATTCAAGCTAAATTTTCCACGACTAATTTCCTATAATATTTTTTAATTCCCAAAATCCAAAATTTGGGATATTACACCCTTAATAAGTGTTACGGACCTGTACAAGGCCCAATAGCAGTGAGGCCTAACGATAGAGGTAAGGCCTATCAGAACCTATCTAATATAAAGGAGGATCCTAACTCACACATAATCAAGGAATATCTTCATATATGATGTAGCAGTTAGGATGCTTGGGCCGGAGATCACGCGAGGCCCAGAATATCCTACCTAAGGTACACTATATAAATACTGAGGTCAAGTCCTAAGGTACACACGTTCTAATCTCTGAACTATTTACATTCGCCACTCCGTGCACACACCCCACCCCTCGGGGCGAAGAGCTCCGGTTGTGTGTACAATGATCCTACTTTCTCGGATGCTTGCCTCATAGGCATTCGGGAAGAGTCCATTGATCCAATATCAAAGCACCGGCCTATCGGGTTTGACATCTCGTGTTCTAGTCCAAAATAAACTGAACTGACTGTGGGATCAGGAATATCCCTAGTGACTAATGAGGGTTAATACAAGAAGTACATAGCTGAGGCAGCGGAGGAAGCACCGCCGCCTAACCAAGACCAACCGCTGCAACACGAGCAGCATCCCGAGAATCCGGTCGACCCCGTCCTTAACAATGGATAGGCAGGGGAAGATCAGGACTCACTACCGCGGCACGAGCAACAACTAGAAGAACCGATCAATCCAGCCCATAATAATGGCACCTAGAAGAGGACCCGTCAGACACGGCATCCTCGGCAGCACGAAATCCTAAACAAGCGGACGTTCACCAAGGACTGGAGAACTCAGTCCCGGAATCCTTCCCAGTCGGCAATCCAGATATTCTCTGTCTGCAGAACACTTTGAGCTCACTACTGAGACAAATGGAGACCTCGGATAACCAAACCTCCCTGCAGATGCAGCAACTGGAAGAACGCCTAAAGCGGAAGGAGGCCGTGGCCTCCAAGGAAGGTCGAGATGGTAGAACTCAAGGAAAGGAGAGAGATGGTGAGGATTCTTGCGATCTCTAGTGGATGGATGGGTCATAACGCGGCCAGGGTAAAAGCCCGAGGTACACTGACAAGAATTTGGACGAAAAGGATCATAACCGAGGGGATAATCCTCCTCGGCGTCTAGCGGAAGGAGTACAGCGGAGAATGTACATCGGGCAGCACAATAACAGCCCTTTCTTAGATGATATTTTCAACGCACCTTACCCGTATGATTTCGATCTGGCCGACTTAACAAAGTATGACGGAACCCAATATCCAACAACCCACCTCGAAAATTTCGAGGTAGTGATGTTCGTGAGAACACTCCGGGAGCCCGTCATCACCCGAATTTTTGCTGCAACCCTCAAAGGAGCAGCACTAAAGTGGCTCCATACCTTACATGTGAAGTTGATACAACGTTTCGAGGACTTGGCAGAGGTATTTGAGTTGAATTTTGCGAACAGCAAAGAGCAACCGAAGTCTCAATACACTTTGGACAAAATCAAGCAGCGACTAGGGGAAACACTCCAAAGTTATCTGGATCGATTGAGGCACGCGGCCTTACAAGTGCGCGGACTAAAGGAAGACGTACATGTGCACCTACTAACTGCTGTCCTAGATAGTGAATCTCGGCTAGCTGAATCAATTTTTTAAGGAACCTGCCAAAAACATGAACGACTTCATAACCCGATCGAAGAAATATCTGGAAATGGAGCAAATGCGCATAGCAAACGCTCCTTGAAGAGAACAGGATAAGAGGACACCTCCAAGGGACAAGGACTAGTCCGAGGGTCGCAAACAAGACCGTCGAGGAAGAAACTCAGACAATAAACCCCACAATACAAAATCTGAAACAAGGGGTAGGTACGACAAATATACTCCTTTAAACGTCCCGCGCTCCCAGCTCTGGAGGGAGGTAGCACTAACCGAGATGCAGAAAATTGAGAGACCTCAACCTATCAGGAACCGACCCAGTACAGACTAGACCCATTTCTGTGCTTTCCACGACGGACCGGGACACACTAAAAACCAGTGCTATGAACTTTGAGATGCCATTGAGAAGTTCGTTAGGGACGGAAAATTACGTCAGTATGTGATAAAAACTCAAGGGCGGAAGAGAGACAAACGCAAGCAGGGAGACCGACAGGACAGCCCGGCCCCCGAGAAGAAGAAAGACGATAAGCGGCGAAGGCCGGCCAATGAGGAAGATGAGTTCTCAGAGGCTGAGTTTGATTGTAACGTGATCAGCGGGGCCTTTCTCGGCCAGCGAAGGAAATATCTGAAGGAAGTCCTCTCAGTAAGGGATCACCCCAAGTTCAAAGAGGACCCAGATAAGGTGGAACGTCCTCAACTCCTTTTCACAAAGGAAGACATGAAGGACGTGGTGCCAGGCCATCAAGACGGCCTAGTCATCACGGGAACTCTGGTGAATTGCCGGGTTAAAAGAATCTTCGTTGACGTTGGAAGCTCGACTGATATTATTATCTGGGACGCCTTCAAAAGGATAAACCTTGATCAAGAAGACCTGAAGTCGTGCAAGACAATCCTCGTAGGGTTTAATGGGGAACTCTCCCCTCCCAAGGGATACATTGACCTCAGACTGACTCTAGGAACGAAGGAAGGTTTCAAGTCAAAACGGGTAAGGTTTATTGTGGCCAAGTTCCCTTCCCCGTATAATGTGATACTAGGGAGGCCGACTATCCACAAGTGGGATATGCTCATGTCCACCAAGCATCAGAAGCTAAAAATAGTGAGTAATAACAACAAAGTCCTCACCATCAAGGGATATCAAAAAGAGTCACGACAATGCTATTTCGAGACGGTCTGACAAGGCGAAGGCATAGCCTCATCCCCTCCCCAGGCTCGGAAAAGCCAAACCGGCGTGAAGGACCGAGGAGGGGGGAGCTCAGCCAGCCAGTCAATATGGTGGAATTGGACCTACGAGAAGAACCCGAGATCCCACGTCCAGAACCAGAAGGAGAGTTGGAGGATATAATCGTGGGCAATGGGCCAACAAAAATCACAAAGATAGGGCAGAACATTGAGTCCGGGCTTAAAAATAAGATTGGAGGAATTCTTAACAAGGAATCAAGATGTTTTTGCTTGGAGCCCAGCCGAAATACCTGGGATTGACCCAGATTTCTGCTGTCATAAATTGGCCATACGGCCGGAGTCGTCACCAGTGGCTCAGAAAAAGAGAAAAATATGACCAGACAAGCAACAGGCCCTGGAGAAGCATGTCGACAAATTGCTGGAAGCAGGTTTCATTCGAGAAATACAATACACCACATGGCTATCCAATATGGTGATGGTCCTAAAACCAAATGGAAAGTAGAGGGTATGCACGGACTACACCAATCTCAATAAGGCATGCCCAAAAGATTCGTATCTGATGCCCAACATCGACCAGCTAATGGATAATTCATCCAGTTTCGAGCTGCTCTCCTTCATGGATGCCTACTCAGGCTACAACCAAATCACAATGCACCCCGACAACCAAGAGGCGACAGCCTTCATCACCGAAAGAGCAAATTATTGCTATAACTTCATGCCGTTTGGGTTAAAGAATGTCGGGGCGACATATCAAAGAATGATGAACAAAGTGTTCGAGGACCAGCTCGGTCAGAACATCGAGGTTTACATCGATGACATGACCGTCAAATCATACGACCACGACAACCACATCCGAGATCTGGAACAAACTTTCAATAAATTAAATGCTCTTTCGGAGTCCCGACTGGGAAATTCCTTGGTTTCCTGTTAACTAGTTGTGGAATAGAGGCCAACCCGAACAAATGTAAAGCCGTACTTGACATGCAAGCCCTAAGGAACAAGAAAGAAGTCCAATAACTAACGGAAAGATTGGCGGCATTGACCAGGTTCTTGTCGAGATCGGCGGAAAATACCATCCCCTTTTTCAAATTATTGAAAAAGGAGGCGAAGGGAGACTGGAACTCGGAGTGTAACGCCGCATTCAAAAAAAATCAAACAATGCTTGGCAACCCCACCAGTTCTATCTAAACCCCAGCCCGGTGAGACGTTGTTCCTATACCTGTCGGTCGGGGAAGAAGCAGTAAGCGTGGTTCTGGTCCGAGAGACAGAGAACGGTCAGGAACCGATATACTTTGTAATCAAAGCGCTGCAGAGCTCAGAGCTCAGGTATCAAAAGCTAGAAAAAAGTGGCTTTCGCCATACTGACAACGACAAGAAGACTCTGCCCATATTTCCAAGCACACCAAATCGTCATTCGGACTAGTCAACCGATTCGGTAGGTGTTGCACAAACCTGACTTGGCCGGGAGGATGATCAATTGGGCCATAGAATTATCAGAATTCGACATCGCCTACAAAGCACGACATGCCATCAAATCGCAGGCGTTGGCGGATTTCTCCGAGAACTGACCCAGGCAAAGAGAGATGACAAGAATGACCTCGACCTCTGGAAAGTGTATCTGGATGGTTCCTCAAATTCCAAGGGAAGTGGGGCCGGAATCATCATCGAGAGCCTTGAAGGGGTCGCAATTGAATATTCCCTTCAACTAAACTTTCCTACGTCAAACAATCAAGCCGAATACGAAGCACTTCTTGCCGGACTCCAACAGACCAAGGAGCTCGGAGCCCATAGAGTTACGGTGTTTACCGACTCGCAGCTCGTCGCGGCCCAGGTCGATGGGACGTACCAAGCTAAGGGCCCTTTGATGGCAAAGTACCTAAACAAAGTAAAGGACGTGTTTTCTGGCTTTGAAGAAGTATCGGTCACGCACATTTTATAGGAGAAAACGTCCGAGCCGACATCCTCTCAAAGCTCACGAGTATATACGGCCCGTAAATCCACAAAACTGTGGTCCAGCAAAAGTTAGAAGAACCAAGTTGTATCATGACCATATCCACGTCCACCGATTGGAGGAAGCCAGTCGAAGACTACCTGGAGCGAGGAATCCTCCCCCTCGAGAGCACTGAGGCGAAGAAGCTGATTCAGGAGGCGGCCGTGTACACCATGCTAGATGATCACCTGTACCGAAAAGGACTACATTCCCCAATGTTAAAGTGCTTGAGCTTGAGAGAAAGCAAGTACGTACTGGCAGAAATACATGGAGGAATTAAAGGACTACATGCAGAAATACATGGGGGCGAAAACCTTAGAAAGAAAGGCGTTGCGGGCTGGCTATTATTGGCCAACCATGGAAGCGGATTCCAAGGAGTTCGTCAAAAAGTGCGATAACTACCAGAAGCATGCAAAAATTATTTGGTCCCCTCCATCTGACATGGAATATATCTCGATCTCGTTGCCATTTTACAACTGGGGGATGGACCTGCTAGTAGGGTTGAGCAAAAAACCCGCGGTCTAGTTGGTCCGGCCTGATCAGTCTGACCCAACCTAGTCTGATGTAAAAAAAATTAGTCCAGGACAATTTGACCGGACCGGACTGGACCAAACAGCTCGGGTTGGACTGGACTTCGGTCCAGGGGCTTAGACCCTTTGGACTGGTTCGATCTGACCCGAGATATTTTTTTTAAAAAAAATCACCACTACACTGAGTCACTCACTAGAGTTTGAACATCTTAATGTGCTTTTTAATTTATAGGAATCACTTTTCACTAAGTCACTTTTTATTACTTCGGAAATCAAGTGAAACCAGAGTTAAAATATTATCTCCCAAGAAGGCAAAAAAAAAGAAAAAAAAAGCTGAAAAAAAGCTGGACTGCTTGGACTGGTCCAGGAAGTCCAGCGGTTCGGTCTGGTCCGGTCCAGCCCTAGCTCGGGCAGGTACCAGACCTCGGGCTGAATTTTCCAGCCCGAGGTCATAAAAGCTAATGGGCTATGCCGAGATGATCTTGGCTTCGCCTTGACTCTCATGACCAGGCCTAACGGGGGCGGAACCAGGATGATTAGACCTAGGAACGACCGGCTGGGACCCCTCAGTATTCCTGCTACCGGACCCACCTTGGAGAACGGAAGCTAGTTTCTGTTCCTCAGAAAAGGGAGAACTAAACAGCCAAAAACTTGCTTGAGGATAACGCACACGCAGTGCTTCCTCCTCTTCTGGAGTTAAACGCTGACTAGAAGAAGGTGGATGGTTAACCTTACCCATCAACACCGGAGGTTCAAACCAAAAGAAACATAAAATGTCTGATAAGGTGGGGGAAAAACCAAAAGGGAATAAAACTAAGTGTCGTACACCCCTGTGAGCAAAGGCATACAGTTAGGATAATGTAACCCAGAAGTTACCCAGAAATGCTAATTGAAACTCACCAAGAAAACCCAGAAACAAGCCTATTAACGGCAGGGGAAGGAAGAAGCGAGAAGCAAAAATCGCAGAGATAACCGTAACTTCAAAGTAAAAGAAGATAAATGTAGGGAAGAACGGGGCTTACCTAAAGATTTAAAAGGTGGAGAAGTGCAAAGTCGTAGAATCCGGGAGTCGTGGAGAGCTTTCTGGTGCGAGAAGGCCAGCGGTTTTCAGAAGTGAAATGGAGAATGCCAAATGCAAATGAAATAAGGAGAATGGAGGGAAGTACAAATGACACTCAAACGACAGGGGTACAAGAGACTATTCACCCTAAAAGCAGGGGTGACGTATGACATGTGAGTGGTGCATTAAATGCGCACGAAAACCGGAGACGACTAGGCGTGGCAGTAGTAACCCGTCGCTAATCCAGTTGAGCCAGGTGTCAGAAGGCAATGATGGCGAATGCAGAGGGGTCACTCCTCAAAGTCACGCGGGGCCCATGGAAAGTACCTTGGATCCTCAAACCTCTAGTTACTACCTCGGAACCTTGAGTCTCGCGACACTACCTCGCACCCCGGAGAGAGTGGGGGCCGAAGCCGAGGCCCAAGAAACCTAACCCGGCGGGTCACGGTATGATCACAAGAGAGCCAAGGGCGCCTCAACCTATCCCGGATAACCTGCCCGGGTGCATTATACACCCAGCGGCTCAAAGACTTGAGCTACGGGCCGGGGGCAAACTGTTACGGACCTGTACAAGGCCCAATAGCAGTGAAGCCCAACGATAGAGATAAGGCCTATCAGAACCTATCTAATATAAAGGAGGATCCTAACTCACACATAATCAAGGAATATCTTCATATATGATATAGCAGTTAGGATGCTTGGGCCGGAGATCACGCGAGGCCCAGAATATCCTATATAAGGTACACTCTATAAATACTGAGGTCAAGTCCTAAGGTATACACGATCTAATTTTTGAACTATTTACATTCGGTCACACTGTGCACACACCCCACCCCCTTGGCGAAGAGCCTGGTTGTGTACAGTGATCATACTTTCTCCTGGATCCTTGCCTCATAGATATTCAGGAAGAGTTCATTGATCCAATATCAAAGCTGGTGCCTATCGGGCTGGACATCTGTGTTCTACTCCAGAACAATAAGGATTTGATATATCTTTCCATATTTATTTCTTTTGGCCTCTCAGTAATGTGGATGATGAGATGGCATGACATGTGTATTGTTTGACTGATTTAAGAGTTGAATTTAACATTAGGAGACAGCATGGCAAAATTGGTACGATTTATAAACTTCTTGAGGAAAAATTTCTCCAAAAAAACTTCTGGATACCTACTAATTCTTAGCGAAAACTTTCAGAGTAAAAATGATACTTAACCCCTTAAAAATTAAAACATTACTCTCTATCTCTCTCACGCTCGTGCGCACGCATCTTGCCCACCCCCTGAATTCTTGTTGTTGTTTTAAGTCATTTTAGCAACTTCACAATACATGAGATATAGAAGACCAAGAAAGAATTTTTGTCATCTCATTCAAGAAGCATAACCCTGTGTCAATGACAAGCTGCTTCACCCTTGGTTGAGGTCTCGGGATGGAGCCCAGTATTGACATGTGTGTATGTGTGTAACTGTGCGTGTGTTTAAAATTTATAAATAAAAAAAGAATCAAAATGAAAGTGGCTAATTCCTTACAATGTGACCAACTTAGGTTTAGGACATATTTAGTATCTGACAATGTCTCAAATTAATAGGATTGCTTCTAATAGGAGAACCTGTACCTGGTAAAAAAAAAAAAAGCGAAAGCCAACAATTCCTTTTAGAATCCAGTTTTCTCTCTACTTACTCTAACAACTCGTGGAATCTGGAACGACTAAGAATTAATCATGAGATTTCAAGGGATCTTGCGTTATTAACTTTCCTTGTAAAGATAGACACAAAGATTATTGTAATTGATTTTAAATAGGCATACATTGATTTAGTAATTATGAGATCTTAAGCGACTTTTCAGTGTTATTTGCACCTGTGAGTGTAATTCTCCCTAAATCAATTACAACCAAATTTACTTTCACAATCACAATCATAAATCAATTTTGTTTAACATCTGTTTTTCTCACGCTAATCCAAACACACTAACTAAACTAAATAATTTGAAAACAATCACTTTCAGATTCCCAAACCCTTAACAATGAAAGCAGAATAAATCCTCACTCTTTGGCCCAGTTAATGAACTTCTTCATATTCTCTGAAGATTGACCACCTTCAGCAATATTATTCATGGCAATTTCCTTCCATTTCAAAGAACTCTGTCTTATTTCCTCATCTCCAAGCAACTTCTCCACCTTCTTCTTAATCTCTTCCCTCGTTATCAATCCATTTTCATCCTTATCAAACCCCATACCAATCTTCCACACATCACAAATATATGCTTTGTCTTGAAACTGATCACTGAAAAATGGCCAACACAAGAATGGCACACCACTATACACACCATCTATGGTAGAGTTCCAACCACAGTGACTAACGAAACAAGCCACAGAAGGGTGGTTTAGAACCTTCCTCTGAGGAGCCCAATTGATGATTTTACCCTTGTCACCTTTGAACCCTTCTGGGAGTACATAGTTATTGTTATGCTTGTTGGTGTTGCTAGGTCGAATCACCCAAAGATAGGGCTTGTCTAAAAGATCGAGTCCGAGAGCGAGTTCTCTGAACTGGTTTGGATCCATTACCGCTAAACTTCCGAAGGAAACGTAAATGACAGATTGAGGTGGGTGCCGGTCGAGCCAATCGAGGCAGGTTAGATCTTCTTGCCAGAATGAAGAAATTGAAGTGTTTTGGTCATCAGGTAAGAGGGGGCCAATTGGTAGGAACTTGGGTGATATTGAAAGTGCACCAGGTTCAAGTTCGTAGGTTGTGTTGCAGAGCCACCATTGTCCAAACCTTCTTAAGGTTTCTGCCTCTTTTAATATGAGGGCGAAGAAGGACTTACCTATGGTTGTCCATGGTAGGTGTGCTGAGTCCATCATAGGCATGCTTGGGGAAAGCTGAATTTCCTGGTTTTTGGTTGGCAGCCCTGTACGTGCATGCATGTTGACAAACGTTAATCCTAGAAAAACTATCATCACCATACTATCTCATCAAGTTTTTAATATAAAATTCACTTGAATGAAAAAATTAAACTCATGTGTCTTATATTAAAGACCAGATGTAGTATAATGCAAGGTACATTTTGATGCATCCTTATTACTCATTTCAATCATAAATATAGAAGTTTAATAATTAATTTGCATTGTAAACTATTCTCTTGGTGAAAATCTCCTATAACATGTGCAATCAATAAGGAGAATTTAGGGAAGATAAAAAAATTGAGACAAAAATGAATTGAGTTCGTAAATTTATGATAAAAACAAACTCCTCTGTTAGCTTTTATAGGTAAGAACTTGAGGGAGGAGTATATGATGTTAAATTTGTAACTAGCTACTAGAAAGAAACCAAAGCACGCACCAATGTTCTAATCAAAAGCTAAGCTACCAATCATAGAACTAGTTTCGGTGCCTATCACCAGATACTCGTCCCATCTAGACCGTCTAGATTTAATTTTTTTAAACTGGTGATTTTTGAATAAAAAATATTAATTAAAAGATTATCTTTATTTTAGATTTTATGCTCATCAAAATAAGTCTTTTTAAAACAATAAAAAAATTAAGAAAGTCAAATTTGTACCGTCTAAAGACGAGTAATAGGTGTCTATCCTTTGGATAGGCACGGAAGCTGGTTCCTACCAATCATAGTTAAATATCTCAAGTCTATAATATAGTCATCTCCAGTAATATTATTGCAATATTTTTTTTTTTTTTTAAAAATGGATATATTAATAAATTTAGGTAAGTTAGTAAATTGTAACAAATGTGACTTGTTTTCCCTAAAATTACCATGTGTGACAATTAGTTTGTAACTATTTCAATTTGTTTAATAGGGATACTTTTGGAGAAAAAGATAAATATGAGAGATAAAATGAATTAAAGTCTTACATGTAGATCAAAATCAACCTCTAACTAGCTCTTATATTTAGGAAGGAAGGAGTATAGGAAAATTTCTTTGATGATGTTTTATATAAGCAAATCAACGTTGCTGAATTGAGAAATTAAGCAGATTATTAATTAAGAACCAAAAGTCTTACCAGTTTCAGAATCGATAATTCCATCGTGAATCAGCCTTTCAACGCAGTCAATGGAGGCATTTGAAGTAGCAGAACCAGGAAACATGACAGCCCCTTTGATTCCCAGTTTGTGACCAAGTTCTAAAGCCCATCCCATATTCATACTAACCACTATGCATGAGATCTTACTTTCTTCATTACCATTATTATTATTCACTTCTTCAATGAGCTTTGGAAGCTTCTCAGGCATGGTGGCTTTCACTGATTGCACAAACTCTATTGGCTTACTTCTATCATCTTCATCACTCAAACCGTCCGGCAGCGTAACGATGTTGATCGGGTTCTCATTATTATTGTTGTGTTGCTCAGAAGAGCTCGCAGCCATTCGCTTTTGACTGTACTCTGTGTTGAGAAAAGTGACCTTGCAGCCATTTTTGGCCAAAACCTGAGAGAACTGCATCAGAGGATTCACATGTCCCAGAACTGGGAAAGGTATCACAAGAAAATGAGGCATAGGGCTCATCTTTGTAGACAAAGTAGACAGAATAATGATTCGATTCTGAGGAGATTCAGATGAATAAAATGGGTTTGTTTTGTGATCAATGGATTGGTGTCAGATGGTTGTTATTGTGTGAGTGCAGTTTATATATATATATATATATGTTAGAATAGTCAAAACTGAGGAAAAGTCTTACGTTTTGTCTGACTTGTGCACGCGATAAAAATGCCGACATCTCAAGGAAACGTAACAAAAATTGTTTTGAACCTTTGGCCTAAAAAAATGTGCTCTTTGTCGATAAAGTCAGTTGATTAGGATAAGATTTTATCCCTTAGGAGACATACATGCACTTTTTGATGCATATGGTTCACAAAAAATAGTGAAAAAATCAATATAGATTTCAATCCTCTTTCTTTTTTTCTTTTTCATAACGGACTTTTTCGAACTTAAAGGTCTTTTTCTTACATTATTCAAGAAAGATGACTTTTGACCCGTTTATCTATAT
Source organism: Acacia pycnantha (assembly GCA_025563575.1). Classification (NCBI taxonomy): domain Eukaryota; kingdom Viridiplantae; phylum Streptophyta; class Magnoliopsida; order Fabales; family Fabaceae; genus Acacia; species Acacia pycnantha. The sequence goes on from JAMWYP010000114.1 coordinate 771,284, forward strand.
TAATATTATTCTATATTAAATTCTATATTATTAATACTTATAAAAAAAATGCTAAATACTTATTGAACTAACTTCTCATTGATGTATTGTTTTCATCGAGATCTAATCTAAATCGCGATGTAATTTTCTTGTTTTTGATTGGGCTTCTTCAATTCAATTCAGGTTTATGTTCTACTTCGAGAAAAGATCTACTCGATTTGGATTTACACATATAACACAAATACTCCAATACCACGTCTTTTTGCTATGACTTCTTTTCTTCAATTTATTTCATTTTGTGTTTTCCAGCCAACACAAAATATATGATAGAAGTAGTAATCATAGATATATTAACATTTAAAAAAAAAAAAAACAGAGTCGGGATGCTTCATTTTATTGGTCCAACCAAGCCAACCATAAATTATTGTAAATTTGTAATATTAATTTGGATATCCCTTCAAAAAAAGATCTAATTACATACTTCACTCTTCAATTTTTTGTTGATTCAATCAATCTTTTCTTATTCATGAAATGATGATGAGTTTAATTACTCCCTCCAGCAATCATTATAAGATCAAATTAACTTATTTGGAGAAATTAAGGAAGTTAATTAAATTACTTTAGATTATTTTTATTTTTATTTTTCCTCCAAACTAATTAGTTTGACTAATAAACTAATATATAATCTAAAGTTATACAACATATGATATGATTAAATAACTTATTTACCTTCATTAATCTCTCTAAAAAAAGTCAACAAGGTCTTATAATTAGGACTGGATATAGTATTTTATATATATATATCTCCTGGTAAAGTAAGAATAGTCAAAACTGAGGAAAAGTCTTGCATTTTGTCTGACTTGTGCACGCGATAAAAATGTCGATGTCAGTATGGACATATAAAAGCTTGATGTTGGCATAAGTCGTCAAGAAAATTCAACGAAGAAAGTTTAAATCTCAGTCGCCAACTTTTAATATGGGAGATGAAAGGAAAATTAAATGTCGAGAAATAGAATTTGGAGAGTCTAATCCATTCGTTCTGTTGATTGATCATTTACTAGTCATTTAAGTCATGGTAATTTTTTTTGTCCAAAAAAAAAGTCATGATATTAATTCACAAAGAGGAAAGATTTATGTCATTCTCCCGGAGAAAATTCTTGGGTTCTTCTAGATATGCTTTTTCTATCATTTTATGGATAATGTCCATCTAGGTTTAAACAAAAAATATAAATGGCATAATTTCAGTTAACCCCGTAGGGGCAAGTTTATTTAAGTCAACCCCCAAGAAATTTTAAAATTTCATTGCACCCTAAGACTAAAATAAATACAAGTTTTTGTAGGTAAATAAAAAAAAAACAGTTATGCCCTTGTTTCATTTTTTATTTTTCAAAAAAGGTTCAATCGTCGCCCAAGTTCCAGTGACCGGTCACCGGAAGCTACCCAGCTGAAGCGACCTCCAGCTGTCGGTCATCGAAGCTCTAATGCCGATTGGTCTTAGCTCCAATCATCGAAAATTAATGTGTTAATCATATACTTATTTCACTTGTTCATGAATTACAATTACAGGACACGTGTATGAGTATTCTACAAAGGAAATATATTAGCAAATTGTTCCCATATGATTTTGCTGAGGCTGTTCTAGCTAGCTAACGTGTCAAGCAAGGAGGAAGAGATATATTTGTCAATATTTTATAATATAATACTACATTTGGTCCTAAATATATATATTTAGGATCGGGAGAGTACTATCTTATGTTCTTAATATAAGAGCTTGATATGTGCTTTTGTCGCTTAATTGATCAATCAATTAAACTTTGACCAACTAATAATGCAATATAGTAGCTACCTATGTCATTCTCCACAGGAGCAATCTGTAGGTTTTTCTTTATGTCTGACTTTTAAGTAACAAAAGATGCAATGAAATGAATCTAAACTAAAATGCAAGACACTACTACCTACATGTAATTAAACGTACTAACTAAATGCACTAATGCAATTTACTCTAAAACCTACATGAATTTGAATGCAATTTTTGAGGGTTTTTTTTTTATGAGAGAGGAATAATTTATAATTAAAATCCTAAGTAGAAGATTGATTAAAAGCAAGACAATCAACAAAGATTTTTAATTCAGTTATGATGATGATGAAGACAACTTAAGATTCACATAGAGTTAACTTTCTTAGTTCAAATTAATTAATTAGACCAAAGGAAGATTAATGAAATATTGGAATTAATTTATTTAATTACCTAATTGAAACATAGGAAACCCTCAAGCTCAATAACACTTATTCCACTAGAAAACTCATTATAAAACAAGGGTGGTTAATTAAACTCATTAAAAATCAATCACAATTAATTTCAAAATGATTTTGAAAATCTTGTTTACAATTGTTCAATTGAACAACTAGACAATTAATCAACTCAATTAAACAATTAAAAGGATAAACCAAATTGACAATTAAATTAATAATGAAAACTCAATTAATAATACAATTGACAATCCAAAGGTTTGCGAACAAAAATTCCAGCAATTGTCTCATACACAAAACATTCAAATTATCAATCTAATCTAAAAGAGATATGTCTACAATTTAAAACTAGATTTTTCTCAATTAATAATACAACTCAAAATCATTTAAAACTAAATAATCTCAAATCTTGAATTAAAAAGATAAAAAGAAAGATACTCCCTATAATTTTTAAGTATAAGTTCTAGGTCCTAACTTCCTCCATACTCCTCTCAAGTTGCCTCCCAAGAGAGCTTAAGCTGCTATGGAAATATTCTCCCCAGGCTTGAAACAGCAAGTCATGGCCATGATCCAAAGAAGATGGTGACGAAAGGCAGAGAGTGTGGGACGGTGATGATGAATTAATGGTGAGCCGAATAGATAACCACTGAATGTCCTTTTTCTTCAGCGTCTCCTCATAATAGGAATTAAAAGGAAGGAAGAGAAAGCTTTGGGTCCAAAATTTGAGCTCATTAAAATTTAAGATTTACTATTAGATTTTCTTTTAGCTTTCAAGAAAAATTCTACACCGTGGGATCTTCTAATATGCGTTTCCTTGTCGTGCAAGAATTAAATAAAATCATGATCTATTATATATTTAGAAATATTATTCAATCACAATATAACAATAAGAATATTAATAATTTAAGCTAAATAATTTCATAACTAATTCAGATTTATATTATTTTCTAAAATTTGTTAACAATCCAAATATTATCTAATAATTCCAAATTAGCCTAAAATAGTTCATAAAATAAATGAATAAGGTAAGATAAAATATATAAAAATTGGAATTTATCATAGCTAGTGGGGAGTTGAATTTTGTCATAAATATAAGACCTCAATTCCTTTTGTGCTCCATATTTATTATTTTTTCTAATCTTCATTGATTGCATATATTAAAAAAGTTTGTATCAAAAGATAGCTTCAATATAATACAAATAATTAAAAAGAATAGTTTCAAAACAAAGGGAAAGTCACTAGGAATCGTGAAAGGAAATCATATTTTGTTATATTTTAAATTTGAATATGGAAGAACTGGCTAGTTCAAGCACAGATGGCAATATATATTAGGGTTAACGGTCATTCTCACCCTGAAAGTTTTTACGAAGAAGCTATGAGTGTGCGGAAGTTTTTATTAGCTCAATATTGTTCCATAAGTATTAAGAATGGTGCAATATTACTCTACTTTACCACCCATCACGTTGACTGTCAAATTTGATTGAAATCGCTTATGTGGCAGCCAAATACATTCTCAACCCTCCACCTCATCACCATACCTCATCATCTTCTCTTTTCTCTCTCCATCATTCACTCTCTTTCTGCACTCCTCAAAAAAGTCCATCCTTTCTCTCATGTTCGCTATGTTCCATTCTCTATTTTTGTGATTCAAAACAGAGCATATTGTCTTACATAAACGGCCTACAACGATCATATAATTATTGTAAAAATCAGCTTGAGAAACTAAGTGCACTTGATATGAAAAATGAATTCAGGCTGGGGTAAAATTGTCTTTTACGTTTGAGTTGAGGGCCCAATTAAGCAACAAAAGATCAAAAAATGCCCAAACATAATTCACATGTCAGAAAAGGCCAGCCCTAGGGTCTTTTTTTACATGTGAATGTAAAGTGAAATGGCGTTGATACCCATGGGATTAAAAAAGAAAAAAGAAGGTCTTCATCTTCACCCTCTCCTTCTTTCTCGGCTCTACACAGACCCGAGAAAGATTGGAGCGCAGCAGAACCAGAAAGGAGACCTTAGATCTTTATTTTTCACTCCCTTCACCGTAGTTGCCGACAACCTCTGTTCTCACCTCCATTGTCATCTGCAAATGTCAAAGGTGCAAGATTGAAGTTGAAATATCTGAAAAAAATTTGAGTTTCAACCACTGGTTTTGAAAAACCAGTCGTTATAACTCAACGACTGGTTTTGAAATGTTAGATATGATTAGTTTTGATGATGTCTTATATAGATGTCATTATTAAGAGCAAAAAAATTGTATAATATATTTATCTCCTACATTGACTAACTACTATGTATTTAATGTAGATTAGTTCAAGAAGAATTAAAGAGATTAATCAAGAAGGAGATAAAAGATTACAGAAAGAAGAAATTACAGAAAGTGTCAAGGAAATAAGAAGTTATCAAAGTATTTTGGGAATAATCAAGAAGAATAGGAAATATTGAAGAAGGAAGAACTCACAAAAAAGGATTAGTTCAAATTAAATTATGAAGAATGATGAAGAGAAGAGAAGAAAGAAAGAGTTAAATTATGGAGAATGATCAAGAGAAGAAGAAGAAAAGAAGAACTTGTTAAATGGAATGAGAAAATCATTATACAAGTTTTTAGATTGATTCTAGAAGTCTCCACGATCAAATGGAAGTTGGAATGACTCAAATAGGGGTTAAAATAAGCTACAATTGCTCCTAAAGTCATGCTCGAGCACACCAATTTCATGCTCGAGCAAGGTACACTTCCAGCTCCTATTCTCACAAAAATCCGCTAATGCTCGAGCAAAAAAACTGTAACATCCCAAATTTTGGGTCTAAAGGTTTGAGAATTAGCATATTTTTAGGAGATTACTAAACCTTGTTTATGAGGAATGACTATCTTTAGGTCGATATGTTATATGAGTTATTTTGAATAAGACTGATAAAAGAAGACTGTTAAGCTCAATTTGATTAGTTAAGGGTATGCCTAATCAGAATTTTGAGAAGAGAATTATTGTAGTCTAATAGTCCAATATTAGAAAGAAAAGGAAAAATAAGAAATAGTGCTATTATGCGGGGGACCTTAATACATGCAGAACACCAACTTCCTCACTATTCATTAAACACACTTTCATATTCTTCAAAGTCACGTGCCTCTCATGCTCAACTATTCCAACTCAATTACCCTATTCTCTCCATTATCACAGAAAACAGCCCGTATACATTCCACGTCCTCCCATACACTCGGACAGAACACTCAGCACCCATATTCCCTTGGAATTCAGCATCGACGATCCTCTGTCTCCATTGGAATTTGGCGTGACAGCATTTATGCTCCACCATTTCGCTTTAGACTCAGCAACTCATATTCTTTTGAGTAAATACCCTTTTTGGTCCCTGGAAAAAACACGGATGCCCTTTTTGGTCCCTGAAAAAAAATAAGTCACTTTTAGTCTCTAAAATGGAAAAATAAGGTCCCTTTTAGTCCTTTTGATCATTTTTTTGCACATTTTAATCCCTCAGAAATTCCCAAAAAGGTCCTTTTTAGTCCCTAAAAAGGACCAAAATGACATTTCTTTTACTCAGGGACGAAAAAGGGTCAAATGTGTTTTTCCAGGGACCAAAAAGGATATTTACTCTATTCTTTTAGTGTGTTTTCTCAGCCTCGGTTAGAATCATTTGGGCTGCAAAACAAAGCGCGTATACTCCCTCAATCTGTTATTTCTCCTCGGCCCAAATCAGAAAACGCAGAGAATGAAAGACAGCGCAGATCACATCTGTTTCTAGCATCCTACGACAGCTCACAAGCGCATAAACTCCCATATTCAACTATCCCTCGTGTCTTAAGCAACTTCTATGCTCCACTAAGTCCCTTGAAACTCGGCATATCTGTAGCACCCATTCTCCACTATGTCTCGTGTCTGCAGAGTTCCAAAAGCCATGCTCCACTCCATCGTGTTGCAGCAGGCATACGCACAAACTTTCTGAATCCCATTCAAGAGAGAAAAGGACAAACAGAGAGTAAATGAATTGCCCAATGCATAATAGGCTCCATAGGTCACTGTTCTATTTATAGAGAAAGAGCATTACAATATATTGATACAAAATAATCCTAGCCACACCGGTGGCACATATCTACAGATAATATTGGTACCTATATACAAGATACAAATCACCTATTATTCCTAACATTCCCCCTCAAACGAGAGGGTGTGAGACACACACCAAGTTTGTGCCTAAAATATGAAAACTGAGAATGAGTAAGTGCTTTAGTCAAACAATCAGCTATTTGATGTGCTAAAGGAACATAGCGAACACGAATGGCACCGGATAGAAGTTGGTCTCGAATGAAATGAACATCAATTTCTATATGCTTGCTTCTGGCATGATGAACCGGGTTTGAAGCAAGAGCTTGAGCACTTAAATTGTCACACCAAATTGTTGAAGGCTGCCGAATATGAAGACCAATTTCTGATAATAAAGAATATACCCATTTAAGTTTAGCAGCCCCATCGGAAAGAGACCGATATTCAGATTCAGAGCTGGCCCTAGAAACAACCTTTTGCTTCTTGGAGCACCAGGAAACAAGTGTTCCTCCCAAGTAAACACAATAACCACCCATAGATTTCCTATTATCAATGTCAGTAGCCCAATCAGCATCTGTAAAAGCCATTAATTGCAGGGAGCCTACTGGTTTAACATGTAAACCATAGTGAACTGTGCCCTTCAGGTATCTTAGAATCCTTTTGACCCCTTGAAAATGGATCTCAGTTGGTTGAGAAAGAAACTGACTAAGCTTATTAACAGAGTAAGCTATATCAGGTCTATATGTCGTTAAGTATTGTAGAGAGCCAATTGCTCTTCTATATAAGGATGGATCAGATAGGGCTTGACCATCCTGAGCTGAAAATTTTCGGCCAGTGATCATGGGTGTAGGTATTGGTGCACAATCAGACATTTGAAACCTTTTCAACAAATCAAGAATATATTTGGTTTGATTCACATAGAAACCAGAACAATCTCTATGAATTTCTAACCCCAGAAAATAATAAATAGGGCCTAAATCCTTGAGAGCAAACACTTCATTAAGTCGAATAATAAACTTTTGAACAGAGGCAACATTATTCCCAGTGATTAAAATATCATCAACATAAATGAGGATAAAGACCATTAAACGCTTACTCTTAAGGAATAATAAGGAAATATCAGTGCAAGCATTTCGAAAACCCCAGCCTATGAGAACTTGTCTCAGCCTCTCAAACCATGCACGTGGAGCTTGCTTGAGGCCATAGATGGCCTTGGTGAGATGACAAATATATCCAGGTTTAACAGAATCTTGGAAGCCAGGAGGATGATTCATGAATACCTGTTCCTTCAAAACTCCATTTAGGAAAGCATTATTCACATCGAGCTGACGGATTTCCCAATTGAATTTGAGGGCTAACGTGAGGATGAGACGAATTGTTGTTGGCTTGACAACAGGGGAGAAAGTCTCCCCATAATCAATGCCGGCAAACTGCTGAAAGCCTTTAGCGACCAAACGAGCTTTATGCTTCAAAATCGAACCATCAGCCTTGAAATTTGTCTTGAACACCCATTTGCAATCCACTAATTTCTGTCCCTGATAGGGAACAAGGACCCAAGTTTTGTTATGCCGGAGAGCATCAAACTCATCCTGCATAGCTCTAAGCCAATGAGCAGAAGCCAAAGCTTCAGAAAGGGAAGTAGGCTCGGCTGCCTGAGAGAGAAGGTGTGGCGTTTCAGTAGCAAGTAAGCCGATGTAAGGATATTTGGTTTTGACAATTCTTGACTTGGCTCTAGTGACCATGGTGTGGGTATTTGGTGGGGAGGGAGGAGTATCAGAAGAAGGAGAAGGAGGAAGAGAGGTCGGAGAGGAGCCTGAAGTGGAGATGGGAAAATATGAAGAAGAGGAAGCCGACAAAGGGCGTTCGGGAGAGGGAGCTGGAGAGGATGGGACTGAATTTGGGAAAGTAGGAGATGTAGTAGTGGGGTCAAGAGAGAGATTGGGTAATAAGGGAGAAGATGGGGACAAAAGTGGTGGACTTACTTGGGCCGAAAGAAGGGGAGGATCAGATGAGTGATGAGCCGAATGAAGTGGAGGATCTAATGAGTGATAAGCATTGGGCTTAGAGGTGGGAAGGCTCTCTCCGTCTTGTAATGGGCCTGTGGGGATTGAGGAATTACCATCATGTGGTGATTGAGGCCCTGTAGAAAAAGGAAAAACACTTGGGTAAAAAACAACATGTCTAGAGATATAAATTCTACCAGTGGGACTGAGACACTTAAAACATTTCTGATTCGGAGCTGGGCCAAGATAAACACATTTCTTATTGTGATACTCCAACTTGTGAGAGTTGTAAGGTTTTAAACAGGGGTAACAAGCACATCCAAAGGGTTTTAGAGACTTGTAATCAGGTGTGATTTTATGCAAGAGAACTAAAGGAGACTTTCCTTGTAAAACTGGAGTGGGAAGACGATTAATCAAATAAACAGCTGTTTGAAAAGCCTCAGTCCAGTATTCAAGAGAAAGTTTGGCTTGGGCCAAAAGAGTTAGTCTCATTTCCACAATATGTCTATGTTTCCTCTCAGCTCTACCATTTTGAGCAGAAGTGTAAGGGCAAGTAAAACGCATAAGAATCCCGGAGTTTGAAGCAATCAGAATAAGGGGTTTGTATTCAGTTCCATTGTCACATTGGATGGACTTGACCTTAGTGTGAAATTGGGTTTCAACCATTTTTTGAAAATGTTGAAAAGCAATGACTGTTTCTCCTTTATTTTTGAGAGGATATAACCATGTGTAGCGACTGAAATCATCAACAAAATGAATATAGTACCGGTGTCCATGAACAGAGGGTATAGGGGAGGGACCCCACAAGTCAGTATGCACCAATTTAAATGGTAAAATAGAATGAGACAAAGACTTGGAAAAAGGCAATTTCCTAGATTTACCAGATTGACAAGCTTCACAAATAAAAGTGTCATTAACAAGAAGTTTGACATTACAATCATTCAAAATTTGTTGTAAAATCTTATTGCTTGGGTGACCAAGTTTTTAATGCCAACTCAGAAAATCCTCATAAGTTTTTGAAGTAACAGCAGAATGTGCCTGTGGTCTAATTGTGCTCACTGGATATAGCCCTTGTCTTGGTGTGCTTGTCATCAGTAGGGACCCTGTGTTCTGATCCTTCACAACACACCACTATTAGTAAAAATGACTGCAACAGGATTATCATTAACAAGTTTATTCACACTTAACAGATTCTTAGTCACTTGTGGAACAATCAGAACATCATTAAGCTGAATGTGAGAATCAGAACAGGGAACAGATGCAGAGCCGATTCCATGGACATTAGCAGAAGAACCAGTACAAGTAAAGAGATGTTTGTGAGACTTACCCACTGGCTGAACAGAGTCCAAATGAGAGGAATCAGCAGAGACATGATGGTTAGCTCCATTATCTAGATACCAATCAGAGTCAGAGGAGTCCAGAGCATCAACCTGATATGCTTGAGGAGCAGGTGGAGAACGGGAAGGAGGTCTGAATGTCCTATCAAAACGTTTGAAACAATTTGAGACCTGATGACCAGGTTTCTCACAAAAATCACAAAACGGACGACCAGAGTTGCTGCCACCATTAGAACGCCCCCGAGAGCATTGTTGCCGGCCACCTCTCCCACCACGAGATGGAGCCCGAGAGGGAGGCCGAGTAGATTCTGAGAACTGAGTGGCAAAATTGGTTGTTCGCTGGAGAGAAAGGGAGGAAAAATTATTGAGTTGTTCCAGCCGAGCATCAAACGCCTGGAGGCCAGATTGAGCATCAACCCATGTCAATCCTTCTTGATCAACAAGCTTAACCACAATCAGGTTAAAATCACCATCCAAACCATTAAGGGTGTGGAGAATCAGCTCATCAGTAGTGATAGGAGCACTAGCTAAGGCTAGCTGATCAGAAATACGCTTCATACAAGACAAGTATTCAGACATTGAGCAACCATTTTTGCGAGTGTTATGGAGTTCTGACCTGTAAATCATAACACGCGATTTTGACACAGCTGAAGTAAGAGACCGTGCTTCAGTCCAAAGCTCAAACGCTGTCCGACAATGGAGAAGCTGAGTAGCTACATCCTGGGTCATAGTATTGCAGAGCCATCCTAGAAGCATACGGTCAACAGCGAACCACTCCTCAAAAGCTGGGTTCAAAACAACCTCAGTCGAAGGAGGAACCATCGTGGTCATCGGCGGAACAAGGGAGTGGCCATCGAGATGCGACTGAAGGCGATTTCCCTCGATGAGGGGTAACACCACCGATGCCCAGACCAGATAGTTTGCACGATCCAGCTTGATCGACGACGTCTGGCTGGAGGAGTGAAATAGAGCATAAGTGTGAGAGGGAGCGGCGGTTTGAACAGAGGGAGCGGCGGAAGAAGAAGATGGAGTGAAAGTGGTGCCCGAAGAAGGAGAGGACTGAGTGGCCATCGAAAAAGGGAAATAAGAAAACCTAGAAAAAGCAACCTGTGGCTCTGATGCCAAGAGAGAAAAGGACAAATAGAGAGTAAATGAATTGCCCAATGGATAATAGGCTCCATAGGTCACTGTTCTATTTATAGAGAAAGAGCATTACAATATATTGATACAAAATAATCCTAACCACACAGGTGGCACATATCTACAAATAATATTGGTACCTATATACAAGATACAAATCACCTATTATTCCTAACAATTCCTCATTCTCTAATCCATTCTCCATTTCCTTCGGCCTCACAAAAGAACAGGCAGCAAAACTGCTGAATGTAGAAAGATGGAGAGAAAAGAAGTTGAGACCGAGAGGAAGACGAGAATGAGAGCAAGAAACGGAGTAGGAGAACAAGAAAGAAACCTTCAGAACCGAGAGAATGAGAGAATGAGGCGTGAGAGTTGCAAGAGTGGCTGCTGTCACAGTGATAGACCGAGAGCACCAAGAGAACGCTGAGAGCAAGGAAGTTGAAGGAAGAAGAAGAGGAAGGAGTGAGAACGCAGAAAACAGAAGTAAGAGCATGAGAGTGAGAGAGACAGCAAGAGAATGAGAGCACCGAAACACATGGAGTTAGAATAAGAAAGAAAAGGATAGAGAGGTGAGACCGAAAACAAGAAGGTGTTCGGGCTGTCAAGAAGAAGAGAAAAGGAGTGTACTCACGCATTACATTCCATTCGGTCTGCATGATTGAAGAGAAAGAGAAAGAGAAACGTAACGCTGGAGAAGGAAGATCAATGTGCATGCAAGCTTGAGTTTATTACAAGGTAAGCTTCATCTTTCTAGCCTTTGTTGTCTCTACACATTAGCTCCTGCTGTTTGGGTTAAGGGAAAAAGCATGTACGTTGGTTACTCTGGTTTTGAGCACAGAAACAGAGCGTTGCTACAGTAAAATCGTAATTGAACAGTACCTGTGTCACTGTAGCAAATGAGAAGCTGCTGTCATTTCTGGAAACTGAATTTTTGTTGCTGGAACACTGATTTTTAAGTAAGGTAAAACCAGGGCAAACGAACTTCTTTGACTCTGAAATTTTGTGGAGATTTAGTACACATCATAATCTTTAATATGAGCCAAGTAACACCCAAATCGGATGTGTACAATGAGAATTATGAATTTCCAAAGTTAGAAGTTAAAAACTGGAAAATGGTATTTTCCAGAAATGAACAGATATTTTCGGGCCCAATTTTGAATTGGTAAATGATTGAGTTTTTCCATGAAACTTTCCAGAATTAAAGTAGACAAAATAAGGTTTAATTTGATAGGTCACAAGCCTCATTTGGAGTTGTATCCAAAGAGATACAAATTTTTGAAGTTGACTTTAGAAGAATTGAGGTTTTAGGTGAATAAGGGATGTTTTTGGTACTTAAGGATTTTTAGTTTAAGTGGGTATTCCTTAGAGGTTGATGAATATGTGAAGTTCTAAATTTATAGGAATTGACAATTGCTTGGGCTCAAGAGAAGAGGAAACCCAAAGGATTTTGTTAAAGACGTAGTTTCGGAAGGACCACCAGGTGAGTGAATAACGTCCCTAATTTTTATAAATGATATTTGCATGGTTGACCGTTTATGTTAATTTTCATATTTAAAAGTATGATTTGTGAAGGAATATTTGTTGATAATATATGAGTAAAGAAGGGTGATTTTGTTTGTTATTATGGATTTTCTTCCAATGGTTTTAAAGTATAAATTATGTTTATACACTTGTATGGAAATGAAGACTTTTGATGAATTTTATATTGAAATGATCTCGGATTTTGGAAAAGTTTATGAGCTATAATTCATTATTTGATATAGAATATTTTTACACGAGTTCTTGATGTTTTGAAAGGATTTTTTATTGATAGATGAATTTGAAGGAAAGTTTGGAAATGTTGTTTATGAAAGTTCATGCTGGGGAATTTGATTATGAAGTATGAGATAGAATTGTCATCATCTTGAAGGAAGAATTTTTATGACTTTGAGAAATTGACCCCGTACATGCTTGAAAAATGTTTTGAGAGAACGAAATACAGAACGCTGGTTACTAACAGCAGTACTGTTAGTCTTGGTGCACCATGGTTACCCTCGAGCTCGCTTGATTCATAGGATTTGTTCTCATGCCTGTTTCATGGACTGTGTGTCCATGCCTGTTTCATGGGATTTGTTCTCATGCCTGTTTTATGGACTGTGTGTCCATACCTGTTTCATGACTTCGAGTCATGCCTGGTTAGTTACCCTCATGGACTATGTGTCCATGTCTGTTTTATGGACTATGTCCATATCTGTTTTCATAGTCTTGAGCCATGTCTAGTTAGTTACCCTTGTGGACTGTGTGGCCACGCTTGTTATTCGTTCTTTAAGAAGTTCTACGGAAAGATGTGGTTTGAGAACTATGTTTTAAATTGATTATACGAATTGAAAGGTTTTATTATGTACATGAAAGATTTTAAGTTAATTACGTTAATTCAAAGGTTTTAGTACGTATTTGAGATTATTTGATTAATGATATTTTGTAAAGAGTTTTATTATATTTATGATCAAATGATTTTGGAAATGGAAGTTATTACCAAATTGATATTATGAGAATATGAAAATGTTTGAATCATTTACCCTTGTATTTTATTGATTTTAAAGAATGGGACGTTATTCACCGGAAAATTTGCTTTAGTCAGATGATCTCAGCAGCCGAATCATTCCTATGGAGCAGTGAGGAGTCTTTTAAAGGATTTAAAGTTTAATGGCTCGTTTTGTAATATTTAAAGATAGATGCTCCATGTAATTTATAGGTAAGATCCTTATATTTTGAATTTTATGTTTTTAAGTTTAAGGCTTACGGAATGTGAATTATGTCATATTCCGTGCCGGTCACCCCTGTTGGGTTCGGGGCGTGACAAAAACGTCCTTGCTCGAGCATGAAAAATGGCTTGCTCAAGTAGAAGCAAACCTGGTGCTCGAGCAACAACGATTTTCAGCTACTCTGTTCAGCTCTGTTTCAGGCGACCTCTGGTATTTTGATGATATCTCTCAAAACAGAAGTATGATTGAGGTGAAACTAAGGTTTTTGGAAACTAGACCTCCAATGCGTCATTTTGACAAATGATTCAAGCCCAAAGGAGGTCAGATGAGAGAGCTATGGATTTTAGAAGATGACAGTGAAATCAACATCACACAGCAGACCAAGCTTCGGTAATTTAAGTGTATATCACACATTACAAATCCAATTGAGCTGAAATCGGTGTCATATGAAAGTAGACTCAAAGGGATTTCCATCAATAGTTGAACCAACCAAAACGAATTTCAGACCACGGAGGTATGGCCCTCGAAATTGGACGGTCAGTTCAGAATATTGTAAAAAACGTTGGTGAAGAACAACCTCCAAACATCTGATGATAATGGACGAAATACAATGAGTTTGGAGCTGATTCTTCTTGCATTGGAAAGAAGACTTGAATATATTTATGAGCATGGGTGGTTTTCCAAAATTGAAGCTATATCGAAGACTTGAAGCTCACTGAAAATTGACTCTTGTACTGCCAATGCTATTACGTTTTGAAAGTCAATGAAGTTTGATATTTGCACAAGATCATGGTAGGCAGTAGCCTGACACTCGAAGGGAGCCTACTTGAGCAAGGTATTTCTAATGCCCGAGCATCATCGAACTCAGAGCGAAGAAGTGGAAATTGGACAGTCATGCTCGAGCAGAGCATTTGGCATGCCCGAGCATCATCGAGCCAAAAGCAAAGATTTGCACATTGAAGAGTCATGCCCGAGCCGACTGAAAGGCATGCTCGAGCATGATGCTCGAGCAGAGGCAAAATTGTGCTCGAGTAGCATTGCTAAATTCTCAAGTTCTCATCTTTGTCTGTATCTTGCACGAGCAAGAATGTTGGCTTGCTTGAGCATCAACGAGTCTGAACATTTTTCAATTACTTGTGAAGAAGCTTGCCCGAGCATGAATTCTTGATGCTCGAGCACCATGCTCGAGCAAACGAAAAACCTTGCTCGAGCATCAGCAACGACGATCATCTTTTAACTTGTTCAAGAGAAGCTTGCCCGAGCAAGCATGGATTGTTGCTTGATCAAGATCCCTCTGCTTTCAAAATCACCGTCTTCGTAAATCCTGAATCATCGTGTGTGATTTCATTTCTACATATCATTACTCATTACTATTGCTAATTGCTTTTAATCAGTTTCCTAATGAGTTTCAGATGATTTATCATGGATTAACAACAAATTTGCATAAAGAAATTTTTGTGTCATAGAAGCATTAAATGCTACGAGTCTAACGAATAGTTTGAACATTCTAATGGAAAGCCTGAATTTTTACAACGGTCATTACTACAACACTCGAGACGGAGCATTAACGAAGTCAACAATAAACACTCTATGATTAAAGTTGGATTAGAGCTTGGCAGGCAAAAAGTAACAAAAGCTTCAACGGCTACTTCCAACGGTCATATTACAAACTGGAAGAATAGCTCAACGGTCGAAACACAATAACCTATAAATTGTGAAGTCTTCAAACCGGAAGGGGTGACGACGATTGATGAATGAATCGACGAAGCCAACGAAATGATTTTACTACTTCACAGTCGATAGTTCATTAACTCATACACTCTGTTTCTCAATGTTTGTATAGCTTACAATAGAGAGTGAGATGATCGATTATGTACTTCAGTGATTATTATTCATCTACTCTGTGAGAGAGTCTAAACACTTATTTGATTATCTGTTTAATGATCAAATCTCAAGGTTGTGGAACCTTTGAGAGTGGGTGTACAATTACAACTTGTAAGGGGGAGTGAGTCCTAGTGTGGAAGGATCATCCTGAGTACAGAGTCGGTAATTGTATTCTTACAGTGCGTAAGAGGATATCTCGGAAAGAGATTGTAAAGGCTGCACAAGTGCCCGGCTAAACTTGTGAGGTTGTAACGGCTTTTCTCTTGTGCCCGGTTAAACAAGGAGATAGTGGATTGAAAATCTCAATTGGAGCTTGGGGACTGGATGTAGGTCAAGGATTGAGCCGAACCAGTATAAATCACAGTTTGCATATTCTCTTTCCTTATCTCTTATATTTCTAGTATATGTTTATTTGAATATCAAACTGTTGAATTAGAACACGTGAAAAGATTTTCAAAGTATCAAGCTTTTAATCTTCACCCAATTCACCCCCTCTTGGGTTCAGCCGGTCCTTCATGAAAAACCAGTTGTTATAATTCAAAATAAACAAATTTAATAAATTAAACAATATATCTTGTTTTAACACACACATTGTATTTTCATTTTATAAAAAAAATAAAACCAGTTCCTAATTAAATTTAATAACAATATATCTCTTATATACAGATTATTTCCATTGAGCTTAATCAACCATTGCTTCATTAAATGCGTTTGTCATCGATTGTACTTGTGCAGAGGTTGACTCAGAATAATAGCTGGAATAAGTATGCCTCGAATGAATGTGTTTGACTGCTACAAAATCCCATTCCGATTGTAGCTCTATTTTTCTGAATAAGTATTTAATGCTTCTGACACAATGAACGACTTTTTGAACAAGATTAAACCACTGTAAATCACTCATAAGGATGATTAGAAATAATATAGATGAGATGTAAATAAATATATGAATGACAGCTCAAATTAATGATTTCATGATTACCGTATGTTCTGATAGACGATGAACCATGCTCAAGTAGATGGTCTTGGTTGCTCTAGCAGATATGTGTAAATAGCCTTTGCAGAAGTGAAAGTCACTCATGCTCGAGCAATATCAAGCCCATGTTTGAGCACAGTGCTCGGGCAATGAATTTCTATTGCTCGAGTAACATCGAATTCCTTACTGATACAGATTTAACAGAAGTGATTATTTCTGGTGCTCGGGCAGCACTTTTGTTATTCTTGAGTAGGCTGCTCGAGTGAACCTGAGACCTTGCTCGAGCATTAGTTAGTCAGAGAAGAAAACAATGAAATAAATATGTATGCTCAAGTATCAAATTTACCATGCTTGAGAAGCATACTCGAGCAACCCTTAGACTTTGCTCGAGTATACCTCAGACAGAGAGCAGTTAAGATGGAGGATTTTGACTGTTTGAGTAGGCTGATAGTTTTGCTCAAGTACCATGCTCGGGCAACATAGAAACCTTGCTTGAGTATCAGGCAAACAGAGAGAAAGAATGTTGCTTCAGCGATAGTGCTTGAGCATAGATTTACCTCTGCTCGAGGACCATGGATTACTTACCTGCTGCTTGAGTAGCAGCTTGACAGAGAGTACTGTTCATTCTAACTTGACCATGCTCGGGCACAAAGAATCCCTTGCTCGAGTAGGTTGCTTGAGCATTACTTAACTGATGCTCGAGTAAGCTTCTGTAAAATACTTAACACACTGTTAGAGTATGCTCGAGTAGATACAGACTCCTACTTGAGCATACTTCTTACTTGGGCAACAATTAATGAATCAAAACCGTAGTATTTGTTATCATCAAAACACCGAGAACTAACAAGATCTATTGGATCAACTAGTAGCAGCACAGGTGTTTTCTAAACTAGACTTGCGCTCCGGGTACCATCAAATAAATATGATAAAGGAAGACATACCCAAGACTGCATTTCAAACTCATATTGGACATTATGAGTATCTTGTGATGCCAAGTTGACAAATGCGCCTTATACATTCTAGGCTATTGTGAACCAAATTTCAGCGGTTTGCTGCGAAAATTTGTTTGTCTTTTTTGATGATATACTTATCTATAGCTCTGGTTTAACCACTCATTTTATGCATTTGCATACAATTTTTTATATTTTACAGAAGAATAACATCTTGGTGAAACAATCAAAATGCGCATTTTCAACTCAAAGCAAGAGTACCTCAGCCACGTGATTTCTAATGGGTGTGTAGTATCTTACCCAACTAAATTAAAGGCAGTAATAGCATGGCCCCTGCCTCGGAATGTGAAAGAGTTGAGAGGATTCTTGGGGTTATTAGGATATTGTCGAAGATTCATCAAATTGTACGAATTAATAGTACAACATTAGACAAAACTTTTGAAGAAATATGGGTTTACCTGAAGTGATAATGCAACTCGTGCTTTTGAAGCTCTTTAAAACGCCTTAATTCAAGTACCTATTTTAGCTCTCCTAGATATGAGGCAACCATTCATGTTGGAAAGTGATGCTTCAAGCATTGGAATTGGTGATGTTCTTATACAACAAAGGCATCCCATTGCTTTTATGAGTAAGGTTCTCTCACCCTAAAACTAGCTGCTAACTATGTATGAAAAAAGAGTTATTAGAAATTGTCCATGCCATGACCAAATGGTATCAATATTTATGTGCCCAACCATTTTTTACACTCATGAACCAGAGGAGTCCTAAGTTTCTTTTGAAGCATCGATTATCAACTTCATCATAATACATTTGGATTACCAAGCTTATCGGCCTCCAATACAAAATTAGACATCGAAAGAGCACCAATGCCTTGTCGAGAGCCTCACACGAGGAGTTACTTCATATACTAGTAGCCTCTGTTTTATCAACTAAGCTATGGTTGCGTATCCAAGCTCAATGGCAAGAAGATGCTGACTTACGTAATTTATTAATGAGATTAATGATAATACTTAAAGACATTCCAAATATTAATGGCGCGATGGTTTATTACTAAGAAAATAGCGATTGATTTCTTTTTTAAACTAGCCTAGTAAATATTTGGGCCTTTTGTCATCTAGCCAAAAGGTGATTGGAAACAAGTAGTCCATAAGGGACATATCAAACCTAAAACACTTAGTGGCTAAGGGGTGCTTCAAAGGAAAAATTTTCCGTTGTGCACTTTAACTCTGAACAACCAATTTTGGCTATAACAATAAATTTAATCTTGAAATTACATCAATATAATGTGAAGACCGCTATCCAATTTGGGAATTAGATGATGAACTCTACATGAAGCAGCTTGAGGACTTTGTAGAAAAAGTATACAAGTAGTAGTACCTGAGGTTTCTTAAAGAGAAAGTCTTGCTAACTTTGAGATAATCGAAGAACATTACATAAGTGCCAAACAATCTTGAGATGATTCTTTAAGAAGTCATCCTTTGTGTTAATGACGCATGTTTAGCCGAAATAAATGCAAAGAGAGTTGAAGGAATAAAGGATTAGAGTTATCCTTGAATTCTGAGTTGAAAGGTCGTGGGTAGAACAAAATATATCTTGAATGACAAGATAATGTGAGTTCACACAAGGAAAGCATTCTAGTGTTATGAACTTAAACCCCATGAACACCCCTAAAATTAAGGACGCAACCCTAGAGAGGTTACGTGTCCTAGGAATCCAACACAAAAAAGGTGGATAGAGTCATATAGTAAAAAAATATGATTGGTAACATGAATTTACACATTGGTGTATAAGACCAAATACATTTGGTGGAACTTGAAAACTAGTTTTGGTCCAATTGTGGAAAAGATTGTGAGAAGAACCATGGAATGAGTTGTCAAGGCAACAACTCACATTTTGAAAGGAAACTCCAATACACGACCTAGGAAAATCATAATGGAGTAAGGAAGTAAAGAAATGGACATTGTATCTCTGTGATCTTTGGAATCAAAACATAGAGTGTGTTTCTACCACCATTAAAGGAGCCATATGGCTAGAAAGGTTCCTATGAGTAACTAGGAATGGATGGTGGATAGAACAATCTAAATGATACATCTTATGGTGTGGATCCTAAGTATCACAACAACATGAAACATACATTTGAAGTATCTTTGCAGGAGATATGCTTTTGGAGAAGGAAGTCAACCATTCAATGACCTTCTGCTGAAAGAATGTTGGTAGATCCCCTTACTGAGCCCATAGCTTGATATTCATTGAGTTAGTGAAGATATTATGACATATAAGGTCTTGAACATCTTTTATATGAAGATAAGAGAAATAGTATGTATGTTATGAGTAAATACATGAAAGGTATACAATTCTGTATGTAGTACAGGTCAGAAAAGGTTGGTTCACTCACACGAACAACCGTCTTCCCACGTTTCACAGGGGCATTGGAGGGTAAAACGAGCAAATGATCACCAAAAGATGGTTAAGAAGAATCTTTGTGTTTGAGTCACCTCAGTTAAACTAAGATGAGATCCATGTATATGTATGTATGTATGTATACAGAAAATGAATCAAAGCATGAATATAGACTTGTAGCCAAGCAAAGGTCTCTCTTTTACAAATGAGATTGCAAAATAGTTATTGTAAAGAAGTTCTGGTTCAATTCAAATGTTGAGTACATTTTGGAACTAATGTCTCTACAATTAAAAACAAGATAAAATTGACATACACTACTAATCGATCACGGTACCGTAGCATGCAATTCATACCGCATGTGCTTAAGAGTTAGATTACAACATGGGACATAGGTGAAAGATCCATGATTCATTACGGTGTGAGTCCCATGAAGGAAAAATCCTTTCATGGTGCCATTAAGACTTAGGTGGCATTATGAAAGTTGCTTTGGTGTCAACTACTTTAGCTTAAGCTTTATGATCACACACGATTCGATCAAACGAGTGAAAACTACGAAAGCAACCAAGTCAAGACTTACTGATATTTAGTCAAAAAGGAAGACTTAATCCTAGATACACATGTTGTGCTAGTGTCTATGGTCGACCCCTTACTAGTTCTTTGTGTAGCTTGTAAGTATAGATCCTATGTGCATGAAAGGCAATCTGAGTTAATTAACATCTTAACTCGTGAAGGATTAGATACACCATGAGTAATGTGTATAAGAGAATCTGGGGCATCTAAGGCAACGAACAGATGACTTATAAATATATAAAGGGTGTTCTTGAATGCTTATCTGATGTGAGGGATTTCTAATATCACAACCACCAAATTTTGAAGACTTTTTGCCCATGCATCACGACAGATGCCAAGTATGAAACAAGAAAGAGAAACAAACGCACGACAGGAGGCCCATCAAGTGCGAGTGGGAGATGTTGGACGTTAGTCCAGGTCTGCCCAACAAGCCTTATCAAATAAGAAACAAATAAGCATTAATTATGGATTTCTTAATTGAGAAAAAAGTTATTGTATATTAAGGAATTAATCAAAAATTAATTTCCTGTGTATTTCTTAGAGAGAAAGTAGGAGTCCACATAAATTCCTAATTAGTGGTCTCCTTAGACCCACTGTTATGAAAATCACGATTTAACTCGTAAGATCGCACAAAATAGCGATTTTCAGAAACCACACGATCCAGCTAGCCACAAAAATCCCAGATTGCGTTGGAACGATAGGATCAACGGGAAATCGTAAAAATCCCTGGTATCGCACGATCCTGTTGCGCTTTTTAAATCAGAAAAAAAAAATCCCAAATACCCATGAGGCCATGACCCAAAATTGAATAAGAACAATTTCAGAACCCTAATTTTGGAATTTACGAGCCCTGACCTGTTGCTGCTTTCAGAACCAGAATCCTGTTGAGTTTCTGCTTTCAACGGCTTGTCTGCCTCACTCTAGAAGCGTTGTCACCGCCGGAGATGATTTCAGATCACGAGCCCTCCCCACACCTCTACCGCTCAAGGAAGATGAACTTCCATCGTTCCACTCTCTGTCTCTGGTAAGATCACGACCCAAAATTATTCTCGCTAGCCGCTGCGTGTAAGGAGGACTGGAGGAGAGCTAGAATAGTCAGTGGATTTTTTGTGTGTTTTAATAGTAATGGTTGGCTACTAACCTCGTGTGTGTTCTCACTGTTCTCCCTAAAGAAATAGTCAGAATGTCAGATACTCAAATAAGAACCAAAGCAAAAGGAAAAAAAAAAAAATTGTTTAATTGTTATTGAATAAGATAATGAAATGACTTGGCTTGGCTAGGTTCTTTTTGTTTTTTGTTTTTTTACTTTTTTAACTTTTGTTTAGTATGGGTACTTTATTTATAAGTATGCTGGTCAAAATATTATAATTTATTTTTCGTTGAAAATTGCCATGTGCTATTCGATTGCATGACCCTTGCTTTCTAATATTAATATTATATAACATCTTTGCTTCTTTTGTTTTATACGGTCATGTGCTATTCGATTCATGCCTTTATTTCAATTGCAGTTTTTGTTTTGTTATACAAAAACTTGGGGACTTCTATAGTTGTGGGTCACTAGTTGGTACATAAAATATTGATTTTGTTGTTTATTAAGTATGGCTTCAAGTGATGGTATTGGAAATAGCAATGTTCAAGTTGCTCCCGCCTCTAGTTCATGAACTCAATTACACAAAAGTGCTCATGGGAATAGATCAGATATTGGATGGAAACATGGCTTTCCAATTGAAGGAGATGTAAGAAAAGTAAAATGCAAATACTGTGAGAAAGTAGTGACGAGAGGTATTTACCGATTGAAGCATCATTTGGCGGGAACACAAAAAGATGTGGGAGCATGTAGAGTAGTGTCGGAAGAAGTAAAGAAAGAAATGTTGAATATTGTAGCCGGATTGCAAGTGAAATTAATGAAAAAGACTAGGACTCTCACACAACTAGAAGAAGAAGAGACTGATTGTGAAATTGAAAAAAGAAAACGGGATGAAGGTGGTGGTGGGTTTAATATTTCCAAGAAAAGCAGAATAACTACTCAGACAACTATCAACACCATACTTAAGAACAATGTGAGAGATGAGGCATGTTTTGACATATGTTCTTTTATTTATAGGAATGTCATTCCTTTCAATGTGTTAAATTGTGATGAATTCAAAAAGTTGTGTGAATCTATTTCAAGACATGGATTAGGTTTCAAGCTGCCATCGTATCATGAGTGTAGAGTAAAATATTTAAAGCAATATTATGATAAGAAAATGGCAACTATTGAAGAACACAGGGCTAAATGAAAGAAAACAGGATGCACAGTAATGACTTATGGATGGACAGATAAAAGAAGGAGGACAATAATTTTTTACGTGAATAGCTCTATGGGAACTGTGTTCCTTAAGTCCATTGATGCATCTCACATCACCAAAACAGCTGAATTTTTTTTTAAGATGATTGATGAAGTAGTTGAGGAGGTTGGTGAAGAAAATGTTGTCCAAGTTGTGACTAACAATGCCGCAAATTATAAAGCTGCCGAAGAGTTGCTGATAGAGAAAAGGAAAAGGTCGTATTGGACACCTTGTGCAACACATTGCATTGATCTAATGTTGGAGGATTTAGAGTGGAAGACATCTGTTCATCAAGAAACAATTACAAAGGTAAAAAAAATCACAACTTATATCTATTCAAGGACTCTTCTCATTACTTTATTGTAGAGCTTCACCAAAGGTAAAGATTTGATAATACCTATCATGACTCGCTTTGCCACATCTTACTTGACTCTAGGATGCCTCCACGAGTACAAACTTCCATTGATAAGAATGTTTAACTCCGATGAATGGCAGGGTAGCCGATTTGCAAAGTCAAGGGATGGAAAGTGTATTGAAGATGTGATTATGGACAAAGAGTTTTGGAAAAATATTGTCATTTGCTTGAAGGGTGCTCTTCCTCTTATGAAAGTGCTTCGATTAGTTGATTCATATGAGAAGGCATCCATGGGATTCATTTATGAGGAGATGGATCAAGCTAAAAAGAAAATTCAAGAAACCTTCAATAGTGTCCAAAAATTGTAAGTGTTTAAGTTTTATTTTAATTGAAAATTTGTTTCAAGAAGACTTCAATTCTTTGTTTTAAAACTAATTATTTTTTCATTATTTAGTTACAAGCCTATATGGAATGTCATTGATGCAAGATAGGACAAGCAACTCCATAGGCCTTTGCATGTTGCAGGCTATTTCCTTAACCTCAAACTTTATTATTCTCCTTCATTTAAAGTTTATCTTGAATTAAAACTTGGACTATATGATTGTGTACAAGGGATAATGGGGGATCTTGATGGAAGTGTGATTGATGAGCAACTTGAAAACTTCAAGTATCAACGAGGTTTGTTAGGGTCTCCATTAGCAAGGAAGGGAGTTGAGTCCAAAAGTCCAGCAATATGGTGGGAATCTTATGGGGATGAAGTTCCAGAGCTCCAAAAATTTGCTATTCATGTCTTAAGCTTGACATGCAGTTCCTCTGGGTGTGAGCGAAATTGGAGTGCCTTTGAGATGGTATAATTTGATTAATTCAATAATTCTAAGTATGAATTGTATTTCGTTTCAAACATGTAATATATGATATGAGTAGTGTACAAATTGCTTTGTGTTTGTTTAGGTCCACACAAAGAAAAGAAATCGTCTGAAGCAGAAGACAATGAATGATGTTGTTTTTGTGATGACTAACTCAAGATTGGCCGAGAAGAAACATAGAAAATCTGTTGAATATAATTTTGATGATCTTGAATCAGATGATGATTGGATTGTGGAAAATGAAGAAGATTTGGAAGATATAGAAATAGATCAATTTGATTTGAGTGGTCCAATTGAAGAAGACTTGAATGAAGTTGAAGAAAGGGAACCTATTAACTTGAATGATTTGGACATTCCCAATTGTGTTGATGAACTTGTTGGAAAAGGAGTGGAAGAGTAAATAGCCATTGATGATTTTAACTTGAATGACTTTATTTAAATTAGAGATGTTGAACTCTTTCTTATTTTTGGTGTTTTGGTTTTATTTTATATATTGTCAAGTTGACAACTCTATTGTTATTGTTACTTTTATATTATGTTTATGAGTTTTACAATTGATGTTAGTTATTTTACATGCATATATATAGTCAAATATAACTTTATATCTTATATAATAGAATCTTACGATACGTGTCGATCTCACGATTTACGATCTTCACACCCCCTCCTAATCTTGTATAGGATCTCGGTTTTAACAACATTGCTTAGACCTCTACAAATAGGATATGCCTCTTAAAGTTGAATCTTACCTCTTCCATTGAGCTATCTAGCAATCTCTCTTATCTCCTGCCATATTTCTTGTTCTGGTGATCTGTTGTGCCAATCTTATTTAGGTTTTAGTAGTATAACTATTACGTAAACATTATTTTGTTTTAGTTATGGAGCATTAGAGCTTTGACCCAGATCTGAATGTGGATCCACCTGGTACGCAAGTCTCTTCTCTCTCCTAATTTTCCTTCAGTTCTCCTCCCTATAAAATGATCTCTCATAACAATGTTCTCTTCTCTTCCTCTCATTGGTGTATTTGCTGTGTAACGTAATCGGAGTCCACATCAGTGCTTCGGTTTCATGTGGGTACTTTAGCAAGTCAATCGAATTTCAGGTACCTCCAAAATTCTACGAAGCCCCATAGAAGAGATTTAATTTCATTCAACCCCAAAAGATTCAGAGACTTCACTGCACAACCTTGGACGAAAACGAAATTAAGTTTTGTCTGTGAAAAGACAAGATGTGCTTGTTTTATATTTTGAATCCCCTTATTTGTTTTAAGAATGCCCTTATTTATCTTATGAATTTCCATATTTGTCTTGTGAAAGGCCAAAATATTTTTAACTCCATGGTTCTTTTGAATTGTTTTATTTGTCTTATAAATGCTTATTTATCTTGTGAATGCCCTTATTTATCTCTTAAATCCCCTTATTTATCTTATGAATAGCCAAAATGTTCTTGTTAGCTCCCCAATTTCTTTTGAATCACTAATTTGTCTTATAAATTTCCTTATTTCCCATGTAAATATCTTTATTTGTCTTGTAAATAATTTTATGATAAAATTAAAGCAAAGACATCATTGTCATCTCTCACCAACTAAAATTAACTTCACTTTTCCCCAAGGGGGTGCGGTGAAGTTTCAGAATTTTTTAGGGGTTAACTAAAATTAAGTCTCTAGCTCCCATGAGGCTAAATGAGATTTTCCCTTCTGTTTTGTTTCATCACTCCAGTTCGCATAAACTACTCGGCTTTTCTTATCTTCCCTACCCTACCTTCTTCGTGTCATACGTTGATGTGTATCCAGTTTCTGGCCTTGCAAGTGTGTTCGCTATTGTTTCCTAGTTTGACTCAGTTTGTTTAGCGTTGCAGTGGTGCCCTTCCTTGCAATGAATGCTCTGAAGCACCGACACGCATGTTCTGGAGAAATTTGCGTGTCGGACGGTGTCGGACACCGACACTCGTCCGACACGCTCTGACACGCGTGTCGGACGTGGTCAATGTCGTCCGACGCGTTGACCGGTCCGACACGCGTCTTTGACCGTGTCCGACACGGTCAAGGGGCGTTCTGGGAATATTAAAAAAAACAGAAGTAACCAGAGATATTGAGATACATATATTGATTGAGATTTGTTCGGAAGATGAGATATTGAGATTTGTTCAGAAAAAAAGATATAAAGATCGAGTTACCACATTTAGATTTAGGTTATTTTCCTGTGAGATTCTCAAACAAACCTGGCTTTCGACTTTCGAGTTTCAACCTTCGCCGTCATTGTCTCATTCTAAATCTGAGCTCCGCCCTTCGCCGAATCGCCGCTGTTCTCTCCTCAGATCAGATCCAGAGCTTCCTTTTGTTAGATAGCCTTCGTCGATCCAGCCGATAGGTACGAAACTTGAGACTGGCGTGAAGCGTCTTTGAAAGTTGAAACTGTGAACTGAAAGTCTGAAAGACAGAAACTCACTATCTGCTGACTCTGTTTCTTTTTTATTTATTGCGTTAATATATTATATGTGTGTGTGTTGCAGCTTCTAGGTCCATAAGATTTGCTTTATTATATGTGTGTTGGCGACTTGGTGTGTTGCTTTGCGTCTTGAAAACTGTGAAATTGACCATCAGACTCTGTTACTCTTTTATTGCGTCTGAACATATGTGTGTTAAAGCAATATAATATTGCTTTATTATATTTATATGTATGTTGCTTTATATAATATTATATAATATTGCTTTTGTTTTGTAGTGTTTGCTCAGACTGTTGCTTTTTGATTGAGTCTTGCTTTTTCATTGCGTCTGAATATGTGTTGTTTTATTTTGTAATTTTTTTATTAATTTTGTTTTTGTCAAACTTATTTGTAGTATGAACCATTCAAGTTCTGCTAATGCTAGTACTCCTGCTGCTCCCAATGCTTCTACTAGTGCTACTGCTAGTGAATTACTGAGTAAACCATTATGGAAATATGTTACTAAGTTAGATGGTGGAGTGGAAGCAGGAGGGAATTTGTCTTGGACATGCAAATTCTGCAAAAAAAGAATTCAAAAGTTCATATACTAGAGTGCGGGCTCATTTGTTGAACTTAGTAGGCAAAGGAGTTAGTAAATGTTTGGAGGTGCAAAAGAGAGACCTGTTAGAGATGAAGAAATTGGAAGAAGAAGCTACTCAAAGGATGGAATCTAATAAACCCAGAAACGTACCTTTACCCCCCTCATCTTCTAGTTTTTCTGCTGACTCAAAAAAAAGAAGAACTAAGGGTCCTCTGGAGAAGGCATTCAATGTTGGGGAGCAAGAAGAATTAAATCATCTGATTGCTAGAATGTTTTATTCAGCAGGATTGCCATTCAATTTGGCGAAGAACCCATACTTTCAAGCTTCGTATACTTTTGCAACAAATCATAATATTGCAGGTTATTTGCCACCAGGCTATAACACATTGCGAACTACTCTGTTACAACAGGAGAAAGAAAATATTGATAAGTTATGTGAACCTATTTGAGAGGATTGGACTCATAAGGGGGTAAGTATTGTAAGTGATGGGTGGAGTGATTCACAAAGGAGGCCACTCATTAATTTCATGGCAGTATCTGATGGTAGAGCAATTTTTTTAAAATCAATTGATTGCTCAGGGGAGATTAAGGATAAAAATTTTATTTTCAAGTTGCTAAAGGAAGTTATTCAAGAAGTAGGAGAGGCGAATGTAGTTCAAATAATCACAGATAATGCTGCAAATTGTAAGGGAGCCGGGCAACTGATTCAGCAGGAATTTCCATCTATTACCTGGACACCATGTGTTGTCCACACATTGAATTTGGCTGTGAAAAATATTTGTGCAGTAAAGAATGTGGAGAACAATCAAATAGCATATGAAGAATGCAGTTGGATTTCTGATATTGTAGGAGATGTTGCTCAAATAAAGCATTTCATTATGAATCATTCTATGAGATTGTCCATCTATAATGAGTTTGTGAATCTGAAGTTGCTTTCTATTGCTGATACTTGTTTTGCCTCAATGATTGTGATGGTGAAGAGGTTCAAGTTAGTAAAGGATGGTCTCCAAAATATGGTGATAAGTGAAAAATGGACTATTTATAAAGATGATAATCTTGGGAAGGCTAGATTTGTGAAGGAAAAATTATTGGATGATTATTTTTGGGATTCAATTGATTATATACTTGCTTTCACTGCTCCTATTTATGATATGATTAGAGTGTGTGACACTGATAGACCTTGTCTTCACTTGATATATGATATGTGGGATGCAATGATTGAGAAAGTGAAGAAAGCTATATACCAAAAGAAGTTAAGAGAATGGAAGAGAGCTCTTCTTTTATGATGTGGTGTATCATATTCTTGTGGATCGTTGACGAAAAATTCAACTCCACTACATTGTTTGGCGCATGCTTTGAATCCTAAGTAAGTTTTTTTAAAATGATTGAATTTAAAATTAATACTTCTCTTGATATAACTTGATAATTTATTGATTTTTTTTGTTTCTCTTTTAGATACTATAGTCACGAATGGCTTCAAGAAGATTCTAGTCGAGTTCCCCCACACATGGATGTAGAGATTACTCAAGAGCGACAAAAATGCTTAAGTAGATTCTTTCCTGCCTCGGAGGACCGAAGCAAGATTACAAGGGAGTATGCAGATTTTATTACTAATGGTGGAACTTTTGGCGATTTAGATGCCATCAATTCTAAATTCACTATGGATCTGAAAGCTTGGTGGCTACTTTATGGTACTTCTACACCTTTGCTGCAAAGGATAGCATTGAGACTTGTGCAACAACCCTCTTATTCATCATGTGCTGAACGCATGCAATTGGAGTACTTATTCTTTTGTGCATTCCATGAAGAGAAATAGGATCACTCCAAAACGTGCTGAAGACTTGGTTTATGTGCATAGCAACCTTCGACTCTTAACAAGAAACGATCCAAGTTATGCACAAGGAGAACATCAAATGTGGGACATTGCTGGAGATACATTTGATTCACTTGATGATATTGGAGATCTTGAAGTTGCCAGTCTTTCACTTGATGAGCCAGAGCTGGAGGCCATGATTTTGCAGGATGGAGATGAGAATATTTGAACTTATGAGTAGTCTACCTGAGTATTATAGACTGTAACATCCCAAGTTTAAAATGCGGAAATTTTTTTTTTTCAAACAAACAATCAGAGTGGAGCAATAGAGCGAAAGAGCATTTGGATTCTTAGCCAAAACATCAACCATTGTGTAACATTGTATAGATTACAGTAGTCCTATGGTTTTAAAAAGGAACAACAGATAGAAACAGAAGCGGAAAGGAATGCGTAAAGCGATAAAGATAGAAACAGTCTTCACCGCATGCCTACTCCGGTATTTGCCTCGATTCACGATCCGTGGTCCACCCGACTCGAGCTACAAATGAGATTCAATTCACCATATTGAATCTCGTGTAATCTGCTAACCTCATACCCAAACAATACAAGATACGGACAATGATATTTCTAGAGCTAATACAACAAAGATATCATCACAAAAGCACTCGGCAGATGCATGATCATTATGCCGACAAACATAAGCAATAAGCAATATGAAAGCCCCACAATGTAAAACAACAACAACTTGCACTATTCACCAAAGTGCCACGATAATTAGTCGTGTCCTCGGCGCTAGGAAAACAAAACGGTGTTATCAAAACTATAACCCGTATAACTGCTCGTATAACGGTCTACGAACATATCATTGACATATAAGTATTTAAGATGTGCAAGATTAGTGTTACGAAGACGCGTCCGTACCTTCGTTGGCAACGTTAGGTACTACGGCGGAAACGATTTTCTACGGAGAAACGTGCAAGAATCCTACAGGCGCACGTCGGGCAGCGAACGGCAGCAGAATCAACGTTTCAGATATCCTATGAGAATAATGTCACTTCCATTAGTAATTTGACATTATAATCGGCATTTTAGGTAAAAATTACCATTTTGCCCCTATACCCCTACTTGGCGGAATTTCGCGGCGCTCGCTACATAGGCTATTTTCTTCCCAAAATTTCGCCGTAACTTCGACGCATTTATGATTCTTGAAAATAAAGACTAAAATAGCCCTCCCATATGATACCCAAATCATAAAAATAAAGACTACTCTAGCCTTACTAACTATTGAACTAAAGACTAAAAACTAAAGACCGAAAGACTTACCCGTTGAAGACTTCGAGTAACTTCCCCGAGCTTCTCTCTCTACTTTCTCTCCCTAGAATTTCGAAATAGGCAAGAAGGAATGGTGTGAAGAAAAGTGAAGGAGGGGGTATTTATAAGAAAAGTTGTAGGATTTCTACTAGTCGGATCAACTTTGTGAGAATCGATCCGGACCGTCCAAAGCAACTTTTTCAAAATCTTTTCTTCTTCTTCCTTCTTCTTGGCCGACCTGCCCTCTTGCTGAGGTGGCACCAATTGGCCAATAGGAAGTGGCCATGTGGCCCTTCTAGAAGCCTACCCGGATGAATTTCTCCGATCGGTACCCGATTCGCGTAATTTCGGAAAAATCTCAGAATTCTGGATTTACAACTTTGCAAACATGTTCTCACTTAGTAGAAATTTCCAAGTCAACCTTTATTTTGATTCCATATAGGCCTCCACAATCCAGTTGAAGTTTCCTCGAAAACGTGTCCGATCGCGTCTCGGTTTCAGAACGCATTTCTGAGAATACCTATTTCTTCAGAAAAATTCACTGATTCCAAATATGTCAAAATAAATTCAAACCCATTCCTAAATGTTGAGTTAGAATTTATTTTCCTCTTTTCCAAAATTATGCCTATATGCATTTTTCCCTATTTTGTTTTATTAGGAAAATGCACAAACTACCTCTAATTAACTTCCGGAAGAGTATTATGGAAGATAAAATTCCACTGATCAATAATCCACTTTGATATTGACCATCCCATTCCTAGATTTCTAGATAGGGTCCGTTTCCTAATTTTAATATTACTATTCACAAATTTTGCTTTAATTAATTTTTATATTATTTAATGTGCAAGTTGCACAACTTGTGTTCCTATTTCATTTTCATTTTTTTTTCTTTTAATTTTGACCTAATTTTCGGCTGGCCCTTATTTTATTTTAATAAATATTTATTTTTTAATTTATTTAATTATTTAATGATTTATTTATTTACTTTTTCCAAAAATTTCACAAAATTACCTAATTGGTCCATTCTTGTATTTAGGCCTAAAAATACCTAAACTCAACTATTTTTCATAAAAATTTCCAATTAATTAGTAAATACATTTTTACTAATTTTAAAACAAAAACCACCAATTTTAGGGTTTCATATAATTACTTGTGAATTTCCTTCACTTATGCTTAAGTAATTAGCCCAATATTACATAATTACTTAATTATCATAACTTGATAATTTTCTTAATTACAACGTCTCATTATCTTCATACTCATGTATTTACATTAGTATTTTCATACCTCTAACATTATTACATAATTACAAGGGTATTTTGGTCTTTTTACTACTTTTTGAACACTCTTATACAATTTTCCCAAGTTCATATTTTATTAAATTACCATAATTATGGATAATATACTCTCCTAATTCACTTGGTCATTTTACTGCCTTTTGGTATTTTTTCCATAATTTCCTAAGTTGATTACCCTTTCCAGGGGCATTTTGGTCATTTTGGCTCTTTGGCCCTTAAATTCCCTAATTTCTTGTAGAAATTCTACCTATAAAATATGCTATAATTATACA
Organism: Acacia pycnantha; assembly: GCA_025563575.1. Lineage (NCBI taxonomy): Eukaryota > Viridiplantae > Streptophyta > Magnoliopsida > Fabales > Fabaceae > Acacia > Acacia pycnantha. The sequence continues at coordinate 802,836 of JAMWYP010000114.1, forward strand.
AGACTGGAGATTGAATTTTCACTTATCAGAATTATCCAACTTTTATTTATAATATGCCAGATAAATATCCGGGTATTACATAGACATTCCTGCATTTACGCCCCCAAGCGTTTTTTAGTTTCTCCATTTATATTTAATGCAAATATCCTACTATTTGTTATCATTCTTCATCGAATCATATGAAGCGATTTACAAATAATGTAATTTCTATTTTTTTTTTTTTACTGAGTCACATGAATTTTATCTATTACACTCAACATTTTATGGATGTTTTGTATTAAATGTGAATTATACCTAAAAATATATATTTAATATCAAAATGTGTCCTAACACGGGTGGAAAAAAGGCTTTTAAGACCGGACAAAACAGGTATATTAGGACCGGACCCGCGACAGGTCTTGTTCCAGGCGGTATTAAAAGTCTCCCTATTAAGACTGGACTTGTAACCGGTCTTAAAGAATTTCTTTAAGACCGGACATTTTAAACATCCGGTCTTAAAAGTGTTTCAAAATAATAATAAATAAATAAATAAACTCAAATGAAACAATCGGTCCCAAATCACCAGATCTGGCAACATTTTGAATGTCCCTCCGTCATCAACGACGGAGAACCAAGAGAATATTGGAAGCAACAACAACAAGAAAAACAAAAAAGATGATTACAAAGTCCAGAAATAAACAGACTATGCGAGTAGGTTAGAGGAAGAGGATGACATTCTTGCTGAGGATTTGCCCGTGAGGCTCTTGGGACACTCGTTGAATCTATAACTAAGCAAATGTTATATCACCAAGAAGACAAAGCAAACTCACGGACTTAACAGGTTTTGCGAATTTAGTTTTTTTTAAACACTTTTAAGACCGGTTTTTTGAAACAACCGGTCTTAAAAGTATATTTTTAAGACCGGTTGTTTTAAACAACAGGTCTTAAAAGTGTTTAAAAAAAAAATTGACCGGTGGCAATTTCGTAAATATATAGAACACTTTTAAGACCGTCTGTTTGAAACAACCGGTCTTAAAAGTGTTCTATATAAATTTTTTTTTTTTTTTTACACTTTTAAGACCGTCTGTTTGAAACAGCCGGTCTTAAAAGTGTTCTATATAATTTTTACACTTTTAAGACCGTCTGGTTGAAACAAGTCGGTCTTAAAAGTGTTCTCGATATATTTTTTTTTACACTTTTAAGACCATTTGTTTCAAATGCAGACGGTCTTAGTATATTTTTAAGACCGTCACTTTGAAACATTAGGTCTTAAAAGTGTTCTATTTATTTAATTAGTTAGCGTATACGATTATATTGTGCAATTATCTTAATTAAGTTGTTAGAGAGATTTTAGGAATTAAGTTAGCGAGATCATGATTTTTGAATTTCGTAATTAAATTCTTGATTGTAATCATCTTAATTAAGATGTTAGAGAGATTTTAGGAATTAAGTTAGCAGATCATGGTTTTATGAATTTCGTAATTATATTCCTGATTGTAATCCCTAAATTATAGGAACTGCCTAGGTTTATTTACTTTTTAGCATCTGTATATAATTCCAATTAAGCGAATGAATAAATCATCGCATTCTCGGACTTGATCAACGTCTTCTCACAATATTTACAAAATTGCCACCGGTCATACTTTTAAGACCGGATATTTTATAGCCCGGTCTTAAAAGTGTTCTATATATTTACAAAATTGCCACCGGTCATACTTTTAAGACCGGATCTTTTATAGTCCGGTCTTAAAAGTGTTCTATATATTTACTGAAAGTGCCACGGTCATATTTTTAAGACCGGATCTTTTATAATCCGGTCCAAAAAGTTCTTTATATTTACGAAACTCCCACCGGTCATACTTTTAAGACCTGATTCTCTATAATCCGGTCTAAATGAGACGGTCTTAAAGCCCTTTTTTGCACTAGTGTAACGTGTCAAAATTTAGCTTTTTTTAGGATTAACGTGTCGGAGTGTCGTGTCGTGTCGTGTCTCGTGTCGGGTGTCGGTGTCGGTGCAACATAGAATGAATGAGAGAGAAAATGGGAGATGATGAGGTGTGAATGTGTGATAATGAGGCGGAAATGTGAGAATGTATGTGGCTGCCACAAAAGAATTTCGTTCAAAGTTAACGTGAGTGAGTATTAAAATAGGACAACATTATTGCACCGTTTTTAACACTTCCATAAAAAACTTTCGGACACCCACAACTCCTTCATAACAACTTCCAAGACAAAAATAAACCTTAACTCTATATATTATTACCATGCCACAAAAGGAAAATCACCACTGATCATTAAAAATGGTGAAACTGTCTATAAAACATTCAAGGATGAATATCTTGATTCTTGTAACACGATTATAATGAACACAACGAAATAAAAGTCTCCAATATCTATTTCTTAAGTGCTCTGTAAAAAGAGTTGAGTTCAAAATTAAATTTAATTATCGTGTATATTACATGGATCAAATTAAATTTCATTATTCTAAATTCTAAATAATTACTAGAAAACAAGCATTTTGCAACTCCCAAACCCTTGACAATTTGAGCAGATCAAATCCCTACTCTTTGGCCCAGTTAATGAACTTCTTAAGATTCTCTGAAGATCGACCACCTTCAGCAATATTTTTCATGACGATTTCTTTCCATTTCAAAGAAGTCTCTCTTATTTCTTCATCTCCAAGCAACTTCTCCACCTTCTTTTTATCTCTTCCCTCATTATCACTCCATTTTCATCCTTATCAAATCCCATACCAATTTTCCAAACATCACAAATATACGCTTTATCTTGAAATTGATCACTGAAGAATGGCCAACACAAGAATGGAACACCACCGTACAAACCATCTATAGTAGAGTTCCAACCACAATGACTAACAAAACAAGCCACAGAAGGGTGGTTCAGAACCTTCCTCTGTGGAGCCCAGTTGACGATTTTGCCCTTGTCACCTTTAAACCCTTCTGGGAGTTCATAGTTATTGTTATGCTTGTTGGTGTTACTAGGTCGTACCACCCAAAGAAAAGGCTTGTCTAAAAGATTGAGCCCGAGTGCGAGTTCTCTGAACTGGTTCGAGTCCATCACTGCTAAACTTCCGAAGGAAACATAAACTACAGATCGAGGTGGGTGCTGGTCGAGCCAACCGAGGCAGGTTTGGTCTTCTTTCCAAAATGAAGTTGAAGTGTTTAGGTTATCATCAGGTAATAGTGGGCCAATTGGTAGTAAGTTTGGTGATATTGAAAATGCACCAGCTTCAAGTTCGTAAGCAGTGTTGCAGAGCCACCATTGTCCAAAGCTTATTAAGGTTTGTGTCTCTTGTACCAGGTGGTCGAAGAAGGACTTACCTAGGTTTGTCCATATCAGGTTTGCTGGGTCCATGACAGGCATGTCTGGGGAAAGTTGAAGTTCTTGGTTTTTCATTGGGACTCCTGCATGCATATTGCCGAATCAACCAATACAAATACTAAAATTGGCTATTATAACATAACATTCTTTTAATCCTTAACCTAAAACCTATTTAACTAATTTGATTAAATTAAGGAAGTTAGGTAAGTTAGTTCAATAACAACAAAAGAGCCTTACTACTGTGGGGTCGGTTACATGGATCAAACAATGCTATTAAGCTTTATCAAAAGCAAAATCTTAGGATAAATTGTTAATTAAGAGATCTCACTTAATAACCTTATTAAATATTAGATTTAGTATCAAATGAGTACTTAAATTTCCTAATGTGTGTATGTATAAATATGTTCATATATCTACATGTACAACGCAATACGCATGCATGTATATGTAAGGAAAATACATATTCTATGTCTGTTTATGTTATACTATTGATATTCCAAACGTTAATTCAAGAAAAGATCATCAATATGCAATTTAAGGTGCACTTTGATCCATCCTTACTATGATGCTAAATTTGTAATTAGCTAGAAAGAAACCAAAGCATCACCACTGCTCTAATTAAAAGTTAAGCTACCAGTCATAATCATGTATCTCAAGTCTGTAATATATATAAGCTCATTTCCTTGATGTTGCTAACTGATATACACCCGGTTTTTAATATAAAAGCTATATAACTACTTTGTGAATGTTAAAAAAATTTAGTTATTTATAATAAATGTTTGTTAGATTCTCTAAAATACTCTATTCAAACATGTGTATTAGAACTACCCTTTGATTAAAACTTCCTTATTATGTTCAATCAATAGAAATACTTTAGAGTAAAAACGTAGTTGAATTGAGCAACTAAACAGATTAATTAAGAAGCAAGTCTTACCAGTTTCGGAATTGATAACTCCATCATCAATCAGCCTTTGAATGCAGTAAAGGGAGGCCATAGAAGTAGCAGATGGAGGACACATGACAGCCCCTTTGATTCCCAATATGTGACCAACTTCTAAAGCCCATCCCATATTCACGCTAACCACTATGCATGAGATCTTACTTTCTTCAATACGGTTATTTTTATTCACATCTTCAATGAGCTTTGGAAGCTTCTCACTCATGGTGGTCTTCAATGAATGATGAAATTCTATTAGATCATTTCTGTCATCTTCATCACTCAAACCGTCCGGCAGCGTCACTATGTTGATCGAGTTCTTGTTATTGTTGTTGTTGTTGTGTTGCTCAGAACAAGAACTTGCAGCCATGGCCCGCTTTTGACTGAACTCTGTGCTAAGAAAAGTGACCTTGCAGCCATGTTTGACCAAAACCTGAGAGAACTGCATCAGAGGATTCACATGTCCCAGAATTGGGAAAGGTATCACAAGAAAATGAGGGATAGGGCTCATCTATGTCGAGGAAGAAGAGACGACGATTGAATTCTGAGATTTAGATGAATAAAGTGTGTCACTGTGTGATCAGTAGGGGATTGGTTTCTGATGGTATAGGTTGTGTGTCTGTGGTTGTGTAGGGATTAGATATATATTACTTTGGAAAGCAAGAATAATCAAAAAGGTAAAGTCTTACGTATTGTCTTACGTGTAAGCGACAAAAATGTCAACATCTTTAAGGAAACGTGACAAAATTTTCCTTGATCATTCAAGAATGCCTATTCTTTGAGTTTTTTACAGGGGAAATTACTAGTGTATAGAGTTCCAACCGGCAGAAAAAATTACCAAAATCCAAATTTAAACCTAGGATTTATGGGACTTTTTGGTAATTATTTAAAGGTTTCCTGGGACAATTTATCTTACCTATGATTCTCCAGTACCTTCCCCCTATTTATATATTATAGCTTAGATGATTTTGGAAAAATTCTAGTTAAATTCAACTGAAATACTAAAATCTAGATTTAAACCTACATTTTTTAATAAATTTTTAATCAGGCCAAGAGGTCTAGAGATTCTTAAAAAAAATTTAAAAGACCATAATATCCCTAAGAACTAAAGAATTTTCTCTTGATAGAATGAGTTTGATAAAAAAAAAAAAAAATGCTCGCGTGCTTGTATTATAATTTTTATAAAATTAATCACGTAATTCTCTTTCTCATCAACATTTTCCTTCCACCTCGCACTGAATTTTCTTCTTATCAGATTGTAGATGAGTTTGTTAAGATCGTAAACCTTAATTTATTTTATTTCCAGAATTGATAATTTTTTCTTTAACCTTTTCTTTTGATTGCACATAATCAACAATTAGTTTTCCAATACAAATTATAAAAAATATACTTTAGAAAAAATAAAACACAATTTTATAAATAACTAAATTATTTTTTTGTAATTATAAATTATTTCTATATTTCTATATTTTTTCTATAATTTCTTTTCCAGGTAATTCCTGGTGGAGGTGGTAATTTTTCCCTTTCAAAATTGGCAGCCTGAAATTATATATAAGAAGCAATAGACTTCATTCCTTGAAGTTTCTTGATGACTTATGACAACATCATGCTTTGATAGTGATGTAATTTTCACCAAACCATTCTTTCTTTGTTTCTTTCGATATGTTATGCTATTATATAATGTTATAAGTTATTTGCTGCTAGCTATATAACATCATGAGTAATAAGCATTTGCTTGAATATTGTATTTTGTTGGATATAATGTTAGTATATAATCTAATATAATAGTATGCTATTATGTTCGTTGTCACTTTTGCTCCCTCAAATTCGCCAAACTTTTTTACAATATTGAGATAAGTAGAGCTTTTGATGGCAAAAGAAAAAAAAAATGCTATGCAGAGCTTAAAAAATAACAAAGTGCAAAATGATTTTGTGCCATCACTGCTAGTTCTTCGAACTAAACCTCAGAATTAGTAGTGATTTTCAGAAAGGGCCAACGGTTTTGGAAGCGCAAATTGCCCTAAAAATTAATTCAATTTTTATTTTAAATCATTAAGTTAATTTAGTAATTGTATGGTAACAATCTCTTACACTTAGTTTCGTGGGACATTTTAATTATTTGAAGGTTTCATAGGACTTTTTGGTAATTATTTTTCTTACTTAGGATCCTACCATAATTTCCCCCCTTTTTGTAGATTTAATGGCTTACATGATTGTGCGGGAAAAAAAAATCCAATTAATTTCAACTGAAATACACCAAACTTACATTTTTAACAAATTCCTAATCAAATAAAAATGTCAAATTAGAGCTTTTTTTTCCAGCTAGAGATTTTTAAATATTATTAATAGATCAGAATGACCAATGAACTCAAGGATTTTCTCTTGGAAGAATGAGTTTGATCAACCAAAAATTATTTCTCACGGGCTTGTATTATAATTTTTCTTGTAAAATTAATGGCATAATTCTTTTTCTCAACATTTTCGTTCCATTTCGCACTTAATTTTCTTATGAGAGTTTAGATTAGTTTGATTAGATCGATCATTAATATAAGATCCCAGTACATATTTTATTAAAATTTTCTTTTTGATTGTACATATTAGGCATCCATCAATAAGTAGCTTTCAATACAAACTATTTAAAATGTAATTTAGAAAAACTAACTCCCATTTTTTTTATAAATTAATTTTTTTATTTATAATTATAAAAAAGTAATTTACCTCCTATATTAAGTACTGAAGTGACTCCAAAAGTAAATCCTGGTGGAGGTAGGTACTTAATTTCTCCATTTCAATGGCAACCAAGAATTATATATAAGGAGCAGTAAACTTTAGTCTTTGAATTTTTTGATGACTTGGGTCAACATCAGGCTTCCATAGTGATGTAATGTTCACCAAACTATTTTTTCTATGTTTCTTTTGATAAGTGATGCTAATATATAATACGAGTAATAAGTAATTTATTGTGAGCTTTAAAATTATGAGTAATAAGCATTCGCTTGAATGATATATTTTAGCTATAATGTTGTTATATGCTCTAATATAAAACATGCTATAGCCTTCAGTCTTAAATATAGGATATAGTTTGCAATATAATTTGCAATATAAACTATGTCCTATATTTAGGACTAGAGGAGTATTACATTTTTTTTTATTTGATAAGGATTTTCCTATATATATTTAGGACTCGAGGAGTATTACTTAATACACGTGTTGTGCTAGTGTATGTGATCGACCCCTTCCTAGTTCTTTGTGTAGCTTGTAAGTACAGATACTATATGCATGAAAGACAATATGAGTTAATTGACATATTAATTCGTGAAGGATTAGATATGTCATGAGTATTGTGTATGGGAGAATTTGGGGCATTTGAGGTAAGGAACCGATGGCTTATAAATATATAGAGGGTGTTATTGAATGCTAATCCGATGTGAGGGATTTCTAGTATCACAAGCAACAAATTTTGAAGACTTTTTGCCCATGCAGTCATGGCAGATGCCAAGTATGAAACAAGAAAGAGAAACAGACGTATGACGGGAGGCCCATCAAATGTGAGTGGGAGATGTTGGACACTGGGTCTAGATCTGGAAATAAATAAGCATTATTTCTGAATTTGTTAATTGAGAAACAAGTTATTGTATATTAGGGAATTAATCAAAAAATAATTTCCTGATTATTTCTTAGAGGGCAAGTAGGAGTGCACATAACTTCCTAATTAGTAGTCTCCCTAGACCTCTATAAATAGGATGTGCCTCTCTCACTTGAACCCCACCCCTGCCATTGAGCTATCTGGCAATCTCTCCTCTCCTATCATCTTTCTTGTTCTGATGATGATGATCTACTGTGCCAATCTTATTTAGGCTCTATTAGTCTAACCATTGCATGAACATTATTTTGTTTAATTTGAGTTATGGAGCATTGAATCTTTGACTCAAATTTGAATGTGGATCCACCTGGTACACAAGTCCCTTCTCTCTCCTAATTTTCATTTAGCTCTGCTCTCCTCCTCTAAAAGGATCTCTCATAACATGTTCTCTCATCTTCCTCTCTTTGGTGTAGTTGTTGTGTAACGTAATTAGAGTCCTTCAATTTCATATCAATACTCCAGCGAGTCAATCAGATTCCAAGACACCCAAAATTCTCATAGACGCCCTAGAAGAGATTTAATTTTAGTCAACCCCAAAACATTCAGAAACTTCACAGCACTCCCTTGGATAAAAATTGAAATTAAGTTTTGTCGGTGAAAAGATAATTATGTGTTTGCTTTATTTTTTGAATCCTCTTATTTGTTTTGACAATGCCCTTATTTATCTTGTGAATTTCCATATTTATCTTTTAAAAGACCAAAATATTTTTAACTCCATAGTTCTTTTGATTCCACATTTATTTGTCTTATAAATAATTGTCTTATGAATGTCCTTATGAATGTCCTTATTTGTCTCTTGAATTCACTTATTTTTGTCTTGTGAATGACCAAAATGTTCTTGTTAGCTTCCCCAGTTTCTTTTGAATCACTAATTTGTCTTACAAATTACCCTTATTTGTCATGTAAATGCTTTGATTTGTTTTGTAAATGGTCTTATTGATAGAAGTTCAAACTCAATTGTCTTTTACTCACCGCCAGATTAAAGTAAAGCCACCGCTGTGAAATTATGAGCTGTCAAACAAATGGAATAATAGGAGATGAGTTGTCAAGTGAAAGCATGGGGTGGCATACGGATAAGTAGTAAGGAAAATTGTTTTGTTCTTTCTCTCTTCCACTACCTGGCAGATATTTGCAGAAGTCTGACAATCACAAGAACAATCACAAGAAGCAAAAAAGAACTTTGAAGCTAAAGTCAAAAAAGGTGGCTATCAAGAAAAGTAGAAGCAACATAATAAATATTGACCACCAATCTCCATAAAGCTACGGAAGACAAAGACGGTTTACTGAGCCTATATATATGTGTGTGATATAATGTATTGTTCCATATCATATTAGATTAGATAGATTAAAAAGAAGAGAGATCAGGAAAAAGAGAGAGGAGAGATAAGTGCCGAAGCACTTTGAGATTGAAGTGAGGAAATTATTTTTGAGAGTTGTATTGTATTTGAGATTATAATAGAACCAGTGTTTTCCATCTTTCTATATCTTTAATTTCCAACACTTATGGTGAAGATAAAGTAAAGACCTCATTGTCTTCTTCAAAAATTCATGGGAATACGGTGAAGTTTCATAATTTTTTTAAGGGTTAACTGAAATTAAATCTCTCCCATAGGCTAAATGAAATTTTCCTTTCCTTTTTTTGTTTCATCATTCAAGTTCGCATGGCTTTTCTTATCTTCTCCATCCTACCTTCTTCATGTCATACGTTGATGTGTATCCAGTTTCTGGTCTTGCAAGTGCGTTCGCTATTGTTTCCTAGTTTGACTCAGTTTGTTTAGCGTTGCAGGGGTGCCCTTCCTCGCAATGAATGAGATAGAAAAGGGGAGATGTTGAGGTGTGATAATGAGGTGGAAATGTGAGAATGTATGTGGCTACCACAAAAGAATTTCGGTCAAAGTTAACGTAAGTGAATGTTAAGATAGGGCGACACTACTGCACCATTTTTAACACTTTCATAAAAAACTCAGACCCCACAACTCCTTCATAAGAACTTCCGAGACATAAAGAAACCTTAACCCTATATATTATTTCCATGCCACAAAAGGAAAATCACCATTGATCATTAAAAATGGTGAAACTGTATAGACATTCAAGGATGAATATCTTGATTCTTGTAACACAATTATAAGAAGAGATCTATTTCTTAAGTGATCTATAAAAAAGAAAAGAGTTCAAAATTATATTAAATTTAATTTTCGTGTATATTACATGCAAATTAAATTTCATTAATCAAAATCAAAAGATTCTAAATAATTACTAGAAAACAAGCATTTTCCAACTCCCAAACCCTGGACACTTTGGCCCAGTTAATGAACTTTTTAAGATTCTCTGAAGATTGACCACCTTCAGCAATATTTTTCATGACGATTTCTTTCCATTTCAAAGAATTCTCTCTTATTTCTTCATCTCCAAGCAACTTCTCCACCTTCTTCTTTATCTCTTCCCTCGTTATCACTCCACTTTCATCCTTATCAAATCCCATACCAATTTTCCACACATCACAAATATACGCTTTATCTTGAAATTGATCAGTGAAGAATGGCCAACACAAGAATGGAACACCACTGCACAAACCATCTATAGTAGAATTCCATCCACAATGACTAATAAAACAAGCCACAGAAGGGTGGTTCAGAACATTCCTCTGCGGAGCCCAATTGACGATTTTGCCCTTGTCACCTTTGAACCCTTCTGGGAGTACATAGTTATTGTTATGCTTGTTGGTGTTACTAGGTCGTAACACCCAAAGAAAAGGCTTGTCTAAAAGATTGAGCCCGAGTGCAAGTTCTCTGAAGTGGTTTGAGTCCATCACTGCTAAACTTCCGAAGGAAACATAGACTACTGATCGAGGTGGGTGCTGGTCGAGCCAATCGAGGCAGGTTTGGTCTTCTTTCCAAAATGAAGTTGAAGTGTTTAGGTCATTATCAGGGAATAGTGGGCCAATTGGTAGTAACTTTGGTGATATTGAAAATGCACCAGCTTCAAGTTCGTAAGCGGTGTTGCAGAGCCACCATTGTCCAAAGCTTATTAAGGTTTGTGTCTCTTGTACCATGCGGTCAAAGAAGGACTTGCCTTGGCTTGTCCATGGTAGGTTTGCTGGGTCCATGACAGGCATGTCTGGGGAAAGTTGAAGTTCTTGGTTTTTTATTGGGAGTCCTGCATGCATATTGCCTAATCAACCAATACAAATACTAAAACTGGCTATTATAATATAACATATTCTTTTAGTCAGTTAATGTGAAATCTATTTAACTAATTTGATTAAATTAAGAAAGTTAGGCACAACAACAACAGAGTCTTAATCTCAATAGATCAAATGATGTCATTGAGCTCTATCAAAAAGAAAACTTTAGAATAAATTGTCAACTAAAAGATTTCGCTCGATAATAATAAGTATTAGATTTAGTATCAGATGGGTACTTAAATTTCCTAATGTGTGTATGTATAAATATGTTCATAAATCCATATGTACAACGCAATACGCATGTATTTGTAAGGAAAATACATATTCTCTGTCTGTTTATGTTATACTATTGATTTTCCAAACGTTAATTAATACAAGAAAAGATCATCAATATGTAATATAAGGTACGCTTTGATTCATCCTTACTATGATGCTAAATTTGTAATTAGCTAGAAAGAAACCAAAGCATCACCACTGCTCTAATTAAAAGTTAGGCTACCAGTCATAATCATATATCTCAAGTCTGTAATACAAGCTCATTTCCTTGATGTTGCTAATTTATAAGAAACATCCCGTTCTTAATATGAATCTAGATAAGTGAATGTTAAAAAAATTAATTAAGTTAATTATTTATAATAAATGTGTGTTAAATTCTCTAAAATACCCTCTTCAATTATTTATAATAAATGTGTGTTAAATTCTCTAGAATACCCTCTTCAAACCTGCGTATTTTCAATCAATAAAAATACTTTAAAGAAAAAAGATAGTTGAATTGAGCAACTAAACAGATTAATTAAGAAGCAAGTCTTACCAGTTTCGGAATTGATAACTCCATCATTAATCAGCCTATGAATGCAGTAAAGGGAGGCCATAGAAGTAGCAGATGGAGGACACATGACAGCCCCTTTGATTCCCAATAACTGACCAACTTCTAAAGCCCATCCCATATTCACGCTAACCACTATGCATGAGATCTTACTTTCTTCATTACCGTTATTTTTATTCACATCTTCAATAAGCTTTGGAAGCTTCTTACTCATGGTGGTCATCAATGAATGATGAAGTTCCATTAGATCATTTCTGTCATCTTCATCACTCAAACCGTCCGGCAGCGTCACTATGTTGATCGAGTTCTTGTTGTTGTTGTGTTGCTCAGAACAAGAACTTGCAGCCATGGCTCGCTTTTGACTGAACTCTGTGCTAAGAAAAGTGACCTTGCAGCCATGTTTGACCAAAACCTGAGAGAACTGCATCAGAGGATTCACATGTCCCAGAACTGGTAAAGGTATCACAAGAAAATGAGGGATAGGGCTCATCTCTTTGTCGAGGAAGAAGAGACGACGATTGAATTCTGAGATTTAGATGAATAAAGTGTGTAACTGTGTGATCAGTAGTGGATTGGTTTCAGATGGTTTTGATTGTGTGTGTCTGGTTGTGTATAGATTAGATATATAGCACTTTGGAAAGTAAGAATAGTCAAAGAGGTAAAGTCTTACGTATTGTCTAACTTGTGTAAGCGAGACATGTCGACACCTTTAAGGAAACGTGTCAAATTTTCCTTGATCATTCAAGAACGTCTATTCTCTGAGTTTATTACAGGGGAAATTACTATAGAGTTTCAAGGGGCAGAAGAAATTACCAAAATCTAAACTTAAACCTAGGATTCATGGGATGTTTTGGTAATTATTTAAAGGTTTCCTGGGACTTTTTGGTAATTATTTCACTTATGATTCTCCAGTAATTTCTCCCTTTTTATATATTATATAGCTTAGATGATTTTGAAAAATTCTAGGTAAATTCAACTAAAATACCACAATCTAGATTTAAACTTACATTTTTTAATAATTTTTAATAATAGGTATTGAGATTCTTAAAAATGGTTAAAAAATCATAATGTCCCTAAAAACTTCAGAATTTTCCCTTGATAGAATGAGTTTGATAAAAAAAATAAATAAATAAATAAATTATTGCTCACCTGCTTGTATTCTACTCCCTCCGGTCCTAATTATAAGACATATTTAACTGATTTTGGGGAGATTAAGGAAAGAAGTTAAATTAGTTAATTTTACTCATTTTCCTAAAATGTCCTCATATAAATTTAAAATGACCTTATATAAATTTAAAATGACCTAAGTGAAAGTAAATCAATAGCTCCTACCACATGCCTCTCCAATCTATTTTTTTTTCACGTGCTATCTAATTGAAATAATGGTCTAACTATATATGTGTGTGTACATATAGACACACACACACATATATGTGTGTGTGTACATATAGACACACACACATATATATGTGTGTGTGTACATATAGACACATATAGGCACACACGTCCCCACACACATATAAACACACACACGCAAAGATATACATGTATATATGTGTGTGTTTATATTTGCACACACACAGTACACACACCCACATATATATGTGTATGCGTTTATATATATTTGTGTGCACACATACATATATATATTTGTGTATAGACACACACACACACAAAATATATGTGTGTAGACACACACATATATACATACACATATATAGATACACACATATATGTGCACACACACACACAAAATATGTGTGTAGACACACATATATATACATACATACATATATGTAGACACACACAATGTGTGTGTCTATAATGTCTATAGATATTTGTGTGTAGACACACACATATATACATACATAGATATACACACACACATATGTATCTAAAAGTTTCGTTGATTGGAAGAGTATACACGTCCACATATATATACTCACAAAAAATCAAACACACTTGAGAGAATAAAATAGGGGTGTTTTAGGAAAAAATTGACAATTATTAGAATGTTGTCTTATAATTAGGACCAAAACTAACTCTCAAATGTTGTCTTATAATTAGGACCGGAGGAGTAATTTTTATAAAATTAATCACGTAATTCTCTTTCTCATCAACATTTTCCTTCTAGCTCGTACTAAATTTTCTTCTTATCAAATTGTAGGTGAGTTTGTTAATAGCGTAAATATAAGACTTAATATATATTATTTCCAGAATTGATAATTTTTATTAAACCTTTTATTTTGATTTCACATAATCAATAATTAGTTTTCCAATACAAATTCTTAAAAGTGTACTTTAGAAAAACTAAAACACATTTTTATAAACTACTAAATTAATTTTTTGTAATTATAGATTAGTTATTTAATTTCTATTTTTAAAATTGAAGTGACTCCAAAAGTAGTACATACAAATATAATATCTTTTCCAGGTAATTTCTGGTGGAGATGGTAATTTCTCCCTTTCAAAGTTGGCAGCCTGAAATTATATATAAGAAGCAATAGACTTCATTCTTTAAATATTCTTGATGACTTATGTCAACATAACGTTTGATAGTGTTGTAATTTTCACCAAACCATTCTTTATATGTTTATTTCGATACGTTATGCTATTACATAATATTATATGTTACTTGTTGTGAGCTAATAAGCATTTGCTTGAATATTATATTTTGTTGGATATAATTTTAGTATATAATCTAATATAATAGTATGCTATTATGTTCATTGTAACATCCCATTTTCAAAAGCCGAATAAATTTTTTTCCATTTAAAATCATCAGAGTAAAGCATCGGAGCAAGAGAGTAAGCGATACTTATATTCAAAATGCCAACTGGCTATTGCAGTAACGGTACATTAATCCGAGTGTTTAACGTAAATGTAACTACATAACAACAGAAAGTCTTCAGCCGCTTTTCTATGAGTGCTGCTTGCCTTTATCCTCGGTCCTCGGTCCTTCCGACCCTGAAGCTAAGTTAAGAGCTGAGGTCCAACGCGCACCGGACCTCAGGTAACGGTTAACCTCATGTTTACATATACAATATATGGACTACAGACACTCACATCATTTACAGTTTAAGAGCACTCAACCATAAGTACAACAAGCGTATCCCATAAGCACGTAACCTGTAATACCCCGAAATTTGAATTAGTAAATTTAAGGGCCAAAGTGCCAAAATGACCAAAATACCCCTGGAAGGGTAAATGACTTAGGAAAATTTGAAAAAAATCCTAAAAGGCAATGAAATAATTATTTGAATTATGAGAGTATATAATCTCTAATTGTGATAATTTAATAAATTATCAACTATTGATAAGAAAGTAATTAGGTAATTATTGGTTAAATACTTAAGCTCGAGCAAAGGAAATTATGAAATAATTATGTAAAGCTCACAAATGAGTGGTTTTTGTTTTAAAATTAGTAAAAACATGTTTACTAATTAATTGGAAATTTTGAAGGAAAATAGATGAGTTTAGGTATTTTTAAGCCTAAATACAAGTTTGGACCAATAGGAAAATTATGTAAGAAATTATATAAAATAATTATTAAATAATTATTTTATATTAAATAAAATATAAAACGAAAATTTAAAAAAAATAAAAATGAAAAATGAAATAGAAGAGCAAGTTGTGCAAGTTGCACATATTATATTAATATAATTAAATTAAAGTAAAAAATGTGAATAGTAATTTAGAAATTAGGAAACGGATCCTATCTAGATATCCAGGAATGGGGTTTCCAAAGTCAGGGAAAAATAATGATCAGTGGAATTTTGTCTTCCGTTAAACTCTTCCGGAAGTTAATTCCGAGGCCGTTTGTGCATTTTCCTAATAAAACAAAATAGGGAAAAATGCATATAGGCATATTTTTGGAAATGAAGAAAATAAATTCTAACTCAATATCTAGGAATGAGTTTGAATTTATTTTAACATATTTGGAATCAGTGAATTTTAAGAAGAAGTTGGTGATTTCGAAATGCGTTACAAGCCAGGACGCGTTCGGACACGTTTTCGAGAAAGACTCAATTGGACTGTTGGAGCCCTATATGGAATCAAAATATAGGTTAAATTGGACATTTCTACTAAGTGAGAATATGTTTTCGAGATATGAATCCAGAATTTTGAGATTTCTCCGAAATCACGCGAATCGGAGTGCCGTCGGAGAAATTCAACCGGAAGGCTTACGGAAGGAGACACTTGGCCTCCTCCCATTGGCCAATCCCTTGGCTGTTGGAGCTTGTGCAGGTCGGCCAAGGAGAATAAGGAAGAAGGAAAAGTTGTTTCAAAAGTTATGTTTTGGACGGTCGGATCGATTCTCACAAAGTTAATCAGAAATAGTAGAAATACTACACCTTTTCTATAAATACCCACCCTCCCCTTTGGTTTTCTCACATTTGAGAAGCAAGAGCTGATTTAGAGAGAGAAAGAAGAGAGAGGAGCTCTGGGAAATTCTGCGGCGAAGCTCTGGGTAAGTTTTCGGTGCAGAGCTTTTAGTCTTCGTAGTTCTTTCACAAGTAGGTGTTATAATGCTAGAATAGCCTTTAAATTTTCAAGTATGATTGGGTATCATATGGGAGGGCTATTTTAGTCTTTATTTTCTAAAATCAAAATGGCGTCGAAGTTCTGGCGAAATTTCGGGAAGAAAATTTGTAAGAGTAACGAAGTGCTGGCGAAATTCCGCCAATTAGGGGTATAGGGGCAAAATGGTAATTTTTACCCAAAATGCCAGATATAGTACCAAATCACTAATAAAAGTGATATTACTCTTATAGGACATCAGAAACTCGATTTCTTGTCGTTCTTTGTCCCGACGGGGCGTTTATTGTTTTTACATCAAAGCATTAGTTTTCGTAAACGTGTCGAGAATACGAATCAACGAAGGTACGTTCGCGTACTGTAACATTAACTCTTATGTTTATGGTATGCATATGTGCTATGTGTATTGTTATGGTATGTTTATTGAATACAAATATGTTAGAACAGTTTGGTGTCGAAGGCAAGGCTAGTCTACGTGGGTGTGCCATAAGTCGCCGTATAAGTCGGTGAGGCCCCCATGGTAGACACTTACCTGGCCATTCTGTTCGGTTTACAGAAGTATGTACGTTCGCGTACTGTAACACTAACTCTGATGTTTATGGTATGCATATATGTGGTAGGTGTGTTGTATAGATGTTATACATTTTGAATGCATATAGTGGTTAGAGGTTATGTTTGTATCTTTGGGTGCAATGCATACGTATCTTTGGGTGCAATCTGTCCGTATCTTTGGGTGCAATCGGTCTACGTATCTTTGGGTGCAATTTGTGCATCTTTGGGGCAATACATATGCATGGGGTGTGATAGAGTGATGGTATGTCTTGATGATGTTGTGGATGTACTGTCGTTTGTATGTGTATACATAAACATGAGGTTAACCGTTACGAGATCCGGTGCGGTTGGATCTCGGCCCTTAACTATAGCGTCGAGTTCGGGAGGACCAGGGACCGAGGAGAGAGGAAAGCGAGCGAGGTTCGAGGATCCGGTGAAGACTTTCCGTTATTATCCTTTACTTTTTGGAAACTCTCGGTTACTATACCGTTTATGTAACTAGCCAGTGGGCATTTTATATCAATATATCAGTTACACTCTTGTTCCGGTGCTCTACTCTAATGAAAAAAATTTTATACTGCTTTCAAAAAGTTGGGATGTTACATTTTGGTATCAGAGCAGTTGTCATGGCATAGATCTAACTATGTTATATACAAACCATTGGTGCCGAAGGCAAGGCTAGTCTATGTGGGTAAGCCAATCAGTCGCCGTGAACTCGGTGAGGCTCCCATGATAGACGCTTACAGCCAATTGGTTTGAGTAACGGAGTTAGGCTCTACGCCTTTTAAGGAGCATATTTTGAAAATGAGTACCGATATAGCCCCGAGTCGGTGTACCACCTGTTTGGTATACCGGTTTGAACCGGTATACCATCTTGAATCGATGTACCACTTTCGGTGGATACATCACTCTAACCTAGAACTTATATCTGAAGCTGGGTCACGCCGGATGAAACTCCAAGAATAGTAGAGATACGTACATGCAGTATTTGACTCATGTAGAACTTCCGATACGTATTTCCGTGCCCATTTCTACGTAGCTGGGAGCAATGTAAATACTAAGTGTGATAGAGTCTAGAGACTGTTGTGATAAAGTCTACGTTATGCGGAATATCTTCCCTGTATCTCCCTGTCACTTGGGAGAAGTTCATGGAGAAATTCAATGAACAATATTTTCCTCCCTCAACACAAGTGATCAAGGAGGCGGAGTTTCTTAGCATCCAACAGGGTTCCGAGGAATCCTTCGACGATTACTATGCCCGGTTTACCAATCTGTCGCGATACTCGTCGTATCTGAAGAGTAATGATAATCTAAAATATGAGATAAAGAATAGGCTGGTATCTCAGCAGTTTCCTGAGCTGGCCCAAGCTGTGGAATCTTGCCGGTTGATTGAACGAAACAGAAAGGAGCTGCGTAAACCCCGGCACTTAAGCACAAGCAGTGCAGATCGTAGCGAGGTCAGCCGTGAGAATTCCTCGCGGAAGAGAGAGGCACCATGGAGGGACTCGCAAAGGGAAATCAAGAGACCATTCCGGTATGAGCAACGAGCAACCCGAGGATGCCGGTAACCCGACCGTGTCCCGATTGCGGGAAGTACCATTTCGGTAGGCTGTGGTGGTAGACGGAGTTTGTTACGGATGCGGAAGCCAGGGCACATCATTTCGAACTGTCCTGAGAAAAATGTGGAGAAACGAGTTTGCTATAGATGTCAGAAACAAGGACACATTGCCCCAAACTGTCCTGAGGTAGCTGCGAAGATGAGGCCACAGAACCCGGGCCGAGTGTATGCATTGACCGACACAATGGACAGCGTGATCGTGTTATTGAGTAGGAGGTATTTTGTGTTATCATGGTGTGTGGGAACCATGGAAACATTTAAAGTATCTTGTGTTGCCATGGTGTAGTCCAAGGAGACATTTTGGTATTTGTGGTGTCGACTGCGGTATATGAGCCACGGGAGACACTATATATATCAAGGTACGAAATGACAAGATCTTTAGGGTCAAACCAAGCGAAGTCTCGATCACCGGGAGGAGGGCGCGAGACGAAGTGAAGATCCGACACGTATAGACTAATGCTTAGCTAGTACGGAGATTAGATGGTGAAGTGCAAATTTCGAGGACGAAATTTTGTTTAACGGGGGGAGAAATGTAATACCCCGAAATTTGAATTAGTAAATTTAAGGGCCAAAGTGCCAAAATGACCAAAATACCCCTGGAAGGGTAAATGACTTAGGAAAATTGTGAAAAAAATCCTAAAAGGCAATGAAATAATTATTTGAATTATGAGAGTATATAATCTCTAATTGTGATAATTTAATAAATTATCAACTATTGATAAGAAAGTAATTAGGTAATTATTGGTTAAATACTTAAGCTGAGCAAAGGAAATTATGAAATAATTATGTAAAGCTCACAAATGAGTGGTTTTTGTTTTAAAATTAGTAAAAACATGTTTACTAATTAATTGGAAATTTTGAAGGAAAATAGATGAGTTTAGGTATTTTTAAGCCTAAATACAAGTTTGGACCAATAGGAAAATTATGTAAGAAATTATATAAAATAATTATTAAATAATTATTTTATATTAAATAAAATATAAAACGAAAATTAAAAAGAAATGAAAAATGAAATAGAAGAGCAAGTTGTGCAAGTTGTTTTTTGAAATGAAGAAAATAAATTCTAACTCAATATCTAGGAATGAGTTTGAATTTATTTTAACATATTTGGAATCAGTGAATTTTTCTGAAGAAGTTGGTGATTTCAGAAATGCGTTCTGAAACCGGACGCGTTCGGACACGTTTTTCGAGAAAGACTCAACTGGACTGTTGGAGCCCTATATGGAATCAAAATATAGGTTAAATTGGACATTTCTACTAAGTGAGAATATGTTTTCAGAGATATGAATCCAGAATTTTGAGATTTCTCCGAAATCACGCGAATCGGGTACCGTCGGAGAAATTCAACCGGAAGGCTTACGGAAGGAGACACTTGGCCTCCTCCCATTGGCCAATCCCTTGGCTGTTGGAGCTTGTGCAGGTCGGCCAAGGAGAATAAGGAAGAAGGAAAAGTTGTTTCAAAAGTTATGTTTTGGACGGTCCAGATCGATTCTCACAAAGTTAATCCGACGGCCGAAATCCTACACCTTTTTCTATAAATACCCACCCCTCCCCTTTGGTTTTTCTCACATTTGAGAAGCAAGAGCTGATTTAGAGAGAGAAAGAAGAGAGAGGAGCTCTGGTAAATTCTGCAGCGAAGCTCTGGGTAAGTTTTCCGGTACCGAGCTTTTAGTCTTCGTAGTTCTTTCACAAGTAGGTGTTATAATGCTAGAACAGCCTTTAAATTTTCAAGTATGATTGGGTATCATATGGGAGGGCTATTTTAGTCTTTATTTTCTAAAATCAAAATGGCGTCGAAGTTCTGGCGAAATTTCGGGAAGAAAATTTGTAAGAGTAACGAAGTGCTGGCGAAATTCCGCCAATTAGGGGTATAGGGGCAAAATGGTAATTTTTACCCAAAATGCCGATATAGTACCAAATCACTAATAAAAGTGATATTACTCTTATAGGACGTCGATACTCGATTTCTGTCGTTCTGTTGTCCGACGGGGCGTTTATTTTTTCTGTCAAAACGACCGTTTTCCGTAAAACGTGTCAGAATACCGTCAACGAAGGTACGTTCGCGTACTGTAACATTAACTCTTATGTTTATGGTATGCATATGTGCTATGTGTATTGTTATGGTATGTTTATTGAATACAAATATGTTAGAACAGTTTGGTGCCGAAGGCAAGGCTAGTCTACGTGGGTGTGCCATAAGTCGCCGTATAAGTCGGTGAGCCCCCATGGTAGACACTTACCTGGCCATTCTGTTCGGTTTACGGAAGTATGTACGTTCGCGTACTGTAACACTAACTCTGATGTTTATGGTATGCATATATGTGGTAGGTGTGTTGTATAAATGTTATACTGTTTGAATGCATATAGTGGTTAGAGGTTATGTTTGTATCTTTGGGTGCAATCTGTCTCGTATCTTTGGGTGCAATCTGTCCGTATCTGGGTGCAATCGGTCTCAGTATCTTTGGGTGCAATTTGTCTCGCATCTTTGGGGCAATACATATGCATGGGGTGTGATAGAGTGATGGTATGTCTTGATGATGTTGTGGATTTCATGTCGTTTGTATGTGTATACATAAACATGAGGTTAACCGTTACCTGAGATCCGGTGCGCTGGATCTCAGCCCTTAACATAGCGTCAGGTTCAGGAGGACCGAGGACCGAGGAGAGAGGAAAGCAGCAGGTTCGAGGATCCGGCTGAAGACTTTCCGTTATTATCCTTTACTTTTTGGAAACTCTCGGTTACTATACCGTTTATGTAACTAGCCAGTGGGCATTTTATATCAATATATCAGTTACACTCTTGTTCCGGTGCTCTACTCTGATGAAAAAAAATTATACTGCTTTCGAAAAGTTGGGATGTTACATAACCCCCTGGAAGATATGTCACACCTAGCATACGTTTCACACCTAGCAAGCGTTTCACACCAAGCATTTCACACCTAGCAAGCATTTCACACCTAGCATACGTATCCTAATACCCAGCAGGCATAATCATAACAACAGTACATGAACATACCATAGAGCTACCAGCTACCTCATATAAGCATACCATACACATAGCACATATACGCATACAATAACCATCAGAGTTTGTGTTACAGTACGCGAACGTACCTTCATTGATGGAATTTCGGTACGACTGTTGATCAGAGCGTAATCACAGATATCCTATAAGGATAATAACGTTTCTATTAATGATCAACATCATAACAGTCATTTTAGTCATAAATGACCATTTTACCCCTGAATTTACTAATCGGCGGAATTTCGCCAGAGCTTCGCTACTTTGACTCTAATCTTCCAAAATTTTGCCATATCTCTAACTCCATCATATTTTCAAAATGAATATCATATTTAACCTTAAACATGATATCAAAATACTACTTGGAAGATTAAAGATCAAACTAACATTTCTACTATAACTACCGAAACGAAACACGAAAACTAAAACTAGGGACCGAAGAAATTACCCAGAACCTTGCTACTTCTTCACAAAAGCTCCTCCTTCTCTCTAACCTCTCTCTATATTTCGAATTTCTCAAGCTATTTGGTGTGAGAAATGAAGTGAGTATGGAGCCCTATTTATAGGAAAAGCTTATGGCATGTTGTGTAAATTCTTCCAACTTCTCCTTCCATCTTGGCCATTGGATCAAAGGCATTTTTGAAGACTTCATCCTCACCCTCCATGTGTGTGTGCCGACCTCTTGCCCCCTCTTTTCAACAAAGTGATGTCACCAAGGTGATGTCATGTATTCACTTTATAAGTTTCTACCGATAAGTCCTCATGTTCGGTGTTCTAATCGCGTAATCTTAACTAATCTCAAAAATTCATTAACGTAGTCTTGGAGGTCTCTGCTTACTCTTGAGAAATATTTGGATTAACAAAATTTATCATCTCATTAAGGGTATTTCCTAACCTGCTGATCATTTTAGGACAAACCCCGTCGGTTACGGAAATGACTTTAGGTAACACCAACTTCGGGACAAAAATTCACTTGTTCATAATATGTCCAGATGTTTTCTACTTAATTCATGGATTTCAAGATAGGATTTAATTTCTATCGGTTCTCATTTATCCCATTTGCTTTTTAACAAATATCTCTTTTTCTTTTGCATAATATCATGATATTACCTACAACCCTTTTCACACTACATTCAACATTTTTCTTCTTCTTCTTCTTTCCAAATTTCAGCTCCCCTTTCCAATTGACTTGTCAAACTTTGATTTTACTTAATTAATCCATGCTTTAAACATTTAATTAAGTAATTATTCCATTGGTTAATCTTTTGTTGGTTAATTAAGCTTTAGGGATTAAATGTAATTCATCATATACATTTATTAATTATGCTTAAATAATTAGCACTCACCTTTTTGCTAATCTTGACCCTTCATTGATCACTAATCTTTAATTAGGGTTTATACATAATTAACTTTGGATATCTCCTTGATTCATGCTTAAACAATTAGCCATTAATTATTTATTTAATCACTTACTAATTGTTGATAATTTTCTTAATTAGGATTAATCATTTTCTCACAACTATTTGACATTGGTAATTTATGTCTCATGCATTATATTAAAAATCATGGGGCAACTTATGTTCCTCAAAATAATATTTAATTTTGACTCATTATTTTCCAAGGAAAATAATCCAATAAATTGTCTAAATTAGAGACAACATACTTTCCTATTTTTAATGAATAAATATTTAATTGTCTTTTAGGATTTATCATAATATTCTCGGGATATTTTATGACCCACAAACTCACTTAGGGACTTTTGGCACTTTATTTCTTTTAATTTCAAGAGAATTTACCCTAAGAAATAAGATAAATACATCCCAAGGGGTTTGAGACCACATATATATTCACCTATTTCCAAGAGGTATTATTTACTAAATTATTATACTTATCATAAATGAGATTTTTAGGGTATTACATTCGTTGTCACTTTTGCTCCCTCAAATTCGCCAAACTTTTATACAATATTGAGATAAGTAGAGCTTTTGATGGCAAAAGAAAAAAAAAAGTTATGCAGAGCTTAAAAAATAACAAAGTGCAAAATGATTTTGTGCCATCACTGCTAGTTCTTCGAACTAAACCTCAGAATTAGCAGTGATTTTCAATAAGGGCCAACGGTTTTTGGAAGCGCAAATTGCCCTAAATATTAATTCAATTTTTATTTTAAATCATTAAGTTAATTTAGTAATTGTTTGGTAAGTGGTAACAATCTCTTACACATAGTTTCGTGGGACATTTTAATTATTTGAAGGTTCCGTAGGACATTTTGGTAATTGTTTCTCTTACTTAGGATTCTACCATAATTTCCCCCCTTTTTATAGATTTAATGGCTTACATGATTTTGGATGAAAAAATCCAATTAAATTCAACTGAAATACACGAAACTTACATTTTTAACAAATTTCTAATCAAGTCAAAATTAGAGATTTTTTTTCCATCTAGAGATTTTTAAATGTTACTAAAAGATCAGAATGACCCTATGAACTCAAGGATTTTCTCTTTGTTGAATGAGTTTGATCAACCAAAAATTATTGCTCATGCGCTTGTATTATAATTTCTCTTGTAAAATTAATGGCATAATTCTTTTTCTCAACATTTTCGTTCCATTTCGCACTTAATTAATTTTCTTATGAGAGTTTAGATTAGTTTGATTAGATCGATCATTAATATAAGATCCCAGTACATATTTTATTAAAATTTTCGTTTTGATTGCACATATTAGGCCTCCATCAATAAGTAGCTTTCAATACAAATTATTAAAAATGTAATTTAGAAAAGAATTAATTATTTTTTTATAAATAAATACATATTACATTTTTATATTTGATAAAGGTTTTCCTTTTTTAGGCTTAGAGTATAAATGATTTTTACCTTTTCCAACAAGTGTACTTTTCAAAATTCGAACTTATGTCATCGTCCTTAATGGGGATGAGATTGCTTCCAACCCTAATCAACAACTATGCTATTATAGGAGTTGTCATTTGCGATCCCTCACATTCACCAAATTTTTTACAATTTACATATGCATAGCTTTTGATAAACAATAACAGTTATGTCATTTTTGTACCATTTTGAAAGTTTATAGAGCCTAGTACTCCTGGCAAAATAATTTATAGGTAGACTTGCACCTTAATTCTAAATAATAACAAAGTACAAAATGAGTTTGTGCTCACTACTACATATTTGTCTATATTTAACAGTTTTCAACTATTAAATATCCGAAGCTATATATATATAACTTTTGTCAACCATTAAATATAAGGGGAAATGATATATCATGTCACTGGACCTAAGAGTTTTTCCAGTGAGATCAAAAATGCACCGTTTGGGTTAGTGAAGGTGTGCCTAAAATAATTCAAAAAAAAAAACACCTAGGATATCAACTCTCGTGACAGTGCTATCGTGAAGAAGGAATAGGAATAGCGCGCCAATGTTTTTCTTCGGTGGAATATAGCGCCAGTGTTTTTCTCCCGTGACAGCACCCTCCCTCTTGTTTTCTTCTTCACCTGTGTGTTAGTGACCAGTCACTCTCTCTTTCTCCTTCTGTGACGTCTCCATCTTCACTCCATGGCAGACACTTCGAAGTGTCGACCGATCACCAAAATGGGGGAACAAGTCGCCCGCTAGATTTGGACTCACAACTCACTTCCTTCCTTCCTCTATGTTTGTTTGAGCTTTCTCAGGTATGTATTTCTCTCGATTTGGTTCTCTCTGGCCAGATCTGTTCGATGTTTTTGGCCGGAGCTTCCTGCATTTTTTGTTTGGTCTGATTCCTGAATTTCTCTGGTTTGAGCTTTCTCTAGTAATTGTTGTTCTTGTTTTCCTGTGTTATGTTCCCTTACCTCATCCTTTTTCATGGTCATCAGTATGCAGACCACTCTGTCACTCTAAAGGCTTGTGCGGGATTAAATTGTCTGAAGTTGGCTGGCAAGGTGTTAATGCCTCATCCTTGGTAATTTCACCACTCTCTTACTTATTGCCTAATTGCCAATTCTTAGTTGTTTTCCCTTGTTTATACATTGAACTTTTGATATAATTGCTTCTTTAACCTGGAGATGAGTCCTAACCTCAGATCACAACAAATATACGCCAGGAAAATGGTGGAAAATTGCCATCCTATCAGATTCCAAATCATCCAAAGTCACTGCTCTGCAAGGCAAGTGAAATTTTGAAGATCAAAGATGTGGTATATAATATTTTCTTCTAATTTTTGAGTTATTTTATTATTTGGATCAGCTCCTGCCAATTCGTTATTTTCCTCCTTAATTTGTTCGTTCCTGAAAATCCTTTACTAATACAAAAGTCAAGGGTGCAAATTGATAAACAAGAATCTATTAGTGTCCCAAATGACAATTGTGTTTGTTTCTTGTGAAATGTGTGTGTTTTTATTAACGGTACATTTGAAGTGGTGATTTTGATTTGATGGTCACTTCTACTTGTATAACATGAGTAGTTCACCGCGGAAGCACTTTCTTCTCTGTCTGATGTGGAAATTGAAGAAACTTTGGAGGATGTACGATTAGAATGGGCAAGGTTCGAAGTAATTTTCCTGTGTGTTCGTGAAACTTTGGAGGATGATTAACTCATCCTTAGCCATGTTTGACTTGTAAAATGGCATGAGAAAACTGAGGTAGATTAACTCATCCTTAGCCAAATTATCTGCAATGCAATTTTGATCTTTAGAAATATGATTGACTTGGTAAAATGGCATGTCAAAGCTGAGTTTTTTCTGCATTTTTTGTTTTCTTGTGATTATAAGTGTTTAAATAGAATGCTTGAGAATTTAGTGTCATGCTAAACCAATTCCGTAAAAATTACAATTTAGATTCAAATAGAATGCTTGAGAATTTTGGGATCTCTTTCTTCATAAGTAAGTTCCCATTTGCTTCAAATATATTTGCCCTCCTATTCCATAAATGGGTAAGTGAGCACACATCTATATCACTATTTAGCAGCTTTTATGCTGGTTTTAATCTAGATTCATAATCTTTTTCCTGAAAGGAAACTATGCATGCTAATGTTCTCGATCGATACGATGAACTGCATCTGCTTAGAGCATTCAACTTGTGCTTAGTCTACTTTATGTCAATAGTGTTTCTTTCCTTGTTGATGAAATTTGATAATAGTACTCACTGTGAGATTGGTTTGTACTTAGAATATTTAGCACATAAGTTTTTAATGCTCAGGAATACTTTGTAAGAAAGGGAAATTATATTAACAGAGTAGTTTGGACCTTTGTTAGTTCATGCTGCTATTTTGATATCATTTGATCAACTACTAACTTGCACATTAAACAATATGAAAACTTAATAAAAATTACATTGCTAAACCAATTCAGTAAAAATTACAATTTAGATTCAAATAGAATGCTTGAGAATTCTCTAAATGCCAAGGAGAAGATGATCTCTAATCTCTTGAGCCTTTGACTCCAATACCCAAGTTCAATACCCAAGTTTTCTCTACTCCTTTTGCTTATCTCTTTCATTATCCATCTGCAAATAAAACTTTCAAACTGTTCATCAAGTTTAAAGAGTCAAACACAAAACATCAACGTCACACATACCTTTTGCTTCGGACAACCAGTTTTATAATGACCCTTTCCTTGACAATAACTGCAAGTCCTTTGTTGTTTTGTCGACATTTCTATGCTTGATTTGATACGTGAAGTGTAATACCCTAAAATTTGACTTAGGGAAAATATCATAAATTAAGAAATAATACCTATTAAATAGTTGAATATGTGATATCAAACTTAAAGAGGAAAAATCTCTTAAAAATTAGAGTGCCAAAATGACAAAAATACCTCGTAAATCCTAAAATAATGCAGAAGACATGAAAACAAAGATGTCAGGGCCAAAGTTATGAGGTAATGTGGCATTCTAATTAATAAAATTATCAACTATTGATAAGAAAGTAATTAGGTAATTATTGGCTAATTACTTAAGCTTAAGCGAAGGAAATTCAAAGATAATTATGTAAAACCCTAAAATTAGTGGTTTTTGGCCAAGAATTAATAAAAACATATTTTCTAATTAATTGGAAGGTATGAAGGAAAATATATGAAATTGAGTAATTTTAAGCCTAAAAACAAGTATGGGCCAATAGGGAAATTTTGTAAAAAATATATAAAATAATTATTAAATAATTATTTTATATAATATTAATTAATTAAATAATAATTAAAAACGAAAATTAAGGAAAAAGACCAGAAATATTGACAAAAATATGAGTCATTGTGGATAGAATTTTGAAGAAAATATCATGATATATTATATTTACAAGTTGCAATATTATATTATATAATTAATTATAGTGAATAGTAATAAAATAAATAGGAAACGGATCCTATCTAGAGAGCCAGGAATAGGATTTCCAAAGTCAAGGTAAAATATTGATCAGTGGATTTTTATCTTCCGTTAGGCTTTTAGGAAGTTAATAAAAGCCGATTGTGCTTTTTCCTAATAAGACGAAATAGGGAAATTATGATAAAAAGCCGGATAGCCAAGTGGAAAGTTAATGATCTCGGGGTCATGATGCGACATCCGGGGAAGAGTTGAGAGTTTTCTGGACATATTTGGAATCGGTGCATTCTTGTCCATAGGCGGTAGCTTCAGAATTTCGTTTCGAAACCGACACGTTTTCGTAAAATTTCGCGAGACCGTTGGAACCTGTATGAAATCAAAATTTAGATTAGAATAGACATTTCTAATGAGGAATGAATTGTCTTGGAATTGTATAATCCAGAATTTTGAGATTTCTCCGAAATTACGCGAATCGGGTCCCGATCGGGGTATAAGTGCTTCTAGAATACACAACTTGTCACACAAGTTGGTGACTCATGGGCAGCTGGACGTTTTGAGCTTTGTATGTTCAAGAATCATCCACATATAAACCCTAAATTGTGTGGTTAATATTCAAGAAGGAGGAGTTGTGAAAAGACCAAAATACCCTTGCATTTTTCTATAAATAGGCAAGCAATCCTTTGGAAATTTCACACCATTCTCTCTTGAGAATTTCGAAAGTTAGAGAAAATTTTTAGAGAGAGGAGCTCTGGGAAATTTGCGAAGCTCTGGGTAAGTTTTCGGTACCTAAGCTTTCGTAGTTCTTTCGGTAGTTAGAGTAGAAATGCTAGAATAGTCTTTAATCTTCCAAGTATGATTAGATATCATATGTTAGGGGTATTTTAGTCATTATTTCGAAAATCCTTGTGGGGTCGAAGTTCTGGCAAAATTTTGGAAGATTAGAGTTAAAATAGCGAAGCTCTGGCAAAATTTCGGCGATTAGGGGAATAGGGGCAAAATGGTAATTTGTACCTAAAATGCCTATTATGAAGTGAATCACTAATCAATATGATATATATTTCGAAATTATGTTGGAGTAGGAGTTATGTTGAAATTTTGGAAGATTAGGGTTAAAGTAACAAAGTCTTTGGCGAAATTCCGCCATTAGGGGTCGGGGGTAAAATGGTCATTTTGATCGAAAATGTCCGTCGTAATGATAGATCCTTAACAAGTACGTTGTTATATTGATAGGATATCCCGATTACGTTTTGACCTCTTGTCGAACATTTGTCGACGTCTTTGGTTTCCGTTTTCCGTCAAAGTACGGTTTTAAGTAAACGTGCTAGAATAACATCAACGAAGGTACGTCCGCGTCTTTGTAACACTAACTCTGATATTTATGGTATGCATGTATGTGCTATGTGTATTGTATGTGGTAGTTGATAGCTCTGTCATATGTTTTGTACTGTTGATATGTTGGTGTTTGCTACGGGCGATACATATGCATGCTATGGGCGATACATCAGTATGCTATGGGCGATACATCTGAATGCTAGGGGCGATACATTTGCATAGGTTGCGTGCTTATATACTGTTGATGATATGAATACTTGTGGTACATATGTTGTGTGTATGTAAGTATGAGGTTAACCGTTACCTGAGATCCGTGCGGATCTCGGCCCTTAACTATAGCGTCGGGTTAGGAGGACCAAGGGCCAGGAGAGAGGCAAGCGGCCAGAGTAGAAGACCCGGTGAAGACTTTCTTTTGTTGTTCAGTGGAAGCCTTTCTTTTGTTAAATACTTTAGAACCACGCGGTTTCGTATCATTGTTGTAACCAAACCAGCCAGACTTACGGCGTTTTATATATACATATCAGTTACTCAATCGCTCTGTTGCTCTACTCTGATGATTTGAAATGATGTTTTGGAAAAAAAAAAATTTATACTGCTTGTGAAAAGTTGGGATGTTACATGAAGCAACTCTTGGACGCCCTTTAGTTCTGATTAGTTGGGTGGGATCACGCACATCATTAATGAGTGAAACTTGAGAAACAGTACTAAGAATGGGTGAAGGAACAATTTGGGGATTGTTTCGTCTTCAATTCTTTTTCTCTTTCTTTCTAGTTGTTGTTGCAAAAATCAGTAATCATAGTGTCAAGCCTTCTAATCTCAAAAATAGAATCGAGGATTCGAAACGACAACGTTGATTTTGGAGTGAACCGACCACAAAGACAATGCACTAACGTCATTAGTACTTGTTTCTGCATGAACACCTACAAGATTATCAACCTTATAGCTTGCATTCATTGTCCATCTAGACAGTATATATTTTTCAGGTAAGGTCATGATTTGTTTCTTCTTCATGATGTATAAAATAGGTTTGCACAAAATCCCCATAGTCTCAAATTTTCCACAAGAACAATGAGTGTGAATATTTCAGTCAAATGGTAGTCGACAATTGCCCACCACTTTTTATCAACGTCAGGAGACCACACCCGATACTTGATCACATTTTTATCTGTTGAAATCTTTTCATGAAAGTAATCATGTATGGAAGTCTTCCACTCTCTTTTAAATACCTCAAATAATTTTCTTGTGTAACACTCTCCAGCTATTGCTTCAATTGGATGATTAGTCTCCAAAATTGCTTTTGTATTTCTAGTTTTGAAATCCTCATCTTCTTCGCATCCCTCCTAGACTTGATTGCTTTGTCATCTGGGTAACAAAGTCATTTAACATCGTGTTAGAGTTGACGTATCCATCAAAAAATGAATTGATGCTCTCACTTGACCACTTGTGGTCATTCCAGCAAAAAAAGTATTTTTCAAGTATGTCTTTGCCCAATGATGACGTAAATTATACATGTTGGACAACCAACTACCGCTTTAATATCATATTTAGTCCTCAATTCGCCCACTTGCCTTCGAACTCATCAATGTCTCGACTTTTATACCACTCACGGAAGTCAATGTCAAAACTATATTTAAATTGTGTGCTCAATGCTTGACTATGCTCCATAACATGTTTTTTGATATGCCATGCACAAAAACGGTGTCGTGCTTTCGGAAATACATTAGCAATTGCTTTTCCCATAGCCTTGTCTTGATCTGTGATAATAGCAATAGGAGACTTGTCAAACATACATGTCTGAAACTGTTCAAACAACCATGTAAATGTTGCCTCTGTTTCATCTTCTAACAAAGCGGCTGCAAATAAAATTGATTGCCCATGGTGATTAACCCCCACAAAAGGGGCAAAAGGAAACCTAAACTTGTTCGTTTTATAAGTCACGTCAAACACAAGGACTTCGCCAAAATGAGCATATGTAGCTCTCGACCTACCATCCGCCCAAAAAACACTTCTTAGTGTACCATCATCTGCCAGATGCATATCAAAATAAAAATCTCCATCAAGAGCGGACTTCCTTTCTTTGATGATGCCTTGACATTCTCGTCCTACATTATTCTTTCTTTGTCCTGATAGAATAGTGCTGACTTGAATAGGAGTAATATTAACTTCTTTTTTCATAGCATTCACCACTTTTGAAATTTTTGAAGACGTTAAACCCTCCTCGAAAAGCTTAGTAACAAGTGATTTAGTGAAATTTGAGCGTCGTAAATCACCATGAGAAGAAAACTTCTTCACCTTTGAAGGAGTCATAATCAATGGATGATTATGTGCATCATTAAACTTCTCCACGATCCATAATCCATCCACTAACTTTACTTGTAACATCGCTGAACAATTTGTCCTTGAATCCCTATGTCTTTTGATATTGTGATCACCAACTCTTTTATCATTTTGTTTCTTGACACCTTGCTTTAAGCACACATAATTCCACCTATATATTTGTTGCGTTTTCATATTCCTGCTAGTATATTGCTTACGTATTCCAAATCCTTTACCTTGTGCATAATCATTATAGAAACCATAAGCTTCTTCTGCTGTCTTAAACACTCTCCCTAAAATAGGTGCCTCACTGAATCCACTATCATCATCTCCCACAATTTCTTGTACACTATCATCACCATCTTCATCTTCCATGATTTGACACTGATCATGTTCTCGCCATTCATCATTGTCTTTGTCCAAATCAACAACGTCATCTGCATGTACTAAACTTCCTCTTATGTCAATGTCTTCAATAGTTTTTATTTGGGAGTGATCCATTAGAAAATTTAAGCATGTACTAAACCTGTGCAATATTTAAGCATGATTAAATTTGCTGAAGATATCCAAATCTCAATAAATATGAAAGAAAACCAAGATAAAAACATATGTGCATGTTCCTATTGTGTTATACTCTATATTAAGAGAAAAAAAACAGTATGTAAGAAAGAAAGATCCCATGATCAT
Organism: Acacia pycnantha; assembly: GCA_025563575.1. Taxonomy (NCBI): domain Eukaryota; kingdom Viridiplantae; phylum Streptophyta; class Magnoliopsida; order Fabales; family Fabaceae; genus Acacia; species Acacia pycnantha. The sequence continues at coordinate 835,115 of JAMWYP010000114.1, forward strand.
TGTTTATTGTTTATGCATAGCCATCATCCCTACTTTATTATATAATTGTATACCTCACTTGTTTGTGCAGGTTCCTATGTTGTTCTACTATAATTATTCAATATTGCATATATAATTTTGCATTGTGATCTTGGAATGTGATAGATAAATAGACAAGTGTACTGGACAAGTGAGGTGACAAGCGATTGAAACCAAATCAAAACTGGACAGTGAGCAAAGCAAACATATGGTATATAATCAAATCGCTAATTGCAATCGTTACCTCGGTAATGCAAACACTTGTGATCCTGGAATGTGACAGATAAATAGATAAATAGTCTCAACTGTTTGCTCTGCTTGATTTGGGTTGTTCTGCATTTGTTGTTTATTCTGCAACTGTTTGTGAATCTCTCCAGGTGATAGCGATTTGATTTCAGATCCACAACTTCCGATTGATTCTCACGACTAATGCTCGATCGTAATTTCCAACAATCAATCGGAAAGGCACAAAACGATGTATATTTAGCGATTTGATTTCAGTATATGGATCATTTGATTTGATTTCATCTGATTTTAGATCCGCAATTTCCGATTGGCACTTTGTTTGTTTTATAATTAATTGGAATTATTGTTGCAATGAATTAACATAAAATTTAGGAATTAGGTTTTATTTATACTCTTGTTGTGATCTCAATTGATATGACATTATGTTTGATGGAAATTGATTATTATTGCTGATAATGCTTGGAGGCCGATTCATTGATTATTATTGAGTGTGTTTTTTTTTTTTATAATTGGAATCGGCAATAAATGGAATCGGCTGAAACATTGATTATTATTGAGTGTTTTTTTTAGTCAAATAGCGCGTCCACTAACCCAAACGGTGCAATTTTGATCTCACTGGAAAAACTCTTAGGTCCAGTGACATGATATATCATTTCCCCTAAATATAATGCCTTATGTTTGAAGATTGTTTAAATATAAGCTACGACCATACTTCCTAGCTAGTTCAGTTACTAATCTAATTAACACCTCAACATGCCACAAATATAAGTGGCCAATACAACTGGTCACTTATGCAATGAATTACCACTTAATCAAGAAAGCAAGAAACAAATACATGCATTAAACTAATACAAGATCATAATTTTCTCACACAATTTTTTCATTACACAAAATAAACCATAAAAAGACAATGCAAGATTAAAAAAATCTATAAAAAATCATGGAATCTCCTACAAACTATAAGTATAATCCAAATTAATAAGCACATTAAGCAATTCACTAATTTATCTAATATACAATTTTAAATTTTATCTTTTCTATTTATAATTATCTTTTTAAACTAAACAATATTTATAAATTGTTTTTTCAAACTATCCATGTTAATTGTATAACTTTGTTAAGGATAGTTTTAAATCAAAATTTTAAATGAGATAATTTTTTTTAAAAAAAATAAAAGTCCTTTTTTAAAAAGACTAATTAAATCAACAAGCTCATTTCATTAATTTTAATCACACATAAAAATTTCATTATTCCTTAAAGTCACACATTCCTCCTACTTCACATTAATTAATTAATTCTCTTATCCCTAAACATCACTTCTCAACACTTCACTTTTCCCATTTTAATACCATCGTATTTATAAATTTATGTATCATCACCCACTAATACAAGATCATAATTTTCTCACACAATTTCTTCATTACACAAAATGAACCATAAAAAAACAATGCAAGATTAATATTCTTACTAATCACATTTAAAGTAGATGATTTAATTGATCAATGGAATACTCATTATCATAAAATAAAAAAAAACACATCCAACATTAGCTTTCAGATTTTCCAAGAACATAATTTTACCATTTCAACATGTAAACTGGAAAAATAAGAGATAAGATAGGGAACTTACCGGAAATGGAAGGGAAGCCGGCGACAAGAAAAATGAAGAGGACGAACTCATAGGAGCAAGGGCAGGAGGCGACCACCGCATCGGAAGAATAACTTGACAAAAATGGACGAAAATAACGATGAGGATCGCCGGAGGTTCGTGGAGGGGGAGGAGTCGAGGAGGATCGGGCATCCGTCACAAGCCCCCTATGGGACTTGTGACGGATCCCTTATCCGTTGCAAGCCCCATCGAGGGCTTGCGACGAACAATGTTCGTCGCAAGCCCCTGATGCGGCTTGCGACGGATATTTGATCCATCACAACCGGTGGGATTTTCTCCCACTGTTTGTGACGGACATTGTTTCCGTCGCAAAACACCCAAAATTTGTGACAGAATTTTTTCCGTCGCTATTTCATAATTTTCCAATAGTGGGTTGAGGCATCGGTTTTGTAAAGCTGCTATAAATTTCACGGCTATATAAGCATCGTCACCCCTAACTTTACTACTTTTGGCAAATTTGTTTTTCGAGCGCTCCGAAAGGTTTTGCTTCAAATATGAAGTTCTCTCCAAATTTGCTTCAAATTTGTTTCTTGAAAGTAGTAAAATTAACTCTTTTATTTTGTTTTTCCCCCTATTATTATAATTTTGTTATAAATATTCATAATATTTTTAATTATTTAATAATAATTGTAGTTATTATGATTTCTGGGAGATATAAGGGCGAGGAAGGAGGCGCTAAGGGCCCGTTTGGTTCAAGGAACATTTAAGAAGGTAAAGGAACTTAGAGGAGGGAAAGGAACTTAAAGGGAGGGAAAGGAAGATTTGAAAGATGAGGGAAAATGGCTTGAGGTTTTTGGTAGGAAGAAAATGAAGGGGTGGTAGTTGGTAAAGAATTAGGAAATGTCTATTTTACCCTCAAAAGGAATTAATTCAAAATAAAAAAGAAAAATATTTTTTTTGCTAAAATATATTTTAAAAACATATGTTGTTGTTCAGTTCGAACTTGTGTAAAAAAACATTTCGCCAAATTCAAACTTTCCTGCTAAGTTCGAACTTCCTGCCAAGTTTGAATTTCAGGGGCAAATCTGTCCAAAAATGTGGATAGTGACGTGGGAACTTAAGATCCCACCAATTTTGGTGGAATATCAAGTTCCCACAAATGAGGGAAGAGTGGTGGGCCCGGTATGGACCCGCGAACTTGGGTTCCTGGGAACTTGGCGCACCAAACACGTTTTCGGCAGGGAACTCTGTGAAGTTCTCATTCCCTCTCCCAAGTTCTTTGAACCAAACGGGCCCTAAGGGTCCCCATACTTATTCTACGAGGGAGCAATAATAGAGAGGCCACTAAGTGCAACGCGAAGGTAGATATTGGTGGGATCCGTACACGCGGAGAAAGGATTTCATTCATTAAAATTTTACGAATCCCAAAGAGGATCTATCAACGACGTTTAAATTTGGTTCATTTAGAAAAAACCATACGTATATGAACTTGTATGCGTCCTTCGCGAACTCGTGGGCTAACGCCTTCTTGCTTAATCAATCTCTAGGAGCCGACTCTATGTATCCACTCCCTCTACCGGTATTCACACTGAACAGCTCTACAACACATACGGCAGCGTGCTAGCGCCTTCTTACTTTGCGTCTCACGTCTTTTCTCTTTAGGGTTTCTTGCAGCTTTTCTAATACGTCTTGCAAAATGTCCCTAGGTTTTTAAAAACCCTATAGGCGTATTATATATATTCAAAATTAATCCTTATTAATCTTGAAATTTGAATTTGGATTAAAATAATATATAAATTAAATCTATCCAATAGATCTAATCTAATATATTTATTTAATCCGAATTAAATAAGATATGATATCTGTCTATTTAATTAAATCTGAGATACTATATCTCAATTTAAATTAAATCAGATATATGATATTTCTTATTCGAAAATTAAATCTAAGATGTGATATATGTCCATTTAATTAAATTTGAGATACTATATCTCAATTCAAATTAAATCAGATATATGATATCTCTATTTATTTTAGTTATTTAATTTATCAAATAAATTAAATACTATATAATAATATTATTATCTATAAATAATAATATCATTATTTTCGAATTTAATACACACACACAATATGTATATATATATATCCATCCTAGATTAAATGTTGTATTCATTAAATTTTAGAAATATCTAAGATTCAATGAATCTGGACACTATTGCTCGTATTGGGCTATTCTTGTGTGCGACCCAAGTCGCAAGCGGCCTCTAGCAAGACATTGCGACTACCCAATTCATATGGGATCGTTGATACGATACAAAAAAGTATTGAAATGACCGAAATACCCCCGTAAATGCTAATATAATGAATGAGACATGAAAACACAAATGTCAATTCAAAAGTTATGAGGTAATGAGTTGTTCTAATTAAGAAAATTATCAACTATTGGTAAGAAAGTAATTAAGTAATTCTTGGCTAATTACTTAAGCATAGGCAAAGGAAATTCATAAATAATTATGTAAAACCCTAAAATTAGTGGTTTGTGGCCTAAAATTAGTATAAACATATTTGTTAATTAATTGGAAATTTTGGAGAAAAATAGTTGAGTTTAGATATTTTTAAGCCTAAATACAAGAATGGACCAATAGGAAAATTTTGTAAAAAAATTATATAAAATAATTATTAAATAATTATTTTATATATTATTAATTAATTAAATAATTAATTAAAACGAAAATTAATAAAATAATAATAATAAGGACAAGAGTTGGTAAAAAATCATGGTGTCTTAACTTGCAAGTTGAAGTGTAAAATTGTATAAACAAGTACAATGAATAGTGATCAGATTTATAGGAAACGGATCCTGTCTAGAGTACCAGGAATAGGTTTTCCAATGTTAGAGTAAAATATTGATCAGTGAATTTTTATCTTCAGTTAGCCTTTTAGGAAGTTGATTAGAAGTAGGTAGAGCATTTTCCTAATAAGACGAAATAGGGAGAAATGCGAGATAGTCACATTTTAAAGATCGAAGAAAATAAATTCTAACTCAACATTTGGAAATGAGTTTGAATTTATCTCGGACATATTTGGAATCGGTGAATTTTTGTCCAGAGATTGATGATCCCAGAAAGTTCTTCGAAGCCTGTCACGCTTTCCGTAAACTTGGATGACTTTTGGAGCCACGGATGGAATCAAAATTAGTTTAGATTAGATATTCCTAATGAGAAGGAAAGGGGCTTCAAAATGGTAATTCCGGATTTTTGAGATTTTTAGAGATTACGCGATTCGGACACCGATCGGGAACTTTATCAGTACAAGTTCATAAAGCAAAAGCATCACATCACATTAATTGATGTAACAAACCACCAACTAAGGGGAGAGGATGGTTTGGACAAGTGGCATGGTGAGGATCTTGACATTTGGCAAAGTGCGATCCGACGGTCCGAATCCGCTTTGACAAAGTGTGAATAGTGCACACAACTTTCCCTATAAATAGGAGGCTCTCCTTTGCATTCTTCACACCAAAATCATTTCTCTAGTTGAGCTTTCCTAGAGAGAAGTTAGAGAGAGGTGCTCGGAGGAGGAAGGAGCTAGGGAATTTTGCGTGAAGCTACGGGTAATTTTAGGTCTTTAGCTTTTAATGCTTTCGGTAGTTTTAGTAGTAATGCTAGATAGATCTTTAGCTTTATTTTAAGTATTAAATTCGAAAATCATGGTGGGGTCGGAGTTCTGGCAAAATTTTGGAAAGTCGGAGTCAAAGTAACGAAATCGGCGAAATTCCGCCGATTAGGGGGTCGGGGTAAAATAGTCATTTTGACTAAAAGTGTCCGTCGTAATGATAGATCCTTAACAAGTACATTGTTATGTTGATAGGATATCCCCGATTACGTTTTTACCTATTTGTCGTGCCGTATTCCGCCGAAATACCGAATAACGTCAACGAAGGTACGTCGCGTCTTTGTAACATTAACTCTTATGTTTATGGTATGCATATATGTGCTATGTGTATTGTTATGGTATGTTTATTGAATACAAATATGTTAGAACAGTTTGGTGCGAAGGCAAGGCTAGTCTACGTGGGTGTGCCATAAGTCGTAGTATAAGTCGGTGAGGCCCCATGGTAGACACTTACCGGCCATTACATTCGGTTTACGGAAGTATGTACGTTCGTGTCTTGTAACACTAACTCGATGGTTATTGTATGAATATGTGTGTTTCCTCTGTCATGTGTGTACTCGATTGTACTTTTATGCATACTACGATTTATCGTTGTTATGCGACTTATTTATCTTGTTATGCATTATACATCCGATTGTATTATTCTCTGTCATGTCATACATCCGACTATATCACTATCCATTATGCCTTAACCTTACATCCATTGTATTGTTACGGCCGTGCATATCTCGATTATGTACATTCCTCATTTGTGCTTTAACCCTACATCCATTGTATTGTTATTGCCATACATATCGATTATGTATTCCTATGTCGATCATAGTAAATGTTGCCAAGATATTTGAATGTACTCGTACATATATGTTGTATATAAACATGAGGTTAATTACGAGATCCAATGTGGTAAATTGGATCTCGGCTCTTAATATAGCGTCGAGTTCGGGAGGACCGAGGATCGAGGAGAAGGACAAGCGGCACGCTTAGGAGTAGCGGCGAGGACCTCTTTCGTTATACTTTTGAAACACTCTTGTACTGTTGTTTTAACGACAAGACATGCTACCATGGGTATTTTAATATATATATATCAGTTACTCAATCGCTCCGGTGCACTACTCTGATCATTTTGAAATGATGTTTAAAAAAAAAAAAATTTGTACTGCTTGTGAAAAGTCGGGATGTTACAGATAATTTGGCTAAGGATGAAGTTTGGATAATGTCAGCCTCCTGTTCTTGACCATTACTTTCTTGATTCTTGAGTAGTCTAATAATTGAAATGGAAACTCCTTTTCATCGTAGTATGACCATTCATTTCTCATACTCACTAATCGAGGGGCCCAATATTATCTCTCTACAAATATGAGGGACAAATTCCATCTTGACCATTCACATTCCTCTGCAACTCAAGAGTAATTCTCTCACTAGAACTTACTCCCCCTTATAAGTTGTAATCAATAACCCAATCTCCAAGTCCCCAGACTTGAGATTCTTTACAATGAATGATTTACAATCAATAAAATCTCTCTAAGAGTGGATAAGAATAAACACTGAAGTACAATGTATCAAAAGATACTTATTACAAGAAAACTCAAAGAGTAGTTGAAACTTTAATGATTTTCATTTTCTCACAGATTGGTTGTTGAGAAGAATTGAATGCATCTCTATTTATAGCTAGAGATCATTAAATGACCGTTGTAATTCCTAATGTAACCGTTGGAAACATTAGAGGTTGATTAGTTGAAGGTTTGGTCTTCTTCTCTTTCTACTCTTTGGTTAATCCATTTGCACGAAGTTCGGGCTTGACTTCTTGACTTTTAATCCGTTGGAAGAACGACTCTTGGATGTGGAAAGGAAACATTAATTCCTTCAAAACGTGTGGAGAATGATTGTCCAAAAGAATGCAAGTTTCTGGACTTTGCATTTAATGTTCTGACATCACTTTATGCTTTATGCTAATTCTCCATTTAATCCTTTCTAAATCATCTGAAACTCACTAACAAACTGATTAAACATAGTTAGGAATAGTAATGAGTGATGATATGAAGTATTTGAATCAAACACAGAGCTTTCGCAAATTTGTTTAGTTTGAAATTCAAACACGGCTGACCTAAACTCGAGTTTGTTCTTCAAAGCTGGAGTTTTCATATTTCATTAAAAACCTAAACTCGAGTTTTCAAAACTTAACTCGAGTCATTAAGTGACTAACTCGAGTTTTGGACCTTTGATGAGAAATCATGTTTTAGTCCAAAATCTTAAAACTGGAGTTTCCATTCCAAAACTAGAGTTTACAAAATGTTCAATTTTAGCAGAACTCTCTGCTTGGTCTAAACTCGAGTTTCCAAACTGAAACTCGAGTTTCCATGATTCTTTAAAAAATGGAAACTTCTCTACTTGTTCAAAGCTGGAGTTTTCAAAACTTTAGAAACTTTGAGTTCTTCTCTGTAAGACCGAAACTCGAGTTTCCAAAACCAAACTCGAGTTTCCTCATTTATGAGAAAACACTGAAAAATCTTGTTAAGTCAAAACTGGAGTTTTCAAACAAAAACTGGAGTTTTCACAAGTTCAGAATTGAGCATTTGGAGTTTTGGTATCTTTGAAAAATTGGTAGCTCTCTGTCTTGCCAAAACTCGAGTTTGTTAAAACCAAACTCGAGTTTGCTTTGTCTGTGAAAAACTTAAATGCTCTCTGTATGGTCAAAACTCGACTTTTCATATCCAAACTCGAGTTTGCCTAACTTTGCAAAAACTTGAGCTATTCTCTGTCAAGTCCAAACTCGAGTTTCCAAACCAAAACTCGAGTTTGCCTTTGACGATAAGTTTTCAACTTAACAAAGACAAACTTCAACCTGAGTTTACAATTGCCAGTTATCATCAAAACCAATAGAGAACTAACAAAAGAGCCGAACACAATTAAAAGTAAATTAGACTTGAAACTTAGACAATTAAAATGACATGGTCGAAAAAATCAAAACAACATAAGAAAACTCAATTTTCTTTTTTTAGGTTCTTGATAATTATTTTGTTGGCTCTGAAGGTAGGGGTAGACATATTAGACAATCCTACATCCCATTATCAGCCAATAGAGTCTAGCCTATCAAAAAGTGTCGTCTCTCATCTTTCTCTTTGAATGAGTGGTTGAAGATCTTGACAGCGAGCTATTAGAAGGTCATCATCATTTTGAACTTATTATACTGACATCAATGTTGTTAAGGAGCTTGAGGTATGTGTTTCTACTTCAAAGGGCTGGAAAAAAAAGACCCACGAAATAAATGGAAGGGCGACAAACAAATGAATATATAATCAAGTACTCAATCACAATATATGCTACTATCAACTAAATCATTTTTTTATCGTTAATTCTAAGTATGTAAACCATTGCATAATATCTTCCTCATTAGAAATTGCAAAACACCCAAAACTAATTGATGGGTATTTAATGTTGTTCTGCTTGACTCTAAGCCTAACAATAATTTCTCTTCCAATACAATGCTCTCATTGTTTTGGGAAAGTTCCAAACTCTCCATTATATAGTTAAAGATGAATCTCAAGTATGAAGAATATATAAAAAAGAAATTTAAATTCAAAAATCAATTTACTACAAGGCACAAAAGATCAAACAAAATGAGGAAAATAAAGGATTGAGGCAAGTGCAACTGCTAACTTTTTATCAAAAGGTGATGTCTTTTTAATCGGTATCCACTTCCTCATAACCCAAGCAACGATAGCCAAGGTATTGTTGTGCTCATCAATATCTCTCATAAGTTCATAAGGCCAACCTGCCATGATATTGAGAATGAAGAATTGAGATCACTAACAACAAAGAACGGAGAATACAAAATGGAATACATTGACTACATTATTATATATAAGAATTACTATAATTATGGGGCCAACATATTATTGGAAATTAAGCTTCTTACAAATTTAGTGTGAATTATAATTATGATAACTCCTTGATTTATGGGCTAAATTATTATTATGATATCTCCTTGAATCATGTGGTCCAACTAATAATTTATGGATATAAAATCTAAAATATTGATATTAAATTATAAGAGAGGTCGATAAATATGCAAATTTATATTTATTGGTGCAAAGTAAATAGTACACTAACGGTGTTAATATAAACACAACTATTTTATCAAAAAGATGGTTGCTCACGGAAAGGTTTTTTAATAGCGTTATTATGAGTATTTATCTTCCCTCAACCAATAATCTTCACCCCTCAAAATCTTCACTCCCCTGCCCTTCAACTCGCTTTACTTCCTTTCCCACCTCAAGCGTTTCTCATATCAAACTGGCTATAAGGAGGGAGGGTTTCTAAAAAATTGATCCACATGAGAGATAGAAAAAGAAATTAAAGAGACATACTATTAGTAAAATAATTTGAATGTAAGTTGTGGAGATAGATAAGATAAAGTAAAGGGAAAATTTCATTTAGCCCTAAAAATGTAACTTAATTTTAGTCAAACCCCAAAAGTTTCTAAAACTTTATTGCATCCTTTGGGTCAAAATAAATTTAAGTTTTGTGGGTGAAAAGACATTTACGTATTTTTTTCCTTCTTTTTTTAGAAGAGCATTTACAAGATAAATAATGAAATTTACAAGATAAATAAAGACATTTACCAAATAAATAAAAGGATTCAAAATAATCTAGAGAATTAAAATTTTTTTGTCATTTACAAAATAAATATGGAAATTTATAAGATAAATACGAGTATGTAGAAGACAAATAAAAACATTTATAAGACAAATAAAGAGATTCAAAAAATCTAGAGAATTAAAAACGTTTTGACTATTAACATAAAAATAAGAAAATTCATAAGATAAATACTCCCTCCGTCCCTAATTATAGGAGAAAATTTTGGAGTTGGTTTTGGTCCTAATTATAAGAGCAAGTTTTAACTTTTGTCAATTTTTCCTATAATACCCCTATTTATACTTATTATTAGGAGCATTATATATATGCGTGTTTACATATATATGTATATTTGTGTTTATGTGTGTCAATATATATATGTGTAGATATATATGTGTGAACACACACACACATATATAAACATGTGTGTGTGTGTGTGTCTCTTTGTATGTAGATAGATCTATATGTGTACACATATATATACACACATATATGTTTATATAGCAAGACCATTTTTTCAATTAGAAAGCGTGTGGAAAGAAAATTAGATCTATATGTATACACATGGCTATATAAAAAGCAACTAATATACATATATAAACTAATATGTCATGGATATCTAACGTAAGACAAATTAAAAACATTTATAATTAGGGCAACTTGTGTCATTTTAAATTTATATAAGGACATTTTAGGAAAATGAGTAAAATTAACTAATTTAATTCCTCTCCTTAATTCTCCCAAAATCGGTTAAATTGCTCCTATAATTAGGGACGGAGGTAGTATAAATATTTACAAAATAAATAAAATAAGAGCATAATTATCTTACTATGCTTATTTGATTAGTTAAGAAGCTTCCAAACACAACCCCCAAATCCGAGGGATTTGGAGGGGAGGATGAAAAAATGTTTGCGATTGGACTGAATTATCCATGTGAGTTTTTTGTTAACCCAAAATACCCTTTGCCCTTTTTTCACTTCATTCCATGGTTTAGGAACTCGGACCGGACCGGCCGGTTTGGACCGGAAATCGGCGAACTGGCCGGAACACCGGTCCGAGTTAGACAAAACCCGAGTTGACTCGGTGACTCTGGGTCAACTCGGGCACTCGGGCAACTCGGTCTGAACCGGCTGAGTTGAGGAGTCACCGAGTAAAAAAAAAAAAGGAGAATCAGAAGAAAACATAGATCTGAGAAGTAGAAGAAGATCCAGGTTCGATCTTTAGCTAGATTTGTGTGACGGCGGTGACGACAAGGGCTAGAAGGAGGTTGTATGTGACAGATCAAGGAGGGAGAAGGAGAAGATGAAGAGGTAATGAAAGAGAGAGAAGCCGACCAAGGGTGTGTTTTCCTTGCTTCAACGCCTCCCTGTTCGCGCCTCTGTTCTCGGTAGAATAATGAAGAAGACGATGTCTCTCTCTCTCATTTTGTTCTAATCTTTAGCTTGAGAAGAGAAGAGATACACAATCCTCTTTTCTCTCGTTCCCAGTCATTTCCTGCCCTATGCCTTCTTGTCAAAAGCCATTAGCCTTTTTAAGTTCCCCAAATCTCGATTCAAGATATTCAAATATTAATAGTATCATATTATATGCGCTGCTTCCCATGTATAAAGATTAGAGCCGGGAAATCGGGCCAAGCCCATCGGGCCGAACTATTTAAGCCCTGGCCCTATAAGGCTCGGACTTAAAAAATAGGCCAGAAATTTGAAATTGGCCCTGCAGAGCCGGCCCTGCAAGCCCATTTAACTGTAGCTTTTTTAAAAAAAAAAATAATTAATTACTTAGACTTCCACTTAATGAATGTGTTTATTTGTAATTGTTTAGATTTTTACAGTTTAAATTATAATCATTTTTTTATGTTTATTATTATTTTGTATTAGAACACATAATTAGTTATTATAAATTTTAAAGAAAGTCTTATCAAAAAAAAAAAAATTTAAAGAAGGAATGTTTTCATATTAAATAAACACATACTTTGGTATTACAATATTATATAAGTAATAAATTATAAATATATTTTGTGTAAAATAAGTATAAGCATTTTTACCTATCAGTAAAATCATACATGAACGGAAGGAATCTGCAGACACACACAAAATTACAAGAGGGAAAGACATTTTGTTGTGGGCATATATAAAGCAATTCTTTTGTTTAATATTTTTTGAAAAAAAAGGAAAAAAACATATTTTTTTGTGTTTATTTGTTTTTTTTATTACGAATTAATGAATGTGTTTATTTGTTGAATGATTTATATTGTTTAGATACTATTAATAACATTTATTTGATAGATTAAAACTTTAATTATTACAATTTACTAATTATATTTCTTTGAAACAAATCAAAGGAAAAATAGTTAAAATTTAGAATAGTAATTTTCAGGCCTTGTAGGGCCGACCCTGGCCTAATACTATCGGGCAGGGCTTTGAAAAACAATGTTTTCCTTACCCCAAGTCCTGTTAGGCCCTGATCCTGGTTCCAGCTTTAATAAAGATAAGGAAATATAAAAATTAAAAAGAAATATTCCAAATTTACATCACATCCTCCAATATTTTAATCATAAATATTTTTATTTATTTTAATTATATTATATTTTTTAATTAATACTTGACTCCGATGTACAACCGTTAACCCAACCCCTTAACCCCAACAGCTTTACGGGTTGACCGGGTTTTCAGAAACTTGCTTCATTCTGAATCTTCGAAACCGCGAAGCTGGGATGTTGAGGCGAGAGAGATCGGAGGTCGAGCGAAGACGGCGAGCACGATCGAACTGGAGGTTCGTCCGGTAAAACCTTTTTATCTGCTTGTAGTATGTTGCTTCATCGATTTGTTCGTGTTTTACTTCATTTTCGACGGATTTCTGAATGTTGAGCAACCCAGTCAAGCTATTTCTGTCGTCTCCTTCTCCTCTATTTTTGCCTCTGCCTCCGTTTTTCTGTTCTGTTGAGCGAGAGAACATTTCACTCTAAGAGGCGGTCTGTGCTAGACCAAACCCTCAATTATCAGAAACAAAAAGGCAGCAGACAAAATAAAAATTGGCTGAGGAGTCACTTTGCCTCCAACCCCACTTTGAAACAAAAAGGCAGCAGACAAAATAAGGTTTTCACGGCTATACCAAGATTCTACAAATTGTTTCGCTTTCTAAAAAAAGATTGTTTTAGTCAAAGGATGCCATAATAAAAAAACAGTTTTTGTTTGAAGAAATTGAGATATATAGGCTAGTGGCAAGTGTTTTATTTTGTTTCACATTGTTTTTTATGGGATATATTTAATTTATTTTGTATACATCAATATGTACAATGTTTATGGGATATATTTACTTTATTTTGTACTTTAACCCTAAAAATATCGAACGAGAGATAAAATCAGTGATTGTAACATTGGAGAAGTCGAGAAGAGACCAATGGGAAGTGGTGGTTTTATCCAGAGTTATGGAGAAATATTGTCCTTTAACCTAAAGGAGCTTCAATTTAGATAATCTGCAGCTCCACCCTGGTTTTCCTTTTTTAGGAGATGTGGTAATTCTATTTTGATTGACCTCATGTGTCATTATGTTTTCAACTCCTTGCTTCGCAGGAGCTGAGGTGCCACAAGCAATGCTGGGACTTTCATATGGAGAGCTGTTTCTGTTGATTGGAGCTACTGCTGCTCTGATCGGTACTTACTATCTACCAGACATTTATCAAATTTATTTCTTATTGGGATTTCAGAATACTTATCCACCTAATGATGTACAACAGGCCCAAAAGATTTGCCAAAGATTGCTAGAATGGCAGGGAGGCTCGCTGGCCGATCTATTGGGTATGTGCAATTGGCTCGTGGCCAGTTTGACTCTGTTATGCAGCAAACTCAAGCTCGCCAGGTGATCCTTTTTTCTCCAATGCAGTGTAATGTGGATTGAATTTATCTTTTGTTTTTAAACTACCTGATCATGTATCAGATGATTAATGTGTCCCCCTTAGTTGCTCGGGGTGCAGGAGAGAAGTTTTTTTTAAGAAATATATAGATGGAGAATAGGAAGATAAAATAAATGAAATTGTGGCTGACTTATTCTATGCATTGGAAGTTCTAGCTATTTATTTTATGGTTTGGTTGAGGGAGAGCCTTGGAGTAGTTGTAAGGTTGTTGCCATGTGACCTGGAAATCATGGGTTAAAATCTTGGAAATAGTGTCTATGCTTGTTGCGGGGGTTAGGTTGCATACATAATTACATATATCCTTTCCTAAACCAAAAAAGAAAAAGGATGAAAACAATTAAAAGGCCTATCGCCTTGAATGCATGTTATGCAATTTGAATATCTTAAATCAATGTTTCAGACAAAAAAATTGAAGTTAGGAACATATCTTCATATCAGGGTCACCTTTATTTTAACTAACCTTTGGCAATGGTATTCTTTGCTGAATTGAAGTTATTTAATGTTCATTTGTTATGTTTTCAGGTTCATAAGGAATTGCAAGATACAATGGCCCAGCTAGATGCCATACGGCATGAAATTCGAAGCATATCAATAATAAATCCTGGCCCTTTGACCCGGAGGCTTGTGGATAATATTGACCTCAAATCTGTCTCAGATGGTATTATCCGGATAATTTTTTTTGGCATATTGCTGGATGTGCTAAATTTTTACAGACATGGTTGTTGAGACTGTACCATTCTGTAACGCTCCTTATTTTGTGTAGACAATAGGAAGCCAGAAAGTCAGGAGAACAACTCAGCATCCACTGTTACCAAGGTTTATCTTCCAACATCAAATAACTATATATGTCCGTTCCTTTTTATAAGAGACAATTTGTGGTCATGACATGTTCCTTTTTATGAGACACTTATAGGTTGTCTCAAATTCTTGTTGTTGTTGATCTCCCATTTTATCCCCATTTAATTACTCATAATACCCATATCATTGTATTTAGTTTCCACACATTCTCTCTCCACTACACATTCTTTCTTTCACGTCATTGATGGTATTTTTTTCAAAAAGGTTATATTTTTGAACATCTTTATTGTCTCCAACTAATTTTAACCAAACTTTTGAACATAATAATTCGGTTAATTGTATCTTATAAAAAGGAATGGTGGGAGTACTGCTTTGAGTATACTCACATGTCTATCTTTCGTTCCAGGATTCTGCTCCACTGCCTTCAGATCCATGCAATATGCATAGTCAAACTACCTTTTGTTTTCAGGATTCTGCACTACCATCATCAGATTCATGCAATATGCATCGCCAAGCAACTACCTATGCCAGATTGGCGGAGATTCCTGCCTTAAAGAATAGTCTGCCAACTAGTAATATTGAAGTGAAGATTAACAATGAAATGCAGCTTACTGTCATTCCAATATCTGCTGAAGATACTGGACTTTCACCAACTCATGGCGGTGATGATCATTTACCATTTATGTTTTCTTGTTGCTTGTCATCTACATGGTTGGCTTTTGGCATTATTCGTATTTTGGCTACCTGTGGTTTATTTGGCTTGCAATTACAAATTATAAATATCGGTAATTAATGCATATCAAAAAGTACAAGTTCTTGAAAAATGTATGGCGGCTCTTTGGATGAATATGATCATGTGAGCAGTTATGGCTGTCTATCTCATTCCTTTTCTTTTCTTTATCCTTTTTTTTCCTTTGACTTGTTTGGTACTAGGAGGTATGTTAAGCAAGTGCCCTTGTTTGTTATAGATTGATATTTGAACTGAACAACCCATGACATGATTGTTTTGGCAGCTGATGTGAAAGGATCTGACATAGTTTTGGAAGCAATTCTAGAGGCTGAGGTGGCTCATAAAGCAAAAGAATTCTTTTCACAGCCCCAAAACCAAATATTAAAGGTATGGTAACACTAGATGATACCTTATTCTTCCAAGATATCTGCACTTAGATTGTGGCATCTGCAAATGCAAAATTATACCAATTTAGTGTGTAATTTTTAATGGATTTATTGGATCGTTACTTCATATATATGCCTATATGGTTATTAATTTTTGGTGTTGAACTGGAAAGATGGCTGTAATAATTTGCAAATAAGGAGATGTGATATTAACAAATATTAACTACTAGATGTTCAGTATAGAAAATATCTAGGAGTCTATGGGTATAAAATAGTCAATTGTACCTCTGAAAGAAAATATGGGGCTAATGTTCCTAGTGACGTGTTATGTAGATTATGAATATAATAGGTTAGATAATTTGGGAATTAGGTTAGGCTAGATTGGGGGTTTATTGGCACAATTAATCCAATGAGGCCAGTGATGTGGCAGTATACTAATTGTATCAGGCCATAGGGGTAGTTATGTAATTAGTTAATGTAGAGTTAGTTAATATCAATATATTCCTAGTGACTGTTGAGACTACTGTTAGGCATAACTGATTAAGGCAGTACCTATATAATGGGAAGCCTATGCCTATTGTATTCTATGTTGATTGTGTATGAAAGAATATCAGTACAGCAGTACTGTTCCTATTTCTCCTCCCAACTCCTCTGTTCCTTCGTCTCCCTCACATTCTCTTCCCAATTCCTCTAATCTTCTACAACAATTGTATCATGACGCTATGGCAATTGACGAAGTAGTCATTTATTCAAACTTTTTTTCTCTATACAGATGGTATGTGTTGTTAGAAATCAACCCTTGATTCTGACATTAATTACCTCCTGATTATGTGCTAATCAATCTTTCCTATTTTATCTCATTATTACTGATTGTTATCTTGTCATTGATTTCTGATTATTGTAATCGTTGATTTTTCTCTTCTTGATTGAACATCAGCCGCTATATATTGTACCCATTCCTTCTCAATAATATGTTAGAGAATAAAAATTCCTCTGAACTTTTAGTATGCTTATAGCATGAATCAATCTAAAATGAAATGTCTTTAGTTGTTTTTCCCCTCAAGTTGGATAGCTATTAAACTTAGAAATAATGGTAAGATGGATCTCACATTTGTATCTTGGGGCCTGTTGAAGAGTTTTTGCTGGTCTGCTTCTGCATATTTGGAATTTTGACTTGGTATATGACGAGAAACTGGTGCATGATGAGTGTATGATCCTATATATTACCTCTGGTCCTACATGTAGAACCTAATTTGTAGTGCAAATTGCACGAGAACAGTGAACAAGAGCCCCAACCTCCCCGGCCTGACTTTTTGCTCTAAAGTGTGCTGGTTTTAAGAATGAATGATTGCCATGATCCATGCATAATATCATGAAAAATGGATACAAATTTTTAGCTGCTACTTAGTATTGGCAATAGGTCTGACAAAATGTGTAAAAATTGAGATATTTGTTGCACTACAAATTAAGTCCTACATTTAGGACCAGGAGCAACGTATTTAAGCAATCTGAAGTCTAGAGGCAGAAGGAAATGAGAAGCAATTCTTTATGTTAGTTATTGAGACTTTTTATTGACTTAGAATCCGTTACGAAAGCCGAAAGGATCTTATCTTCCTAATTTGGTGTATAACCAACTTATTCAGTATTTTGTCTAAAAATTATGCATATTATGTCTTATTACATTGCTGGTACATAGCAACACGTCAATACTCCACATACGAATGATCACACTCGTATTTGCAGGAGTAAGCAAGATATGGAAGGAGACTGCATCACATGGGATTTCGCTTTTTTTAAGGGAAAACTGAATTCATTAACTCGTAAGCTACAACAGAACAGACCACAACAGAACAGACCATATAAACTAACTCCCCTCATCAAATTCCACTTCCTGGCTAATAGGTGGGGGTTTATCAAGGATACAAAAGTTCACCTCCGCCTCTGCCTCCATGCTATGGGAAAACTTGGCAACGAAATCA
The DNA here is from genome assembly GCA_025563575.1 of Acacia pycnantha. Classification (NCBI taxonomy): domain Eukaryota; kingdom Viridiplantae; phylum Streptophyta; class Magnoliopsida; order Fabales; family Fabaceae; genus Acacia; species Acacia pycnantha. The sequence goes on from JAMWYP010000114.1 coordinate 853,106, forward strand.
ACAAAATACAAGTGTTCATATGGGAGGGATTTCCCTCTTTGGGTTAGAATCAGATCTTTTCTGCATGAAAAGAAAATGGGTTAGAATTAATTTATTCTATATTTTTAAAAAATGAAAGTGGGTTAGAATCCCATGCAAACAACAGACCCATGCCTGCAGCCGGACAGCCGGTGGTGCTGAAAGAGAACGAGTTGGTTTTTACTGACAAGGGTTGCCACATCTTCAAAGCTCACATGTGGTTTTTGTATTATCACAAGTCTTTTTTTAACGGATAGTTCTTTATTTATTTTTATATTTTTCCTGTTGTAGTGCTTTTATATCACAAGACTTTTTGCATGGACATCACTTGGCTGTAACCGTTGTTGATTAGTGCAGGAAATTTATATGTATGTTTTGCGTACTTATTCAAAATTGATTTCAGCTTTCAATTCTAGAATCTTCATCCTCACCAAGTGATTTAGGTATCTTTGCTCTTGTTCCTGCTGCATGGTCCTTGCTCCAAACATATCATACCTCTTCAAATGGGATAAGCATCTATTCTTGAAATTTCCAGTTTGTTTATGCTTTTTTTTTTTTTTTTGAACAAAAGTTTGTTTATGCTTAACTAACTTGAAAATGAAGAATAAATTGAATGATGAGTTTTTTATTTTTTGATTACAATGATATGAGAATTTAGGTACCATTGTGAACAACATATTTTGTCCGGCCCCACAACTAAGTAATGACAATAAAATTAACAGAAACTTCTTTGATTCTTACAATTTTAATTTGGAAAAAGCTCCCTAGGAAAAATAAATAAATAGATGGCATTGATGGTGATTGGTTATCGATGGAGGTAAAAATAAGTAAATATCATTGATGGTGATTTGACCTGTAATTGAGGATAATAAAAAATGTTAATGGTGATTGGCTTGTAATTAAGATTTGGGAAATTCTTTCCTGCCATTGACGATAATAAAAGCCAAAAAAAAAAAAGTAGTCATTGTTGCTGATTAGTCTGAAAAGTTGTAAAAAACTGAAAAATAAAAATGGAAAGAGAGAAATATCTTACTGATGATTTGACTTTAAAAGATTAGAAAATATGGTTTATTGTCATTAAGGAGAATTGACGAAATTCAATCTTTTTTTTATTAAAAAAAATCATTGATGGTGATTGGTTCTAAACTAGGCAAAGTTATTTGAGTCATTAAAATAAAAAATGAAAATCACAAATTAGTGCTGATTGATGACAGATGAAATTCATTTGGCGGTGTATAAAAAAACATGTCATTTGGGGTCATTATTTTGAAAAAAAATAAAAAGCGAAAATTCAAATACAAATAAACCTCATTGAGGATGGTTGGTGATGAATTAAGAATTGTCATGAAGGAGAAAATGAAACACACCAGTTTCAAGCTCATGTTTACACACTCATCGGCTTCTTTCATCCTTGGTCATACCTTCTTCTCGATGTTGCTGACAACGTTCAAGTTTTAGATTAGTTCTTCGATCATGTCGATTTTACTGATAATGTTGTAAATTTTCAAACCTTGTAGGTGGGGTTGAAAAAGATCTGAAAGCCTAAGCCTTGGAAACATTTCATGCGCTAATAACAAATCAAAGACTCCGATAACGCACTTACGAGATGAGTTTTGGGCACAGCCCCCTCTCGTCCTAATTATAGAACAATATTTAAAAAAAAAACAACTTCACAATTTCACGGTTATTAATTAATAACCACAAGACACAAAGTATTCCTTTATTGTGGTTTAAAAAACCAACATACTTAATGATTCTAACTTAATAAATGTAAATTAAAGCTTACAAAACATTCCCTCTCTTCGCACCGCAAGTGCAAGGGTCACGCCAAGTAATAAAGTGATAAGTAGAGATCGTTCCCACATAGATTTGATTAACAAAATGGTCAAGCAAAAGACTTAGTAAATTTAATTAAGTTGAGCTAACACAAGTTTTGTTGTGGAAAAGAATTTTGAAAACTACTTTTAAGACTAGAAAGTGATAAAGGCAAATGACTCTTTAACTTTAGGGATTACATGGAGCCTAAGATTCTTTCTCACTTTTGTATTTCATAAAACTTGATTAATTTCATCTCTCCCAATATTTCAATGCATATATATATTAGTCTAAGGTTCAAAAACACTTGACAAGCTCTCTCAAGTCAAAATCAAGTTTATCTTCTCATTAAAATGCACAATCTCTTGTTACAATTAATGAAATCAACCTTTAATCAACAATCTTAATGTTACAATGTAAGGCTAGTAAATATATCTCTATTTTATCAACAAATTAACTATCCATTTATCAAGTAAACTTCAAGTCAAGCATGATTTTAATTAAGTTCTATACCTAGATTAGCTCTCTCAAGTCAAAACCAAGTGAACAATTCAATCTAAATGGTGACCAATCACATAGAAGCATTAAGCAAATGATAAAATCAACACACGCACACATATCATTATCTACTAAAAGAGAGGAATATTCAAGTCTTAATCTACACAAAAGTTCAAACGAATTCTAGAAATGAAAGTTCGGCTAATCATGTTCAGCAAATAGCTACAAATACACCAAATAACTACAACCATATCAGAAAAATGAAGAAGAAAGGGAAAGGAATAAGAAAAACCAAGGGAAATGAGCTTGAATATCTTCAAATCTTCAATCCCCACTTGAATCTCCTCTAAGAACACCAAACCCTAGCAAAGAGAAGCTCTAAAATTGCCCCTAAATTGCCCTAGAAGTAAAGAATGGCGTTGTTATTTGTGAATTTTAGTATTTAATGCCCTAGAATCAGCTCTGGCCTTAAAACACACAACTTCATTTGTTGTTGTTGGTTGTAAGTAAGAGAGTCTTGGCTGCTGCTAAGAACTTTCTGTCATGTTTCGCTCTGACTAGAGAATGCCTTGGTGAGGCCAAAATTTTTTTGTCTTGTCTCTAGCTGACGCCAAAGAATGCTTTGGCTGAGGCCAAAAGCCCCTCTTCTTCTTAGTCATTGATTTATGCTTTAAATGTGGCTCAAATGATAACCTATCAACACAAGAAAGCCTAAAAAGGCCAATGTTGATGAAATATGACAAAATATTCACACTTAAACAAAGAATTCTATCCTTTTATCCTAATGTGAACTAGGCACATTTACCTTGCATATGTATCCCCAAATATGTATGAATTAACAAAAAAATGTGAGAAATTAGAGTCAAATGTGCCAAAATGACATGAATTTCATGAGGTTAACACCCTCTTCCCCGCGCTCATCAACTCTAGGTGCCTCCTTGTTACCTAATGATCGTTAGGAGAATATGTTGGGATCCATACACGCAGCGGAATAAAAATTTTTAACGAATCCCTTAGGCGGATCGCTCAATAGCGTTTAAATATGGATTTAGGGTTTCCGAATCATACCTATGCGGAGGGTTCAACGTTCCGTTGGCGTTTGCGCCTGGAACCTCGAGCGCCGCAGACGTCGTACGCTTCGAACGAGGAGGAATCCTTTTTCGTGCTTCTTGATCACGTGGGCTAACGCCTTCTTGTTCGATCAGACAGGAGAAGACTACGTGTGTCCTCTCCCTCTACCGGTATCCACACGAACGGCCTTCAACACTGACGGCAGCGTGCTAGCGCCTCAGTATTCTTGCGTCTCTCTCTTTTTCTCTCTAGGGTTTTTGTGTTTTGCGGCCGTCTAATTCATCCGTAGTTTAATACAACTAGATCAGCATCTGTTATAGGGTTTCTAAAATCCTAATATGTCGTATTAAAATATTCAAAAATTAATCTAATTAATTTTGAATTTGGATTAAATAATATTAATTAAATCATCCAATGATCTAATCTAACTACTTGAGCCGAATTAATAGGCCTTGATTTAATTTATATTTATAAATTAAATCAAGATATGATATGCTTATATTTAATTTAAAATGAGATCCGATATCTCAGTTCAAATTAAATCTGATATGCAATATCTTTATTCGAAAATTAAATCTGAGATACAATATCTCAATTTATTATAGTTATTTAATTTATCAAATAAATCAAATACTATATATAATATTATTATTATCAATAAATAATATCATTATTATTTTCGAATTTAATACACACACACACACACACACACATCCTAGATTAAATAAGTATTCATTAAATCTTAAACACATTTAAGATTCAATGAATCTGGACACTATTGCTCGTGTTGGGCCATTCTTGTGTGCGACCCTGTAGGCCCACATGAGATCGGCAGCGGGCCAATACTGTACCAGCCCACAAGTCGCAAGCGGCCTCTAGCAAGACATTGCGACTACCCAATTCATATGGGGATCGTTGATGCGATATAACCTATCGTACAACCATATCACGTCCCTTTTGTCACGCGATAATTTGGTCAAGGATGAGGCATGGAGCTAGAAAGTCAACTTCCTGTTCTTGACCATCACTTTCTCGATTCTTGAGTAGTCTAACAATTGAAATGGAAACTCCTTTCCATCGTAGTATGGTCATACATTTCCCAGACTCACTCATCGAGGGGCCCAGTATTATCTCTCTACAAATGTGAGGGACAAATTCCATCTTGACCATTCACATTCCTCTGCATGAAAACCACTGATCCCGATCCAAGCCTTTATCATCACCCGGTCAAAGGTGACTTTTGACTAGGTCAAAGACTATGACTCATCATGTAGGAATCCATGATGATCTCAGGTCAAAGGGCGTTGTGACACGGTTATACATGAGAAAAGCTTATGACTTATTCCATGCAGCTTTCTCATAGTGGGTCGGTCCAGCACCTTGTACTCTTACAAGTGCCTATGACTTTGATTCGTATCTCCATACCTCATCAAAATCACACTGGTCTTATCTCATCTTCGCTCCCGCGTAGATGACCAACCATGGACATTTAGGATAATCTATTAGATATATCCAGGGATACAGTTATCAATGTAAACATGCAAACAAAATGATAACAAAAAGAGAATACTTTACATAACATAAATGTCTAATGTACAATGTCTTGCCCCTAGGGCACAATTTCCAACAGAATACTTGTTCCGAAATATTCTATGATAGCTACTTCCACAAAATATGTGTCGAAATGGAAAGAAACACTTCTTATGGGTTCTTATGTCCAATGGATCTGGCAAGGCATCATAATAAGTTAGAAGAGAGGATGAGCTATGTGGGCTATACAATCGGAAAGACTCGATTCTTTGTGTTATCTAGCCCCAATTGTTTAAAGGCAAATTATTTTATTTTATCTATTTAAGGCATACTCCGTTTGTTGAGTTAAGAAGTATCATGTTATCTAACCTCATTTTAATCTATATATGTTATTATAGTTATCATCAGAGTCTGTGTGTTGCTTGCCCCTTCATCAACATCAACGTTTAATTTGGTTTGATTCATTGGGTCGCAAGCCAAACAAAGAGATAAAACCATTTTAAACTTGTAAGTTAAGTTGTTTGTAAATCATTGATTTTTGACTTGAATAAATTTCTTTAATGTCTTCTGCTTTGATTTGAATGATAGTACACTCAAGGCATATTATTTAATGGGTAGGAAGCGAAGGTAAAAGTGCTAACACAAAGTGGTTTCAGATGAAAGTAAGTTGTTTAAATTCAAGTTCTTTAATTAACAATCACTTTATATTTGCCTTTATTCATTTGTACCATTTTCTTATATATAGTGCCCTTGGCAACCAAGGAAAGCTGAATGCGGATACTAAGTTTTACTTAATATGTAAAACATCATTGTTAGTGGACTTACTTCAAATTTTGAACAGGTGATCATTTCTTCATTCTCATATGATTTTCATATTTGTTCTTGTAATTGAATTGTTAGCTATTTCATTACATTAATTGATTTATATTAACTTATTCTTCAATTTGCTCGCAGATTTTGGATGATGGGAAGCCCTACATAATGGAAGACATTTGTTTGTTCTCTATGTGTTTTGATGATGTCTAACAATTGTAATGATTGTTGTTTTTAAATCAAAACAACTCAGTTTAATATGACTCAAGTTACAATGCTTTAACTCTAGTCAAAACATCTCTGAACTCTTGAAAATTGATTTCTGCACTTTGTAACTCAAGTTATCAAATATGACTCAAGTCATGCTTTTAAGAAAATCAATTTTTCCAAAGGACATAACTCGAGTTGTCACTTAACAACTCAAATCATGTATTGTACTTCTGTTTTTAAAATGGTTGTCTCGATATCAGCTTTTTGTCATCTGATATAACTCGAGTTATCCCTAATGTAACTCGAGTCATGACAGTCTCAGAGAAAGCTCTAACTGATTTATTTCTGATATAACTCAAGTCACTGCTATATAACTCAAGTCATCATATTTCAATTAGTCTCTGTTTGAATTATGTGAACTATGACTCAAGTCATAACTCGAGTTATCATATTGAAAATCTTCTTTGTTTCAAAAACTTGTTCAATGACTCCAGTCATAACTCGATTCATCACATTGCAATTTCTTTCTGGCTGAATTATTTCAACAATGACTCTAGTCATAACTCGAGTCATCAAATTGCAATTTAAATATTTTGAATCATGACTCCAGTCATAACTCGAGTTAAGCATATCAATTTTTGAAAGCATCGTCTTCGTAATCTAAAATTCTCTGATTAAGCTATGGGTACTCCATATTATTGTTTCTTACTACTTCTAACCAAGTTTAATCAGTTTGCTAATAGTTTCAGACATGATTAACAAGTGTTAAACATCATATTATCATAAAGGAAATTTGTGTCAGACGCATTAAATGCTTAAGTGGAAACGAAGCATGAAAATGGAAATTGAGCTTCTGAGTGAAAAGACCCTTTCTAACAAATCAACAATTAACCATAATGTGTTCATAAAACCGGATTAATAGGTAATTATGGAAACCCTTCTCCTTTCAAGACAACACACCTTGGGTCTAGGGTACAAATTTTTCCCACAAACCCACCACAAATAAATCCACGACTGGGCACAAATATCGAATAGAAGAACACATAGCCCACGAGTCTTATAACCCTAACCCCACAACAAAGTGTCTATACAAAAACAACTTTCGCACAAGATATGATTATGGATCCACCATAATATGATAGTGTACAAAATAAGGCCTTCGGAAAATAAACAATCATCCAAAAATAGTTAATGCGGTATTTTAGAAATATGAGGCCCTATGATGGCAATATATAAATCAATACAACACTATTACCAACAAGAGGCTGTAAATTTCATGACGTCTATGCCTTGGCTGCTTCCCTTGTCCTCTACTAAGATTAGAGGATTCGCCTGAAAAATTTAATAATAACGGGGTGAGACATAAAGTCCCCGTGGCAAGTAAATTTATCAAATATGCGGGAAAGGATTGCAAGTCAGAGAAGCAGGTTTATTAATATAATTATAATATTTAACAAGCGATAATGGAGAATACTTTTCCTTTTGATAACATACATGTCGGGTTCAGGGCACAACACTCGCCCACAAATCCGGAGTCCAGGGCACAAATTCCTCCCACAAACTCGATAACATACATGTCGGGTTCAGGGTACACAACACTCGCCCACAAACCCGGAGTCTAGGGCACAAATTCCGCCCACAAACTCGGTAACATATATGTCGGGTTCGAGGGCACAACACTCGCCCACAAACCACTACGAAATCCTTAATTCAGCACAATTACAAACATAATAATACATAATAATTAACAATTAAACCCATCCCCACTCATCCATCCTGCTCCTCCTTATATCTTACGGACGTGGTACGACCTATCGGTGCTAGTATACGGCCAAGGTTAGCTAGTCACTTCAAGAATCTTGTCCCTCCCATGTCACCAACGTAATACCGTAACAGGAGGTGTCCGCCTATAACACTCAACTCAAGATCCGGGCCAGGATTTGAGAGAGCCATGCACAAGTTCACCTTTAATCTCTTCCACACAAACCCAACATAACCCACAACAGAAGAAATAATATAACACTAAAATTTTACAACAACTTTTTAGTAAATTATTATTCCAAATATATCAATTCACAACAAGCATTTCAACCATCACAACAATAACAACCCCAACAATAATATTTAATTAAATATACGGATTGGAAAAATACACTGCTTCACTGAAATAATTTCATATTCAAACATACACATAATTTTTCAAAACACATATAAGTAGTATATATGAAAGTAAGGCTTAGAAAAATACCTTACAGCCCAAAACAAGCATATAAAATAAATTAACCCCGTTACCTCAATTCCAAGTTTAACCTTAGCTCGAGGAACACAATCCGCACAATCACCGCTTACAAGAAGGATCTACATTATCACAATTAAAGATTATAATTTTCTAAAAATACAAATTCTAATAATAACATCTTATTTATTTATTTATTTTATTATTTATTATTATTTCTCTACAATTATTTTAGACTCTCAGGGACTATCCTAACACTTTAAATTAGGAGTTTAATAACCCTAACACCATATAAATTTATGATTTGATGTTTCTCATGGTTTTCCTTGACATAGGCTTCACGGACTCATGCAACAACATGCACATATATATTAAATCATGACAGCTAAGTAAAGTTTATTTATTCCTCTTCATGCAGCAACTAAATCATAAGCTTCTTTTCCTTTAATCATTTATATATATCAGCAACATCCTTTCCCTTATTTTTTTATTTATTTTTTTTTATATGTATGCAGCGACATGCTTATAGATGCTCACAGCCTTCCCATTATATATATATATATACCCACACACACGCTTTCAACCCCACGCTCTTATACATGTATACTATTCTTTTTTTTCTTTTTCTTTTTTTTTCATCTCTTTCATATATGCATTAGCCAAGCCTATGAGTTTTAAAACCAAATAGCTATGTGATATTTATATATTTTGAGCACCTAGCTTTAGTTTTTAAACCACATTTTTATATATACGAGATGCACATATGTATATATATACGGAGTTTCATTTGTGCGGTAACTATACATATATGTTTTCAGCAATGATTTAGTTCTTTCTTATATATATACACAAAGCGTTGACATATGTATATGCGCATAGTACACTGCTAAGCTTTTCCTCTATATATTTATATAGATGCAACACGTTTTCCTAAGGTATCGATATATAAGTCGCGACCTCTTTCTTTTATATGAGTAACTTTTCCTATGCAGCTATATAATTGTATATATATTCATAAACAGTAGTTTTTGCTTTTAAGTCTTCCTGGAAACTATGCCAATTAGAATGGATATACAAAGGTTAAACCTCCTCTGTTTATGCTTCCAAAACCAGAGAATTACTGCAGAGATATATATATATATATATATATACTTACAAGTTACAACACAGTGAAGCTTTCTCCAACTTTTCCTCTGCTTTGTGAGTTTAAAACAGAGCAGCAAGAATGGCTATATGAGTATTCGAATCTCTCTTTCTCTCCTTCGTTTCCTCTCAGTCTTTCTCTCACTCTTGGACTCAGCTCAACTTCTTGTTTTTCTGTTGAACTAACGTGAATGGAAGGAGATCAGGGGAAGCTGTGATTATATAACGAGCTAAGGGTGCAGCCCGAGAGGCAAGGCGCCGGTCCGAGGAGAAATGTGCAGCGGTTTATGGCGTTGGGCTCGAGGGTATGGGGTGGGGTCTGCGTTTGCTGATATAAGAGGCGTGGCTTGCTGTTTGCGTGTACAGAAGAGACCGAAAGCAGGATTTAGAAGTATGGTGAAAAGGCGATTTACCGATTTTGTTTCAGCAGGTTTGTTTTTCTTTTTTTACGTGTCTGGTGAAAGAGAGGATTAGGGAAAACTGAATTAATGGATATTGTTTGGGTCAAAGGAAGAATAGGCTCTTGATAGTGTGTTGGGCGAAGAGGTCAAGCTGAATTGGGCAGCTATTATCACATTGAGGGCGTGTGCTATATATATATATTTTGTACGAGATGAGCTTTAGGACCAATAGGTATTATTGAATAAATATTATATAAATGCTAGAAATAAATCCTTAATTTAATATAAGGATTTTTCTTTATCAATTTAATTCCTCAAGGCCATAAAATATAATTTTCTATATTTTTTTTTAAATTTTTTTTTTTATAATAAATACATTTATCATATATGATTCTTTCGTAATCATACTTAAATTAAAAAAAAAAAATTAGGATGTTACAACTCTCCCCACCTAAATAGAATTTTGTCCCCAAAATTCTCAATAGGTTATTTGAGCAAACAATCCACAACACAAGATTCCAATACAGTAATGTCAATACCAAACATCATTTCCAAAATATCATGGTACGCTAGCACATCAAAACAAAAGTCACTTAGCACAACGAAATTATCGCATGACGCAAATTTGATCACAACACAACACAATCATAAATAACATATAGACATAACTACTTGAACAAATCAGGAAAATCATGCCGCATTCGCTCTTCGGTTTCCCATGTGGCATCACCAGGAGACATACCCTTCTAGAAAACTTTTAAGAGACAAATTGTTCTATTTTGCAACTACTTATCCTTCACATCAAGGATCCTTTCTGGCTTGGGTATGTAGGTCAAATTTTCTCTTAATTCAACCTCTTCGGGCTCAATTACATGGGAAGGATGTGGATTATGTTTCTTAGGCGTGACACGTGAAACACGTTGTGAACTCTCAACAGGTGCGGCGGCAAGGCAAATCGATAAGCAACTGGGCCAATTCATTCTAGAATCTCATATGGCCCAATGATTCGGGGAGTCAATTTCTTGGCTTTGATGGATCTGAAATTACCAGTTACCGGTGAAACCTTAAGGAATACATGGTCCCCTACTTCAAACTCCAAAGGTCTCCATCGCCTAGCCGCATAGCTCTTTTGTCTGCTTTGAGCAGTCAACAATCTCTGGCGAATCATCTCAGTTTTCTTTGTAGTTTCATCTACCAAGTCCGGTCCCATCACAGTTCGTTCGCTCAATTTGGTCCAACAAAGAGACGATCTACACTTTCTCCCGTACAATGCCTCAAAAGGAGCCATTTGAATGCTCGAGTGATAACTATTATTGTAAACAAATTTTGCCAAAGGCAGGTGACAATCCCAACTACCAAGTAACTCAATGGCACAAGCCCTCAGCATATCTTCAAGGGTCTGAATTGTTCTCTCTGTCTTACCAACAGTCTGCGGATGATAAGCGGTACTGTTCTTCAACCTTGTCCCTATAGCCTCTTGTAACGCCTTCCAAAAGTTTGATGTGAACCTTGGATCACGGTCTGATACAATCTCTGTGGGTACACCATGCAACTTGACAATCCAATCCACATACAATTGAGCTAGCCTCTCTAAGCTATATCCTATATGGATTGGAAGAAAATGAGCTGACCTCGTCAATCATCTACAATGACCCATATAGTGTTGTGGTGTGCTATGGTTTCCGGCAATCCCACAATAAAGTCCATGAAAATGTTGTCCCATTTCCATTGAGGAACTTCTAAAGGTTGAAGTAATTTTTGGAGGCTTTTGATGCTCGATCTTCACCTTCTAACAAGTCAAACACTTCAATACGAAGTCTGTCACATCACGCTTCATCTTTGACCACCAATACCCTTGCTTTAGATCTCGATACATCTTAGTGATTCTGGATGAATGGTATTCTTGCTCCGATGAGCCTCTTCAAGAATCGTTTTCTTGATTTCCTCATTATCCGGAACACAAATCCTCTTCTTATACCTCAATATACCCGTATCCCCAATATCATCACAGGTACTTCATCGTTCTCCAACTCTTTTGTAATCTTTAGCAATTGGTCATCATTCATCTGGGCTATCCTTAACTCATTATAAAAGTCAAGATCCCTACTTACTGAACTCAAAATCACCTCGAACTTTGGTTCAAGATAGACCTCTAATAATCCTTCTAACAGATTATGTTCAGCTACACACATGAAACACGTGAATTAACTTCCAACTCAAGGTATCAACAACTACATTCGCCTTCCCTGTATGATACTTAAACTCAAAATCATAATCCTTCAAAAACTCCATCCATCTTCTCTGTCGGTTATTCAACTCCTTCTGATCCAAACAAGTAATGCCTCCAAATTTTCAAAGCAAAAACGACCATTGCAAGCTCTAAGTCATGAGTCGAATAGTTCTTTTCGTGAAGTCTCAAATTCTGTTGAAATCATTTCGCTCGAAAATTCCATTCGAAAATTTTCACAAACTTAACAGTGTATTAGTACGTTCAAAATCAAAATTTTAAACATGTCTAGGAATCGACAAGCTGTTCTTAGAAGGTCATTACTGCCTATCCTATATTCATAACATAATTATACTCAATAGTAAACTCACAGTGCTGGAACACCCCATGGCAATACACAGAATCATCTAAACCTCCTTTCTAGGACACTTATTTGATGTGGGATTCATTACAATGCATTTGCCTTAAAAGCTGAAGCCCCGGTAGCTCTACTTTACAGTTCGTTGTCACGATGGCTTCACTCTACGGTTCTTCACTTGGTATTTTACTCAATATACTCTGACTGATCAGTCCATCAGGTCAGAACCCTCCGTAGGTAGCTCTTTCCAGTCTGAATTCTTTGTAAGTAGCTCTATCTTCGGTTGGCCGTCTCTAACGGAAAACTAGGCTTTATAAGGTCCCTCTTCTTTTGTAGTTACGTATTCTGCTTTCTTTAATTCCACCATCTCATATGGGGCATTTTATTTGGAGTTTCAGTTTTGGTCCATCTCCAAGCATAGTCAAAATTCAACTTTCCTTATCGGGGTACTCATCCCACATTTCTGGGAGTCTACAGCCCCTAATACATCTACTATTTTCTATCTCGGTCATGAGGCCATAACTTGGGGCTACTAAAGTTCTAGCTACCACCTTGGTTCCATCGAGGACAACTCTCAATTAGTCTTTCTAAGGAGATATTTTGAGATTAAGATCTTTCCCTATGCTAGATCAGTAGCTATCAACCTCTAGATACCTCATATACATTGGCACCACATTCTATTGCCTTAAGTCATTTAATTCATTCGGTATCATATCCTAGTACCTCAATTCATTCGGGTCGATTCACACACCTAACAATCACTCACTATCAAAATGGATCCTTAGATCATAATTCAGTTAGTCGCAATTCCTCAGGATGCCCAACAAATTCTTAGGTTCATAAACCTAATCCTGAAACATTGACCATACCCAAATAACATGCTATAATCATGAGTCATAGCGTCTAACGCTCAGTCACTATCCTTTATTAGCAAAACGATGACTCTTAGAACCTCAACATCAACTAGGCTGAGAAACCCTATTTCCTCAACAACACCCATAATATATACTAGGATCATGATTCAAAATTCATAGTCTAATCCTCAAAACATTGAATAATATCCTCACCATATCATCATTATTCACAAGGTTCTAATTCTACCTCAATCCTCAATATCACAGGGGAATATTCTAAACATCATCCGTCCACCCCAAGGTAACCATCAATCATACCCAAAGCATTGTTGATAGCGTAGTATCAATCACATTAATGGGGTTCATACTCTTAGGTCTTAGAACATTAATGCAACCTTAATTACATTTCGACCTAAGCTCTTAATTCCGCTTAGTTCAAATTCAAGCCTATCTGTAATCATTCCAATATTCCTATGGCATCCCTAAGAATCACAATCTTTTATAACTCAAGCTATTTAGGCTTTAAATCAAATAATTACAAATTCCTATGACAATTCCCAGGAGATCACTCATCCCGACATTTCTCTTACCTAAGCACGCTTAACCTCTAAGTTCTGATAGGATCTAGGCCATACTATACAAACTTCTTGGTATAACTACCCTATATATTCCCATAACACAGAGTGGGGATTTAATTATATCCTATCTCCATGTCGAAGCCTTAGAATTAACATTATAATCCTTATTTCGTCACTTTGTCTATCTCTAAAGCCTCTGTTGGTAATCCTCCCGAGAAGGTCTCGGGATGGAAACGATCTAAATGTTTCCATATTGTAAGCATGTTAGGAACAACCCTTCGTTCGTTGACTCCTCCAGGTTCAGAGCTTGGTGGATTTGAAATTGTCTCCTTAGAATGAACAGTATTTTCTTCCTCTAATTCTGCGGGAACCTCTTGGGTATAACCATTGCTTCCACCATTCAGCCCTTCACTGGCTCTACTTTCCTCGAGTCTTCTCAACCATTCCTCCGTTGTACGGGTCCATCTATACAAATGCTGCAACATTTCAGCCTCGGTGAACTGATCCTGGGGCCCATTAGTTTCATGCTGGCCGTTGTTATTGATGTCTATACGCAGGTTGTCACCATATTCTGTATGCCTGGTATTCACCATCTCTCCCCACCTAAGGGTAAAACCCACCAAAGATGGAGAACAAGAAGAACAAGAAACAAAACAAAACACAACAGAACATGGAAGTAGGTGTGTAAAGATTATATATTGCCATACTCTAAATGCAATGCACAACAGGGCGGGAAATCATAAACACAGGGCTCTGGATACCAAGTTGAAAAGACCCTTTCTAACAAATCAACAATTAACCATAATGTGTTCATAAAACCGGATTAATAGGTAATTATGGAAACCCTTCTCCTTTCAAGACAACACACCTTGGTCTAGGGTACAAATTTTTCCCACAAACCCACCACAAATAAATCCACGACTCTGGGCACAAATATCGAATAGAAGAACACATAGCCCACGAGTCTTATAACCCTAACCCCACAACAAAGTGTCTATACAAAAACAACTTTCGCACAAGATATGATTATGGATCCACCATAATATGATAGTGTACAAAATAAGGCCTTCGGAAAATAAACAATCATCCAAAAATAGTTAATGCGGTATTTTAGAAATATGAGGCCCTATGATGGCAATATATAAATCAATACAACACTATTACCAACAAGAGGCCTGTAAATTTCATGACGTCTATGCCTCTGGCTGCTTCCCTTGTCCTCTACTAAGATTAGAGGATTCGCCTGAAAAATTTAATAATAACGGGGTGAGACATAAAGTCCCCGTAACCGAAGTAAATTTATCAAATATGCAGGAAAGGATTGCAAGTCAGAGAAGCAGGTTTATTAATATAATTATAATATTTAACAAGCGATAATGGAGAATACTTTTCCTTTTGATAACATACATGTCGGGTTCAGGGCACAACACTCGCCCACAAACCTGGAGTCCAGGCACAAACTCCGCCCACAAACTCGATAACATACATGTCGGGTTCGGGGCACAACACTCGCCCACAAACCCGGAGTCCAGGCACAAACTCCGCCCACAAACTCGGTAACATATATGTCGGGTTCGGGGCACAACACTCGCCCACAAACCACTACGAAATCCTTAATTCGCACAATTACAAACATAATAATACATAATAATTAACAATTAAACCCATCCCCACTCATCCATCCCGCTCCTCCTTATATCTTACGGACGTGGTAGTACCCTATCGGTGCTAGTATACCCGGCCAAGGCTGAAATAATTTCATATTCAAACATACACATAATTTTTCAAAACACATATAAGTAGTATATATGAAAGTAAGGCTTAGAAAAATACCTTACAGCCCAAAACAAGCATATAAAATAAATTAACCCCGGTTACCTCAATTCCAAGTTTAACCTTAGCTCGAGGAACACAATCCGCACAATCACCGCTTACAAGAAGGATCTACATTATCACAATTAAAGATTATAATTTTCTAAAAATACAAATTCTAATAATAACATCTTATTTATTTATTTATTTTATTATTTATTATTATTTCTCTACAATTATTTTAGACTCTCAGGGACTATCCTAACACTTTAAATTAGGAGTTTAATAACCCTAACACCATATAAATTTATGATTTGATGTTTCTCATGGTTTTCCTTGACATAGGCTTCACGGACTCATGCAACAACATGCACATATATATTAAATCATGATGACTAAGTAAAGTTTATTTATTCCTCTTCATGCAGCAACTAAATCATAAGCTTCTTTTCCTTTAATCATTTATATATATCAGCAACATCCTTTCCCTTATTTTTTTATTTATTTTTTTTTATATGTATGCAGCGACATGCTTATAGATGCTCACAGCCTTCCCATTATATATATATATATACCCACACACACGCTTTCAACCCCACGCTCTTATACATGTATACTATTCTTTTTTTTCTTTTTCTTTTTTTTTTTCATCTCTTTCATATATGCATTAGCCAAGCCTATGAGTTTTAAAACCAAATAGCTATGTGATATTTATATATTTTGAGCACCTAGCTTTAGTTTTTAAACCACATTTTTTATATATAGATGCACATATGTATATATATCGGAGTTTCATTTGTGCGGTAACTATACATATATGTTTTCGGCAATGATTTAGTTCTTTCTTATATATATACACAAAGCGTTGACATATGTATATGCGCATAGTACACTTGCTAAGCTTTTCCTCTATATATTTATATAGATGCAACACGTTTTCCTAAGGTATCAGTATATAAGTCAGCGACCTCTTTCTTTTATATGAGTAACTTTTCCTATGCAGCTATATAATTGTATATATATTCATAAACAGTAGTTTTTGCTTTTAAGTCTTCCTGGAAACTATGCCAATTAGAATGGATATACAAAGGTTAAACCTCCTCTGTTTATGCTTCCAAAACCAGAGAATTACTGCAGAGATATATATATATATATATACTTACAAGTTACAACACAGTGAAGCTTTCTCCAACTTTTCCTCTGCTTTGTGAGTTTAAACAGAGCGGCAAGAATGGCTATATGAGTATTCGAATCTCTCTTTCTCTCCTTCGTTTCCTCTCGGTCTTTCTCTCACTCTTGGACTCAGCTCAACTTCTTGTTTTTCTGTTGAACTAACGTGAATGGAAGGAGATCAGGGGAAGCTGTGATTATATAACAGGCTAAGGGTCTGGCCCGAGAGGCAAGACGCTGGTCTGAGGAGAAATGTGTAGCGGTTTATGGCGTTGGGCTCGAGGGGGCGTTTGCCGATATAAGAGGCGTGGCTTCTTTGTTTGCGTGTCTGAGAAGAGGCCAAAGCGGGATTTAGAAGTATGGTGAAAAGCTGATTTCTTGATTTTGTTTCCCACGGTTTGTTTTTCTTCTTTTTTACGTGTCGGCGAAAGAGAGGATTAGGAAAACTGAATTAATGGATATTGTTTGGGTCAAAGGAAGAATAGGCTCTTGATAGTGTGTTGGGCCGAAGAGGTCAAGCTGAATTGGGGCAGCTATTATCACATTGAGGGCGTGTGCTATATATATATATATTGTACAGATGAGCTTTAGGACCAATAGGTATTATTGAATAAATATTATATAAATGCTAGAAATAAATCCTTAATTTAATATAAGGATTTTTCTTTATCAATTTAATTCCTCAAGGCCATAAAATATAATTTTCTATATTTTTTTTTAAATTTTTTTTTAATAATAAATACATTTATCATATATGATTCTTTCGTAATCATACTTAAATTTAAAAAAAAATTAGGATGTTATACTGAGCAACCGTAAAGCATTCTGGATATTTCCAGTCAACATTCTAATTGAATCTCAACGGACAAATTGAACAAAGAATGTCAACGAAGAATATAGACTGACATCGGAAGAACTCAAAGAAACAGAGCAACGTTCAAACTCAACGGATATATTTATTACTCTCAACGGTTCATTAATTCCTCTTCAACGATCATTAAATGACATGAACTATAAATAGCAGAAGCATTCAAGTCTTCACCTACCGAATCCTTGCGCATTCAATTAGCGACTAAAAGCATTCACTGTTCATACTCTTACGAACAATATCTTCGGATATTTTGATCTTCAGTGTTTATTCATCTGCTCTTTTAGAGAGTTTACCTTTGATTATCAATCATTGTAAGAATCTCAAAGTATTGGGACTTTGAGATTGGGTTATTTGATTACAACTTGTAAGGGGAGTAAGTTCTAGTGAGAGAATTACTTCGAGGATTACAGAGTGTGTAATCATTTGAGTTAGTGAAATCCCGGAGAGTCTGGGGACTAGACGTAGGTCGAGGATTTAGACCGAACCAGTATAAATCGCTTGTGTTGAATCTTTCTCTTCCCTACTCTGTTCATCTCTGTTCTAGTTAGCAATTAACAGAGTATCTTCGAAGAAAATTTTATATCCCCAATTCACCCCCCTCTTGGTGATATTCCGTCTTTCAACATTATACATACAACGTCAGTTTTTGGTAAAACAATCGTTGTAAGTTGATTACAACAACGGTTTTACATAAAATCGACGTTGTATGTTCTAACTTACAACGAATACTTTCTAAAAATAGTAATTGAAAATCACTTACAACGCCAATTTTGAAACATGCGTCTATTTTCAAACTTTCAACGACACTCACATATACGTTTTCTGGAAAATGATCATCTAAAGATCCTAAAACGGATGTTAAAAGTGCCTTTTGTAGTAGTGATAGCAAAGTTGCTTAAATCTCCACATCTTCTCATTCATTCCTTCATTGCATTAATTAGTTTGGGTCTGGTGAAGGACCTCCCAATTTGCTAAAATCTCCCTTTCTTGATTCAATTTGCTCACAAGGTTCTGAACTGTTTTGGCAGTGCTCACTTTTACAGCAAATAATTCATTCTCCTTGTTTTCCAAGAGTTAAGCGAGAGTATCAACCTCCTATTTTAATTTTTTAAGAGGGCCATTATATCGTAACTGTTTTTCGAGTAACTCTTACTCCAACTGTTTGCATGGCTCACTTTTATGGATGCACAACTTCGACCTAGTAGATGTAAGATCCAAGCCATTACTAACTGTCAACTGTATCCAAAAATCCATTCTGTATTCCTATTGATCCTTTTTATTTATCTACCATAACTTGGCAGGAAATTTTACATTGTTTCAAAAAAAATTTATACTGAATCAAAATTGTGTACTTATCTTATTTTCACAGGTTTTCTAACAATTCTATTCGCACATTAACTTATTTTACTATGTAAATTATTGTTTTCTTAATATCATTGTCGTAGGACACGTAAATTCTATTTTAATTTAATTTATGTATTTTAATTAGGTGGAAAACCCTAATTAAAATAGCCCGTTCATCTAGGGACGACACGAAGTCCAACAAATTTTTTTTCGGTTCACTAGAGCCGCCCTGACTAATCCGGATCCGACCCGCATCGCGCACCTGGCTATGGTGTGGGAGTCTCCCAGCAAGGCTTTTTTGCATTCACAAAACTCGAACTCGAAACCTTGCTTAAGCGACACAAGCCGCTTACCACTTGTGCCAACCCCCGTTGGTCGAAGTCCAACATTTTTAATTAAAGAGAAACTTAAATAAGATAAATCTATTACAATCTATATAGCCCAATGAAACCTACCAGAAATAGACAAATTAAGTTTGAAGCAAATGAAAATCAGCTTAAAGTTAATTAGGTTAAACCCCATTTATGTAATGTTCATATTCATAGTCATGTGCAGCTTATTCACATCTACGATAATTTAATCTTAGAATGATTAGAAAAGCTCAAAGGTTGAGGCATGTTGCAGAAGAATAATTGCATCTTGCCGCAGAGAATATTACACTTTACACACTCTAGATTATAATCGCAAATCATTATGTCTTAACTTTTCCTTAAAATTTGCATTAAGACAAGCATGTTTTGAAGGATGGGATTAAACAATGTTAAATAAAATTATTAATTTAAAATTAAACCAGGCGCCCTAATACCTTTAATGAGTGTCCTCATTCACTTGTTATTTTACTATTTTAAGTTGTTAAAATGTGTATTGCACTTGTGACTTCACCTATAAACACTTGAAATTTTTTGTATAAATTCTTATAATATAAATTAGGATTGGTAAATTTTCATATGAACACTTGTATTTTACTATTGTTAGTTGTTAAAACATGCATATGTACTTATAAATTAACCAATGAACCTAACCTAATGAATATAAACAATTTGACCTTAGTGTTATGCAAGATGATGACTGTCTATTACATTAAGAACAATCGCTTTTAAAATCAATAGGACTGATCGAGTGAGTGTTGTGTACGTACAGAGCTCATCTATTTGAGGGCATATGACTGGGTTGGAGATGGAAGATGATATTGGGGAAAAAAAATTGGGACATTAAAATTTTATGTTTCCCCAAGGTTGTTGAATTATAGTCAATTTTCATTACAATATATTTAAGTAAATAAAATTGTTGTATAAATGGAAATAAAAAATAATCAATAAAAAATATAAAAACTCTAATAAGTCATTGTATGTATATCAATACAAAGTATAGTTCATCTTATAATTGGCCAAAAAACTTGTTCATTTCATAGATTTTATGTAATGCCCAAGACCCTATCTATTTTTGAATAATATAAACATACTTAAAATATATCTAATGAATAATACTTTAAATCGAAAATCCAGTTTATTTTAAAAATTCTATCAAATTTTTCTTCTGATTAATACATCACACATTTCACCAACAAGTTGTTAGTTGAGATGATAAGCGATTTCCCCTTATAAGGAGGATAAACAAGTTTGAATCTCAGGAAGCATACTTGTTGAAGTTGAAGGTGAAAACCTCTAAGCCTCAAAAGAAAACCCTTTTAAAAAAAGAAAAGAAAGAAGAACACCTTTATCTTAAAAAAGATACTAGCTATGGGGTAATATGCTAGCTAGCTACGACCTTTTATGCAAAATTGTTTTTAAAATATTTTTTAAATATAAATGCTTCTCACATGTTCCATTATTTACATGGCTCCCCTAATTTTTGTCAGAAAAATTATGTAATATTTTTTCCCAACAATAAAAATTATTAAATATAAACGATCTCTACAAAAGATATTCATGGTCATCATACGAATGAATTACTCCCCGTTGTTTAATATAAAAGTTATTTAATTAATTTGGATAAATTAAATAAGTTAGGTAGATTAATTTATTATAACAAATTAAATATGACATGGTCTTTATGAAATACTCGTGTGCGTCACGATTGTCTTGTAACTATTTGAATTTGATTTCTACTATTATTGAGGGAGTATGAATAGAGACATGACAAGTAAATCGGATTGAAGTCTTATATATATTTAGAACTAATGTTAACTCCCAACTAAATAATATACTCTGGCCACACACACAAAATCTAAATACTATACATTTAAAGGTTGGAGCCTTGGAGGAGTACTAATTTAATTAGTAGTTACTAATTTGTTAAAGGGATAGAATATTGTTATTATCAATTAATATTACTACCAACGTTACTACTAGTTTATTTCACCGTTAAATCAAAATCTCAATAGGAGAGATAAATGGTAGAGGGTGGATAAGATTATGATCTAACGGTGAAATAAACTGGTAGTAACAATATCCTATCCCTTTATTTAATACTCTCACTTGTCCTTTTTATAAGAACTCAAAATTTAAATTGTTTTGATTTTTTTATAAAGCCTAACAAGAGTTGTTTGAATATTTAATGAGTTTTTTCCCCATTTTTTCCCTCACTAATTATATGTATTTGATTAATAAAAATGTTTGTGATACTTATATTTACTTTATTTCTCTCTTACTTATCTCTTATAAATAAAGGTGTATTAGAAAAACCAATTTTATTTTTAAGGTACTAATTATTTTTAACTAATTTTAGCCGCTTTTTTAAATTGTGTAATTGGCTTATCACTAGGGATATTAACAAGCAGCCGACCAATGGAAAAGCTATGACCAAACTTGGGTCAAAAAGAACAAGAGAACCAATAAAGCTTCCATGAAGCTTGAAGCCAGAAGGCAGAAGCATGGGTAATCTGGTAGCCGTACAAGTGGCTCCACACCTTTTCCCAAAAGGTCTTTTTAAGGGCAGATTACGGGAAGGAGCCGCATTTTAATATAGTGAAAGTTGATTTAAAAAAAAAAAAAAAAAGAGGACGGGTCATTATGCCAGCTCAAACAGTGGTTTAAGGGTATGTTTGGTTTGAGGGAAGGGGGGAGGGAAGGGAAGGGGAGAGAAAAAAAAGGAGGGGAGAGGAAAACTGGTGGGCCCCACTATACTCAATTTTAATTTTTTTTTTCCCTCCTCTCATTTTTCTCTCCCCCTTCTCCTCCCCTTCCCTCAAACCAAACATACCCTAAGAGTTAATATTAAAACAATAAAATATAATAAAAAAAATTCATATATAACTCTGAAAAAGTATAATATTTAAATAACAAGGATATATGGGCCAAAAATAATAATAACAAGGATTAATCTAAAAGTAAATAAAACGATTATGTGCAACTAAGGAAGTTGGACCTAGTGGAAATATCATGACTATTAAATTAACTAATGTTAGACAATTTAGCAAACATGAAAGTAAGAAAAAAATAGTGTAAAAATATACCAAAAGTTTTAAAAATGGTGCAAAAATATTACGACTTAATTAAATCAATGTTAACCGTTTAACAAACCATCTCCTCTTATGCATGAAATTCTAAACCATCCATTTTTTGATTTAATGGTGAAGATGCATACGATATTGAGAAGGAAAAAATGAAGAAAAAGAAGGGGAAAAAAAAACAGAGAGAGAGAGAGAGAGAGGATTTGATTTCGAGTCTCATAGTCAAAATGACCTAAATAATTATAGAAAATGGAAAACTGAGTTGATTCTGTTCCATTTAGACAGCTCATCCTATGAGTTTTGTCTGTTATCATATGTATTATTGCCTTGCATTATTCAATCGTTACAAATCTGTATATGCACAAAAATCCAAGAGGGAAAGAACAATAAAACACATACACCCATTTTGACATAAATAAATAAATGGTTGTGATTAATTGTTCCTTCATCACCTAATAAAAGTTTATTTGTCTGGTAAGAAAAGATGTGGAGTGCAATCAATAAATTTAAATTTATCGCATCTTTCTTCATAATTGTTAAGCAAATTTAATGTACAGGATATGAAATATTAGAGAAAGAGGTTAAGCTAATACAAGTAATTAAGTATCGAAAATTCTCTAAAAACTAATCTACTTTATCGTATATTTTGTTTCTATAATATCTATTGTAATACCCTAAAATCTGATCAATGATGAGCATCATAATTTAGTAAATAATACCTATTGGAAATAGGTGAATGTGTGGTGTCAAAACATTGTAGAATACTTATTCTATTTTCTAGGGCAATTTCTATTGAAATTGGAAGGATTAGAGTGCTAAAAAGCCCTAAGTGA
Organism: Acacia pycnantha; assembly: GCA_025563575.1. Classification (NCBI taxonomy): domain Eukaryota; kingdom Viridiplantae; phylum Streptophyta; class Magnoliopsida; order Fabales; family Fabaceae; genus Acacia; species Acacia pycnantha. The sequence goes on from JAMWYP010000114.1 coordinate 876,339, forward strand.
ATTTATGGGTCGTAAAATACTGTGATAAATCCTAAGAGGCAACAAAATATTTATTAAAAATAGGAAAGTATGTTATCTCTAATTTAGATAATTTTTGGGATTTATTTCCTTGAAGAATAAAGAGGCGAAAATAAATATAATTTTGGGGACTATAATTGACCCTATGATTTTTAATATATTATATGGAGCATAAAATACCAATGTCAGTAAAATAGTTGTGAGATAATGATTAATACTAATTAAGAAAATTATCAACAATTAGTAAATGATTAAATCCCTATTTATTAGAGATTAATCAACATGTTGCAGAGGTACAATTAGGAGTTGTAACCCTAATTAAAGACTAATGGCTAAGATTAAGCATGAGAATGATTGTTAATCAATTAGAGACGATTAAGGAAATGTATAAAAAGAATTATATAAAATACCTACGGCTTAAATATAAATACCTAAAGTTTAATTAATTAACATAAGATTAACCAATGGATTAAATACTATAAGATGTGATTAAGGCATAAAGTAATTAAACAAAAATGAATAGGGGGAGGGTGCAGCCGAATTGATTGAATGAAGGAGGAAGAATGGAATTATTAAACCTAGCTTAGAAGTTGTTGAAAAGTCACGATTGTCACTAGCCAATGAAAACACAAGAAGCAAGTGATATTTGTGCAATAAAGGAGCATATTCTTTGATCAAAATTTGGCCATGCATTTCGAAATAATGAAGGGAAAAGGAAAGAGAAAATGAGCATGTTGGATGTTGAAAGTAAATGCATGTGCAAGTGGATAAAGAGTGCAAGTGGATGAGGAAAGATAAAGAGGAGGAAAGCAACATCTTTTTGCCAAAAAGATGCCATGCAATTCGAAAGAAATAAAGAAGAAAGGAGAGAGAAAATATGTATGTAAGCATAAAGCGAGTTGGTGGAAAAGTGATAAAGTAGAAAGAGATTTTTGTGAAAAAGCAAATAGGATAAATGAGAACCAATAGAAATTAAATCCTATCTTGAAATCCTTGGATTAAGTAGAAAACAACTGGACATATTATGAATCAGTGAATTTTTATCCAGAAGTTGATGTTACCGGAAGTCATTTCCGTAGCAGAGCGGCGTTATCCGAAAATGTTCGGAGCTACGAAATACCTGAATAGGATCAAAATTTAGTTAATCCAAATATTTTTAAAGATGAAGATTAGACCTTCAAGGCTATGTTGTCAGATTTTTGAGATTTTCCAAGATTACGCGATTAGAACCGAACAGGGGACTTTTCGGTAAAAAACTTCTAGAGCAAGTATATGACATCATGTGCATGACATGGGATGATGTCATTTTTGTTGAAAAGAAGGGCATAGAGGTCGGCACATAGGATCCAAGGGAGGAGGAGGAAGCTTGAAAAAAAATTAAGATCCAATGGCTTAGAAGAAAAGTGCAATTATGCCCTTAGAAAACTCTATAAATAGGCCTTCCATGTTCTCTTCATTCGAGTCTTAAGCTTTAGTAGTTCTTTCGGTAGTTATAGTAGAAATGTTTTTTTGATCTTTAATCTTCAAAGTTTGTTTAATATCATGTTTTAAGGTTAAATATGATATATATTTCGAAAATTATGTTGGAGAAAGAGTTATGGCAAAATTTAGGAAGATTACAGTCAAAGTAGCGAAGCTCTGGCGAAATTCCGCCGATTAGGGGGTCAGGGGTAAAATGGTCATTTATGACTAAAATGTCCGTCATAATGTTTGATCATTAATAAACGCGCTATTGACCTTATAGGATATCCCTGATTACGTTCTGACCAACCATCATACCGAAATTCCGTCAATGAAGGTACGTTCGCGTACTAGTAACCCTAACTCTGATATTTATGGTATGCATGTATGTGCTATGTGTATTGTATGTTTCTGTACTGTTGTTATGGTTGCTGGGTATTGGGATACGCTTGTTAGTGGCCTAGGTGCCGCCAGTCACGTTTCGAAGGCCTAGGTGCCGCGGGTACGTTTCAGAGGGCCTAAGTGCTGCTAGGGTATGTTTGCTAAGGGCCTAGGTGCCGCCAGAGTACGCTTCAAGGGAGGGCCTAGGTGCTGCTAGGGTAAGCTTCAGGGGGCCTATGTGCCGCCGGGATACGTTGTTTGGGAGATGATTGTATTATGTGCTCTTATACTGTTGATGTTGGCTGTCTGTAGTCCATATGCTGTATATGTAAATATGAGGTTAACCGTTATCTGAGGTCCGATTGCAATGGACCTCAGCTCTTAACATAGCTTCAGGGTCGGGAGGACCGAGAACCGAGGAGAAGAGTAAGCAACACGCTTAGAGAACCGGCATAAGATTTCTTTTTGCGGCTGAAGACTTTCCGTCGTTGTATATTACTTTTGAACCACTCGTATAATGTACCGCTGTTATAACCAGCCAGACACACTACTGTTGGCATTTTGAATATATATCAGTTACTCAATTGCTCCGATGCTCTACTCTGATGAAAAAAAAAATATACTGCTTTTGAAAACGGGATGTTACATCTATACTTGTTTTATAATTTATAATTTTACAATATATACACTCTCTCATAATCGCTCCAAATTCTTCTTATTAGTTATTATAAGTTCCTGCTTTTGTTTTTTGTTTTTTGTTTTCCTTTTGTGGTTTCCTAGCAATTTTTTCAATAATGCATGGATTATGCACGTCCTGTACCGTCAGAGTCTTTTGGTGTAATGCATTTGCTTCCTGTTCAGTACGATGATCAACTGGTTTATTCATTCACTAAATGCTTCAGATATTATATATGATCAGATATTATTTTGTGTATATGATTCAGTTAGGATATACTAAGCTATGTATGTGAGCACTTTCTATATAAAGTGAATTTGATCATCCATATTTAAGTCATTTAGTTCATTTCCACGACCAATGGGGGTTGACATAAATGGTAAGCGGCTTATGTCGCTTAAGTAAGGTCTCGAGTTTGAGCCTTGTGAATGCAAAAAAGCCCCATTGGGAGACTCTCCCACCATAGCCAGGTGCGCAACGCAGGTCGGATTTGGATTAGTCAGGGCGAAGCTATGGATACCAGATGGGCCAAAAAAAAAAAAGACTGCAAACATTATGGGAATGCTTGAAGGTCTTAATTAAGTTTGAATTATAATTATCGCAAAATTTTTTTCCTAATCAATTCTGTAAAAGCTTTACATCTCATTAACATTGATCTAATTAATACAGAATCATCCTCTCAATAGTTGGACCATACAATACAAAACCTTTTAATACTTGATTGGATTGTTACATTTGGCTTCATGTTAAAAAAAGCTAACAGCAAATTCCTTTACCTGCCAAAGTCATCAAGTAGATATCTTTGAAGCTGCTATTTTTGTTTTTTGAAATTAAAGGGGTAAGCACTAACTGTCTAAAGTTATACATGAGATTGAACTCATGACCTTCCATTTATAGGAAAGCTCTCATGCCATAGGCTATAAGGCCATTGGTGTTGAAACTGCTATTATGAATATTCTCCTTGCATAGCATAGTCATTCTCCGGGAGAATTTCAGTCCCACGCTTTTAATACCTAATTAGCTTCTTCTGAGCCATCTAGGCAGATTTTTACTAAAAGGCACACAACTAAACTATACATAAATCATTTTTTAAACCAGAATTAAAATATAAAGCTTTTATATACATATAATATTTACAACAACAATAAAGTGTGGTCGGTTACATAGATCATAGTCATTATACGATAGCATTGTATTATACCAACAACAAGATTTTTGGATAAATTATCAACTAAAAAGTTTGACAACTCTCCCTTTCAATAACTTTATTGATTGTTATTTTTGATTTTTCTCTATCCCTTTTCAGAAAACTACGTACAGCTTCATCTACCTTTCTTACCAGCGTATTCAAAGGCCTTCTTTATTTGTGCGCACACACACACATTTATCTAAAGCCTCTGTTGATGGTCTTATCGTCTAGTGGTATGTAAGCATCTTTGTGTAGGATATCCTGAATTTGATTTCATTTGTAACCTCATGTATGCAGTTTTTAATTATTTTTTTTAAAAAAATTATCTAAAACCTCCTATGTCGCCCCATCTATGAAAGCGTGGGTCCCAGCTTTAACCACGTGAATTGATTGTGTCATCTAGAAGGTAGGCCCCACCATCCTCATCACAAAACAATGGCCCTCATGATTTGCACAACCCTAAAGGGAAGCAATTCAACATCACATATGGGGTGCCACCACATTGAACCATCATCATCACCAACATAAAGGACCCTTTCTCGTTCTTTATAAACCCATAATTCTCACATCCCTCCATTTTCATTTACCTTACCTACTTCTATAACTTCATGCACTTCTACTTCTTCACCACTAAGCCTATACATTAACAATGCGGAAAAGCAGCAAGAACAAATCATTCTCTGAATATTCTTGCTCTTACTCTGAATTTGGTTACAGGTCATCACACAGATCTAACTCGTACAACTTCAATGGACCTTGCCTCAAGGTATCCGGCTTCTGCACGGCGTCGAAAAATCCAGAGACCAAGAGGAAGAAGAGAATCAAGGAGTATAATGTGTTCACTGTGGAAGGTAAGCTTAAGAACAGTGTGAAAAACAGCTTCAAGTGGATCAAGAACAAGTTCACCGATCTTCGGTATGGTGTGTGAATTGTGATGATGTGATATATATATCATCACCAGTTTCTGCTTCATCATGAAGATTTTAATAAAGAGAAGAAAAGAAAAGAAGCTTTGTTGTGTGAAGGAAAGATTAATTAAAAAAAGTGGAGTTTCTGGTTGTATGTATATACATTCTCACATTCTCTGTATCACATTCTGAGGTGTCAATTAATCAAAATGTCATCTACAGTTTCTTTTGTTTCTTAGCTTCTTCTCTCTTCCATTCTTTCTTCTCGTGATGCTGGTGTTTATGATCCTCTAATTTTTAATTTTTTTAAATATTATAGAGTTATATATTCTCAACAAACTTTATACTATATATATATATATATATATATATATATATATATATATATATATATATATAAAATAATAATAATACTAGAATTAGAATAAGGTACAATTTGAATTTGAAGATGCTAGAAACTTTGTTTTTTTTGTTTTTAATAGAAGACGCCAGAAATTAACTTAGGATGTATTAATTCATCATAGTGTTTACTTTATTCATAAATATAACATTCAATATCCAAATTTACACTACTAGAAAAAAAACAAAACAAAAACCTATAACACCGTCACATCTAAACTTCTCTATAGGCAGAGATGATTTAAAATTTATGACCAGTGGCATTTTGTGAATATTGATACAATTTAAGATTGGTTGCGGTTCCGTGCGATTAAAATAATATTTTCTAGAATGGTTATAGTTTAATTCCTCAATAAGTATTAAATATTATGAAAAATTTAAATACTTTTTACGCGGTCGCTAAAACAACTTATTTAAATATATCGTCATTTATTTACAACTGGTCTTAAATGTTTCAAAGTTTCTTCAGCTTCCAATATAATCTAATTCCCAACGCATCCCTTTGAAATATGAAGTCACTTCAATAAATATAATCTTCATCCCTCAAGTCTATTTAAACTCCTCATTCCTTTTGTTTCTTCACACAAATTCCCTCTTCTCTCATCTCTGAGATCATCAATATGGTGAGATGCCTTAGGACTCCTTTAGTTCGTCCTCCTTTTCCTCCTCCTCCTCCATGACCTCCACCGCAATTGTATGTGAGGGAGGTTCTTCAACAACTCCATGTGAGCCTGGAAGACTCATTACTTTGCTACACACTATCAACAACAAGTGAAACTTGTACTCAATGTCAATGATGTTGAGTATAATCTTTCTTCTTCTAACCCCTCTTCTTCCTCCCCCGCCTCCAGCGATGAAGAGGATGGTTGGTTTTTTTTTTTTTATTATTATAGAGGATGTGTTTTTTTTGAAACAATGTAGCAAATATATATATATATATATATATATATATATATATATATATATATATATATATATATATATATATATATCATGATGATATTCAGGCCGGTTGTAGTGGCACTAGGTCTAAATGTGCTAATTTGAATCGTTGTTTAACTTGAAAGCCGGAATATTACCAAGAGGGGGGGTGAATTGGGGATATTAGATTTTCTTGCAAGTTAAACAAAAATAGCAAAGAAGGAAGAAGGAGATGGACACAAGGCGATTTATACTGGTTCGGTCCTAATCCTTGACCTACGTCCAGTCCCCAGACACACTCTGGGATTCCACTAACTTATGTTCAAATGATTACACACTCAGTAACACTCGGAGCAATTCCTCTCTTTTGAATTACACTACCCCTTACAAGTTGCAATCAAATGACCCAATCTCAAAGTCCCAATACTCTGAGATTCTTACAAGAAATAATAATAGATGAATGACTCTCTCTAAGAGCGAGATAACCGAAGCAGCTCGAAGAACAAAATATTACACAGTCTCAGCTGGAAGTATTTGAAAGTATTGGCAGGAAGTATTAGAAAGTATCAGACAAGAGATTAGCGAAACTAAGCTCTCGAGAGTATCTTTCTTTGCGTGTTTGTTCTGATGTGTGTGTGTTGAGAGCAGGTCGTGCTTCCTCTATTTATAGTGCTTTGAAGATGACCGTTGCAGGAGCTGGTATTTTGAATTCCATTGACGCTCATAATTTCCTCACGATTCTCATTCAAGGATTTTTACCGTTGGAGCTTTGACATATTCGGAGTATCTGCCTATGATGCAGTGTTTCTAAAATAGCTTCCATGAATCATGTCTTGCTTTCTGTCCGTTTGAATATGATTGTCCGTCACTTCAGCTTTGTTGCTGATTTCTCTCTGATTTTGCAAGATATGCGTGTCCCATGCTGATTACCACGAATCCTGTCTTATAATTCAAATTTTCGAAAAACTTTGATCACAACAGTTAGAAACAAGTCATTAAGGATTCTCATTAATAGCATTGAATAATATATTTGAAATCTGAAGTCTCGACAGAGCAGAGGCATGTTTACCGAACGTACTCGAGTATTAAATTCTAATACTCGGGTATCTAACTGATTAAGGTATACCGGAAGCTTTAGAATTCGATTATACTCGAGTATCTAATTTTCATACTCGGGTAGTTATGTGGTCGAGATACTCGGGTAGCCTTTAATCCTTGAGGACGAGTAGCTCTGTAATACTCGGGTATCACCATGCCCATACTCGGGTAGCATACCAGATTTGATCAATGCTCTGATTCAATACTCGAGTATTACTTATCAATACTCAGGTAGTGTTTCCTGAAACTCCTAACCAGCAGTGTTAAAAGAATTATACTCGGGTATTACAAATGGATACTTGAGTACACATTAAAGCACATGACTAAACTTGATTCAAAACCTTGAATGATTTCAAGTCTTGTTATCATCAAAACTTTGAGAGCTAACATTCTCCCCCCCTTTTGATGATGACAACACTTAGATTGATGTTTTGAAATGTAGGTTTTGAAATAATTGAAGCAATAATAATTAACGGAGATTAATATGAAATTATAATGAAATTTCATTCCATTAGTCAAGATATGGATGCATATATAACCATCATGTCAGAATTCACAGAGTTCACAAAATGAGACATGAGTACATATTGTCATTACATCAAAATGCAGAAAATAGCCTAGTCCTAGAGCAAAACAAAAACATAGTGAAATGAGAATTAGCTGGCTTTCTCTGGATCTGGATTTTCTCCCCCTTTGTCATCCATCAAAGAGGGGGAAGCAGGAGCGCAGGTGGGATCAGCGGGAGGAGCAATGATAGGATCAGCCACACGAGATATAGGAAAAGAGGATGTAGGCTGAGCTCTGGAGGTGCTGGCGCCATCAGAAGCGTTTAAAATCTTGTCAAGTTTGTTGTCCACCAGAGAGAAGATGGTGTGTATCTGCCTGTGCTTTGATTGCTTGAAACTCCTTCCTCATTTCCTCAGTGTGTGACAGGAATTTGGAGTCAACCAGCTTAGCCATAGTTTGCATTTCAGTGGCCGAGGCCGAGAGCATTTGAGAGTTGAGGTCCTGATAATGCTTGATGAATGGATTGAGAACATCTTGAATAGATGTATGGACCAAGTTCTGGATTGCGGCTTGATTGAGGGGAAGAGAGGTAGAGTGAGTGTCTGCTTCGGAGGATTGATCGTCTTCTGGTTGTTTGGAAGAAGAGGGTGCAGGTTCCTGAACATGTTTTTCCTTTTGTTTACCAGTAGCCTCGGTGAAGGATATTTTCATGTAAAGAAGATGTGTCTTGCCAAATTTCTTTGGAAATATGGTTCTGTCATTAGGCAAGAGGTACCAAAAATTGTTGAAGCCAAGGATTTGAGAAACAAGGTTTGGAAAAGGGATTGTGTGTTTCTTGGAAGCGCTAGAGAGGAAAAGTGACATCTCAGAAATAATCCATTGCCCCAAGTTCCTTGGTTCCTTGGCGATGATAGAGGCAAACAGTTCATAGTCTTTAAGAACAAAATGCGTGTAACTATGTCCTTTGTTGACCATGTTGCGGGTATATAGGTACCAAATGACTCGATATGTATCACACATTTGACTAGGCTTAAATTTTAATGGATTTCCATCATATGTTTCATGAGGCAGTAAAATTCTGAAACACTCAGATTGTAAGAGTTTTGGAGGATCCTCAGGCACATTTGTGAATCCAAATAAGGTATTAAGAGATTGGGCGTAATTCTGAGGTCCTTTCCTCTGACAGAAGTAAGTAAAACATCTTCATCATGTTTATGAACCTTCTCTTCTACATACATGTTATGGTAGAAAATTTTGACAACTTGAGGAGAGTAAGGTGTGGAGATTCCTAACAGAGGCATATATTGTTCAAGCCATGGAGCTAGATCTAGATTGCATTTTGTTCTAAAATCCTCTAGGTCCAAGCATACAGTGGGACAAAATGGCTTGGTATCATAATTTACTACAAAGGAGCTATCATTTGGAACAACCAGAGGGTCTTGGGACATACCGGGAGGACAGTGAAGTGCACTCTTCGTCCAATGAGTTTTGCAGCGAAGGGCCGAGATTACGTGCGCTGAAGCTTCTACTCGTTCTGAATTTTGGGGCTTTTGGATTCGGTCTTCAATACTTTTTGAGCGTCGTTCGTGGAATACTTCATCGGAGTCATTGAACCCTGACGATCCTCCGATGCGGCGGCATTGCGAATTACCCCGAGATTGAGACGGGGTTTCGATTTTCTCTTATTTGGAGCGGGGCGAGTCTGTTTGAGAATGGGTGTTCGATCGATGTGGCGATTGTGGTTGGTGACGATAAGATGAACGGGGCTTCTTCGTCAGAGGTCTTTCATAGGATTCAGAGGAGGATGATGCCATTTTTTAATTTGGTGGAGGGAACACAACTGTAGGGACGAGTGACGAGGACGGCGAATGAGTAACGGAGATGTGAGTCACAGTGACGGTATGAGAGAGTATGAGAGAAGATGGTTCGAAAGTATGAGAGGAGAAAACATTTTATTGAGAGATGGAGTGAGAGAATTAGAACGGCGAGAGAGTTTCTGAAAATTACTGAAATGCCCATACAGTACTCGAGTATTGCATTATAAATACTCGAGTATGGTACTTCTACTTGCTAAAGGAGTCTATGCTAGGGTTTTCATTACTCAGATAAGTTCTAAGATAAAGACCAAAATACCTCATTTCAAGTATGTATTGTGAATACTTGAATTTCTTTGATTTGTAAAATGATCTTTGATCATCAGGTGAATGATGTTGTTTCAAGACGGGTATGTATGTGGGATATTCGAGTATTTTTGCCTATTCTGCATTCAATGACAAAGTTTAAACGCTAATATTGCTCGAGTATGGCTACACCTACTCGAGTATTGATAGTTTGCATGTTTATTCATTGAACATCCTGCAAAACAAAATGCTAGATACTCCGATGCTAAAGTTAGTTTCCTCATAATCAAAAACATGATCAACAACTTTTTGGCTACTTACAATTCATTGGGATTTATATCCCCAATTCACCCTTTTTGGGAACCATAATCCAAGTTCCTTTGTATCTGATAGGTAGCGAAAGATCCTCTTTACATGTTCATCATGAGATTCTTTAGGAGCGGATTGAAATCTTGCGCACATTCCCACACTAAACTGAATGTGCAGGCGACTTCTTTGTGAGATAGAGTAATGATCCAATCATTCCTCTATATTTTGTAATATTGAAGTCCTTGCCCTTTTCTTCATCAGCATCCAAAGATGCCGTTGAACTCATCGGGGTGTCGGCACCATTGCAATGTTCCAATCCAAACTTCTTGAGTAGATCACGAAGGTACTTGGTTTGTGATATGAAGATTCCATCCTTTCTTTGTTTGATTTGCAGACCAAGAAAGTACTTCAACTCACCCATCATCGACATCTCAAATTCATTCTGCATTATCTTTGAAAACTCTTCACACAAAACATCATTAGTAGCACCAAAGATAATGTCATCAACATAAATTTGAACAATCAAAATTTCATTTATTATGTTAGTTTTGATGAACAATGTTGTATCTGCCTTGCCTCTAATAAACCCTTGATCTAATAAAAATTTACTTAGTCTTTCATACCAAGCTCTAGGAGCTTGTTTAAGACCATATAAAGCCTTTTTTAATCGATACACACGGTCTGGATGATGTTCATTTTCAAAACCAAGAGGTTGTTCAACATAAACTTCCCCCTGAATAAAGCCATTAAGAAAAGCACTTTTGACATCCATTTGATAGAGTTTGAAATCTTACTCCTTGACTTACATCGCCTATTACTTGATCTAAAGGATGATTTCTAATGAACTTCCAAGCCTTAGGCTGTGATGAGCTAGAATTTTCACAATCATTTTGAGGTTCAGATTCAAAAACATTTTCGGGATTTTCAATTGAGGCAGGAGTAGTTTTTGAAAAGAACTGATTTTCGAAAACATTTTCCTCATCATCATCCAGAGTTGTCTTAGTTTTAGATTCACAAAATACAACATGCATAGATTCTTCAACAACACGGGTACGAGTATTAAAGACTCTATAGGCTTTACTTCTGTTAGAATAACCTAGAAATATGCCTTCATCAGATTTAGAATCAAACTTACCCAGATTGTCCTTACCATTATTATGTATGAAGCACTTACAGCCAAAGACACGTAGATGGGACAGATTTGGTTTTCTTCCTTTGTAGAGCTCATAAGGCGTTTTATTCACCTTCTTTCTCATATAGGCTTGGTTTGATATATAACTGGCCGTGCTCATTGCATCTGCCCAAAAGACTGTGATGTTTGATTTTCGTTTAGCATAGCGCGGGCCATTTCGGTAAGTACACGATTCTTCCTTTCAACCACACCATTACGTTGTGGTGTTCTTGGAGCCGAGAAGTTGTGGTCAATTCCGTGAGCATCACAAAATTCTTGAAAGGCTTGATTTTCAAATTCTCCTCCATGATCGGTTCGGATAGCTGAAATACACATACCTTTCTTATTTTGTACTTTCTTGGCAAATACAATAAACATATCAAATGTTTCATCCTTTGAAGATAGAAAAATAGTCCAAGCAAATCGAGAGAAGTCATCAACAATAACTAAAGTATATAAGTTTCCACCAAGACTCTTGACTCTAGCTGGACCAACCAAATCCATATGAAGTAGTTGAAGAGGTCGATTTGTAGAAATTTCAAATTTGTTTTTAAAAGATGATTTAGTTTGTTTACCTTTTTGACAGGCATCACAAATCATGTCGTTTTTAAATCGTAATCTAGGTAAACCAATAACTAAATCTTTTCTTAACAACTTGTCTAACTGAAGCATGTTGACATGAGCCAGACGCTTATGCCATAGCCAACTCTCATCCAAGTTGCTAACAAAACATTTTTCAGAAGTAACTTTAGGTAAGTCTAATGTATAGCGATTACCTTCTCTAGGAGCTTTAAACAATATCTTAAGTTTACCTTTGTCGATGGGAAGATCATCTTTATTGACAATGAGACACTCTTCTGAGTCAAAGATGATCCAATTATTTTTGTCAGCACTTTGACTCACACTTAGGAGGTTGTGATTGAGACCTTCTACAAAATAGACATCTTTGATCATGGGTCCATCTTTTGTACCAATTTCACCAATTCCAGTAATCTTTCCTGATTGGTTGCCTCCAAAGGTGACTTTACCACCATCTTTTGATTTCATTGCAACAAATTTAGCTTGATCTCTGTCATATGTCCGGAGCATCCACTTTGTCAATGTACCACTTGTCTATTCTTGATGCTCTCAAACAAACCTGAAACAAAAAAAAAATTAAGTTTTAGGTACCCATCTTTTGTTGGGTCCTTTGGGATTAGTTTGGGCCATAGGAACATAGGTTCCTTTTGGGACCCATTGATAATTGCCAACAGGTTTATTTCTTCCATCCTTTTTATGAAAACAGGAAGAGGTATTATGTCCCTTTCGGTTGCAGTAATTACAATGAGCAAAAGGATTTGATATGTGAACTGATTTCTGAAAATAGTTCAAATAAGATTTTTCACTTGCTTTCTTCTTTCCTTTCTTTTTGTCAAAAACAGGATTATATCCTATACCTGATCGATCATTAGTGACCCTTTGATCTTTTAGAATAACATTTAGCATTTCACTACCTTTAGTAAATTTCTCAAGAGTTTTTGTAAGATACTCATTTTTCTTTTTCAAAATAGGACACTTGTCACATACGATGTTTTCAGGTGAAGAAAGATTTTCTACTTATTGTTCAAGGGTTGTATTCCTCCTTTTTAAAACCCAATATTTTTCGGCAATTTCTTCAAACTCATGTTGAACAAGGTTGTATTCAGTAAACATTTCATCATAAGTAGGTTTTGCATTTTTATTAGGACAAGCAGAGTTTCCACAATTTGAAACAAGAATTGGGTTTTTTGTTTGTTGTTTAAGCAATTTGTTTTCCTTTATGGTATTAATGAGTTCCCTTGCAATCTCATTGTATTCAGAAAGTAATTCATCAAAAGTAAGTTCAGGATCAAATACCTCTTTTTCATTTTCTTGTTGTTTTTCTTCTTCTACCAAGCAGATATTGGCAGCTTCTTCTTTCCCCTCATCTTCTTCCTCGTCTGAGGAGCTGTCTCCCCATATGGCAGACACATAGGCCTTCTTTTTGAATCGACTGAAATTCTTCTTCTTTTCTTTGTCTTTTAGCCCTGGACATTCTGATTTGAAGCGTCCTGGTTTCTCATATTCGTAACAGATGACTTGAGCTTTGTCACTTTTGTTGTTTGAATTTCCTTTCTGGAATCTATTTCTGAAGCCTTGATCCTTTTTGTAAAATTTCTTGAGTCTTCGTACGAACATGGCCATTTCCTCATCCTCCTCATCATTTTCGGTTTTGTCCTCCTTTTCTTTTACGAATTTAGAGCAATACCTTTGCTTTTCTTGTTGTTGACCTCGTCCAAGTTTTTCTTGAATTTCACTTACTCGTATTCGACAAGCTTCCAAACGAGCTGCAATTGAAGCCATTGATTCTCCACGGGCCTCTTCTATTGTTGTTACTTTAGCTTCCCAATATTTTGTTAAAATATTGAGAATTTTTCTTACCTGAGGACCTTGATCATATGTCTTGCCCAAGGCTGCTAGTTGATTAGTTAGATGTGTGTAGCGAAGTTGGAACTCAGCGGTGGTCTCCCCAGTCTTCATTCGTAGTAAGTCATACTCAGTGGTCAGAGTATTGATGCAATTTTCTTTGATCCCAGAAGTTCCTTCATATGCTATTTCTAAAGCCTTCCACATTTCTTTTGCAGTAGACAAGTTGCATATCCGGAAGTACTCCTTTTGACTGAGAGCACTTTGCAGCATCAAGATAGCTTTACTGTTGAGAGTAATATTTTTCTTGTCAATCTCATTGAACTCATCTTCTGTTTTGGGAATGGTGCTTCCTCCTTCAAACTTTGTAGGGACGTAGTCTCCTTTTTCAATTACATTCCAGAGTCCATACTTAGAAGCTAGCACGTACACCTTGAACTTTGCTTTCCAGAATGAGTAATGTTCTCCGTTGAATCCTGGAGGTCGATTGATTGAAGCACCATCAGGCAATATTCCTTCCATGATCTTATCTCGGGATGTTAAGCCCAACTGAGACACCTACGCTCTGATACCAAATGAAAGCCGGAATATTACCAAGAGGGGGGTGAATTGGGGATATTAGATTTTCTTGCAAGTTAAACAAAAATAGCAAAGAAGGAAGAAGGAGATGGACACAAGGAGATTTATACTGGTTCGGTCCTATTCCTTGACCTACGTCCAGTCCCCAGACACACTCTGGGATTCCACTAACTTAAGTTCAAATGATTACATACTCAGTAACACTCAGAGAAATTCCTCTCTTTTGAATTACACTCCCACTTACAAGTTGCAATCAAATGACCCAATCTCAAAGTCCCAATACTCTGAGATTCTTACAAGAAATAATAATAGATGAATGACTCTCTCTAAGAGCAGATACCAGAAGCACTGAAGAACAAAATATTACACAGTCTCAGCCGGAAGTATTCGAAAGTATTGGCAGGAAGTATTAGAAAGTATCAGACAAGAGATTAGCGAAACTAAGCTCTCAAGAGTATCTTTCTTTGCGTGTTTGTTCTGCTGTGTGTGTGTTGAGAGCAGGTCTTGCTTCCTCTATTTATAGTGCTTTGAAGATGACCGTTGCAGGAGCTGGTATTTTGAATTCCATTGACGCTCATAATTTCCTCACGATTCTCATTCAAGGATTTTTACCGTTGGAGCTTTGACATATTCGAGTATCCGCCTATGATGCAGTGTTTCTAAAATAGCTTCCATGAATCATGTCTTGCTTTCTGTCCGTTTGAATATGATTGTCCGTCACTTCAGCTTTGTTGCTGATTTCTCTCTGATTTTGCAAGATATGCGTGTCCCATGCTGATTACCACGAATCCTGTCTAATAATTCAAATTTTCGAAAAACTTTGATCATAATGGTTAGAAACAAGTCATTAAGGATCCTCATTAATAGCATTGAATAATATATTTGAAACCTGAAGTCTCGACAAAGCAGAGGCATGTTTACCGAACGTACTCGAGTATTAAATTCTAATACTCGGGTATCTAACTGATTAAGGTATACCGGAAGCTTTGGAATTCGATTATACTCGAGTATCTAATTTTCATACTTGGGTAGTTATGTGGTCGAGATACTCGGGTAGTCTTTAATCCTTGAGGACGAGTAGCTCTATAATACTCGGGTATCACCATGCCCATACTCGGGTAGCATACCAGATTTGATCAATGCTCTGATTCAATACTCGAGTATTACTTATCAATACTTGGGTAGTGTTTCCTGAAACGCTTAACCATCAGTGTTAAAAGAATTATACTCGGGTATTACAAATGGATACTTGAGTACACATTAAAGCACATTACTAAACTTGATTCAAAACCTTGAATGATTTCAAGTCTTGTTATCATCAAAACTTTGAGAGCTAACATAACTCTTGGTGGTTTAAATGTCATTTAATCTTCTCATGTTCACTTTTTATTGAGACCAATTAATATTAACATTTAGTCTCATTATTTTTATTTAGATCGTTTGTTAGAAGATGACCGATATAAATACGAAACATTTCAACTTCCAACGCATATCATCATGTCTCGTCAGTAATTTGAAGTGCTCAGCCATTAGTCAACATTATAAATACCAATGCGCCTTCAGTTTTGAAGTTCAAATTCAAAGATCTCCTTTTCCAGTTATCTCTTTCTTCTTTGCGGCAACATACTATCAATGTCAAGAACAAAGAGCTAGGTAGCATTCCCTCCCACGGGCTACAATTGCATGTTCCGCTTCACAGCCCCCTCCACCTCCGATGTTACAGGAAATCATTGAGGCCATCTTTCGCCTCGAAGGCACTATTATGGAGGTAATGGGGAAGCAAGATCTCTTCACCCATCAACTGGAAGAGGTGGCGGAAAAACTAGACAACATTCTTAACTGGTTAAATTAGGATTGTCTATCTCCTAGAATGATGTTAATTTTCTAATGGCCTAGGTATCAAGAACCCTCTATTGTATACATATTTTGATGTAATTTTCTTTCCTTACAGCTTCGATATGTGCATCTATACATATTTTGACAAAATTTTCTTTCCTTCTGACTTCTTTCCTTAAATTAGGATTGTCTATACATGTTTTCTTTCCTTACGGCTTCGATATGTGAATCTAAGATGTATAAGTGGACTTGTGACAATTCATCGAGATCCACACTCTTTACCAAAGCCCAATATGTCTTACTTTGGCCAAATAATTTTGACAAAATTCCATGGCTTCTTCAGAAACATATTTCTGAACAATTGATGTTTATGGCCGGTATGCGTTCTTCACATACCCTTTTATGAATTTCATAGATCTTTCAATTGGGTACATCCATCGTAAATGGATAGGGCCACACAACTTTATCTCCCTCACTAAAAGGAAAGATCTATGAATAAAAATAAAAAGGACAAAGAAAAAGGAGACCGATAATGATCAAAATCAGGAGAGGTAAAAACGACGACACATGAGGGTCTTACCTTGAGAAGAACCTCGACAGTCTTAAAGCTGTCCTCGAGGTTGATCATTTTCAATTTCCTTTTTCTTTATATTTGTTAGAAAAAGAACAAAGACAAAGAAAAAGGAGACTGATAATGATCAACCTCAGGAGAGGTAACAACGACAACACACGATGGCAACGACTGGAAAAGCAGACCCACCTAAAAACGACGACACATGAGGGTCTTACCTTGAGAAGAACCTCAATAGTCTTAAATTGTCCCTGAGGTTGATCATTTTCAGTTTCCTTTTTCTTTATATTTGTTAGAAAAAGAACAAAGACAAAAGAAAAAGGAGACTGATAATGATCAACCTCAGGATAGGTAACAACGACAACACACGATGGCAACGACTGGAAAAGCAGACCCACCCTTTGCGCGGTTGTCTTGAACCCCCATGCGAGTAGTTTTCTTGAACCCTAGGCATTGTTTGAAAGAGACGAAGATTACATGGGGTTGCCATTAAATATATTGACTTTTAAGACCGGATCCCAAATAACTCCGGTCCTAAAAAATATACTTTTAAGACATTATTTTAAACATATCCGGTCCTAAAAGACTCCCATATTTTTTAAAGTTAAACAAATACTTTTAGGATCGAACCTTTACAAAAAATACGGTCCTAAAAGTCTCCCATATTTCTTAAATTTAAACAAAGACTTTTAGGACCAAACATTTAAACAACATCTCGTCCTAAAAGTGTCCCATATTTTTTAAAGTTAAACGAAGACATTTAGGACCAGACCTTTACAAAATATACGGTTCAAAAAGTCTCCCATATTTTTTAAAGTTAAACAAAGACTTTTAGGACCGAACATTTAAACAACATCTGGTCCTAAAAGTCTCCCATATTTTTTAAAGTTAAATGAAGACTTTTAGGAACGGACATTTAAACAACATCTGGTCCTAAAAGTCTCCTACATTTTTTAAATTTAAATGAAGACTTTTAGGACCGGACATTTATAAAATATCCGGTCCTAAAAGTTTCCCATGTTAAACAAAGACTTTTAGGACAAGACCTTTAAAAAATATCCGGTCCTAAAAGTCTAGCATTTATTTTTACAAATTTATAAATAGCTCATTTACAACATCCTTTCCTAAAGGTATAAGCACTAATAAATAGTTTTATCCACCATACAATACATACAAAGAACCAAAAATGGAAAGCATCAATTGTTTGAAATGAATAAAAAAATTTATTATTGATCATTAAACAAATTGTACAATTGTTCATTTACAGAAGATGATTGTTGCTACAACATATATTTACAAATGAATTCAGGATATTATTGTTCTGACTTTACGAGGTCATCATACAGATATTCACAAAACACTTTGCGTATGCACTCAATATCACCATCAGAAAAGGAGTCAGCACAGGCTAACGTCCGTAACATCAAAGGCAGAAATATATTAGTCCTTCCTTGCATCAAAGGGGTCAGCACAGGCAAACGTATGTAATATCAAATACATTTACTGTTTCAATGAAGTTAGTCATTCCTTGCATGATAATATTATATAAGTGTGTCAAGATGTAATGGCCACATAAGTTGGACTGTTGTGGTTGCCGATGGGTCTAAAAATGAACAAGAAATATATAAGAGCATATATTGTTTGCTGACCAAGTTCACAAGGTAGTGTGCCGATGTCCAAATATGTACTAACCTTTGGTATGATCCATGTAGGCTCTCTGGCTTGAAACCCATGCTTTTTCTTGACCTTCATTTGGAATGTCTTCATGGGCCTATTTTCAAAATCAAAAATTTATCAATAATGGTCACTGAAAATTCACAGCAAAGATTTCAAACAAGATAATCAAAATGACATGCTTACGTGTTCACGATCTGCTTCAATGTAGGCGTTGGATCGTTGTGAATGAAGCATTAAAAGACCACTTTATTCTCCTCTGCGCACATGAGGACCAACTGCCAATGGTGGTGAAAATTGTGAATTGCGCACAATAATTATGATATGTACCTATTGATGTATGGTGCAAAGTACCATTTTTCATATTGTTACACAACCTCGTGTTATGTATGCTTGTCTCTCCATTAAGGTTGGTTGACTTATGTAGTCTGGGCACAAGAATCGGCTTCTTCCCTATTCTACCAATTCATGATGCATGAACCTACAATAATGACATCAGGGAATTAGTATATATGTGTATGTGTGTAAATGATTCATTTAAATTATATACTCATAGAAGAAGATACTTACTTTAAAAATAATATAATAATTGCATTGGTAAGCTCTTGTCTGGACTTGCAATCACTCATAACCTTCATGTGATCAGTTGGGAAAGGGACAGGTGCATCACTAATGATCACCTCTTCAACTGACACCCTGACTTCATCATCAGCCATTTGTTGGTGGTGTACAGTTGATTCCAAGCTGTGGACAGTCCCTTATGAAATTAATCCTCTATAAGGATCCTCCACATAAAGGTCACAAGGTTCCTTTGATTGTCCAACAATGCAACTCCCTTTAGTGCTCTGTTGCATAGGTGCAGGTAAATGTGGAAAGGGAACAGTGATCTCTCCACGAGAGCTCACAAGCATCATCATTTCCTCCTTCATCTTTCTCAGCTGGGCTTGAAAATTTGCTGTCAATGAAGCTTCTCGCTTCACTACTTTAGCCGCTGCTTCCTCCGTCGCTTTGGCCAGCGTACATTCCATCTCCTCCTGGGTAACCATACTTTATTTATGGCGTTTGGATTTACCAAAGTATTGCTTCGTGCCTACTCGTCCTCCATTCCCCTTACACGCCCTGTGTCATCCGGTTTTCCAGTTGCAATGGTCAGAATATCATTCCTCCCGTCCGACACAAATGATCCTCTGCTTCTTTCTTTTTAAGTTCCTCCTGTAAGATACAAATAACGAGAAGCTTAGTAATGAAACATATTTAGTAACTAAAAAATAACAATAACAATACTTATAATTCTTTTAGCAACTATATGAGTTTGTTCACTAGTGTAAGCCCCACTTCTCTTTTGGCGAATATATAACCATAACTCTTTGCGACGTATTGGAGATGGAAAATCACATATTGCAAAATGATTGGATTCAACTTCATCTTCCAATCTCTTTCGCTTGGCGACCATCAACTCTTTTTTGACCTTTTCATATCCGCCACAAGACATTCTATGCTAGCAATCATTCTTTATCCCAATCACTTGTGCTTGTTCCCTTCTTTTCCATGAATCAAAATTGAAAACAACTATTAATTATGAATTCCAGACCATCTCACTAACAGAAATTAGAGAACTTGTGCTTGATATGAACCTCAAACACTAGTCAAATTCACTTCAAGTTTCAAGACTTTGTTAAGGAAGATGTAGAATTGTAGAAGAAAATGGGAGAAACAGAGGAAAAGGAGTTGCAAAATTTCTGCCAACTCAGTCAATTCATTCATTCATCATAACTGGTTCTTACACATGTTAGTCTAACCGCTTATATATAGTTAGAGGCTTGACTCTTAAGACCCAATAACAGCTTGCACCGAAACCATTACACAGTTAACATACTAACTAACTAATAGCAATGTCTAACCACTACCTACTATAACAGAATACCTTCCTAACTGACTAACGGCCTCATAGGAGATATTATGCCATTATTATTTCATTAATTACCTACTTAGTAATATTCTTACCTTTTCACGGTTTACATATAAGACTTGCATAGAACAATAACAAACTTTTACTGTATTACTCCATTTACAGTTACATTCACATAAGAACTAAGACATGCTCCTTTGATGCAGGACAAAGGATGAAAACGTATACTTCTATTCACACACCAAACCATCTAACTAATAGGATTAGATGAACACAATAACATTCACATATCCACGCAGTTTAATAAGAAAACAAAAAATGGCAAAAAAAACTAAATATAAACTCACCAAAGCTTCTGGAGTAGTCCGCATCTAAACAAATTGTTGTCAAGTTTGTTCATCAAGAAATGTATACTTGTCGCAAGGATTAGGGCGAGGCTCACCAACTGGAACCTTGACAAAAATATAATTGTTAGCTAGCTGGGTCTTAAACTTCCTCAAGGGATCAGCACAATAAGACAATGTCTTGTCTTTCAACTTCTGGTTGTCAGGAATATTGTATGTCAGCCGGATAGAGTCACAAATAAGATCATTTACGTTGGCCTGGTTGACATTTTTCCACTCATCTATCAAAATGTTAGGCTTGATGCGTGCTAGTGTGCCGACATAACTAATATATGTGCTTTTATTAGGGCCGAAAGGAGCCAAATTTTCATCAAACTGAATCTCAAGCTTTTCCACGGCAAAGACAACTTAGGCCAAGCTCTTTCAATTATGTGCCTCTTCTACCATGGCGTATAGGGCGGTTACAAGGCTCACTTTGAGATGAACAGGGTTCGCTTTGACTCACACCAGTAACTGGCGTTCCACGAATAGGACTAGAATCGTTTTCTTCGTTCATTTTTGAGACAGGAAGAGAGGTTGAGAGAGGTGGTGCAAGAGAGGAATTCTTGAGCAAATGAGAGAGTAACAGAGGCTGGTGGAGGAGGGCGAGGAAGAGAGGTAATGCAACAAAAAGAGAGGTTTCGCAACAGGAACAAAGGTTTAGACTTCAGAGAGAGAAACTACAGGTTTCGCGCAAAGAATAATATATTTGACACTTTAATTTTAAGACCGGATATATTAAAATGCCGGTCTTAAAAGTTAACCTTTAAGACTGGTTCTTATTAAACTCCGGTCTTAAAAGTAATTAATTTTTTGTTAATTTTTTTCAAACTTTTGTACCGGCCACTATAACATCCCATTTTAAAAGCGGAATTTTTTTTTTTTCAATCAGAGTAGAGCATTGGAGCGAAAGAGTAACTGATACGTATTCAAATATAAACCAGAGTGTAACATAGTATGGATAATACAGTCATCCTATTGTTCCAAAAGTAAACGCAAAAAGCGGAATATAAATTCTCCGGCTAGCGGTCTATTCATGATGCTTCCCCCGGTCTCCAACTCTCGGTCCTCCGGACCCTGAAGCTACAGCTGAGATCCAATTTACCGCATTGGATCTCGTGTAATCTGCTAACCTTATGCTCAAACAATACAAGATACAGACAATGATATTCAAGACAATACAACAAGATATCAAGACATAAGCATACACAGATGCATGATCAATATGACGACGCAACATAAGCACGAGCAGTATGTAAAGCCCCATAAGGTAAACAATAACAACAACAGCCTGCACATATCCAAGGCCACGATACCCACTCGTGTCCTCGCCATTAGGAAAACATAACGACATTATTATGACTATAACCCGTGTAAAACTGTCTGTATATTCGGTCTATGAATGCATCTATCACATATATGTATTTAAGCAGCATAGGATTAGTGTTACAGTACGCGTCCGTACCTCCGTTGACGATATACGGTACTTCTGGTACGTTTTGACGGAAACTGTACTTTGACTAAACAAATGGATGATGCTGCACGTCTGACAACGTAACGACAACGTTTGAGATTTCGATATCCTATAATGATAACATCACCATTATCAATATCCGACATCATAATGCATTTTAGGTAAAAATTACCATTTTGCCCCTTATTCCCTAATCCATGTAATTTCGCCAGAGCTTCGCTACTTTGACTCCGATTTTCCAAAATTTTGTCAGAACTCCGACCCCACCATGATTTTCAAAATTCATACTTAAAATAAAACTAAAGATCTATCTAGCATTCCTACTAAAACTACCGAAAGAACTAAAGACTAAAGACCGGAAAAATTACCCAGAGCTTCGCTGCAAAATTCCCTGACTCCTTCCCCTCCAGAGCTCTTCCTTCTCTCTTCTCTCTAGGAAATTTCAACTAGAGAAGTGATTTTTGGTGTGAAGAATGCAAAGGGAGGGGCTTGCTATTTATAGGGAAAATCTGGTGCACTATTCACACTTTATCGACGGATCTGGACCGTTGGATCGCACTTTTTTGAAAGGCTTCATGTTGGCCCTCCAAATGCCCAAAACCGGCCTCCCCCCCTTGGTTGGTAGATTGTCACATCAATTAATGTTATGTGATGCTTTTGCTTTATGATCTTGTACCGATAAAGTTCCCGATCGGTGTCCAAATCGCGTAATCTCGGAAAATCTCAAAAATGCGGAATCACAACTTTGAAGACCTTTTCCTACTCATTAGAAATGTCTAAGTTAACCTAATTTTTGATTCCATACAGGGTTTCAACGGTCCTGCTGAAGTTTTACGGAAAAGCGTGCCGGTTACGTAAGCAACTTCCGGAATCATCAATCTCTGGACAAAAATTCACTGATTCCAAATATGTCCAGGAAATTCTCAACTCATTCCCAGATGTTGAGTTATAATTTATTTTCTTCAAATTCCAACTTGTGACTATCTGCCTCTTTCACAGATTACCCTATTTCATCTTATTACTTAAGTATTCTACCGATCTCTAAGTGACTTCAAACAATCCAATCGAGATAAAAATTCACTCATTAATATTCTTCTCTGACTTTAGAAATCTTGTTCATGATTTTCTAGATAGGATTTAATTTCTATCGGTGGTCATTTATCCTGTTTGCTTTTCATATAATATTATTATATTACAAAATCCTATCATCTTATCCTCTTAAGATTTTTTTGTCCTTTTTATTATTATTTTATTCATTTTCGTTTTAATTAATTATTTAATTAATTAATAATATATAAAATAATTTTTTAATAATTTTTTTATATAATTTTTTTACAAAATTTTTCTATTGGTTCATTCTTGTATTTAGGCTTAAAATTACTTAATCTCATCAATTTTTCTTCATATTTTCCAATTAATTAGCAAATATATTTTATGCTAATTCTAGCCATAAACCATTATTTATAGGGTTTTACATAATTATCTTTGAATTTTCCTTTGTTTAAGCTCGATAATTAGCCAATAATTACTTAATTAATTACCCACTAACTTTTGATAATTTTCTTAATTAGAACAACTCATTACCTTACAACTTTTGCACGACATTAGTCTTTTATGCCTCTTGCATTTTTTAGAAATTACGGGGACATTCTCGATCATTATAATACTTTTTGACTTTTCCCTCTTTATTTTTCCAAGGTTATATTTTATTAAATTACCAAAATTAGAGACAATATACTCTCTTAATTTTAATAATTATTTTACTGCCTCCTAGGATTTTCATAATTTTCTTAGGCTATTTATGCATCCCAAGGGTATTTCGGTCATTTTGACCCCATAATCTTTTTCCCCAATTTCTAAGGGATTTTTCCCTCATAAAAACGATAAATATAACACAGAAATTGATACTACATATTCACCTATCAGAAATAGTCATTTTATTTATCCGGGTATTACATTTCTCCCCCCGTTAAACAAAATTTCGCCCCCGAAATTTACTCTATCGTAACTAAACTCCGGGCCATGAACTCCGGATACTTCTCCTCCATCTCTCTCACAGTTTCCCAAGTTGCCTCTTCGGGTGATAAACCCTTCCAGACTACCTTCACTATTGGTATGGTCTTGTTTCTAAGCCGTTTCTCCTTGTGATCAATGATCTGCTCCGGCTCGACTACGAAGGTATTATCATGCCGTACTTCAACGTCCTCGTACTCAATGACATGATCGCGGTCTGGTTGGTACTTTTTAATTGTGACACGTGGAAAACGTCTGGAGATTACTCAAGTTCGGGGGTAAGGCTATCTGATAAGCTACTTGTCCTTGCTCGGCCAAAATTTCAAACGGTCCCACATACTGTGGACTAAGTTTCTTCCTCTTAAGCGTTCCGCCGACACCGAGTCATCGGGGATAACTTTAGAAACACATGGTCGCCGACATAGAACTTCGAGGTCTCCTCTTCTCGTCTTTGTCAGCATAGCTCTTCTGTCTACTATGTGCTGCTAGGAGTCTTTTCTTGATTAACGCGATCTGCTCGGAGGTCTGCTCAAGCATATCTGGCCCAAATAATTTCCTTTCGAGGGTGAGACGAATCTGTCCAAAGCATAGTGGTGATTGACACTTCCGCCCGTACAACGCCTCGAACGGGGCCATTTGTATACTAGCATGATAACCGTTGTTATATGCAAACTCTGCTAGCGAGAGATGTCGATCCCAACTTCCTTTGAAATCTAGGGCACATGCTCGCAACATATCCTCTAGCGTCTGTATCGTTCGCTCAGATTGAACATCGGTCTGAGGGTGATAAGCCGAACTGAATCTTAGCTTGGTACCCATACCTTCGTGTATTGCTTTCCAGAAACGGGATTGGAACCGTGCATCCCGATCAGAGATAATACTCTTAGGGACTCCATGTAGCCTCACGATCTCTTTGATGTAAATCTCCGCCAATCGTTCCGGAGAGTAATGGATACTGATGGGAATGAAATGTGCTGACTTAGTTAATCGGTCAACAACTACCCAGATCGTATCATGATTTTTGATTTTGGGCAAACCCACCACAAAATCCATGGCTATGTTCTCCCATTTCCACTCTGGCAATTCTAGTCCTTGCAAAAGACCAGGGGGTCGACGGTGTTCAATCTTCACTTTCTGTCTGGCTACATCTTTCTTCAACCCGCCACCAAAGTTTGGATTTCATACTGGGTACATCTTGACCATGCCTGGATGCAGAGTGTATTTACTCTTATGAGCCTCATCCAGTACTTTCCGCCTCAATTCATCAACCGCGGTATGTAGATTCACTTTTTATACCTGACCAAACCACTAGGTGATAGGTCATGGTCTTGGGTCTCACCTCGAGAGATCTTCTCCCATGTTGCAATTGCCCAATCATCTTGCTTTTGAGCTTCCTCAACTTCATCTATCAGATCATACTCCCCTTGACTCACAAGAAGAGTTGCAAGATAGGCATCAGCTGGTGCGTGGAGACCCATGCAGATTTGATTTGATAGATTAAAATCTCTGAAATCTTCAAGTAATTTCTGCTCTTGAATCATCATGTATGCCACCTGCACCATCTTTCTACTAAGAGCATCCGCAACAACGTTAGTTTTACCCGGATGATACTTGATCTCCAGGTTGTAATCTTTAATCAACTCCATCCAGCGACACTGCCTCATGTTGAGTTCTCGTTGATCGAAAAGGTACTTCAGGCTTTGTGGTCACAATACAATTCTACTACACCGCATGTAATGCCTCCATATCTTCAAAGCGAACACGATAGTCGCAAGCTCTAAATCGTGTGTAGGGTAATTCAACTCGTGAGGCTTCAACACTCGACGAGAGGCATAAGCCACCACTGATCTGGGATGATTAACACCGGTGATATAGTCAACCTCTCCCTCAGTTTCTGAAAGCTCTCCTCACAGTCATCTCCCCATAAAAAGGGTTGGTTCTTCCTCGTAAGCTTTGTCAATGGGAGGGCAAGACGCGAGAAATCCCGTATGAATCTGCGGTAGTATCCCGCCAGACCCAGAAAACTACGTATCTCTGTCACTGTTTCTGGCCGTTTCCAATCCAGAAGTGCTTCCACCTTGCCTGGATCAACTGCAACTCCGCCGCTTGATATCACATGGCCCAGAAATCTAACTTCCGGCAGCCAAAATTCGCATTTGCTTAGTTTAGCATAGAGTTGCTTCTCCCTGAGTATACTCAACACACGTCGGAGATGTTCTTCGTGCTCTTCTCTGCTCTTAGAGTAGATGAGAATGTCATCAATAAACACCACCACAAAATGGTCTAGGTGTTGTCGTAAGATACGGTTCATGTAATCCATGAATACTGCAGGTGCATTTGTTAATCTGAAGGGCATCACAAGGAATTCATAATGCCCGTACCTGGTTCTGAAGGCTGTCTTGGGAACATCACCATCTTTAACTCGCAACTGATGGTATCCCGATCGCAGATCAATCTTAGAAAAGACAGTGGAACCAGATAGCTGATCCAAAAGATCATCAATCCGAGGAAGTGGGTACTTGTTTTTTACTGTTACTTTGTTGAGTTCACGGTAGTCGATACAGAGTCGAAAGCTTCCGTCTTTCTTTTTCACGAATAGCACTGGGGCTCCCCATGGTGATACACTGGGTCGAATAAACCCCTTGGCTAGCAATTCTTCTAGTTGCTTCTTCAACTCCTGCATCTCGTTCGGAGCCATACGATACGGCGCCTTCGATATTGACCCTGTACCAGGCATCAATTCAATTGTGAACTCCACTTCTCGGATAGGAGGTAACTCAGTGAGATCCTCCAGAAATATGTCTGGAAATTCTTTTACGACAGGAATATTTTCGAGAGAAAGATCAGCCTCTGCTTTGACTGAGAAAAATACCATGTATGCTTGGCAACCCTGCTTCATGCTTCTATCAGCTTCTGTAGCAGAGAGAAAGTTCAGGCTCACATCAACCTTGTCTCTGCTAGGTGAATCGGGAAAAGATATCCTCTTTGCGCCACAATCGATCATTGCACCGTTGGCCGTCAACCAATTTAGACCGAGTATGACGTCGATGCCGTGAAGAGGTAGAAGGATAAGGTCCACCTTGGAAACTCGTCCATCCACATTTGCAATACAATTCATACATGCATCAGAAGCTAAAGATTTTACACCAAGCGGTGTAGACACTACCAGATCAAAAGGTAATCTAGAGGCATGCACTCCTAAATGATTTGCACAATCATAGGAAATAAAGGAATGACTGGCACCAGAGTCATACAATGCTTGTAATAGATTCTCGTTAAGGTAAATTGTACCTTGGACCATTTCCGGGGACTTTCTGGCCTCTGTATCTGTTAGTGCAAAGATTCGGCCGGCGCTCTGAGGTCTTGCCTCTGCTGCCTTCTCAGTACATTCCCGGCTGAAGTGTCCAAGCTTATGACATCTGAAGCAGATTTGTTTCCCATCACAGTTGACTCCCGGATGGTACTTCTTGCATTTTGGACATGTCTGGGATCCCTGCTGTCTGGGATAGTTCTGCTGCCCAGCTTGGTACGGCTTCTTGTTCCCACCCTGGTTATTGTTCCAAGGTGCCTTCCTCTTTTGCGAGGAACCTCCGCAGTTAGACCCACCGCGACCAGCATTGTTCCCCTCCTGACTTCGGAATCTCCGCAATTCTTTCAAGTTGCGCTCGGTCAATCGGCACGACTCCACAGCTTTGGCCATGTCAGGAAATTGTTGAGACACCAACCTGGCCCTAATGTCGTACTTCAGTCCATACACCAACCTGTTAGCCTTCCAGCTTTCATTAACGTTGCTTTTTAGATACGATGAGTATCACGATAAGTTGGTGAATCGGGCGAAGTAATCATCAAATGATTCTTCCTGACCTTCTTTGGATATGCAGAAATTCCTCCTCCTTAATCACCCGAATCGAGGAGGAAACACTGCTCGTTGAATTTCTCAAGAAATGTCTCCCAAGTAATGAGGCAAAGCCGGTTCGCGAGTTGTGGAAACGCTCTTCCACCATCGGTGTGCATCACCCTCAAGTTTGTAAATCGCCAATTGAGCCTTCCGATTCCCAGGGCATTCGATGACTTCAAAAATATTTTCTAGACTTAGAAGCCAATCCTCAGCTAATTCATTTTTTCCCCGGAAACCGGGTGGTTTGAGCTTGCAGAACTGGTTGACCCAGCTTTCTGTGGTCCTTTCCCTTCGTCCTCGCCTAGGTGGTGATTGGGATCTCTCAGACCCCTCAGTCTCTTCATCATTTCCTTCATTTTGGTTGTCATCATACTCTTCTTCATCATTGTTGTCATCTTCTTCATTATCTCGCTCCTCCTCGTGTTGTCATGCTTCTAACTGTCTTTGGGCTTCCTGGTCTTGTCGGTTTTGTCTTTCCAAAAGTGCATCGATCAGAGCTCTCTGCTCCTGTAGGGTTCTTCGCATTTCTTCTATTTCATTTGGATCTGGTTGGTTTGGTATTTGGTTCCACCCAACCTGAGGCTGTCTGCCTCCTCTTGTACCTCGACCTCGGCCTCTGCCTCTTGGTGCACCGGCACCTCTTATGTTAACCATGTTTTATCTTTTTTCCTTTATTTAATCATAACAGATATAAATATTAGAAAAAATAGCACAACAATTTGGAATTAAGACAAACATATTTTTATATATTGCATAACATTGGTACATCATGTATTGACTTAGTAGTCAGTCATATCCTAATACAAGCCAATATGTTACAACCCCTTGATTTAAAAGTATTTTACAATCCCTCAGGGTTTCAAGAGAGATTTTACATATGCTAATACTAGCTAGCTTCTACTAATCTTCCACAGCTTTCTCCGACTGTTGGTTCTACATGTGTTGACGTACCAAACACTTCAGGTAACGGAAATAGACTCAGACGCCCAAGATAGGCCCCTCATCCAGCATCTCATTCGAGGAAAGTAGTGCAGGGTGGATCTGATCTAATCCCCGGCTGAATGACGGCCATAAACGGCCTGGTAGTTTTTGACTAGGGTCAGAAACATCAGATATTGCTCCCTACCAGTTTCGGTGTGGTCCACAGCACTTAAGTAATATGACTCTAACAACTGTGTTAGCGTCGCATTGTCATTCATGACATAGTGGTAGTCATCAGGATTGGCTTCCTCATCGTCTATGTTTTGGATTTCTGGGTAGTTAAAGTTGTCACCCTCCGATGAATGGGTTGACCCGGTTGGACTTCCTGGTACGGGTTGGTTCTCAGGTTCTAACTTGTCCATGTAATCATCAGGGTACTCAGATGGGTCTGTGTATTCGGGTTCCGGATGGTACTCCGGTTCTGGGTCATTCCACTGTTCCATGGGAAATTCAGGGTTATAGGGAAAACCATGGTAGTACACATTGATAGGGGGTGCTAAAACAACTGGGGGTTCGGGTTCTGGTGGAGGGAATATCGGGTCAGGGTTCAGCCTTCTCCCTATCATTGCTGGTACAGTAGACTTCCTAGCTGTACGTCTCCTCATACCGTGATAACGAACGTACGGGTTATCGTCTCTGTTCATCTCTACACATTACACCAGTGGTCATATCAGTACTCATTTTCAAAAATGTGCTCTGTAACATCCCATTTTAAAAGTGGATTTTTTTTTTTCAATCAGAGTAGAGCATTGGAGCGAAAGAGTAACTGATACGTATTCAAATATAAACCAGAGTGTAACATAGTATGGATAATACAGTCATCTTACTGTTCCAAAAGTAAACACAAAAAGAGGAATATAAATTCTCCGGCTAGCGGTCTATTCATGCTGCTTCTGTATATTCGGTCTATGAATGCATCTATCACATATATGTATTTAAGCAGCACAGGATTAGTGTTACAGTACGCGTCCGTACCTCCGTTGACGATATACGGTACTTCTGGTACGTTTTGACGGAAACTGTACTTTTGACGGAAACAGCGGGCTGACAGCGGCACGTCGGACAGCGTAACGACAGCGGTTTGAGATTTCTGATATCCTATAATGATAACATCACCATTATCAATATCTGACATCATAACAGGCATTTTAGGTAAAAATTACCATTTTGCCCTTATTCCCCTAATCGGCGTAATTTCGCCAGAGCTTCGCTACTTTGACTCCGATTTTCCAAAATTTTGTCAGAACTCCGACCCCACCATGATTTTCGAAATTCATACTTAAAATAAAACTAAAGATCTATCTAGCATTCCTACTAAAACTACCGAAAGAACTAAAGACTAAAGACCGGAAAAATTACCCAGAGCTTCACGCAAAATCCCCGGACTCCTTCCCTCCCAGAGCTCTTCCTTCTCTCTTCTCTCTAGGAAATTTCAACTAGAGAAGTGATTTTTGGTGTGAAGAATGCAAAGGGAGGGGCTTGCTATTTATAGGGAAAATCTGGTGCACTATTCACACTTTATCAGACGGATTCGGACCGTTGGATCGCACTTGAAAAGCGTGCTGGTTACGTAAGCAACTTCCAGAATCATCAATCTCTGGACAAAATTTCACTGATTCCAAATATGTCCAGGAAATTCTCAACTCATTCCCAGATGTTGAGTTATAATTTATTTTCTTCAAATTCCAACTTGTGACTATCTGCCTCTTTCACAGATTACCCTATTTCATCTTATTACTTAAGTATTCTATCGATCACTAAGTGACTTCAGAAAATGATCAATCCGAGATAAAAATTCACTCATTAATATTCTTCTCTGACTTTAGAAATCTTGTTCATGGTTTTCTAGATAGGATTTAATTTCTATCGGTGGTCATTTATCCTGTTTGCTTTTCATATAATATTATTATATTACAAAATCCTATCATCTTATCCTCTTAAGATTTTTTTGTCCTTTTTATTATTATTTTATTCATTTTCATTTTAGTTAATTATTTAATTAATTAAAAAATTATATAAAATAATTATTTAATTTGAGTCTGGTCTTAAGAGTGTAACTTTTAAGACTGGGTTTTAAATATATCTGATCTTAAAAATTTTAGACTTTTTTATTTAAACTTTTCCTTATATTTTGGATTGGATAAAATTTAAGTCTGGTAGTATGAGATTTCTCTAAAAAGTAATTGATATTTCAATTTTTTTAATTAACATTTTTAAGACCGGTTGTTTTGGATATCAGTCTGAATAATATATTTAAGACCTATGAATAAAGGATCTGTTCCAAGAAGTTTTTGATATTTACAAAACTACCATCGGTCATACTTTTAAGATCGGGGCGTCAATACTCTAATCTAAACGAGACGGTCTTAAAGCGTTTTTTTGTACTAGTGTAGCTTCTCTTAATTGCGAGCACTAACTCTTCCTCTCTTCTTCGCCTCTGGCCATCGTGATATCCCTCTCCGTCATTGAAATGGCTTGGTATTCCTTTTCATTGGGCTTTCCCTCTTTGTTGTCGCCATTTCGCTCTCGCGTTTGGTAAACATCATTGCCTTTCAAAAACCCTTGCTAGCCCTCTTCTGCTAGTATTCTCTTTCGTTGTCTTTGCTTGCATGGGCATTTTAATCCGTTGATCTTGATGCTCACTCCTTTTATTTCTTTGTATTACTTCCACATAAATGGAAGTTTTCTACTTGATCCATATTCTCTCTGGTGGTTGTGAAAAATATTTTTAATTTTGCATTGCAGAGTGTACCTTATGACATAAGTGGTGGTTATGCCTTAATCACTTGGCTATGATTAATTCAGGCCAGCCAACATTGCCGCATATATATAACAAGGTTCATTTCATTTGCAATGAAAATCTGCACAAGACATGCATACTTTGCATAAAGGCTGGATGAGCTCCAAACATACCATATATTCATGTCTTGAGAAGTGTCCGATATGTGTTTTATGTGGTGGTGTTGGTAGGTCAAGATTATTTAATTCACTGCTTGCTTCAAATTCAATGTAGCTAGTGAATATATGTGCGTAGTACATTGAATTTGAAGCAAGTAGTGCTTATTTTGGCCAATCAACACCACCACATATATCACAAGGTTCAACCTACAATATAAATGAACACAAGGCATGCATACATAGCATAAATGCTAGATGAGTGCCAAACGGACCAATTATATTCATGAGTAAGTCAACAACATTTGTTTTCATTACAATGGATTTGTTTTTAATTTGCTTATTAAAAATTATTCTTTTTCCAGTAATAACCATTGACAACTGATTGCATAGTGTACATAAAGGAGTATGAAGAGTGCCAAAAAGACATGCGAAGAGCTCCAAGCTTAGTGGGTTTTTGTAGCTATCACTTATGTTTTTGTAGACATGTCAAGAGAATTAAATAATCTGATATAATATGTAATTCTGTGTAATTGAAAATAAATGAAAGTTTCGATTTTTTTCTACTTGCTTGATATTCTCTGTGGTTGTTTGCATACACATATGTTAATTAATTGAATCTTGTTTGTCATGCCTTTGTTCTTGTTCAAGTTTTTTTATTTGGATGCCCCCTCCTTGAAAGGGCTTAGATCATTATTGAGTGTTAG
Organism: Acacia pycnantha; assembly: GCA_025563575.1. Lineage (NCBI taxonomy): Eukaryota > Viridiplantae > Streptophyta > Magnoliopsida > Fabales > Fabaceae > Acacia > Acacia pycnantha. Next base: position 908,841 of record JAMWYP010000114.1, read on the forward strand.
GTGAGAGTGTCGATTGTAATTTTAACACTAGTGAAAATATCAATTTTTAAACTAGGTGAAAATTGCTTTTTAGAACGGTTTTGAATCAAGTCTCGATACATCCGGTCTAAAAAGTCTACTACTTGTTAGAACGGTTACTCAAATATTAGATCTAAAAACTCAGACTTTTTAAACCTAACTTGGTTTATATTAGGTCTAAAAATTCATACTTTTAAGACCGGTTTTAAGAATATAAGGTCTAAGAAGTCTGACTTTTTAGACTGGTTTTGTAAATATCAAGTCTTAAAAGTCTCACTTTTTAGACCTTATATTTTTAAAACTTGTTGTAAAAACCATGTCTTAATTCTTTTTAGACAAGATATTTATAACATCCGGTCTAAATTTTTGTACCTTTTCACATTTTCACTCTATTTCTTTCTCTTATCCACCATCCAATCTAGCACCTAAAAGACGGTTTAAGCTACAAACTCTAAACAACACAATATGAGTTACAAATTGAATTATTGTAAATGAATATAATGCCAACAATATTCCAATTCATATAGTAGGAACAAAATCAATCTAACAACTATTATTCATCATAGACCACAACCCAAGATACCTCCTAGGTCGACCACGACTTCTTCTAGCCTACAATTATTACAAATACCGGCAGAGGCCAAGAAGATGATGATATAGTTCATATGGTAAATAGTAAAAGCAGTTACTACACTGATAGTTAGAAGTATAATCATAACATATGTAAACATCATTTTCAATAGTAAAATGGCAAGAAAAAAGAGAGAAATGTGCATGGTATACAACCCCAATAATCTGATACAAAAAAGAGAGAAATGTTGCCATGCATAGAAACTTCACAGAAGCAAAAAAGTTTTCAAATCTCACAAAGAACTATGAGCAACTTATCCATACATCTTATATGCAAAATCAGAGTGAGTTGAATTGAATCAACAGTAAACAATAATCCCACAAAAACCAAATTATGTTACAAAGTATAACTTTCCTACTGAATGACACATAATTCAAGCCAAGCTTCCCAACTTCGTTGCAAATCTTGACGCGTTTCACAGAGAATATTAGCATTTGGATGTTCATCCTCCCAACTACTTGAGATTAAATCCAACACCTCTCTAAACAATCCGTTTACACAACCACTTTCTTCAATCCTGAGTTCCAAGCAGTCTTCAAACCCAACAAAACAATTCATATCTCTACTTGTAAATAATTTCCTCTTCCAAAGCTAAACATAAAACCTCTAAGGACTTATCCTTCATGATTTCTCGCTATCCCACCACACCCCACTGCACTATTGTCCTTCTTGCATGCTCCATCCACGTTCACTTTAACCCAACTAGTAAATGGCGCCTTCCATACGGTAGCCAACCTCCTATCAAGATGCTTCTTATATAGACTCACATCTGACCACTTCACTTGGGCGCATACCTGCGCCAATATCTGGTTTGTTCCCATTGACTTTCCATTGAAGATTCCTGCATTATCCTTCTTCCTTCATCATTGAAACTCTTGGATTCTGGTCAAACACCTATTCAAGACGATGATGCATAAACAGAATTTTTTTAAAAAAATTTTAATGTTTAATTGGAATTAATCTTTCAGATGCAAGGATAAATAAGATTAGAAGATCACAGTATCAATGGCTCTAAACGAGAAGAAAAATTCTAAGAAAGCATAAAAATAAATAGGAAAAAACCTGTGAAATCTCTGAAAACCCATAAATGATTTGGATTCTTCAAATAAAGACATAGTACAAGATTAAACTTTGAATACAAGGTTAAGTTAAAAACTTGTGTCAAGGTTAGCAATGATTGTATCTTCACCATATCTAGCCTTTACCCGAGCAGAACCATTAATAACTACTCCTTAAGAAGACTCTAATACAAGAAACTCCCAAGAATGTGTTGTGTGTAGTTCCCACCTTTTGTTGAAGAACACAAACACCACAATTGGATCTCTACACCAAGAAAAACCCCATACAATGCAGAAATCAGTAACCTTTTAACGTTAAATAAAGAATGTGGTGATTCTACTGTGATGACAAAGTATATCCATATTCAAATTTCTCTATATGGAAAGATTTAACATATTATCCTAACATATAAGATGCATCTTGAACAAAAAAAAAAAAAAAACTTTGCAAGATGCTAAAGTCCGCATTATTCTAACATATAATATGCTAACAACAAGGCCAAATTAGAAGGAATGAATAAAGCAAACTGAAAATGCATGTACTCAGGTTCTTTCGACACTTTGGTGCTATAGTCTTATAATTGGAAAATCTAGTAGAACTAACAAAACCCACTTTTGGGAGGTTCTTTCAATACAAATCCAACCCGATAAAACCTAACTTAGTTAGGTTTTTGTTACTTAAGAGCAAAATATTTTAAGCTCCATTGAGCATTATTGAAGCTGAAGACGGAATATCACCTAAGAGGGGGGTAATTGGGTGATTTCAAAAACTTTGCAAATAACCCCGTGAATTAAAATTAGAAGATGAGAATAGAAGAATAATGGATACAGAAGATTTATACCGGTTCGGTTCAATCTCTTGACCTACATCCAGTCTCCAGACACTAGGATTTCCACTATAACTTTCACACGACTACACACTCTGTTTTTCTCGAGGCAATCCTCTCATTAGGATACACTCCCCCTTACAAGTTGTAATCGATACACCCACACTTAAGGTCCCTCTACATTGAGATTATTACAGAAAGAATGATCAAAATAAGAACTCTCTTACAAAGTATATAATGAATCACTGAAGTACAGAAGACTATTTGAATATATTACAGAGTATTGAATGAAACAGTAGATAGCAAAAAAATCGATTGAGCGTAAAATGTTTCGGTAGTTGCTCCGTATTGAATGCTTCGCCTTATATTGGTTGTTGCAATTAATGACCGTTGAGTAGTTTTATTAAAACCATTGTGAGTATTGAATATAGCCGTTATACCGTGAAGCTCATTCGTTACTCATAACTTCAATTTGCATAATAATCACCATCTTTCTGCAGCTTTGAGCTTAAATGCTTCTAACGTAATCAATGCTTTTTGGGATTTTGAAGTTAATCATCCCCATAATCATCTAAAACTCATTAATATACTAGATAAACATGGTTAGAAGAAGTAATGAGTGATAATAAAAATATAATAAATCATAAGCAAAGATTTAAGCTTTGCAGACACGGTGTTTTACTAAGGCACGAATGGCAACTCGAGTTAGTACTAACTGACTCGAGTTTGCCTTTCAGAACTCGAGTCTTGATGGTTTTCTTCTTAAACAAATAGTTTTTTTGAAAGTGAGTTTGAACTAAGAAGATAGTTTTGAAAAGAGTAACTCAAGTCTTAAATTACTAACTTGAGTTTCTGACTCGAGTCAAGTATTCATAACTCGAGTTGTGAAGTTTTGTTCTAAACGATCAAGACTGAGTCAAGTTTCAAAAATGAGTATGATCAAAGGTTACTCAAGTCTTGAAAACCAAACTCTAACATGTGACTCGAGTGCACAATATCATAACTCGAGTTTTGAAGATTTGTCTTTTGAAAGGAGAAGCTGAGTTATGTTGGCAAAGACGTATACTTGAGTCTTAAATTGATAAATCTAATGGGTGACTCAAGTCACAAGATCATAACTCAAGTTCTGGCACGTCAGAGAGTTTTGGATGAAAAGATAAGACAGAGAAAGCCACCAAAACTCGAGTTCCATTTTATCAATTCGAGTTGTCAACTCAAGTCTCACAAAATGAACTTTAGGTGTGTGCCAGAAGCTTAAGTAAAAACACAAGTTGAGAGCATTACCATTGCAAATCGAGTTTGACACAGGTAACTCGAGTTGTTACCTTTGATAGTTCTGTCGATGAAAGCTTCTCACTCAAGTTTTGAGTAGTTAACTCGAGTTATCAACTTTGAAGGCAATTTTATTAGTGATTTTAAAGCATTGACTCGAGTTCTTAAACCAGAACTCGAGTGTGTCTTCAACAGACACACAAAAACACTTTCAGATTCAAGATTTGGTTGCAATAAAAGTTATTCACTCAAGTTCTATTAAACACATACTTGAGTGACTTGGATCATCAAGTCTAATTCTTTTACAAGTGTCTGTTATCATCAAAACATATTGAATCAAGAACTAACAGAAGCCATGTGTGGTTCTGATAAGAGAGGATGGAAAACAAATTAAATTGCACTAAATTAACTTCAGAGATAGGAAATTGGCGTACGAGGAGTGTGTAAGGGTATTATTATACCAAAAATTGAAAAAACAAACTTAGGCGAAAAGTGAGCTTATCGGAACTAGCTTGTTGAGAGAGAAACGCGAAGCAACGACAAGTCCACACAACAGACACTGGCGTCGGTGGTAATGACAGAGAAATGAGCTGCGAAAGATGATCAGGGAGCGATGGATGAGTTCAGAAAAGCGACAGAGCTCAGAGTTATAGTGACAATAAGAGAGGTTCATAGAGCGAAATTCAATTTTCAGCGCGACGAAGAGAGGGTTCAGTGAGCAAGTTTTAATTTGGGGCAAATCTTTTAGACTAGTTATGTTCAAAATAAGGTCTTAAAAGTTCACCTTTTAGATGGATTATTTGTAAAAACCGATCTTAATGTAATAAATATATAATTTTCTTAGTCCGTATCTTTGAGACCGATTATAATAAACATAAGGTCTAAAATATTTCATCTTTTAGACCGGTTATTTGTAAAACCGGTCTAAAAAGTAATAAATATATTATTTTATTTATTCTTCATCTTTTAGACCCCTTATAAGAAACATAAGGTCTAAAAAGTTTTATCTTTTTGACCAGTTATAAGAGACAACCGGTCTAAGAAGTAATCGACTTTTTTTTTTAATCTTTTTAGATCAAGCGTTCGGAAAAATGGTCTAAATAAAGGGGGACTAAGGTGGCCCTTACCCCCTAAATGTCTTAAAAAAACTATATACGGAGTATATAAAATAAAATGGGGATACGGCAAGATAAACAACATCATAAACGAAAGGGAGGAGTGTGGGAAAGGGAAAAATAACAAGGTAAAAGACAGGATAGGGTTTTAAAAGAGGTACTGTGATGTGATATGATGCGAGTTGACTACGGCAACAACTTGGTTTGCTACAACCAAAGGCCCTTTGCATGATCCTTTGTTGTATATATTAGTATTCCCCTCTCATAATGGCACCTATGTACTTGATTTCTCCTAATAATTGAAAAGGGCTTTAGTTTCTCACTTCTCCATACATATCTATCTCTCATCACTGTGACATTACTGTCATATATCCATCCATATCCACCTACAAATTCACTCTTAAGTTACTATAAAATGAAAAATAATGGTTAACGTTATTGACATGATGATGCTTAGTGAATTACCACCTCAATCATAGTTCGAATTAACGGTTAATGTTGTTAATGTTATTGACATGATGATGATGCTAATGAGCACTATTTATGTCATGTTTTCCCTGTATCCTATGACTGAATTGTGTGGTAAACATAAGCTTAATTGCATTTAATCCGAGCAAAAAGGCATTAATTCATTATATGGGGAATTTAAGGATGAAGTTTATAAACATGAATAAATCACATGCGCATCATAAACATGTGCTGAGAAAAAGATCGTGTTTTGAGATTTTGAGTTAAAGGCGCACAGCAGGCTGATACAATGCTATAGCATCGGGACAGCCTCCTCGAAGCGCAATACAATGCATCCCCTGAAGCTATAGCAGAGTAAGTGAAGCAATACTATAGCAGAACTACAGGAGGCCAGTAGAGCCTCAGAATTGTAACAAATGTGGCAAATCTCATCCAGGTGTCAGTTGTAGTGGGCAGGTAGTATGTTATACATGCCACAAGCCTGGGCATTATAGCCGCGACTGTCCTCAGCAGGTTGCTGAGAAGAGGCCTCAGAACCAGGGTCGTGTGTTTGCCATGACACGAGATGACGCACGCAAATCACCAGAATTAGTCCAAGGTACCATCTTTCTCCATGGTTGCTTGTTGCATGCATTATTTGATTCTGGTGCTAGCCATTCATTTATTGCATATGATTGTGCTAAACGTATGAATTTGAATGTTTATAAATTACCTTATGATTTGATTGTGTCCACCCCACTCGGAGTCAAATCTGAGACTGCTGATGTATGTTTAAACTGTGTTGTGGTTGTTGATGGACATGAGTCAACTGTGGACTTGATATGTTTGCCGTTGCGTGACATCGATGTAATTTTGGGTTTAAATTGGCTGATGGCCAATAACATTGTACTGGATTTCGGCAATAGAAAGATTATATGTCCTGAATAGCAGATTTTGTCAAGGTTGTTTCAGGAAACAAATAGCAGATTGGTAAACGGTTAGATTGCTGACGTATTGGAATAAAAGATGCGGAATATCGAAACTAAAGATTTGAAGAATCCCGCAATATCAGCAGAATCAATCTACCGAGATTCGGAAGGGAAGATACGATTGGACCTTGACAGATTAGGAAAGGCCCATTTCGTTGAATGTACACAGCAAGTAATCCCAACTATATAAGGAAACAAGAGCCAACCCTAAAGTGGTCGAAGTCATTGAGAGTAAAAAGACCACCCCTTACGGCCAGACTCAAGAGGAGAGTGAGAGAAGTTACAAAGCACGACACATTCAGGAGAACCCAGCATCCTTCCTTACAAGTGAGACAAAGATAAGAAGACATGGAGCTATGACGTGACAGGGCTTCTTCCACGCCGTCGAACCTCTATCAAGCTTTCTGTTTTGCTTTCATTTATTTTAGTTAATCTTTGATCATGGGCTATTCTGCTGTACTTTGTTTATTGTTTCCCTTATCAGTCATGAACTAAACTTTCCTTGACTGAGCGAGGATGATGTCCTAAGTATGGAATGAACCCAGTTGCTAGCTTTAATTCAATACATTCAGTTTGCTTATTAGTGATTTAATTTCTTTTCGATTAGCGAGAGCTAAAGACTAAATCAGTGGCTTCGATTTACCGAGAGGGAGTCGAGGTTAGACCTCTGAGAAACAGTTATTGCTAGGCAGGCTGATGCAAGGCTTGACCTATTATTGTAGGCTTTAGAGATGGGTCTACCGCTCATAACCATAACACCTTGAATTGTAGTGAACAACTTAACTAAATCGCCATAGATGTATGGGAGAAGTAAGTTAGGATTGTACGTATGGACGCGAGAGCTTCAATAGATTAGAGTGATGGGTTAGTTGAATAGTTGTGTTAACGGTGACTACGTTGTAGCATTGCGAGAGCTGTGCAGCATAGGTGCTATAGCATTGTGTGAGGGGCAACTGGGGGATTGATGTGCTTAGGGAGGATTCTGAGCTCAGCCTAATCTCTCATTGATTTCCTTTCAACTATGACCATTTGTTTCTTTTCTTGCTTTTAGAATAGCTATAAAACCTCAAACCAAATCAAATTTATTTTCTTTTCAAACACAACTGAATTCGTGATTAGGCATCAACATTTGGTATCCCAGTCTCTGTGGGACGATACTCTACTTACTCTTTATTACTTGTTCGACTAGTTCACTTGCCATCAAGGAAATCACCCAACAGATGCTCAGTGAATTTCATAATTAATATTGCTACTTCTTCTTGTAAGCATAATAATGAGTTAAGTCAGCCAAATAAATGAAATTGCAAGAATGACTGCTATTGATGAACTTGAGTTAGGAGTTGGTCTTAATTAGATTGGTACTTTGCATTGAGCTAGAGCTACTCATTGGAGTCCTCATTACAATTCCATATGCAGTTTGTTTAAAATGTTTCAAGCCACGTATGAAGTTCCTAACAACATTTCTAATGAAGGAAATACAACATCACATCGTGGAGATATGTAACACCCCTACCGGCCTCGCCTTTTCAGGTGGCGGGTAGTGTGGTCCTTTAACTTAGTCCAATTTTAATTCAATTATTTAATTCCAATTCCCAAGTTAATTACGTCAAGTATCAGAGTATCAGCAGAAGAGCACGTATCGGTTTGGACAAAGTATACTGGTAAAGATAAAATACTGAAGAGTAAATACAGTCATCCAGATCCATAATGCCCAAAATAGCCAAAATAATAATACAGTCATCCGGGAGAAAACAAAATAAACAACCAAAAGGGAGTACCAACAGTCACCAACAAACACTTCAATCTCGCTCCGTATTCTTACCTTGGTCTCCCGGCACCACTCTAGATGAACTACCTGAAGCTTTATAAAAGTCTGGGATTCATAAGTGGATCCCAGAGTAACCATTAATCTCATATGTAAAGTGTATGCAATGCATGTATGTCACCACAATCAGGAAAACAATAAATCATATAGCATTCAGTAATCACGCGCAGTAAAATAAAAGCATACCACACACATATGCAATATTTACTGCGGAAGGACCAAGTCCTAATAAACGTAGGACTGCTCAACATAGCAAGCCCCGGATCCACAACGCTAGGAAAAACACAGTAGTTGGGCTCCGAACCCAGACCACACTGAATGCACACGAACGCATGTCCCTTTTCAGGAGACAAGGGTCCACAATCATGGAAAATACAAACATACAAAGTAACACAAGGCATATGAGGATTAATGTTACTACCTGATAGTTGACCTCAAATATTACTAATTTTTCCGGTGCGCCGATGACAGAAGTATCCCTAAAATAACCAATAATACACATAAATTCCCAATAATTCTAGAAATTCACCTTAATAAATATTTGACTTCTTGATTTGAAATAAGGCTTTTCTTCTTTTTCAAGCATCCATAATCTCTAAATCCCTTTTCTCCATTGGACCTCCATTACTTGGAAAAACCCTTTTTATTTTCGGATTACACAGAAAATTCCAGCAACAGTGACTGAATCTTTGAAAATTCATAATTAATTCTAGAAAAATCCAATTGGGGTGGTTCAAAATCCAAAATGACCCTTAATATGTCTAGTTTTGGATCAAAATATTTCCAGAGTCTTTAAATATTCGTACGATTTTTCTGTGTCCAAGATCCACCCTCAGGTCCGAAACAGAGACCTATTTTCTGGGACATTTTAGAAAATTACTTTCTCCTGATCCAGAGCTTCAAAAATTACAAATTATATACCAAAATAATCCTTGAGATGTCTATTTTCTCCATGTAAAATTTAATAATTTTTAAAGTCCATTTACTATGTCAAAAATAGAGTTGAACCCAGATGACTCACAGAAATTCCACAACTCAGCAACCCAACGTTTTTTACACTTTCATCTAGGGTTCCAAAATTTTGATCCAAGTTCATCCTTATACAAAATCTCATTTTAAACACTTTAAAACTCTCAAAAACACCAAAACCAACTCATATGCTTAAGAAAAACCAGCTGCACGAAATTTACCATTTATTCACAAAATGTCAAACTTCCATTCCAACTTCATATCTTCCATATCCTAGGTTTATTCTTTCATTTTAGACCTTAGACCTTAACTTTAAACATTTGTTCCTTCTTTTCATTAATTACCCAACCAAGTATACAAACATGCTCAAGGTGATAGATATTTCCTAACTCAAACAACCCAAGGAAAATGGTTGAAATGTTCAAGAGTGACTTACTTGATAGCTTTTAGCACCCTTGTCACACTTGCTCCTTGAATCTTCCTCCTTAAATTTTCGGCCTATACCTTAAAATGCCAAAGAGATGATGATCTCTAATGTCTTAGCCACATTAGAAGAGGTAGAAGAGAGTGGTTTAAGGTTCCAAAGTTAAAGCACTTACCTTAGCTTCAACTTCCTTCTTCTTCTTGAGCTTCCTTTAGCTCTTCTTGCTTGGAACCACTTGATCTCACTCTTCACTCTCTCCTCAACGAAAATGCAACACAAAATGGGGGGTGTTGGCCTTTTAAAATGCTCATTGCTTGTGTGTTGGACAAATGACTCATATGCCCTTACTTTCCTTAGGTTATTTCATGATCACTTTGTCTTCTTCCCTTATTCTTCCATGTGGTCAAAATTGTAAGGGCCTTTTTGGAAAAATATATTATGTTTCCTAAAACTCTCTCATGCTTCATAGAATTGATGAGATTGATGATGTCATGGCTTACCTCACATGTTTTCAAATTTGAATCCTTGGCTCCAATTTCAAATTTACTTTTGGCTCCAACTTTGAATTTCAAATCTTGGCTCCAACTTTGAATTTCAAATCTTAGCTCCATGATTGCTTCTAAAAAGTGTACTATCTTCATGAAAAAAATTTCCCTCCCTTCTCCTCTTGTTTGGCCAAAATGGCCTCTTGGTTTGGGCTCCAAAAATTGCTTCCCTTCCTAGCCCAATGTCCACAAATTTTCTACATGTCTTCTTCTTGGCCCATATTAGGAATTTCACTATTTTCTTCTTATTTTTCCCCCTTTGGCTGAAAATACAAGGGTAAAAAGGGAAAATATATATTTTAACTTTCATTGTCATCTCCTATCTTAAATTGTCCAATGCCACATTAATTACTTAGATTTTCAAATAATTCCACATCATTTTCTCTAGCTTATTATTTACTTGGAAATTAAATACCATAACTAAATGGTTGATGAAAATTCATGTATTCCATCAATTCATCCAATACATCAATTTACATAAAATTAGGGATGTTACAAGATACATCTCATGAGTACATACTCATCATTGACATATTTTGATTTTGTCATCATATTGCAACTTATGAAAGAAATTATGGGTATTAATGAAGTCTTTTGTCAAGCTTTAAAAGAAGAGTCTCAAGATATTTCAAATGCTTTACATTTGTAATAGATTTCTTTCAATTTTTTGTATATATATCTGTATTGTATTTCAAGTACTTTTATTTATGATATACTCCCTCCGGTCCTTAATATAAGACAAAGTTTATAGTGCAATTACTGGTCCTAAATATAGGACAAAGTTTATAGTGCAAAAGTTTGTAGTGAAAATTGCACTACAAACTTTGTCCTATATTTAGGACCAAAGGTAGTAGTATGTTTTATTCTCCCCCCCCCCCCCGGTCATTAAAATTTCTGGGTCTACCATTGTCTATAACTGGTCTAAATATGACAGTCTAAAAGCCCTTTTTATACCAGTATAACCCTGATGTGTAGAAGCTTCCGATGGATGGTTCGTATTTTGGACCCTTATAGTCAAGTGCTTCAACCCTTGAATTGGATGCTAAGTTTACTAACCTTAGGCATTTTGGCTCTTTTGAGACTTTAGATAAAATATGGCTCTAACCTACCTCAGTTTTAGGTGATAAAGGTAGAGTATCCTATTTAATGAAGCTAAGTCTAACATGGTTAATATACAAGCTTAAGAATTTTATTTTGTATGGTTGAATATGGTCGTATGATGAGGTCTTGGTTAAGAGGGAAATCAAAGTGAAGGCCAATAATAAGGAGCTACCCAACTAGGTGGAGTTACTCATGACAAGTTAATGATTAAGACGTCTGAATTAGACGATAAAAATGTAGGCCACGCGATCTATGCTTGCAAGGAAAAATTTGTTAAACTAGATTACTACCCAGTCCAACAAATTTGTCCTTACAAGTGAAGATCATCCAGCCAATGTTTTTCATCCTCCAATTTGTCCAAAACTTGATCACGGTATCAAATTCACTCATATAAAATTCAATTATCATATTTGTATATTAACTCTTTATAATCGTGCTCTTTAAATAAGAATCTTCTCCTTAATGTATCCTCTTAGACTAGGGTAGGGCAGATCCATGTTTCATATTTGAGGTTTAGAAGAATCAAAATGCATAAGTATGGTAACCTAGTACCCAATCCATGGGCAACTACATTTAACTGTAGGGATACTCATAATATGAATCATACGTCAACAAGTAGCGAGATGCCGGGCCTAGAATTGCATTCACTAAATCCAACACTCAAAAATCATCTAACTCTTTTGAAGATGGGGAAAATGCAAGCAAAAAAAAAAAAGTAAACCTTAAAAGAACAGATGTCGAAATTAAGATTCAATAATTATATAATAATATAGGGTTTAGATTCGTGATTATTAGTTATAATTATTTTTTATATCATTTGTATTTGTATGTTTAGGGCTATTTGTACAATTTATATTGCATAATATAGCTTTTAGATATAATAATATCCAACAAACTAATAGGACTTTTGTAAAAAAAAAAAAAAAAAAACATACATTTAAGAAAAAAAGTTATCCACTTTTTAGACCGGGTATGAAATTACCTATTCTAAAGAGTGACCTTTTTTATTATTATTATAAATCGAAACTTTTTAAGACCGGTTGTAGGTTCGGTCTTAATAAGAACGTACTTTTTAAATCAGTCGATATAAGACTGGACATACACCTGGTCTAAAAAGCTATTTTCAACTATATAAAAGGTCTTTTTTCCTAGTAGTGTTATAGTGATTTTTTATATTATGCCTCCTGATTAACATATTAAAGTCATGTTTTCATCTATGGATAGTTCTAATATAAATTATTAAATTTGAATTATCAAAACCCCAAAATGTCTACTAAATTAGCAAAAGGACATATAGGTCATCAAGGATGAATATGAGATTTTGAAGTTTGTATGTCTTTACCAAAATACCCCTCAAATTAAAAAAAGGGTAAGAACTCAAGTTGTTAATTACTATTATGAAGTTGTCATTGTCTAATGTTGTTAACAATACGAGCATAGGAAATGACAACTTAAGTATAGCAATTAGCAACTACCTTTATGAAGTATCATTGACAACTTGAGTATATGCAATTAACAACTTTGGGTATGAAGATTGACGACTCATGTCCCCATGTCGCAATTCTCTACACCCAAGTTGCTAAAATTACTATTTTCAAGTTATCATCTTCTCTACTTAAGTTATCACCAACACATAAAAGGAGGGAGGTGAAATAAGAGCAAATTATCCACATGATCTGATAGACATAATATCACCTAAGGGGGGTGAATTGGGTGATTTAAAAAAAAAAATCGATTTCCCCTGAAACTCACACACTAAACAAAGTATAACAGAGTAGAGAGGGAGAAAACTTGACACAAGAGATTTATATTGATTCAGTCTAAACTCTTGACCTACGTCCAGTCGCCTGACTCTCTGGGTATTTCACTATCTCTTTAAATGATTACACACTCTATACTCGAAGTAATCCTCTCACTAGGATTCACTCCCCCTTACAAGTTGTAATCAATAACACAATCTCAAAGTCCTACTACCTTGAGATTCTTTACATAAATGATGAGTATAATGTAACTCTCTAAAAGAGCAGATAGATAAACACTGAAGATTACATATCCGAAAATATTACAAATGAATGAAACAATAAATGCGTATAGTTCGTTTGAATGTTTGTGTTTCCAATGGTTAGAACGTATTGAATTCTTCTGCTTATATTTGGTGAAGGCAATTAATGACTGTTGAGAAGCTTTCAATGAACCATTGTGAGTAATCAATGTAGCCATTAGACATTAAGCTCATCATTACTCACTGTCTTCGATTCGCCCAATGATCGCCGTCATTCACCATTTGACATTCTTTCTGTTCTTCCTGTTGGATGTTGAAACTTCTAATTAAGGAAAGAGGGCATAAATGCCTTTGGAATTGCTCAGAAAGTGATTGCCAGATATGTGCTTTGTTTTCTAGAATGGCATTTAATGCAACTAATGTAATCAATGCTTTTTGATTAATCTACAGTTAATCCATCATCTAATAATCTGAAACTCGTTAATAAACTGATTAAACATAGTTAGGAACAATAATGAGTGATGATAAGAAGTAATCATATCACAAGCAAAGATTTAAGATTTACAGACACGATGATTTGCAAAACAAAGATAGCTTAACTCGAGTTGCTTACTCTAGTTGACCATTCCATATTCGAGTCATAGTTACATCTTCTTTGAAAATAAGTTTGAAAGCAATAGGAAGATGTCTCTGTATGAACCTAGCTCAAGTTTACAATGTTCACTTCAAGTGCATGACTTCGATCAGTCACACATATTTCACTCGAGTCAAGTATCATTTTCACAAATGTTCTTTGAGATAGCTTTTAAAAATGATTTGAACATTGAGCTAACTCGAGTCATTAAGTGATGACTTGAGTTATCAAAACACATTTTGAAATAAGTTTCAAAGTTACACTTGAGTCAAGTAACACTAGATCGAGTCAGTACTTTAGTATTTTGAAAAAATAAATTTAAGTTCATAAGACTTAACTCAAGAAATACAAGGTTCACTCGAGTTAATGCTTTTCCTAAAACATTTCACAAAGACTTATGGCTCGAGTCAACAAACAACTAACTAAAGTCAGTCAAAGTTAAAACTCGTTTTGACTGAAGTCTCAAGGCACTTAACTCGAGTCTAATGACTCTTAACTCAGTTAATTTGACAACAAGTTATTGATTCAAGTTTGGTCAAATTAAAACATTTTTTACTTGAATCATTAAGTACACTTTGTTTACAATTGTTTGTTATCATCAAAACACATGCAAATATTTCCAGCACATATGTATCCTGTAAATTTCATTAGAACCATCGCTCTCACCCCTCCTTCAATATCATCCATTTTAGCCACTAACATATCCGAAGGGTTTTCCACACCATCGCCACTCTCCACGGCCGGTCCTTAAACTAGTCCATTACCATTATGTTTATATCGTGAATGAATATGGGGGTAAAAGATCAAAGAACGATAGGGGAATCTAGGCGCGAGCAGAGAGGACTGTGGGGAAATTTGGGCAAAACATACATTACGAGGTGAGCAAAGAGACAGTGGGGGAATAAGGACGCAAAAGTGAGCAACGGAGGAGAGGGAGGAGGTTGTTCTTGAAAGTGTTGAACTAGGATGGAGGAGCGACAAGCAAAGGGATATAAGCGTGAACGTGTTGAACTAGTACAAAGGAGCAGGGAGCAGAGGGATTTGGTCATGAAGGTGTTGAACCAGGACGGCGGAGCGACGAGCAGAAGGATCTGGGCGCGAAGGTGTTGAACCAAGATGGATGAGTGACAAGTAAAGGGACGAGAATTATTCAATAGAGGGGTAGAAGGAAAATGGCAAGAAAGGTTTATATTATGTGCGGGGCATTTTGATAAAAATACTTAAATTTTAAAATCCATGATTTCTATCAGATTATCTATTTATTCTTTTACTAATTTAGTAGATATTTTGACGTATTTGTAATTCAAACGGTATTTTTTTTTCTTATTTTTTATAAATAATTTTTTTAAAATCTCGATAAATTACGTTTTTATATTTTACATTAGAAGGAGTGCAATTTTCCATCATGGATCCAAATCCTTCTAAAAAAATAAATAAATAAAGCAACAAGACACATGAAGTTTTCATGTATAAGTGTATGGTTTCACCTAAAATTTTGGGAAAATCAAACTCAGGTCCCAAGGAAAAAAAAACCCAAAATAGATTATCCTATCAAAAAGCTCCCTAGTTACTTCATTGATATTAATTCTAAATGTAAAATTACTTTATTGCCCCTATTAATAAAGTTATATTATTAGATGCAGGTACTTGTCAATCGTCACTTTATGCATTGTCAAAATAAGCATATGCACTTCTCAACGAGAATTGTTTTACTAAACATAAATTAGCACAAACACTTGCCAATCGTCACTTTATGCATTGTCAAAATAAGCATATGCACTTCTCAACGAGAATTGTTTTACTAAACATAAATTAGCACAAACACTTGTCAAAATCTGCACATATACTTGTCAAAATAGGCAATTAAACTTGTCAATTTATAAGTTGTCAAAGTAGGTAAATAAACTTGTCAAAGTAGGCACATAAACTTATCAAAGTTAACAATACACTTGCAATTTTATAAGTTGTCAAAGTAGTCACACAGTTACCAATTTATAACTTATCAATATAGGCACATAAACTTGTCAAAATAGGCACATAAACTTGTCAAATTACGCAAGTTAACTTGTCACAATAGGCAATTAAACTTGTCATTTTGTAAGTTGTCAAAGTAGGCACATAAACTTGTCAGAGTAAGCACATACACTTACCATTTTATAAATTGTCAAAGTAGGCACATAAACTTGTCAAAGTAGTCACACACTTGCCAATGTATAACTTGTCAAAATAGGCACTTAAACTTGTCAAATTTTACGCATGTTAACTTGTTACATATGAAATTAAACTTGTCATTTTATAAGTTGTCAAAGTAGGTACATAAACTTGTCATTTTATAAGTTTATGTAAATGTGGCAATAAAAGGGTTTAGGGCTTATGTGCCTATCTTGACAAGTATATATGCATATTTTGGCATGTGTATGTGCAAATTTTTGTTAAGTAAAATAACTCCCGTTGACAAGTGCCCTATGCATAGACTGGTGATTTTGGCATGTGTATGTGCAAATTTTTGTTAAGTAAAATAACTCCCGTTGACAAGTGCCCTATGCATAGACTGGTGATTGTCAAGTACAAGCACCTAATAATATAACTTAATCAATTGGAGGAAAGAATGTAATTTCATATCCAGAATTGATATCAATATAATTCCTAGGGACCTTTTTTATAGGATAATCTGTTTTGAGATATTTTTTTTTTCCAGATCCTTAGGACCTTAGCGTGATTTTCCCTAAAATTTTCCCCTATACTATACAAACAAAACATGCTAAACTTGGAATAGTCTAGTACCATTCTGGTCCTATTTATAAGTTCATTTTGATCAAAAAATTTGATCCTTTTTATAAGTCTAGTTTCATGTAATAAATAAGATTATAACAATTTTACTCATATTAATTATACTCATGAAGATAGAGAGAGAAGAAATAGTTGAAAAATACTCAATCATAAATGAGGGCAAATTTGAAAATTTACCCCATAATCATTGAGTTAACTAACCCTCCTTAATATGTGAGATTTGGTCAAAGTGGACTTATAAATAGTATCAGAGTGATACAAAATTTGAAAGGTCAAAGCACTCTACCCAAGTTTAAAAAGGGTAAAATTGGTCAAAAGTAGCTATTTGAAAATTATATTAGCTTACTGGATCTAAATTTGAGCAGGTGCCATCATTTTCAACAAGTGCAATTTTTCTTTAACAAAATTGGGAAAAATGAAAAACATTTTTTGTGATGATTAGGAAATTAACCAAAGTAATAGTACTTTATGTGTACAAAATTTACAGAATACCAATACTCTGTATGTTTAAAATTTATTAGGTCATTCTTTGTAATACCCAGATATTTATTATCTGGAATATTATGAATTAAATGGATATTTCTGATAAGTGAAATTATTGTCTCCAAACTTGTGTAAATTTAGCTTATTATTCTAAGTTAAATTCTGTAGCAAGTTAGGAAATTTAAGGGCCAAAGTGCCAAAATGACAAAAATGCCCCTAAGGGACATAAATAACTTAGGAAAAATTATGAAAAATCCTAAAAAGCAGTAAAATGACCAAGTGAAGTAGGAGAATATATTTTCTCTAATTATGGTAATTTAATAAATTATGAACTCGGAGAAATTGTATAAGAATGTCCAAAAGGTGATAAAAGACCAAAATACCTTTACAAATTATAGAATAATGTAAGAGGCATGGAAATACTAAGGTTAATGCAAGAATATGAAGGTAATGAGGCATTGTAATTAAGAAAATTATCAACAAGTGGTAAAAGAGTAATTAGGTAATATTGAGCTAATTACTTAAGCATAAGCAAAGGAAATTCAGTAATAATTTTGGGAAGCTCAAAAATTAGTGGAAATTAGTTGAATATTAGTAAAAATATATTTACTAATTAATTGGAAATTTTTGTGAAAAATAGTTGAGTTTAGGTATTTTTAAGCCTAAATACAAGAATTGACCAATTAGGTAATTTTGGTGGAATTTTTGGAAAAGTTAAATAAATAAATCATTAAATAAATAATTAAATAAATAAATATATTTATTAAAATAAAAAGGGGGCCAGCCGAATTTCCCCAAGAAAAATAAAAATAAAATGAAAAATGAAATAAGAAGCAAGTGGTGCAAGTTGCATATTATAATATTAATATAATTAAAGTAAAAATTGTGAATAGTAATTTTAAAATTAGGAAATGGATCCTATCTAGAGATCTAGGAATAGGAATTCCAATGTCAAGGTAGAATATTGATCAGTGGAATTTTATCTTCCGTTAAACTCTTCCGGAAGTTAATTCTGAAGCCGTTTGTGCATTTTCCTAATCAAACAAAATAGGGAAAAATGCATATAGGCATATTTTTGGAAATGAAGAAAATAAATTCTAACTCAATATCTAGGAATGATTTTAAATTTATATGGACATATTTGGAATCAGTGAATTATTTCCAAGAGATTGGTGATTTCAGAAATGCGTTCTGAAACCGAACTCGTTCGGACACGTTTTTCGAGAAAGACTCAACTGGACTGTTGGAGCCCTATATGGGATCAAAATATAGGTTAACTTGGACATTTCTACTAAGTGAGAATATGTCGTCAGAGTTGTAAATCCAGAATTTTGAGATTTTTCTGAAACTACGCGAATCGGGTACCGATCGGAGAAATTCATCCGGGTAGGCTTCTGGAAGGGACACATGGCCACCTCCCATTGTCCAATTGGTGCCACCTCAGCATGAGGGCAGGTCGGCCAAGAGGAAGGAAGAAGAAGAGAAAACTTTTTGAAAAAGTTACTTTGGACAGTCCAGATCGATTCTCACAAAGTTGATCCGACGGCCGAAATCCTACACCTTTTCTTATAAATACCCCCCTCCCCCTTTGGTTTTTTCACTCCATTCTCAAGAGAGAATTCGAACCTAGAGAGAGAAAGAAGAGAGAAGGGCTCTGGAAAAGTTCTGCAGAAGTCTTCAACGGGTAAGTCTTTTGGTCTTTAGTCTTTAGTTTTTAGTTTGGTAGTTAGTAGAATTGTTAGATAGTTTTAGTAAGTAGGGAATGAGATTCCTACTATTGTTTTTAGGCCTCATTGCATTGAAAAATGCGACGAGGTAAAAACTTGGTAGGGATCGAGTACACGAAAAGTTGAAGCTTTTATAGCTCTTTCAAAACTAGGGGTAGTAATGCTAGAATAGCCTTTAAATTTTCAAGTATGATTGGGTATCATATGGGAGGGCTATTTTAGTCATTATTTTTTAAAATCATAGTTGCGTCGAAGTTCTGGAAAAATTTCGGGAAGAAAATTTGTCAGAGTAACGAAGTGCAGAATCTACGATTTGCTGCCGTCCATATTGTCCAGACGAACCATTGTTTGAAGTTCACGTTTTTAGTAAAAATACGTTTTCCACGGTGGTACCTAACGTCGCAAACGAAGGTACGGACGCGTACTGTAACACTAATTTTGCACATCTTAAATACTTATATGTCAATGATATGTTCGTAGACCGTTATACAGACAGTTATACGGGTTATAGTTTTGGTAACGCCGTTCCATTTTCCTAGCGCTGAGGACACGAGTGAGTATCGTGGCACTAGTGAATAGTGCAGGCTGTTGTTGTTATTGTTTACCTTATGGGGCTTTACATATTGCTTTGTGCTTATGTTTTGTCGGCATAATGAGCATGCATCTGTTGTATGCTTATGATATACTGTTGTATTAGCTCTAGAAATACCGTTGTCTGTATACTGTATTGTTTGGGTATGAGGTTAACCGTTACCTGAGATTCAATGCGTTGAATTGAATCTCAGCTGTAGCTTCAGGGTCAGGAGGACCACGGATCGGGGATCGGGGCAAGTACCCGGAGTAGGCGTGCAGCTGAAGACTATCTTTTATCTTATCGTTTTTGTTATTCTGTTACTCTGTTATTCCGCTATTTCCTTTCTAAACCTTAGGACTACTGTAATCTATACAATGTTACACAATGGTTGATGTTTTGGCTATGAACCGATTACTCTTTCGCTCTATTGCTCTACTCTGACTTTAAAAAAAAAAATCCGCGTTTCAAAATGGGATGTTACATTCTTACTAATAAAATTTTCAATTAAGTACTTCCCCTCAATTTTCCCTTCTCTTTAACTATATGTAACATATCTTTAACTGCATGCAAGTGATTTTGGTTTTGAACAATTTTACACATTGTTGATTGAGATACTTTTTTAATACTAACTCTGGTCCTAATTATAAGACCAGGTTGACTTTTTTTGGAGAGATTAAGGAAACTGAATAAGTTAATTAATCATATTATATGTTGTCTATCCTTAGATTATATATTAGTTTATTAGTTAAACTAATTAGTTTGGAGAAAAAATACAAATACAAATACTCTAAAGTAATTTAATTAGCTTCTTTAATCTCTCTAAAAAAGTTAACTTGGTCTTATAATTAAGAGCAGAGGGAGTACCAATTTTCTGGAAAAAAAAAAGTGTCTATATGTTTTCCATTAAAAAATAATTTTATAAAATATCTAAAGATAGAAAAATACAAAACAGAAAAAAAGTATTAAACCAAGTTCTTGTTTTCTTTTTGACCTCAGTAGGTTGGTACTTTTTTTTATAAAAAAAAAAAGAGTAAATACCCTTTTGGGTCCCTGGAAAAGCACGCTCTACCCATTTTGGTCACTGAGTAAAAAAAATGTCATTTTCGGTCCTTTTTAGGGACTAAAAAGGATTTTTTGGGAATTTGTGAGAGATTAAAATGCCCACAAAAAATGACTAAAAGGACTAAAAGGGACCCTTTTTTTACTGTTTAAGGACAAAAAATGACATTTTTTTTACTCAGAGACCAAAATGGGTAGTGCGTGTTATTTCAGGGACCAAAAAGGGTATTTACTCTAAAAAAAAAAATTGCCCACACGCTCAAAACATGAAGATTCATGGGTCTTGGTGGTGTAATTTTGGACTCTTGTTCTTTGTTCTTTTTGCTTTAAGCTTTTTTTCATCGGTTTGTTCTTGTTCTTGTTCTTGCTGGTTGCTTTCTATTTTCAAGCTAGATCTGCGATTATTTGTTTTCCTTTTATTTTTTTCCAACAAAGAATATTTCTGTCTTTTAATTTTTTTGCAATGTTCATTCTTCAAACTTCTTTGAATGATAAAATGTTTTTTTCGTAAGGAGAGAGAATTTTTTTTAAAATTTTTTTTGATATGTTTGGTACATACTATTGAAGTTACCAAGGAATTGATACTTGGGGAATTATTGAAAAGTCCCCACTGATATTTTTATCAGTGAAAATAACCTGATATATATATATAAAGTATCAATACTCATTAAATTTTGTCCATAAAGATATGAGTACTTTGAATGAGATCCTTCGTATCAAAAAGATTTTCAATTGGGACTTTTCCATAAAGCAGAACCTATATTATCAGTTTTTCCCTAAATTAAAAATCATTTTTAGGATTTTACGCTTTTTATGTAAAAAAATTTAACTTTAAAAAAACGTTTTTTATTTTATATAAATATTTAAATATAATTTCTTTTACAAAAGTCAATATTCTACTCCATATTGAAATAGTGCACATAATTTTGATGACTCCACTTGAATATTTTCAAATGGATATTTAAGTTATTTAATTTGGCCGATTTTCTTCCCTCTTTTCCTTCCTAGATGGCTTCATACTTAATTCACAATACCAAAACAAAATTATAATTGCTTCCTACCTTTTTTTAACCAGAATAATTTCTTATCTACAAAGCATATTTGTAAATTGTAGTCTAAAAATTACTCTTGTATACAAGCTTATTTCTCTCCTTTTTAACCTTTCCATTTTCTTTAAAAACGACTTACCAAAGTCGATCTAAAATCCTCGGATCAAGTTTACAATCCAATAATAAATGTAGCAGATAAAAAACTAATTTATAAATATTAAAAAATTAGTGAAGTTGGTTAATTTTATTGTAACAAATATATATTGGTTTTTCTAAAATACCGCATTTAATCACCACCCTTATTGATGAAAAGGTCTTTTTAATATATGCAACCAATTGATGGCCGCCCGCGGGGTGGGGGGGGGATCCCTTTAAGGTTCTGTAATACCCGCATATTTATTTATCTGAAATATTATATTTTGATAAATAAATGGGTTATTTCTCATAAGTGAAATTATGATCGTAAGACTCGTGGAAATATAGTCTATTGTTCTAAGTAAATTTCTGTAGGAAATTAGAGAGTTTAAGGGCCAAAGTGCCAAAATGACGAAAATACCCCTGGAAAGGGTAATTAACTTTGAAAAATTATGAAAAATTCTAAAAGGCAGTAAAATGGCCAAGTGAATTAGGGGAATATATTATCTCTAATTATGGTAATTTAGTAAATTATTAAATTGGAGAAATTGTATAATAAGGTGCAAAAAGTAATAAAAGACCAAAATACCCTTGCAAATTATAGAATGATGTAAGAGGCATGGAAATGCAAATGTTAATGCAAGAATATGAAGGTAATAAAGTGTCCTAAGAAGGAAAATTATCAACTTGTGATGATTTAGTAATTAAGTAATATTGGGCTAATTACTTAAGCATAGGCAAAGGAAATTCACAAGTAATTATATAAAACCCTAAAATTAGTGGTTTTGTTTTAAAATTAGTAAAAACATGTTTACTAATTAATTGCAAATTTTGGTGAAAAATAGTTGAGTTTAGGTATTTTTAAACCTAAATACAAGAATGGACCAATTAGGGATTTTTGTGGAATTTTTGGAAAAATTAAATAAATAAATCATTAAATAATTAATTAAATAAAAATAAATATTTATTAAAATAATTAAAGGGCCAGCCGAAATTTTGGGCCAAATAAAATGAAAAAAATGAAAAATGAAATAGAACACAAGTTGTGCAACTTGCAACATTATTTTAATATTATAATTAATTAAAGTAAAAATTGTGAATAGTAATTTTAAAATTAGGAAACAGATCCTATCTAGAGATCTAGGAATAGGAATTCCAAGGTCAAGGTAAAATATTGATCAGTGAGTTTTTACCTTCAAGTGACCTCTCAGGAAGTTAATTCCGAGGCCGTTTGTGCATTTTCCTAATAAAACAAAATAGGGAAAAATGCATATAGGCATATTTTTGGATATGAAGAAAATAAATTCTAACTCAACATCTAGGAATGAGTTTGAATTTATCTAGACATATTTGGATTCAGTGAATTTTTCTGAGGAAGTTGGTGATTCCAGAAATACGTTTCAACACCGGACGCATTCGGACACGTTTCGAGAAAACGTCAAGCTGGATGTTGGAACCCTATATGGGATCAAAATTTAGGTTAACTTGGACATTTCTAGTAAGTGAGAACATGTCTTCAAAGTTGTAAATCCATAATTTTGAGATTTTTCCAAAACCACGCGAATCGGGTACCGATCGGGGAATCCACCTGAATAGGGCATAAAGTAAGGTGATCACCATTTTTGGACCACTCCCTTGCTGCCACATCAGCTTTTGCATGTCGACCAAGAGAGGGAAAGGAGAGAGAAAAACTTGTTCAAGAAGTTTTCTAAAATGAAAAGGGAAAATTACAAAGAAAGAAAGGGAAATTACAACTTTGGACCCAAAAAATTGCCTATAAATAAGGGGAGGGGGTCTTCAAATTCTCACATCCATTTCCCTTGATCTTACCGAAATTAGAGTGAGAAAGTAGAGAGAAAAGCTCTGGGGGAGGTTCTGCAGAAATCTTCAACGGGTAAGTCTTTCGGTCTTTAGTCTTTAGCTTTCTAGTTCGGTAGTTAGTAGAATTGTTAGATAATTTTAGCAAGTAGGAGTGAGATTCCTACTATTGATTTTTAGGCCTCATTGCATTGAAAAATATGCACGACGAGGTAAAAACATAGTAGGGATTGAGTCCCCGAAAGTTGAAATCTTCGTAGTTCTTTCAATAGTTAGAGTAGTAATGCTAGAGTAGCCTTTATGTTTCAAAGTATGATTAGATATCATATGATAGGGCTATTTTAGTCTAGAATTTCGAAAATCATAATTGCGTCGAAGTTCTGGCGAAATTTCGGGAAGAAAATTTGTAAGAGTAACGAAGTGCTGGCGAAATTCGCCAATTAGGGGCATAGGGGCAAAATGGTAATTTTTACCTAAAATGCGATTATTGTGCCAAATCACTAATGAAAGTGATATTACTCTTATAGGACGTCGAAATCCTAGTTTCTTCTGCCGTTACTGCTGCCCAACGTCTTCTTTGTCGGACAAGCCATTTTTCCGTCGAAAAGTCGATTCGTCGAAACATCTGCGTACATCAACGAAGGTACGTTCGCGTACTGTAACACTAATCACGGGTGCTGCTCATATACATATATGTGATAAGTACATTCACGTATAGAGATTCTGTTAGGGGTCACCGAGATACATTCACGGTTAGAGACTCTGTTTGAGTTACCGATTATACATACTGATTTCACGCGGGTTATAGACTTAATGATACCGTTAGAGTTTTCCTAGCGGCGAGGACACGACCGATCATCGTGGCCTTGGTTTTTGTGCGAGGCTATTATTGTGTAGGACTTATACATACCGCTTTAACGCTTATGTTACGTACGTGTCACAATCATGCAATCATGCATCTGCTATATGCATAAGTGATATCTTTCTTTGTTATGTTTTGAATATCTGTCATCCGTATCTTGTTTTATTTGAGCATAAGGTTAACAGTTACTCAGAGATTCAATTGATAAATTGAATCTCGGCTATAGCTTCGTGGTCGGGAGGACCACGGATCGGAGATCGAGGCAAGGCGCTGCAGTATGCTCATAGTTGGAGGGGCATGTAGCACGAGTGAGCTCTGAGACGGAGATGTCACTTTATCGTTTTATGTAATTACCTATGAGAACAATAGGGTGCTGTATCAATACTATGTTACACTATGGTTATTGTTTGAATGGGAATCAGTTACTCTTTCGCTCCATTGCTCTACTCTGATTGAAAAAAAAAAAATTCCGCTTTAGAAAATGGGATGTTACAGGTTCCAAGAGAACCAAAAAATATCAAAAAAGTTCTAAAGAAAATTCTGATGTCAAAAATGTTTCATTGACAACTCCTTCCTTCAGTAGGAGTTTGATAACTCCATCCGTGGATTTTAGCAACTCCTTTAGATATTTTTTATATCAGAATTTTCTTTAAGATTTTTTTGACATTTTCTTGGTCCCTTGGACCTTAAAGGGATTTTCCCCAAAAAAAAAAATGCAATCAATTGGGGTAGCTTGGAATAAAATTTCTAAACTTAGGAAGCAAAGTGAAATGAGGTATATTTAAATCCAAAATAAACCCTTAATTAACTCTTATATTTAAGATCAGATGGATGGAGTACATAGCTAGTTCAATCTGCCACTTGCCACAAATGCCAATAAACTCAAAAAGGAAAGCTTCAATAATTCATGAGTGCTAATATTGAGACAAGACCATTATGGGGAGTGATATGATATCCCACCTCACTGCAGGTCATGTTTAAGAAAGGACAACTATAACGATCTAAGTTTGACATTAATAGTATAACATTTTTTTTTTTGTTATTTTGTCGTCTTTGATCTCTTGATCTCTTTCTCGTAGCAGGGTCAAAAAAGTTGTTGTTTGTGCCATTTTGTGGCTATTTCTATTTGTCCGTTGTGCCTATATTTTTAGGGTTAAGGTGTAGATTTGCCAACGAACTATTACCCCGAGGAACGTCTAGGACAAAAAACAATTGAATAGGCCAAATTGGTCAACGAACTATTAAAAAGTGAAAAAAATACCAAATAACTATTAAAAAAAATATCACTACTACGTTAAAATATGAGGCACTGGCGTAGGACGGTGGCGAAAACGCTGGAGAAAAGAGTAGTTAAATCTTCTTGTTGGATAAGGCAAACACCAATGAGAGATGAGACTCATGCGGCGAGCGTTGTGGCGGCGGCGATTCTTGCTTGTGGCATCAGAGGGACGCAACTAGGGTGCAAGGCGCGTGCCGGTCGAAAGCTGTGGACTGCTAGATGAGTTCAAGAGGGTGAGTGGAACACCTAACAACAATGGAAGCTTTGGAGATGTTGACGTCGCCGACACTGTGACAGTCAATGGAAGACGGAGACACCAAGACAGTGACGGGGTGATAGTTTATTGACGAATCTGCTCAAAATTGTGTTTTTTTTTTACTTTTTAATAGTTCGTTGGCCAATTTAGTCCATTCAATTGTTTTTGTGTCAGACGCTCCTCGGGTAATAGTTTGTTGGTAAATCTGCATCTTAACCCATATTTTTATGAATTTAGATCAAATTTTGCCCCGAAACTTATTGCGTAGGAGTTGAGTATTTGGAAGTGTTTACAAATCACTCTGAAAATGTTACTAAATTAAAGGAACGACGTCGCTGGGGTGATATTAATTCCAAAAAATCCCAAATATCTATAGCATCTGTGCGAATTTTGCACGACAAATTGAATTATAACCCTAACCCTATTTTTATTTACTCCGCAATATGCATTGCTTGGGGCAACGTTAACTATTTTAGGCATTTGAAACACTGTTAATTTTGTTCTGACAGATATCAAACAATGTTGAACATAATTAAAGTAAAATTTTATAGGCATTCAAGTAAGATGGAGAAGGGAGAAGCTATTGGTATTACCGCTTAATAGGTCCTCTCTAGAATTGTCAAACATCAACTTTTACATTGATATATTTTTTGTTACCCATCCGGTATTCAGAACTTCACCCTAACTAATCTAGATCCGACCCACGTTGCGCACCTGACTAT
Organism: Acacia pycnantha; assembly: GCA_025563575.1. Lineage (NCBI taxonomy): Eukaryota > Viridiplantae > Streptophyta > Magnoliopsida > Fabales > Fabaceae > Acacia > Acacia pycnantha. The sequence continues at coordinate 935,452 of JAMWYP010000114.1, forward strand.
AATGGATGAGTCTCACAACGGGGCTTTTCTGTATTCACAAGACTCAAACTCAAAACATTGCTTAAGCGACACAAATCACTTATGTCAATCCCCGTTGGTTATACAAATTGATATGTATTCAAGTGAGAAGGCAAAACCTGCCCCAAAGACTAGCTATTAATGAAAGAACCAACACACATAAATAAATAATGCGCTCAAGTCCAATTTACTCTCAAAAGTTTTTGCGTGAGAGCTTTAAGTATCAGAAGTTTTTGTTGGATTGATATTGCTTTGGAAGTGTTTAAAAACAAGAGCAGTGTTTCTCCTTACTATTAAAATGTTAAGAGTTAACGTTAATTTTTTTTCTAAATAGTTAACATTAGTTTTTTAACGGTTAGGACATTTTTGTTAATTTTTTCACACTTTCAAAGCAATGTTGATCTAAAAAAAAACTTATATGTACCCACAGTTTCTATGCCCAAACTTCTATAGCAAAATTGGATCTTAACCCATAAATAATTGAGTATCTACACTACTTAAACGTGAAACTCGGATATCCCACGAAGGGTATTATTAGTATTCACTAGAGCCATAACAAACGGTAGAACATGAACATGGATAGCAATAAAAACAACTCAAGAAACAGTTTCATTATTTTAGAAATCAAAGCTCAAACAGAAACACTACATTGTTGCAAAGACAAACATGAAATCTAACAACTCAACTCGTCCACAAAAGTTGACTTAACTCGTTTCTCATTTAACCTGATCTTTATTTTTCCATTTTTGAAATGTAAACAGTATGTATAGTGCCCTAAAAGTTTTAAACTACTCAAGTTTATTGAGGGAAAAAATGCAGCCCAGCGAATAAAGCTTCCACTAGGTGATGTTTGAGAAGAGTCAGATGTACGTAGCCTTATTCTCATAAGCGGAGAGGTTGTTTCCTAATTGAAAAGCATTAAAAAAATTATATGATGCTAGAGAAAATGAAAGCAATCCCATGTGTTCTCAGCTGCACTTACACAAGCCAAACAAAATGTATTGTTCGAAGTCTTAGTTTTACGCCAACACTAAATAAAATATCTACGAACCACTAATTTTGGTCAACATTCAAGAAAAAGAGTTTATATTCATTTCATATTAGTCTTATAAATCAACAAATACAATGTGAGGAAACAACCTTCTGCTTCTCACAAGATACAGAATCAATCAAGAGTTACTGAATTATAAGGGAATTTCAAGGATACCTAAAATGGAAAGAAAGAAAAAATGTTGTGAGCTTACATGTCATCTTTGGCAGTCTCATCATATGTTTGAACGAGTAAACGATCCCTTTGTCTTGAACTTCTGAAATCTCTGGTGGAAGAAGACCTGCGAACGGGGTAAAATCCGTGCATAGTATCTTCTTCCCAGGCTGCACGTGATTTCAACTTGGGTAATGGAGGAAGTTTATGAATGTTGCCACCGCCATTATCATCACTATCGGTTTTTAGGAGCAGCTTTTGATCTGAGGACACATCTGGAGAGAAGATAGGTGAAGAAAAATCCTTTGCATCAGGAGGATTCAAACTTGATAAGGTACTACTGGTTGTTGTTGTTGTGCTACCCAGTTCTTCATGTGGGACGTATGTATCAGCATTCTTTCTCAATTCCTGAAATTAGATTTGAATACTTTTACAGTATGCTGATGACTTAAGAAAGCGTGGACAGAGATATAAAATGAGTGTTCATGGCCCTGAGCCAATGTAGGATCTGGATCCTCTCAAAATTCGATCTCCGCTATTAGATCAAAAAATAAATATATAACTACTATAAAAATATTTTGTAATTTTTTTTTTTATATTCCACAGTTATGAATTGTCCGGATCAAATTTTAACAACTTAAATTTATTTAATTATTTTTAATAATGTTAGAATAATATTTTATAAAATATTGCATCTAAACTATTCATTTTTTCCAATTTAACAGTATAGATGAGATTCTTATTGAAAAAAAGGAGGGAGAAGGATTCTAAGAGGATCTGTATCTGCCATTGTATCCCAGTGGCATGAAAGCTACTCTATAAGTGGGAAGTCGCGAGTTTGATCATACTTATAAACTTAGGCTGTTAGTACCTACCCCCCTGAATTAAAAAGGGGAAAAAATACTACCCCGAGGTTCTGATCCGTCTGTGGTTTGTAACAGATGAGCAAAAAATGCAGGGAACCCAATCTAAGAACCAAAAATCAGTTCAAAGGACAGCTACAATCAGATAAGCAGTCTCTCTCCAGTGAAGAGGAACAAGTCCAATCTCACTTTGAACTAACCCAGTCAAGCATCACATATGGGAAATTAATCATAGCCACCAACTATACTGGTCAATTTGTCTTGGATGCAAATTTGAGTCATAAAGAGATAAGAGTTTCTTTCAGCTCAAAGTTTGATTCTTACCCTTTTAGAAGATATGGTGGGTTCGGCTGGCTTTTCAGATACCAGACTCTTTCTGCGATGCTCAAGTAATGTACGTGAGCGTCTAAGTTTAGAATTCATGCGTCTGTAAACATTAACAAAGCAATCAGATGCCGTTAAATCATTATCAGGAAACAAATCAAACTTTATAACTATTGTTTCAGTTTTTTAATTCAAATTTGGAATTAAGTTTAAAATAAGATTATCATTCAATATCATATAGAACAACAAATTCCAATAGTATGGACATTGTTATGTTTATTGATCTCAGGGTTAAGAAAGTAGATGTAGAAGAGACAAAAGAAAGGAATTAGAAGAGAGGATAGAGAAGAGAGCTCCTAAGGTTCTCTCAATTCTATATTATTGCAATGCCATAACAAGACTGAAATCTGAATGTACAATACTATTTATAACACTATAGCCTCCTTCAAGTCCTAACTAATCCTAGTTTACAATTATTGACTAATTATCCTACTAACTATCTAGTTTACAAATAGGTCCCTAAGTTTCTCTTACAATTAGGTCCCTAAATGCAGATTATCATCTTTATATATCAATACCCCCTCTCCAAAACGCCCTTGCCCTCAAGGATGATTGACACAAAACTGACCCTCAACAACACAGCTGAAATAACCAAAACACATGCTTCATAAGCTTCTAATGCGGAAAAACTTTTACTGATCTTTGAAAAAAAATTGTTGCTTGAAATCGTGTAGAAATCTATCTTGAACATTGATGCACAGATACAAATCACTTGTTGGATCCTGAACCAAATGGAAATAATGGGTGCAAAACTGAACCAAAACCATATCAGACAAAGTGTAGGAATAGGGCAGATTTGAACAAAAGGAGGCCATTTGAAATTGATCCATGGGTGAAAGATTGGGCCCTTGCCTTTACTGCAACAGTCAAAGCCCATTTGGCCATTGAGCATGAAAGCCTCACATGCACGGATTTAGTTTCCCTGCCTATCCAAAGGATAGGCAGGGAGAACCTATCCATCTGGACGGTCCAGATTTATTTATTTATTTTTTTTATTTTTTTAAAAAAAAATTATTTTAATGGGTAGAGAATCTAAAATAAAAATAATCTCTCAACTAACATTTTTTCAAAACATTATTTTTTCATTCAAAAAGTAAAAGTTAAAAAAACTAAAATCTGGACCGTCCAGATCACATCTGGACGGTCCAGATCACATCTGGACGGTCCAGATGCTCCAAGCTCTTGGTGCCTATCCTTTGGATAGGCACCGAAACGTGGTCCCACATGCACCTTCAAAATATCTCTGACAGCCACTGAAGGAGGTAATCAGCTGTGCGGGTGACAAATCAAGACACTTTTCCTGCTCTTTTTGAAGAATGCAGATCAGCTGTGAGAGAAAATTTGACTTTTCAAACTGCACCTTCTGCATACACGTACACCCATAACCAGCTCAACACTCCTTGAAACACGCGTATAATCCTCCAAAATATTACAATCCATGAACTGAAACAAAGATGCTGGCAAAGAAATCAAATTCAGCGGCAAAAGAAAGACAACGACCATCGGCTTTGTGAAAGAAGTCATCGACGCTAAGGAAGGAAGAGTAGAGAATGACCACACCGAGCACGAAGACATTGTTTGCAACTCACCTAGAAATTTCTCAAGAGAGTCAAAACTCGATAACCCACCAATATCCGACTCTTTTTAGGCGTTTCCTCTGTGTCTTGTGCTGTGATGGTCGTGGCCTCTTTATTTCCTCTTGTCGCACACAAATCCGTCTGTACTAAGCCAAGAGTCACAAGACCATTGTGGCTTTCGATTTCCTCCAGTTCTTGAATATTTATGAGCTTCGTCACTCCTCTTGCGTCTTTTCCATCGTCACATTCTTGGGAGGAGTCCGAACTAGACTTATTCTTTTCTAGGCAATTAGGGTTTTTGGCTGAGCTCTCGGTGGCATTAGTGGGGTTGGCAGAATTTACCATTGGATCCTTGTGTTGGGGTCCACTTCGTTGATTGAAGACACGACCCACCCCTGTATTTGTGTTGGCGCTTTGTGATGCCATAGAAGTAGAGTTTGACCCGTACTGACTTGCTCTGTCACCCAAAGCTTTGGCTTCTTGTCGATTAATTGCCACTTCTTGTAGTGCAAGGCGACGTGCTTCACCGATTGTGCTGGGATTGAACATTTGCACAGAATCGGCGATCTCATCCTTAAGGCCCGCCACGTAGATGTCAACGAGATACTCTTCGATCAGGTCTAACTTGGTTGAAATTGAATCGAACCTTACGTTAAACTCGGCCAACGTTCCTGTCTGATGTAAGCATGATAATTCTCTTGTTGGTTGCGGGAATTCCATCTTTGTGAATTGAGTAGGCCGATGAAAACCAGCCCCCTGCACGTGACTATTTCCATGCTGCTGATGCTGATAGACGCCATTACTATTTTGGGTTGCCCGAATCCATGCTCACACTTCATCCCAAAATCCCAACACAGTATCTTGTAAATCATCCAACTTGTTGAGTTTTTCCAGCTTTTCTTCAAACTCATCAATCTTGTTGAGTTTCGGGAGTTGTGCTTCAAGAGCCAAGAGTCAATCTTCCCTGGTTCTTGCTCTTGTATTTACCATCCACTACAAGTCTTGATGGTTTCTTGAAGTTTCTTTATGAATTCTTGCTGCCCAAATGATTCTGAACCCAGAAAGAGATGAAGCAGAACCGACGGCAACACTCAGAACAGAACTGAACTGAATCAATCTTGTTTTTCTTGTTTTTCAGGTCAGAACTGAACTGAACTGAACCAGTCTTCTTTTTCTTTCGTTCATCAAGACAGAACAGAAGGTGATGAAAACAGAATCAACAAGAGACACCCAAGGAAAGACTACTCTGATACCATTGTTATGTTTATTGATCTTAGGGTTAAGAAAGTAGATGTAGAAGAGACACAAGAAAGGGATTAGAAGAGAGCTCCTAATGCTCTCTCAATTCTATATTATTGCAATGCATAACAAGACTGAAATCTGAATGTACAATGGGAGGATGGACTATTTATAACACTATAGCCTCCTTCAAGTCCTAACTAATCCTAGTTTATAATTATTGACTAATTATCCTACTAACTATCTAGTTTACAAATAGGTCACTTAGGTCCCTAAATGCATATTAATATCTTTATATATCAGACATAATTTAGAAACCAATAATTATCCAACCTAAGGGGAAACACTAAAGCCTGCCTCAAACAACTGATAGGTTTAGAATGAAATTAGGATAAGAAAAGGGAAAAGAGAGACAATCTAAAGTAGAATTTGAACTCTAGCCAACACAACAATTCTGAATATCATATATCTTCATTCATAATCCTTTAAAAACATAATACAATATATTTATAATCTTTTGCCTTTGCCTAAATATAACTTCCTATCACAACTTCCCTAAATACAGATAAGATACCATAACTACACAAACAGATAAAATACAATAACTTCCCTAAATAGTAATAACTACTCCTAACCTCTCCTAACATGCGTCTCTCTTCAATAGAGGACACATGGAACCCTAACAATACCCTCCCCTTGAAATTCAGCCTTGTCCTCAAGGCGGGAAGAAGGAAATTTCAGCCAATTTTGTGTTTGCAAGGTGTTCTTCTTCTGCACTTTTGATCAGACCATCTACTTGATCGAAGACTTCCATTATTTTCAATGTCGACGATGAACAGCGATGCCCAAGTGTAAATTTGTCTCCACAACGAAAACAAAGACCCTTATCACGGCGGTGTTGCTTCTCGGTTTCCGAAAGTCTGGGCGTATACGGTTGTGACGTGAAATTCTGCGAGTTGGCCGATGGGTGTTTTTGGAAATTTAAATTTTGAGAATTTAAATTTTGTTGGTATGCCGAAGACACCGCAACGATCGGATTCATTGAATTGGAATTTGGATTCGTTCCCTGATTTGTAGAACCGAGGGGCTGAATGTGCGCTTGAGTTCCGATAATTGTGGCATTATAGTTACTGAACTGATTGCGCGGTGGATATCTGTAATCTCGGTTATTTTGTTCACTGCCACATGGATTAATGTAGTAGTAATTGGAGCGCTGGGCACCCTGGGCATTTAACTTGGACTCAAATTCTAACGCGAGACTCACAGCTTTATATACAGTTCGCAGCTTTTGAATTTTAACGTCCGACTGCAATTCTTCCTTGAGGTCGTTGATGAAAACGCTTGGGAGACAATGTTCTGGCCATCCTCGAACTTGGGCTTGCTTTCTAACAAACTCTTGCTTATACTCGGTTACTGCTACAGAGATAAGCATCCGGGTTTTGAAACTCAGCGAGTCCAAATTGTTCCTGAAAGATTTGCACTAGTTCATCCCAAGATCATATTGTTCTTCTTGATGAAACCCAAGTAAACGTATCTAGTGCGTTTCCCTCCAAATTGATTGCAGCTATGTCAAGTTTTAGGTCTTCAGACGTCTGATAATAACGAAAGTATTTTTCAGCCCTTAGAATCCAGCCTCTTGGGTCTCCTCCTTCGTATTTTGGAAATTCAATTTTGGAATGAGGGCGTCTTGAAGTATTTCTTTGCCAGCCAAGATCGTCACCTTCATCATTCTCATTGTAAGTTTCCTTATTGATCTGACTTGACTCCCCTTGAGCAAATACAGGCTCCTTTTGCTTCCTCAATGTATTGATTTATGCATTCATCTGACTTAATTGCACTATAATGGCTGCTAATTGAGCATTGTAACTTTTCTGTGGTGTTTGAGAAGGGGGTTGCAACATAATTACTCTTGGATCATTATGAGAGTTGGAAGTGGGTAGTATTCCTGGGTTTTGAGGAGGTTGCCGTGGGGAATTATCCTCATATGAGGAATTCCGAGTATTAACCATGATATCTTTCAGTCCAAAGATGCACCACTCCAATACCAATTGATAGGTTTAGAATGAAATTAGAATAAGAAAAGGGAAAAGAGAGACAATCTAAAGCAGAATCTGAACTCTAGCCAACACAACAATTCTGAATATCATATATCTTCATTCATAATCCCTTTAAAAACATAATACAATATATTTATAGTCTCCTGCCTTTGCCTGAATATAACTTCCTATCACAACTTTCCTAAAAACAGATAAGATACCATAACTACCACAAACAGATAAAATACAATAACTTTCCTAAACAGTAATAACTACTCCTAACCTCTCGTAACATGTGTCTCTCTTCAATAGAGGAGACATGGAACCCTAACGGAAACTGACTTACTTGATTTGTTCATCAGCTTGATCTTGCTCCTCCTCTTCATTGCAGACCACAGGCAGACCGGAGAGGTCACATGCCAAAGGACTTGTATTGAAAAACTGCAGGAAAGTTGTTCATATTAAGAGACTCATATCTGACAAGAGAATATTTAAATATGTATACGTGTGCCAAAAGAGCCATTGGAATGAAAACTATGTAAAAAAAATTGTTCAAGTTTATCATAAATTCATAATTATTGTAAACAAGAACTGAAACAGGGAGGTTAAAGATCTATTTGAAAACTATAATCTGATGGAGAATAAAAAATTGGATCCTACAAACTTGATTGGCTAAATTCAGAGCTCAATAATTTAGAGCCTCTCAACTAGAATACTTATCAGAGAAAGCTATGCCACTCTAAAGGCTTCTTAAAGGGAACAAACTACTAAAAAAATTATAAAGCATTCCAATATATCTAGTTCAGTATAAGGGCATAAACACTGCTTCGTGACAATCTGAAACTTTGATATACTAATTCATAGACCAGCAAATTGCAATTAGAAAGCTTGAATCAGTATTCATCAGTTTAGCCATGACTCACTTGATTTTGGAGAGCTTTAGATGCAGTTCCACGATAAGCAGGATCCAAGGAAAGCAGAGTACATAATAGACCCAAAGAAGATGGAGGGAAATCTTTGAAAGTCTCTACAAGGGAGGGTTTATAAGACCTAGGAGGCTTAAAACTCCTCGTAGCTTTGAATTTTTTCCAATAACCCTCTGATGGCGTGCCACATAGCCTAAAAATTTTATGAAGTTGCTCCACCTGAAAGTAGAGAGTGTTTACGAGTTGCAGAACCAAATGGGACAAGATAAGTAGGAAACTAAAAAGAAAGGAAAAAAATAAAAAAATAAAAGGTACACACAAGGAGCAGAAACCAAAAGAGATTAGTTATTAAAAAAGGAGTTAATTATACTTTCTATCCTTGGAAGATAATAGATTTCTTAACTTGGTCCTCCACAGTATATACCTCTCATTTTGCCACCCATTAGTTTTCTCCAAATAAATTCAATCCTTCTGTTTGCCAATGTAACCTGAAATTAATTGATTCACCCATCCTAAATGTGACAGTCCAACTAAGTGACCTGTTTATTAAGCAACACAACCGATTGGATGAAAAATAAGAAAATTAGTAGAGGACAAAATTGAGAGGGACACACTTTTGAGGACCAAATTGAAACTTTTGTAATCCTTCAAGGACAAAAGACCTCATAGCCAAAGGCACTGAAAGTTTAAATTTCTGCCATTATCTGGGCATTATCACCTCTGTTCTACCAGGCATAATAGGAGCTCCTGTAAGCATTTCTGCCAAGAGGCATCCAGCACTCCATAAATCAACTCCAACTCCATAATCTGTAGCACCTAGCAGCAGCTCAGGAGCTCTGTACCATAGTGTCACAACCCTGCTTGTGAGAGGCTGATTATGGTTGGGATTATAATAATTGGCCAGCCCAAAATCTGCAATCTTAAGCATCCCACTTTTATCAATCAAAAGGTTTGAACCTTTGATATCTCTATGCAAAATGCCCCTATCATGGCAATGCTGCAGACCTGAAAGCAATTGATGCATGTAGGCCTTGACCTGCAATAATTATTTCAGATCGTTAGGTAAATTCTAGTAAACCAAATGCTAAAATGTCAAAGCTGTCAAAGAGAAACTTTTAACCTGTGGTTCAGTTAATCTGCTTGGACGATAAGTTATCCTAGCCAAGTCGGAATGCATGAAGTCAAAAACGAGATAAAGACTATAATGCATTCTTGAAGTAGCCAATCCTTTGAGTTTTAATACATTAGGATGATCCAGTCTCCGTAATATCATAATTTCTCTTGCCATGAATTTAATGCATTCAGGCTTTGATGTGTCAAGGCGCACCTTCTTGAGGGCCACTAATTCCCCAGTGTTCCGATCTCGAGCTTTATAAACATTGCTATAAGTTCCCTGCCCTGCCTGCAAAACATAATATTTAATATAAGTTAGGGTAATTGGCTGGCTCTCATCAAACACTGTCATTAACCTGTCTTAGCTGCTGTGGTTGTGGGAATAAAGCATATTGAACTACCACATACTTATCACAGAAACTAAAACTGGTGAGCCTGTGAAAATCCATAACACCATGTCTAGGTGGACCTTGTTTCAATTCCGGTAAATAAACCACTGAATTGAAACCTCATTGTTACAACTTATGATCTCAATTCAAATATACAAAGGTTTGAAATTGTTGATGATTCATACAGATTACAGAGAATTGGTTACATTTCGGACGGGTACTGCATTAGCACATTATGAAGACTGTTTCAATGTACCTTTAAATTTGATCATGAAGCAGAGGTTAGTCCTGTAGGCACTAAGATTTGAATGCTCAAGATGTTAATACTTCAGTTTTTTCTATGGAATCCATCTTAAAAGCGTTCTGTACAGATAGCATTTTCCATATTCCTTCATTCCAGGGATAACAAACCCAGTTAAATAAGACTATAAAAGAACTCGGGGAATAATAAAACCTTATTAATCATACTATACGATTCAGCACTCTTGGGAGTCAAGCCAGCCAATGCTTCCTTTGGAACGTTATCAACAAGCCATTTGGGCCATCCATCAACCATCTCATCTTCAAAAGACTTCAAATGATTACGCCCAGCGTCCTTCTTTCCCTCTCTGTTATTCAATTTCGCCTTATCCCTAACTCTTTCTGCAGCAGCAACGTCACCATCCTGTCTTTGATTTTTTCCAGTACCAGATTCAACCTTATGCTTCGAGGGTTCGCGCTGGTTTTGCCGGCCATACTCCGTACGATCAAATTTTTGCCCCGTGGATCGTCCAGGAGCAGCAAAATCACCATCTCCGGCATAACCATTTTGTAATTCGAACCTCTCCAAAGACCTAGATGGCTTAACCTGGTGAGAGCCCATAGTCCTCTATAATTCGAGTTTCATAATGATGACAGTTGCAGTGTTTAGAAAAATTAGTGACATATAGTAAAACAGGAGAAGAATGCAAAATGGTATTTAGGCGACAGAGAAAGAAAATGACGGTAGAATGATTTGAAAGATTTTGGCCGTCCATGGCCGGCAAACTCGAACCTTTCTGGGTTCTTAAAGACGAATTCTTAGCTATCTCCGTTGGGATAGAAGAGTTGCGATAAAGACAGAGATTGTGACTGTGCACTTCCAAAATTTCAGAATAGTGTATTTCGGCGCCAAGTGTTGAGCCTTGAAGACTTCAACTATGGACGGACGAAAGAGCCAAAAGAGCAGGGTCTATTTGGGTGAACCGGACGCACAGATTTTAATATTATCTTATTTTGATTAATCAGAAAGAAATGAAGAAAAATGATTTTAATATTAACTTATTTTGTTTAGAAGAAGAGAGAAGAGAAAATAATATTTTTATATATACAATCTTATCCTTATTTTATTTAAAAATAGGGTAGAAAGTAGAATGTTAATTAAAAAAGAAAATATAATCATTCATGACATTTTATATAAATAAATTATTAAATTATAATTTTATAATTATCTAAATTAAATGAATATATTATAATACATAATTATTTATGGATAATAGTATATATGTAATATATCTAAATATTTAGTTATAATTATAATAAATATAACAAAAAGTCTCAAGAAAATACCGCATGAACTTCAAAATGTAAATAGGTGATTTTTTAACAAAACGAGTTGTTAATTGCTTTACAATTCTTGTTAATCTCATTATTGTTGTTGTCAACGGGATTTTGTAATTTAAGTGGTATTTTTCTATCATTTTCGATAAATATAATATATATATATATATATATATATGCACACACATAATGATTAAATATATAATTGTTATATTATCTTCTCTAGCAAGCTATGAGTTCAAGATGATGCAGCACTGTCTTCTTTAAATTTTGAATTTCAAAACCCATCCAAACATCGCTTCACACTTCCCGGTTCTTTGCCTTGTTTTACGTGCAGTGTAGAACACAAGTGTCCAGTAGCGTGTATGGGTGATGATTTGATGTTGGATCTAGGGTCTCCTCCTAGGTGCGTATGGGGAAGCACACGGGCGGAGATGGGATCACTGAACACAACCAGGCTCTTAGCCGAGGGCGTGGGGTGTGTGCTCAGTGTAACGGTAGGTAAATAGTCTAGGTTAGAGCGTGTGTACCTTGGGTGGCTGCCTTAGTATTTATAGGGCGTACCTGGGGCGATCTGGCACAGTATTCGGCCATGATCTTAATCGCCTAACGCCATGCGGAGATCCTCCTACTTTGCCGGGGTAGTTGAGATTCTCCTGGATAATGGGCAAGACCTGGTCTATCCTGCCAGCCCGTGGTTGGACCTGGTCGCCATTGGGCTTACTCCAGATCCGTAACAATTGCCCCCAGCCTGGTAGTTCAAAGTTTTGGACTGCCGGGGTGCATGGTGCTCTGGATAAGTTGTCCGAGGTACTGCCCGTCTTCCGACGTCTGCGTCGGTCTGGAATTTGTGGAGCTTACCTCCCTGTGTACGTGGTATCATCGCAGGATCCAATGAGCCGAGTCAGCATCCTGTGTCTCGTGAAGCGCCATGTTGACGCTCTATGGCTTAAGGGCTGGTGGTGAATACCGATGCCCCGAAGGGGTCCGTGGTTATAACCTCCGGCCTTAAAAATTCCGTGGTGTGAATTTGGTCAAAATGTAGTGCCTGGGTTAGAGCCCGGCGTTCTAAGGTCCGAGGCGGTTGGTATGATCACGGGGTGACTCTTGGGGAATCCCCCTCTGATCCTGCCATGATTGCGCGTGACACCTGGCTTCCGTAGATTGGAGAGGCGTTTCGGACATCATGCCCTGCCGCCCCCGGGTTTCGTGCGCATTAAATGCTCTAGAGGCACGTCGTACGTCACCTCAACTTTTCAGGGTAAAAAGTCGTGGCTGTCCCTGACGGTTTGGTTGCTTTGTTTCAAACTTCCCTCTTCTTTTAGTCACGTTAGAACTTCTCATTTCCTCACTTTACTCCCACACCCGAAATTTTCCTCTGCGCAAAGCTCTCTTGACACAAAGCTTCCTGCGCACCAGACTCTTTGAGGTATCTGAGGATTCCTGTTTGCCCAGAACACGTTCCATATTTCCTTGTGCTTGTACGCTACGATCTTCAGCTCTTCAGGTACGTTTATCTTCCTTTCTGCCATTTTGCTTCAACCCTTTTGGTTTTTCCTTTCTTCTTTCTTCTTTGCTATCACATTTCTGGATTCTGGGTTTTTGTGTCTTCTGGGTTGGTTTAATTAGCATTTCTGGGTGGAATGTTTGTGAGTTTGCTACCCACGAGCGTGGCGCTATTAAGTCCGTAGGTTCGCTTGGGAGTTGTTGAGTGTCTTAGTTTATCTCTACAATTGTAGTTTCTTCCCTTTCTGATTATCACTGTGATAATTGTATAGGTTTAAGCCTTTTATGGGTAGGGGTAAACGTCATCGTCTTCAAATCAACCCATAGATCCGACCGACGATGATGCCCTACGAGACCGCTATCCCCGCTTTAGTTTCTTGCTCTTAGGAACTCCACTGACCGAGGAGGAGAGACTAGCTTCGGTTCTCCGGGGCGGGTCCGATGGTTGGAGCGCTAGGAGGCCCCAGTCATCCATTCCTATACCCCACCCTCCAGAGTGCAGCCCTATCAGGCTAGATTCTGCGAGTCCACCAGAAGTTGAGGCCGTTTTAGCCGAGCCTATCAGCTTCTTTGAGGCGCGTCATCCGGCCGAGTCGGGGTCCCTTCTGGATGGGTATGCCGGCCCCTGCTGGGAGTGTATTTCCGAGAGCTCCTCGCTCATCGCAGGTGGGCAGGATCGTATAGCCAACAACGTCTTAGGGTCGTGTCAGCATGGGTCATCATCTGAACCTGCGTTGGCCGCCAGGGGTCCCCGTCTTTCTAAGACTAGTCGCCTCCCTTCTCCCAATGTTAGTTTGTCCCGATCAGGTATCCTTTATGTCTTCGAATTTAACTCCAAAATTAGCAACTTATATATCCCTGGAAAGCTCTTGATGTATTCTTTGTAATGTAAAAGTAATCAGCTCCAAACTCATTGTATTATGATCGTTATGATCTGATGAATGAAGGTTGTTCTTGACTAGCGTTTTTGCCATATCCTAAACTGACTGTCAACTGTTGAGGACTATATCTCACTGGTCTAAACTCAGTTTTGGTTGGTTCAAGTCTTGATGAAAATCCCTTTGAGTCTACTTTCATATGCCACTGATTTCAGCTCAATTGGATTTGTATTTTGTGAGATACACTCAAGATATTGAAGCTTGGTCTGCTGTGTGACGTTGATTTCACTGTCATCTTCCAAAATTCATATCTCTCTCATATGAACTTCTTTGGGCTTGAATCTTATGTCAAAATGACGCATTGGGAGTATAGTTTCCAACAAAATTGGTTTCACCTCAATCCGATCTCTGGTTTGGGAGATATCGTCGAATTACTAAGAGTTGCTCATTCTCGAGAATTGAAGTGTAATTCTCGAGAATTGACGGGATTTTTGCGCAGATCACTGTAGCAAAGCTCATTCTCGAGAATTGATATGGCATTCTCGAGAATTGATGTTCCATTCTCGAGAATTAGCTGAGGATTCTCGAAAATTGACGGATTCCTGAAGCTCGTTTTTACTCATTTTAACTCTGAATTGAGTAATTTCAACTTCCATTTGATCATGGAGACTTCTAGAATCAATCTAAAAACTTGTATAATGATATTCTCATTCCATTCATCAAGTTCTTCTATTTTCCATCTCCCATCTTGATCATTCTTCATCATTTGAACTTCATATCAACATTACATCTACATTAAATATAAGAGTTAGTCAAAGTAGAAGATAAATGTAGTATGCAAACATCTTGATATTGATAAGCATATTTGTCATCATCAAAACTAAACATAAGTAACAGATTCTAATTTGCAAAATCTCAAATCAATATCAATTTTCATCACTAAAACATATTTTTGAAATGTATGCGATTTTACTATATTGCCCCTTACTTTTGTAAACATAAATCACCTTCTTGGGAAATAGAATTTCAAATGTTATTGTTGAGGATTTTCCTAAAATATTTTCTCATAAGATAATAGAATATTCATATTTAGTCAAACTATTCCCAAATCATAACATAATATAATATTCATATTTATGATGTCTCTTTTTATTCTTACACTTGTCACTCTCATTTAAAAGGTGGTCCTTAAAATCAATTGGATAATTTCTACAAAACTTAAAATCAATTGCACGAGAGAGAATTTTCTTTAGTGCCTGAAATAATAAAATCTAGTTTAATGACTAAAAGTCTATATATAATATTACAAAGAAATAAACAAATAGCAGATAAAGGTTAATTTAATTGGTAAGGGGTTGGTTCATAGCTCAAAAGATTGTGAACTCAAATCTCAATGTCTATATAACTATATGAGGACTTTATTAGTAACCAATTTATAAGTGTAGCTTACCGAAGTATGGTTTAATTGTAGGACATCAAATCAATTGTTATTGAATTAGTGTGTTTGCGAAATCTGTGATGAAGTTAGGCCCCGTTTGGATCGAAGAAAATCAAGAGATGGAAAAGGAAAATCGGAATTTTCCAGTGGCGGCGGCCGTTTGGATCGCATTTTCCCTGAAAAATATTTTCCCGCCCCGCGCCATTTTCCAACGTTTGAATGAAAATTGGTTCCCACCAAAAATGGTGGGAAGCCATTTTCCGGTGCTAATGAAAATAGGCTAAAGTCTATTGTGCCCTTCGACAGTGAAGAGAATGATGACGGGGAGAGGAAGAGAGAGAAGAAAGTGATGTCAGGGAGAAGAAGAGAGTGACGAGAAGAAAGTGACGCCGGAAAACATTGTGGAAGGAGGAAGAAGAAGACGCATGGCAGAATCTTGATGAACCTCTTATCACAGCTTCTGCATTGGGGAGCTACTAGCTGCCTAAAACTAGCCTACCTCTTTCATTAATCTCTCTCTCAGTTTTTCCCCCCTTTTTCTTCTGCATTTTTTTTGTGAAACCTCTCAGTTTTCTTTTATCGAACTGGTTTTCATATATATGTGTGTGTGGGGACCAACTTCTGATCCCTGCCCATTTTCTAAACTTACGTACTTAATTTTTGTTTCCTCCCTCATATCCCATTATTATCCCCTGTTTCAATCATCTTAAAATAGAGATAATAGAGAAGCGTAGAGATATTTAATCAGTATTTTTCTTTACTCAGTATTCTCGAGAATTAAGACTTCATTCTCGAGAATTGCGTCTACTCTCGAGAACTATGTTAGAATACTCAAAATCATGGTTCAGAGGATAATTGATTATTCATTAGACATTCTCGAGAGCTTATGACCCATTCTCGAGAATTAATCATATTCTCGAGAATCATACTCCTACTCTCGAGAATTCTATAAGATGAATTTAAGATATTTAACTCTTTTCTTAATGTTCTCGAGAACTACTCACATGTGCCCGAGCATTGTACCCATTCTTGAGAATCCATTAATCATCGAGAATCACTTACTCATTCTCAAGAATCACTTATCCATTCTCGAGAGTTGTTCTGATTGAAGATGAATATTGACGGGGAGCAATTACGCACATACACCATAGGCACATTCTCGAGAATCTCAAGTCCATTCTCGAGAATCATATCAGAAGTTGATAGCAAATTTGTCAGACCACTCATGCTCAGAAAGCTCTTCAAGTATTCATTGCAATTCAAGAGTAATCTGCTCCAAATTCGTTGTGATATCATCGGATGAATGCATGTTGATCTTGACCAACGTTCTTCAGCATCCTGTAATGACTATCCAATTTTGAGGGCCATAAATCTCTAGTATGAACTCCAAAGTTAGCAAATTATATATCCATGAAATTCTCTCAATGTCTACTTTCATATGCCACCAAAATTGGATTTATATTTTACAAGATATACTCAAAATACTGAAGGTGGGTCTGGACTGTAACGTTGATTTCACTGTCATCTTCCAAAATTCATAGCTCTCTCATCTGACCTCCTTTGGACTTTTATTTTATGTCAAAATGACGCATTGGAAGTCTAGTTTCCAACAAAATTGGTTTCACCTCAATCCGATCTCTGGTTTGGGAGATATCGTCGAATTACCAGAGGTCGCCCATGCTGAACGTGAAAACAGAGCTGAACAGAGTTGCTTCATTCTCGAGAATTGCTGATGATTCTCGAGAATTGACGGGATTTTTGGCAAAAATCACTGTAGCAAAGTGCATTCTCGAGAATTAACTTGTCATTCTCGAGAATTGATGTCCCATTCTCAAGAATACATGTTCCATACGCGAGAATGGATGAGAATTAAGTGCAAATCTTCCTGAAGCTCGTTTTTACTCATTTTAACTCCGAATTAAGCCATTCCAACTTCCATATGATCGTGGAGACTTCAAGAATCAATCTAAAGGCTTGAATAATGATTTTCTCAATCCATTCAACAAGTTATTCCATCTTCCATATCCCATCTTCAACAAGTTCTCTCATTTCTTAGTTTTCTCGGCATTCAAGTAGATGACGTTTGTTTTGTTAATTTTTCCCGAGAATTATATGGAATTCTTGAGAATTGTTGCAAATTCTCGAGAATTGGTTATCACTCGACTATCTTGTCTATTCAAGAATTTTTGTTTAACGGATCATTCTCGAGAATCCACTTGCAACTCTCGAGAATAGGTAAGTTAATTCTCGAGAATGCACGGTAAAAACTCTTTGGGTGTATTATTCTGAAGTATTGATATGTTGATATGATTCGAGTATTAGCAAAATGATTCTCGAGAATGTTTCAACCCATTTTATATTCAGGGGTAAAATGGTATTTTGTGTCATTTTCCTACCTTATTTTCTTCCAACCAAACAAAAATTTTCCTATCAACCCATTTTCTTTTCCATTGCAAAACAAACACATCAAGGGAAAATATTTTCCTTTCCATTCCATTCTTTTCATTTCCATTTCTTTCCATTCCCACATTTTCTTTGATCCAAACGGGGCCTTATATGTCAAATTTGCCTAAGGCGAATTAACCTAAATATAATATATTTTGATTATGTCCTTCACCGCAATATCTTTAAATACTTTTTTTTTTCAGAAAATATCTTTAAATACTTGGAAAGATGCAAATTGATTAACATAGAATATAAAGTCACAAGCAGAACTGATAGGTAAACAATAACTAATTGCTTGAAAAGCCCATCTCCAATGCTGCGTTGTCTTCAACAATAGGTTTTTTTTTTTTTTTTATGTGGAAAATGACATTTAAGTATCACTTTAACTTCTAAAACTCAGAAAAAATATTAAAACTTGTAAATGACAGAGAAGGGATGGATAGGAATATGAGTTTTTTCATATTTTGGTTTAAAGACTAAAGTGTCATTTTCATATATTTTTTCAGTACCTAACGGTTTTGTTAAAATCATTACGATTTTTGTAAAAATTATTACTGTTTTAGTCAATCCTATTAATCAATTGGTCACAACCTAAAAAATCGTAACGATTTTAACAAATTCGTTAGGTACAGGGAAAAAAAAGTGTGAAATGGCCGTTTTGGTCTTTAAATTAAAACATGAAAAACCCAGATTCTCACACATCTTTTTTCTATCCTTTGCAAGTTTTAATGGTATTTTCTAGGTTTTAAAAGTTGAAGTGGTATTTAAATGTCTTTTTCCCTTTTTAATTTCAATTATACTAATATTTTGGGCATATCCTCATTGTTTAATATTTCAAATATCATTTTGTCTTTTATGAAAAAGGATGTCCTTATTGGATGAAAATTGAAGATCTATAAAACATGTAAGAATTTCATGTGACTGACTCGCTAAGTACCCACATGAAATCAAATTACCAATGGAAGCTCCGTTCATGTTACACAATAAATACATCAAAAA
Organism: Acacia pycnantha; assembly: GCA_025563575.1. Taxonomy (NCBI): domain Eukaryota; kingdom Viridiplantae; phylum Streptophyta; class Magnoliopsida; order Fabales; family Fabaceae; genus Acacia; species Acacia pycnantha. The sequence continues at coordinate 954,045 of JAMWYP010000114.1, forward strand.
GAGGAAGAAGAAAATAAAAAATCTTATGAGAAAACCTTTTAAAGGGAGGAGAACATTAGTTTCTTTCTTTTTGGGTATGTGCTATCCTTCATATTAGTTACTCCCTCAATCTCACATCTTTTATATAGCATATGTGTAACATCCCAAATTTTGGGATTTGAAATTTAGGTATTTTATGGGAATTAATTATGTAATTTTGGTTTAAAAGAATTATGGGAATAGTTATTGGAATTTTAGGTTTATTTTTCCCTTAATTAATGTATTTTGGGAAAAAGAGTAAATTCAAGTAAGGAATAATTTAGACCTAAAAATTATGGAATTAATATTTTATGGCCTAGAAGAATTAATTGGGAAAGAAAAAAAAAATCCTTATAGAGAATTAAGGATGAATTTCTAATATTTATTCCCTTATTTTCCCATGTGCAAGTCATGTGCTCCTTTTTTTTTTTTTTTTGCTATAATGTGCTCCTATTTATATAAGATGAACTATTTGGACATGTAAAACAAATACTCTCCCAGCCCAAACCAACGTATTCAACCAAGCCCAATTACAACATATTCCAAACCATTTATTCCATTAACCAGCACCCAAAACGCAGCAGCTTCAATTGCCACTCTCATGCAATTATTCAACCCATCCATAAGCCACAAGCCCACAACCAGTAGCAGCAAAGAAAAAAGTAAAAAAAAAAAAAAACAGAAACGCAGCAGGGAAAGATCACGGCAGCTTCGATCACGGAAAAGTCAGACCACGCTATGCTTCCACAATGCATTATATCACTCTTGCATCACAGAGTGAGATCATGTAAACCAGCAACGGCATGCTTCCCACAACAGCGACAACTCAGCCCCATGCATCTCGACCTTGATGCTTTAGACCGTTGGCATATTCCCCTTAGAGCTACTGGACCCTTAGGTTCTTATATACCCCTACTTCTTGACTTCCCTTCATCCCCATCAGCCCTCACAGAAACCAGAGGCGAAGAGAGAAAGAAAGAGATGAAGTGAGAGAAGAGAGAGAGAGATAGTATCCTATAGTTCTTTTGCTCTGTTTTGGGTAGCCAAGAACAGAGGTAAGATTCTGAATTGCTTCTTTCTTGTTTCCGTGCTAAACCAACGTGTGTGTGTGTATCACAACTGTCATAAGTTTTCTGTCGTGTCTTTGTATATATAACGCTGAAAAGAAAAGCTTGCTGCCTCTAGGTTTCTGTTGCTAAGAGTTTAAACAGAGATGGTTACTAGTATAGCTATATAAACATGGAAAAACCAAAGTCTATCACGTTTGGGAATACACCGCCACTGCATGTAAAAAATGGTTGTCATCATGTGTAATATATATATGTGTATGCTGCTTGTGAAAGAAGGAGGAGAAAACTTTTAATGTCATATAATAAAATAAGTAGCTTACAGTTGGTATATTTCTATATATGCAAACCGATACCTAAGAATATATATATATATATATATAAGTATGCGCATAAGAAGGGAAGTGAGAAGCTATGCTGAGATAAAACAAATACCTTTGCTGTCAATACTTATATATATGTTTTATGACAGGCTGTCATAAAACATATATATAAGTAGACATATATGTATATGAAACTCTGTACTGGAGAAAAAGAAAAGAAGACAAAATATGTTGAGTATACTACCTGTGATGATTTCGTTAGTTTAGTACTGTAGTGACTTGGATGAACTGATTATTATTTCTCAGATTCTAATGATCTAATGACTAAGAGTTAAGACTATAACTATAATACGAAGATGACCATCCCAAGAACTCAAGCTTAATTCATTGTAATATATACATATCATTGCATATACATTGATGTACTTGAAAAAAGAAAAAGAAAAAAAAAGAACTTGCTGTCATAAGTTTCTCACTGTCATAGATTTTTTTTGCTGCATATATAAAAATGTGTGTACTATAAGAAAGCAAAACAAAACAAACTTTGCAGATCCCAATAAACGATTTAAATACTATTAGTTGCCCGTTTGGGATAGCGGCGGTAGAAGTAGCTTTTTTTCTGATGCACTTTTTTTTATGGACTTCTTTTTTGATGGACTTTTTTTGATGTGATTTGTGTTTGGGATAGCTGTGGCAGAAGTAACTTTTTTCTTGATGGATACTTGTTTGGCATAGCTTAGATTTACATGCTTATTAGGTGCTTATACCTCTAATTAGAGGTATAAACATATTTTTTTTAATTTTTTTTTAATTTTTTGATATATTGTATTTATTTATATTTAAATTATATGCTACTTTCTGAGATTTTTTTTGCACCCAGTATCTCAAATTAATTAATTTTCATAATACTGGTGTTACAGACAAATGCATAACTGGAAATTAATTAATTTGAGCAAAAAAAATCTCAGAAAGCAACATATAATTTAAATCTAAATAAATATAATATATAAAAAAATTAAAAAAAATGCTTATATCTCTAATTAGAGGTATAAGCACCTAATAAGCATGTAAATCTAAGCATATAATGTGGACTGAAAATTGATGCTATTAGAAGCAACCCTCTCTTGCTTCAAAAAAAAACCCAGCTTCATGTTTGAAGCACATCAAAAAATTAAGGAATCCAAACACTATAAATTTTGCTTCTACACCCACAGTGCTTTTGATGTGCTTATTTCCACATCCACAGCTATGCCAAACACACCCTTAGTCTGTGAAGATATAAAATTTGTTGGTGATTAATTATTTGAATAGCTCAAGAGTTTGACGAAAACATGAACGTGACGTTGCATATGGTTTTGACTCAAAGCTATGCATATATAAATATGTACTTAAAGGCTATATATAAATTAAAATAAAATAAAATAAATAATAATTGGTATTATCATTATTAGTAGGAAGGGAATAAAAATAATTAGGGGAGTTATTAATTAATAATAAATAAAAGAGTGTTATTATTAATTAATGATAATTAAAAAGTGTATTATTAGTAAGGGAATTTTTAGAGGTTAATCCATTTTTTAAATCCTCAAAAAAAATTAATTCGCATAGTTAATTACGTTGCGACGTGATTAAGTGACTAATGACAATGATGAACGTTTATAGGATTTCACCTAATTCGGACTATTATGAGCAGGAGCCGGGTTCCTTTGCTTGTCTCTCGGATACTGTCTGACCTCGTCTGCATTGATCCGGCTATTGGTGATGTATGCTCAAGGAACTGGGATAAAGTTGGGGAGTTCGAGTAAGTACGGGATAGCTTTTGTTTCCTCTTCTCATATCATCATGACTAATTGACAACTGGCAACTCTCAACTGCTAAAAAGCCAAAACCACCACGCTAAGCCGTCTGCGGTATTTGCGCGCATTAAATGCACACACTGTGCGCATTAAATGCACTCATCCTTTCGCACACATCGCCTTCGCTTTTTGGGTGAATTGTCTCTTTTGCCCTTGACTCTTTGGATTCATAACGTTTACATTCATATTTCCCTCTATTCTCCACACTTCTTGCATTCGCTATTTCCTCTTTCTTCCCAGAAACCTCTCGCTTTCTCGAGACAATTGCCTCCTTGCAATCCTCCGATTTTTCCATTTTAAATTCCTCTGACCTTTGTACAGTCAGGTATTTTTGCCATTTCTTTCCGCTTCTTCTATTCTTACTTTAAAGTTTGCAGATTCAATGTTATTTTGTTCTTGCTTTTTCATCTGTATCTATGAAGGAGTTGGTTTATGGGTTTTTAGATAGAAGTTTATGGGTTTCGATAGAAGTTTCTCGGTAGCCGTCGATTTCTAGACTCATCTGTATGAATATAGGCCCTAGTTCTTGAATGTTGATGCCTCCACCGTCTCACCATAAGTTTGTTTTTCCGTTCTATTTTCGCAGTCGAATATAGTGTCTTCTAGTTGCATCTCCTTCACCCCTTTTTTACCGAGCATTTTGTGCCTCTTTAGGTTTTGATTTATGGTAGCAATGGATAGGGTTAATCCTTTGCCCTCTTCGAGTCGAGATGCTATAATTCTAGAAGAGGAGGAGTTGCGTCGAACAGGTCCTCCGAGAGCCCGGTATTGGCTTTGGGGTATCCCCCTACTGAGGAGGAGAGACAGTCTACCTTGCTTTACGGAAGGCATAGTGGGGGGAATACAGGGAGATTTCAGCCTCCTAGGACTAGGAACCGAGGTGAAAACAAAACTTGGGGTGAGGGTGCGACAAGTCTACGATCACCAACCGAGGGGGTACAGTTGAAGTTGTCTCGGCATCGCCCATTGCCTATTGCGAGGACATTCCTCACATAAAGTCGGGATCCCTCCCAGAGGGATATGTCAGTCCATGTTGGGACTGTATCGCTTTAAGCTCCAAATATATCGCGGACGTACATTATTCTTCAGCTGATTCCACTCTAGGCTCGTGACGTCATAACTTATCCTCTGAATCTATCCCGGCCTATAGCAGCCAAAGTCGTCCCGATCTAGCAACTTTTCCTTCTTCACATAGTAGCTCTTATGATTCAGGTATGTCATCTACTTTCTGATTTTTATTTCTTTGTTATAGGTATAAATGGATTCGCCTTCTTCATCCCATGTTGCGGAATCAGATTCTGAGGAGTCAGGCTTCGCAAGCCCCCCAAGAGTTTTGACGAACAAATACCCATGGATTACCCATGAAGTGTTGAGGATACGCTCGTTGATGAGCGCGGGCGACATTGCCAAGCTTCGTATAGGCGACCCCAAGACCTACACCCTTAGCTCACCAGGCAATGATGAGCCGATTTGTGCCACAAGAGAGGGAAACGACCTGTCTTTTTTTGTTTTCTACCAGGACTATATTTCTCAGCTCGACATCCGATTCCCATTTTTTGAGTTTCAAATCTCCGTTTTGAAATACCTACATGTAGCTCCTTCTCAACTTCACCCAAATGTTTGGGGTTTTGTCATAGCGTTCAAACGTCTATGCAAATCCTTAGATATATCTTGCACAGTTCCTATGTTTTTTTTATTTCTTTTCCCCCCACACAGCTCGTTCCAGTAAAGAGCTTGCAGAAAGGAAGGTCTGGACTTCCCTCCAGGGTGTCGCCACTAGGAGACTCTTTACCCTATTATTTGAGTCTTTTAAACACTTCAAGACCAGCTTCTTCAAGGTTGTAGCCAAGTCCGCAGTACAGCCTGGGTTCCTTCACGCCCTCGAGTCCAAAGATGTGGAATGGAAGTTCCCATTGTATTGGACTCGTGTTCATCATGATTTGTCTTCTTTCGCCTACTGTGTTGTCGTACGTAGCACGTGTTACTATATATATATATATATATATATATATATATATATATACCTATATTAACAATTAATTCTATCTTAATTAATTTTCAGCATATATTAATGACAATATTTTTTTCATATTTCAAAATAAAATTAATATAAAAATTATATTGAGCAAATTAAAATATATGCTACTAATAAAATTAAATTTTTAAGCTTGAAAAAATTTAAAAACTTACAATGTATTGGAAGTTTAGAGATTTGAAACTTCAAAGAGAGCTCAAACTTCAACACACCACCTAAAAAAATAGTTCAAAGAAAGATAAAAAAAAGAATAGATAAAAAAATGTATGAACTACTACATATTTTCATATCAGCCTATATTAACAATTAATTCTCTCTCAATTAGTTTTCAACATATATAAATGACAATATTTTTTTCAGATTTCAAAATAAAATTAATATAAAAGTTACATTGAGGAAATGAAAATATATGCTACTAATAAAATTAAATGTGTAAGCTTAAAAAATTTAAAAAACTTATAATATATTGGGAGCTTAGAGATCTTAGCTCAAACTTCAAACACCACCTGAAAAAAAAAATAGTACAAAGATGGAAAAAAGGATAGATAAAAAAAAGAATAAGCTTTGGTTTATTGATCTGTACAGACACTCGAGTGTTGTAGAATCACACTCGAGTGTTAAAAATAACACTTCAAGTGTGCCACAAAGCATTAGTTCATCATCGAGTATTATGCACTGAGTTGAAAGATATTACCTTGACACTCGAGTATTGTGATTCATACTCGAGTGTTCCACTTGTTGATTCCTCAGTGAACATGAGTGGCAAACAATGGTATTGTTGGTGATTGGACAACACTCGAGTGTCCAAAACTTCCTTCATTACATAAACGACTGTTAGGCACTTTTGATGTGATTTTGAAGCCAACACTCGAGTGTCTATATCAGACACTTCAAAAATTGGCTTTCTGATTCAAGTTTTGGTTTCAATAACTGTTATACACTCAAGTGTTATTTAATACAATTTTGAGTGACTTGAATCATCAAGTCTATATCTCATTACAAGTGTTTGTTATCATTAAAACCTATAATTCGAGAACTAGCATTCTCCCCCTTTTTGATGATGACAACATTTGTCAAATTTTTGAAAATAGTTTAAAACAATTTGAGATCACCAAGGAAGAATATGTTAAGCAATCAGACAATGTATAATATAATGGAGTAAACATATATATTGCTTGAATAAACACTTGCATTGATAATCAACGATTAGTACAACTTCAAGTGTCAAAATACATAGTCAGTGAAATACATAGAAATGAAATACGTAATAGTAATAATGAAATACATAATAAAAAAAGTCATATATCAGTGCAAGTCACTTCACTTCTTTCCCCCTTTATCATCAAGCAGAAAGGTGGGAAAAGTGAGGTCATAAGGGGGAATGGACTGGATGGGAACAGGTGGAGGTGTATAGAGGATGATGGCAGAAGAAGGTGGTGGAGTGGTGGTGACTAGTGGTGGCAGTAGATGATGAAATGGAAGAAGAAGACTGATGTTGGAGGGTGGGTTTAGGAATGGGCTGAGAAGGTGGAGGAGTGGTATGGATGGTCTCAGTGGGAATAGGCTTATGAGGGGGGTAAAGTCCCTGAAGGTCCAGCACCAACAGTGAAGGGCTCATAAGCAAGGAAGCCTATGCCATAAAGAATAGCCTCGAGTCTCTGAAACCTCCTAGTATGGTCATCCTGGGTGGCCTCAATTCTTTGAAGTCTTTGAGTATGCTCGTCTTGAGTCTCAAGGAGTTTGTTGTAGTTGGTATTTATCTCTCCAACCAATACTCCTATTTGAACTTCCAAATCAGCAATCACCTGATGAAAAGAGGCTATCATAGAGGTAGCCAGGGAATCAATAGCCTTTTGAACAACCTTTTCCAATAGAGGTTGTAGTAAAGCACCAAACATGGAAGGAGGAGCCTGTGCGGAAGCAGAAGGAGTAGCAACCGGAGAAGATTGAGCTTCATCAACCCTTGTAGAGGTTTCCTTAGTCTTGGATAGGGCCTTTGATTGCCTTGAGCCCTCTCTAAAAGAAATCTTCATCCAGTTAAGATGACTCTGGCCAAACAGAAGGGGCTTCACTGGCTTCTCATCTCCCTCAAGATGCCATATCTTGTGTTGATACAAAATAAAGGAGACTAGGTTAGGAAAGGGCATAATGGACTTTACGTGGAAACCAAACCTGTTCCTCATCTCCCTGAGAACCCACTGACCTATGTTGTGAGGTTGCTGAGAAATAATAGAGGCCAATAAGGAATAGTCTAGGATGATAAAGTGGGTAAATTTTTTCCCTTTTTGAACCAAATTTCTAGAATAGATATACTAGATTGTTCTATAGGTAGGGCTCATCTCAATGGGATCAAATGTAAGGGGTCCCAATGGTTCTCCTGGCCTCAAAATTTTGAAGATTTCTTCATCTGATCGGGAGTCCACAGGTTCAGAAGGGGGATCAGTTGTTAGTTCTCTATTGGTTTTGATGATAACGGACAATTGTAAACTCAGATTGAAGTTTGTCTTTGTTAAGTTGAAAAACTTACTGTCAAAGGCAAACTCGAGTTTTGGTTTGGAAACTCGAGTTTGGACTTGACAGAGAATAGCTCAAGTTTTTGCAAAGAAAGGCAAACTCGAGTTTGGGTATTGAAACTCGAGTTTTGACCATACAGAGAGCATCTCAGTTTTTCAAAGGCAAAGCAAACTCGAGTTTGGTTTCAACAAACTCGAGTTTTGGCAAGACAGAAAGCTACCAATTTTTCAAAGATAGCAAAACCCTAGTTTCCATTTGGAAACTCGAGTTTGGTCAAAACAGAGAGTTCTCTAAGTTTTCAAGTTTTGTTGGAAACTCAAGTTTGGTTTTGGAAACTCGAGTTTACAGCATACAGAGAACAATGCTCAATTCTGACAGACCAGACCGGTTTCACTGCCGATTTTCGATTTGAACCGGTCGGTCTGGTCTGGGTTTAATAACCATGTGTTGAAATGGATTTTTTGGCCAAGCTCATTGTGCTCGCGTTATCACAGAGGAATGGAATTTTTTTGAGATGAATTCCCAAGTCTTGAAGTTGTTGCTTGAGCCATAGCACTTGAACACAATAACTTGAAGCATCTACATACTTAGCCTCAATAGATGATAAAGATACGGTGTTTTGCTTTTTACTGAACCAATATACAATAGAGCCTCCGAGGAACTGACATTGTCCATTTGTACTCTTTCTATCTGTTTTATATTCACCGAGATCAGAATCTGAGTAGGGTATGAGGTATTCATTTCCTCCTTTGGGATTCCACATTCCAAGTTCCACTGTGTCAACAAGATATCTGAAAATTCTTTTGACAGTCTCGGCATGAGATTCCTTTTAAGCTAATTGATATCTTGCACACATTCTCACATTAAATTGTATATATGGTCTGCTAGCTGTCAGATAGAGCAATGAACCAATCATTCCTCTATATTTGGTTATATTGAAGTCAGGTCCTTTAGCATTAGCATCCAACAATGTTGTTGAACTCATTGGAGTGTCATCTCCATTACAATGATTCATTCCATATTTCTTGAGGAGATCTCGAAGATATTTAGTCTAAGATATAAATATCTCATTCTTCCTTTGTTTGATTTGAAGTCCGAGGAAGAAGTTCAACTCTCTCATTATCAATTTCAAATTCTCCCTGCATAGTCTTGGAGAATTCCTGACACAAAGAGTCATTAGTAGCACCGAATATAATATCATCTACATAAATTTGTACAATTAGTAAATCATTTCTCTTATTGTGTTTGATGAAGAGAGTTGTGTCAGCTTTTCCTTTGATAAATCATTGATCAAGAAGAAACTTGCTTAGTCTTTCATATCAAGCTCTAGAAGCTTATTTAAGATTGTAGAGAGCCTTTTTGAGACGATAAACATGATCAGGATGGAAAATGTCTTCAAAACCAAGGGGTTGTTCAATGTAGACTTCTTCCATAATATAGCCATCAAGGAAGAAACTTTTGACATCTATTTGATAGAGTTTGAATCTTTTGATACACGCAAAGGCCAGGAGAACTCGTATAGCTTCCAATCTAGTCACCGAAGCACACATTTCCTCATAATCAATATCTTCTTGATTATAACCTTTGGCTAGCAATCTTGCATTGTTTCTGACAATGAATGTGGTTTCATCACATTTATTCTCTTGAATACTCATTTGGTACCAATGATCGGATGGTCTTTAGGCCTGGATACCAAGTACCAAACTTGATTTCTTTCAAATTAATTTCGTTCCTCTTGCATTGTTATTACCTAATCATTGTCTGAAAGAGCTTCATCAGTATCCGAGGGTTCAATCTCATAAATAAATGTAGAAAAGCTAATTTCATTTTATTTATATATATATAATACCTTTAATCTTTTCAAAAGTATCTTATTTTATTTATCATGCATCTTCTTTGTTGCAATTTATCATGTGTCTTCTATCGGTCTTGTATTCACAATCTTTTACAAAATCATGTTACATAATTTTTGCTTGAAGTTTTGATTTTGATTTGCCAACTAAATTTTTATTTTTCAAAAAAATGAAGCAAATCAATATTAAAGTTAAAGAAATAGTTTCAAATTTAAATTCAAATCATCAATCAATCAATTTTTTATAACTGACTGCAAAAACCACTAACGCCAGGCCATCGGTATCTGCCTCCTTCTTCCTCTTCTTCGGAGCCTTAGCTCTGCTCCCTTCACTTCCCTTCTCTCTATAACACCCAATTTCTTGAGTGCAACACTGCAACCTCTCCTCCGAATGCTATAGAAGAAAGCAAAAGGCTCAAGAAATGTTACTATAGGAGATGAAGCTATGATGTATATACCTCTGGTTGTATTCATAGTGTTCACACGAGATGAACTGTTCACGTGAACAGTAAAAATAGAGGGAGCTACAGTGAATTGGTGGCTGGCTTGGCTAAAAAGTTATTTAGATTTAAGATTGTAGATTGATTCTTCCAAATTCCAATTATATACATCATCCCTCCATAAAATTGAGGCGGAATAAGTTATATCTTTATGAATATATACTCACAAAAGTCTGAAATAGCAACACATGATCCTCCATAAGTCCAGGTAACCCTCTTTAAAGCAGAGGTAGAACCCTCATTTTTCCTCCAACAAGAGGTTACCCAACCACATATTCCTGACCAATTTTCCAGGAAAATATGCTTTTTCAATGCTCCAATAAACAGCAAGTCATTAATTCCCACCGTATACTCCTCTAGTTCTATTTATAAGGTACTTTCAGCATATTTTACCAAAACTAAGAAAAACCTTAACTACTTATTTTTCAAGAAAATAGTAATCTACACAATAAAAAATGAAGGGTAAATTTATACATTCATATAACAAAATTGAATGACATACCCTATAAATAGGACCAAAAAATATACACTCTCTCCCTACCTTGTAAGTAGGATCAGAGGAGAGTATATATCATAGCTTCATCTCCTATATACAATTAAAAGGTTAATTTTAGGAGAGAAGATTGGATTGCAAATATTCAAGGTACAGCAATAGGGAGTCTTGGGATATGCTGTATAGCTGTATCATTAAGATCACTTTAAGCCTTACAAAATCTTAGTCCTCCGAAATGTCTTCAGAACAATGACCTAGAATTTTGTCGATCCATATAATAAAAATGAGAGCAACACAGAGTTTGCATGAATTATGATGAATTAATGAGCACAAGTCAACACAGTACAAGATTTATACAACAAATTAATGTGAAGCAGAGGAACAAACTTGAAAGCAAATTATAGACACAAATGAACACCAAGGCAATTCCCTTCTAGACCATCTCAACTATTAGATTCAATAACATTTCCTGCTGGAGTCCAAAACCATCCTTTGATCAAAAGTCAATTTACATAATCGCACACGAACAAGTTCTGTCATTCCCAATTTCAAATTCATCATCTGATCCATCGGCTTCACTGCAAGAAAGACGGAAAAAGTAAAATAGCTGAGGATGAGGCATCCTCTTATAATTGCCGTTAAAAATACATAGAAATATAAAGGAAAGAACATCAAAACGTAAGAAACTGCATAAATACCATAAAAGAATAAAGCCAGGAAGATAACTTTAGATCCCATAAGAGCTCCAGAGATAGAAATTTATAATTGAATATTAAAGCAATTATCCCATTAATAAAAGGGCACATTGCCATAAAACTATTCCTCCCTACTCCTTCTAAGAGCCCTTAACGGCTTAACCAGAAATTGAACAAAAGTGGAAGGAAAAACTTCCCAGCAGGAAAAGGCCAGCTTTCTTATAGACATTCTTAGTTATTATAATTACACTCACAAGCCCAATGCATCCAGAAGGGAGAGATGATATCAGTTAACATCATATATTTTTGAACTCAAAGGAAGGAGTGGTCTGGAGGGAGAGAATGATCTTTGAACTAGCTAGAGGAGGAAGGAGGAAGGAGAGATTTGGAGGGAAAGAGTGATCTTCGAGTTGAGAGCTTCAAACAATGTTGGTTGAAGATCTTTAAACTTAGAGGAGGAAGGAGGGTTCTGTAGGGAGAGAATGATCTTCAAAGTTCGAACTCACTGGTGATGGAGGAAGGACTGAAGGAGAGAGCTGGATGGGTCTTGGAAATTTGGAAAAGGCCAAGGGGCATTATGATCATCAAAATTGGCTCCGAGAAAATCCATATTTTCCAAAGGGTGACGGTGGGAAGCCATTTTCCATGATTTTGATGGAAACTGGATTCTTGGGAAAACAAAATGATGCAAACCAAACAAAGTAAAATGCATTTTCGATTTTCGAATTCCTTTTCCTTTTCATGAGTTACAGTTTCAGTGAACCAAACAGGACCTTAGTTTTTGGGGGAGGATTCCCCACCTCAATTGGGTGTCCATCAATCAATAAGTTAAAATTGGTGACAGTACAAGACATGGGCTTGGAGCCTCATACTTCCAAACTTATCATGAGACAAGAATTACCAAGTCAAAATAATAAGTAAATTTCAGTCTTGACTATAGTCAAACTATTATTATGTACAGCATGAGCAATAATAAAAAGAATGAAAAGCTGATCAGGCTCTTCTAAACTATTAATAAGCATCAGGAATCAAGAGTAGTAACCATTAGACTTAGTATATATAGAGAGAAGATCATGAAACTCTTACAGCTTGGAATCTACATGAAAATCTTAAAGAACATTAAACTTATAAATTAATGGGATGTTTCCATATTTACGGTATCATTTGAGCCTGTCTTGAACTATTCACTTTTCTTGGTAAACTTGAATTCAGGGAGGGGTTACAAAATTCTTATTTAAGAGAAGCCAAATATGAACTTGTTCTATGCAAAAATGAAATTTTCTAACAAAATTGTAAATCTGACTAACTCAATTAAACCTTAGATCCAAAGTACTACAAGCTTATTATGTAATTAAATGATAATAAATGCTTCACATTGATTTAAACCATATTTCTTTTAAAAGAGAAACAAGAAAGAAAAGAGATGACGAAGATTTCAGTGATTCATTGAATGTAATTCCCAAAGAAAAAAAGAAAACTTAACAAATACAAAAGGAAAGCAAATTAAGAACAATATAAAAAAGAAAAAATGTTCACTTGCACTGCAGAATAACTGGGATGAATCTCATTTTACAAAATAATGTACAAAAATTAAAAGCTAAAGTACCTGGGTTCAAATTCTCGTATCTCAACCAGCTCGCTCCCACAAGCATCAGTCCACTGAACCCTCCTCTCCATTGGACCAGGAGGATCACTCCCCTTCTCACCTGGCGCATCCTGCTCATTACCCACTTCAGCAGGAACTGGTTTATTATTTAGTGGCATTTTTAGGCTACTTTTAAGAGTAATCCTTGTTGTATCAGTGCCATCATCGAGGTGAGCAGTTGGAACCTGATCCTCTCCCTTGCCAGAAATTGGCAGCCCAGGTGAAACACCATGTTGTTGGGAAGGACCCACTTTAAGAGGAGATTTATTGTCAAGACCTCCAGAAGTGCGACCAAAGCAAACAAATGAGGCGCACCTCCGGGAAAGACGATTCTTTGTAGAAGCCAGCTGGAGCTCAGGGTCAGTTTCTTCGTCTACCAACTGGTATTGGTTCAACGGTGAAACTCTCATGGGTTTGTCCTCACTCCTCTGACCCAAGAGGAGAAGGGACAGGCCTTTACTATATCCTGAAGCTGAAGCAGAGAAGAATCCTCCTCCTTCTACTGCCAATAGCATCAGTTCTGCTCATCGGCACACCAGAAAATGATTTATTTATATGGCTGCCTGCCCACAGAAGAACCGGAGTTGAAACCTTCCATCCAAAATTAAGCGAGATCGGCATGACTTCGGTAGAGTCAAATTTTGTTATCATTTATAGCTTTTATTACATCTATTAATTCTATTTACTCACTTTGAATTACAAAGAAATAGTGAACAATCTCGGCTTAAAAAATGGGACATTTTAAAGCGACGTTTAATATAGCAAAAGGACATCTAGAGGAAGTTAGAGACTTAAAAGCCATAAGACAAGCATGAGCACACAGGATTTCACACGCTAGCGGTTTTCTGATTTTCCAAAATTGTGTCAAAATTCCATGGTATGGAGTTAGATAACTGAAAATATATCAACAAAATTGTTTTCACTCAGAAATATAACCAAAACTGCTCAAAATATCTTTGCTGTGACAAAATTAAGGTTCTAAAGAATTTTAGGGGAAAATGTTAGCTCAATCAATGCTCCTAGCCACTTTCATGTAAACTATCACAGAAGTTTTCTAAACAATCCAATGGATATGCATAAGGAACAAAAAGGTTCAGCAACAATATAAAAAAAGTCAACTAATTTCTGAAATCTTGCACATTAAAAGGAGGGGGGGGGGGGTTTCTAGGATATCAAATACAAACTACAGACTAGTTTTTTCCCCTGGGCCTGAAAAAAGGGTTGAGTAAAAACGAAAAAGAAGATCCCTAAGTCAAGGCAACCCCATCCAAACAAAGAATAGCATACAATTCTCAAAATTTCCAATTCCATTGGCTGAAATAAATCGGAAGACTGTTGACTCAAATAAGAATAATAAATAAAAGATGATGTCATTGGAGTATAGCTGTTCATCACAAATGCGGAAAAAAGAAAATCGAAAGCACAAACATGGAACCCTGAATATTCAGTTACTACACCTGAGTACAACTAAGACCAATTCTTTGACAGTGATGCTTCTACTTTCTACACTGATACACTCAAGCACAGAATTCAGTAAAGCAAGATTCAAAGTGTCGGTTTCCATCACTTTCCCGGGAAAACAAATGGATATTACAGATCAAAGAAAAATGGAACTCGCAATACCTGGTGGCGTAGGAGAATCAGCACGGGAGGCCTCCGGCAACCACGGTGGCGCGTAGAGATGGGAGCTATCGCATCTCCGATCGCCAGTTGGAGGAATAACTCGGCGAGGAATTGAATGCGAATTAAAACTTAAAAAGGAAATGACGGTTTTTCTTCTGGTTCGAATTATTTAAAAGGAACAGGCAAAAATTAAAAATAAATAAAGAAATAATTAAAAGAAAGAAAGGGATAGTGACCATTAGCGCATGATAGCGATGGGACTCCATTTTTGTTTTCTTTTTCTTTTTTGCGCCCGACATGAATTATGCCAGGAGAAAAAAAAAATAAATTGCAGAATTTCGAATAATGTATTATCATTGTTATAAATATTCTAATAATCTTATTAGAATATCAAATAATGAATTATGTTTGGGTTAAGGTGCAAATTGGTAAACAAATTATTACCTAAGGAGCATCTGGCACAAAAATTAATTCAGGATACCTTAACTATCCATCAACAATTAAAAAATGGAAAAACACTTCAGCAGGAGAAAGTTTTCTCAAACAACAATAAAATGATGCCACATATATATAATGAGCATTATATATATGTGTGGGTCCCACCATTTCATGTGTGTGTAGGAATTTTCTTCTTCTTCTCATGCAACATGAGAAGTTTAAACCCCATTAAAAAATGAGCATAAGTACCAAATAACAATTAAAAAATAGCAACTATCATAATTACGTTAAAAGATTAGGCACTGGCGGAGGACGGTAGCGAAGACGCTGGAGAAAAGAGCGGTTAACCAACAGAGATGAGACCCATATGAGCAGGCGCCATAGTAGCGGCGGCTGCTGCCTGTGGCATCGGAGGGACGAAACCAGGGTGCAAGGCGAGTGTCGGTCGGACGCTGTAGACTGCTGGATTTGGTTTCGATGTGTAATTCTCGCCCTGAAGCTGTATACGGACCTTGATGAGTTCAAGAGAGTGAGTGGAACACCCAACAACAGTAGACGCTTTGGAGTAACTGATACTATGACAGTCAATGGAAGACGGAGACACCAAGACAGTGATGGGTACTTTAACGACATTGTGTTTTTTTTCTTTCATTTTTTGTGTTTTTTCTCACTTTTTAATTGTTGATTGATAGTTAGGTACCTTCAATTAATTTTGTGCCAGATGTTCCTCAGGTAATAGTTCATTGGTCAATCTCCACCTTAACCAATTATATTTTTAGTGCGGATATCCATAATTTTTTAAAATGAGTCTTTTGAAATTCTAGACTTAAAGCCATACAACCTATGACATAAATGGCTTAGTGAGAGTTTTATATTATTAATGTAAATAACCTAAAAAGACTTCATATTACACCATTATGTAAATTTACTCTTTTGTTGTAACTCTCGTTATGGAAGTTGAGGATTTATAACCTATAAATAGTAGGCATGTACCAAAGGATATAAGCTTAAAATGAACGAAGAATCACTCCCTCACTACTTTCCATTTCTCCCTTCTATTTCTTTATCTCCCCCATCTAAATTTTTCTTGTATTTTCCTTATTTTTACAACAATTATAAAATAAGTTGTGAATTGTTTATTAAGTCTCATAATTACTTTATCAATTCTTGATTAAAAAAAAACTTGATTTGAGATTTTACAATTTTAAAATTATTTATTTGTCATTTTTCCAATTATATACTCATTTTTTATTTTTTTAATCATCATTCTTTTTGTAGGTTTATATCACAAAAGATTTTTATCTCTCTCAGTAAATTTACTGGGTGAGGCCACCTACCACAGTAACCAACGACTTATTAGTATATTAAAGGTATTGTTTAACCACCCATAAAATGTTCAGGTAAAAAAAAAAAACCACCAATAAAATGTACTAAAAATTTTATTTCTTATTTCAATGATATAATAATTTTTTGGCATCTGATTATTACATTATGATATTATTATTGAAAATAATATTTTAAAATTGAATATGTCTTCAACTAAAAAAAATCTGTTAATTGAAATAGTCAAATTGATGTAAAGGCTTATATTTGATTTTCATGTTATATATAGAAAAACATCATAATAAAAATGGAAATAAAAAGTAAAAAAGATCATCTTGTGATAGGAATGTAATGAGGCTTTTTCTTACTCCCTCTCTCCATTTATTTAATATTAGAGCTAAATAAAAGGTTTACTTTATAAATATAAGGATCCAGGCTTTTTTATCTCCAAAATTTACAAGTTATACCCTCAAAATATCCATATTAATCGCACATATTAAAAAGATTTTTCAAGAGGTAATTCCAATATTCAATGAAACCAACCCTCTTTATTACAAATAATTAATTTAAATAATTTTTAATATTTACAAGTTAATTATTATTATTATTTTGATAATATAAGTTAATTATTTAGCTATTACATTATAGAGAAAAGGTAATATTATGGTATATTACCCTAATCCTAATGTAAGAGTTACTTTTATATAATAATTTTAATCCTAAATATAATACTCGTAATTTATCAACTTTGCTTAATAATTTTGTATATCTTTTCAAAAAAAAAAAAATCCATTGGATATATTAAAAGTTTCCGTTCAATAATATTTCTAATGCAAATGTTTACACAGGGCATTTAAGAAAATCAAGTCACACATTTTATAAATAACTAACTTAACTAATTTTTAATGAATATAAATTAATTATTAAGTATCTATATTAAAGATTAGGAGAGTGTACATATACATAATAGTATAAATACTTTTGCCCTTCAGTCCTTGCAATTTTGTTGGGTTATCCCCAGTGGCGGACCTAGGATTTTAGGTTTGTGGGTGCACAATTAGTGGTGGAATTTGGGGATTCAGGGGTGCTGCCCCTAAATTTTTTTTTTTTTTTAAGGAAAGTTTCAAACGCATTAAAAAATAAAAGAATATAAACAATAAAAGAAAAGAAAACTTCAACTTAAAATAGAAAAGTAATAATCAAGAGTCAACTAAATTAATATCCAAATGATGAAAAGACAGTATTTGTAATCAATAAATTATGGATAAGTAAACTAAATGAAATGTGTCTTTTTATATCTTTTTTCGTCTCCTCTCAATGAAAGGTTACATCGCTCAACTGGTAGAGTGCATCCTCTTAGGATGTAGGACACCCACACGTCGTGGGTTCGAAACCTCATGGGTGCAGTTTTTGTGTTTCACTGTAAAAAAAATTATGAAACAATTGTAGCCTGGAGGCTTCGAACACGGATCTGCCAATACACTACCTAAAACTTTAACCAACTAGGCTACCTATATGAGTTGATATTGATTTCCTTCATTATATATATATCTTATTAAAATTTTAGTGTGTGCACTTGCCCACACTGGCACCAGTGTTGGTCCGCCAGTGGTTATCCCTATAACTTCGGTTAAATACCATTTTCACTATGAAAGTTTAGCCAAAAGAGCATTGGTCACTTTTAAGTTTTTTTTGTCGTATTTTTGCCCCAAAAGTTTTAAATCATAGCAATCTTACTCATTTATTGATCTTGATCGTTGAATTATTGTTTTTCTTTGTAAACTTCAAGGGGAAAAATTGCTTCTAAAAACTTCTATGGTAAATTTGCTCCTGAAAAAAATTCCAAGGTATATTTGCTCTATTTTGTTAATGTCTGGGGTAAAAATAAGACTAAAAAAACTTACGAGTGACCAACGCTCCTTAGGCAAAACTTCCATGACAAAAATGATATTTAACCTTAAAGTAATCCCACTCTTTTTTAATTTCTTCATAATTGTTTTTGGCCTGCATTTCTTCATAATTAAGACTAGTACTTTCAAATCGTTTTGATGTTACTTCTCAATTTTTATTTCAGCGGCAAGTTTAATGAAGTTTTCATCCTCACCTTAATAATAAAAGTAGTATTCATGCCAAATAAATATAATAATATCAACAATCAACACTAATACTCTAATAATAATAATAAGAGTAAATACCATTTCTGGTTCCTGACA
Source organism: Acacia pycnantha (assembly GCA_025563575.1). Lineage (NCBI taxonomy): Eukaryota > Viridiplantae > Streptophyta > Magnoliopsida > Fabales > Fabaceae > Acacia > Acacia pycnantha. The sequence continues at coordinate 972,640 of JAMWYP010000114.1, forward strand.
AAAAACCGACCCTTATTCGTCCTTTTTATGGAACTAAAAATGACCTTTTGGAAATTTGTGAGGGATCAAAATGTCCACCAATCGACCATTATTCATCCTTTTTATGGATTAAAAATGACCTTTTTTTTTTGTCAGGGACCAAAACGAGGTCCGTGTTTTTTTGTCAGGGACCAGAAAGGGTATTTACTCTAATAATAATAATAATGTATCAAACAAAAATAATAAAGTAAATCGACTCTATGTAATGTTTTTTTTTGCTAAGATTTTTTTTTTTTGGTAAGATCTATGTAATGTTAATAATTCAAATATAAACATTTAAAAAAAATTCAGTTAAACTGAGTTAGCGTCAATTAAGCTCAATAATTGAATTAAAACCAAACAAAAAATGCCACCAACATCAATAACACAGAGGAATGGGCCCAAAAAATAGATTGGAAAATGAAGGAGGGAAGTTCCAAATTCCGATGTGAAAATGGGACTTTCACAATAAAGAGTGCTTACTACATGATGGAGAAACCCATAGCTCAATCTTATGATGTCGTGTACAAAAGAATCTGGGCCTGGCCAGGGGCAGAAAGGATTAGAGTATTTTTATGGGTGGCTTACCACAATAGGCTGTATACTAACGAAAGGAGACGCAGGTGGTCGACGGTTTTTGCCTATTGTCAGTATTGTGAGGATAACAGTGAGAATGAAATACATATATTCGGGGATTGCTCGTATGCGAGGCAGATTTGGGTGTCCTTGATTCTGCGAGGTATGTTCCTATTTTTCTCCCTACCTCTCAAACAATGGTTTGCATTTAATTTAAAGGAGGATATAGGTATAGACAAGACGTATAAATGGAATGTCTTTGTGGGGGTGGGGATCATTTGCTTTGGGTTTGAGGAATAATTGTTGCTTTAATGATAATGTTTGGAAACCTTCCAACCCGGTTTGTTTCATCAAGAAGTCGATGAAACAGTTCGTTGTGGGTGCTATTAATGAGCAGGATTTATCAGGTACATCCGCTAGTGGTGTCAGTAAATGGAGCCCTCCCCCACTTGGTTGGGTTAAACTAAATGTGGATGGGGCAGTTTCGGCAGTTGGCAGTATGGCGGGCTGTGGAGGGGTGATTCGGGATCACCAAGGGAGATGGATCTCTGGTTTCACTCAATTCTTGGGACAATGTGGAGTTTATGAGTCGAGGAATGGGCTCTTTTACACGGTTTGAAGATGGCTTGGGGAGAAGGCTTCAGGAAAATTCAAGTGGAATCTGATGCGAAGATGCTGATTGATAAGATACTTCACAAAGTAGTTTCTCCTAACACTAGTATGGTGTTCCTGCAGATTTTGGACTTGCTGTCTTATTCTTGGGATATTAATTTAAAATACATTCCGAGGGCTTGCAATTCTCTAGCTGATGTTTTGGCCAAAGAAGCTTTTGTTGTGTCTTCTCTTTTGGACAGGTGTCCATCTAAGTTTACTTCTGTGCTTATGTCTGATTGTATGGGACTTAGCTCCCCTCCTTGATTTTTTTAATATATGTTGGCTGATGCCTCGCCTTTTACCAAAAAAAAAAAAAAAAACTCTTCAAATGATGATTATGCGGGAGTTGGTACCATACTTTAAGACCATAACTGTTGGATAAATGATTGGGTGGTCAAAAAGTTAATACGGTGTCGTCCAATCGATTTCTTTCAAGATAAATGTTGGAGAAAATAATATTAAAGTCGTAAATATATGACCCAGGTGGAACTATTTTGATTTTAAAGATATGGCTGACCTCAATCTCTTTTGTTTTATATTTATCAATTCTTTTTTCTAAATTACCACCTTAATTGCATAAGATTTCATATTATAATGCACTTCTTATGTCCTAAGTATAAGATTTGATTAATTAATTCATATTAAGAAACTTGGTTACGTTGGTTATTTGTTATTGTGTAAAAGACTTATCTGATCCTATTTATAAGTCACTTTCAACATGTTTCGTTAGAACTAAGAAAAATCTTTAACCTTAATAACTTAGTCTTAAAACCTTAATAATTATTAAAATTTACCTCTATTTAAGATGTGTTATGTCTCATGAGGATAAAGTTAACATAATACTACCTCCGTCCCTAATTATAGGAGCAATTTAACCGATTTTGGGAGAATTAAGGAGAGGAGTTAAATTAGTTAATTTTACTCATTTTCCTAAAATGTCCTTATATAAATTTAAAATGACACAAGTTGCCCTAATTATAAGTGTTTCTAATTTGTCTTACGTTAGATATCCATGACATATTAGTTTATATCAAGGTTCTGAAACCCAGACCGGTTACTGAACCGGTGGGGGTACTGGGTTAAGGGTCAGTGGGTCAGACCGGAGTCAAACCGGAGTCAGACCGGTATTAATTTAAAAATATAATTTAATAAAAATAGATAAAAAAACTCATATTCATATTTTTATAATAAAAAGTATCTTGTTAAACAATAAAAGTAATATATATTTTTTGCCAATAAAAGGTATCGTATATATTATTATATAATATGCATAGTACTACCTTTTTTTTTTTGCTCAATTAGTACTACCCTAATTAATAACAGTCAGCCTCCCTTGTTCTTATTATAATATTTATGATAATAATAGTTTAGGCTTATTTTGCAATTTATGTTTAAGACACTAGCTTCGAAAAAAAGTAAAAGGTAGAAATCCCATCCTCCAAGCAAGCGTCCCATCCTGTCATAAAAGAAGTCAGGCATTTATTTTCTAGCTGGATTTCCTATGGTCTATCTAGTCCTTCTTTCTCTCTCAACTTGCAGTCTTCAATAGCAAACATGGTGCCTTCCCCTTAACAAATTTTCTTGTTACACTTCTCTCTCTTCCCTCCCATTTTCGTTTCTGGTTCTCTGAGATTCCAAGCGGGAGAGAGATTCTAAACCCCCTCCTCCCTCCCTTCTCTATTTTCACCCTCTCTGTTTCTCTAAATCGCCATGATTTGGGGTTGAGTTCTGCGATTGAAGGACAAGACTCGCTGGTTGAGCTTAGATTTACAATTTGAATCTCAATCTACTAGTTACTTGAAGCCTGTCTTTTGTTTTTCTGGTCCTTCTCCTCCTCTTCTCCTTTCTTCCTCCTCTTCCTGAAACTTTCTCCTTCTTCTTCCCTGAGTTTTCGGCGTTTCAAGCTCTTAGAAGTAAAAAGAGGTGACTCGCTCAACTCGGCCGAATCACACCGAGTTGGCCGAGTTGACTCGGGGTCACCTCTAAACCCGGTTTGGAAGCTAACTCGGACCGGTTTCTAGGCCGGTTCGCCGGTTTCCGGTCTGAACCGGCCGGTCCGGTCCGGTTTTCAGAACATTGGTTTATATATGTATATTAGTTGCTTTTTATATAGCTATGTGTATACATATATGTGTGTGTGTATATGTGTATACATATAGATCTATCTACATACATAGAGACACACACCCATATATCTACACACACACACACACACACACACACACACACACATACATACATACATACATACACACACACACACACACACACACACACACACACACACACACATATATGTTTATATGTGTGTGTGTTTTCACACATATATATCTACACATATATATATTGACACACATAAACACAAATATACATATATATGTAAACACACATATATATAATGCTCCTAATAATAAGTATAAAGAGGGGTATTATAGGAAAAAATTGACAAAAGTTAAAATTTGCTCTTATAATTAGGACCAAAACCAACTCTAAAATTTGCTCCTATAATTAGGGACGGAGGGAGTAATAAATTAAGGATAAAAAGGTACATTCATATGGAAGCTTTTGTATGGCCAGAAGCCATATACCTTTTGTAATATCCCAAATTTAATTCATCAAAATTCCTTGTATGATTGTTATATCAAATGAAATAAAATGATGTCTAGAAAGAAGTAATATAGAGAACTAAAAGAGCTAATTGCATAAAAAATAATATTGCCATAATAAAGGGCAAAAGAGACAATTGCCACTTAATCTTGAGGTTAAAATTGGAAGACAAAATGAAGGGCTAGGATTTGCTCTTATAAAGCAAGAGTAATCATGAGGGTTGAAAAAGCAATCAACTCTCTCCCTTTATGATAATAAAAAGTCCAGGAGGGCCAGTAGCAGTAGAATTAAAATTTCAATGCAGAAGGGCAAAAGACACATATACGGTGCCATTAGGTTGGTAGAAAGATGTCATCCAGCTATCTCATGGGGTATGGGATGATTGGTCAAGCAAAATGTGTGGTATAGGTGCGCACATGGTATTTTCATGGCAGACGTGTGTACCATGTGTTTTTGGAAAATGACATCGGTATATGGAGTCATGTGGGGCCCACACACACACTAGCCTGGTGTCAATTGGTGGGGAGGTATGCATGTTGCAATCCCAAGTAAAACTCAAGTAGAATCTCGAGTAAGCACTGTAAAGTAACTTTATTAAATTAGTTTTAATAAAGTAAAGTCATGATGGCTAATGATGACACCACTTTTGTGTTTGCATCTCTAAAATGTGCCACCTAGCGTTTGAGTTTGAGGAATCCACTTGTCTCTGGTTCGGTCACGTACTTGAATTTTTTGAATACCGAACATGGGAGTTAGAGGAATTCATCAGGCCTTCCCTTCCTTGACAAAAAGTGGCACCTAATAGGAGAAAGAAAAGGGAAAGGAGATGCTTCAACGACACCTGGCATCTTGAGATTTAATCAATTTGGACATATGTCAACACAAGAGTTAATCACGTGGGAATTAAAGCCTACTTAATCCTCCAAGACCCTTAAAATTTCGGCCACATGGAAAAGAAAACAATAAAGGAAAATAAAAAGGAACAAATGGAGGTTTGTGATTAGTAGAAAAATGGATGTAGTCAAACATGGATTAAGTATTCAATTTAGCACCATTCCTTCTTCATTTCCGTCACCATTCGCATTCAGCCAAAGTAAAAGGGGCAAATGGTGGACTCTTATTGGAGGAGTTGGGAGTAATTACATATGAGTTTAGTTATTCAGTTAAACACCATCACCCCTCTATATTTCTTCATATCTCCATTCCGACCGAGAGAGAGAGAGAGAGAGAGAGAGAGCTTAAAATTATGCAAAAATGGAAGGAAAATGAAGGAAGCGAGAGAAATATAAACCAAGAAAAATCATCCACATAACAACCTCAAATTCAAAAAGACCCTTCACAAAAGTTGTTAAACTCATTAAGAGCTTCAATCCTATTGTCTTAGTTTTCTGGTTGGAGAAGTTTTGTGCCGTCTAGTTAGACGCGGTGCCACAATATTTATAGAATTGCGATAAGGTAAGGCTAAGCTTAATTTTGAACCGATTGTCTTGAGGTTTTGACGAGTTTTATGAATTTCTAGGGATACCCTAATATTGCATCCAAATGGGGTTTTATGGTTTCATGATGATTTATTCATATACATGTGGATATATGATGTTTTGAAAGCATATGAACCTAGTTTAGTGAGTAAATTGAGAATTGGTGAATTGTTGTTTGGAACCCTAATTTTCAGTTAGAACAAGGCATGAATAAGGAGTATGATTTTTCTATTTTTAAGTTCTCCAATGGATTCCTTGGGCAAAATTGTGTAGGAATAAGTTGTTAGTATGATGTTAGAAGCAATGAATTTGGAATTCAAACGTTAGTATAATTCTGCCAACTAGGGTTTCCTAAGTGGCAGTCTGAATTTTTGGTGTTTTTGGGTAAATGATTGTCGTCCAATGGCCATGATATTTTTTAAAATAAAATTAGTCTTATCAAGCTCTAGTTTGATAGGTCATATAGGTCAATTTGATCTATATACCATGATTTATGAATTTTTGTAGTTAGGCATGGAATCTACAACGTTTTATGGACCAGTGAAGATTGATTATTAATTTTGGAATTGTGTGTGTGTGTGTATGACAGTGGAAGACATTTTTCCCTACAGTTAGACTTAATAAAGGTCACATAGCCTTTGGAAACATTGCAATTGGATATTTGTACATAAAGATATGGATTTTCAAAGTTGATTGAAAATTCTACCCGCTTTTGACTTTTGCACGAAAATAAGAAAGTAAGGGCCATGAGTAGTAAAGTTAACCTTTAAAGGTTAAGATGAGTACTTGGAGTTAATATAGTCTCTTTAACTACATGTTGTGCTTAGTGCAATAATATTAAAGATAACCAACCCTAATATCTTGAGACACTGAAGAGTTTGGATAAGTAGTAACTTGTTCGTTTGTGGTTATGTAATTATAAGATCCTATATTTTCCCGGAACGACCAAAGTATTGGGAATCAGTTCGAGAATTGGAAAGGCCACCAGATAATAACCTTTCTCTCACATACTATGTATGACTTTATATGCATGTGTGCATCATTGTGTGATCTGTGTTGTAAATACAAGATAGGCAGTAGGTCCTAGTGGACCAGTAGTCCTTGGATCATGAACCCTATTAAGCATTTAGATGAGAAGGGCAGAGGCCCAGTTAAATACCCAATGCTGTGGAATGGACTGGTTGGGTCCTATGAATGTAGTCGATGTTGCATTTCATGTGTATCTCTGAATATTGAATTTGTTTGTTTCATCGACTACCATGTTTCGTGTATGCATTTTATGTGAGTAATTAACCATTACTCTAAGATTCGTATGAACCTCAACCATTTCCACAAATTAGTGGACACGACTCCCAGGGCAAGGCGATAGATACCGGCAACTGATGGTTTCGGTCTAGTTCAAGTATCGATGTTGGTTATTGTTTGTTGATTTCCTTGATGGCAAGTGAATCAGTCGAACAAGTAATAAAGAGTAAGTAGAGTATCATCTCACAAAGACCGAGATACCGATGATGACACTGCTTTCGAAGACAGTTGTGTTTAAAAAGAAAGGAAAATTATAATTGGTTTAGGTGTTTTTTATTATAACTACTAAAGAAAGAAATAAACAAATGATCGTTGTAGCAAGAAGATATCAATTTAAAAATAGGATAAACTCAGATTTCATCCTAAGCATATTACTCCCTCAGTTTGCTTTAGCGCATTGCTATAACAATTATGTTGCACAGCTTCCGCAATGCTATAGCATAGCTACTTTCACAATGTTATCCAATTAACCCACCACTATGCTATACAGAAGCTTCTGCGTCCTGTACATACAATCCTAGCTTTACTTATCCCATATTCCTATGGTGATTATCTAGTTCGGATTATCATTCCTAGTCAAGGTATATGGCTATGAGCGGTAGACTCATTCCTATAGCCTACAATGTTAGGTCAAGCCTTGCACCAGCCTGCCCAACAAACACTGTCTATCAAATGTCTAACTCCGACTCCCTTCCAATAAGCCGAGGCCACTAATCTATCCCTTAGCTTCCGCTAACCGACAAGAAGTTAAAATACTGATAAAAAAACTGAATTTATTTAATTAAAGAACTAGTAAACTGGGTTCATTCTACACTCAAGAATTCATCCTCACTCAGCCAAAGGAAATTTAGTTCATGACTGACAAGGGAATCACAAAACAAATCACAGCAGAATAGCCCATGGAAAAAGATAAACTAAAAATCAACAAAACAAAAGGGAAAGTTCGCCAGAGGGGTCGACGATGTAGGAGGCATCTGTCACGTAACATCTCCACGTCTTCTACTCTTTGTCTCACTATAGGGAAGGATTCTGGGTTTCGTTTGGAGCTTTTGTGCCTCGTAATTTCTCTCACTCTTCTTTCAAGTCTAGCCGAATAAGAATTTCTTTGACTCTTCAACGACTCGATGATCTTTTGGATTGGCCGTCTTTTCCTTTTATAATTAGGTTTCCTTGCGGCGTATGCTAAACGAGTTGGGCCTTTCTAAATTCGTTAGGTCCATCTTTCCAAATTCGGTTGATTGATTATGAGGATACTACGTGATTCTTCAAATCTTAACTTCGATCCTCTGCATCTTCTAATTCAATACGTCAGCAATTCAACCGCCGTCTAAACATCTGTCTCATACTTGCACTTAACTTCTTGAAACAACTTTGAGGAAAAGTCAGAACATAAGACGCATAGCATTGCTTCACTTACGATGCTATAGCATTCCGGTTACATTGTACTGCAGGTACGTTATGGCTTACTTGATGTATAGCATGGTATCGACTATGCTATGTGCTTTCACATTAAACCCCAAACTTATCTTTTCCTTATGCACATGTATAGGATAATTATGCAATTACCATGAATTATGAGATTCATCCTACCTTTCCCTACATGTGTAAATTATGACATATTTGCTCAGATTAGACACATTTAAGTTCACATTCATCATACAAAACAATCACACACTATAGGGAAAACATTGCATAAATAGTACTCATCAGTTATCTGCAGAATTGTAATACAATTTTGGGATTGTAATATTATGTACAGACCCTGTGTGAATGCCTGTTATGTAATAAAGTACTTCTTATCAGTATATTTATGCTATTTCTGTTCGCCCACTAAGTTGTGCTTTATTACTCTGATAAATGTCAAAATATTAAGGAGTTTGACACCTTTTATTTTCTCATTATATAGCCAGAAGCCATAAATCCTTAATTTTATCTAAAGATAAAATGATTGTATGTTTATGATAGTTGGTTTATATATTTACTAATATTATAATCGCAAGGCCAGCGCCCATTATACTCTCAATTTTTTAATTAGATGGCCAGAAACCTCATCACTTTTAATAATGATTATCTTGTAAAAGTCCACTTTATGATTTGAATAAATGTCATGGGTAAGAATGACAGTGGAATATCACCTAGAGGGGGTGAATAGGTGATCTTAACAAACTTTTTCAAGATACACTTGAAAATAAATATCCAGAGTAAGGGAAGAGAAATGGACACGAAGCGATTTATACTGGTTCGGTCTAATACTTTGACCTACGTCCAGTCCCTAAGAACACCTTGAGATTTTCACTAACTCTTCAAACAAAAGTACAATTACCCACTCTGTAACTTAGGATGATCCTTTCACACTCGGACTCACTCCCCCTTACAAGTTGTAACCGTACACCCTTACTTAAGGTTCCACAACCTTAAGTTTGAACAACTGAAATAATGAAGGTGTTTAACAGCTCCTCACGAGTGAATAAAATATGAACACTGAAGTACTATAGGTATCCGAAGATACCAAAGATAATTGAAGTAGTTGATCACAGTAATACAGAAATGTATATCTTGTATTCTTGTGTGTATGAATTGAATCAGATGGGCTTTTATAATGTCTCTTATTCATGCCGTTGAGTGATTTCGAAGATAGCCGTTGAGACTCACTGCCTTTTTTGTTTTCCATTTTTTTATCTGCATTGAAGGTTAATGACTGTTGCATCATTTAGTGTCTTCCCTCTATCTGTGCAGGGAATCACTCTGAGTAATGGCTATATCAAATGTTTCCAAAACGAAGGACTTCATCTTCTTGACTATTGCTCTGTTCGTTGACGCGTGAAATCAATGCTCTGATTTTATTTTCCCTCAATCAAGGGTTGATACCTGAAACTCACTTAAATAGAATGATTAAGTATGAATTAAATGAGTTTGAATATGATCAGTAATAATGGTAAGGTTACCCAATAATTATTGGAGATAATTAATCATTCGTAGGATAGCGTATCGCTATTGCTCGAGCAAGCTATAAGGGCATGCTCGGGAAAACCTTGCACAGAGGCGAGAATATCATTTTTAACAACGCTGCTCGAGCAAGCCACTACCTCTGCTCGAGCATGGTGCTCGAGCATGACTTTTTCATGCTCGGGCAAGAGTTCTCCAGAGACTGAAAATAAGAAGAGACTCGATGCTGCTCGGGCATGCCAAAAGTTCTTCTCGGGCACACTTCTATTATTGAATCTTCTGATCATGTGTTAACAAGAATAATTCTCTAAAGCTCAAGTTCCAGAATGTAGAGACTTTCAAGAAGCAACAATATTTACAGCACAATAGTCAATTTCTCGTGAGCGTAACATCTTCGATATAGCTTCAATTTTGGAAAACCACCCATGCTCATAAATATATTAAAGTCTTCTTTCCAATGCAAGAAGAATCAGCTCCAAACTCATCGTATTTCGTTCATTATCATCAGATGATTGGAGGTTGTTCTTGACCAACATTTTTTGCAACATTCTGAACTGACCGTCCACTTTCAAGGGCCATATCTCCCTGTTCTGAACTCCATTTTGGTTGGTTCAACTTTTGATGGAAAGCCATTTGAATTTACTTTCATATACGACCAATTTCAGCTCAATTGGATTTGTAATGTGTGAGATATACTTAAATTACCGAAGCTTGGTCTGCTGTGTGACGTTGATTTCACTGTCATCTTCTAAAATTCATAGCTCTCTCATATGACCTCTTTTGGACTTTAATATTATGTCAAAATGATGCATTAGAAGTCTAGTTTCCAAAAAAATTAGTTTCACCTCAATCAGACTACTGGTTTGAGAGATATCGTTGCAATACCAGAGGTCGCCTGAAACACGACCTTGCTCGAGCAAGGAATTTACTCTGCTCGAGCACCATGCTCGAGCATGACATTTTTCTGCTCGAGTAAGAGCGGACTTTCACGAAAATAAGGGCTGGAAGGGTACCTTGCTCGAGCATGACTTCAGGAATGCAATTGTAACTTATTTTAACCCCGATTTGAGTCATTCGAACTTCCATTTGATCGTGGAGACTTCTAGAATCAATCTAAAAACTTGTATAATGATTTTCTCATTCCATTTAACAAGTTCTTCTTTCTTTCTAAAATCTCTTATCTCCTTCTTGATTAATCTCTATAATTCTTCTTGAACTAATCTACATTAAATACATAGTAGTTAGTCAATGTAGGAGATAAATATATTATACAATCTTTTTGCTCTTAATAATGACATCTATATAAGACATCACCAAAACTAATCATATCTAACAAAGAAAATTGTGGTACTTTAATTAAAGCCCATTGAATGATATAAAAGAGCTTTGCAACTTTGAAAAATATATGTACTATATAGTATCATGAAGACTACTTACTCAAAGAGAATTATGTCATTAGAAGTAATGGTTCAAAAGACTAATTATCATATTTATTTTGCTATGATTACATTAAAATAATTATACCACTCATGAGTCTCAACCGAATTTGTAATGGCTACTTAATGAAAGTCATAAATAATATAGCCTAGACTCGAGTACAGGCTATGTTAAATACTTGTTGAAATTGGCATTGCGAAAAGAAGAGATAAAATCTCTAAATTTAATAGGCTTATGAGCAATATAACGACCACATATATTATGAAAAAAATATAGCCTTGAAGGCTAATAGTTCATACCAAATTGCTAGTGGTTCAAGTATAGCACAATATATTTGAAGAGATTCTTGTAATGGTCTTGAAGACTAATGTCTATGGAGATTTATATCATGGGAAAAGTAATATAAATTCTCCAAACTTTCAATCTTAGATTGTGCTATAATCATCTATAGTCAACTCCTAAAGTAATATATAAAAGCAATAATTTTTTTCCATATATAATAAAATAATGAGTATCGATAAAGGTTGGCATCTAGATCGATCAACATTAAATAAATATCTATATACCCAAAAGGCTACATAACGTTTATATGTTATTAGTTTAAGTAATTTACTTTATTATGATATTTATATGCTTTTGCAACTTTAACTACTAACTGTGTTTTATATAGTGAATTTGTTCTTGCAGTAGTAATATTGGAGTATAAAGTTGATATGGCATATCCTCACATTCCCCTCAAATTTTCTTTATTACACTTTAGCCTTTAAATATTATATATCATTATAGTGTGATCTCTATGTAGTTTATTTTTAACCTTTATGAACTCTTCAATTTTATTTTTTTTTGAATTTATAAATTCATTAAATATCCTTTGTGATGTTATAGAATGTGTGTCTGCGCACGCGCGTGTGTGTGAGCAGTGGTGGAGCCAAGATTTTATATTTGTGGGTGCACAATTAGTAGGGGGATTCGGGAGCCCCCAAATTTTTTTTAAACGAAAGTCTTAAATGCATTAAGATTGTATCGTTGACATTTTTTGGAAGGAAAAAAAGTTTGACAAGATTAGGGAACATGTTGCAACCTATAAGTTAACTCATCTCAATGCTTCCTCTATCGAAACCTATAACATTGTATCTTTTTTCATACAAGGACACTAAGCAACTGAAGCTATGATCTCCAATTCCAAAGCAACTCGACCACAAGAAATCAAATTATGAAGAATTATAATAAATGGAAGGTGGTGACAGAGCAATTGAACACATGATGTTTTAATTTTAGTGCATCGAAGCACAACAAAATCAGCAGGCATTCACCAATGAACAACAAAGAAAAAGAAGTAATGAAATTAATCACCGTTTTAATCATAATCATATATTTCCCATATGCATCCTACCAAGCTGTATCAGAATGTACACATTAACAAATCAACTCTAACAAGCAAACAAAAATCAGATCATGCTTCCATACAATGTTAGCCGTTTTAACATAAAAATCAGATCATGTTCCATACAATGTATATCAGAATGTATGTCGTTTTAACATACAAGGTATGAGAATGGAAAAGCCATTTAGTCATAACCATATCAGTGTGCAGAAAATACAATAGCTTTAGACTATAAAGTTAAACATCAATTGAAGGCAACAATGCAGGAGTGCCTACGGAGATGATGTTACAGTATACTTAATATTGAGCAATGCCTACTTGGGTATTATATTCACCACGTACTAAGCTATATTATGTGCAGAACTCAGATCTATTGCATGGAAAATTAAGGAAAGTCATGCTTACCGGTGGTTGGTTCATCAGCAAATATCACAGACTGGCTTGCAAGAAGCTCAATTGCCAAAGATAAGCGTTTCTTTTCACAACCACTAATTCCTCTAACGTTTGCATCACCAATAATGGTATTAGCACAGTTAACCTTCAGTTGGAAAGCATGCGTATGAAAACAGAAAGCATCCCTAGTTAATAAACAGCGATCACTTTAACTTAGCAGAAATGGACACTTAAGTTCCTTTTTAAGAAGAGAAGAACAACGGTTCTTACATCCCATTTCAAGCGTCCTAATTACTAATAAACAGAGATCACTTTAACTCAAAAAATTATTGTGCAGCATAAGAGGGCATCTTACCAATCCTAGTTTCAACAAGAGATCATTCACATGTTTATCCCTTTCTTCCATGGAAGATAAATCAGGCAGCTGCAGTTCTATGGCAATGGACAATGTCTCTCGCACTGTGAGCTGTGAGAAAAACAGATCCTCCTGTCTGACATAAGCAAACCTACAGCCATGACAGAAATAAGAACTCTCGTCCTTTGATAAATAGGAATCACAAGAAAGTGCAGGACACAGGAGTTGCTAACAAGCCTACTTATAACTTGTCTCTGAACTAGGCTTGCCATTGAACTCCAAAAACCCTGACAGATGAATCGGGGGAGACGCTGCTAGCTGGCCAGCGAGAACATTGAGCAATATAGTTTTTCCAGAACCCGACGGGCCCATTATAGCTAATAATCTTCCAGGCCTTGCTTCTCCGCTCGCATTTTTAAGCAAAGATCTCACCTATCAATTTAAATCCATGCTTCAACAATCCTCATTGAAGAGCACTAAAGAAATTTATGCACTTACAGTAGTTAAGACAATAAATGCAATTCTTTGCATAACAAGGAGAAAATTCATGTAGTTGGATTAGCAAGACTAAAAGTTAAGAAAGCATTATAAAATTTGTTATTGAACATTTGAAATCACCTTTAACTGAAGGAAGCTATTTTCCATTTTTCACATAATAGTCCCTGATCGAGACTAACTTTTTCCTTATGAAATCATGAACCGCCACATTCCTCTTGTTTGATAGCTAGAAGAAACAAATAGTGTCAATCAAGAGTCCAAGACCAACAATTAGAAATAAACATAATACAGAACATCTAGAAAACAACACTTGCGAAATGATCCTGAAACAACATAGTCAGCAATTGCAGAATATTAACCCCGTTTGGTACAATTTAAGAGTTTTTAGAGAATTGGAAGTGGAAACAAAAGTGAAATTGGAAGTGAAAATAAAGGTGGAAATGGGGTTTAAATTGGAAGGTGAAATTGCAGAAAACAATTCATCCATGCTCAATCGTCAATCTGAATAATCTATAAATCAAATCCAAACTCAAATATTGTCCATCAACACAAAAAAGACAGAGAAAAATCACAATCGAAGGAAAAATAATCAAGATCGAAGCCACCGTGAGGGAAAGGGAGGGAGATGAAGATGAGGGCACCAATGCTTCTCATATTCGAAGCCGGCGTCTCTTACTCTTAGATGAACAATAACCAGAGAGAAATCAAAATAAAATCAATAAGCCGGCGTCTCTTACTCTTAAATTTCCACTGATTTCTTGTTAATAATAGTTTTATGGAATTTATTAAAAATCGGAGAAGTTGGGTCAGAGGTTCTGGGAAATTATGGAGTTAGGCGAAATTTATGGAACTTGAAGTTAAGCTTGTATATGTGATTGAAAGTGTGATATTTTCCTGTAACTAGGGTGTTAGCACGATGGACCATATTTCCAACACCAAGGGAAGATTTTTCTATTTTCGAGGCGTGCCAGGTAGTAACTGTTGACTTGCATACTTTATGTTGCTTTTGCATGTATGTTTTATCATGATGTAGGAGATCGGGCTGTAGTGCCTATTGGACTGTGTGACCTTGGGTTTCTGCTGCAGTACCAAGATCGGGCTGTAGTACCTATTGGACTATGTGTCCTTAGGGTCATGCTACAGTACCGAGGGCATGTAGGATCGGGCTGTAGTGCCTAGTGGACTGTGTGTCCTTAGGGTTTTGCTGCAGTACCAAGGTATATGAGGTAGGTGGAGCCTATGTGACTGTGTGTTCATAGGTGTCTACTGAGGCCTTTTGGGGTAGGTAGTAGGGTTGGCCGCCTTAGCTACTGAGGTCCTTCGCGCGCTGGTTCCGGGGCTTGTCTTGACCAGGCGATCCTGCGGAGATGCTACATGCCAGTTTATTATGCCAGAGGCAGATTTATTTTTTCTTCCTGATTGTGATTTGCATTGCATTCATTGTATACATATTGTACATAAGTCTAACAATTACTCTGGGATTCAACTTTGAACTCCAGACTGGTTTCAAAGAATACAGGTATTAGTTGTTGGGTTGTTTAAAAACAAGAAGGTAAGGGCATGGTGTGGAAGACTGGAGAAATAGGGGACGCCTATCGCTTTTTGTACTTTACATATTTGGGATGACTGTGGAATTATCTTATTGTTCAGTATTTATTTTGGATTAATTAACAGAGAAAAGGTAATAAGTAAAAAGAATCCTTCTAACCCGCCACCCGAAAAGGCGAGGCCGGTAGGGGTGTAACAGTACACACACACACACACACACACACATATCTATATATCTACATATGTATATATGTAGGTAGGTAGGTATATACATACCTATGTATGTATATACATAGGTATGTATGTGTACACACACATGTATATATATGTAGGTAGGTATGTGTGTGTGTGTATCTATATGTATATCAGTATGTATGTGTAGTGGTGGAGCCATGATTTTCTATTTGTGGGTGCACAATTAATGGGGGGATTCAGGGGTTTATGTTTTTTAAGGAAAGTTTTAAATGCATTAAGAAAAATAAAAGAATATAAACAAGAAAAGAAAAGAAAACTTCAACTTAACATAGAAAAATAATAATCAAGAGTCAACTAAGCTATTACAACAGAACGATTACAAAATCATTCTTCGATTCTTCATTCCTTGAAAATATTGCATTATATCTTCATCATCAATCTCATCAAAGATATCACGTTCAACATAAGTTAGCATGCATGAGTTAAACTAATCATCACTTATCCGATTGCGCAACTTATCCTTAACAAAAGTCATTGCAGAAAAAACCCGCTCAACACTAGCAGTTGCTACCGGTAGAACGAGTGCCAACTTTATCAACAAATAGACCAATGGATAAACAATATCCTTTCTCTTCTCAACCATCTTCAAAGAAAAGTCAGAAATTTTTTGCAAATTGACAAAATCAGAATCAGCTCTTACATCAATAATAAAATTACTGAGACTTGAAGAAAGTAAAGGAATATCTACAAGCTCATCAAACTCCAAAGGATAGAATCTATCAAACTCAATCAACTTTTCTTTGTTAAAATGAGCAAATGAATCACGAGGATCAAGACAACTCAAACACTCAAGCAACTTGATATTGACATTATTAAATCGATCACCCAACTCTTAAACCTGGGTATCTATCACTGTATTAAATAACTCCACCTTAAAGTAGTGGAAGAATGTGAATGATTCCAATCTTCATCTCGATCTCCCTTTAGGACAATAAACATCATTAATATTTGGAATGTCAATATCATATTTATTGGCAAAAATGTTCGTTTCTTGAAGCAATTTATCAAAACCATTATTTCTCACCTCTTGTAAACGAGACTTGACTACCTTCACTAAACCAATTGTATTTAAAAGGTCATGATCTTTTCTTTGTAGTGCTTGTGACAACTCATAAGAAATCCCCAAGATCAATTTCATAAGATGCAACAAGAATGCAAATTCAAAATCCTCCATGGCATACAAAATGCAACCTAAATCGATTCTTACAACATTATTTTTCGGCTCGTCATCAATAATTTTCATCAAGGAAATTATTGGAGAAAATAATAAAATAACACTTGTAACCGTATCAAAGTGGGAACCCCAACATGTGTCTCTAGGTCGCTTTAAGATTGTCTCTTGATTTAAACCTTTTCCAGTTGGTATTTCACCGCAAGCAATTCTTTCAACTATTAGCTCATACTGATTCATTTGAAGAATTTCCTTCCACTTGCATGAACCCCCACAACGGTAGCCATCTTTTGAAGCAAGTCAAAAAATTCTTGAATCTTTTTGTGATGTTTTGCAACCTTCACAAGTACCAATTGTAACTGATGAGCAAAACAATGAATGTAGAATGCGGATGTGTTGTCTACCAAAATCAAACTCTTAAGCCCTTTGAATTCACCCCGCATATTACTAGCACCATCATAGCCTTGACCGCGACATTTAGACAAACTTAAACCAAGTTTAGAAAATAGCCCATCAATCACTGCTTTTAGTGATTGTGCAGTAGTATTTGAAACATGAATTATGCTAATAAAACGTTCAACAATGGACCCTTTTTTGTTTACATACCAAAGTACAACCGCCACTTGTTCTTTAATTGCAACATCATGAGCTTCATAAACTACTAGCAAGGAAAAGTAATCATCGCCGAGATCACTAATTATTGTTTTAACAGTCAAATCAGCACAAGCTTGAGAAAGATCATTCTGAATCATTGGTGAAGTCAATTTGTGATTATCGGGGGCATTTTGCAAGACCACAGCACTCATCTCTTTATTTGGCTTAAAATAAAACTTTCGAGTTTCAAGGAATAAACCTTGTTGATTTGAACTTAGAGATTCATCATGTCCCCGAAAAGGCTGACCATTTCGTAGTAGGTATCTAGCACAATCTAAAGAAGTTTTCAGCCGAATACGATAATCAATTCTTTGTTGTTCAAAAATATTTGAAAAGGCAATATCAATATGTTGATTTTGCTTCATCAAATCTTGACAAGTTTGATAACATCTATTGTGAACACTCTTAAGATCTCCAACATGAACTTTGATTCTATCCTTCTTATGCCAATTTTTGAACCCCACACCGACAAATGCTTCCTGCGTCGAACCACTACCTCCAACGTCCATATCAAGTAGATAACAATACAAGCAAAAACATGCATCTTTTGATACATTATACTCCAACCAAGAACAAAATTCTTCATACCACTTAGGATTGAATCTACGCATTTTTCCATACAGTTCCGTTTGAGGGAATGATTTAAGAATTGGTTGAGTTGGCCCCTTGAGCAAATAAGCTCTCCGAATATCCTCTCTTTCTATAGGATTTGATGTCATTAAATAAATTAAAGGTCTTTTTCCCGGATCCGCTTCAAGATTTTCTATATTAACTTTTGCTTGAGGTGGTGATTGAAAACTTTGAAATTGAGATGCTTGTGGTGGTTAGTAGGATTCTTGGACAGTATGAACTGAAATACTGTTTGAAAGTTGCTCACTTTGAGATCCGGGTTCTGTATTTGTGAGTTTCATATGTTTGAAATAAGATTGTATTGTTGACATTTTCTGGAAGAAAAAAAGTTTGACAAGATTAGGGACACTAAGCTAGCTCATCTCAATGCTTCCTCTATCGAAACCTATAACATTGTATCTCTTTTTATACAGTGACACTAAGCAACTGAAGCTATGATTTCCAATTCCAAATCAACTCGACCACAAGAAATCAAAGAATGACGAATTATAATAAATAAAAGGTGGGGACAGAGCAATTGAACTCAAGATGTTCTAATTTTAGTGCATCGAAGCACAACAAAATCAACTGGCATTTACTAGATACACCCTACCAGATGCAATTCTTCTGGCATCATCTAGGAATACTATTTTAAAGCATAATAATTTTTTTTTAAAAAAATAGCATGCCAGATAACTTGGGCCACAATCTACTATTCATAAATCCCATTTGACTCTTCAGCAATTTTTTTTTGGGGTTCAATAGAGAAGAATTCCAGTTTCGAACAAGTGACTTGATTGCTGAGACTAAATTGGTCTCACCATTAAGCCAAAACGTCAAACAGCACAATTAATTCAAATAGAACCACCAAGCAAGAAATGGAAGAGACAACCATCACGAAGAAATTATATCTCAAGATGGAGCTCCCAAAGGAAGCACCCCCAAAAATAGAAGATCTGAAAGAAACTAGCAGAAATTGCAAGAAACTTGAAGATAAATGACAGTCAAACTGTTCTTTTGCACTAAAATGGTCAAACAATTTTGAAATGATGCATGAAAGAAAGAAAAATCAGACCACAATAAACACCAGATATTTCCCTGGAAGAACAATAATGTAGAAATCAATATAATCTAACCTTTTAAATTGAATCAAAATCCAGCGGAAACAAAAGAAGTAATTCAAACAGTCGTTCTACTTGAAATAGTTATGCAATGAACCATCTAGTAACTCCACCAATTACAATATAGAAACATGATATTTTGTGAGGCATGATGATTATATTTAGAAGTTGATTTCTTCTTTAACAACTCAGGAATCTTGGTAAACTAGCTGAACATCAAATCATGCGAGAGCCAGTAGCAAAACCTATTACTAAATAATACACACAAAATTTCACTATATATAAAACAATTTGGATAAATTATAGAAAACCTCAAAAACAATTTAGCTGCTGAATTGGGGTGGAAGATAGAGCAGACGATAGAGCAGGGGAAGTTGTGGATTTGGAATGAGGGTTGAGGGCGACGGTGAATGGAAAGTAGACGACAAAGTGGATCTAGAGGAACGAGGGTTTCAGAGTGAAAAAAAAGGAAGAGAACAATGAAACTGAAAAAAAGGAAGAGAGGAGGAGAGCAAGGTTCAAACGGGGGATCTCTAGCTAGTCAAATGTGTACACTTATAACCAACTAGACCACCTAGGCAAATTGATATAAAAGTCCTTCAATGTGTGTGTGTGTGTTATATATATATATATATATATATAAAATCAAAATTTTACTGTCTACACCTGCCCACACTGGAACCAGTGTGGCTCTGCCACTATGTATGTGCACACACACACACACACACAAGCATGCATGCATGTGTGTGTGCGTGAGTGCGTGTCTGTGTGTCTGTATGTATGTCTGTACGTACACACACACACACACACACACACGTAGGGTATACATATATTTGTTTTGGGATTTGTTGTGCCTATGTAGGGGTGGAAACAGGTTTGGCCTGTTAAGCAACAAAGTGGCCTGAGCCTGGCCTGTGGCCTGTTACAGGCCTTTTTTCGGCCTGAGCCAAGCCTGTATACAGGCCTAGCCTGGCCTATGGCCTGTTAAGGAGGCCTGTGTCTTTAAAAATTGTGTAATTAAGGAGGCCTAGCCTGTGGCCTGTTAAGGAGGCTTGTTAAGGATGTAGTTTGAACTTGATAAAATTCAAGGCTTCACAAAACCAAAATGAACTTCTTCAACTAGATAATTAATGATGAAAATTGGAGAAAATGACAAAATCAAACAAAGATTCCCAATATCAAGATCTTTCCCTTTAAACTTAAAAAAAAAAGAAGACAAAAAAGGAGATACAAAGTCCAGGTGATATATCAGTTACTTAATAACATAGAAAAATAGATCCTCAGATCAAATTAACCTTCTAGAGCACTTTTATTTTTGTTTTTTTGTTTTTTGGTTTTTTTCCTTTTTCATTGTAGTCGCTGTAATTTCAATTTGAAACAAAACCTAGCACCAAATTCAGCTACCTTTTAATCAGTTCAAACTTCAAGAGCCACATATCAATATCATTCTAGCAAGTAAAGCAAGCAACTCTGGCCAATTTTAGCCACCGACTTGAAAACCACAGACAGACCCACACTAAACCCTTGTAAGCACAAATCAAAGAAAGAACTAAGAGAGTCCCAGTATTGACGTGTAACAAGGCAAGAATAAGAAAGATTTATAATAATCTCATGTAACAAAAACTTACCCAAACCAATAAGGGCCACAAGCAGGCAAGCAAGAGAAACTCCAAGAACATTCATATAGGCCCCTTGAATTTCAGTTTGGGTCAGGACATAGTGCAGAAGGCAACTGGAAAACATCCATTACAAAGAGGAACATCAATTAATGACAAAAGAAAAGAATAAAAGGAAGGTTCTAATTTGCTCAAATGATAGCCTTGACCTTGACCAAAACACATATATGCCTTTTAATCAACAATATGTTCATAGGCATTAAGTGCTTCAACTGATGATAGAACAACTAAAATACTCTTGAAGTACATCAAGCCAATATGCTCAAATGATAGCCTTGGCCTTGGACAAAATTTTCCGTGAGGAATACATAATCAATTCTTTAGTATTATCATATTTTTCCTCTTCAGGTGCACATCAAGCCCCTAAGTGTTCTCTTGTGTTCTATACTTGTGGGAGGACAACACATTCAAGGTTTACTACTCTTTCAGACTCTGAATACAAGTCTAGTGCCTCAAAAGCATCTTGTGACAACACTAACTTGTACAATTACACAAAATTGTTCCTTAAGGCATGCCTCATAATCTCAGATTCCTTTTTGGTTACCAAGATCGCCAAATTTGCACTTGCCAAAGTAGAATAACTTGGGAATCAAAGACAAAAGGAAAGAATAGTAAATACCCAGATATACAGACTATGTTAAGGGTGTGAGAAGAAGGAACTCCATATTCCAGTGAATATCACGCATCTTTTTGAAAGTTTCTTCTGCAATCACACACCTAAATGAAAATTCAACCCAATAGCATATATATGCATTTAACTCTACAGTTTCAAAAAATTAGCTATGTTTTAATCTTCCTAGATCAAAAAATTCATATTCATGTTACTTTATGAACAACACAGCACAGAGATGCATCTTGTGAAGAGTTGATGAAAAGAACATAGTGCAAATAGGAATCAAGCTGGAGACGAAAAGCACAAAAATAAATCAGCTCTGTTTAAATCTACCTAGAATGTTTTTGTAATTTAATTTTAGGAAAGCAAAGCAGAATAAACAAGGCAGAATTAGGGCAATCGAAGAAACTGAACGAGGTGAATACTTACCAGCTTGAGATATGCGACGACGGAAATGATTTAGGGCTGATGGTGAGAGCTTGACTGAACCACCACAAGCGAAAATGATGTAGGAGGAGGACAAATGGAACTCAGAAGCCGAAAGCTTGAGATGTGCGATGACAGAAATGATTTAGGGCTGAGGTGAGAGCTTGAGACGTGCGACGGTCGACGGTGAGAACTTGAGACATGCAACGGCCGACGGTGACAAACCAGGAGTGATGACGGAAATGCAAATCGATTTAGGAATTAGGGTTAAGGATTTTACGTGACTACGCGAGGCTCTGTCTCTTGAGTCTAAGGGAGGGGTGGAGATTAATTAGTATTCTTTTATTATAAAAAAAAATTACTCTTAACAGGTCGGTCTAATAGGCCTAACAGGTCTATTGGAGCCCTAGGCCTGGCTTGTTAAGAGAAACAGGCCTTAAAATAGGCCTTGACTTGGCCTTTTAGCCTGACAGGCCAGGCCTGAACAGGATTTTAACAGGCCAGGCCACAGGCCCCTGGCCTATTTCCACCCCTATGCCTATGGAAGACTTGATTTGGAATTGTATATTTTACTAAAATTTATTGATGAGATTAGCAACTATTCAAGCATGCTTGTGTGTATTAAAACTCATGGTTTTGTATTTTGAAAAATGTTTAAGCATGCTTATGTATGTATTATGATAAAAATATCATTTATTATAAATAATTTTAAAATAACGCTATATGTTTTAGATGATGTTATTTGTTTGTTTAAACATGAAGGATGATGAATTATTTGATAAATCTTTTTTGAACCTATACTCGTGATTTGGAATTGAAAGATGGAATATCACCTAAGAGGGGTTGAATTAGGTGATATAAAAACTAACGAAATACCCTGAAACACACTTCCTAAAACAGAGCTAAACAGAGAGAAGATTGAACACAAGAGATACTGGTTTGGTCCAAATCATTGACCTACGTCCAGTCCCCAGACACTCCAGGATTTCACTATCTCATAACTTGATTACACATTCTGTAACTCTCGAGTAATCCTCTCACTAGGACTTACTCCCCCTTACAAGTTGTAATCAAATAACCCAATCTCAAAGGTTCCACAACCTTGAGATTCTTACAAGAATGAATAAGTTTAAACTCTCTAAAAGAGCAAAAAGATAAACACTGAAGATTATAAATATCCAATGCTTCTGGTATTTATGTTGGATGGCATTAATGACCGTTGGGAAGATTGAAGATTATCCATTGTGACTCTTCAATCTAGCCGTTAGACTTGAGCATTAATGCGCAGACATTCTTTAGTGACATTCCACATTCCATTTGTCCATTGAGAGATAACAAGAGTGAAGAGTGGAATGATCATCTGAACTTTCGTATGCTCAGAGAAACTTTGCCATTTTCGGCAACACTTTTGCAGAGCATTAAATGCATTTCTGACACATAATTGCTTTAATGCAATTTAGTGTTAATCCATATTAAAATCATCTGAAACTCATTAACAAACTGATTAAACATAGTTAGGAATAATAATAAGAGATGATATGAAGTAAGTAGATCAATCTTAGAGATTTAAGAAGTTCAGACGCGGTGATTTGAAAATCAAGGATGGATTGACTCGAGTTAAATTGATCTGGCTCGAGTCAAAAGTTCATCTACATTTGAGAAAGGAAGATTGAAAAAAAATAGATGAGGCATAGACTAGAGTCACTGACACTCAGCTTGAGTCTAGGTATAAACTCGAGTTCATCTTCATATGAAAATAACTTAGAAGAAAAAACGAAGATGACACTGAGAAACTGTAACTCGAGTCTCAGAAGCTTGGCTCGAGTTCAGGATGAAACTCGAGTTACATATTGCTAGCTCGAGTCACGGACCATTTTCATTAAAAGATTATCAAGCGGCTTTTCGAAAATGGTTTGAAAGCTTCTTCTAACTCAAGTCATTAAGTGATGGCTTGATTTAACAAAATACATTTGAATATAACGGTCAAATTTCAGGCTCGAGTCAGAGGTCTTAAACTCGAGTCGACCAACTTTGTATTTAGAAAAGATTTTAAATTCGCAAGGTTTGACTGGAGTCACCAAGCATTGGCTCGAGTTCTCATCATAACTTGAGTCAGCAATGTGTGGTTCGAGTCTAGAAATCATTCAAGCTCAAGTCACACAAGGCTTGGCTTGAGTTTGACATCCCAAACTCGAGTCAATTTGACAACAAATGTGACAGACTGATGATCCAAGTTTGAACAAGTTAAAAACATTTTGGCTTGGATCATAAACCTCATTTTGTTTACAATGGTCAGTTATCATCAAAACACATAGAGAACTAACAGGAATTTGTATATACATGTCAATATTGTGATTGTTTGTCATTGATGCATATGGGTGGTTATGGAGTTGTGATGGGTTGGAGTAAGGAGGAATTTGTATGATGAGATCTCTTACCATGTGTTATATCATCACTCGGTGAACAGTGGATGATATTTATCAAGACCCCTTCTTCCATGATTTCCTTTGGCCGAGATTGCATTGGAGCTGTGGGATATATGACACCTCATTCATTATGTTCTTTTAAGTAGAGGAGCCATGGTCCATATTTGATCTATGCACCTTTGGTTGGGTACATCTCAATAACTAGTGAGCTTGAGACAATCCAGTCAAATGGATAAGTTTGTGTTGGACTATGCGTTAGCCTATGACTCCAAGCAGCCGTTATAAGACGGTTATAAGGTTGGTCAGGGGTAATGATGATGGTCTATGAATCAATCATTTGTTTGGTATGTTATATATGCAATTTATGATTTGAATGATAAAGCTTTTGTATAATTATTTTTATAACAAGTTTGAGATATGTTTTTTGAAATCTCCTGTGAATGATATTTGGAAAATGAATTGATGTTCAATCGTTTTAGAACTTTTTTTTTGGGAGGGGATTTTGGTACCCGAATCGAGAACTAGTTTGTGAAAGGTTTTTTGTTGATAATATTGATAAATTATTGTGAGTTGAACTTGATTTTGAAATTGTATGTACTCGATTTTGGTTTGCTTGTATATTTATGAATAAACAATGGTTACGAGATATTTGGACCTTATGGTTATTATACTTATTTTTTTCATGAGATTATTAGGGATCAAGGCAAGGCACATATGGAGTGGGTCTTGAAGGCTCTTTTGTACTCTTAGAGCTCATGTTAAGTTATTTTTATTTTCCATGATCATAAGGCTTCCGCATTTTATAAACTCTGAAATATTTTAAAAATTTATTTTGACACTTGTAAATATGAGTTTTCGCTGACTTGTATTTCTATTTTGATGATTTGGATGATAAGAATCCTTATTGAAAATATTTCAAATATTTTAGTTAATTATTTGGTTGTTGGATTTGAAGTGTTACAACATGCAATATTATAAACATGAATTTGAGTTAACAACCAAAGTGCAAGTTAGTATCACATAAATGGGCGTTTTCGCAAAAGCTCAATGTTGATAGACATTATCTTGTGATGGATTAAATATTCTTGTCTTGTTAATTTGAAAGTTTGGCAGTATATGAAATTTTGATATGCATCTTGAGAACATGATTATAATTTGTGACTTACCATATTGTGAATTGTATGTGAATCCTAGAAGAATTTAAAATGCTAGGAGTATATATACCTGTAAAATTTTTATACTTGTGAAATCCCTAAAGGATCAAATACATATATGGATTTAGATCTACACATATAATAGTCCCCTGAATGATTCAAGTTGCTAGAAGCATGTGATTAAAATATATGAAAATCTCTAAAAGATTCAAGTTGTCAGAAGCATATGATCCAATAAAGATCTTTATATGGTTTGAAGCAATCAGGGTATATGTGATATTACTGACTGACTTGGTAAATGTTTGTTGAATGAAGGATATAAAATATCTATTCTGCCTATGTATTTTTAAGAAAATATCTGAAAGTGAGTTTACTATAATTGCAGTTTATGTTGTATAGTTTAAATATATTTGGAACTCTTGAAGAGCTTATAAAACCTTTGATTTACTTGAACTCCTAAAGAGCTTGCTAAAGCTATAAATTTTTTAAAGAAAGCATTTGAAATGAATGATTTGAGAAGAATAAAGCATTTTTCTATAGAGAAATGTCTGGTTCGGGAGTATCATGTGTTTAGACCTTGAGAAAGTGATTAAGAAATACTTGGTCCAAAAGTATCATATCTTAGAGTAATTAAAGAACTTAAGTGTATCTAGTTTGTCACATATGACTTGATATATCATTTTCTTATTAGCATGATAGAGTTATTCACCAACACAAAAGATGTTGCAATAGATTGCATTAACATAAGAGAGTGAAATTAGCATCCAAAATCTAGCATATTTTCTCATTGAGTTATTTGCTGCAACAATATTTCAAAAACTTGTTCGTGATATCAAACTTCGTAGATTCAAAGGTATCAACTCACGTTGCCAAGAAGGGGAGCTGATATGCGTTGTACTCTTTTTCTTGTCTATGATTTTATCCCACTCAATTTTCCTACCAAGGTTTTTACGAGGCATCATTGAATACGGTATCAATGAATGATGTACTCTTTTCTTCAACTAGGATTTTGTCCTATCGGGTTTTTTCTAGTTGAAGTTTTTAGTAAGGCACATTCATATATAATGGACATTCAATGGGAGTGTTATGAATATAATATTTATAATGGATATCTATATATCTCCATTATCTCTATTATCCCCAGTATCCCACAATTATCTCTTATTGTTATCAAATATGAAGATATCAATTTTATTGAGCTTGTATAGTTATTATGCGGGTTAAGGTGCAAAAATAGACATGAGCTTTTCTCCGAGGAGCGCCCAGTAGCAAATGCTTTTTTCAGGTGCAAAAGTAACTATGTGGTTACAAATTAGGTGCAAAAATAGCGTTTGACCGTTAAATAGATGGCATGTGTTATGTATATACACCTTAATAGTGAATAAGAATATCCTTTCTTGCTTTCATATTCTCTCTTTCTCTTGTCGTCTTTCCTCTTTCCCTTTTATTTATAACACTAATTTTAATTTCTATGCATTTTAGTTTAATTATACAGACATCTTCTCTATTTCGAAAACATATATTTAAGCCTAAATTATTAATAAATTCTATTTACTAATTTACTCTTCGTCATAGTAAATTTCTATTTTTGGCTAAAATTATGTTGAATAATTTAATAGTTTTCTTTTAGTCATTTCCTTTTTGTTTTTTTACCTTTTTGCAAAGAGTTATTTGTTTAATGTTTTAATCATAATGGGAATAGAAAATTAACGTAGACATAAAAAATTTTGATTACCTTTTTACATAAATATATGATGATTTCCCGTGGTGGGCAATTCCAATCCTGTAACATCCTAATTTTTTATTTAGGACTTAACTACAATTAAAAAATAATTATTTATGATAAATGAATTTATCATATAATTATTGAAATAAAATGGTTTATTTAAAATATGATTTATAAGAGTAATATAAATTATAAAATCATAATAATGAATTGAAATAAGTATGGAATAAAAAAAATGTGTGTATATATTTAGACTTTAGAGAGAGGAAGAGAAATAGAAAATTAAAAAAATAAAAAGAAAGGGGCTAAGCCCATTAAAGTGTGCAAAAATAAAAATAAAAGCATGAAACAACTAAAGGGGCACATGGCTGCTTTAGTGATCACGTGGGGAAGGGTATAGGGAAAGTTTTAGTAAGACCTCAGTAGCTAATGAATGTCAAATGGTCCCCAATAAATTCTTAAACATCATTTCAGGACTTTGGAGACAAAATGTTAAATCTTGCTGCAAAGACATCAATACCCCTCCTTATTTATTTATTTATTTTAAAAAGTCAACATTTTTCAGCCGCCATGGGCATCCATTGCAGGGACTCTAGTTAATGGACATCATAGCTGGGGCTTCGGCGGTTAGAAAATAATTTTCGTGCAAAGGGGGTTAAGTGGGGATTTGAACCCACCCGTTTTGGGCACACCAAAACAGTAATGACCACCAAGCCAATAAAGCTTCAAGTTACTACCTGCGGTCCTAATTATAGGAACATTTTTGTAGTGCACATTGCACTACAAAAGTGTTCCTATAATTAGGACCGGAGGGAGTAATATATATGCAACAACAGATATATGTATGGATGTCCAAAAAACCCGGTAGTCCAAGTGGTCCGGTCCGACCCTTCCCGGTCTCTAGAATTTTTTTTTGGTCTGGGACCATATGAGGCGGACCGGACCGGTCTGCTCGGGTCAGATCGGACTTCGGTCCAGGGTCTAAGACCCCTGGACTGGTCCGGTCCGACCCGATATATATATATATATTATATTTTTTTAAAAAAATCACAACTTAAACTAACCCTTTGTCCTTCTTTATTGTCTTCTTTACGATTCTTCATCACTCATTAGTGAGTCTTCTTCTTCGGCCAAAAAATATCCGGAGTCTTTTTCCCTTTTCAGTCTTCTTCTTCTTCCCTTCTTCTTTGATCTGGCCCAATAGAATGTTGTTATTTTGTATTTTTGTTCAATGTTGTTGGAGATTCTTATATGTGTAATTGTGTATGATTGGATTTAAGATGTTTGCATGTTCGTATGTTTAATTATTGGTCCAAAGAAGTGGGGAAAAAACTAAAAAAAAACTGAAATAGGTCTAGAGCTGCTGGACCAGTCCAGCGATCCATTGGAGCTGTGCAGTCCGGCCTCGAGCTCAGGCTGGTGCCAGATCGGACCAGACCTCGGGCTGGCTTGTCCAGCCCGAGGTCCCTCTTGGACCAGACCCCAGGTTGACCCCCAACCCGGTCCAGTCTGGTCCATGGACATCCCTAGATATATGTAATAATATTATATCCCTACCTATTTTATATCTTAGTTAGCAAGTGTTTTTACTCATCAAGAACAAATGGAATGGTCTTATAAACAAAATAAATTAATTTTTTAACAATTACTCATGCAAGTGTCTTATACTTCATGAACAAGTAAAATAATCTTATGAATAAGTGAAATATTTTTATTAACAAGATAAATTAATTTCTTAACAAGATCAGATTTGCAAGTGTCTTATACATTATTAACAAGTCGAATAATTATATAAACAAGTGATATAGTCTTTTTCTGGGGGAGTAATTGTTTATGACACTTGAAAATGAATAATTGTTAAGAAATGAATGGTTTAATACACTTGCAAATGAGTCATTATTAAGAAATCAATTTATCTTTTTAATAAAAGTATTTCACATGTTCTTAGGACTCCACTTGCTCATGAAGTGCAAGACATTTGCAAATGAGTAATTGTTAAGGCTGGCAAAAATAAAAAGAGTAATTGTTAAGAAATTAATTTATTTTGTTCATAAGACTATTCCACTTGTTTATGAAATGTAAAATACTCGCAAATAAATAATTGTTAAGAAATTAATTTACTTTGTCAATAA
The DNA here is from genome assembly GCA_025563575.1 of Acacia pycnantha. Taxonomy (NCBI): domain Eukaryota; kingdom Viridiplantae; phylum Streptophyta; class Magnoliopsida; order Fabales; family Fabaceae; genus Acacia; species Acacia pycnantha. Next base: position 1,001,802 of record JAMWYP010000114.1, read on the forward strand.
AACTATTTCACTTGCTTATAGGACTATTATAATTGTTCACGATGGGTAAGATACTTATTAACTATGATGTAAAGTAGGTAGGAATATAAGATTATTATATATTTGTTGTTGCATATATTAACTAAAGAGTTTCATTGGCCTAGTAGCATTGCTCTTTAGGTGTGCCGAAGAGGGGGTGATTTCAAATCCCTACTTGGCCCCCTTTGCCTAGTAGGCAGAGCTACTATAGTAGGAAAATGTTGACTTTTTAAAATAAATAAATAAATAAATAAATAAATAAATAAGGTGGGGTATTGATGTCTTTTCAGCATAAAATTTCATTTCATTTTGCTCCCAAGGTCTTAGAATGATGTTTTAGAATTTATTGGGGGTCAGCGTGATTTAATATCTCAGGTTGAGTCTCTATTTCTGAAATAGCAGAAGGAATGGTGCACAAGGCGTGAGAATCTAAGAAGAGAAGTCATACTGAAAATTGTGAGTTAAAAAACAAAAAGGTTAAACATTTATTTGGAGATGGAGAGAGCGAAAGTGAGAGCAAGGACGAGAGAAGGAGATCGTAAGCAGAGGGCGGAGAGTGGTGGTAAAGAGGGGTCGGGTGGAGGAGATGGAGAGGGGGACGGTGGTAGTCCGTCCTCTAAGGGGAAACAACAAGGTGGGGGTCTGAGTTTTGCATCTGGCCGAGTAGATGAGAAGCTGAAGAGCAAGGTTGTTGGCCCTACGGAGTCAGGCTCAAGAGTGCAGAGTGGTCCATCTACGTTGTCGTACAGAGGCAAGTTATTATCTCCTGGATGTGCAGGTTCCCTGGTAAAACATTCGGAAGAAGATGACATTATGCAAGGATGGAAGGACTACTTTCATAAAATGAATGAGAAGGATGTCAGTTGTGATCTAGAGGAGTCAGAGAAGGAGGAGACGCAGGAGGCGCGAAGGCTAGAAGGGAAACCAGGGACTCTAAAATTCTCTGCTGAAGAATACAGTGCTTGGTGCCTACCCTGGATGAATTCCCTAATTATCAAGGTTCTGGGAGCGAGCTTCCCTACTTATATTATCTGGGATCGTATCAATGGGATGTGGCGGCCAAGGGATCCTTTAAAACTCATCCCACTTAATAACGAATATTACATTGTCTCTTTCTCTAACAAAGAAGATAAAGAATATGCTTTCCAGGAAGGACCATGGATGATAGAGGATCACTATTTGATTGTCCAGAGATGGCGTCCTAATTTTAACCCCTGGAAGGAAGACCTGAAGTGTAACATTGCGGCTTGGATTCGATTACCAAATGTTCCTTTTGATTTCTATAATGTTGAATCGCTTCGTCGTATAGGTAACATGGTTGGTAAAATGATCAAAGTTGATCGCTCTACCTCGATATATGACAAAGGAGGCTTTGCGCGTATATGTGTGGAGATCGACCTTAAGCAACCCCTTATACCGACTTACATGGTGTTCAGGGAAGAGCGGCACATCATTTATGAAGGACTCCATCAGGTTTGCCTTGAGTGTGGAAAGTATAGGCATATAAAACAAGAGTGCCCTTCGATACAGGTTGAGAAGTCAGATAAGGCGGATGACAAACATGATATGGCTTCCGGTTTGGGGGACGGTGGGGATAATAACTTGGAGAAGGAAACACAGGTTGTGGGTTTTGGTAGTACTTCAATGAAGGACATTCGTATTAACGGCGGCACAGGGGTAACCACCGGCGATGAAGGGGACGGGGTGAGTCCGTTTGGGAAGCTACGGATTTTGAGGAGAGACTTTAGTGGGGCTATTAATTCGGATGGGATAAGGAAAGGAAATAATGGATTTGTGGCGCAGGATATGGCGAAGGAATTGATGGAGAATCGAATCCCTTCTCAGCGGCTGAAATCAAGGAGGACGGTTATGGCAGGATCTGATTTGAATAAAAAAGGAGTGGTCAACGTTGGGGAATCAAAGAAATCCGAGTGGGTCCAGGTTGGGTCAAAAAGGAAAGGTACATCTAAAGGGGAACTCAAGGGAAAGGAGAACAAAGCTCCTATACGTGGGGGAGATGCCAGCAAGATGCATGTGGGCCAGGATATGGAGCCCACTAATTTTAATGATAATCCCTTTAATGTTTTGCAGCTGGTGGAGCCAAACCGAGCCGTTTTGGTGGACCCTTAAAGTGTGATGGCTAGCACGAGTGAAGGGTTAATAATGTACGAATCACAGGGCCTTAATGGGAAAATTGCTAGTGCTTCTTCGGATAGAATGGCGCTGCCTCAACAGAGCAGTGTGGGGACTGTGACACAAGTACAGGATAATTGTTTGACTACTTACCAACTTGCAGATGAACTCATGTGTGATCAGGATAAGGCGGAGGGGGAGCCAGCCACACCCCAACACACCCCACTTGTTTCTTAATGAATTACATGATTTGGAATTCTAGAGGCACCGACGCACGGAGTTTTCCTGCTCTTGTTCGTGACCTCAAATCTCATTATAAGTTGGATTTTATTGCAATTTTGGAAACACGGTGTTCAAAGGAGGCCTCTACAAGACGAGCTAATCAACTGGGTTTCACTCATACGGAGCTAATTAGGGGTGAGCAATGGGCGGACGGGGCTGCCCCGGGGGGTAACCCGTCGCCCGCCCGTTTATATTTCACAGGTACGGGGAACCCCGTACCCGTGGATGAACCCGTATAACCCATATAAAAACGGGACGGGTTAAACGGGTACGGTCAAGCGGGTCTAGGGAATCCGTTTAATTTTTTTTTGCACTTTGTTTTTTCAAAGAAAAGAATACCCATATGCCTCTAGATTCAATCATCCATGAGTACCTTTGCTACCATAAACTGAGCAAAGGCCGAGAGTGAGAGGTCGAGGGTGAGAGGGAGAGGTCGCGACGGCTCCGGCGATGTTGAGAGCGAGAGGCTAAGAGTGGTGACTGTCCGACCGAAACTCCGAGAGAGGCTGAGATCAAGATGAGCATTGGGTGACAAGAGGCCACTGGCTCGCGGTGAGGTTGAGGGCTACAGGCCTAGAGTTGGCCAGAGTCTAAGCGACACCAGGACTCCGGCGAGATAAGAGCCGGAAACCCAGCCCGAGAGGCAAGGTCAAGGAGGGACCAGAGGGTTATTGCCTTATGCCATTTAACTGGTGAAGATCTAAGTGAATTGGGAAATGGGAATGGAAGGTCATGTCTGTAGTCGTTCGTACAGGGAGTAAGTGGGGAGTAATTAGGAGACTTTTTTTCTTTATTTCTTTTTTTTTTTGTCAAAAGAGACTTTTTTTCTTTATTTTTTTTTGTCAAAAGTTGTTTGACTGATCTATCTTACGTCTCTTCTCTCTCTTATCTAGAGTCTAGCTATCTTTTATTGGTCTAAGAGTCTAATTATATGACTTGTCCAGTTGTCTCACACTCTTTCCCTTATCTGATATGATATCTCTGACGCAAAAAAAAAAAAAAAAAAAAAAACTAGAGTAGAGTAGAGTACAGTCTCACAGGCTCTCCCTTGTCTAATATGATATATCTCTCACTCTCACTTATCTAAATATACGGGGTAAACGGGGGCACGGGTGCCCCGGTGGTTAACCCGTCTCCCGCCCGTTTAATATAAACAGGTATGGGTAGCCTGTTACCCGCTACGGGTCTAATCTGGGCGGGTTTAAAACGGGGAAAAAATCACGGGTCACGGGTCATTTGCTCACCCCTAGAGCTAATAGACAGCGAGGGCTATAGTGGGGGCATTTGGTGCCTTTTGGAACCTTGTATCTCACATGTTGTGGTAATAGAGCGTCATCACCAATTCATGCATCTTCAGATTACTGATGCATTAAGCCACTCTTGGATGCTTACTGTGGTATATGCTAGTCCATCCATCGTCAGCCGAAGGACTTTGTGGAGTAATCTATCCCGGATTGCACCTACGATTCATGATCCTTGGTTAATAGGGGGTGATCTTAACGGCAAGATGCTACACTGTGAACGTCGGTCGTCTGCCACATTCCGGTGCTCCTCTGACCGTGACCAATTTAGCCTGGGCCAAAAAATAAATATATTGAACTACTCCCTTGAGTTCTTATTATAAGGCACCAATTAATAAGTATATTTGGTCTTTTTTATAAGACACTTGTTTGTTTCCAAATAGTATTAAATATTTTTTCTCATGTATACCCATAATTAAAAAGGCAGTAAGTAAGAGTAATAATTAAATGATATTAGAGTTTACTTTAATTAATAGGGATAATATTGAAAATTACTTAAATTTTAGGACAAATTTAATGACTTTAACTATTTTTATTGACTTGTGAGAATTGTTAGTTGGTTCCTTAAATAAAGACCAGAGGGAGTATTTACTAAATAGTATCAAATAACCTTGAAAATACAAATAAATAATAACCGATAATTATAAATCAAAACAATATATTAGATTATACTAACCTTTTCGGTATCTCAAACAAGAATTTTACATTCCTCTTACAGCCCAATGAGTAATAAAACAAACATTATCCTTGCAGAGAAGATAAAAAATTAGTTGGGGCCAAATTTGTGGCCAAATAAAATATCATATAATAAATACATACATATACTAACAAATTTTATAAGATTAGTCAGAGCCAGCTGGGGCCAAGGCCCCAACTGGCCATCACTATGTTCCGCCGTTGTATCTAATGATGGTATTTTTGTATTGATTAGAGGATATTTTGGAATTATGATTTTAAGTAAGTTTTAAGTTTCGTATATGATTATAAGAACGTAGAGAATGATTAAAAGTATAATAAGTTTAGTTTTACTGATCAAATTTGGGTTAAATGATTTATTTGGATTATTGGAGGTATTATTGAAAATTTACTCGGTTTAAATTGTTGAATAAAGTGAAGACTTATAGAATTAAGTTAATTGTTCTAATAAGTCAAAGAGTTATTATTAATGTGTAATAAATTGATTGTTTTATATTAATAATGACTTGTATTTAAGCTCTTGGATTATGAGCATTATGGTATTACTTTACTTAGGCAAGAAGTAACTCATTTCCTCTTGTCGTGCATGCTTGTATAATCTATGTTAATGATTTTCAACTATATAGAACTCTAAATTTGCTATTGATTTGTGATATGGACTATGAGATTATTTTTTTTAATAAAATTGATTTATAGGACTTATTTTTATTAAAAAAATGGCTAGTGACATGATACATATCAATTGACATAGAACAAGTAATGCTCTGTTATGTCTCACCTCCAGCAACACTTCTCGTGCAACGCAAGGGGAGATGTAGCTTATTATGTTGACAACTTGTGAATTAATAATGGTATATGATAACCCGTTGTGATTATATCTAGAGTATTGATATGAGAGGGGATGGTGGATGTTGATTTGATGGGAGGTTATTTATAAAGGCTATAAGGAGGTGGATTCTTATACAAAAAGAGGAAATAAGGTGGTAGACTTTTAGGTATATACTGATTAGTCCTTTGACCCAATCATATTTAGTAAGGCCTTGAGTTTAGTCCAAGGAAATAAGGGGGATTGAAAATAAAGTGTTGTTATTGATTTTTGTGCACCTATGAGTTAAATATGAGAATGAGATTATTATATTATAAATTGATATACATATAACCATGTGACATTTTTGATAATATTATGAACCTATAACTGTTTTACTTGACACCTCATAAGCACTTACTCATTTGCTCGATGAGATCGATTGTTGGTTATTGCTGCTTTTGTCTTACCCCATTTATTTAACATTTATCCAAGTGATAGTACCCGTGCGGCTCCATCATAGAAGGCTTCATAAACTTAAGCTACTTTCGCTAAAAGTAATGCTTCCATCTTTTTGGTGTATCCTGGATTATTATATATTGTCATATTAAGGCTTATCTTGCATGTATAATATATTTTGAAAATTTGATGTGTTAACTATATACTTTTGATTCTCTATGGCTGGATTATTCTTTATGGTTTTGGGTGGTCTAAAGGCCTTCTAATTGTATTTTAAACTTGTGGATCCACCACCTCTTGGTTGACTTGAATATTTCATTATGTGATAAATTATGATATAACATATAAATCATAACTCCAAAATATCCTCTAATCAATATGAAGAATGTTTATTTTGGGTCTTATGAAGTCCAAAGCTCAATTGTATGTATGAATTATGATAGTATTTAGTTGAATGATTTGATTAAACCCTTAGTTAATTATTGTTTTAAGGAAATGATTTTACAAACTACGCCTTTATTGGGCGCTTTTAATAAATATATACTTGACTATATGTATTTTAAAAATGATTGGAGCAAAATATGTGCTTGAAAATTTCAAATTTACATAATTTATATAATCTCTCAAACTTATACAATTCATACTATATGGTGAACAAAAATATATGTTTGAAATATGTTTTTAGCCATTTAAAAAAACAAAAAAACCTATATACATAGGTTTTGATAAATGTGATGAAAAATTAAGATTACATTATTCTATACTATACTCAAAATTAATAAATTTCAAAATATATTTATTAGAATTATTCGTTGGTTGTGTAAATTTTTTATATAAATATGAGTCTTTAAATAATTCTTATATTAAAAAGGGATATTTTAGTCCAAAGAAAAGGTTAAAGTTGAACTTATAAGCCAGCTAACTAATGGGAGGATAGAATTGAAATTTTAAATATATAAGAGAGATTTATATAACATATAAATCAATCTCAAAGAAGGGTTATATATGTTTTTAAAATATATGGGATGTTTCTGTAATTTAAGAAATATAGAGGGGTTTGGGGATTTTTTTTTTTTTTTTTTTGATAAGGGGTTTGGGAATTGTTAGTTCTTCATAATATTGTGAATTAAGGATTGAAGTCTGGTCGAGAAACTGGATTACATCCAATGCCCAACCTTGTTTCCAATGAGATTATCTCCCAGAGGGGATACTTAGGTGCAATAAAAATATTTTTAGATTAAGATTTTAATTATAATTAGGTGCAAATGGAGATCAATAGGTTGTACTATTCCTAACATATATATATATATAAGGTTTAGGAGCAAAAATACACATGTGCTTTATCCTCGGGAGTGCCCAGCACTATATGCTTTTTTTGGGAGCAAAAATACACATGTAGTTACATTTTAGGAGCAAAAGTCACACCACCATTAAAATCTAGCATGTTGTAAATATGACTTTCTCTGTTGTTAATGACCAGATTTTAAATTTTGTTGTAAATACAACACTTCCTGTTGTAAATCTAGCCTTTTTTTTATTATTGTAAATGACATTTCTATGTTCAAAATCTAAGTGTTTAAATGTTGTTGTAAATATGACATTTTCTGTTGTAAATATGGCCAGATTTTAAATTTTGTTGTAAATACAGCCCTGTTGTAAATATATCCTTTTTTTTTTTTTGTAAATGACATTTCTATGTTAAAAATCCAGGTGTTTAAATGTTGGTGTAAATATGACATTTTCTGTTGTAAATGCACCATTAAGTTAGATTTTAACGGTGGTGTTATTTTTGTTCCAAAAATGTAATTACATGTGTATTTTTGCTTCCAAAAAAAGCATATGGTGCTGGACGCTCCCGAGGATAAAGCACATGTATATTTTTGCTCCTTTACCCATATATATATATGTGTGTGTGTGGATCAAATTAATTTCTACAATGGATGGACTTGCTAGAGAGGGATCTGTGAATCTTTTTCAGAATAAAAATGGGAGTGATATCTCCTCTGCAAATAGATGATAAATCTCACATATCCCTCTCAAAAAAAAAAAAAACCCTCACATATCCCTTTTATGGGAGTTGAAATTTGAAAATACATAATCATCAAAATATAGACTTTTAATTTATTAATGAATCGTTTAAATTAAAATTAAATGTTTTATTTTGGCTAGTGGGTTTGTATTTAATTATTTAAGTGATAAATTATTTACTTGTTGGTACAATTAATTCAATGACTACATATCCAGTTATCTTTAAATTTTTATGGGACCATGAATGTAATGTTTGTTTTATAAAGTCATCCTTAAGCACGTAATATTCTTTAATGGAACAAAATTGTAACACTAGTCCTCTACTTTACTCCCTTGAGTCCTTAATGTAATACTCCTTTGGTCCTAAAAATAAGATATGATTTGTAGTGCAAATTGTACTACAAAATATATCTTATATTTAGGACAGGAAGTAATACATATTTATCTAATTTGATTAAATTAAGGAAGTTAGTTAATACAACATTTTTTTCCCCTAAAACACCATAATCAATCATTTTCCTTAATTCCCTCTCTCTCTTAATTTATTATTATTGAGTGAGTATCAATAAGGATAAATTGATAAATATGATTAATTTATCTTATATTTAGGATAAAAAACAACTTTCCAATTAAGTCTCATTAAAAACACGAGGGAGCATACTTTATCTTCTTGTCAGATGCCGAAGATGAAGCTACGGAGATTCCAAGTAGAAATTCTTTACTTCCCCTAATAGATTACCATTTCCTTGTATACACACATTTCCTCCATTCTTGAAATCCAAAGCCTCACCAATAACCAAGGCAAGTTGATGATGTTAATACGCATCCACTTAGAAGTTTAGGGGATCATTTGTTTTAGTTTTCTTTTTAAATGAAATATCACTTTCATCTTTTTTAAAATACAATTATAAAATTTAAAAATTACTGAATTATAATTTTTTTTATAACTACAACCAAATACAAAATAATTTTTATTTTTATAAAATATCTAAATAATAATATTTTAATGAAATCTCTAAATTATCCAACGATGACCTGGTTTTAAGCTAAATTCATTCCAAACTTATATGGTAATACCTTGTAGCCTGTTTTTTGTTTTTTTTTTTTTGGGGGCTTTGCCTCCTACAGACCTGTCAAGAATATAGGCAGCTAAAGATACCACCAAGGTACAAATTAGAAAAGCTTATAATCTTATCCAAGAAAAAAAAGAGCTTTACAAAACAACATTTCGCACCCAAACTAATGGCCAGGATGACATAGGTGTACACTTCTGCAGGTATTTCATGAGAGGCTTTGTCAAACAAGAATTTTAGTATATGGGCAAGACTAGTCAGCATGCATGTCCATGGCAGAATCATTGGAACTAAAAGAAGCAGAATCCCTGTTTTGCTGGTGAAAAAGGCCAGGTTCACTATTACGGTTTCCGTTAGTCATGGACAGACCACTAGGGTAGTAACCTCCCTCGCCAATTTGATGGTGCTGCTGAAGACTTCGACGAACAGGGCTCGACAAAGCATTAGAAAACACGGAATTCTTTGATTGATTATCGCATTGCTCAGGGCGAAGTCCCTGCCCAAGAATAGTTTGGCCAGAAGAAGCTGAAGTAACTGGGAAGCCTGAAGACTGATGCTGTTGCTGTGGAGCTCTGGGAGACATCGATGGCTCCTCTCCACAATAATCCAGTTCATTCTGCAACCAGAGGAGAAAACTATCACACACTTAACTTTGAAGCAGCACAAGAGAATATTGTTTATAAAGATGCCCTTTAATGCAGTAGAAAACCCACTGTGATTGTTCCATTTTAGTAAGACTAAGTGCTGTGACCAAGATTTTCAAATTGCATTTGGAACAAACAAGCTAGCTAGAAGCCAAAACAAACCGCATTAATTTCACATGGAAAAAAATTGTTAGGAACATTTCTTCCTCTCTTAACTGATTACAACTTCATTTCAGACCTAACATTGGCTTGGGCTATTTCATCACTTCAAATTCCCACAAAAAGATATAAAGTTTCGACATTAGAAAAAGATTTGAAATAGTCAAGACAACCAGTAGATGAAGTAGGATAAATGTTGGGAATGACTTATGAGATTTTTTTTTTTTTTTTGGAGGGGGAGGGGATGAGAGAGAAAGAACATGGTAGGAGACGAGGGAACTAGGAGAGAAATTATATTCAATTGGAAGGAGCTGCTTCATTGACGCCCTTTGAACTCCCATATCCAAGCCACAATTCTTATTTCGAAGGCCTCCTTTCTTTGAGCCTTCAAACGTCATAGACAGAAGCGGCGATGAAGAAACACAAACAGTTGGTGGAAGACAGAGAGAAACAGAAGCTGGCGGAGAACCCATCACAAATAGCGACATCAACACTCTTATGAACATTTGAGTTCCATCACAATAGTCCACAACCTGATGGAGCTAAGGATTCAAAATTTTCTGGGTTGTCCTCTTCAAGTCATGTTGGAAGGAATCAAAGGGCTTCTTGTCATTTTCCCCTGCACCAGCAACACTACTTTGAACATCTTTATTGTCATTCTTGAGATTCTATTGCTGGTCTTTCTAAGCTTTCGCATCTTGCACTTTTTCATATGCTTGTTAGGTGTCGGTCGAACAAGGCCTACCATTTTCTTGGGTGACTGAAGCTTCTTGTGTTAGTGGATGCATATCACGGGTTGATGGTACAGAAAACCCATCTTTTTCTTGAACAATTGTTGCATTGTGCACTATGTTGAACTGCTTTGGAATTTATGGCAGAGGAACCCCACCTTCTTCTTGATTGGTAGAAGAGTCTTCTGCATCTTCTAAGGTGAACTCTTGCTTATGGAGCATTTCTCGTAACTCTGCCACATCTATTTTCAGATGCAGTAGAGTTTCTCGTGAGAATAGCTTAGCTTGGGTTTGGATCCCATTGATGTAGAATAATTTTTAGGAATTTTTTTTGTTGCTGCACGCTGGGGTTCAATTCAACTTATTATCGTTCTCATAACCTAACTTTTTAGGAAAGGTAAAATAATAAGAGGATAAAAATTAAAAGGATAAATCTTCAACAGATTATGAAATCAAAATCTAATATCATAATATAATAAAGAATAGAGTAAATACATAATAGAAAAATGAGCCAGAATCTGTAACTCATCAAACTACTAAAGCCCAAGGAGAATCTCCCACAATCAGAGAAGTAATTCTCTAATATTTTCCATATATATTTCATACTTACTTTTACATGAATTGATACTCCATATTTATGGATAAAAAAATATAACAATCACTCTCTAAAAACACTCCTAAATTTATCTCATTAATCCATGATGCAGATAATGGAAGTAAATACCTAAATAAATATTATTTTAATCTGCAACTAACCAACCCACTAATCCTAAACTTAAGGACCACTAATAAATAAGAAAATATCCTAAATAAAATAAACAATATCTAAAATTATATTAATAAATATTTATTCCTAAAATCTCTAACTTTCCACAACTACTTCCATCATCTCACGCTAATCTGATACTCTATAATCCTGTTTAGGCAACATTTAGTAGACGTCACCCATAACAGTTTCGCACATATAGTGTGATGTCAAAATTCTTATGCATGAAACATGTTTATAAAAGAGAGCAGCCAAACCAACCTGAATGTAGTTGACTATATCAACCGTTTGAACTCTTGATCCTCCCTCTTGCTGTCTCCTTACCCACTGATAAAGCTTTTCCTGAAATAAATAAGACAACAAAATCAACACAATGTCTAGATACGGTTTTGATTTTTGAATATCAAAGTCATTATTGCTACGACTAAATATGAGCAGTCCATGATTCCCTGTTTCCACAATTTAAAAAGTCTCTTGTTAGGATAGGAAAATTGATATAAGTTGCTTCCAAAAAGTTGACCTCCACATGTCAGAACCCAGAAGCCCCCACATCCGGGCTGAAGCATGTCAAAGCAACTTTTCAACTCAGTACTGTAGTCCATAACCTTAGAAGTCAGAAGCTGGACATACGCCGGTCTACAAATGCCAACCAAGAAAACTAGCACAATTGACGGGTTAATTTCTCACAATCTTCATAAGTTATCTATTACTCCTACTTGTTAGTTTTTAACTTCATCATCATCATCATGCACTAGCCCAGTTGGGATATAATGACCACTAATCTTAACATTTTGAGCAAAGTAAACCACCCCCCCCCCCCCCAAAAAAAAAAACAAAAAAAACCAAAAACCAAAAACATAAAAAAGGCTATTACCTTGACCATTTTGATTTCCAGATATCTTCATGCTTCAAAATCACACATAACCCAGTAACAAATCTCAAAATGCATGTATTGAGCACATTTTTTGGGAAAAAAATCCATACTTTTAGATGGCTGCATACTAGGGGTGTTTCTCTACCTTGGAAAGATTAGAACAGAGCAGTGAATAGATCACAAAAGCATACTTCAATACAAGATGTCATAAGTCAAAGCAATTGGAATAGTTGCTCGGTTCAAAGTTTAATGTATTCAATATTTTGATTTTCAAATGGCTTAATTCTTAACACTTCACTAAAATATAATTGAGCTAATTTTATGCATGCTCACCGCTTCATGCTAAGTACAATTAAGGTCACATCAATGGTTTCTCAGTAAAATCTTTAATTAAGCAAAAGACCAATCCTGCAAATTCTTATTGCACTATTTGAGAAAGGTAGACTCCAATATTATAAACAAATTCCTTCTCCATTTGGAGCTGAAATCAAACTATTAAAAAAACCTCTCAAGTGACTTCTGTCTACAGAATTAATGAAATGAAGGAGATATTTATACTATAATGTCCAGATAATTCTCAAATTTTTCATACTCAAGTAAATTGGGATGTCAAAATACTTTAGCCTTTCTAGTTTTTTTAGCAAAAGGGTTTCTAATATTCAATAAATTTAAAAGGAACCATCTTTCTTAAGCAGTACAGTTCAACTTCAACAATCTGAAACCAGGAAAAAGAATTCCAAAAGAAACAACAAGGTCAAAGGAACTGAAATTTAGAAGACCATGAACCAGAAAAGCACAAGCCTTAACATTAAAAAAACCTTGGCCATCATATTAATGTAGTAGCACAAGGGCATTACAAAAGATACAGTGCATTTTCGGTGATTGTCATCCAAAAAAGTAAGCAAAGGAAAAAAGTTCATTCATAATCAGTAATCGAGAAATGGGTAAGGGACGCCTAAAACCATAGTTAAAATTAGGGGCAGAAAGTATTATCGATGCATCGAATCACCAATTAAAACCCATAAGCTAAAATCTGAAATTCAGAAGTAGCAAAATTCTTCGCTTTCAAGCACAAAGGAAAACCAACTCATATTAGGAGGAAAGAGATCTTACGAGACCGTGCCGTTCCCCAGCCTGAAACGAAAGCTTCTGGTGGTTCATAGCCTGAGTATACAGTTGTGACAGAGAATTCGCCGCACTGCAAAAGGACGCATACATGGTTCGATCCACCTCGTCAAGGCTTGAAGCAGTGGACTTCCTCTTCTTGACCATCGCCGACAACGCACCAGAGTCTTCCTCGTCCGGTAATCGGCGCAAAGAACTGCGTCGGCGCGGACACGAATTCCCGTCGTCGATCGGAGAGAGTGGGGATTAGGTGATGATGGAATATGGAAATGAGAGGGAGGGCCATAGGGCGGCTTTTGTAGTTTTACGGGGAAAAGTTACACAGAAGGAAAGGGGCCACATGGTAACTATGGAGGACATGCGAACCACGTGATAATTGCTTTGAAGCCTCAAATGAACAGAGAGAGAAGGAAAAGGAAAACTGTTGTGTAGGAGAAGGATTGGAGTGTAGGAGACGCATGGAATTGTAGCGGGTATTTGGTTTCGAGGATTGTGATACGCGTAACCAGGATAGCATATGGTGGTGGTGTAGGCTAGGGAGGAATAAATGAATAATACGAGCCCAGGTTTGGGTGCTTCGGCTTTCGTTTTTTTGAAAAAGCCAATTTATTTAAAAAATTGCTAAAATTCTTCTCATTTAAACCAACAAAGGTGGTTGAGTTGGTTTGCTCATAATCACAAGGTTGTGAGTTCGAATTTTATCACTATAAGAACTAGTGATGATAAGTATTTTTTAATATATAAACATTTTAAGAAATGGATTATGTTTACCTACGATTCAAAGGTATGACGAAGTCTCTCTTCTTCTTAAGACGATCTGTCTATTTTTGACCCAAGCACAAGACGCCCAACACAAGCTGGCCCAAGCAAGGCGGATTCACACACTCAGCCCACAACCATGCCACACTCACCATTCGGACTACCTAGTCAAACCCATCACCAGGCGAACACCATGATCCACGAATGAGCAATACCTCCTAGATCGGTAATGAAAAGAGGAACTAACTCACAAGCTCGGTTAGTTCAACACTATAAATAGGAGTTGCCGTATACATTGAAGTACACAACTTCATCTCTATCTAATTCTACTCCCCCACTTGCTATCTTGTATTCTACAAAGATTAATAACAAATCTACTTTTTACTTCCTTACTCCTTATTCTCATAACATTTTCTGTTTTATTATATAATCTCTACAATGTTGGTACCTTTCCTAAGAAAACTCCTCTCCAACGAATTATTGGATAAACCAGCACTCTTTGAGCTCGTCGATAATGTCGTGACTTTGATAAGCCCTCGAAACCTAACTCACCCAAACTTTCATTAAGAGATTGAGATGAAGGGATGAAGAAAGATAAGAGAGAATTGTAGAATGTTGGAAATTATGTCATAGGGGCAAGTCATTGTACTTTAAACACTGTTATTATTTAAAGTATTTCTCCGTTTAGTTATCATATCATTTGCATGTTTATTATGATAACTGTGTCCTTGGACGTATCATAAAGATTGTCATAAATGTCCCTAGTCAGTCATCTATGCAAGAGCAAAGATGAAATAAGACCAGTATGACTTTGATGAGTGTGGAGATACGAATCAAAGTCATAGGCACTTGTAAGAGTACAAGGTGTTGGATCGACCCATTATGAGAAAGCTGCATGGATTTAGTCATAAGCTTTTATCATGTATAACCACGTCACAATGCCCTTTAACCTGAGATCATCATGGATTCCTACATGAGAGTCGTTGATCTTTGATTTAGTCAAAAGTCACATTTGACCGGGTGATGATAAAGGCTTTGATCGGGATCAGTGGTTTTCATGCAGAGGAATGTGAATGGTCAAGATGGAATTTGTCCCTCACATTTGTAGAGAGATTATACTAGGCCCCTTGATAAGTGAGTCTGAGAAATGTATGGTCATACTACGATGGAAAAGAGTTTTCATTTCAATTGTTGGACTACTCAAGAACTCGGAAAGTAATGGTCAAGAACAGGAGGTTGACATTATCCATATTTCATCCTTGACCAAATTATCGTGTGACAAAAGGGACGTGGCATGGTTGTATAATAGGTAGTATCGTATTATCGATTCTCATATGAGTTGGGTAGTCGCAATGTCTTGCTAGAGCTTGCGACTTGTGGGCTGGTACAGTATTGGCATACGCCAATCTCACATGGGCCTGCAGGATCGTTCACAAGAATAGCCTAACACGAGCAATAGTGTTCAGATTCATTGAATCTTATATATGTCTAAGATTTAATGAATACAACATTTAATCTAGGATATATATATATATATATATATATATATATATATAGTTTTATATATATATATATATATATATATATATATATATAGTTATGGACCTAGTCAAGGCCCACTATCTCACTATCACAACCCACTAACTGTGGGACCCAGCCAAGACCAGGGCGGTTTGCACGATCCTTGGACACGCACAACGTGGGAGCCATCTACATATAGAGCGTGAACCTAAGAGATCGTCATCTATCTATTATCTTCTACATCTATCTTCTACAACGGTCTACGCTCCGGCTATTCACAGACAGCCGTCTCAGAGCATACAGACCCCTTCTGGCTAAACGCCTCATCCATCAATCCTCGAACTACGTGGACTTTGATCCCTCTTCAGGGTACGTAGGCCCTAGGAATCTCTCCTAGGTCAAGTCCCCATCTACACCAACATCCTAGCCCCTCAGGGCTAGACAATCTGAGTTCTACACCAGAACAGTGGCGCAGACCGTGGGGACTCGGTAAATTTCTGATTCCCGCGACCAAAAAGGTCAAAAATTCCAATTTCCAGATTGCAAACGAACGATCATTGATCTGTAAAATAGACCTTGTACGATGAAGACGAATTTCAGTTAAAACCATTCATTCAGGCCCGACAATTGGCGATGATACCAGTGCTTCCGGAGGAGGAAAAGAAGGTCCCTTTAGTTGGAGAAGCCGGCGATTCTTGGAAGACCTCTTTCCCTCCCGTGAAAAAAGGAGACTGCCGAATGTTCACGGTGGAAGCTCTGGCCCACTGAGAGTTCTCTAACGTCGTGAAAAAAGCTAATTGGAGACTCCATCTAGGTCAATCTCGATAATCTACGGCCACGAATGAAGAATCTTCCACGCTGTCCTCTCAACTCTTGAATATTCTCAACTCAGGGGTGCACAAGTCCTATGACGAAACGAATTCGTCCTGATCTTTGATCCCACTGTTCATCTTGGTACCCAGAGAAAGTAGAAAGCAAGGCATCCTGTTTTGGCCTAGCGCAAGTGCAATAACCGGGATCACCGATAACCGGGATAGAAGAGCCGAGATACAAAGTCGGATGCCTGGCCGAGATATGAAAATTGAAGTCCGAGATTATCAGTCAAAGAGGAAGCATTCTCGATGTCGGCAATCAACTATGATTGACGTGGCGAAGTCAGAGAATTCTGGCGGGTATGGTCCTGATAGCGTGGAGAGCAGGAGACACGCATATTTCGACCCGATAACGGTACTTCAACGTGGCTGGTGGGTATTCTAACTCCAAAAAGACTGATGGCTCTTGCGAAGATGTTTGAGGTCCGGGCCCACGTGCAGTTCTGAAATGGCCGAGATCCCTTTCATTCAAGACTGGCTTCCTCGTAATGTAGTATCCGGGATCCCCTGCACGAAATGACCGGGATGATGAGGTGCCGAGATGAAGACTTCATAATCTGAAATGTTAGTGTTTCGCTCCCAAATCATCTGGTATGCCGAGATTACTATCTGAGGAGCCGAGATGCTTGAAATCGATGCACAGCGCATCAAACTTGGAAGAAGAAAGATGATAAGCCATATCTTTATCCGAATTGACGCAACCCATTTGGCTCAAATCAGAGGATTGAACGCCAGAGATGAGTTTAACAGTGTGGAAGTTGGCAATGAATATATGCTTCCACTCCCTCTCTTTTCAAATTGGAGATATGATACAGCTGTAATGTTGTGTCTCTCTATGAAGGGGCCATAGGGTCCAGCATCGCCATCAGTCCTTTGATATCCAAGATGCTTGTGATTGCTGAGATGGAGATGCCAATGAACACATTGGAGTTTAAGAAGATTATCTTGCTTCAGTTTGTAACTCCATTTCTCCCATTGCATGGGATTCTGTGTCAATGTGGATGTTATCCTGATATTATCACTTTATTGAGTGGGCTTTGTAAGGCTGCAAAATATGATGATGTAAAGGAGTACTTCCTGGTCTTGCAGATTATTCTGTCACGGGTGTGGACTGGAATCTGAACAAAAGGGAGGACGACGCAGCTAAAGGAGAGGAACAGAGGACCATCTTCGCTGGCCACTGTCCTTATTTACAGATGCCCCCATGTAAGAAAGGTAGCGTGACAGAATTATGCTGGCCCAACCAGATGCACTAGACCAATCTGGCCACTGTCCAGAGGACCACCACAGTGAAAGGTCACGTTTATTTCCTCCCTGGGCTCTTATGATCATTTTAATTTGCTCTCTCTTCTAGATTTCCAATTCAAATTATGAAGAAAATTGGTGAAGTAGGCAAAGTTCCTATTATCATCGTGCTTAATTATGCTTCCGAAGGCTGATGCTTTCTTGAAGAAAATCGTGCGTAATTTGGATTTGATATCTTGGCAAAGGCATGAATATCTATAATTATAGCATGAAGGTTTCTATTTGAAGAAGGGGATTTAATTGCAGTGAAGGATCTCCCATTGCAATCTTTGCCATCTGAAATGCCATTGGATAAATCTAGAGAAGCTGCTGGAAAAATGCTTGAAGAGAGGAGAACGAACTCATTCTAGACCCTGTGGGCCACCTACTGTAGTAATTGGATGCTTGAAGAGATTATGGAGATACTATATGTTCATATAGTATACAAAACCAGTGGATCCCATGCAGTAGATATTAATGTGGGTTGCCCGAGGTCATTTTCAATCAGCAAGTTTGAATACTACCAACACAAGGGCAAGGCACGAGGTTGAAGTCAGGACGAGAAGGCATTACTCCTGCCTCCTAATTTATCTAAGAAGACGTCTGCTGCAGTGAAGGATTTCATAGCATATTCTGCACATGAGTCCAAGGAAAAAGACTGATTTTGATAGGGAACTAGAAATTCTTTGTCAAGCACTCCAGCTTTTACACCGAAGCCGAAATCTTCTACACAGCTTGCTTCCAGCTAAGTCTTAATTGGAAGTTCAACTTAGTACCTATGTTGGTTTATGGAGCATCTTTGAAATTGTGGAAAAGTTAAGTGGGTTTTTGCAAGCTACGGACCCACCTTTTCTGCAGAAGATTGCAATTTTGTCTTGCCGTGCAATACTCACTGATAAGGAAAACTCTATTCCTAGTACGACATTGAAGGTCAAATATTTTTATATTAAATTGTGAAATTGCCATATAACTCTACGTCACCATACTAGATTACCATATTACTACGTTCTTTGCATTGGGGCGGGGAGTCGGAACTAAAATAATTGTTTGTTAATTTATCTTATGAATTGACATGACCTCCTGAGCGTCTCCTTTCTGCCAAAGTATATTGAGTATTGTGACTTTTTGATGCGAAAGATGGCATGACCAGCTTGATGCTCTAATATAATTCGATAGTCAATTTCGATTGTGAGGGTTCCAGATTATTTTTTGCGGAAGTTTAGGGAGGAGCTTTCTACAGTTGCCACCCTCAATGTTCTTGATGCCTATTCGCAAAACAATCAGTTGACTAGAGATGAATGGAGTCCAATTCCAAACAAATTTGAAGACGAACCCTGGTTACACCAAATCTGGTTAAAATCCTGACTCTGCCAAAGTTCTGAAGACGGACCCCAGTTACACCGAATCTGGTTAAAATCCCGGCTCCGAGTAAATTTGAAGGCATACCCCGATTACACCGAATCTGGTTAAAATCCCGAATCCGAGTAAATTACAGTTGCCGTGTTTACACTTAATACGGTAAAAATCTCGGCTCCGTGTAAAGAAACTCTAAATCGAGAGCATTGATTCAATCTCCTCAAATTGCTCTAACGACAAAGACATGAACGAAAGAGCGAATACAGGGTCACTGAACCCGGTCGTAATTCAAGTACGAACTGAAGATTAAAACCCGGCTTTTCAATCGGAGGGAGTTGTCTCCGTAAGCTATTGCAGCCCGGACGCTTCCTAACTTACTCCGGATATCAAGCGGAACCGTCATGCCGCCCCGATCAGTCAAAATGCTCAGACGCTTTGGTGAAAAACCGAACTCGGGCAAGTGACAACTTCCCTTTATCCTAGGATGACCCGGTCAACGAACCCGGAATTATACGAGGCAGTTTGAATACTAACCCTCACCACTTTACGGTTTCAGTACCAAACGCGCTTTCGCAGATTCTGCATATCACGTCTATGACCCTGGCCCGGTCACTCCATAGTACTCCAAAAACAAATGTGAGTTCACTATATCAGTTCATCGTGGACACGGATGAAACATTACATTAATGAAAAAGAAGCGGACCCCGGTTACACTTAATACAGTTACAGTCCGGGCTCCGTGCAAGGGTCATCGAACCCAACTTTTCAGCCAAGCGAAGCCGCCACCGTAAGCTTTCGCAAGTCGGGCGCTTCCAAGACTTAGCCCGGTTTCCAAATTACGCGAGGCCGCTGTTATCAGCCCTTGCAAACAAACCCGGAGACCCGGATGATCAAAGAAGAAGAGATCTGGGCGATCATAAAAGAAATGCAGACAAGTTTCAAAGCAAAATTAACCTGACTACATGTCTCGGGGGCAATTCAATCAGAAGACAAGTAACTCCGAAGTTCTTTGAAACTCGGATAAACACTTTATCAAAATCAAAATCAAACGAGTGGCAAGAACTCCGATACGATATCCGGATTCAACAAATCCACCCCGTGACCTCGAGACACGGACTACCAGGCCGGGGCAATTACTATACGGTTGTCAATAACCGGGATTAATGCAAACTCGAACAAGCATTTGAAATGAGCAAACTCCACAGTTTGCGCACACTGGATATAGCTCGGCCAAGTCCGTATGGCGCAGTCAATCAAACAACTAATCTCGGCAGTTCAGAGACTGAACTACCGAGCTTGGGGGCAACTGTTATGGACCTAGTCAAGGCCCACTATCTCACTATCACAACCCACTAACTGTGGGACCCAGCCATGACCAGGGCGGTTTGCACGATCCTTGGACACGCACAACGTGGGAGCCATCTACATATAGAGCGTGAACCTAAGAGATCGTCATCTATCTATTATCTTCTACATCTATCTTCTACAACGGCTCACGCTCCGCTATTCACGCATGCCTGCCTCGAGCATACAGACCCCTTCGGCTAAACGCCTCATCCATCAATCCTCGAACTACGTGGACTTTGATCCCTCTTCAGGGTACGTAGGCCCTAGGAATCTCTCCTAGGTCAAGTCCCCATCTACACCAACATCCTAGCCCCTCAGGGCTAGACAATCTGAGTTCTACACCAGAACATATATATATATATATATATATATATATATATATATATATATATATATATATATATTATTAATTTGAAAATAATATTATTATTATATAGCATTTAATTTATTTGATAAATTAAATAACTAATATAAATAGAGATATCGTATCTCAGATTTAATTTT
This sequence comes from Acacia pycnantha, assembly GCA_025563575.1. Taxonomy (NCBI): domain Eukaryota; kingdom Viridiplantae; phylum Streptophyta; class Magnoliopsida; order Fabales; family Fabaceae; genus Acacia; species Acacia pycnantha. The sequence continues at coordinate 1,022,539 of JAMWYP010000114.1, forward strand.
CGAATAGAGATATCATATGTCTGATTTAATTTAAATAGAGATATAGTATCTAATATTTAATTAAATAGATAAATATCATATCTCAGATTTAATTTATAAAGATAAATTAAATCAGTAGGCTTTTAATTCGGATTAAATAAATAGATTAGATTAGATTTGTTTAACAGATTTAATTAATATATTATTTTAATCCACATTCGAATTTCAAGATTAATTTTGAATATTTTAATACGGCCCAATTAAGGTTTGAGAAATTCTATTAAATGAAGATCTAGTCGTATTAAATAATAGACGAGCCGCGAAAAGAAAACCCAAGAGAAGAGACGTGAGGCGCAAAGCTTGAAGGGGATAGCGCGCTGCCGTCCGTGTTGGAGTATTGTTCGGTGTGGATACCAGTAGAGGGAGTGGATTCATAGAGTCGGCTCATGTTGATCGAGTAGGACGCACACGAGTTCGCAAAGGTATGGTTCCTAATGAACCCGATTTAAACGTCGTTGATAGATCCTCTCAATGGGATTCGTGAAATTTTAATGGATGAAATCCTTCCGCTGCGTGTACGAATCCAAACATAGAGATGAAGAGTGGAGGATAACTCTCATTCATATAGCATTTTCATATATATTCAATCCTTTGTGTTAAGTCTCTATATATAGGCCTCTAATTCTCCTAAAAGTTTCAATGTCATAAACATAAGAATTAACCCACATGATGATGGAGTTACAATGTCATAAATATAAGAATTAATCTACAATATAAAACTACATAAAACCATATGAAGTTATAGTAGTGGCGGACCTAGGAATTTTAATGACGGGGGACGAAAATAAAAAACACTATATTATAAATAAAAGTACTTGAAATAAAATAATATACAAAAAGAAAGTACTTGAAATACAATAATATATAATAAAAAAATGAAAGAAATTTATTACGGAAATTAAAATCACTTCACATTATTCTTACTCTGCGTGTTTTCATATTGTTAAACTCATATATAATTGAATCGATACTACAACTCAAAAACAAATTTTTTTTTTTCAATTAATGTAATTAAAGAATCATCAAGAAATTAGTCTTATATTCTATTTCAAAGCTTGTTCTTGATTATCTTCATAGTAGAGATAGATCTTTCAGTAGTTGTTATAGAAACCAGAAGAGTGAGTATAAATCTAATCACTCTATCAATAAGAGGGTAAATGATGGTCTTTCCAGTTCTTATTAGCCCTTGACATAATTCAGATTTAGTTGATAAATTAATCAAATCTAGATGTTTAGGAATGTCAAGCTAAAAATGTCTTGAATCTTTGGGTGTTTTGATTAGTTATTATGTTGTGCTCATTAGTCCACTTATATATTGAGTTGCATGGTATTATTCGTAGAGAAAAATTTTCTACATCTTCTGTTAATTTTTCTCATTACATAAGTGACTTTGTTCTTTGTTTAGTGGAGCAATAACTTTGTTGTTTGGGATGTTGTCTGGTTAGTAATTCAAGTTTTAGATTTTGAAATTGTATTCTGAAATGCTAATTGAAATCCTAAACGTAGTTGTGTAAATTATTCTAAAGAGAGTGATTCTTCAAAGAGGTTTCAAAGAAAATGCACCAAGTTGGATAAGAACTACAGTTAATGAAAGTGGAAACTGAATTGTTCTTTGGAGTTTAGCAACTACTATTTCAGTATTGTTGTCAACGAAGAACTGGATTAATACAAATAACCAATGAAGCTAACGTATTTGAATTCCTCTTTATTTGTTCCTTCTACATTCTTCATTCCATTTACTAGAAAAAACTGTTATTCCAATATTCTCTTTTTTTTTTTTTTTTTTTTGCCTTCAAGTTTTGGGGAGTGGGAGCCACCCTTAACCCCTTAATCCTGCCATTCGGTTATAGGCATTATAGTATCCTAAGGCTTTGTTTGAGAGTTCCATTTTGGAGAGAAATGAAAGGGAAGGGAGGGTTTTGATAGTCTCTTCCCTTGTTTGCAAGTTTTAAAAATAGGAGGGGAGGGAATCAGAGATTTTTACAAATCCCCCAAAACCCTCATTCTTCTATAAAATAAAGTTCCCCCAATATGGGGTTTTAAGAGAGGAAATAGAATAATTACTTTATTACCCTTATTCACCACCACCACCACCACCACCACCACCACCACCACCACCACCACCCCACCACCCCACCACCGCCACCACCACCACCGTCGTCACCGCCGCCACCACATAAATAATTTTTTGAATATAAAAATTACATAAATAAATTTTTTAGAAAATTTAAATTTAAATTTATTTGAAAAATATAATAATTATATTAATTATTAAAGAAAATGACAAAATTGTAAAAATAACTCATTAATCCTCCATCTTCCTCCCTTACTATTTTTTTAACTCCCAAACAAGGGAAGGAAATATCCTCCATTTCCCTTCCATCCCCTCCCCTCCATTCTCCTTGCATCATATCCCTTTCCTTCCCCTTCATTCCAAACTCCCAAACAAAGCCTAAGAGACTATGAACATCTATTACCACAATACTTATAACAATAAATTTGTTTTTAATACATTAACTTTTAAAATATGTCTAAATTGTTTTTTTCTCAGTCCAACTGTTGATATTATGCTCATAAAATCATATATGAAAAAAACTCCAATTAAAACTTGATAAACGATTTCTAAAACATAAAATATATTTTATAATTCCACAACTTAGAATATTAAAAGAGAATAAATATACATAGTACTAGTACTCCACATAATTCCATAATTAAACATAACAAAGTAAGTCTTAACACAATATCCTTACTTGAACATTCAATAAATAACATTCAATCTATAAAAAAGCAACAAAAAACTACGTAGTATAATGAAATATGTGCATACATATATATGCACACATATATTATATGTTTTTTTATGAGCATGCTAACACACACGCACAAGCGTGCACACTCACACACATATGCCCACACTCACACAACGCGCATGCGTGCGTGAGCACAAGCACACTTTATTTTTTTAAAATAAAAGTGCACACACAAGCACTATATTTTTTAAATAAAAGTACACACACATATATTTTATTTTTTAAATAAAAGTATATATATTCTTTAAGTAGGGCTAAATGAGCAAGATAGCACACCTTACCCGATGCCAAGCCTTACTCGACAAGTGCCCAATGTTCTTTAGGTCCACTATTATTGGACTGGGCATTTTTCTTGCAAGCTCGGGTGGGTAATGTAGGTTATTAGGCCACATGCTCATCCCTGTTGACTTGAAGACTTGTCTTGACTCAATAATATAATAATTAAAAAACAATTAATATAATAATAATTAAAAAAACAATGTTGCATTTATTTTTAAATTTTAAGTGGGGCATTGCCTCTTTTTTTTCTGTTCAAAAACTATTGATATTATTATTGCAAACCGTGCAATACATGAAAACAAACAAGATTGAATACAAACAAAGCCAAATCAAAGACAACAAATAAGCCAAATACAAGAACAACAAAAGTAGAAGTAGAAGCATGGACAAAACCGGCCTCCTCGATATCCAAGGTTAGAAGTGACGTGAAAGAAAGTGTTGGTTGTAAAACCCACTCTAACGGGCACATCTCCTTATGCGCATTAGTTGCAATTAGAGCAGTTGCACAAATACCCCGTCTTGGAGTAAAGATCGAAGAAAACCCAACCTAGCTCAGAAGGAAGAAAACCCATGATATCCTGAAGAACACTTCTGCTCCTCCGTTCAAGCAAATATGGTGACTTCGACCACACACCAAACAACACCTCTTGAAATCTTCCCCAAGAACGCAAATCTGAGCCACTAGGTGATAGTTGAATCTAATAACGTTCAAACAACTATCCAACCAAGAGGATTTATACTCAGATCTCATAGATTTGTTTATTTCCTGAGAAAACAAGAACACCACCACAAAACCCAGCACTGTAAAAAAAGAAACAAAAGACAGATTGCTCTCACCACCGCAAAACATATCCGAAGAAGGAGAGGAAAAAACTCGCCACAAGGACGAGAGAAGTCCACAACCACCAGAAATCAGAGAGAGAATGCCTGATAAGTGCAAATTTTATAATTAAATAAGTATCAATTCTGAGATATATATTGGATGGGTTAAGATGCAAAAATAGACATGTGCTTTTCTCCGAGGAGCGCCCAGTAGCAAATGCTTTTTTCAGGTGCAAAAGTAACTATGTGGTTACAAATTAGGTGCAAAAATAGCGTTTGACTGTTAAGTTTGACTTTTGATCGTTAAGTTTGACTTTTTTGCCGACGGACGATGACGTGGCATTTCAAATATTTTTTCGATCCTTTTAGTACCTAAGTAATACCTAAAATATTTTTTTCAAAATCCTAAAATAATTTTTCAACATTATGAAATAATTTTTAGTACCAGTCAGTACCCTGAAATATTTTTTCAGTATCCTTTTAGTACCGATCAATACCAAATATTTTTCAAGATCCTAAAATTATTTTTGCACCTTTGAAGTGCCACGTCATCGTCCAGTCAACAAAAAAAGTCAAACTTAACGGCCAAACGCTATTTTTGCATCTAATTTGTAACCACATAGTTACTTTTGCACCTGAAAAAAACATTTGCTACTGGGCGCTCCTCGGAAAAAAGCACATGTCTATTTTTGCACCTTAACCCTTAAATTTATTACTATTGTATACTTATTTAATTATCTTTTATATACTTTTCCATCATTTAGTCAAACTTAGGATCAAAGAATCAATTGACATAAAATCTACTTATTTCCTATTATATTTTGCAGGAAATATTAGCTGATTTGGAAAGAAGTAGAAAAAGCAATTAAGAGGATATGCAATCACCAATCTCGGTGGTCCCAAGAAAGAAAAATAGAAACAAAATCAATTGCGTAATCTGGTGGAGTAAATTACAATATATGAGATATCTTTAATAAGAAAAGGAGAATCAATGACCCACGGCCTAAGTTATATGTAGGCTATATATGAAGAGAGGAAAGAAGAAGAGGAGGACGAGACGGCTGAAGAAAGAAAGAAGGACGCAAGAACAATTCTGATTTTTATCTTTTTTCTTTTATTTTGTTAACCTAGCCATGCTTGGCTAGTCTTCTTTAGTAGTTAGGCAAGGATGAACCCTATGCGAATTTGAGTATTTGTTTGAATTCTCTACTGAACGTTATTTACCATGATTGAATGAATTATCTTTGCTTAAAGCTTTCTTAAAGATTGATCACCTTTTAGATTGTTCATAGGTTGGTGTATGACAATAGAGATGTTGGTGCATTTAACTAGAACCGTTAATTCATCGTAGAGTTGCATGACCTAGACATAGGCTTACGAGTTTATGCGATCTCATAATTCGTTTATATAATCTTTCCAAACAATACTAAGACATTAGGTTGTTTTCAAAGATAACGGACTAAGGTAGCGTCAAGACATTGGGACTTAGTCTAATTTTAGAGAATTGATCGTCAATCATGGGAATAATAATCAATTAGGGATTTAATTCAAATACTTAGAGGAACATAGGGGAATTCTATGCCCTAGCTACATTTTTCTCTATCAATTTTCTTTTCTTTTAATTAAGTTCAATCTAGTTTTCTCAACTTAAACGAAATTGTGAAATTAATGCCTAACTAAAGTTTGTGATACTAAGTCCTCGTGGGAACGATGCTTTTCTTATCACTTTATTACTTGATATGGCCCGTATACTTGCGGAGTTATAGGCTTTAAAGTTTTGCCCTATCAAGTTTTTGGCGCCGTTGCCGGGGACTTGTGTGCCACAACTATCTTGGTTAGAATTGATTGAGCATTAGTAGTTTAAGTTTGAGTTTGTAAATATTTTATTTTATTTTTTCAGAATTTGTTTTTTAAAAAAATGGATTTCAATTGGCAACCAACTGGTCTTAATGTTGAGAAGGAGATGAATTCTTTGTCTTCTACACAAGAAGGATTGACTGCTATTTTAAATTCTTTGAATGAATATAGGCAACGTAAAAGGAGCATAAATGATGGTTGTATTCCATATGTTGATTCTTCTCAATATGTTTGCATGTCTTGTGTTTATTGTGGAGGGAATCATTTGTATGAATATTGTCCATATAATACAACTAGTCATTTTGCGAGGGATGATTTTGCTAGGAACCAAGCTTATTTTGATCATTCATTTTGTCCTAGTGAAAGTTTTGAGCAACAAAATTTTGAGGATCCATATGTCTATTGTTCTCATGAAAATACCCTCCTTTTTACTCGTATCCATATGTTGAAGAACACACCATTGAGTATAAGGAAAAATCTAATTTAGAAATATTAGTTGAGGAGTATGGGAAGCAAGAGAGAGATCTAGTAGAGAGCAAAAGGAGTTTGCCACTAGCATTAAGTCAAGTTTCCAAAATATTGGGGTAAGTGAGTCAAATTGTTTCAACCCTTGAGACTATGGTGCAAAATAATTCTTTAAGCCTGATGACCACTTCTTATGCTGATAATGATTATTGTGAGGAAGTTGAAGGTTTGGAACCACATGAGACTATGGATACTGATGAGAGTCAAGTGAATTTTATTGGATGCTCTAAATTCTTGGAAGTGCCTATATTTATTTTCAAGGATATGCATGTTGTGCTTCATTTAAATTCAGTTATTGCTTGTAATCCAAGATTGTCTATGATTAAGGAAGTACAAGTAATTAACTTGAAAAAAATATTTGAACTTCAGATTTTCACAATTGATATCATTTACTCATATAAATACAGAGAGTGAAATAAACAATAAGCAAGGATGTCATTAAGCATAATATTTAACGTCATTGATTGCAAATACAAAATAACATCATTGAGCGCAAATACAAAAACAAAAACGCAAAGTAACATATCATAACACACACTACTCTCCCCCTTTGACATCAGCAAAAAGCGGACCCTGGGTAGAAGGAGAGGGAGGAGGAGAGGGATGGCTATCAGAGGATGAGGAAGGCAGGGGAAAAATGGCAGGATTAATGGGGGAATGCAGAGAAGAAGGAATGTGATCATCAAAACAACTTAAATACATATTACTTAATTCAATAACTTAGGATTTGTGATCATCAAAACACCGAGAGCTAACAGAAGTGGCTTAATTCAGAGTTAAAACAAGCAAATATGAGGTTTTGGATGAGCAAAATCGAGTCCCGAGATTTAAACTCGAGTTTACTACCTTGCTACAGTGATTTGCTCCTCGGATACGAGCAAACTCGAGTTAAGGACACAAAACTTGAGTTTGTGACTCAAAACTCAAGTTCGTCACTAACTAACTTGAGTTAGTTATGTCTTCAGAATCTCTGACGTCTCTGGACAAGTTAAAATCGAGTTAGTTAGTACAAACTCAAGTTTACAACACTCTTTAACAACTATGCTCAATTCTGTTTCACGTTTTACTTGGGCGACGTATGATAATTCAATGATATCTCCTAAACCAGAAATCAGATTGAGGTGAAAGTAATTTTGTATGAAACTGGACTCCCAATGTGTCATTGTTACAAATTTTCAAGTCCAAAGGAGTTTAGATGAAGGATCTATGAATTGTAAAAGTTGGAATTGAAATTCACGACACACAACAGACCAAGCTTCGATATTTTGAGTGTATCTCACAAACTACAAATCCAATTGAGTTGAACTTTGTGGCATATTAAAGTAGACTCAAAATTAGTTCTATCAAGAGTTGAATCAACCAAAACAAAGTTCAGAACAAGGAGATATGGCCCTCAAAAATTGACTCAAGAAATTCTGGAACCATTTCAGCATAGGCTCAGTTTTTTTGGATATAGCTCACATTATACACAACCAAATGAAGTGAAACCAATTCCATATGAATCTAGACTCATCAAGTGTTTCACAAAATTTGGAAGTTTTCAAGTTATTTAAACTTAACCAAACTTGAGTTAGTATTGGTAAACTCGAGTTTATGTCAAGCCGAGAGCACTCTGAGTTTTCTAAGTTTCCAATCTTTTGAGGAAACTCGAGTTTGAGTGAGCAAACTCGAGTTTGTGTCAAGCAGAGAACTTCTCACTATTGTGATCTTTTGAAAACTCAATTTTTCTTTTTGAAAACTCTAGTTTAAGCTTTTATGAACTTAAACTCATTTTCAATATGAATAGTGTCAAATTCGAGTTTGTCACTTAATGACTCGAGTTTGCTTCTATTTCAAAGTGTTCTTCAAAGCTCAATCGCGACGTTTACCTGAGAAAGAATAAAACTCAAGTCTTTGTTTCTAAACTCAATTTTTCACTTGAGTGAATAGTTACAAACTCCAATTTGCTTGAACAAACTCCAGTTTTCAACACTCTGTTTGAAAATCAGTTTTTCACGAATTTGTGAAATCTTCATATATGATCTAAATACTTCATATCATCACTCCTTATTATTCCTAGCTATGTTTAATCAATTTTCTAGTGATTTTCAGATGATCAAACATGTATTAAACTAAGGTTTAAGCATAAAGTAAAAAGTGATGTCAGAACATTAAATGCACTGCAGAAGCTCTAACGACTAGTTCCAACTGATCTCTAACGGCTACTATTCACAACGGTCATATTCTCAACGTTCTAATGATCTTCATTTATAAGTAGAGACACATTCAAGATGGAGAAAAACGAGACAAGAGATTGCACTGTCAAAATGCCAACATTTTGAATCAAAAGTTTATATCATACACACTCTGTTCTCAATGCCTACATAGTTCATCATAGAGAGTGAGATTATTTGTAATGAACTTCAATGTTTATCTTATTCACTTCTGAAAGAGAAGATTCATTGTAATCATTTTATCTGTGAGTTACTCAAGGTTGGGTGATCTTGAGTGAGAAACAGATTGTAACCTTACGGTGTGTAAGGGGGAGTATCTCAGTGAGAGATTTGGCTTCACAAGTGCCTGGGTAAACTTGTGGGTTTGTAAAGGCTTCTCTTGTGCCCAGATTAAACAAGAGGATAGTGGATTGAAAATCTCAAGTGGAGCTTGGGGACTGGACGTAGGTCAAGGATTAAGCCGAACCAGTATAAATCTCAGTTTGCATATTCTCTTCCTTAATCTCCTATATTTCTAGCACATATGTTTGAATGGTTGTATATAGCTTTATAACTCTTTACTGTCATACAAACTGGTTTTCTTGAGTTGCAAAAAGATTTTTAAAGTTTCTAAGTTTTTATACCTCACCCAATTCACCCCCATCTTGGGTTCAGCCGGTTCTTACACAATTAATGTGCTTCCATAATCATAGCGATTAATGGGTGAGAATAGGAAACTATGAAGAATAGAAAATAATGGGAGATATGGACATCCACAAATATAATATTCATAACACTCCCCCTTGGATGTCCATTATGAATGTGCCTCATTAAAAACTTTAACTAAGAAAAACCCAGTGGGATAAAACCCTAACTAAAGAAAAAAGTATATCATTCATTGATACACTGTCCAGTACTGCCTTATTAAAAACATTTATAGGAAAACCTAGTGGGACAAAACCTAGATAAGGGAAAAAGAGTACGACGTGTATCGACTCCCCCCTATTGACAACATTAGTTGAGATCTTTGAGTCTTCGGAGGCCAATGCCATGGACAAGCTTTTCAAAGATTGTACCTAGAAGTGACTTGGTGAATAAATCTGCTAGATTTTCACTTGAACTGATTTGCTGGATACTTATTTCACCATCCTTTAGAAGGTCACGAGTAAAGAAGAATTTTGGTGAAATATGCTTTATTCTATCACCTTTGATATGACCTTCTTTAAGTTGGGTAATACATGCATTATTATCTTCATATAGAACTATTGGGACCAATTTACCTGAGGACAAATGACAAGATGTTTGTATGTGATATATTACTGATCTCAACCATACACGTTCTCGACTTGCTTCATGCATTACTAGAATTTCTGCATGGTTAGATGATGTGGCTTATATAGCCTGTTTCATAGATCGTCATGAAATAGTTGTGCCTCCACATGTAAACAAATAGCCTGTTTGTGATTTACCATCATGAGGATCAGAAAAAATCCAACATCTGCATAACCAACCAGCTCATGCTTTGATATATTTGAGTAATATAACCCCATGTCTATAGTGCCTCTGAGGTAATGAAGAATGTGTTTTACACCATTTCAATGCCTTCGTGTTGGTGAAGAACTATATCTTGCTAATAAATTAACAGCAAATGATATATCGGGCCGTGTGTGATTAGCAAGATACATTAGTGCTCCTATAGTACTAAGGTATGGTACTTTTGGACCAAGTAGTTCTTCCTCACCTTTGTCATTGTTTACTCGAGGTCGGAATGGATCTTTATCCACTTTCAAAGACCTTACTATCATTGGAGTATATAATGGATATGACTTATCCATATAAAATCGCTCTAGGACCTTCTTTGTATAAGTTTCTTGATATACAAAGATCCCATCCTTTAGGTACTTGATCTGTAGCCCAAGACAGAATTTCTTTCTGCCCAAGTCTTTCATTTCAAATTCCTTCTTCAAACCATTAATTGCCTTTTGAAGCTCTTCAGGAGTTCCAATGATGTTGATATCATCAACATAAACAGTAATGATAGTAAATTCATTTCTAGATTTTTTCATAAACATGCATGGGCATATTGGGTCATTTTTGTACCCTTCTTTCAACAACTATTCCTTGAGACAATTATACTGTTGGGATCCGTACACGCAACGGAGTAAAACTTTTACGAATCCCTTAGGCGGATCGCTCAACGGCGTTTAAATCAAGATTTAGGGTTTCCGAATCGTACCTTTGCCAAACGCTTAAACTGGTGGGCTACCTTCTCGATCAGCAGAAGCCGACTCTTTAGAATCGCCTTCCTCTACCGGTATCCACACGAACAGCCTTCAGAAACACGAACGGAAGCGTGCTAGCGCCTTTGAACTGTGTGTCTCTCTATTTTCTATCTAGGGTTTCTCGCGGCTTTCTAATACGCTCGACAAAATGTCCCGTAGGTTTTTCTAAACCTAGTAGGCGTATTTTATTCAAAACTAATTTTTGAATTTGGATTAAAAAATATATTAATTAAATCTATCTGATAGATCTAATCAAATCCATTTATTTAATCCAAAATTAAAAGCCTTTAGATTTAATTTATATTTATAAATTAAATCAAGATATGATATCATTATATTTAAAATGAGATCCGATATCTCGATTCAAATTAAATCGATATGCAATATCTTTATTCGAAAAATAAATCTGAGATACAATATCTCAATTTATTATAGTTATTTAATTTATCAAATAAATTAAATACTATATATAATAATATTATTATCATTAAATAATATCATTATTGTTTTTGAATTTAATATATATTAAATCAAGATATGATATCATTACATTTAATTTAAAATGAGATCCGATATCTCGATTCAAATTAAATCGATATGCAATATCTTTATTGAAAATTAAATCTGAGATACAATATCTCAATTTATTATAGTTATTTAATTTATCAAATAAATTAAATACTATATATAATAATATTATTATCAATAAATAATATCATTATTATTTTCAAATTTAATATATTTATATATGCATATATATATATATACACACACATCCTAGATTAAATATGTATTTATTAAATCTTAAACACATTTAAGATTCAATGAATCTGGACACTCTTGCTCGTGTTAGGCCATTCTTGTGTGCGACCTGTAGGCCCACATGAGATTGGCAGCGGGCCAATACTGTATCAGCCTACAAGTCGCAAGCGGCCTCTAGCAAGACATTGCGACTACCCAATTCATATGGGGATCATTGATAAGTACAATGACTTGCCCCTAGGGCATAATTTCCAACATATACCACATGTGCCCTGATTGTTTCAAGCCATACAGAGACTTATTTAACTTAATCGAGTATTGTTCTCGAGAATTTGAATTAGATGCTTCTGACACATTGAGTCCTTTAGGGACTTTCATATAAATATCATTGTCAAGTGAGCCATACAAATAGGCAGTCACAACATCCATTAAATGCAAATCAAGTCCTTCATTTACTGCTAAGCTAATCAAATAACGAAAAGTAGTTGTATCCACTACTGGTGAATACGTTTCTTCAAAATCAATGCCAGGTCTTTGTGTAAAGCCTTGGGCTACAAGACGTGCCTTATATCTTGTAATTTCACCATTTTCATTTCTTTTCCTTACAAAGACCCATTTATATCCAACCGACTTTACATCTTCAGGTGTATGGACTACATGTCCAAATACTTTTTGTTTTGCTAGTGATTTTAATTCTGCATTAATAGCATCTTTCCATAAAGGCCAATCCTTTCGCTGTTGGCATTGGCTAATGGATTTTGGCTCTTGATCCTCATTATCATTCATTACATCATATGCTATATGATAAGCAAAGATGTCATCTACATTGACTTCATTTCGATTCCATCAGATTCCCTTCATAACATAATTTATTGAGATATCATTATTCTCACGCATGTCAAGTACTTGGGTCTCTTCTAGGACTACAACATTCTCTTTTGGAGATATCTCTACTGGAGGTAATAACTCTTCAAGAGATGGCTCTTTTGAAGCTTCTAACTTTTCTTGATTATCCTCGACTTGACCATCTATATTCTTAGCTCCTTTTCTTATTCGAGGATTTTTATCCTTGGAACCGATGGGTTTGCCACGCTTCAAGCGTGCTCTAGATTCATTTATAATAGGTTGTCCTTCATGGACACCAATTCGAATATGAGCATTAACAGCTGAGACATGTGACTTTGTTACTTTCTTTAGGTCAGTAAATGCTTTTGGCATTTGAGTAGCTAAATTCTGTAAATGAATTATCTTTTGAACTTCTAGTTCACATTGTTTTGTACGAGGATCAAAATAAGCCAATGATAATTTATTCCAGCTAATCTCTTTACCCAGCTGCTTATTTTCTCCCCCTAATGTTGGGAAAATTGATTCATCAAAATAACAATCGGCAAATCGTGTCGTAAATAAATGTCTTGTAGATGGTTCTAAATATTTTATGATTGAAGGAGATTCATACCCAACATATATCCCCCTTCTTCTTTGTAGACCCATTTTAGTATGTTGAGGTAGTGCTATTGGCACATATACTGCGCACCCAAAAATTCTTATATGGGAAATATTAGGTTCTTGACCAAAAACCATTTGTAAGGAGGAAACCTTTATGTAACTAGTTGGCCTGATACGAATTAATATTGCTGCATACAAAATGGCATGGCCCCAAGCAGAAATTGGGAGATTAGATCTCATAAGTAAAGGTCTTGCAACAAGTTGCAATCGTTTAATCAATGATTCTGCAAGTCTATTTTGCGTATGAACATATAGGATGTTCAACATCAAGTCCAAGGGACATATAATATTCATTAAAAGCTTGTGAAGTAAATTCACCAGCATTATCAAGACGCATTTTCTTGATAGGATAATCAGGGTAATGTGCTCTTAATCTAATCAATTGAGCAAGTAATATCGCAAACGCCAGGTTGCGAGAAGATAATAAGCAAACATGCAACCATTTGGTTGATGCGTCAATTAAAACCATATAGTACCTAAATGGTCCGCATGGTAGATGTACTGGCCCACAAATATCTCCCTGTATTCGTTCTAGAAATGTGAGTGACTCACTTTCTACTTTGCTTGGTGAGGGCCGAATAATTAACTTTCCCTTGGAACATGCAGCACATGAGAGATCATGAGATTGTGGTCTTTGCTTACACTTTAGGGTATATCCACATGAATTCTCAATTATTTGTCGCATCATGGTTGACTCTGGATGGCCTAACCAATCATGCCAAACATTAAATTCATTAGTAAACTTCTGGTTTACATTGGAAAACTTTTGGTCTATATTGGTAAACTTCTAGTTTACAACAGCATGTGCTTCAATTGTGCTTATAAATGTATAATACAAACCAGAAGAAAAGGCAAGAAACCTTTCTAATATGCATTTTCTACCATAAACTATATGTGTGATGGTAAGACATTCCTAATTATTTTTGGTCGTTGTTTCTATATGATATCCATTTCTGCGGATATCTTTGAAACTCAATAAGTTTCTCTTAGATTTGGTAGAATAAAATGCATTACTAATACATAATTTTGTTCTTTCAGGTAACAAAAAATTAGCTCTTCCAGAGCCTTCAATCAAATTTATATTATTAGATATAGTTTGAACATTGGCTTCTTGCATTGCCAAGGAAGAAAAATATTTATCACTTTTTAGTATGGTGCGGGTTGTTATGCTATCAACGAGACACAAATATTCAGGATTGATGCCAATAAGATTCATTCTTCATTAAAAGATACATGAAAATAAATAAACACATAATTAAAAGAATACATAAGGTAGAAGAAAGTTTAAACATACTTAAACATAACAATTCCAAATAGGAAAAGATAATTTATACTAAGAAATCAATAACATCCAAATGAGTAAAGTCTACATCTTCAAACCCAGAATTCCCAGCCTTATCAATATTTAAATGAGTAAAATCAACATCTTCAAACTTGGAATTCTCAACATGATTTACTTCAATCTTTGACCTTTTACTATTGCTTTTTAGTGATTCTTGGTAAAGTTCCATTAAGTGTCTTGGCGTACGATAGGTACGGGACCAATGACCTTTGCCACCACAACGTTAGCATGCATTTTCAGCATGTTTCTTATGTCCTCTAGTTCCACTAGTTTCCCTTTTGTGGTTCTTTCCCCACTTTGGGTTTCAGAAATTTGATCTACCACGATTTGGACCACGGCCACGACCATGCCCATGGCTGGAGCCACCTTTACGTCCACGTCCTCTGCTACTAAAAGATTCATTAGTTACTGCATTCGCTTCAGGGAATGGAGTTGAGCCTGTTGGACGGGATTCATGATTTTTCAATAAAAGCTCATTGTTTTGTTCAGCCATAAGGAGACAAGAAATTAATTCAGCATATTTCTTGAAATCCTTTTCATGATATTACTGCTGCAAGAGCAAATTGGATGCATGGAATGTGAAGAATGTTTTTTCTAATATATCTTCATCAGTAATATTCTCTCCACATAATTTTAACTGAGAAGTAATTTTTAACATGTCTGAGTTATATTCGCTTACAGTTTTAAAATCTTGCAAACGCAAATGTATCAAGTTATAACGAGCTTTTGGGAGGATGACCATCTTCTGGTGGTCATATCTATCTTTTAAATTGTTCCAAAGAACGAGTGGGTTTTTCACTGTCAAATATTCAATTTTTAGACCTTCATGCAAATGACGGCGTAGAAAAATCATGGATTTGACTTTATCTTTGTTAGATGCTTGATTCCCTCCTTTAATTGTGTCTTCCAGACCATGGGCATTCAGATGGATTTCAGCATCCAGCCTTCAAGATAAATAGTTCTTTCAGATAATATCAAGAGCCACAAATTCAAGTTTTGCAAGGTTTGACATGGTTCAAACTAATTAAAGAAATAAACGGGAATTATTAGAATATTTAATATAAAAAACTAATTATAATAATAGAAAATTCAAAAAAATAATTAATTTATAAAGTATTGCAACAAAATTAAAATTTTATGACTTCAGGCCATTTATCTTCAAGATAAATAAAAGTTGAACATTGTGGCTTCCAGCCATACAATAAGATATAAGATGAAAGCTATGACTTCTGGCCATATAATATTAAAATTTTATGGCTTCAGGCTGTAACATCCCATGTTTGAAATGCAGAATTTTTTTTTTCAAACAAACAATCAGAGTGGAGCAATAGAGCGAAAGAGCATTTGGATTCTTAGCCAAAACATCAACCATTGTGTAACATTGTATAGATTACGGTAGTCCTATGGTTTAGAAAGGAACAACGAGATAGAAACGAAGCGGAAAGGAATGCGTAAGCGATAAAGATAGAAAGCTTGGTCTTGGTTTGCATACCTACTCCGGGTATTTGCCTCGATTCACGATCTGTGGTCCACCTGACCCTGAAGCTACAGCTGAGATTCAATTCACCATATTGAATCTCGGGTAGCAGTAACCTCATACCCAAACAATACGGTATACGGACAACGAGATATTTCTAGAGCTAATACAACAGTATATCATAAGCATACTAGAGATGCATGATCATTATGCCGACAAAACATAAGCACGGAGCAATATGTAAAGCCCCATAAGGTAAATAACAACAACGACTTGCACTATTCACCAATGCCACGATAATTAGTCGTGTCCTCGGTAGCTAGGAAAACAAAACGGTGTTATCAAAACTATAACCCGTATAAGCTCTGCATATAACGGTCTACGAACATATCATTGACATATATGCATTTAAGAAGCACAAGATTAGTGTTACGATGCGCGTCCGTACCTTCGTTGGCAACGTTAAGTACTACGGCGGAAAACGTACTTTCTACGGAGAAACGTGCAAGAATCCTACGGCACGTCGGGCGGCGTAACAGAGCGGAATCAACGTTTCAGATATCCTATGAAGAACTTCGACGCATTTATGATTCTTGAAAATAAAGACTAAAATAGCCCTCCCATATGATACCCAAATCATAAAAATAAAGACTACCCTAGCCTTACTAACTATTGAACTAAAGACTAAAAACTAAAGACCGAAAGACTTACCCGTTGAAGACTTGGCGAACTTCCCAGGCTTCTCTCTCTACTTTCTCTCCCTAGGATTTCGGCCAAAGGAAGCAATGGAATTGGTGTGAAGAAAAGTGAAGGAGGGGGTATTTATAAGAAAAGTTGTAGGATTTGGTAGTCGGATCAACTTTGTGAGAATCGATCTTGGATAGTCCAAAGCAACTTTTTCAAAAGCTTTTTCTTCTTCTTCCTTCTTCTTGGCCGACCTGCCCTCTTGCTGAGGTGGCACCAATTGGCCAATAGGAAGTGGCCATGTGGCCCTTCTAGAAGCCTACTAGGATGAATTTCTCCGTCGGTACCCGATTCGCGTAATTTCGGAAAAATCTCAAAATTCTGGATTTACAACTTTGCAAACATGTTCTCACTTAGTAGAAATGTCCAAGTAAACCTTTATTTTGATTCCATATAGGCCTCAACAGTCCGAGTTGAAGTTTCCTCGAAAAACGTGTCCGATCGCGTCCGGTTTCAGAACGCATTTCTGAGAATACCTATTTCTTCAGAAAAATTCACTGATTCCAAATATGTCAAAATAAATTCAAACCCATTCCTAAATGTTGAGTTAGAATTTATTTTCCTCTTTCTAAAATTATGCCTATATGCATTTTTCCTATTTTGTTTTATTAGGAAAATGCACAAACTGACCTCGGAATTAACTTAGGAAGAGGTCACTTAAAGGTAAAAACTCAGCGATCAATATTTTACCTTGACCTTGGGATTCCTATTCCTAGATCTCTAGATAGGATCCGTTTCCTAATTTAAATATTACTATTCATACTTTTTGCTTTAATTTAATTATATTATTTTTTTAATGTCAACTTGCATATGTACAAATATATTCATTTATCATTTTTTTTTCTTTACTTGGAGCATAATTCGGCTGCCCCCTTTTCAATTTTAATTAATATTTATTTTTTATTTAATTTATTTAATTATATAATGATTTATTTAATTAATTTTTCCAAAAATTTCACAAAATTACCTAATTGGTCCATTCTTGTATTTAGGCCTAAAAATACCTAAACTCAACTATTTTTCATAAAAATTTCCAATTAATTAGTAAATACATTTTTACTAATTTTAAAACAAAAACCACCAATTTTAGGGTTTCATATAATTACTTGTGAATTTCCTTCACTTATGCTTAAGTAATTAGCCCAATATTACTTAATTACTTAATTATCATAACTTGATAATTTTCTTAATTACAATGTCTCATTATCTTCATACTCTTGTATTAACATTAGTATTTTCATACCTCTAACATTATTCCATAATTACAAGGGTATTTTGGTCTTTTTACTACTTTTTGAACACTCTTATACAATTTTCCCAAGTTCATATTTTATTAAATTACCATAATTATGGATAATATACTCTCTAATTCACTTGGTCATTTCTTGCCTTTTGGTATTTTTCCCATAATTTCCTAAGTTGATTACCCTTTCAGGGGGCATTTTGGTCATTTTGGCTCTTTGGCCCTTAAATTCCCTAATTTCTTGTAGAAATTCTACCTAGAAAATATGCTATAATTATACAAGACTGGAGATTGAATTTTCACTTATCAGAATTGTCCAACTTTTATTTATAATATGCCGGATAAATATCAAGATTATTACATTTCTCCCCCCCCACACAAAATTTCGCCCTCGAAATTTAATCTATACTAACTAAACTTCGGGCCATGAACTCTGGGTACTTCTCCTTCATGTCACTCTCGGTTCCCATGTTGCCTCTTCGGGTGTTAAACCCTTCCAGACCACCTTGCTATCGGAATAGTCTTATTTAAGGAGGCTTCTCCTTATGATCAATGATGCATTACGGCTCAACGATGAAGGTATTATCATGCCGTACTTCAACATCCTCGTACTCGATGACATGATCATGGTCGGGTTGGTATTTCTTCAATTGTGACACGTGAAAACGTCGTGGAGATTACTCGGGTTCGGGGTAAGGCTAGCGATAAGCTACTTCTCGCGCTTAGCCAAAATTTCGAATGGTCCAACATACAGTGGTGAGTTTCTTCCTCTTAAGTGTTACGCAGAGCGCCGATTCTGGAGATAACTTAAGGAATACATGGTCGCCGACATAGAACGTCAGAGGTCTCCTCCTTTTGTCGGCATAGCTCTTGTCTACTATGTCTTTGCTAGAGTCTTTTCTTGATTAACGCGATCATTCGGAGGTGCTGCTCAAGCATATCCGGCCCAAGTAACTGCTTTTCGGACGCATCTGTCCAGCATAATGGTGATTGACACTTCCGCCCATACAATGCCTCGAACGGGGCCATTTGTATACTAGCATGATAACTTGTTGTTATATGCAAATTCAGCTAGCGAAAGATGTTGATCCCAACTTCCTTTGAAATCCGGGGCACATGCTCGCGGCATATCCTCCGGCGTACGTATGGTTCTTTCAGATTGGCCGTCGGTTTGTGGGTGATAAGCCGAGCCGAACCTTAGCTTAGTCCCCATACCTTCATGTAATGCTTGCCGAAACGGGATTTGAATCGTGTATCACGATCGGAGACAATGCTCTTAGGAACACCATGTAATCTCACTATCTCTTTGATATAAATCTCATGATCGTTAGGAGAATAGTGGATCTTGATGGGAATAAAGTGTCTTGACTTGGTTAATCTGTCAACAACTACCCAAATTGTGTCATGATTTCGATTTTGGGCAGACCTACCACAAAATCCATGGTTATGTTCTCCCATTTCCATCCGGCAGCTCTAGTCCTTGCAAAAGACCAGGGGGTCGACGGTGTTCAATCTTTACTTTCTGACAGGTCAAGCACTTGGCCACGTAATCGGCTACGTCTTTCTTCATTCCGGGCCACCCAGTTCGGATTTCATACTCTGGTACATCTTGACCATGCACGGATGTAGAGTGTACTTACTCTTATGAGCCTCATCCATTATTGACCGCTTCAATTCATCAGCGGCGGTATGTAGATTATTGCTTATACCGACCAAACCACTAAGTGATAGGTCATAGTCTTGGGTCTCACCTCGAGAAATCTTCTCACGAGTCTCGATAGCCCAATCATCTTGCTTGAGCTTTTCCACTTCATCTCTCGAGATCATACTCCCCTTGACTCAAGAAGTGTAGCAAGATAGGCATCGGCGGGTGCGTGCGAGACCCATGCGAGATTTGGTTGGATAGATTCGGATCTACGAAATCTTCCGGCGGTTTCTGCTCTTGTATCATCATGTATGATACACCTTGCCGTCTTCCTACTAAGAGCATCGGCAACGACGTTTGCTTTACCCGGATGATACTTGATCTCCAAGGTGTAATCTTTAATCAGCTCCATCCAACGACGTTGTCTCATGTTGAGTTCTCGTTGATCGAACAAGTATTTCAGACTCTTGTGGTCACAATACACTTCTACGGTTACACCGTACAGGTAATGCCTCCATATCTTCAAACGTTTCAGTCGAAGCGCTTCCACTTTGCTAGGATCAGCGCAACTCCGCCGCTAGATATAACATGGCCCGAAATTTCACTTAGGCGGCCAAAATTCGCATTTGCTCGGCTTAGCATAAAGTTGCTTCTCCCGAGTATGCCTAACACCTTTCGCGAGATGTTCTTCGTGCTCTTCTTTGCTCTTAGAATATATCAAGATGTCGTCGATGAACACCACCACAAATTGGTCTAGGTGTTGTCGGAAGATACGGTTCATGTAATCCATGAATACGCGAGTGCATTTGTTAATCCGAAGGGCATCACAAGGAATTCATAATGCCCATATCGGATTACGAAAATTTGTCTTGGGAACATCGCCATCCTTAACTCGCATGGCGATGGTATCCGACGCAAATCAATCTTTGAAAAGACTGTGGAACCGGACAAGCGATCCAAAGATCATCAATCAGGGAAGTGGGTACTTGTTTTTAACGGTCACCTTGTTGAGTTCGCGGTAGTCGATGCGAGTCGGAAACTTCCATCTTTCTTCTTTACAAAAGCACTGGGGCTCCCCACGGTGAAAGCGCTAGGTCGAATGAACCCCTTCTTCAAAAGCTCTTCCATTTGCTTCTTCAACTCCTGCATCTCGTTAGGAGCCATACGATACGGCGCCTTTGATATTGATCTGTGCCGGGCATCAAGTCAATGTTGAACTCCACTTCTCGGATAGGAGGTAACTCGGTAAGATCCTCAGGAAATACATCGGGAAAATCATTCACCACGGGAATGTCACGAAGTGAAAGGTCGGCTTCGCTTTGGCGAGAAGAATACCATGAAAGCATGACATCCTTGCTTCGCGCCGATCGGCTTACGTAGCGGAGAGAAAGTTCGGGCTCACTTCAACCTTGTCTCGGCAAATGATATCTCCTTTTTGCCACAGTCGATCATCGCACCGTTGGCCGTTAACCAGTTCAGACCAGAATATGACGTCGATGCGAGTGAAGAGGTAGACGGATAAGATCCACTTTAGAAACTCGTCCATCCACGATGGCAGTGCAATTCATACATGCATCAGAAGCTAAAGACTTTACACCCAACGGTGTAGATACAACAAGATCAAATGGCAATCTACGGGCATGCAATCCTAAGCGACTTGCACAATCATAGGAAATAAGCAGTGACTAGCACCCGAGTCATACAATGCTTCAAGTAGATTTCCATTGAGATAGATGGTACCTTGAACCATCTCTGGGGACTTTTTGCCCTCTGTGTTTGTCAATGCAAAGATCCGGCCAGCGCTCTGAGGTCTCGCCTTTGCAGCTTTCTCGGGGCAATCCCGGCTAATGTGTCCAGAGCTTCGACACTTGAAGCAGAGACTTGTTTCCCATCGCGATTGGCTCTGGATGGTACTTCTTGCATTTAGGACACGTGCGGGATCCGGTTGTGCAGGGTAATTTTGTTGCCCGGTTGGTAGGGTCTCTTGTTTCCACCACGGTTGTTGTTCCAAGGTGCCTTCCTCTTACGTGAGGAACCTCCGCGGTTGGAACCACCGCGACTTGAATTATTTCCGTCACGGCCGGGTTTGCGCAATTCCTTCAAGTTGCGCTCTGTCATCTGCGGGATTCCTTTGCTTTGGCCATCTTCGGAAATTCTTTGAGACTAACCTTGCCCTTATATCATATTTCGGCCGGTTACCGGTCGGTTAGCCTTCCGGCTCTCATTCTTGTAGATTTTCGGGTATGATGAATACCGCGACGAGGTTGGTAAAGCGGGCGAAGTAGTCGTCGAAAGACTCCTCGGCTCCTTGCTTGATCTGCGGGAATTCTTCTTCTTTAATTACTGTGTTGATGGAGGAAAGTCATTGTTCATTGAAGCTGCTCAAGGAACATCTCCCACGTAACGGGGTGGGCGAGTTGTGGAAACGCTCTTCCACCATCTGTGAGCATCTCCCTCAGGGCATTCCATGACTTCAAAAATCTTCTCAAGACTCAGAAGCCAATCCTCAGCTAGCTCACTCCTCCCTCGGAAACCAGGTGGTTTCAACTTGCGCTTGGTTTACCCAGTTTTGATAGTCCTTTCTCTTTGTCCGTGCTGGGTGGTGATTGGGATCATCGGACCCTTCGATCTCTTCATCATTGTCATTGTCATCATTGTCATCATATTCTTCTTCATCATTGTAGTTATTTTCTTCTTCATTTTCTCGCTCCTCTTCATGTTATCGTGCTTCCAATTGTCTTTGTGCCTCCTGGTCTGTTGGTTCTGTCTTGCCGAGAAGAGCATCAATCGAACTCTTTGTTCTTGTAGAGTTCTACGCATCTCTTCAATTTCATCACGTCAGGGTTGATTCGGTTCAT
Source organism: Acacia pycnantha (assembly GCA_025563575.1). NCBI lineage: Eukaryota > Viridiplantae > Streptophyta > Magnoliopsida > Fabales > Fabaceae > Acacia > Acacia pycnantha. The sequence continues at coordinate 1,044,925 of JAMWYP010000114.1, forward strand.
TGTTTCTTTCATCCGAGGCATGTCTGCCTCTTCCTCTACCTCGGCCTCGACCACGGCCTCGGCCTCTTGGTGCAAGGCACCTCTTAGTATCGCCATGTTTTATTCTTTTTCCTTTAAATAATTATGACAAAATATGTAAACATTAGAAATGGCACAACAATTTGCACACCAAACATATATTCACATATATTCATTTCATAAGGTTAATACATATTGGTCATTCTAATCCTAATACAAGTCTTCTTGTACAATCTCCTTATTCAAACGTATTTACAATATTCCAAAGTACTTGGAGATACAACCCAAACTTCCTAGTTTCTACAATCCTGACTTCCTTGTCTTGATGCTTTTCCTTTCACATGTACGAGACAGACCAAGCACTTCAAATAGCGTAGGTGAATTCTAACTCCAAGAATGGGTCCGTCGTCCGGTAGCTCGTTGATAATCCTTGCCCAAAGCGGGTACAAGGAAAGAAGTACAAAGTGGAACGAATCCAAGCTGCGGGTGCATGTTGGTCACAATTGGCTTGATAATTTCCGATCGGGCTTAGAAACATCGAGATATTTTCTTTGAGTATCGTTGGTGTAGTTCTCTACTTGACAAGGTAGTGTTCTAAGCGAATGATTAATGGTGTATCATCGTCTAGGACGTAATGATAGTCGTCGAGGTTCGGCTACCTCATCGTCAAGAAGTTGGATCTCGGGGTAGTTAAAGTTATCACCAAGCGAGGTGTGAGTTGAAGTAGGGCTTCTGGATCAATTTGGTCCTCTATCACTAGGTCATACGAGTTGAGATCGGGTTCGAGTTCCCTGAAAGTTTGGGTGATAAAGGGTTCGATTCACTGTAGTAGTATTTGGGAGTAGTGGGGTCGATATTCTCATAGTTTGGATCATAAGGAGCAGTTCAGCGTAGTGCGGACTCCGAGGTGGAGACAGTTGAAATGGTTTGTGGATTCGGACTCATTCGGTTGCGCTTTGTAGGAATCCGACTCTTCCTCGATAGGATCTTCTTCTTGGGTGGTCGGTAAGGATGGGTTATTCAAGGGTGCGAGTGCTAACGGAGGAATGGATCTCGGCGGGGCGTCTCCACGTCCGTAATAGTTGTAGAATGGGTCTAGGACGGGCTCTTCGTCCTGTTCATCACTACACATTACACCAATGGCCTTATCAATACTCATTTTCAAAAATGTGCTCAAAGTTAAAAGGCTTAAGAATCTAACTCCGTTATCCGAACGAGAATGGCCAGGTAAGTGTCTACCATGGGGGCCTCACCGGGTTAGCAGTGACTTATGGCACACCCACGTAGACTAGCCTTGCCTTCGGCACCAAACTGTCCGTGGTAACATAGTTAAACACTTGCCAGAAAAATTGCTCTGATACCATAAAATGTAACATCCCATGTTTGAAATGCGGAAAATTTTTTTTTCAAACAAACAATCAGAGTGGAGCAATAGAGCGAAAGAGCATTTGGATTCTTAGCCAAAACATCAACCATTGTGTAACATTGTATAGATTACTGTAGTCTATGGTTTAGAAAGGAACAACGAGATAGAAACGAAGCGGAAAGGAATGCGTAAGCGATAAAGATAGAAAGCAGTCTTGGTTTGCATGCCTACTCGGGTATTTGCCTCGATTCACGATCCGTGGTCCACGACCACTGAAGCTACGGTGAGATTCAATTCACCATATTGAATCTCGGGTAGCAGTTAACCTCATACCCAAACAATACGGTATACGGACAACGAGATATTTCTAGAGCTAATACAACAGTATATCATAAGCATACTAGAGATGCATGATCATTATGCCGACAAAACATAAGCACGGAGCAATATGTAAAGCCCCATAAGGTAAATAACAACAACGGCTTGCACTATTCACCGGTGCCACGATAATTAGTCGTGTCCTCGGCGCTAGGAAAACAAAACGGTGTTATCAAAACTATAACCCGTATAGCGTACGTATAACGGTCTACGAACATATCATTGACATATATGCATTTAAGAAGCACAAGATTAGTGTTACGATGCGCGTCAGTACCTTCGTTGGCAACGTTAGGTACTACGGCGGAAACGTACTTTCTACGGAGAAACGTGCAAGAATCCTACGGCACGTCGGGCGGCGTAACGGCAGCGGAATCAACGTTTCAGATATCCTATGAGAATAATGTCACTTCCATTAGTAATTTGACATTATAAGCGGCATTTTAGGTAAAAATTACCATTTTGCCCCTATACCCTACTTGGCGGAATTTCGCCGGTAACTTAGCTACATAGGCTATTTTCTTCCCAAAATTTCGCGAACTTCGACGCATTTATGATTCTTGAAAATAAAGACTAAAATAGCCCTCCCATATGATACCCAAATCATAAAAATAAAGACTACCCTAGCCTTACTAACTATTGAACTAAAGACTAAAAACTAAAGGCAGAAAGACTTACCGTTGAAGACTTGGCGAGAACTTCCCCCGAGCTTCTCTCTCTACTTTCTCTCCCTAGGATTTCGGCCAAAGGAAGCAATGGAATTTGTGTGAAGAAAAGTGAAGGAGGGGGTATTTATAAGAAAAGTTGTAGGATTTGGTAGTCGGATCAACTTTGTGAGAATCGATCGGGACCGTCCAAAGCAACTTTTTCAAAAGCTTTTCTTCTTCTTCCTTCTTCTTGGCCGACCTGCCCTCTTGCTGAGGTGGCACCAATTGGCCAATAGGAAGTGGCCATGTGGCCCTTCTAGAAGCCTACCGGATGAATTTCTCGATCGGTGCAGGTCGCGTAATTTCGGAAAAATCTCAAAATTCTGGATTTACAACTTTGCAAACATGTTCTCACTTAGTAGAAATGTCCAAGTAAACCTTTATTTTGATTCCATATAGGCCTCCAACAGTCCGGTTGAAGTTTCCTCGAAAACGTGTCCGATCGCGTCGGTTTGAACGCATTTCGAGAATACCAATTTCTTGAAAAATTCACTGATTCCAAATATGTCAAAATAAATTCAAACCCATTCCTAAATGTTGAGTTAGAATTTATTTTCCTCTTTCAAAATTATGCCTATATGCATTTTTCCCTATTTTGTTTTATTAGGAAAATGCCTGGCTTACCTCGGAATTAACTTAGGAAGAGGTCATAAAGGTAAAAACTCACTGATCAATATTTTACCTTGACCTTGGGATTCCTATTCCTAGATCTCTAGATAGGATCCGTTTCCTAATTTAAATATTACTATTCATACTTTTTGCTTTAATTTAATTATATTATTTTTTAATGTCAACTTGCATATGTACAAATATATTCATTTATCATTTTTTTTCTTTACTTGGAGCATAATTCGGCTGCCCCCTTTTCAATTTTAATTAATATTTATTTTTTTTAATTTATTTAATTATTTAATGATTTATTTAATTAATTTTTCCAAAAATTTCACAAAATTACCTAATTGGTCCATTCTTGTATTTAGGCCTAAAAATACCTAAACTCAACTATTTTTCATAAAAATTTCCAATTAATTAGTAAATACATTTTTACTAATTTTAAAACAAAAACCACCAATTTTAGGGTTTCATATAATTACTTGTGAATTTCCTTCACTTATGCTTAAGTAATTAGCCCAATATTACTTAATTACTTAATTATCATAACTTGATAATTTTCTTAATTACAATGTCTCATTATCTTCATACTCTTGTATTAACATTAGTATTTTCATACCTCTAACATTATTCCATAATTACAAGGGTATTTTGGTCTTTTTACTACTTTTTGAACACTCTTATACAATTTTCCCAAGTTCATATTTTATTAAATTACCATAATTATGGATAATATACTCTCCTAATTCACTTGGTCATTTCTTGCCTTTTGGTATTTTTCCCATAATTTCCTAAGTTGATTACCCTTTCTAGGGGCATTTTGGTCATTTTGGCTCTTTGGCCCTTAAATTCCCTAATTTCTTGTAGAAATTCTACCTAGAAAATATGCTATAATTATACAAGACTGGAGATTGAATTTTCACTTATCAGAATTATCCAACTTTTATTTATAATATGCCAGATAAATATCCGGGTATTACACAGGCCATTTATCTTCAGGATAAATAAAAGTTGAACATTATGGCTTCCAACCATATAATAAGAAGATGAAAGCTATATGACTTCTTGCCATATAATATCAAAATAAAAGTAAAAGAAATATGACTTCTGGTCATATAATATCAAAATTTTATGGCTTCAGGCCAATGATGAGAATTTAAAATTATATGGCTTTTGGCCTTTTATCTTTAGGATAGATAAAAATTAAATATATGTTTCTAGCCATCCAATAAAATAAAAGATGAAAAAGTATATGACTTTAGGTCATATGATAAGGAATCAAATGAATATGGCTTCTGGCCATTTATATCAAAATAATAAATCAAAATGTATATGACTTCTAGTCATATAATCTCAAAGTAGGAATAAAAAGACTATGACTTCTGGCAATGTAATAGGAAAACAAAACAATATGACTTCTAGTCATATAATTTCAGAATATGAAATCAGAAGTGTATGACTTCTAGCCATACTAAAATAACAATATTAATAATATAAAAGAATTTGAAAAGGAGATCAAAATAAGATATAAAACCAGTAATAATCTTAAATCTTAGTCATGGAACCCGATGTATAAAACAATCGGTAAAACTATCCCTTTAATTTCATATAGTGGCTTAGATTATCCCAGATAGATAAAATGAACATATAACTAAATAATGTAGATTAAATGGCTAAAGAAACTATCCTACCTTCGTTAAAGCTCTCGTGTTGATGACGTGATATAAATATAAAGATATATTTGAGATAAGAGATAGATGATAAGAGCAAGAGAAGAGAGAACGAGGAGAGTAATTCTTATTCGAGTATGTCTCCAATACATAACATATACCTTCTATATATAGGCACAGCTCTCTAATCTACAATTAATGTGCTTCCATAATCATAGTGATTAATGGGGGAGAATAGAAAACTATAGAGAATAGAAAATAATAGGAGATATGGACATCCACAAATATAATATTCATAACAAATAGAAACTTTTTACAGATTTTTTTAAAGAAAATCATTGTTATTCCCATTGTTGTCAAACTAGCGAGTTGACTCTCCGAGTTTACCGTTTTTACGTTCTTACCTTACTAAATTGAGTTAGGTCTCTAGTAAAATCATGTTAGCTATAAACTCAGATAAACTCACGAGTTTACACACAAAATTTACCGTTTTTACATTTGTAGCTTACAAAATTGTGTTAATTTTTTTTTTTTCAATTTTGTCATCCTCAAAGGCTTAATATATGAATTTTATAGAAATTTCTTTATTAAATATAATAAATTATGAATGTTGATATTTAATTTTAATTATTTGGATTTAAAATATATTTAAATTAAATTATTGTCATTTTTATATTTAAATTATTTAATTATATATTGTTAATACATATTTAATGATAAAAGTAAACTCTTACAAGTTTACTGATTCGAGTTTATGAGTTTATATCACTGTCACGAGTTTGCTTAGACTTGTGAGTTTGACAACTTATTCCTAATTACAAAGATTTTTTTTTAATAAAAAGCAAATGTTCAGCCCCAAAACATCGTTACTCATCATCTTTGGTTCTGAACGAACCAACGAGCACACGAGTAACTCAAAAGCTCTATAACGGTAGCTCAAAAGCCCATACTTTCCTTCCCTCTGTTCTCCGTCGACTCCGAACGGCTGGGACTCCCACTGAACTCACGGCGGCATTGCACAGTGAAACCTCTTTTGACGGTAAGCATCTCCTTCTGTCTCAATACCCAATTTCAAACGCACGAGAGATTGACGATGATTCGTGGCCGTTTGAATTGGATCTTATCACTTCGAAATGGAAATAAATCATAGTTAATGCGATCAGATACATAACTGGATCTCCTCCTTTGAACTACTTCTCATTGCTACCCTTCTGGATCTGAGAGCCCTTCTTGGATCTGTTGTCGATGGATATGTCTAAAAAAGTGGGATTGGTGTCAATATCAGAGTTGAACGTGTTTCTGGAATGTGAATGTATGTGTTCTATTTCCACCCAAAATGTTGGAGTTCAATGTATGTTTTTTGTAACGGCTTTAGTTGAATATATGGCTGTATCCTGTCGTGATCATACCATAATTCCGGATTTTTTTCCTCTGCGAAAGACATTATTTGTTAATTCCAAATTGTTGTAGTTGGCATGTCATTCTATGGAATTGTCCTGTTCTTGGGATTGACGACCTCCAAAGATAAAAATGCATCACTGTAGGGGGGCCAATGCATCTTAAAGAATCGTGGAAATAAACTTTAGTGATTACAGTTGCTTGTATGTGGAAATTACTTTTGCTTGTAATGTCTTTCATATTTTAGATTAGATCCACCGGTTCCTTGATATGATCCTTACTTGTTCTTGTGACTGTGGAGTCAAATTTACCTTTATTCACTCGCTCTTTTCCCAGGAGTGATTTCTGGGTGAGAGATCTTGTGATTTTGGCTTAAGGTCTTGGAAGGGATTATTTACGTGCTATCAATACCTCTTTTTTTTAAAATAATAAAAAAATAAATTAATGTGTATAATACAGGGAACTCCAGCCCGTCTGAATTCTCATTTTATACGCACAACTTTTTCCACAACTAGAGGGAATGTAATGGGATATATGCTTAATGTCATGTTTCAAAAATTTTCAATGAATAATATTAGCAGCAGTTTATTGTCAGTTAGTTGGATGCATTATGACTCTTTCATCAGCTTCTCACAATCTTCCCCTTTGGATGACTTATGAGATTCAGAATGTCACACTGCTATTCTGTTGAGACTTTTTTTATACTCCAATTGTGGTGATATTGATTGTTTTTAGAAGATAATGTCTGTACTTAAACTTATATACTTCAAATACTTTATTCTAATCAAATTAAAACAAGTAGACTTTAAATTTAAATCATAAATGTGAGCAAAAAGAGCTAGTTACAGGATAAGTTATGCATAGAACAATCTACTTGTCGTTTGGTTGGAAAGCAGTATTTTGAGCATATGTGCTGTGTAAGTACTTAAGTTTAATCCCCCACCCCCCTTTTTATTTTTTATCTTCACTTGACAGTATTTTTATCATGACTTTCCTTTGTTTTTCAAATTTCATGGTCTTTTACTTTATTTTAGACGGGAACTTTTGCTTAGTGGGTTGAATCTTGCTCATCACAACAAAGTGGATGGGGTGTTATGGAGTTTTGTTAGAAAATACTAGCGGTAAATCATGAAAGGCAATAAAAACATGGCTCCACCTACCAAGGCTGACAAGAAGGCAGCTGTTGATGCAGCTGCATGGATGTTCAATATTGTCACTTCTGTTGGAGTTATCATTGTAAACAAAGCTTTGATGGCCAATTATGGCTTCAGTTTTGGTAAGTTCTTTTTCATCTTTCTTTACAGTACCCTATGTATGTTCTAAGCTTGCCTTTAATCTGTTGATATATCAACAAGCTTCTATAATAAATTTCCTATTATCTATTTTTAATATTTCCTGCAGCTACAACTTTAACTGGCCTGCACTTTGTCACTACAACTCTTATGACCGCCATACTTACGTGGCTGGGATACATCCAACCCTCTCATCTACCTATCTCAGATCTTCTGAAATTTGTTCTTTTTGCTAACTTCTCTATTGTTGGAATGAACGTCAGTCTAATGTGGAACTCAGTTGGATTCTATCAAGTGAGTTGGCCTGAGTTTTAAACACTGGTCCCTTAATGGCTACAGAAGTTATATTGACTCTTTAAACATTGGCAGATTGCAAAGTTGAGTATGATCCCTGTATCTTGCCTATTAGAAGTTGTTTTAGACAAGATGCGGTACTCAAGAAACACAAAACTGAGCATAGGTCTTGTACTTGTGGGTGTTGGTGTATGCACTGTTACCGATGTCAGTGTTAATGCAAAAGGATTCATTGCTGCCTTTATAGCAGTGTGGAGCACATCTTTGCAACAATATGTATGTACTACATTCCTTTGCATGATGGAGACTGCATCTCTTCAAACCTTGACGGCAGAATTAAGTGGAACAAAGACTCATTCAGACATAATAAATGACAAATTACTGGATGAAATTTGATGCCTTTCTGGATATAACTGTTTCATTAAACTCAGAAGAAGTCCTTGCCTATAATGCTTATATTTCATTAGACTCAGAAGAAGTCCTTGCCTATAATGCTTGTATAAATATACACTTTCTACACATCACAAAGCACTTTTGTTTTCTAAATCTGTTATCCTTGCTCTGGAAATGGGTCTTAAGGTGCCTATACCTGAATTACTTCTGATATATAACATTTTTTCTAACTGTTCATACTCACAAACGCTCAACACTTTCATGTGCAGTATGTTCATTTTCTCCAACGGAAGTATTCATTAAGTTCTTTCAACCTATTGGGACACACAGCTCCTGCACAGGCTGGATCACTACTGTTATTAGGCCCCTTTCTAGATTATTGGTTGACAAACGAAAGAGTTGATAGATACAACCATAACATAGGCTCTTTGGTAAGTGATATTTCACGGAAAGTCATGCATATTATTAATCAATGATTGACCATAAAGGTCATGGCTTTCCACTATTGCCTATGTGCTTACTGCATGCACATTGATTATTGTAGCTCAATGGAATATTTAAATATTTGAAAATGAAATGGGACATTGCAAGTAATTCAGTAGGTCTGATTTACTTGCGGCTGGGTTTCTACAGTATGACATATTTTAATTTTTTTCACCAATGGGCAACAGCAGCAACAAGTCTCATCCCACTAGGTGGGATTAGCAACATGGATTACAGTGCGCCATTGGGCAATAGATAAAAAATGATTTTGATAACAATAGAGGACTTTTATGTTCCTTTCTGTATATATAATCTATAGCAAGTTCTTGGTTTCCATGTGATACATGGGATCCAAACCCACTTGTGTTGTTTTAAAAATAATAGAAAGAGATGGTTTAAAATCTATTAAGTAATTATTCCAAGAATATGATAGACATTGTGTAAGATTAAAAAGAAAAATAAAAGAGAGAATCACTTCCTTACTCTACAAAGTGGATAACTGACTACCTCATTGCCTTTGTTTTTGCAGTTGTTCATATTTCTGTCATGTAGCATTGCAGTTGGGACCAACCTCAGTCAATTTATATGCATAGGCAGATTTACTGCTGTTTCTTTTCAAGTACTCGGTCACATGAAGACAATACTTGTTTTAATCTTGGGATTCATCCTCTTTGGGAAGGATGGTCTCAATTTGCAAGTGGTTCTGGGGATGATTATAGCTGTGGCTGGAATGGTTTGGTATGGCAATGCCTCATCGAAGCCCGGCGGAAAGGAGCGCCGGAGTCACTCTCTTCCGACAAACAAAACAGGAACATAGTTCGACACAATCCACTGATTTTGGTGAGTAATTAATCAGTTTTCTGTATTAAAAAGCTGAGAACACACTAAGGTAGATATTTCTAGGAGAGTATTTTGATTATTTGAGACTGAACCACCTATTGTTTTTAATTATTTTAACCTCATTTTGTAATTCTTATAATTTAATATTTGTTCTACATCAATAGGGGCTAGTGGATATATCCTATTCATAGATTTAGGTTGTTTGCAAAATGTCCATCTGCTTCATGACCAAAAGAAAATATTTATATCGTTTCTGGACGAATTTTTGTGATTTAGTCTGTTCTGATGGTGTTGTCCGCTTGAAACTGATGAAATGGTTTTGCTGATTCCTGAGTGAATATGAAGCACAAGAATGCATCATGCCGATGAAGATATTGTTACGATGATTCTGTCAAATTAGCTTTTGTATTATTTTTAGTTTTCTAGTTTATTTTAGGGAAAAAAGACATAAAAAGAACATGAAAATTGAAATATCCTGGAGAGGTGTACTGAAATTGCATAATGACTATGAGATAATATGACATTTCAAATTAGAATTTTGAAATTCAAGCAAAAAGTTAGAAATTTCACTTCACTTGTTTAAAAAAGGGCTAAGGATGTTATCAAAGAAAAAAAAAAGGCTAAGGTATAAAAGTACCTATGTTTACCCAAAGAGTATGCAGTATCATGTACTTTTCAGAGGTGCAAAATCATCTATGAACATTCAAATGGAAACAAAAATGTCGGCACATACCATTGAATTTAATTTGACATGGTTACTTTTTATAACAAGATCTACACTCTTTTTACATATGCGTATATAACGTTGTATGTTATATTTAATGGTGTTGACATTTTTTCTCTCATTTTGAATGCTCAAGAATATTTTTAAATCTTAACCCTAAAAAAATGTCCACAACCAGCCTTTGCCCTTGCCAGCATCAAACTTCAGCGATCGATTAAAGCTGACATTCGAGCAAAAAATATTAAAGCTGACCGCTGGCGAGTTGGAGGGAGTAATTATTTTGGCATAGTGGTGATTGATCCCGTCACCACTTGCATGCCAAAATCCCAAAATCATTAGTGGGCATTGAGCCACCAATGATTTCAACCAATATGATGCAAGACATAGTATAAGTTAACTCCCTATGTAACATCCCATTTTCAAAAGCGGAATAATTTTATTTTCATCAGAGTAGAGCATCGCAGCAAGTGAGTAACTGATACATATATTTAAAATGCCAACTGTGGTATGTCTGGCTAATTGCAGTAGCGGTACATTAATCCAAGTGTTATCAAAAGTAGTACATATCAGAAAGAAAATCTTCAGACGGAACGCTAAACGTGTTGCTTGCCCTTTTCCTCGGGTCTCGGTCCTCCTGACGCTGAAGCTAAGTTAAGAGCTGAGGTCCAATGCATCCGGACCTCAGGTAACGGTTAACCTCATGCTTATATAAACAATATATGTATGACAGGTATTCATGATATTTCAACAATAATTACTACAATCAGTGTAGAAAATACATAATCAGATATGTATGGCAATAACAATACAGTCAGATGTAAAGTTAAGGCACGATGGGGAAATATACATAATCGGATATGTATGGCAATAACAATACAGTTAGATGTAAAGTTAAGGCACGATGAGGAAATATACATAATCGGATATGTATGGCAATAACAATATAGTCAGATGTAAAGTTAAGGCACGGTGGGGAAATATACATAATCGGATATGTATGGCAATAAAAATACAGTCAGATGTAAAGTTAAGGCACGATGGGGAAATATACATAATCGGATATGTATAGCAATAACAATACAGTCATATGTAAAGTTAAGGCACGATGGGATCAATATAGTCAGATGTATGATCTATTAATAACAATACAATCAGATGTAAAGTTATCATTTATCACATATATGCATACAATAAGCATCAGAGTTAGTGTTACAGTACGCGAACGTACCTTCGTTGACGAATAGGGTACGTCTGTCGGTCGGAACACAATCTCAGATATCCTATAAAGGTAATATCATTTCTATTAATTCATAGACAATATCCTAGATATTTTAGCCATAAATGACTATTTTACCCCTGACCTTAGAAAATCGCTAACCGATAAAATTTCGCCAGAGCTTCGCTACTCTGACTCCCAACTTTCAAAACTCAATTTCTACTATGTTTTTACCTTAAAACTTTCAAAATGTCTCCATAGCTTCCATACACTATGGCAACACAAGATACTTAAATGTTTCCATGGTTCCCATACACCATGATAAAACCAAAATACCTCCTACTTAATGACACGATTGCGGTCAGATTGTAGCAACGAAGAAACATGGAACACGTCACAGCGATGGTTCACGCAATCATATGATCGAACCTAGAGAAGATTCTCTATGAAGAGATAGTACCTTGGACCATCTCCGAGAGTTCTCTGTCCTCCTCACCAGTTAGTGCGTACATTCGGCCGGGGTTCTGTGGCCTTGACGCTGCAGCTTTCTCCGGACAGTGCACACTGATGTGCCCAGGCTTTTGACACTTGAAGCATATCAGCTTCCCATCGCAGCCAATACTTTGAGGATGATACCTCCCACATTTTGGACACGGTCAGGGTCCTGACGTTCCAGGGTTGTACTACTGCCCAGTTCGGACTGGCCTCTTGCTTTCTCCTTGGGAGTCACTCCATGGTGCTTCCCTCTTTCGTGAGGAATTTTCACGGCTGCCTTCACTATGATTGGTACGGCTACTATTGTGATTCTGTAATATACGTAACTCCTTCAGGTTGCGCTCAGTCATCCGGCAAGATTCTACCGCTTGAGCCATTTCCGGAAAATGCTGGGATACCAGCCTTGCTCGGATATCGTACTTCAGCCCGCAGATCAACCTGTTTGCCTTCCAGCTTTGGTTGTCATTACTCCCCAGGTATGACGAATATCGGGACAGATTGGTGAATCGGGCAAAGTAATCATCAAAGGTTTCCTCGGAACCTTGTTGAGTATGAAGGAACTCCTCCTCCTTAATCACTTGTGTTGAGGGAGGAAAATACTGTTCATTGAACTGTTCTATGAATCTCTCCCAAGTGACAGGGCAAAAATGGGTCTGCAACGTTGTAGCGACACTTTTCCACCATCTGTGCGCATCACCTTCAAGTTTGTAAATTGCCAGCTGAGCTTTCCGGTCCTCTGGGCATTCCATAACTTCAAAGATCTTGTCTAGGCTCATAAGCCAATCCTCAGCCAATTCGTTCTTCCCATCGAAAGCAGGTGGCTTGAGCTTACAAAACTGTGCGACCCAATGTTGTGTGGTCTGCGCAACTCTCCCTCGTCGTGGAGGTGACTGATACCTATCAGATCCCTCAGCTTCCTCATCGTGTTCGTTTCTCTGCTCGTTTTCTTCTTCTTCAGAATGTTGTTCTCCCTCAACTTGCCGGTCATGCAATTGTCTCTGTCTCTCCTGCCTTTCTTCCAGGAGTACAGCTATGAGAGCCCCCTGCTCTTGTAGGGTTCTTCTCATCTCCTGTATCTCATTCCCGCCGGTTGATCGGTATTTCATTTTGTTCGTGTCCGGTATTGGTCTTACTCGAGGTTGTCTACCTCGTCCTCCACCACGCCTCTCGCCTGGCCTTGCCTCGCCTGGGAGCTCCGGCTCCTCTCAGATTTTCCATGTCTTGTTCTTTTTCCTTTATTAGGGAAAACGCTAGTTATACAAAGAGTGCAACGATGATCATATCACAATTTCTATCGCACTTCATATTTCTACTACTAACGAATAGACACCCGCAACATGTCCCTCGTTAAGAATTCCGTTGGTTCGTTCTTCTTAGAAACGGGTACGAAAACACGTATCGGAAGTTCCTATACATGAGTCAAATACTGCATGTACTTATCTTTATTGGTCTCGGAGTTTCATCCGGCGTGGCCTATCTTCGCATATAAGCTCGGTGCTAGGAAAGAATCACCGTCCAGCACAAACTGGCGATTATCAGAGTGATCAGAGACTGATATCAGAGTTATCAGAGACTGATATCAGAGTTATCAGAGCTATCAGAGACTGATATCAGGGTTATCAGAACTATCAGAGACTGATATCAGGGTTATCAGAACTATCAGAGGCTGATATCAGATTATCAGAATTATCAGAGTGATGCACCGACCGAGGGTGGTACACTGGTTCAGGATGGTACACCGGTTCAAACTGGTATACCAAAATAGGGTGGTACACTGACTCAGGGCTATATCAGTACTCATTTTCAAAATATGCTCCAAGTTTTTGAAACGGCGTAGAACCTAACTCCGTTAACCAAACAGAATGGCCAGGTAAGTGTCTACCATGGGGGCCTCACCGACTTATACAGCGACTGATTGGCACACCCACGTAGACTAGCATTGCCTTTGGCACCAAACTGTCCGTAATAACTTCGTTAAATTCATACCAGGACTACTGCTCTAATACCAAAAATGTAACATCCCGTTTTCACAAGCAGTATAAAATTTTTTTCAACAAAACATCGTTTCAAAATCATCAGAGTAGAGCAACGGAGCAAAATAGTAACTGATACTTGTATTCAAAACGTCGTAAGTCTGGCGGATTACAGTAACGGAATATGATTCCGAGTGTTTTTCAAAAGTACATAGCAATAGAAAGAAGTCTTCAGCCGCGACTCCTAGGCGTGCTGCTTGTCCTTCTCCTCGATCCTCGGTCCAGACAATAGCACAGTCAAAGTACAAACGATAGTACAGTCAGAGTACAGGTAATAGTACAGTTAGAGTACAAACAATAGTACAGTCAGAGTACAGGTAATAGTACAGTCAGAGTACAGACATGATAGCGGAAACACATATATGCATACAATAACCATCAGAGTTAGTGTTACAGTACGTGAACGTACCTTCGTTGACGGAATTTCGTACGGCGGTTGGTCGAGCGTAATCGGGGATATCCTATCAATATAACAACGTATTTGTTAAGGATCTATCATTACGATGGACATTTTTAGTCATAATGACCATTTTACCCCTGACCCCTTAATCGGCGGAATTTCGCCAGCACTTCGTTACTTTGACTTTAATCTTCCAAAATTTTGCCATAACTCCGACCCCATCATGAATTTCAAAATTAATGACTAAAATACCCCTAACATATGATATCTAACCATACTTGGAAGATTAAAGACCAAAACAACATTTCTACTATAACTACCGAATCGAAAACTAGAACTTAAGACTCGATCGAAAACTTACCCGAGCTTGTTGCTTTTCTCCCCGGGCTCCTCCTTCTCTCTACCTTCTCTCTATTTCGAAATCTAAGAGGTTTTGATGTGAGAAATGAAGTGAGGATGAAGATCTACTTATAGGCAAAAACGCGAGGGCAAAACGCTCTTTTCCAACTTTCAACTTTCATTTTAAACCACAAATTCCATCTTTTTGCTCAAGCTTCTTCCTCCTCCACACACATTCTTGGCCGACCTGCCCCCTCCCCAAATTCCACAAATGCAATCATTTTGGTGCCACCTTGCCTTTGTTCTAGAAGACTCTACCGATAAAGTCCGCTGATCGGTGTTCGAATCGCGTAATCTTGTAAAATCTTAGAAATCCAGAATCATAACTTTGAAGTTCTTTTCTTACTCATTAGAAATGTCTGGGTTAACTAAATTTTTTATCTCTTTCAGGTCTTCTCCGGTCCTGCCGAAGATTTACGGAAAAATGCGTCGGTTACGGAAGTAACTTAGAATCACCAACTTCGGACAAAAATTCACCGATTCGAATATGTCCAGATATTTTCCAACTAGTTCAAGGATCTTGAGTTAGAATTTATTTTCTATAGACTCACTTTTCCAATATCTGGCCTTTTTCTCTTTGTCGGATCCCCTAATTACTCCGCCGGTCACGGAAACGACTTTGGAGATAATCTATTCCGAGATAAAATTATACTTGTCTATAAAATACTCTGACCTTAGAAACCTTGTTCATGGCTTTCTAGATAGAATTTAATCTCTATCCGTGGTCATTTATCCTATTTGCTTTTTACAGAATATTCCATAGAATATTCCTTTTTATTAATATTAAATTTGCAACTTGCATAGAAATATCATGATATTTTTTTGAAAATATTATCCCTTCCTTGACTCAAAAATTCGGCCAGCTCTTGGTCTTCCTTTTTTTTTAAATTAATTAATATTATATAAAATAATTATTTAATAATTTTTTTATATAATTTTTTTTACAAAATTTTCCTATTGGTCCATACTTTGATTTAGGCTCAAAATTACTTAATCTCACCAATTTTTCTTCATATTTTCCCATTAATTAGCAAATATAGCTAATTTTAGCCATAAACCACTAATTATAGGGTTTTACATAATTATCTTTGGATTTTCCTTTGTTTAAGCTTAAGTAATTAGCCAATAATTACTTAGTTAATCCCCCACTAATTGTTGATAATTTTCTTATTTAGAAATAATTATTTCCTCACAACAATTGGACTTATATTGGTATTTTATGTTCTACATAAAATATTAAAAATCACGGGGTCAACAATGATCCCGGAATACTTTTTGATTTTTCCCTCACTATTTTCCAAGGAAATAAATCCCAAAAATTGTCTAAATTAGAGACAACATACTCTCTAATTTTTAATAATTATTTTATTGCCTCTGAGGATTTTTCATAATTCCCTTAGGTCATTATATGCTTCACAAGGCCATTTTGGTCATTTCTGACACAATATTAATTTTTTCCTAATTTCCAAGAAATTCTCCTTTAAAAAATAAGATAAATTTAACATTCTTTTTAAAACCAATATTCACCTATTTTCAATAGGTACTATTTTCTAATTTATGATACTTACCCTAAGTCAGATTTTAGGGTATTACAAATATAATATTTAAGATAAATAATTATCCGGGTATTACACCCTAATTTTGAATTTTGGGCTACATCACATTCACAAGTTTTATATAGTGATTCACTATATTCAATTAGCTATTTAACAATTTTCATTTAGCAAATAATGAATTCACACTTTCAGGTTATTTACAATTTTTTTATAACTATTCCTTGCATTGTATTAGCTATTAACAACTTTTGGATATCAAGTAAAAAATTCACATTTCAAGGTCATTCACAAGTCTTGTATTGTTATTTCTTACATTTCATTAGCTTCTTGCAACTTTCATTTACTAGGTTAAAAATTCATATTTTCAGGTCATTCTTAACTTTCGAATAGCTATTCCCTAATTTCATTAGCTAACATTTGTTTTTTTTTGAATGACCTAAAAGTGTGGCTTTTTTACTTGGTAGACTTAAGTTGTTAAAGCTAATGAAATGTAGGGAATTGTTATACAAAACTTGTGAATGACTTGAAAGTTTGGTGTTGTTACTTGGTAAACAAAGTTTTTAATAGCTAATGAAATACAAGGAATGACTAAAAAAAACTTACGAATGATCTAAAAGTGTTCATTTTTTACTTAGTAAATGAAAGTTGTTAACAAATACTGAAATGTAGGGAATTGCTACTCAAAACTTGGGAGTGATCTGCAATCCAAGTTAATTAAGAGTTAACTTGTATAATGTATTGCATCATTTTGATTGAAAATCATTGATGTCTCAATGGTCACCAATGTTTTTTTGCATGCAAGTGTGGGGGTAATGATGCTAGCCTTTGACAAGCGGTTGTGAACTTATTTTTAAACGAGGGGCATTTTTTACTTTTTGCTTGAATTTCAAAATCCCAATTTGGGATGTTACATTCCTGACAAAGATTTGCCGAGTCTCTCAAAATAACCAAGTTCGAAAAGGATTTGCAGTAATAGAGAACCTGGGTCGTTTTCCCAACGAATTCACAGTCGGTCCAATTCTAACAGCAATAAAACAGTAACAAATTGGGGGGAGTTGTCTTCAATGCAGTAAAGATTAAAACATAATTAAAAAGAAACTGATAAAACGAAATTAATCAGATAAACAGAATATCAACCCAGGATTTCGAATTCCACCACTTTCCTTTCTTGGACGAAAACAGATTTATAACCATACTCACGATTGATTCTGGACGAACCGAAATCTCTGCGTTCGTCCAGAAAATCCCTCGACTAGACGATCACCTAGCATTTGTTCGAACAGTGGCGTCTCACTGTGCGATCGCACAGTAATACTTTAACCTAGTTCGAACTCAATCTTTGGGATATCTCAATCTAGGCATTAAATTTAACACCCAATCCGAAAGTAAATCAAATCCCAAATTACAAAACAGAAATGAGTTTGTTACTGTTTAGGAACGAGTCCTCTAGATGGTAGAATCCTCAATCCGTGGGTCAATCACAGAAGCTTAGCCCATAGTGGATGTGTTGTACGAAAATGGAACATAAATTTAAAAGTTCATCATAAACATGAAGAACACGATGAACAAATGAAGAACAGTTGAGAGAAAATGGAAATGCTGTGTTTAATCCGAAAATGTGTAAAAACGTAATGACTTAAGTGTTTGTGGCTGCTATCTAATTTAACCTAAAATGGCAAAACAAAATGGGGCTCCAATCCATAATTCAGGCCCAAAACGGAACAGAATAAAAAAGGTCTTTCAAATACAAATTCGGGCCCAATAAATATCCAAAAATATACATCTGTCTTCGGCTCCAAAATTGACCGCCCTCTTCTCCGAATTGGCCCTTCATGTCTTCATAACAATTGTAGCTCTTTGAATTATCTGAAATATGAAACAATAATGAGGAAAATTCTATGTCTGGTTCAAGAGTTATGGTAAAAATAGTGAAGCAATATAAAACTGGAATTTTATTATTAAAATGACTAAAATCTAATGAAAGGCCCAAAGCCCAAATAAGTATAAAAGTCATTATTTATTAACTAAAGATCCTAAATTATTAATCAAGAGTACTAAAGAAGTGTATAAAATATTCAATTATCAAATTCCCCCACACTTATCTTTTTGCACTCCTGAGCAAAATTCAAAGAAAAAGACTAAAAGGAAAAACTCTTCTTTTCTAATAATTGCTAACAATGCAAAAATTGAACAAAGGACACAAAGCTTCAAAAGACCAATCAATCAAGACCAAAATCCTTTCATCTCAAATTGCAATTCATGGTAATCTCAACCAATGATGCTAATCACAAAAGATGGTCTCTCAAAGGATGCCCTCAATCAATCAATCTCTCAAGTACTTAGAGTAAATAAGTGTATCGCTCAAATTCTACTGAAGAAAATTGTTCTACCATAAGCTTGCCCAATTTCCATGTCTCCACTACTCATAACACATGCATGCACACTTTTAATTTTCCATAGTCATTATGCAACTTATGTGCATTTCTATGAGATTTTTCAATTTGCTGGTTCTTCTTCTTCTTCTTTGTTTTTTTTAATCTTTTTCTATTTATTTTATGTGATTAAATAATTAATTCTATTATGAAAATCAAAAGTAGAAAGTCAAAATGATTAAATGAAAAAATTCCTCTTACCTTTGGAATTCTTTGGGTGAAAATTAAAACAAACACTCCTGGAAAAAAAGCTCATAAGACCGTCACACCTAGGCCTCTATAGGGAGACAGCTTAAAATTTATAACCGGTAACATTTTTGTAAATATTGATACAACTTAAGGATGGTTGTGCTTTCGTGCGGTCTGAATAAAAATTTCTATACCAATAATATTATAATCTGGTCTTGATAATTATTAAATGTATGAAAATTCAAAATGTAAATTCTTTTTAGACAAGTCTTTGATACATTCGGTTTAAGTATCCTTTTATTGATCATTTTTTCTTTACAACTAGTCTTAAAGGTTTCAGAGTTTCTTCTGCTTCCAAAGTAAACTTCCCAATGCATCTCTTCAAAATGTGAAGCCACATCAATCAATGTAATCTTCATCCGTCATGTCTATTAATAAATTATTCTTAAGTTATACTAGTTAAAACATCTTTTTAGAGACTGCCTTTTCTTAACAAATGGTCTTAAATGTTTAATAGTTTCTTCAGCTTCCAAAGTAAGCTAATTCCCAACACATCTTTTCGAAATCTAAAGCCACGTCAATAAATGTAATCATTATTCGTCAAATCTATTAATAAATTAATCTGAATTTAGACTGGTTAACATTTAAGGGTTTAATGTTTCTGCTTTTAATACAGAAAAATATTTTGTCTGCCACACTAACATAAAAGTGAGTGGGTCCCATTACTATTATTTTCTTTCTCTTCTCTTTACAATGGGACCCAATAACTTTCACGTGAGTGTGACAGAAAAAAATTCTGCAGTAAAAGCAAAAACATTAAATCCAACATTTATACCGGTCTCATTAATATCTTAGATTGTGTTTTAGATGATGAAGGGTCTAAATACATAATGTTTCAACTTCCAATGCATATCTTCATTAATAGGAAGTTTCTGGCCATCAATATCGATTATAAATACCAATACACTTTTAGGTCTGAAGTTCTAATTCAAAAGTTTCTTTCTATGAACTTAGCTTCTCTCACTTCCATCATATATATTATGCAATCTGGCTAGGTAAAAATCATGCATGAAGAACAAAAGTCTTTACATCAAAGTTCTAGGTAGATCTGCATTGCCACTAAATGAACTATCTTGGCTTGATTGATGAGAGCTTAGATATTTTCTTGTCTTAATTCATATGTGTTACTTCAACTACAAAGCCGTGATAGTTCATTCAGCGACAATGCATAATTAGTTATTATTCAAAATTATTTTTTAAATATTTAAACTGAATGTAAGGATATCAGGTCTAAAAAAGTTTGTCTTAGTATTTATACTCACTTTCACGCTTAGACTTCATATCCCCCTCACAGAGTTGCGCGCACGCTATTTCTTTCTCCATCACCTCCGTCCACCGTGATCCTTCTCTCTCTCTCTCTCGCTCTTTCTCTTGTGTCATCGGAATGGCTTGGTCTTCCTTTATGTCGAGCTCTCCCTCTCTATCATCATCGTTGTGGTCTCATGTTAATTGTTGGCTTTCACAACCCTTGCTAGTCCTATTCTATAAGTGTTCTCTTTCATTTTCTTTGCTTGCGTGGACATTTTGATTAGTCGATCCTGATGCCCTATCCTTTTATTTCTTTGTCAAAACACTTATGTTTACTCTTTTTCATTCTTTGTCAAAACACTGATTGAAAGTTTAGATTTTGTTTTTTATATTTTTCTGCTTGCTCGATATTCTCCATAGTTGTTGCAGTTATTGTATGTGAATTTTTGTTCACACGAGTGTGAAAAATATTTTCATATGTCACAATAATTGCATGATGTATAGAATAGAGTATGAAGATCTTGAGAAGTGTCCGATATGTGTTATATGTGGTGGTGTTGGTAGGTCATGATTATTTTATTTATTGCTTGCTTCAAATGAAATATAGCTCGTGAACATATGAAGTACATTGAATTTGAAGAAAGTAACATTAATTCTGGCCAACCAACACCACCACATATATCACAAAGTTCAACCTACAATGGAAATGAACACAAGACATATGTGCATATAAAAGGCTAGCTGAGTGTCAAACAGACCATATATTCATGATATAAATCAAAAAAAATTATTTTGTACACAAATTTGTGTATATACTAATTTTATTGGTGGCTAGTAGTGTGTGTGTTCATTTTCATATATAATTAACCATGTGTTGCAATTATTTTATGTGAATTATTGTCCATTGAATTTGTATGGTTGGGATTGGGAAACTAATAATTATGACAATGATGCAATTTCATTGTATCAATCTCATGATGGTAAGTTTTGCAAATCCAATCATCATGAATTCCATGAACAAAAATTTTCATACATGTATGTTAATTGGATATTGTTTGCCATGCCTTCGTTGTTTTTCAATTTTTGTTTTGTTTGGATGCCCCACCTTGAAAGGGCTTAGATCATTATTGAGTGTTGGATGGGAGTGTAACTTGTAATTTTAACCCCGACGTGTGGGAGTTGTTGATGCGTGGTTCGTATCACACGGGCCATCCTTATAGTCAAATGCAAAGTTTAGAGTAAATACCATTTCTGGTTTCTGAAAAAAAATGTGATCCCCATTTTGGTCCCTTACAAAAAAAATGTCCTTTTTAGTCCATAAAAAGGATGAATAAAGGTCGATTGGTTGACATTTTGATCCCTCACAAATTTCTAAAAGGTCTTATTTAGTCCCTAAAAAAGGACGAATAAGGGACTTTTTTTGTAAGGGACAAAATGTGGTCCGTGTTTTTTGTCAGGGACTAGAAAATGGGGTCCGTGTATTTACTCCAAAGTTTACTAATCTTAGGCATTTCAATTTTTTTGAGACTCCAAGTAGAATATGGCTCTAACCTACCTCAGTTTTAGATGATAAAGTTGGAGTAACTTATTTAATGAAGCTGAGCCTAACATAATTGATATACAAAATCGATAATTCTATTTTATATGGTTGAATATGATTGTGTGATGAGATCTTATTTGAGAAGAAAATCAAAGTGAAGGCCAATAATAAAGAGCTACCCGACTAGGTAGAGTTACTAGTGACGACTTGATGATTAAGGCATCTAAATTAGACGATGAAAAATGTAGGTTAGGTAATCTATGCTTCGAAGGAAAAATTCTTTGAGCTAGATGACCAAGTGATGATTGAGCAAATCAACTTTTGAATGAGTGAACATAGACCCTCACTTATTCAAACGGATGAGTTGTTACAATCAACACTCGGCCATCTAATTCAACAAATTTGTCCTTTCAAGTGTAGATTATCAAGACAATATTTTCATCCTCCAATTACGGGTAATTAATCTTCACGTTGTCATTAGTATTTCCACCTAGTTAGTTACATCCTTATTATTGGTCTTCAGCTTGTTTCCCGTCTCATCTAAAACTTGGTCACAATATCAAATTCAAGAATACAAAATCCAATTGTCATAGTTGTATATTAACTTTGTTATATTTAGGTTCATTAAATAATAATATTCTCTTTTATCACTTGAGAATGGGGTAGGACAAAGCCCTATTTCATTCTTGAGGCTCAGAAGAATCAAAATGCATAAGTATAGTAACTTAACACCTAATCAATAGGTTGTTACATTTAACTTTAGGGATGCTCATAAATGATTCATGAGTCAACAACATACAGATGTTGGGTCTAAAATGACATCCACTATATCCAACACTAAAATATAATCTGACTCCTTTGGAGATGGCTGGAGAAAATGTAAGAAAAAAAAAGTAAACCTTAAAAAAAAATAAAGGGTTAAGAAGTAATTTGGCCAACGAACTATTACGTTAGGAGCGCCTAGCACAAATAACTTTTAAGTAGACCAAAAATACAAAAAATTAAAAAATGTGCAGTTAGCACAAAAATTTTTTACTCTAGGAGCGCCCAGAACAAAAAAGTTTTACCCCATTTTTGTGCTAGCTACACATTTTTAAAAGTTTTTTGGTATTTTTGGTCCACTTAAAAGTTATTTGTGTTAGGCGCTCCGGAGGTGATAGTTCATTGGTCAAATTGCTCCTTAACCCAAAAATAAATGTAGGACTTAAGATTCAACTATCTAATAATATTGGTAAGATTAATGGTTAGTTACAATTATTTTGTATAACAATTGCATTTGTATTTTTAGAGCTATCTGTGGAATTTATGTTGCACAATATAGTTAATATATACAATAGTCCAATGGGGCTTGTGTGGAAAAAATAAAATGTACATTTTTAATAATAAAAAATTTGCCTACTTTTTAGACCAGGTACAAAATTAGATAGTACTCCCTCCGGTCCTAATTATAAGACAACATTTGAGAGTTGGTTTTGGTCCTAATTATAAGACAACATTCTAATAATTGTTAATTTTTTCCTAAAATACCCCTATTTTATTCTCTCAAGTGTGTTTGATTTTTTGTGAGTATATGTATGTGGACGCGTATACTCTTCCAGTTAACAAAACTTCTAGATATATATGTGTGTATGTATCTATGTATCTATATATGTGTATCTACTGTAATGCCCGTATAAATAAAATGACCATTTCTGATAAGAAAAATTGTGGTCTCAATTTTTGTGTTATATTTATCGTTTTTATGAGGGAAAAATCTCTTGGAAATTAGGGAAAAACATTAAGGAGCTAAAAATGACCAAAATGCCCTTATGGGCATAAGTGGCCTAGAAATATTATGAAAAATCCTAGGACGCAGTAAAATAATTATTAAAATTAAGAGAGAATATTGTCTCTAATTTTAGTAATTTAATAAATTATCACCTTGGAAAAATTAAAGGAAAAGAATTAAAAAGTGTTGTAATGACCAATATGACCCTGTTATTTTTCATATTTTACATGGGAGGTAAAATATCTATGTTAGTATAAAATTTGTGAGACAATAACTTGTCTTAGTTAAGAAAATTATCAACAATTAGTAAGGAGTTAATTTAGTAATTATTGGCTAATTACTTAAGCATAAACAAGGGAAAATTCAAAGATAATTATGTAAAACCCTAAAATTAATGGTTTATGGCTAAAATTAGCATAAAATATATTTGCTAATTAATGGGAAAATATGAAGAAAAATTGGTGAGATTAAGTAATTTTAAGCCTAAATGCAAGAATGGACCAATAAGGGAATTTTGTGAAATTTTTAAGAAAATTGAAATAAATAAATAATTAATTAATTAATTAATTAAAAAATAAATATTTACAAAAACAAAAAAAGGGCCAGCCGAATTTTGGACAAAAATATGGATAAGAATGAGTGAAAAATATCATGATATTAATTTGGCAACTTGTATTATTATAATAATATAATTTATGTAAAAAGCAAATAGGATAGATGACCACGGATAGAAATTAAATCCTATCTAGAAAACCATGGACAAGATTTATAAAGTCAGAGAAGAATATTAATGAGTGAATTTTTATCTCGGGCTGGACTGTTTCAGAAGTCATTTCCGGGATCGGTAGAATACTTAGGTAATAAGACGAAATAGGGTAATCTGTGAAAAAGGTAGATAGTCACGAATTGGAGTTTGGAGAAAATAAATTGTAACTCAACATCTGGGGATGAGTTGATAATTATCTGGACGTATTTGGAATCAGTGAATTTTTGTCCAGAGATTGATGATTCCGGAAATTTCTTCCGTAACCGAGCACGTTTTTCGAGAAACTTCATCAGGACCGTTGAAACCCTGTATGGAATCAAAAATTAGGTTAACTTAGAAATTTCTAATGAGTAAGAAATGGTCTTCAAAGTTGTGATTCCAAATTTATGAAATTTTACACGATTACGCGATTAGGACACCGAACAGGGAACTTATCGGTCAAGATGACTTCTAGAACAAGTCACTGATGTCATGCATGACATCACATTTTTTCCACCTAAGGGGGGGGGGGGAGGTCGACCAAGAAGGGTTGGAGGGCCAAGATTGAGCCACTTCATCCAAGTGCGATCCGACGGTCGATATCCGGTCTGGTAAAGTGTGAATAGTAACTCCAAAAACCTCTATAAATACCCCTTCACCCTCATTGCATTCTTCACACCATTCCACTCCTCTCTAGTTCGAAATTCTGCAGCAAAGAAGGAAGGAAGAAGTCCGGGGAAGTTTGCAGCGAAGCTCTGAGTAAGTTTTTCGGTCCTTAGTCTTAAGTCTCGGTAGTTAGAGTAGAAATGTTAGATTAGTCTTTAATCTTCCAAGTATGATTAGATATCATATGATAGGGTTATTTTAGTCTTAAATTTTGAAAATCATGGTGGGGTCGGAGTTCTGGCAAAATTTTGGAAAGTCGGTGTAACACTAATCATGTGCTGCTTAAGTACATATATGTGATAGATACGTTCAGAGATTGATATACAGACAGTTTTACACGGGTTATAGTCATAATAATGACATTATGTTTTCCTAGCGCTGAGGACACGAGTGGTTATCGTGGCACTGGTTTTTGTGCAAGCTGTTGTTATTTTTTACCTTATGAGGCTTTACATACTGCTCTGTGCTTATGTTCTGTCGTCATACTGATCATGCATCTGGTTGTCTGTATACTGTATTGTTTGAGCATAAGGTTAACTGTTACCTGAGATCCAATGCGGTAAATTGGATCTCAGCTGTAGCTTCAGGGTCCGGAGGACCGAGAGTTGGAGACCGGGGGAAGCAGCATGATTAGACCGCTAGCCGGAGAATTTATATTCCGCTTTTGTACTTAATTTTGAAGAAGTAGGATGACTGTATTATCAATACTATGTTACACTATGGTTACTGTTTGAATGCAAATCAGTTACTCTTTCGCTCCAATGCTCTACTCTGATTGAAAAAAAAAAATTTCCGCTTTAAAAATGGAATGTTACATTTTTGGTATCAGAGCATTCATTCTGGCATGAATCTGACTATGTTACTACGAACAGTTTGGTGTCGAAGGCAAGGCTAGTCTACGTGGATGTGCCAATCAGTCGCCGTATAAGTCGGTGAGGCCCCCATGGTAGACACTTACCTGGCCATTCTGTTCAGATAACGGAGTTATGTTCAAAAGCCTTTTAACTTTGAGCACATTTTGAAAATGAGTACTGATATGACCCTGGTGTAATGTGTAGAGATAGATAGGGATGCAAATCCATATACCCTCTATCATGGAAAGATGAGACGTACCGTGAGAAGGTCGGTAGTGCCCGGAATGGTGGGCCATAGGATGAACCCTGATCCAATTTCTCAAAATATATGCGATAAATATATATGAAAATATATAAGTTTTAGTGCCAATGGTTGTGTTATTTTTCTGACGTTTATATTCCGTTATTTAAACGAAGGAAAAGTTAGAATATGGCCAACATAAGAGGTGCCGGTGCACCTAGAGGTAGAGGTAGAGGCCGAGGTAGAAGAGGAGGCAGACAGCCTCAGATTAGAGCGATACCCGAAGTTGAACGAGACCAAGAGGACCAGCCTGAGCAAAATCAACTACCCGAAGTGAGAAATATTAGAATAAGATAAAAAGGTGGGAAATGTGTTGGGAGTTTTAGAGTTCAGGCCCTCAAATGAGGGCCCAAACGGATCCAGTTTCGATGCTTGGCGGAAAAAAAGGCAGGGAGCGCTTGTCCTCGATGCACACCATTTCAATAAAAAATTTGATCTCAACCGTTCCCAACAAATGAAACAAGCGCACTCCAACATCAACAACTCTCTCTCTCTCTCTTCCTTGTGCAGTAATTAATTTATTAAAAAAATAGATATTTACATATAAATAAGGGTTTACAAATTAAATAAATTAGATAGGAACCGAGAAACACGCTGCTCTCTCTGCCTCTCCGTTTGCTGATCATTTCATCACATCATCCTTCTCTTCATCTGTAAATTTCTGAGATGGTTGTTCAGGCTCAATATCCTTCTCATACTCTCCTCCTTCACCACAATACCAGGTAAGTTTGTTCTCTCTCTTTCTCTTTACTATTATATATTTTCTTCATCTTCCTTCCACATCAATCCCCTTAATTACTTTCTTCTGTTTCCATTCTCAGCAACCTTCAACCAGATTATGAACAAGCTATTCATCAATCTCACACGCCATTCACCACTCCAGGTACTCTGTCTCTCTTTCCAGATTTTTACCATACATCCTCAATCTAACACGATCGCCTTCATGAAACTGCAGATATTACTAAGCCTCCACCACGCGTTCACTCTGTTCATCTCTTCCATCCTCACGCGTTTTATCTCTTCTCCAGATTGACCAAGAATCTCACCGTTGCAGGATTAAATGTCAACTTCTCTTGGTCGTCGCCAGTGCCTTCCTTACCCTAAACAACGATGGTGACCTTGACCAACCGCCGTCGAGTAATTTGGATCCACACAGTATTGTATTTTTTTGTCTTGCAAAATTCTGAAAGAAATTTCCGTTCGGAAGATCATATCTCTGCAGAAATTTTCGCATGTTGAATATCTATTGACTGCCTATTTCCACTAAATGTTGTGCTTTCGAAATGAGCCTTTTTCCCCTAATTATCTTGTCAGGGCTGAACAAATGAGCCATAATTGCTAGTTTGGTTACAGTATTGTTTAATTCTGCATATTCATCATCCAGCTTCATCATTATACGTTCGAATTTGACAGTTGACACCAAGAAGTGTTCAGAATACAAGATTATATGATATTGTAATGCTGAAAGTACACAAACTTTTACCTCTGTCACCTGCCTGTCTTGAACCTGTACATTTTTCTCACTCATTTTGCACAGGCAAATGCTTTCTCTTTACTAAGTTGTATGCTTTGGTTTCAAAGGATTAAATGAGATAAGTTAGATGGATCTCAGTTTTCTAGTATGGTCACTGGAATGAGATTCTTTTGAGGTGAATTATTCCATTTAAACTTCTCTCTATGTCTATATTTCTGGTGCTTGCTACTTTTTGGTTTGGTTTGCTTTAGAGGGATGCTTAGCTTACAAGTGGATCATATGGTGTCTGGTTTTGTCTTTCACAAATTGTCAAGCTCTTGAGTAGTTGCGAGGAAAGGATATTCCGTGTGGTCTCCCATCAGTTGATATTTACTATTAAAGGAGTTGTTTTCAGCAAAGGGATGACATCTTGCATGAGCTTTTGAAATTTATACAATGTCGGGCCTATTAAATGTATTCCCTTATGTCTTACTAAATTTTTTTAGTCTTTTGTTTTTACTTTTTTTAATTTCTGCTTTTAGAGACTATTTGCATGTTGCATTAGATGACCTGTATCAGAACATTGTTTGCTCCTCACTAAGTTTTAGAGTTCATTATATTTTTGCTCCATTTTGTTTGTTTTACTGGACCTTTCTAGATCTGTCTGGTATAAATATAATGTGCCTGTTTTTGGATTCTTGGGTTTCACATTTGAGGGTATGCTTGTTGGATATTTCAAAATTGTTGTGATAACATATTTTGGAAACATGTTTGATGTGCTGGGATTCTGGGAACCATCTAACCAGAAAGCAGCACCAATGCAAATAGTGGCTGTCCAGCTGGAATTGGATTGAACTGTTTATAGGGGAAGAGAGCATCTGATTTGATACTTTATCTTTGTTTTGCTTCATTATTTTATAGATCTGTTTGCTTGAGGTTCTTTCCTCAGGGAATGTGCACACTGACTGAGAAACACTTCATCCCTTTAGATGTTGCTATTATGCTAAATTATGTAGTTTGACATCATTGCTTCAAAGTTCATAAATACAAGACATTGTGATTTTACATCAGTAGCTGGAAATTGGCCAAAAGTTTTATAATGAAGGATGATAATTGATTTGCTTAATATCAATTTCCAGGTATGTTTCAGGAAGAGGATTGAAGCAAAGAAAGCATCATCCTAAAAGGCAGTGGCCTTTGAGCTGTGCAGACAAAAGCTATCCAATGAAAAGCTGTGCAAAATATCAAAAACTGCAAGTTGTCTTCTTGTCTCCAAAAGCCAAAATTCAAAAGTTGTCTTGTGCACTGTTGTCCCTATTCATCAAAAGGAGTCCAATGTGCAGTTTACTATTCTGTATGATGGGAAATTATGAATTTAGTTAGGATTGTAACCTATAAAGTTTGTAACTGGTTGGAATGTACAAAGATTGATTATGTATATAAGAAGCAAATTGTACATGACATTCTTGAAAGCAATAAAATCTATTTTTTTGCAAATTCTGTGTATCCATTTTTTCTATTCATTACCTTGTGTGTAGTTTTCCATGAGATCTATGGCTTGAAGTGATGGAATTTCACTACCTTGTGCCTACAATTGCAAATATTAGTAACAACAATAGCAAAGTATAATAGGCATGCATAACACTTAGTAGTAATCAATTTATTGATTTATACCATCAATAAGCTTGTAAATGACAATGATTGTGATGTAGAGGGTGGAAAAATATGTTGTGATGGAGCAACTGAGAATGAAGATGCTGAATCTTGTGTTTGTGCAAGTTGTATTGGAGCTTCTAAGTATGAAACTGTTGAAACTTGAGTTTGTAAATCTTTCTTTTCATCAACCCTTCTTTTTTTTTTTTTTTTTGTGATAGAGCCTCTTCTTTTTTCTTACATGTCCTCTTAGATGATGAAGCCTCTTGAGAGTCGTACAAGAAATTAACACAAATACAAAATAAGAAATAATTTCTTTTGTTCCTTATATATAAATTAAAATTCAATACCTTTGATACAACTTTTCTTCTTATTTGTCGATTTCTCTCTTCCCAACCTTTCCAACGAATCTTTCTTGATTTTCCTTCTCTTTTTTTGAATCCCTTTGGCATATTTTGTGGCTCTATGACCGGTTCAGAAGTATCATTTTCATCATCATCAGGAATCTCATTGTCTAACTCGATGATACAGCTAAGAACACGAGTAAATCTCTCAGTAGTCTTACCAGCCTTTGTTGCCAGTCTTACCATCTTAGTCACTAGATGCCTGTATCTTCTTGTTATATCAAGTCTAGGATCAACTTGTATCTCATTTCCTTTGACATCATGTGCAACCCCATTCCTGGCTTCTTTGATCCATCGCTTAAGAATATATTGCTCAGACATAACTCTTATACCTTTGGACTCGTATACTCTCAATGCATGGCAACACAATATCCCCATAGTCTCAAACTTCCGACAACTGCAACAAATTTCATGTGTATCGAGGTTAAACTCGATTTTCCATTCACCCTTTTCACCTATCATATGGGCTGTGAATGTAAACCATTTTTCTTTCTCATCACATTCAATTAACTCTACAGAGAATTGGAGGTCCCATTGTTCTTGGAACATGTCAAAGGCAGTGGGGGTATAAGCTTGCACAAGTTGACGTAAGATAGGTGCACTTTGATTGACCATCCTTGGTATCTTTTGTCGAGATTCATATTCAAGTTGCACTTCCTTGTTTCGCTTCTTTTCTACAACTTTGTCAAACCTCATGAAGAATCGCTTAATGTCTAATTTTGGCTTTGTGCATCTCTTCACCTCAGCATTCACACTTTCACTAATTTGTGTGCTTCTCATACCTAGGGTGAAACCATCCTTCATATAGCACCTGGCCCATTTCTCCTTAATGTTATAAGTGGATTTCAACCACCCATTTTCATGAACATTATAAGAAGATAATAATTCACCCCATGCTTCTTCAAACTTATCTACTTCAACATAGTCAAACATACATTTTTTGAAGTCAGTCAGAAAGTATGAACCATCTTTCATTGAGTTCCCAAGGTGTTTAATGCCATTTTGCAACAAATTCCAAGTGCACAAACAATGTCTTGTATTAGGAAGCACTTATTTCAATGCTCTTGCCATAGCTTGATCCTGATCAGTAAACACAGTCTGAGGCTTGTTTTGTGTGTGAGCATCTAAGAAGGTTTCTAGTAACCACTTGAAAGACTCTATAGTCTCATCATATAATAGAGCTGCCCCAAAAATAACTACACTTCTATGATGGTTAAAACCAGAAAACAATGCAAAGGGTCGATGATTCTTATTTGTGCTATATGTTGTGTCTAGTGATACAACCTCACCAAAATGTGCATAGTCTTGTACCATACGAGCATCCGCCAGAACACATTGGTGATATGTTGTTCCATGTCCAATTGGTATTTGTGATAAAATGAAGGATTTTCAGCAATTTGTTTTTGAAAATATTCAAGAAGACACCCCACCTCTCCAAACTTCATATGTCTTCACCTTTTTTTCATCAAGTAGTTTCTTGCATCCACCATGGTATAACCAAGATTTTCTTGACCCCCAACATATGTACTCATCAAGTCAAAAGCTTTCTTGGGTTCAAGCCCAGATTCATCTGCAAGATCTATTTCATAAGCTTGTGCTTCTGTTAAATTTCTCTGTGATGGTAACAAGTGCTTTGTTTCTTCTGTATGAAGAAGGTGATTATGTTCTTCATTAAACTTGGTGACTTTGAACTTTTGAGTTTGAGCAACACGAGATACAATCATATTCGCCTCACACTTGGTTCGTGTCTCTGGCCGGTATTTGGAAGAGGTTGTCTCCCTTTTATCTTTTTTCCGAACACCCTCTTTACAACATACATATTTATATGTAATAATTGAACCATCTTTTTTACTCTTTGTCCCACTATACTTTCTCACTCCAAACCCCATTTTCTTCCCATACTCATTCCAAAATTTCCATGCTTCATCCAAGTTTTCGAATTCTTTCCCTATTTCGAGTTTAAGTTCATCTTCCATCATCTAGTACCTATAAACAACAAAAATATTATAATGTTAAACATATCATCTTAAAAAAAATATTTCATGATAACAAAAGGTTAAACAAGAATTTTCACTTTTTATATTAATTCTTAATCTAGAAAAAAATGAACATTTTTCAAATACTTTATACCACTCTTCAAGCAAAAACATGACCTACAACTTTTTCTCTAGTAAATTATGACTAAATACTTACTCAAATAATAAAGGAGATGAGTATTATATTTTTCGGGAGAATGACATTTAGGTCCCAAACAAGGGAAATGATATATTGACAAGTCTAATGAGTTGTTGATGATAACTAATTCACTTGTTAATTTCCACTGTTCACTTGTCATTAGGGATTTTTCTTATATTATTTCTCTTAGTTGGGATTTAAAAGTCATTTTCTCATATTTTTATTGTATATATTATTTCAAAAAAAAAAATACTAAATCCACCTAAAACCTGCCTCAATAAATAAAGAATCTGATAGTGATTTTGTCTGCTCCTATTTTAATGGCAACAACCTCTTCCACTATTTCAGTTGAAAATTATTGCAAAATTATTGATATTTATGGCATTTTTTATATCTATATGAAACTCAGCTGCCATTAAAATATTGTAAAATTCAATTGAATTGAGTATATCTATTTATACACACACCACGCACAGACTTCGGCTTCTTTTCCGTTTTCACATTCGGTATTCTAATATCTCTTTCCCATATCTCTCTCTCTCTCTATATATCCGAATGAAATCTGGGCATTCTCATTTATATCTCGATAATAAATAAACAACTAAAAGGAGGGGAAAATAAGAATAACCTTTTTCTTCAATTTGAAATTTTCTTTGCAATGAAAAAGCGTATGTTGCCTTCGTCCAATCTTCAATTGTATGAAGCTAAGTCATAAAGCACTTTCCCTTTCCCTCCAAAACTTGGTGCCAAGTTTCATCAGGTTTTAGAAGAGATGAACAGAGTGAGGCATCTGCGGAAAGCAGAATGATACATACTGGTTTAATGAGAAAAGGAATGAACGGTTGAGATTCAAATCACATGAACGGTTGAGATCAAATTTTTTATTGAAACGGTGTGCATCGAGGACAAGCGTTCCCTACCTTTTTTCCGCCAAGCATGGAAACTGGACCCCTCAGATAGAAAAGCCCTAACACCCAGGCGCTTAAATCAAGGCCTAGGCGCTGATGTCATTGATTTTTATAAATGGAATGTTGGGTGCTCAAAAATTAGAGGAAAATGAAGGAGAAAACATTTGGGCTCTTCTAGGGTTTGTATTTTTGGTCTATTGGGGGTGTATTCAAGCTTCCTAACACCCAAGTAAATGATTCTACCTTGATTTCTCTCATTCTTAGATTTTTCATATTTGGGGATTTTGAAATCTTAGAGTTCTTGAGGGTTTCAAAATTAGTGTTAATTCCACTAAATCTTGTTGGTTTAAATGAGATATAGGTACTAGATTAAAGTTTTAATTTGTTTATTTTGTTAGATTTTGAGTTATATGGGATTTTGAGCTAGGGTTTGGTATTTGAGCTAGTGTTTGCTATGATTTTCATGATGTAAATGTTTGAGGAGTTGTTTAATGATTGTGTTATGTTTATATGAGTTAAAGAAGAGGTTTAATTAGTTTAGAATGTTGGTATTGATGGATTTGCAATTACAGGTATGTT
Source organism: Acacia pycnantha (assembly GCA_025563575.1). Classification (NCBI taxonomy): domain Eukaryota; kingdom Viridiplantae; phylum Streptophyta; class Magnoliopsida; order Fabales; family Fabaceae; genus Acacia; species Acacia pycnantha. The sequence goes on from JAMWYP010000114.1 coordinate 1,078,174, forward strand.
GGAGGTGAAGCTTTGTAGTATGAAATGGGAAATTGATATGAATAGATGTTGCTGAGATTGATTAAGGTATCTAAGGAGTTATTTGAGTTGAGAAAATAAGGATTTTTGTGTTGGATTGAGGTGTTGGTTGGTTTATAGAGGAAATGGTGATTTGGATAAAGTGATTGTAACATCCCAACTTTTCAAAAGCAGTATAAATTTTTTTTTCATCAGAGTAGAGCATCGGAGCGATTGAGTAACTGATATATAGATTCAAAATGCCGTAAGTCTGGCTTTTTACAACAGCGGTATTGTAACCGAGTATTTCAAAAGTGATACACAACAACAAAAGGAAGGCTTCCGCTGGAACATCAAAAGGAAGTCTTCAACCGGGTCTTCTACTCGGGCTGCTTGCCTCTCTCCTCGGTCCTCGGTCCTCGGTCCTCCGAACCCGGATGCTATATTAAGAGCTGAGGTCCAATGCATACGGACCCCAGGTAACGGTTAACCTCATATTTACATATACAGTACATGGATCACAGATAATCATAACATAAGCAGCTCACAATAGATGTATCGCACGGAGTGAATGCAGAAGTATCGCACGGAGTGAGTGCAGACGCACCGCACAGAGTTAATGTAAATGTACCGCACGGAGTGAATGTATTCAAAAGCACATAACAACACTTATAACATATCAACAGACCATCAACCACATATACGCATACAATACTCATAATACATATACGCATACCATAAATATCAGAGTTAGTGCTACAGTACGCGAACGTACCTTCGTTGACGGTAGACGGTATTTCTGTCGTAATACGGCACGACAGTAGGTAAAAACGGAATCAAGGATATCCTATCAACATAACAATGCATTTGTTAAGGATCTATCATTACGACGGACATTTTTAGTCAAAATGACTATTTTGCCCCTGACCCCCTAATCGGCGGAATTTCGCCAGCACTTCGTTACTTTGACCCTAATCTTTCAAAATTTCAACATAACTCCTACTCCAACATAATTTCGAAAGATATATCATATTGATTAGTGATTCACTTCATAGCATGCATTTTAGGTACAAATTACCATTTTGCCCCTATCCTTACTAGTCGGCGGAATTTTGCCAGAGCTTCGCTATTTTAACTCTAATCTTCCAAAATTTTGCCATAACTCCGACCCCATCATGATTTTCGAAATTAATGACTAAAATACCCCTAACATATGATATCTAATCATACTTGGAAGATTAAAGGCTATTCTAGCATTTCTACTCTAACTACCGAAAGAACTACGAAAGCTTAAGTACCGAAAAACTTACCCAAAGCTTCGCTGCTTTTTCCCCCCAGAGCTTCTCTCTCTAAAAACTCTATCTATGTTTCGAAATTATCAAGAGAGAATGGTGTGAAGAATGAAGAGGCAAAGGCCTCTATTTATAGAAGAATTTTGGGTCCAACTTGGTAATTTTCCCTTGCAAACTTGGTAATTTTCCCTTCCATTTTAAACCATGGAATTTTTGAGACAATTTCTCCTCCACCAAACCTTGCTTTCTGACCTGCCTAGCCTCCCAATTCAACAAAAACAATCAATGTTATTGCCACCTTGCCTTCATCTAGAAGGTTATACCGGTAAAGTTCCCCGATCGGTGCCCGAATCGCGTATTCTTGTAAAATCTCAAAAATTCGGAATTATAAATATGAAGACATTTTCTCACTCATTAGAAATGTCCGGGCTAAATAACTTTTTGATTCCATACAGGGTTCCAACGGTCCTGCGGAAGTTTTACGGAAAAATGTGTCGGTTACAGAACGAACTTCTGAAATCATCAACTTCTGGACAAAAATTCACTGATTCCAAATATGTCCAGAAAATCATAAACTCATCTCCAAATGTTGAGTTACAATTTATTTTGTTCAAATCCTAATTTTATGACTATCTGCCTATTTCTCAGATTTTCCCTATTTCGTCTTATTACTAACTTCTTCTATCGATCTCAGAAACGATTCCAGGTACAGCTCAATTCAGGATAAAAATCCACTCATCAATATTATATTTTGAATTTAGAAATCTTGTTCATGATTTTCTAGATAGGATCCGATCTCCATCGGTATTTATTTACTTTTTTGCTATTTTACTTTAATTATTACTTAATTAGAGTTTATATTTTACACTCCTTCTTCATTTCTTTTTTATTTTTTTTTTATTTTTCCTCTTAGGATGTTGGCACACACACACATATTTATTTTATATTTTTATTTTATTTTTTAATTAATTATTATATAATTTAATAATTTTTTTTACATAATTTTTTACAACTTTTTTCTATTGGTCCATACTTGTATTTAGGCTCAAAATTACTTAATATCATTTATTTTTCCCAATATTTTCCAATTAATTAACCAATATATTTATACTAATTTTTAGCCATTACCCACTAATTATAGGGTTCTACATAATTATCTTTGAATTTTTCCTTGTTTATGCTTAAGTAATTATCCAATAATTACTTAATTAATTTCTTACCAATAGTTGATAATTTTATTAATTAGAATAACTCATTACCTCACTACTCTTGCACTGACATTTGTGTTTCATGTCCCATGCATTATATTAAAACTTACGGGGGCATTTTGGTCATTTCAATACTTTTTGATTTACCCTTTCTAATTTTTCCAAGTTCATAATTTATTAAATTACCAAAATTAGAGGCAATATACTCTCCCAATTTTAATAATTATTTTACTGCCTTTTAGGATTTTTCATAATTTTCCTAAGTTATTTATGTCCTACAATGTCATTTTCGTCATTTTGGCACTCTAATTTTCAAGAGATTTTCCCCTACAAATTTGATATCACATATTCACCTATTTAATAGGTATTATTTCTCAATTTATGATATTTTCCCTAAGTCAAATTTTAGGGTATTACAGTGATAGAGTAGGAAGAAAATATGAGTTAAGGCTAGGAAGTTGAGTTTTATGATTTATGTCATTGCTTTTAATTGTGTTTGATTTGTATCTACATTAATAATGTATATTTATCTTGTACCTTGTTTGTTCTTGTTCATGCCTTAGCCCCTCAATTGAGAGCTTGTAGACATTATTAATTTATTTTGTATGCTTGTTCTTGATTGTAAGGTGTTTCCTAACCTTACCTTCTTTATGTAATTTATATTAGATTTGGAAAATCTTATGTATTTTTGTATATGAAGTTTGTTCAGTGGAGCAATGTACTTTCAAATTCTATGCAAGTATTGGGTTAGTATATTTAAGACTGTCTTATTGTGTTGAAGGACATATAGTGATGGGAATTTATTTGAGTAATTGTATTGATGTGAAAGGTTTTGAAAAACGTGTGTTTGTATATTATATTCACTATTTAGGAATACTTTGGAACTGTGTTGCAGGGCTTGCGAAGAATCTTTGTGCTTGGCCAGATTGTGGACACCTGCGTGTTAATACTAGCATTAATAGGTTGTACTATGTCTAAAAGTTATAAGGAAAAGAATGTCAAATGGGTGGGATGATGTTTAAATAAGTAAAAGTATTATGTTAGTATATTATTATTACTTGATATGTATATATATAGATAAGCCTCCTTCTTTGATTTGCATTCCTATCATGCAGATTGTGTAAATTGATTTTGGTTACTAAGGGCCAGTTTGGATGGGTTTTTTTGATAAAAAAAAAAAAGCACTTTTTAATGTAAAAAGAAATGGTTTATAATTCATTTATGTGTTTAGATGATATTTTTTTTAAAAAAAAAAAAGAAAAAGTCACAAAAAAAGGGAGAATTACATTCAGGTCCCAAGGAATGAAAAAAATTACAAAAAAGTCCCTTGAAATCACAAAATTACCCAGAAGTCCCAATGAAATTTTTGTTGTAAATACATACATTTCCTGTTGTAAATACATACATTTTCTGTTGTAAATGGTTTGAGACTTTTTTGATATTATTTGTACAGAATTTTTTAAATGTTGTTGTAAATACATACTTTTTCTGTTGTAAATGGTCAGGTGTTTAAATATTGTTGTAAATATATACTTTTCCTGTTGTAAATGGTTTGGGACTTTTTTTATATTATTTGTACGGAATGAAAATTACTTTTCGTGTTGTTGTAAATATATATTTTTCCTGTTGTAAATATTTGTATGTATTTACAACACGAAATGTATGTATTTACAACAAAAATTCTCTTGGGACTTTTTTGTAATTTTATGATTTCAAGGGATTTTTTTGTAATTTTTTTCCTTCCTTGGGACCCGAGTGTAATTCTCCAAAAAAAAAAGCCAAAATGCTGCTTTTTCTAAAAGCTTTAATTTAGAGCTTAAAAAATAAGCACTACAAAAAAAACAATTTTTTTAAAAGCTCATCCAAACGAGTATGTCTCCTCCCTTCGTTGTTATTACTTTTAATATCTATAAATTAATTATTTGATTCCTTCATTTAGAGACATGGGACAATAGTTTCCTTCTAAACATTGCATCACAATCACAACAATATTGTGATAGATGGGTCATGCCATGAAGATTAAGTACATTAGATATAATATTTTGGGAGGATTAATCTTTTAGTCTCTCGACACTTTCACTTGGTGTATCACAATCTTTACAATTTTGATTTGGTTATAACTTAGTCCCTAAACTTTGACTCACTACAACTAAGCCCATATAATTTTAACCACTTTATAATTTAGTCCCAACAATTTAGAAAATAAAGTCATATACTCCCTCTAGTCCAAAATATAAGAGATTGACATGGTAATTAATGATTGTTTTCCACTTTTACCCCTTGAAAAAAGAGAGAGAGGTGATAGATAATATATGTACTCCTCTGATCCTGATTATAAGGCACCAACTAACAATTCTCATAAACCAATACAAACAATTAAAGTCAATAAAGTTTTTCTAGAATTTAAGTAATTTCCAATATTACCCCTACTAATTGCACAAAACTCTAATATAAAATTAATTATTACTTTTACCCACTATCTTTATTAATTATGGGTATATATGAAATAAAAAAATAATTGATGCTCTTTGGGAACAATCAAGTGCCTTATAAAAAGGATCAAATACAGTTGCTAGTTAGTGACTTATAATAAGGATCAGGGGGAGTATATTTGAAAGTCACATTCTTTAATAAGGTTAAAATAGGTAAATTTTAACAATTTAAGACACATTCAATGATTTAATTGACTTTTCTTAGTTATTTTGAATCAAATAACGTCTTATATTTTGGATTGGAGGGAGTATATAATAAAAGTGGAGGATTAAATTATAAAATGATTAAAACTATATGGACTGGGTTGCAGTAATCAAAGTTTAGAGATTGAATTACAACCAAGTTCAAACTATAGGTGACTAAGTTGCACTTAGTCAAAGTGTATGGATTGAGTTACAATTGAATCATAACTATGGAGACTAAAAGATTAATTTTCCTTTTTTACAATTAAGCATTAGATACTTTAAGTTTTTTTTTTTTTTTTTTTTAAAACTTTTGATGCCAAAAACATAACCAAATGAAATATCACAAAATCTAACTTATAAATAAAATAAGGGCTTAAGGTGCAAATATGCCTCAAAAGTATTCGCAATAAAAATAAGAATATGTATTTTAAATATTTTTAAAAAGTTTTCACGATAATATGATTTTTTTTTTATAAATAATTTGCACGATAATATGATTTTTTTTTTGGGAAAATCCTATATAAAGACGGTCGAATTACCCAAATTCTAATTTAGGTTACTAAACTTAATAAATTACTAATTAGGTTATGGGACATAATTAGGGATTTATAAATTGGCTCAAATTACCTATATATCCCTTAGTTATTTAAAACAAAAAACAAAATTAGAGACAAAATAGTATTGTTTTTGTGATGCGTAAGAACCTAACGGTAGAAAATTCATCAAACGCCTTGACACAGTCAGAAAATCGACAAAGAAAGCTTTGGTAATTTGGTTCTAATATTAAATCTCCATTCCTTAATCCCTCTTTGTTAATATATGTACTAAAATCCAAGGATATAAAATGTCCACATTGAATTTAGACTCCTAAAAATAGTGCAGCAATAACTACGCGATTTGAAGAGCAGACGCTGATTTGTTTCTAGGGTTTATCTTTATTTCCTGAGTTTTCTATGAAGTTTCCCATCTGAACACAGAGGGTATTCTGATTCTCCTGGATTCTTTAAAGGAATAAGAAAAATGATAGTATTCATGGGAAGCCCCTTCGACTATAGGTATAGGAAGGAATATGAGGTAGTTGTACTTTCCTTTCTCTATATATGCAATACATTTTTTTTTCTCTGGCTGCTAGGAGTTACTTGGTGAGAGCTTTCTGATTTCTGGTTTTCCCTTTATTTCTCCTTTGGATGATGAGTTGAGGGTATTATTGAAAAATAACCAACAATTAAATAATCTAAATTGGGTCATTAACTCAATTTAAGATTTGTTGATTTTATCAACCTAATATAGGTTTTTCTTATTTCAACCGTCTTTATATAGAATTTCCCCTTTTTTTTTCTTAGTAATTTAAGGTATTGAATTGATATTTAGTATTTGGAATAAAAAATCAACTACTTTATGATATTCTCCTTATCCAGTTATCCCCATGTCCAACTATATATAATTTCTATTTAATATATCTAACTTTTTTTTTTGTCAAAAAAGGTATTTGGATGGTTTTAAAATTAATTTTTAATTTTTTCTCACATGTCTGATCCAAGTTGACTTTAATCTAACCCATTGACCCTTAATCTATTGCCTTGACCGGTTCAGAGGCCAATTCGTATTTAATAACCTTAAAAAATAAAATTTGTAAAGTGGGGAAAAAATGAGAAACCCATTAATTAGGGCTAACAGTTTTTTTTATTTTATGTTTGTGGGGTCTACAACATTTCTCTCTTCATAAAGTAACAGACCGTTTTTTATTTTAGTATGACCCATTTGAATTAAGAAAATCCTATTAAAGTCGCAGGACACTTTAATGAAAGGGAAAAAGCACCGAAATAATTTTAAAAAAAAAAAAAAATTTACCTAATTAAAGCAAATTGGAAACATTTTACCGGACTAATATTTACGCCACTAGTGGCGTGAACCTTCTTCACACCACTGATGCAAAAGTGTCAGTTTGTGTCAGTGGCGTGAAGAAGGTTATTGAATTGAGCCACTAGGACACTAACACAAAATGTGTCAGTAACGTGAACCCCATTTAAGCCACTAGTAGTGTGAACTGTCCTTATGTCACCAACTGCATTACTTTGGTAAAATATTTCCAATCTGTTTTAATTAGGTAATTTTTTTTTAAAAAAAAAAATTATTTTGGTGCTTTTCCCTTAATGAAATTATAATTTTTTGGTGCGAATGAAATTATAAATTAAAAAACATTTACATAGTTGTCTTTTCTTTCCTTTTTTAAACTTTTTTTTAAAAAATAAAAAATAAATCCTTCGTTCCTCTATCAAAGCCTTTGGCACTAGAGCCATCGTTAATAGCCACTGAATCTCCGTGCTATATGGCTGAAGTTCAAAAAAAAAAAGAAAAAAATGGAAAAAATAAATTATGACTAAATTATACATAATCCTAGTGATCAATTATTGGGACCATATGTATAGATAAGTAGATAAAATTCCTAACATTTAAAACTTTATAATGAACTCTTTAAACTCTTACATCTATGTAGATAACTCCCAAACGATTTACTTTGTACACTACTTTTCCTCACGCAATTAACTTAAAGTTTGAGGGCTTATCTATGTATCAAACAATGTTTAATGGGTTATAATTTTTTTTGGTCAGGAAAAAAAAAAACTTCAGAGAATTAAGTATATAATTGAAAATTGAGGGTTGTCCACACAGACTTAAAAGCTTATTAGGATAGATTATTATGAATTTTTAAAGGTTAAGGAAATTATTTGCACATTGATCCAAAATTAGGAGAAGTTATGTGTAATTTAGCCAAAATCTATGAACGATTAGTCTAACAAATACTTTAGAATACACAAGGCAAAATTATATACGTATGTGTATTTCACAGTTTCTTAATAAATTGTTAAAATTACAACTATAAAGAAAATTCATAACTATCATATCTAAATTATAACTAGCTTTATTAAAATTTATAAGTGAAAGAAATTAGAAACCAAGTTTTGATTTATTCAAACTAAATAGCTCGATCCATCTCAAATAATTAAGAAGGCACTAACTTTGACGTGAGAATATAGAGATAAAACTCAAAACACACCCATATTTATTCTTTGTACGAAGTATCACATATATATAAAGATTACATATATCTTTCTCACATATTTTCTTCTCACACTTGACTCTTTTAAGAGTTCATACATAATATACTAGAATATATATCGGGACAATAACTTGTAATTTTTTTTAATATATAAAGTTGTATGAGGTGTTGAAAGCTTATTTTGAGTATTTGTACGAAAGACTATATTGCTTTCATTCCATTCTTGATTGCGACTGCCACCCCATCATAAGTTTTAGCCCATGCAATATTCAGATCCTCACTCCATTTTGCTCCTGCGGCTTCCTTTGCTGTCTTCAGCAGTGCCTCTTTCACCACCTAATCAAGTTCAGTATATCACCTTTGTTTCATTCAAGGAGCTTAGAGTTGAAAAGAAAAGAAAGAGACGCAGCAAAGTTTCAACTATATTTTGTGTCAAACAATAAATTAAAGAAACTGTTTTAGGAAATTAAAGAAATTACTTAATTATAGCATATGTTACATGATCTCTCTAAAATATATACTTATGTATATCATTAGATTATATATTAATTTATATGTCAGGAAAATTAGTTTGAAAAAAATGATAAATATAAATTAGCAAGAAAAGGTAAAGTTTCAACTATATTTTGTGACAAATAATAATTTAAAAAGAAAAAAAAAAAAAAACACTGGTTTGTGTTACCTCAAAATGGGCCTCAACGACACCTTTCTGAACGTGTACGGAGCTCAGCTGCTTCAATGTTGGATCTGCTATTGCACCTCCAATTGCGAATTCAAAAGTCTATAATTTCCAAATGACAATACTCATCATGTATACATTCATTATTGTATCTTTTTTCCATTATGAGAAAAGCTAGAAATTGTGTTAAAGTAGCCTTGGATCCATGTTCTTGATTAATACCGCAAATTCATTTATATAATTGCATAATTTTCTCCCAGCTTTATATATTGAGGAAATTCGAAAGAATTTTCTTACACTATTAATTACAAAGAAAATAACCTCACTGAAGTGCCCTTTCCAAACCAGTGGTTGAGGATAAGTTTAGGAAGTGTAACTGGTGACTTTTTATAAATATTGGTAAGTTTTTCAAACCGGTTCCTAGAACAACCATTACAAAAATAATATATATGGTTAGAGAGATTATCTCTACAACAGCTATAGAAAAGCTTTTTGTGTTATTTATTTTTTATTTTTTGTTCTTGTAGACCGGTTGTTTAGACACCAAGTCTACAAATCTTAGAACATGTCTAGAAAGTTCACTTTCTAGATTGGCTTTAGTTACGACCAATCTAGAAAGTGGATTTTCTAAATCAGTTGTATAACTGGTTTAAAAAGTGGATTTTCTATATTGGCTGTTTGTAAACCAGTTTCAGAATCAATCTATGACTTGTCAATATATTTTTTCCCTTAATTAGGACCTATAATAAATTGATTAGAAGACCTTTTTTTTTGACATGATGGCTTTAGCATTTTTATGAGCTTACCAACTTAAAAACCTTCAAGGCTTGGGCTTCTAACTGAGGATTATTTTTGGGAACTTCACTTGAACCTTTCAAAAAAGGGAACAAGTCTTTCACCGGAGGTGCAATCTGCACTAACCTATATTCAACCAAACCAAAAAAAAAAAAGGATAAAAAAAGAACATACACACACACACACACCCACATATAGACTGAGAGAATGAGTAAATCAAAGAAATTAGAGTTGGAGAGAAATAATTAAAGGGAATTGTAAATGACAATAGAGAATTACTGGGTGAAGAAATAAAAGCTGTATTCAGGAAAATTTTTCGTCAAATCCTCCCATGAGCTTTTGACCAAAGCCACTTCCTTGTCACTAAGCCCAGCCATTGATGATATTTAAGCTTCCTTAATTGTATGTGATATTCACAAAACACACATATAATTTGGGTTGGAGAATAACTCTATATATAGGATGTGAATTCGAATAGATGTGAAAAGAAATTTTAAAAATATGTTTTAAACAGAAATGACATTATGTGCGTTAATGACTTACTAAAAAGCCAATATTGGCTTTTGGCTTTTAGAGCATGCAATCTTCAAATTTTGGGAATGAGAAGCTGATTCGCTATATATATAATATTCTCAAATGTCACGATTCTATCCGCGAAGAGTTAGTTCGATTTGTCAAGGACTCAAAGGGCCAATGATTTTGAAAGAAAGGTAGAAGTGAATTAAAAGCAACGTAAATCACTTCCACCGATCACTCTCAAATCTGGTTCTCACCGTCGGTTGTCGGCCGTCTCAGGCTTAGCTCGTCGAGTCGTCAATCTCACTCTCACCGTCGGCCGTTGCACGTCTCAGGATCTCAGTTCCGACTTGCCTTCATTCAGTGCTTCGCCTTATTCGGTTTCTTGGCTTCTGCTGGTAAATGTTTTCCTCTTGATTTTCTTTCGATTTTGGCTATCTGTTGTCCTTGCGATTTTGATTTCGGTCATTGTTTCAATCTCCACCCCTCAAACTTCTGCATTCCCCTTCGTCTCTGTGCTTTTTCCCTTTTCATGATTCTGGAAAATTTTCTTTGAATTGCTTCATCCTTTTGGTGGTTATTGCATTCTTGGTGTAACTTAATTTCTGATTTCCTCGATGTTCATGAAGTTTGAGCTTTGCTTAGTCTCATTATGCTTATTGTTTCTGCTTAGAATTTTTTGACCTTAGGCAGATTAAAACAGAGCTGATTTATACTTTTTTGAGACAAGGATGTTTCTGTACGCTTTTGCTTAGTCTCATTATGCTTCCTGTGTTAACACCCGCCTAAAATACACCATTTAATTGAAAGAAGTGTTACTACCTTGAGGTCTATCCAATTCTTGTTCTGAATCCTGGATAACTACAGAATCCTATTTTTCATAGCCAGAGGATACCCTTTACTTGGTCAAAACCACGCATAAAGACTTCACAGGAATACCGGCACTACTCATGAGGACAAACAACTCCAACGTAGCCAATTCTTTCTTCAAAGATTCATGATTCACGAGGCTGAGACTTTTCCTTCATGCATTCCCATTCGCATACTCTCTTTTTCTTTCTGTTTCTCCTTTATTTTCTTCACTCCCTCTTTTCCTCCTCCCTATGCTTAGCCGAAAATGAGATATAAAAATGAGGGGGTGCATAAGTGAATTGACAAGGAGGAGTGTGTTCCATGCTTTCCCATAAATTATAGGAAGTGGAGACCACCAAGATTTAAATAAGTGAATGATTAATATAGAGGAAAGGGTCCGGATGGGGAAATGAGAATTGAGAGAGAGTTATACATGTATCATGCTAAAATGTAAATTAATGCTATCATCAAATCAAATATCTTTGTCCAAATGAAATGAGAGAGGGAATGAAGTCATGCATATTTTATTTCATTCTAAATTGCTCCACATACCTTCCTAATACTTTATTATTTATTCTCCACTCTCAACCTCCCATGCTTCATCCATTCCAACGTACACCTCCCTCTTTCCTTCATTAAATATTCGTTCCACTAATTCTTTGCTCCCCAACATCCCCACACTTAGCATAAAACAACACTCCAGGACTAGACAAATTTGTCTACCTTTTCCCTTCTTCCATGCGTCCGGAGCTCAAGGAGGAGTGGTACCATATACCCATAAAACACATTCGCAACACACACATATTCCACTACAAATAAAATATAATTCCACTACCACATTCTCCTTCCCAAAACCGACACACACACATATTTCTTGTAGTGCTCGCTTATTGGCGAGATGGAGGTGAGCATAGTGTGGTGGAGTAGGCAGAATCTAGGTGCTAAATATAGACAGGCTTTTTGGCAGAACCCTGAATCTGGAAATTGTATTGCGGAGAGTCTTGCTCTCTAGCTAGTCTCTGGTTCATGAGTCATGACATCTCTTGAGGAATAGTGTAGGTTTTATAGTGAATTTGTTGGCTGGTTTTTTGGCATATAAGTTAAGCGAGAAAGCTAAGGTAATGACATAAGCTTGCATATATTTGTTTAATTTGGTTTACTTGACTTAATTTGAAGAATTTTTTGCTGAACAATGTAGAAATACAGTGAGATAAATACTAGAAATAGAGCAAAACAAACAATTATGCATACCCTTGGATCCAAAAGCATTGCATCTTTAAAATATGACCTGGTATGTATGTCAATTATAATCTTTTTTATCTATCTTTGATCTTTTGTGAATTTAACTAACCTTCTGTATACTGACATTGCTTTAGGAAAAAAAATATGGACGCAAGTTTAGTAGGGGGAGATGTACGCCATTACGCACAGAAAAAAGGATGGCAGTTTTGTCTGTGAGGAAGCTAGAGAAAAGAATGTATGTATTTTCTTGGTGAGAAAGCTATACATGCTTTTTTATAATACATGTTTGATGTTGTATTGTAGGACCAATTACTAGCTGAGATGGAGGAAACGTCTTCGAAGAAGACGCCTATGAACATGTCTTTGGGAAAGAGCACCACGGACGCGTTAGAGGAATGGGGTTTGGGGTGGTTCCATCTCAAATGCGTAAGCGCTGGAGCGGTTCAGCATCATCTTCTAGTGCCGGTCCTTCTCAAGCGAGTATGATTCCCTGAAAGAAGAACTTGACACCTTAAAAGGGAAAATGGGAGAACTTGATGCCTTGAAAGCACAAATGGCTTCTATTTTGCAACATATTGGTGTTCAACAACCTTCTCATCTTCCCTTCAATGAGGTAAATCTTGTGTCGTAATTAAATATATACTTTGGAATTAAAATCGTAGGTTAAATCTTTGTTGGCTATGTTGGTCATCATTTAATTTTTCGGATTATGGATTATTTGCATATATTTTTATTTCATATGATTACTTTGGAGTGGTGACCTTCTGTTGATAATAAATTTAGGATGTTGACATGGTCAGAGCTTGTATGGATTATAAGTCATGTGTATCACTTGTTTATATATGTGGCCAAGATGGTATATTTATGAATAGCCTTGCATATATGTAAAAAATTCGAATACTGTTGATGTGATATGGGGCTGTTTATATGGTATATTTATGAATAGCCTTGCATATATTTTTGTTTGCTTAATATAGTACCCTTATGTTTTGTTTTAAACCCAATGTCAAGATGAATGAGAACAGCCAAAGAATGAGAGGGAAGATGAATGATTTTAAGTCAATAAGAAAGCCAATTGAGTAGTCAAAGGCTTAGAAAAGAAAAATTAGGCAATAGGAGAGACCAACCAAGACCAAGAAAGGACTTTATTTTTTGTATTCGGTCTGAATCATTAGCTTCTTAGCCGGAACTTGATCAAATTTGTGAATTCGGTTTGAATCATTAGCCTCTTAGTGAAACTCTTCTTTGTATTATGCTTGATATATGCTAAATTGATAATCATGTTGATGCCATGATGCAATGAAAAATGGCTGAACAAGACATTGTAGCATTTGATGTTTGTTTTCAATTTTGTTTCAATGTAGCAGGATGCAAATTTGGGGTCTCCAGGGCTCAGAAGATCTTCTCATGCTAGTCATGACCCGCATTGTGACGGACCGAATTCGTCACCTCATATTCCATCTCCATCACCACAATCACAACCTTGAATATTTTATTTAGATATTGATTTTGGATAGTATTGTCATTATCAAGGGATTTATCCAATGTTTAGCGGTTGAGACTTTGTTTATGGTTGTTAAACATATTTTGTTCTATGATTTTGGATAATGTATGCAAACATACACTTTAATCGTGTGGTGAATTTATATATCTTTCTGCGAGTGTTGAAGTGCCTCCTCATTAATGGTTGTTCGATCCACAAACCATTATCAAACATGATCGATGGATTTTAGGTGGTTACAAAAAGGAACGCCGCTCATCGGGAGATTTTTTTGGCTGTCATGATATGTCCTCTAATAGAATCTCTGCCCTCGGTAGTTTGTAGTGGGCGACGGGAGGAAGGAGAGTCCCACCTCTTTGAAGTGCATGCAATTTTTTTTTTCTTGATACATCAAATACAACAAGTTATTATTTCATTATTAGAAAAAGAACTATTAAATTAAAACTGTAAAAAATCACCTATTAACTACATTTCGTGATTAAAATTTTAAAATATAAAAAAGTAAAAAACGTTGATTTTATATGTTTTAGCATAAACCTGCAAACCGCCTCAGAATGACATTTTGAGGCAGTCTATAAACCGCCTCGTAAATATATTTTCAGGCGGGTGCAAAAACCGCCTCCAAATTACATTCTAAGGCGGTTTAAAAATAACCGCCTCCAAATTACATTCTAAGGCGGTTTAATAATAACCGCCTCCAAATATCATTCTGCGGCGGTTAACACACCCGCCTCAAAATGTATTTTCACGGCGGTTATGTAAACCGCCTCTGATTCCAAGGAGGCGGTTTTGCCAGCGGTTCTTTTAAACCGCTGTAGTTTGCCTCACGACGGTCGTAACTTCGACGCTTTTTCAACCGCCTGCATGAGCAAATAGAGGCGGTTTAAACCGCCTCTAAATGCTCATATAACCGCCTCCGTTAACCTGCTTTCTTGTAGTGAGTGAGTCAACGTGTTTAATTGCGGTATTGGAAATTTCCCAATGTTATCAAGTTTGATTTTTTGGGTTCTCATCTTGATGCTGGATGTGAGGATGATTAATTCTCTACTTTTGATACTACTACTTGCTCTTTAGTGCATCATTTTGATATTTATCTCTTTGCACACAGAGATGGTGTATGAATTTGATGGTGTAATGCTACAAAGTAAAGCTACAGGAGCTTTAAGGTTGATCGATCCTTCACAAGGGAGAACATTTGAATCCCTGCTACAACCAGTGTATGGGTAGACAAAGAAGTTGTATCTATGGACGTGGACTGATTTTCTTTTTCCTTCAGGGTTAAGGATGTTGTTGAGTGCTATCTTCATGGGTCCTGGTTTGAAGAGCTAGAAAGGAAACTGAAATCAAAAGACAAGAAAGAGAGTATATAGTTTATGTTGCTTCGGAAAGCTTGGACATGTATTTCCTTTTGTTGTTGTTTTTCTTTTTGTAGCAGTACCTCATTACTAGACACAGCTAAATTTCTATTGCTTTTGTTGGTTTTTTGCATTGAATCATTTTCTTCACAGGTATGCATTTGTCCTCTTCTTCTTCCTCTTCTTCTTATGTTTGTCCAAGGAGAGCTCCATGTGCAGATTGCTACCTTCATCTCCTTCTCTCCCACGCTCTTACCCATATTCAAAATTTCTTATCTTTTTGCCCTTAAGAGAGGTAATAAGTGTGAGTACGGTGTGCTTGTATAGTGACTACAGTGGCAACCTTAACAGTTTCTGGCAAGGATGAGGATGTGATGATGCAACGACGGGGAAGAAATTATAGTTCGTCCTCTCTCTCCTATGATTCCTTCTCAATCCATTCGTCCTCTGTGTTTTGAATTTTCCATACAACATGGGAGATTTTTCTTTAACTATCCCATATGCAAAATGGAAATAATGCCCCATTCGTCCCATTCCATACAACATGCAATTGTGTTTTTTTTTTTTTTGTTAGTCCCATTTCATGCATTTGAGAACATAGTTTGATTATCAGAAGAAGAATTAGTTATCTTTTGTTCAGCAATGGCTTCCACGTGTTTTTTAAGTTAGCATTAATAATGTGTTTTTCTCATTGTACTTGCTCTGTCCTTTTTAGTATTATTAAAAAAAGCAAAAACCTGTGAGCTAATTAATCCTTAAAAGATGACAAAGTACTTGGCCAGGATTATGGACATTGATGACAACTATGTATAGACCAAGTAATTATGGCGATTTTAAAGAGTTTGCCTGTATATAAATGCAAAAAACAAAGTGACCAAAGTAATGAGAATTGGTTCCATTAGTTTGAAGAAAATCCTTGCATTTTGTTTTATGTCCAGATTTCTAGTGCGACACTTGACATGCTTCTGAGCTGGAAAACTTGCTATCCAAAACAAGTCTGGGCGTTGGAAAAATAACAGTGGGTTGGGAAGCGTGAAGGTGTTAAAGTGAAATGATATCTCTGACATTTGGCCTACAATGCATATTTTGCGGGTTTGCATGGAAAAAAGTCAAAACTACACAGACCTTATTTGAGTACCCTAAATGTAATCTTCATCTGTCTTGTTTATTTAAACTTGTCATTCCTTTGTTTTTTAGATCCATCTCCCTCTTCTCTCCTCTCTCGAATATCAATATCATGAGACGCATTAGGACTGTTTCAGATGCATTAGTACACACTGTCAAAAATAAGTTAAACCTTGTACTTGATGCCAGTGACGTTGATGAGTCATATTTATGTCATATTTTTCCTATGTGTTTTAATTGTTTTGAATGATGAATATGAGCTTAATTGTGTGTTATCTGATAGAATGTTTAAGAATTCATGCTCATAGGAAAATAGAAGGTAGATTCTACAAAATGCTGCATCAATATCATTATATTGCTCATGTGTATAAGAAAATGACCACTTTATGGTTTACCGTAAAAGCACATAACAAAGCTGATATAATACTATAGCATATGGTATGCTCACATCTATGCCATCAATACAATGCGACCACTACGTTGTAGTATCGTAAGTGATGCGGAGTTATGTGTTACGTTACTATAACCTTTTCTCACGAGTTTTCAAGAAATTAATATGGGTTACCCAAACGAACGTTTAGAAAGTGGTTGAATTGATCGAGCTGAATCAAAAAGATGCGGAGAATTGAAAGAAAGATTTTAAGAATCCTGTAGTATTAAAAAAGGATCAATCAACCGAATCTACAATTTGGACCTAACAGATTTGGGAGGCTTAGCTCACTGAACATACGACAAGAAAAGACCTAACTATAAGAGGAAAGCGTGTCTAAACCTGAAGAGGTCGTTGAATTCGTGAGAGTCGGAGCGTCAAGTACAATTTCATTCCGAAAGGACTCATACCAAAGGAATGAAAGAATACCGATCGAGAGAACTACAGAAAAGACCCAACTCTTCCTTAGAGCAAGATGCATTGTAGAAGACGTAGAGACGTTGCATGACAGGACGCCTCCTACGCCTTCGATCTTTCTAACGAGCTTCTCAGTTTTCTTCTTTATTTTTATTTCCATGAATCTTCCCATGGGCTGTTCTATGTTACTCTGTTTTGTGTTTCCTTCATCAGTCATGAACTAAACTTCCATTGGCTAAGTGAGGATGAATTTCTAAGTTTAAGAATGAACCCAAATTGCTAAGTTTTTAATATAATATATTCAATTTGTTTAACAGTAAATTAATGTATAGTTGGTTAGCAGATGCTAAGGGCTAGATCAGTGGCCTTGGCTTACCAAACGGGAGTCAAGGTTAGATCTTTGTTATACAGTGTTTGCTGGGTGAGCATGTGCACGACTCGACTTAAATTGTAGGCTACAAGAATGGGTCTACCGCTCATAACCAGAACACCTATGTTAAAACCGACTGTCTAAACTAGAAAATCACCATAGGAATATAGGACAAGTAGAGCGAGGACTGTACTTTCGAAATGCGGACGCTTCTGTATAGGATTGGTGGGTTAGCTAAATAACGTTGTGAAAAGCAATTTTGTTGTAGCATTACGGAAGCTATGCAACATAATTGCTATAGCAATGTGTTGTGTGCAAACTAGGGGAATGATGTGAGTTAAAATGAAATCCAAACTCATCCTACTTTTAAACTAATATCTTCCTTCGACTTCTGATCACTCATTTATTTCTTGTTATTAGTAATAGAAAAAACAAACAAACCAACTACAATTTCACTTCATACAACTGTCATAGGAAACTGGCATCATCTTTGGTATCAACAATCTCTATGTGACAATAACTCTACTTACTCTTTATTACTTGTTGGATTGATTCACTTGCCACAAGGAAATAGACCAACAAACGTCAAGTACAATCTTTCAGATAACCCCTCTTCCCCTTCCTCTTCTTCTTCACATGCCTTTAGCGATAAGGAAGAAGATGGAAGGTTTTTTGAATTATATAAAATGTATTTTAATAAATATATTGCTTCCTTTGAGCAGAAAAAAAAATTATAATATTAATGATTTTTTTTTCTAATCTTGATCTTGAACATCTCTTGTATCTTTGTTATATTGTTGTTTCTGTCTCTAGCTTGATAAGTTGATTTTATGACACACACACACATACCAATCTACGAGAGTGACCCCGAAAGGATCGGAAAGGAAGAGGGAGAGGGAGAATCATGGGAAGAGAAGTAGAGAAAAACAAGCAATTTTAAACATAAATAACATACTAGAATTAAACGTGTAATCAAAATAAAAGAAGATGAGAAAGGAACGAGGGTAAACCTCACCGAGACCTAGCTCATCAAAGAGAGAAGAAGGAAATGCAAATCCAAATACTGAAGATAAATCCGCAAAATATAATAAAACACAAGTTTATTGAAATTTAAAAGCTTACAAGCAAAAGTTGGAAACAAGAAGAGAGAAGGTAGAGGAATGGTAGAGAGAAAGATAGATAGAGAAGGAGTGGTTCGAAGTCAGTCTCAAACCGAATGGAGCTTCAGCTTATAAAGACAAACTCACAACATTGTTTGTACAGTTCTAGTTGGTGATCGGTATTGTTTGGTATCATTTTAATAATTAGCTACAATGCCTACCGACACTATAGTAACTAACTATTTTAGGGCTACAGTGAAAATACCTAGCACTACCATAGTTGTAATACCCGCATATTTATTTATCTGAAATATTATATTTTGATAAATAAATGGGTTATTTCTCATAAGTGAAGTTATGATCGTAAGACTCGTGGAAATATAGTCTATTATTCTAAGTTAAATTCTGTAGGAAATCAGGGAATTTAAGGGCCAAAGTGCCAAACCGACCAAAATGCCCTCGTAAAGGGTAATTAACTTAGAGAAATTATAAAAAATACCGTAGGCGATAAAATGACCAAGTGAATTAGGAGAGTATATTATCTCTAATTATGGTAATTTAATAAATTATGAACTTGGAGAAATTGTATAAGAAGGTTCAAAAAGTAATAAAAGACCATAATACCCTTGCAATTTCTAAAAATGCAAGAGGCTTGAAAATACCAATGTTAATACAAGAGTATGAAGGTAATGAGGCATTGTAATTAAGAAAATTATCAACAAGTGATAATAAAGTAATTAAGTAATATTGGGCTAATTACTTAAGTATAAACAAAGGAAATTAAGAGATAATTGTGTAAAGCTCGAAAATTGGTGGTAATTGGCTTAAAATTAGTAAAAATATATTTACTAATTAATTGGAAATTTTGGAGAAAAATAGTTGAGTCTAGGTATTTTTAAAGCCTAAATGCAAGAATGGACCAATGGGAAAATTCTGTAAAAATTATGTAAAAATAATTATTTAATTAATTAATTAATTAATTAATTAATTAATTAATCAGAAAAATAAAATAAAAAACGAAATAAAAAAAAAGGGGCAGAAAAAAAAAAAGAAAAAAAGAAAAAGAAAAAAAAAATATTAATGATAAATAAAAGAAAACTTAATATATAAGTTTTATTATAATAATAATATAATTAATTAAAGTGATAAAGGGTGAATAGTAAAATGGAAATTAGGAAATGGATCCTATCTGGAGATCTAGGAATGGGATTCCCAAAGTCAAGGTAAAATATTAATCAGTGGGTTTTTATCTTAGTTAGACTCTTACGGAAGTTAATTCTGAAGCCGTTTGTGCTTTTTCCTAATAAGACGAAATAGGGAAATTCTGAGAAAAGGCCAGATAGCCAAGAGGACGAAAAGGTTATGTTGTGACATTTGGAAAAGAATTGGGAATTTTCATGAACATATTTGGATTCAGTGATTTTTTCTGAAGAGATTGATGTTTCCGAAAACAAGTTTCGACACCGGAATACGGAGGCCTATATGGAATCAAAATTTAGGTTAACTTGGAAGAGTTATAAATCCAGAATTTTGAGATTTCTCCGAAATCACGCGAATCGGGTACCGATCGGAGAAATCAGTCTGAAAAGCTTCTGGAAGGTGACACGTGGCTACCTCCCATTGGCCAAGACACTTGGATTTTCGGCCAAGTGTGAATGCAAAAGGGGAAGGAAAGGGTTTTTGAAAAGTTGCTTTGGACGGTCAGATCGTTTCTCATAAAGTTGATCCGACCAGTAGAAATCCTTCTCCGTTTCTATAAATACCCCCTTCCTCTTCATTTCTCACAATTCCAAGAGCTCCAAACCGAAAATCTAGAGAGAGGAGAGAGAAGGAGAAGGCCGGGAAAATCTGAGCGAAGCTCGGGTAAGTTTTCCAGTCTGAGCTTTAAGCTTTCATAGTTCTTTCAATAGTTAGTAATGCTAGAGTAGTCTTTATTTTTATGATTGGATATCATATGGGAGGGCTATTTTAGTCTTTATTTTCGAAAATCATGATGGCGTCGAAGTTCTGGCAAAATTTTGGGAAGAAAATAGACTATGTAGCGAGCGCTTGGCGAAATTCGCAAGTAGGGGTATAGGGGCAAAATGGTAATTTTACCTAAAATGCCGATTATTGTGTCAAATCACTAATGAAAGTGATATTACTCTTATAGGACGTCAAATCCTAATTTGCTGCCGTTACGCTGTCCAACGTGCCGTTTCGGACAAACCACCGTTGTTTTCCGTTAGAAGGTACGCTTCGCTGTAAACATTTACGTACATCAACGAAGGTACGTTCGCGTCATCGTAACACTAATCTAGTGCTGCTCATATACATATATGTGATAGGTACATTCACGGATAGAGATTCTCATTAGGGGTCACCGAGATACATTCACGGTTAGAGACTCGTTGGTGGTTATCGATTATACATACGGTTCACACGGGTTATAGAGATATTAATACCGTTAGAGTTTTCCTAGCGCCGAGGACACGACCGATCATCGTGGCACCGGTTTTTGTGCGAGCTATTATTGTGTAGGACTTATACATACCGCTTTAACGCTTATGTTCGTCTCGTGTCACAATCATGCAATCATGCATCCGCTATATGCATAAGTGATATGTCTTTGTTATGTTTTGAATATCTCGTCATCCGTATACTGTTTTATTTGAGCATAAGGTTAACCGTTACACGAGATTCAATTCGATAAATTGAATCTCACTATAGCTTCAGTGGTCGGAGGACCACGGATCGGAGATCGAGGCAAGCTACACGAGTAAGCTCATAGTTGGAGGGCATGTAGCACGAGTGAGCTCGAGACGGAGTTGTCACTTTATCGTTTACGTAATTACCTATGAGAACAATAGGATGCTGTATCAACACCGTATTACACTCGGTTATCGTTTTAATGGGAATCGATTACTCTTACGCTCCAAGGCTCTACTCTGATTTTAAAAAAAAAAATGGCAAGTATTTAACTATGTTACCACGAACAGTTTGGTGCCGAAGGCAAGGCTAGTTTACGTGGGTGTGCCAATCAGTCGCCGTATAAGTCGTTGAGGCCCCCATGGTAGACACTTACCTGGCCAACTGTTCGGATAACTGAGTTAGGTTCTCAAGC
This sequence comes from Acacia pycnantha, assembly GCA_025563575.1. Classification (NCBI taxonomy): domain Eukaryota; kingdom Viridiplantae; phylum Streptophyta; class Magnoliopsida; order Fabales; family Fabaceae; genus Acacia; species Acacia pycnantha. The sequence goes on from JAMWYP010000114.1 coordinate 1,099,895, forward strand.
CTTTTAAACTTTGAGCACGTTTTGAAAATGAGTACCGATATGACCACGGTGTGTAGTGATGGACGAAACGAAAATTCTTATACCTTCTATTCCGTAATAATAAGACGTAACGCTCGTAGATCCGTAGTTCCGAGACGGCGAACGAAGACGAAACCCGATATTTCGATGACCCCAAACCGAAATATGATTGTGACCCAATATGCTACCCGAGTCATTGACTAGAATGCCTTTAGAGCGGAGAAACCTCGTTGGCTCGGATCATTCATCCGATGACAACAACGTGGGATATACGAAATAACCACCGGTCATAAACCTGTGGGTGATGTAATATACGTTAGTATGTACATTACATCTAATATGAAAACATATATATGTTTTGATGCCATGTGTTGTGTTATTTTCTGACACTTGTCCGTTATTTGACCAAAGGAAAGGTTAAAACATGGCCATCATAAGAGGGGCCGGTGCTCCAAGAAGTAGGGGCCGGGGAAGAGGCCGAGGCCGAGGTAGACTAGGAGGCAGACAGCCTCAAATAGACGCGATACCCGAACAAAATCTTATACCAAACCAACCCGAACAAAACGAGATTCGGGAGATGAGGAGAACTCTACAGAGCAGAGAGCTCTCATTAACGCGCTCGTAGAGACAGAACCAACAAGATCCGGAAGCCGAAAGGCAACTAGCGAACGAAGGGCGGAGGAAGAAAGAAGACATCTTGAAGAAGAAAGACAAAATGCCGAGGATGAATTAAATGATGATGAGGATGAGGAAAACGCTGAAGAAGATGAGGAAGATAATGAGTCTGAGAGATCCCGATCACCTCCACGACACAGGAGAGGAGAGAAAAACACTCAATACTGGGTTAACCAGTTTTGTAAGCTGAAGCCGCCAACTTTTCGAGGAAAGCTAGACATGGCAGAGGATTGGCTGAAGCGATTAGAGAAGGTGTTCAAGGTGATAGACTGCCCAGAGGATCGCAAAGCTCAACTAGCAATCTACCAGCTCGAAGGAGATGCAGACCCCGGTGGGAAGTCACAAGCGAAACCCGCGGACCCAATACTATCCCGTGACATGGGAGAAATTTCTAGAGAAATTTCATGACCAATACTTTCCTCCTTCGGTGCAAATGAATAAGGAGTCGGAACTTCTCCACATCCGACAGAGATATGAGGAATCTTTCGACGAGTACTATGCTCGATTCACTAATCTCTCCCGATACTCCCCACACCTGAGGAAGGGCAACGATGAAAGAAGTATGGTGAACATACTGATTGACGGGCTAAAATATGAAATCGGGATTCCAGAATTTGACAAGCGCTGTAGAAACTTGTCGGATGACTGAGCGTAATCTGAAAGGATTCCAGAGATCCAGAAACTTCAACAACAACAATAACAATGCAGGACGTGGTAGCTTTAGAAACGGGAACTCCTCACGAAAGAGGACGGTGCCTTGGGACAACTCTAGTGGTGGAAACAAGAGGCCAGTCCAAACTGAGCAACAGAACAATCCCAGGATGGCAGAATCTCAGTCTTGTCCAAAGTGCAAGAAGTACCATCCAGGAGTCAACTGCGATGGGAAACGAATCTGCTATAAATGTCAGAAGCCGGGGCACATCACCTGGAATTGCCCTGAGAAGGCTGCTGAGACAAGACTACAGAACTCAGGACGAATCTTTGCGCTAACCAATATGGAGGTGGCGAATCCTCGTGAAAGGACCGAGATACTATCGAATAGTACAAGTCCATGTTGGTTGTGAACCGACTCGGAGTGTTAGACCAATCGATTTCTTTTGATACTTGTACGGATCCTTTTGGGATGCATACTTATGTAGTAGCTACACCATTAGGTGTAAGCTTTTAGCTTGTAAAGCATGTTTTGAACCAAGTTGTGGGTTAATATAAATCTTCTTACTACTTCATAGCGTCAATAACATTCTCAATGGTGTTAAGCTAACAGTGATGTAGAAAGTAAGTAACAAGCGGATAGAGGCTCTCTTTAAGGTCACCGACTCGGATGGAAGCTCTGTCTAGGGGCACCGACTCGGATAGAGATTCTGTTAGGGTCACCAATTATACATAGCGGATAGAGACATCGTTTAGGGTCACCAATTATACATGCTGCTCTACACTTAAGTTGCTCAACGGAATTGCCGGAGCAGAAATTTTCTAGACCAGATATGATCAATCACATTTCATAGTTTGAACAAGACAAAAAGGAACGTTAGAGTCTTTTGGTGATTGTGATGATCGTTACCTGAGATTCAATTCGATAAATTGAATCTCAGCTATAGCTTCAGGGTCAGGAGGACCACGGATCGGAGATCGAGGCAAGCTACACGAGTAAGCTCATAGTTGGAGGGCATGTAGCACGAGTGAGCTCTGAGACGGAGTTGTCGCTTTATCGTTTTACGTAATTACCTATGAGAACAATAGGATGTTGTATCAACACTGTATTACACTCTGGTTATCGTTTTAATGGGAATCAGTTACTCTTACGCTCCAAGGCTCTACTCTGATTTAAAAAAAAAAAAATCCGCTTAGAAAATGGGATGTTACAATAGTGTATATTGGAACATTTTATACAATTTTATACATGAAAGCTACTGTGTTTAGTGCTTCTGTAAAAAATTGTTGGGTTAATCTTCGCCTAGGCTGACGACGTAATCTTTATCATCACCCTGGGCTGGATCTTCTTCTTTTGAAGAATTAGCCTTGTTTATTGTTTCAGCTTCATCCTGTTAGAATTGTTTGAGCATGAGGCTAAGTTGTTTGATATACTCTGTTTTATTTGTAGCAGAGGCAAGAGTGCTTTGAACATAGGTCTTTTGGTTTAAAAACCAGCTTTGTTCCACTGCACAAAGGAAGCTTGGGTTTTCTTTGAACCAAAATTCTATTGCTTTGGAGTCCACCTTTGATTGATCAAATTTTGCCCACCAACAAACCAAGGGTAACCTTTGAAGGATCGGCAAGTTGGGAGAATCCCTATTTAGATGAGAAAATCTGTATTGCCAGGAAAAAATCCAAGATACAGATAATTTTGAAAAGTAATGAAGATCAATTGGAAAAGGATCTCCATTAAGATTAAATTTTGTTTGAAAAAGACTCAATGCTTTCTAAACATTAGGTCGAAGAATTTCAGGGATAGGACCAAAAAAATCCCACCAACGTTAAAACCATAGAGGAAATGTGTACTTTTTTTTTGTTTAAAATAAATAAATCAAGTATGTTTAAAAATTGGGTTAAGGTGCAAATTTTCCAACGAACTATTACCTGAGGAGCATCTGGCACAAAAAACAATTAAGGGTACCAAAATTACTAGTAAACAATTAAAAATTGAAAAAAAGTACCAAATAACTATTAAAAAAACACCTATCACAATTACATTAAAATATGAGGCACTGGCGTAGGACGGTGGCGGAGACGCTGGAAAAAAGAGCAGTTAAGCCTTCTTGTTGGATAAGGCAAACACCAATAGAGATGGGACCCATGCAAGCAGGCGCTGTGGACTGCTGGATTTGGTTTTGGTGCGTGATTCTCACCCTGAAGCTACATACGAATCTTGATGAGTTCAATAAGGTGAGTGGAACACCCAACAACAATGGAAGCTTTAGAGACGCCGACGTCCTCGACACTATGACAGTCAATGGAAGATGGAGACACCAAGACAGTGACGGGGTAATAGTTCGTTGGCCAATTTGCACCTTATTGTGTTTTTTCACTTTTTAATTGTTAATTGGTAATTTTGGTACCCTCAATTGTTTTTTGTGCCATGTACCTTAACCCTTAAAAATTTTATTCTGATCCCAAAAGACATTATACCAGGCATAGCAATAATCCCAGTAAGTATATCCTTTAGTTTCAAATTTATCGTTCCAACATTTGGGTTTGTTTAAATCTTGTCCCCACTGGGAAGGTGTAAGAACTTTCAAAATTTGAAGAGTAGAATGAGTTATTAGAGTTTCATCCTCTTTATATGTTTTTCGAGATAACTCGATGGATTGAGAATGAACCAATATTAACTCATAATATTTCCTTATTTTTTTCTTTGATATATATATATATATATATATATATATATATATATATATATATATATATATATATATATATATATATATATAAGTAAGTTATGTTATCTAGGATATTGTTAAATACATAATTTGATTATATTCAAATAGGTTGTAGCGGCATATGGTCTAAAATGTTAATCAAAACAATTGTTTAACTCTTGACTAGTCTAAATGTCGTTTTATCTTCTAATGTTCACTTTTTATTTAGACCGGATAAGATGAACATCTTGTCTTATATTTATTATTTAGATTGCATTTTCAAAGATAATAAGTCTAAATATGTAACATTTCAACTTCCAACGCATATCATATGTCTCGTCGTACCACCGAAGTTTTCGATCATCAATCCTAATTATGAATTCCAAGGCGCCTTTAGTTCTGAAGTTCAAATTCAAGTCTCTTTCTAGTTCTCTCTTTCTTTTTTTAGTGTCAACACTTCAAATGGAAAGAACAAATATGCAGTGTTCCCCCTCTCCTCCTTCAACAATAGCCACCGGTTGTTCCTCTTCATAGCCTTTGACCTTGAAGGAAATCACTAAGGCCATCTTTTGCTTCTAGGGAACCATTCTAGAGGTCATGGTGAAGTAAGATTGCTTGACTGAATGATAGAGGAGTTAGCAGCGGTGTTGAACGACATCGTCGACCGTTTGGACTAGGAAGGATTGTCTCTTGGAATGGTGATAATCATCTGAAGGTCTGGGTTTCAAGAACACCCTATTGTATGCATATTTTGATATGCAATTTTAATTTTATGCCTAATCATCATCATATATAATATTTTGATGCAATTTTTATTTCATGCATGTACTACCACCTTTAGCCAAAGATTATTAATGAAAAGTTTCAATCTTTTTATATCTTTTGATCTATTACATTACCATTATTTCCTGTTCATTGATTATCTTCATCTTCTCATGTTATATGAGCATTCATATAGTTTAAGTTCTTATTTATGAATTTTGTTTCTAAAATTTCATTTCTAGTTTTTAACATATCAAACTTATTGATTTTCAAAACGATCTCGTTATGAATTAAAATATTTTTTTTACATATTGAGACCAATTATCCTTAAATTTGGTCTCGTTATGAATATTCAGACCATCTTTAATGACGACCGATCTAGAAAAAATTTCCATAAATATTGAAAGACACTCCTCCCTTCACCTTAGCCATTAATATTGGATCCATAGTTATCAGTGGCTATTAAATCTGCACCACTATAGCACTGAAAGTAAACCATACCAACATGTCAGGTATACGAAAACTTATGGTTGATTTGAACCCTCTTCCAAAGGTTTGTCAAATAATTTACCAACGATTTGGATTACAAATACTCTTTATATAAGGCAAATTATACGTATGCACATATCCATATACGTAATTTTGTATGTATGTGTCGAAGCCTTTTGGCTCAACTGACACTGAGCTCCAACTCAAATAAAAAGGCTCTGACTTTCACACAAGAATATGTAGTGACAAGCACAAATACCAATTAATATTAATTCTTTTTGCAAAGTAGCACAACCACAAATAAAGATTACATTTATTTTGCACAACCACAAAGTAGCACATATCCATTTATTTCTTATTTGTTTTCCTCTTTCATAAGTAGCTCTTATAAGAGTTCATACATAAAATATAAAGGAACAATAATAACTTGTAGATTTTTATTCTCAAACGTACGTAGCTGATCATATATGAGTATTGTGTGAAACACTATATTGCTTTCATTCCATTCTTGATTGCGGCTGCCGCCCCATCATAAGCTTTAGCCCATGCAATATTCAGATCCTCACTCCATTTTGCTCCTGCTGCTTCCTTTACTGTCTTCAGCAGTGCCTCTTTCACCACCTAATCAAATTCAGTATATCGTCTTTATTTCATTCAATGAGCTCACAATACAACAACAAAAAAGGAAAAGAAAGAGAAGCAGCAAAGCTTCAAGTATATTTTGTGTCAAACAATACTACCTCTCACCTCTCAGCTCTCTTCTGTAATATAAGACTCAATTTACTTATATTGGGAAATTAAAAAAACTAAATAAATTATTTAATTATAGCATATATTACATTATCTCTCTGAAATACTTATGTATATCATTAGACTGTATATTAGTTTATAAATCGAACAAATTAATTGGGAGAAAAATGATAAATATAAATACTTTAAAGTACTTTATTTAATTTTTAAATTAATTATAACTAGCTTTTATATTAAAAACTGGAAGTAGTAATATTTGAGGGTGGTTCAATGTTACCTCAAAATGGGAGTCAACGACTCCTTTCTGAACGTGTACAGAACTCAGCTGCTTCAATGTTGGTTCTGCTATTGCACCTCCAATTGCTGATTCAAAAGTCTATAATTTCCAAATAACAACAGTCTTACTTTTATCATATATATATAGTATCTTTTTCCATTATATAATTTTATTACTTTATTCTAGCTTTATATGAGCAAAAGCAAATATATCTACCAAGTAGAATAATAAGGACCGGTTCATTCTTTTCTTTTCTTGTTTCTTCTTTTTGTTTTTTTGAGATCTTGCTGTATATAATAAATTGACAAGAAAAGCTTTGATTCACTTGAATGTTTTAGCATTTTTATAAGCTTACCAACTTAAAAACCTTCAAGGCTTGGGCTTCTAGCTGAGGATTGTTTTTGGGAACTTCACTTGTACCTTTCAAAAAAGGGAACAAGTCTTTCACCGGAGGTGCAATCTGCACTAACCTATATTCCACCAAACCAACAACAAATGATAAAAGAAATAACACACACACACATATATATATATATATAGAGAGAGAGAGAGAGAACGAGGAAATCAAATAAATTAGAGTTGGATAAAAATAATTAAAGGGAGTTTATAAATAATAATAGAGAATTACTGGGTGAAAAAATAAAAGCTGTATTCAGGAAAAACTTTTGTCAGATCCTCCCATGAGCTTTTGACCAGAACCACTTCCTTGTCACTAAGGCCAGCCATTGATGATCTTTATAATTTGCTTTAATTATATGTGATATTCACAAAAACACACATATAACTTGGGTTGTAGAGTAACTCTATATATAGGAGGTGAATTCAAATAGATGTGAAAAGGAATTTTAAACTATGTTTTAAATAAAATGACTTTCGTGTGCATTAGCGACTAATGAAGAGACAAGATTGGCTTTTAAGAACGTGCAGTGTTCAAACTTTGGGAATGATAAGCTAATTTTCCAAATAATATTCTCAAAGGTGACAATATTTTATTCGAAGAGTTATTTATACATAAGGGCCGATGATTTTTAAAGCAAGGCAGATGTGAATTGAGTAATAACAAAAGAGTAAGCGTTGGCTTTCTATATTATCCATTGGTCAAGCTTTAAAATAACAATATATTATTGGGTAAATCAAGTTGAAAACACTAGAATGCTCTAACCTCTTATTTATTTAACTCTAACCTTTCTTTGTTTCAGCGTAAGGATGAAAAAATATCTATTACTTCCTCCTTCCTCCGGTCCTAAATGTAGGACAAAATTTGTAGTGCAAATCGCACTACAAACTTTGACAATATATTTAGAATCAGAGGTGTAATGAAATGAATCAGAAAGTTGTTTTATTCATGATAAACGTATTGGTATTTATACAAGAGAGAGGAGCCTCTACACATAATAGCTCATAATATTGTAATCCCTAATTATGTGGGATCTGATTGGGATATGATTATAATCCCATGATCTCAGCTATATACATTAATACCATATATTTCATGTTTCCTAACACTCCCCCTCAAGTTGGAGTATAGATGTTAATCAAGCTCAACTTGTTACAAAGATAGTCAACCTGAGTTCCTTAAAAAACTTTAGGTAACAAATCACAAAATTCTCACACTCCCCCTCAAACTGTAAGTAACTTGAATGCGAGTAGCCACTAATTAAAAGAAATGATTCAACACCTTCACCAAGAGCTCAACCAAACGGTCTCACAAGGGACCAGCAACACCCAAACATCTCAAGAGAGATAAATACCAAACGATCTCACCAGAGACCAACACCTCACTGGAGGCAAAGCAACGAATGGGTCTCAGAAGGACCACCAAACTCCTCACTAGAGGACGCAAAGCATAGAAGATGCCAACGAAATTACCCAACCACAAGCACAACTTCAAGTCAAAAGAGCACTTCACGAACGTGTTGGAAAACAAAACAAACGAAGAACCCAGCCACTAGAGACAAGTGAACGTACACGAAACAAAATGTCGATTGTGTTGAAATAGTAGAAACCCTTGAACTCATTCTCACAACACAACCTTCGAAGCAAAGGACCGGCCTACACACACCGAGAATGAAGGCTCGACGTCGGAGAATGAAGCATGACCATAAAAATGGTCACAACAACCAAACAAAATATCAATAACCTCTTTAAATACAACATAAATCTCTTTAGTCACCACAGAACAATCTCACCCAAGATTACAACACCAAATTGAGGCTTCACGATTCGCAACAACAAATGCCACATTAGTGACCAAATAGAAGCAACAGTCACCCCAGTGACCAAATAACACTTCCACAACCTAAAAGCAAATAACCACCGAACCAGAAGTAGATTTATGAAATGACACTGGAACGAAGACAAACAAACATATGGATGAATAGTTCCACAGACAGAACCTTCACTCTCAATCTCTCTGTCCACCTCTAACCAGAAAATCAATGGAAACTAAAGAAGAGAAAAACAGCAAAACCTAATTGCCAAATGCAATCCTCTAAACACGAAACCGGAAAAGAAACAGAGATGGAACTCGTACAAATGTGCTAGCTGGCCACTGTTACTGTTAATGCTACAGTAACAGTGGCCACCGGAAAACTCAAATTTGCCAAGAACTATACCTTAGCTCTGATACCATGTAATGAAATGAATCAGAAAGTTGTTTTATTCATGATAAACGTATTGGTATTTATACAAGAGAGAGGAGTCTCTACACATAATAGCTCATAATATTGTAATCCCTAATTATGTGGGATATGATTATTATCTCATGATCTCAGCTATATACATTAATTAATACCATATATTTCATGTTTCCTAACAAGAGGTAGTATCTTTTTTAATATAGAAATTGTGGAAGCATGAAACAGAGCTCAGATTTCGATATTCTTGAAATGGAGGAGGGTGATAGACACAGCGGTCGGAGAACAAATTGGAAAAGAATACGGTAGTTGGGGTGGGATCAGAAATAAGACTTGTTAACCAGACTTGGGAATTTTTTATTCTAAATGATAAGTAGATATTTTATAATTAAATAACGGTAGATTCTAGGATATATTAGATTGAATTTATTGATATTTGGTACTTATTTAATTATCTTTATGTACTTATCTATCTTTTAACTAAATATAGGATAAAATGATATTATAACAGAAAATCTATTGATATCCTATTTTATTATGCAGGAAATATTATGTGATCTAAGAAGGAGATAAAAAGGAATCAATATATATATATATGTATGTATGTATGTATGTATGTATGTATGTATGTATGTATGTATGTATGTATGTATGTATGTATGTATGTATGTATGTATGTATGTATGTATGTATATGTATATGTATATGTATATATAGATATATATATATATATATGTATATGTATATATATATATATATTAAAGAGAAGAAACGTCCAGCAAGTTAACATAGTATGATATATTATCTATAATATATCAATTGATGAAAAGAAGACCGTGGACCCTGCAAAAGCAATTACCATAGGATTTTAATGGTTGAAAGGATATTGTTTAAATATGATGGATATTATTTTGGATAAGAGATACACACGAGACGCAAGCCATGCCCAGCGGAAACCTTTATATATATTAAAAGAAGACGGACGCGCAAAAAAGGAAAAAACGAGCAGAACGCCGCGAACGAGAACGCAGTGGAGGAACGAAAAGAGGAATTCGGTCGATGCAGAATAGTTTGTTTTACATTTCTTTTATTTTGTTAACCTAGCCATGCTTGGCTAGTTCCCTTTAGTAGTTAGGGCGAGGATGAACCCTATGTGAATTTAACGTATTTATTTGGATTCTTATTTGATTATTGTTTCCTTGGTGAATGGATTACCTGTGCTTAACGCTTTCTTAAAAGAGTGATCGCCTTTTAGATTGTTTATAGGTTAGTGTATGACAATAGAGATGTTGGTACATTTAACTAGAACCGTTAATCCATCGTAAAATTGCATGACCTAGACATAGGCTTACGAATTTAAGCGATCCCATAATTCTGGTAAACAAATTGATTTTTCCAAACAATACTAAGACATTAGGTTGTTTTCAAAAATAATGGATTAAGGTAGCATCAAGACATTGGGACTTAGTCTAATTTTAGAGAATTGATCGTCAGTCGTAGGAATAATAATCAGTTAGGGACTTAATTCAAATACTTAGAGGAATATAGGGGAATTCTATGCCCTAGCTGCGCTTTTCTTTATTGATCATCTTTTCTAAACAATCATTCTTGAGATTCTTAATCTTGAATGCTTTTCTTGATTAAATTCCTTTAAAAATTCTGTTTGGTTACAAATCAACCCCTATCACTCATTGATTCAACTAAAGCTTAAATAACGAATTAGTGGTTGGAGTACTATTCCTCGTGGGACGATCTCTTTCTCACATACTTTATTACTTGTAACGATCGATACACTTGCCGAAGTCGCTATCACTAAACAGAGCATCTTGGAGTGTGAACCAAAAACATTATCATCGATGAAGATGGGGTTCATGGCCTGGTCCGTTACATCTCTCCATATTTCCTTCTTTTGCTTAGATTTTAATAAAACAGCAATGTGGAAGCTGAGTTGTAAGCAATTTTTGCCACATGAGATAGCTTTATAGATAAAAGGATAATCTTATAAAACGTGAAAAGATAAGGGATTGAGTTATAGAAGAGTCGATAGTTTAAGGACTGAATTATAAGCAAGTTAAAAATAAAAATTCAGGAACTAAGTTAGACTGAGTCAAAAAGTTGAAAAACTGAGTTATAAGTGAGTTTAAAATTGATGAACTAAAAAATATTAATTTTTCCTTTTTGTAATTTAAACAAACATTGTATCATGTAACAGTTTTGTCCTGTGAGAATAATTTCATTATAGAGAAAAAATGCTTTTTGACCTAAATTAGAAATTAAAGTACATTTACATAGTTGCCCTTTCTTTCATTCCCCTTAATTATTATTTCAAAAAGACACTCCTCCCTTCACCTTGGCCATTAATTAGCATTGGATCCATAGTTATTAGTGGCCATTAAATCTGCACCACCAGCACTGAAAGTAAACCATACCAAACATGTGTCAGGTATAAGAAACTTATGGTTGATTTGAACCCTCAACCAAAGGTTTGCCAAATAATTTACCAACGATTTGGATTACAAATACTCTTTATATAAGGAAAATTATACGTATGCACATACCCATATACATAATTTTGTATTCATGTGTCGAAGCCTTTTGGCTCAACTGACACTGAGCTCCAACTCAAATAAAAAGGCACTAGCTTACACACAAGAATATGTAGTGACAAGCACAAACACCAATTAATATTAATTATTTTTGCAAAGTAACACAACACATAAATAAAGATTACATTTATTTTGTACCGGAAAAAAAAAAAAAAGATTACATTTATTTGTTTCTTATATATTTTCCTCTTTCATAAGTAGCTCTTATAAGAGTTCATACATAAAATATAAAGGGACAATAATAACTTGTAGATTTTTCTTCTCACTCGTACGTAGCTGATCTTGTATGAGTATTGTGTTTCACACTATATTGCTTTCATTCCATTCTTGATTGCGGCTGCCGTCCCATCATAAGCTTTAGCCCATGCAATATTCAGATCCTCACTCCATTTTGCTCCTGCTGCTTCCTTTACTGTCTTCAGCAATGCCTCTTTCACCACCTAATCAAATTCAGTATATCGCCTTTATTTCATTCAATGAGCTTACAATACAAAAGAGAAAAGAAAAGAAAAGAAAGAGAAGCAGCAAAGTTTCAAGTATATTTTGTGTCAAACAATGCTACCTCTCATCTGTAATATAAAACTCAGTTTACTTATTTTGGGAAATTAAAGAAACTACATCAATTACTTAAGAGTAAAATACATCAACCTCCCCTCTATTTACTCTAAATTACAGAGACCTCCCTTCTATTTTGAAAACATATATGAACCTCCCTTAAAATTAAAATATATGTTGCATAAACCTCCCTTCTAGTTTTGAGATTCAACTTTCATTCATCCAACCGTTAGTTGACCGTTAAATCACAACATTGACCCATTATTTTGACCAAAATGCCCCTCCTTAAATTAAATATGACTTAATAATCATGTAATCTTTAGAAGAAGAAAAAAAATCATTTAGTCCCATATCTTTATTCAAATTTTTTTTAATAAAAATTAGTATATATTTTAAAATTTCTGTCATACTTTTAAATTGATCATATTATAAAGTCAACAAATTTTATCATCATATTTTTTTTAATTTTTTAGTAAATTTAAATGTTTAATCTCTTTTGTTTATTAAAAACTTATCATGTAATTTTTGAATACGTATGATGATGTTTTACAATAATGCATATATATATATACACACAAACATATGGACATGTGTGTGTATTCAATTAAGTTATATAATTATAAAATGATATTATTATGAGTTTCGCATATTAATATCTTATAATTTAAAATTTTTAAGAATATTTCATTAAACATATATTCTTAAAATAATTACTCAAATTTTGAACAAGTTATTAATATTTACCACATAAATAGAGTACTAAAACTTATTCTTAATTAAATTTAGTAAAAATATTAAATAGATCATTAATCAACATTAATATTAAAATTAATATTAAAAGATAAATTAGTAGGGATTTGGTATAATATAATGAGGTGTAAGTTAGTAAACAACATTTATTTTAATATGGTTTTAAATTTAAAAATACACTTGAAGAATTTTTTTGGAATGTTCTTTAACAGTGTTAATGATTTGGACTAAAGTATATGTTTTCAAAATAGAGAGGAGATCTGTGTAATTAAGGCAAAACAAAGGGGTAGTTAGCGTATTTTACTCATTACTTAATTATAGCATATGTTATATGATCTCTCTAAAATACTCATGTGTATCATTAGATTGAATATTAGTTTATAAGTCAGGAAAATTACTTTGAAGAAAAATGATAAATATAAATATTTTAAAGTAATTTAATTAATTTCTGTAAATTGGTTAACTAGCTCTTATATTAAATCTGGAAGTAAGTAGTAATACTTTAGAGTGGTATATGTTACCTCAAAATGGGAGTCAACGACTCCTTTCTGAACGTGCACAGAACTCAGCTGCTTCAATGTTGGATCTGCTATTGCACCTCCAATTGCTGACTCAAAAGTCTATAATTCCCAAATAACAATATTCATACATTTATCATATATGGTATATTTTTTCATTATATAATTTTATTACTTTTTTCTAGCTTTAGATGAGAAAAAGCAAATCTCTAGCAAGAAAAATAATAAGGACGGGTTCATTCTTTTTTTCTTTTCTTTTTTTTGGTTTTTTGAGATCTTGCTGTATATAATAAATTGACACGGAAAGCTTTGATTCACTTGAAATGTTTTAGCATTTTCATAAGCTTACCAACTTAAAAACCTTCAAGGCTTGGGCTTCTAGCTGAGGATTGTTTTTGGGAACTTCACTTGTACCTTTCAAAAAAGGGAACAAGTCTTTCACTGGAGGTGCAATCTGCACTAACCTATATTCAACCAAACCAACAACAAATGATAAAAGAAATAACACACACACACATATATATATATATAGAGAGAGAGAGAGAGAACGAGGAAATCAAATAAATTAGAGTTGGATAAAAATAATTAAAGGGAGTTTATAAATAATAAAAGAGAATTACTGGGTGAAAAAATAAAAGCTGTATTCAGGAAAAACTTTTGTCAGATCCTCCCATGAGCTTTTGACCAGAACCACTTCCTTGTCACTAAGGCCAGCCATTGATGATCTTTATAATTTGCTTTAATTATATGTGATATTCACAAAGCACACATATAACTTGGGTTGTAGAGTAACTCTATATATAGGAGGTGAATTCAAATAGATGTGAAAAGAAATTTTAAAATATGTTTTAAATAGAATGACTTTTGTGTGCATTAGAGACTAATGAAGAGACAAGATTGGCTTTTTAGAACGTGCAGTGTTCAAACTTTGGGAATGATAAGCTAATTTTCCAAATATTCTCAAAGGTGACAATATTTTATTCGAAGAGTGGTTGACCCGGTGAAACCGGTGTAAACCGGCCGGGTTACAGGGTCAACCCGGTTCCAATATTTTTTTTTATTTTTTTATTTTTAAAGGCAATCTAATTTGAATATCTGAATATGTTACAAGTATTGAAGTATATGGTTATTTTACTACTGATCTAAAGTATTAAAATGATATATAGCACTCCCTCTGGTCCTTATTATAAGACATCAACTAACAAATTTCACAAACCAATAAAAGTAGTCAAAGTCAATAAAGTTGCCCTACACTTTAAGTAACTTCCAATTTTTTTACCACCGGTCTAGCCCGGGTTGACTCCGGGCTGACTCCGGTCTGACCCACTAACCCTTAACCCAGTACCCCGACCGGTTCAGTCACCGGTCCGGGTTTCAGAACCTTGTTATTTATACACAAGGGCCGATTATTTTTAAAGCAAGGTAGATGGGAATTGAGGAATAACAGAAGAGGACGCGTTGGCTTTCTATATTATCCATTGGTCAAGCTTTAAAATAACAATATATTAATGGGTAAATCAAGTTAAAAAGACTAGTATACTCTAACCTCTCTTTTATTTAACTCTTATCTTTCTTTCAGGGTAAGGATGAAAAAATATTCATTATCTTTTTTAATAAGTTCCATTGACGTAAAAATATACATGAACTTAATACATAAAAAATGTCATCTCCGTTGAAGAACCGTTACTTTTTCAAAACATTTTTTTATAAATTTAAAAAAAATGCCCATAATCTTTTTCCAAAAACTGTTATCGGTACCATAATCAAACATCAAATGCAAAAGTGCCCATATCATATTAATTAGAGCCAGGAAATTGGGCCGGCCTTTTTAAGCCCTGGCCCTTCAAGGGCTACGCTTGTAAAATAGAGCTTCTAAATGAAGTTGGCCCTGCAGGGCCCCTATAGGGCCGAGGGCCTAAAAGGGCCTACCTTGCAAGGCCAAGAGTCGTCCCATTAGGCCTTTTAAATATATATTCTTTTGTTTCATTAACTTGACTTGACCATTTAATTTTCTAATTTATATGTATTTTGTATTTGTTATAGAGTTATTTATCCGTTTAATTACAAATATATGATAATCATACTTTAATTTTATGATTTGGTTTAATATTTGTTGCAAATAAAGATTATGGATGTATTCATGATGTGAAAGAAGATATTCTTGATATTTTTACCCATGAAGCAGAGCCTACTATTCGAAGTGAAGCACAATCAAATGTCTTTGAAATTGATAATAGTAGTGAGAAGATGAAAATTATAGTCATCGTACTTATGTTGCTTAGTGGTACTTATTATGCTTTGTGAGTTACATGTGGACAATAGTTTACTCTTGATTATGAATTAGTGACTGTGTTTGTTTATTTCACTATGTGTGTTGTATAGACATTAATGTTGACAACATTTATTTGATAAATTAGAACTTTAATTGTTGTAATTTACTAATTATATTTCTTTGAAAAAAAAGGAGGAAAAATAGTTGAAATTTGGAATAGTAATTTCCGGGCCTTGTAGGGCCAAACCTAGCCTTGGTACTCTCAAACTGGGCTTTGAAAAACAGATATTTTTCTTACCCCGAGTCCTGTAGGGCCGGCCCCATTAGGCCCTAGCCCTTCAAAGGTCGGCCCTGATTTCCAACTCTAATATTAATCCTACATGTCACCCTTCTCTCTTTTTATGTAGGTTGTTGATGCATTATGCAATGTAGTAAGAATAATATGATATAGGCACTCTTACACCCAATATTCGATTATGGGGCCAACAGCAATTTTGAAAAAGATTATAGGTATTTTTTACACCTTTAAAAAATATGTTTTGTTAAAGTAATAGACATTTAACGGAGATGACATTTTTGCTCGATTTTAAATAGGTCATGTGTAATTTGCACCCAAAATCTTGTTGGGGTGCAAGCAGAACTTTGAAAAGATATAGACCTTTCTTTTGTTACAAATACCTCCTTTTGAAGATCGATATTATATACACCTCCCAAAATAAACAGTAATGTTAGACACATCTCCCATCTATTTTTAAGATTCTAGGATCCATTCACTAATATGATGTGTTTTTCCAACCAATAATATATGTTTTTTTTATAAGAATAATATGATACTCGTATGTTAATTGACGTTAAACAACATATTTTGAGCCTTCTTTAACATAAACATTCTTTGAAAATTTTCTGAACACTTTATGTTGTGGGAAAAATCATTTAAATATATATTTAAAATTTTCATCATTTCACAAAACATATTAATTTTAGAATTTCAAATTTTTTAAAACATATTTATTTGAAGTTATTAAATAGGTTATCGTTTAAATTAATTTGCTAGTTGCTACACACACCTATTATATAGTGGTGAAGTTTAAAACCTCCTACAAAAAGGGGCTAGCCATTGAACTAGGGTTTCGACCCTATGATTGGAGGGATAACAGAGGAACTACTTCTCTTTTAAACTTCCCATCATCTTCCCTCCTCTTCCTTTCCTAACAAAAAGGTAAACATTTGAAATAAAGGTAAGGTTGCTACGACCAACAGCGGTTGGCACAAGTGGTAAGCGGCTTGTGTCGCTTAAGCAAGGTCTCGAGTTCGAGCCTTGTGAATGCAGAAAAGCCCCGCTGGGAGACTCACCCACCATAGCCAGGTGCGCGACCCGGGTCGGATCTGGATTAGTCAGGGCGAAGCTCTAGATACCGGATGGGCAACCGAAAAAAAAGGTAAGGTTGCTACAATTTGACATGAAGGCCAATGATTCAAATCATGGAAACAACATCTCCACTTCTACATTTATTCCTCCTTAGACCTAACCAGTGAGAATGATGGACTGCGTACACTCATCTATTCTAACCCTTTTCCATTAAGGATGACACATCCATTACACCCAAAATTTTTAAGAGCACAAGGGAGTTTATCATCACATTTTTCAAGAAAAAAGAATAAGATATTAATATGCAAATATTTCACAATTTATCTTATTAACTTGTTCTAAAACCTAATGTTGTCTAACCCAATTTTTTATTTGGGATGAGCATATCTAACTCAAATTTGCATTCAGATATGCTTTTTTCATTCCATCTCTACTTCACCTCTAATACACTTAAACCATCAGATCAAATTTGAATGACACATAATAAAGCAGTCCAAAATCGTCAAATTCAAGTGCACGCAAATAAATAAATTTGCACCGTTAAAATTTGATTTAGACAGTCTACAAGATAGAAGTTAAAGAGAAGTAGAGGGAAGTTGGAATGGAAACATGCTGGACCAGGTTTCATCAATGTTATTAAACCTAGACCGAACCGGCCCAAAAACCGGCGAACTAGTTTGTAAACCAGTCTAGTCTAGGCATTTACCCAATTTAGTTTTTTTTTTTTAAATAGATTTTTTTATTTTCTTTATAATTTCATATTAATAACTCTGAAATCTTCACTTTCTCCACGGTTTGGCCCCGAATTAGCTCTGGTCTAACCCACTAACCCTTAACCCAATACTCCAATCAGTTCAGTGACCGATTCAGGTTTGACAACATTGGGTTTCATCATGGTATCGGTAAAAAAAGCAGAGAATAACTTCTGAAGCAACATAACTAGAAAGCCACAGGACGAAGCTAATACTTGCAAACCAACAAGTTCCAGAGCACAAATAACTTAGGTGGTCCGCACAAATAAGATAAAAATTGACATAAATTATGAGAAGGATTCTACATAGTTTAGTCTCAGAAAGACATAGTACAGTCTAATTCTTTGGCAGCCGCATGAAGAAACTCAATAGACATTCCATTGGAAAGACGGTTGTGAGCTTCCCAAGACAAGCATTTTTCTACATCAGCTTGCCAATCAATCACATACATATTGAAGAAATGATAGGAGGGGTTGGGGTTGGGGTTGTGGTTGTGGATGCCATCTATTCTTGCCAGTTTAGGACTGGGTCTTATTGAGCCTGTGTGCAAAATATCTCTAAGTACTGATGTGCTCAGAGCCCTCACAAGTGCACTGGGATGGGAAAGGCATTGAACAGTAGCCGGTAGGCGACACTGCATGTGATTCCACAGGAACAATGTCAGGTGAAGGTTAAATTCTGGCGTGAGCCCAATATTAATTTCAATACAAATAAAGGTTGGCTCAAAATTGGGAAAATAAACTAAGTTTAGATTCAACACACAACTTGTTAATTAGAGCGGTGCATTTTGATGCTCTTGTTCATGGAAAAAAAGGGTCCAAATCAAACAGATGGAGACGATCTACCCATTGATTTATTAGTGTTATACTGGATAATAGAATATAAGTTTCATACAACATACTGCTTATTAAATGGTAAAGTAGCGTAATGGTAAGTAAAACTCGGTTATAAAGTAGTGTTGTTGGGCTCACTCAAACTATCCCTAACTTGGCCTAAAATTTGCACAGGTCCAAGTCCAATGTGATGGACTTGAATTCCAACTCATTCCTCCAAAGGTCAAAACCTAGGCCCAAGTTCACTATCTTGGGCCAAGTATACCATAGGCTGGCTTACTCTTTTAACAATTTCAGTCATGAGAGAGGTGAGTTAGCTAACAAGTAACTCACACGTGTCGTGCCTAATCAAAGCCAGATTTGCGATTTTCAGCCAAAAGAATATCATTCAACATGGGCATATTTTTTACTGAAAGTGTCAACAAGGGAAGTTTTATTTACCTTCAACAGGTTTGAGAGGCCGCCTGCCACTGCAAGTCCAGATTCTCCAAACTCCAGGACTGGCTGAACTGCCCTAGCTGCAGCTTCCAATAGCTGGCCAATTTTATCAAAAATTTTGAAATATTATAATCAGTTAAAGCCAAAGAATGGAGTCCAGAACACCCTCCACCCTCGAAAAAGAAAATTAAGGAATTTTCGAATCCATCCAATCCAATTAGTTATGCTCATCTTGAACACTAGCATTAAGCCAATACTATCTTCTCAACATTGGTAACTGGAAACTTTTACATTAAAAGCCACAGGAGGAGGCAAAGAAACTATAGTTGAGTGCTTATTCAATAACTCAGTTGTACTAAAGCATCAAAAGTATCTGTCCTTTTATCTCCCACAAGAAATCCATTAAAATAGAAAGCTTCAAAATGTCAAATTAGGGCGCCACATTGAGGAAAAATGTCAACAACGTGTATGGATATGTTATGTACAAAATGGTAAAAATCAACAGATGCCAGTATCTATGACAGAATTATGTGAACAGTTATAGTAGGCAAATTAGCATTATATGATACTCTTCATTGTACTACAAACTAGGTCCTACATTTATGACTAGAGGTAGTACAAATGATTTATTAAAATTACAATATAAACAAAAACAAAGTTCTGTTGCCATGCAGTCATCAAGTAGACTATTGACTTTGTATTACAGGAAAAAAATATCGCATGTATGATACTTTCAGCATATGAAACAGTAGAGTGAAGTTAATCACTAAAGATAGTACCTCCAACGGGGTAACGTGCAAGCTTCTCCATCAACCAGCATCCCATCAGTGGCTCTCAGTAGTAAATCCGAAGCTCTAGCCACAATTACCATTGATTCTGCATTATCATGATTCCTCATTAATTCCGCTACCAACTTTATAATTCGCTGATTGATTCCCCACATCCTCTGTCGTACATCATCATCTCTGGCAATCCAGGGCTGCAATTCTCTCTCCGCCTGATAAGCAACAAGCACAGGAAAGTGATTATGTTGAAACAACAATAAAGTGAAAAAGAAGCTACTGATTTGGACATCAGGTGAAGCGCCGAGCATGAGATATTTGAAATTTCTAGGATACTGAAAGTTTAAGTTCATTGGTGTATATAATAGTAATTCTGCAAGTAGAAAAGTGTGCTGTAGAAATGGGAATAGTTTTTTCTAAACACAGAAGAGGTATCAAAGTATGTGCCATAGTACAAATTCTAGAAACTATTTTGCGAACTGACGGAAAATATGGACCTGAAGCACAACTGCTGTAGCTGCTTTTGTTGGTGATGCTGATACAACATTGCATAATGCATCAACAACCTACATAAAAATGACCAATGATGCACCATTTCAGTTAAAAATTATATAAATAAGCCTTAGACCTCTTCAAAAACATCAAAGCATATAAAAACTTCTATCTATAAATATTTCTTGACGCATCACTACTGGACCTCTTTATATCATTGAGCAAAACCTTCACCACTAATATTTTTCCTTGTTAAAGTTGATATCGAAAATAAATAATTGATAGACTTGGGCTACAATTCATCTTCTTCATATAGAATTCCCCCTCGATTTTACTATCAATATAAAACATTTTACAAAATACTTTCATAGTAATTTTTAACATCTCTCACCTATTAATATTGTACTGTACTAGGTTTTTTTGGTGATAATACTATACCTGTTTCATTGTTTCTTCTTATCCTTATTTACAGGTTAAACTTGATATGTTTTGATTATCAATAAAAGCCATTCGCAAACCTTGATTTTGGTAGCTTTTGCAAAACTCAGTTCCTCAACAAGAAAACAACTTTAATCAAGAGTTCAGAAGTTATCCTTGCCATCATTATTCACTACAATCTGATTGGCACCCAAGTAAAGGTGCAGAACCCTTTCCCAAAAGATAGCAATTGAAATGGGGGAAACACCCTACTTAAGTATTCCATTGAACAGCTCATACTACTCAATATCGCCTATCAATTGACTACCCTAAGAAAGTCAATGTCCTTCATTCATCCTTCCCCAGATCAGAATCATCAACAAAGAGTCCTAGATCTGATACCAAACGATAGGCATCCAAATGGGAGTGAGAAAACCTCTCCTAAAAGCTAATTATTGAGGAATGAAAATCCCTTATTTAAGTGCCCTATTAAGAAACCTGCATTACTCGATGGGGGATATGCCCTACTACTTTAATCCCTATCACTATCTAAGAATCTAGTTAGACTAGAATCCCATCACAAGGTTTAAGTGGGCTAGTGCCATGTGACCCATGCCCCTGCTTCAAGCCAAAAGTGATTTCACATCCGATTACGTCAAATGTATTCATAAAAGCCATTCATGGACATTCTTCTAAATGATTAAACTTTTTTGAAATAGTCAATAACTTAAGGATATATATGGTCTCAGCAGCAGACTGTTATGGCACGCAGCTCCTTTCTGTTTAACGTGAACAATTGACCTTATTACAAAAACATTTGTGATGGCAAGGAGCGCTTCCTAGTGAATATGAGAATATATTTATTATGTTGCGCTAGGAAATATTCAATTCTTTGCTGAGAAATTGATTTGAAAGTCTGGGTTTAGGTTGTCTTTTTTATCCTTCCTGTGTACAAAGGATAGGCCTCGATTATCCTCATCTACAGCGAGAGTCTAATTCTTATGACTATCAATATTGTTAAATCATGTAAACAATAAAGTGAACATCCATAACAGAGTAAATTCTAGCAAATTACTAGCACAAACAGATAAAGAATTATTGCTAAATGAATTAAAGGATACCTGTCTCCATCCCTGTTGGGCAGAAGTGCTTTCCATGCAAGGATGTGTTTCTGGAGATGCAATCAATTTGTGCCATAGCAGTGAAACAACTGAGAAACATAACTCTTCTTTCTCCGCCAACATGGATCTCAGAAATATTTGTGAGCTGCAATTAAATCCTATATGCCTGTCCATGGTAAGGAAGTTGGCTAGATCTGAAGCATCCAATGAAAAACTTGTGATGCCTTTACCCAATGCGTATCCCGATGCTTCATTTGAGTAAGAACTTTTTGCAGATTCATGATTAGGTTCAGAAGGGGCTAAATTCTCCTGAGAAAGCGAAGCAGATGTCTGCCCCGGATTAAAGCAGCGGATGTTTTCAGATTTATTTTGTCTTTCACTACTTGAAGGAACAAGGGAACCTTTCCAAATAGGTGCATTTGCTTCCAATGGCTCCACCTTGTTAAAAAAGGATGCAACTGCTTTGCTGTGAATGTCTATGAGATTGTATAAGGATGATGCCCTAGAGTGAATTTCATTGTCCCGTTTGCACCGCATCAAAACAGACAGTGCATGCATGCAAGCTTTTGACTGTCTGAATAATTCAGAAACATGGGCAGCAACCATTGCTGCAGCAACTATTTCATTTGAGCTGTGACTCCATGGAGTGCCAACAGAAGATGGCTTCAATGAAAACAGTGCCTCTAGAACCGTTAAAATTCTGCGAGTATGGCGTATTGCTGAATTTATACCACTTTGCAGATCATTTGATGATTCATTTACCTCAACAGGCTTGGATTCATCTCGTACATTGTTGGATATTGAACGCTTGCGCCCTGCTGAAATCAAAGGGAACAACTGAAGCTCACAGGAAAGTGCACATACAGCAGCCAAAACATAGGAATCAAATGCAGCCACTGGCCCTTGTTTCTTCAACTTCTTATTATTCGTTTTTTTCTGACTTTCAGAGATTGCTTGTAAGTCCCCAGTGCTTTCCTCTGCCAAAGAATTATCTTCACCTCTTGGTCTCACACTTCTGATGAATCGTGCTTCATGACTAACACAAACTGTTAAAACAACAAAAAGTAGGCGAGAAGCTAGTTCCACAGATGCACATGATTCTAAAAAGAGAGAATGGATCATAGTACGAAGTTCTGCCACTGCAAGGTTTTTGGAAGCAGACCCCATTCTAGAGAAGTATCTAGTTTTTCTGTTATGCTCTCTGGATGGCTCAGATGGAAACGTCCTCTTTAGAATAGCTTCAACCGTAGCAACAAATATTTTCATTAGACAAGCTTCAGAGGGACTCCCACAGGGAAGATATTCCAAGACCTTAAGAAGAGGTATATACAAATTCCATGATAGTAAGGGAGGTTGCAATGGAGTAGCAACAATTATCTCTGGAAGATCAACAGCTGAGGAACTCAAAGGAATCAGACCATAAGCTGCTTCCCAGATGGTACAGATTCTCCATTCAACCTCAGGACCATGGGCACAAAGCATTGATGCAATGCCTTGGGCGGTAGCCTCAATGGTAGCTTCAGTTGCAGGAACTTCTATCTGATCAACAACAAAAAGCATCTATTATCAATATAAAATACAAAATCATTATCAAAGAAAAATAAGAAAAAAGATGTATTAAATAATAAAGATGAATGATACCTGTTCTCTATAGGATGAAACGTAGCCACCCAAAGGTTCATGATGAACTTCAGCTCCATCAACTTGCCTAAGTGGAGGAAATAGTAACGCAGGTTGTGAAAGGATGCGGAATAGCAAAGCAGCTGCAGCATCAGCAGCAATACCAACTCTCATGGACATTGCAGTCCCTATAGCACGCAAGAAATGCAAATGCATCCAATTTCTAGGAAGCTGTATTAACACACAATAATAAATTAAAATCATTGAAAACCACCTTTGCTTGCCTCCCATCTATATCATAATACATACTTTAGTCCAAGTTTACGTTTTTTCCCTCACAAAAATTCCTCCATAATGTGTAAATGGGTGTTTTAGTTGGAAAAATATGTCCAAGTTAATTGAGGGTATTTTAGTAAAAAAAAAAATTAAAAATGGACAAGTGTAGCCTAATTTATTTTCAAGGGAGGCCCATATAATTTATGAAAAATTCAGAGGATCTATGTGTAATTTAATCTTTCAATTAATTGCCAAAAACTTGTGTCTAGTTTAACAGGGCTTTACAACGAAGTTGAGAAATAATTGCCTCTCTTCTATAATGCTCAAAACTGATCAATTTAGCATCAAAGCATATTTTTCCTGCCTCACCATATCAAATTTATACAGCTTACCCTAATGCCAGATGCATAATCTTCAGCGGCTCGAAGAAGCTCAACAAGCTGCACGGCAGCATCAAGTGCATCTGGAGCCCATGATGGGGGAGCTTCTAGCAACCCAAGAAGGAGTCTTTGTGTGGCACTTGGAGTAGCTATGGCATAATATCTACATAAATTAGACATGTAGATTTAGTCAAATATGTATTCTCAGACCAATAACCAAAAAAGGTAGAGTTTAAAACGACCTATGAAATAAACGTGCATATGGTTCAAGAGCCGGTAATCCTGCAACAAGATGTTCATCCAAAGCAGTTGTGGGAGGAGGAAGTAAAAGGGCAGGGACAGCCGCTGCTGTTAAAGTAGCAGTTTCATAGCGAGCTACTTCATCATCACAAACACTTAATATAACACCAGCACCATTGGCTACAGCCCACCTAGGAGTTGAAGGCAAGAGCTGAGGATGTTTTCCAGAACCACGCGAAGAAGCTGGAGAAAATGTTTTAAAAATTATATTAACAAATCTGTTAGAGAAATGCTCCATATTAACAACATAAATATGAAAATATCATGACAGTATTAATTAATAATCTCGTTCTATTGGGAAAAGTCATCAACTGATTTGTTCCTAGATAATTAATGAAAATGGGGTGTGTGTGAGAGAGAGAGAGAGAATCCTACATGTTTTCCAAGTGCTTTTTTTTTTCATGTGAGTTGGACCCCAAGGTTCCAAGCAATTTTAATTTTAAAGTTTGTCATTAGAATCATATTAGAGGAACAATATTGAGATTTACTAAAGGCAAAAAGTCCATCGTTATTAAGTTACTTTAAGTATCAAGGTGCAATTCTATCAAGAAAAGATAGAATACGAATAACAAATAAAATATTCAGAGATCACTGTAACAAGAATAAAAACAGCGGAAGTTTGAATTTGAATGCCTGACCACAATTGGAAAGCATCCACATATTAGCAATTTTTTGAGCCACCATCCAGCAATTTTAATACCAATTAAAGGACACCCAAAATTTTGGCGAAAAAGGCCACCCAATAAAAGGCAGGCATGTCACTATTCCAAAAAGTTGGGGGTCGGTGATTCTAGTGGATATTTTCCATCATTTCCTTTTTTAGAAGTTAGGCATTTCATTCCTTTTATAGTTTCTTATGTCCGTCCCCTATGTTTTTCTGTCTCAGCATTTATCCTGTACTTCATGTTTTATGGAATTATATTGAAAAATGCTTATCTTAGCTTTTATTTATTCTCTATGGCTCCAAGTAATCAACTATCTCAAAGAACATCCCAATTATTTAAGAATGATTTCCTTACACATTGTTGAAGTACTGTATAAAGAAATCACAAAAAATAGCAAGTTATATATTAAAAATTCAGGATTTAATTACCAGCTGCAGGTGGCTTGAGTTCTCCTGCAGCATATTTACCCATAACACCACTGCACCTGCCAATGCATGAAAATATAAATTTGGATGAAGTGTAGTTAAAGCCCCAGGGGTAAGCAAGCCATTGATCACATGTGTCAACAATGAGGTATAATAATCACTTACAACCAATTGGTCTATTCAAATTACTTTAAATGAGAATGAACCGATAGAAAATCTGTGTCTCAACAACCTGCATTACTTCTTTTACAGCCTTCCAGGATATAGAAATACTTAAGAAAAACATATAGCAAGCAAGTAGGTATGGCAGTGGGGCAGGACAACATGGGTTTTCAATGCTTGTCCTTTTAGGTCAAAACATACTTGTCCTAGATCCATTCTTTTTTATTCTGTCTTGTATATGTCTCATAATCCTGTGGGGTTTTATACTTTCTGCCATGCATTCAAACCTGCAAGTATTCTTTTGCCCCATACCCGGTCTGCCCCAAAATACCATTGGAATGATAACAACTTTTCTCTTCTAACAAAAAATCTTTCAAAATCGACCTGTTTCTACATATAGAAGATTTCTTCACAAAAAAGAGAATTACATTTAGGGGAAGGCAAGGCATTTAGCAAAGCAGGTAAAAAAATGCAATAACTCCATTCAGACTCTATAAAATATTTATTTGAAGAAGGCAAAAAGGAAGCCAACAAAATAGCTCCAACTGTGCCTAACCTATCCAAATCTGATACCCCTTGCAAAATCATGGGATAAAATAAAAACCAAATGGAAGCCAAAAAAACAACCCTTTCCAATCCCATACTTAATCAGAGAAAGTAAAAATTTTCAACCAAACCAATAAAAGAATTCATAGTTGTTTGCACTATGAGAATTGAAAATAACATGATAAAGCTTTATCAAAGCCAAAATGAAACACTTTCTGTATAATAAAACTTAATCTACAAGAACCCAATTATGCCTGACATGCTAAATGACAAAGCCTAACTGAGTTTATTCACCTTCATCTCCTCAAAACTAATCATTTTAGCAGGCAACACTCAAACCTAGATGATTTATATCATCTACCAAAAGAACAAAAACCAAATCATAAGTCACTTCAAATTAATAAAAGTACTCACCACCGGAAATAGTCACTTCTGATTCCCAGGGGTGCGGCCAGCAATATGTCAGTAATCCAAGGAGACAGAGGTCGTATGGGCTTCTTCTCCTGTGGTGTGGAATGATGGCTAGATTCCCCATCAATAGCACTGCTTGTCGTTGCATGGCTGCCACTGGTGCTTCTTTCTATTTCACTACGTTGTCTTTCTATTTTGAATATTGGGCGATTATAATGAGTTAAAACTCTCAAAATTTCACCACAGGCCAGTGCCCATTGTTCAGAGTATTCATTCTGTAGATTAAGACAAAAATTAAATGAAACTCCAAGGCGTCACAAACAAGAAACATATAGGCTATAAATCAAATTATTTGAAGAAATCAGAACTTCAGCCAACGGAGTCTACCTCACTTTCTGGGCAGACTAAGGATATGAAAGAAGCAAAGGGAGGACTAGTCTTATCATAGACTAATATACCATCAATAATACAAGAAATAATTGGAAGTACAACTGCATGCCCATGCTCTGGATGATGAAGGACAAAAGTCGCTGAAAATCATGAAAATATATAAATTATTTTACATAAAACAGAAACAAATTCCAAGTAATATATTCACATTGAATCAACCATAATGAAACTAACATGAGTTTAAGCATAAATACCCAAAACATCATCAAAGAGGAGCATATCCTTTGAAGGATAACGATTTCGGATCAACTGTCAGTATAATACAAACCAGTTAGCACTAGATACAAACCTGAACTTTATAAGTTCCCAAAGAAACTAAAATTTCCTGGAATCAAATAAGTGATATATTTTCTATATATTTCTTCTTGCAATTTCTTGTTTTTCACATAAACTAAGGTTTACTTGCCATACCTCAGCAATATCATCAGGAAATTGCTCTGATGTAAACTGAACAAAGTACTCAACATAGGCAGCAATTTGATCCTAGGATGAAGCAGACATAAATGACACAATAGTCAAGAAATGAGGGCTTTTCAATTAGAAGATGGAAGAATTTGTATATATAAGTCTGATAATATTTACATTCCAAATAATCAAGACTCCACTGGTTCATGACTATGATATAGACATAATACATATCTAATCATTTCAGTATGAGAAAACATGCAACAAAACTAAAAAATGAAGCACCAAGAAATGGCTATTCCAGGAAAACGAGAGTTCAATGAATTGATGATGAATAATACCCATTGCCAAAATCAGTATTAGGCAACAAAAGTAATTTTGAAAACGTAGTTACTTTTGAGAAAGGACATTTTATTGACTTTGATTACAGTACAACCAAATTTATGTTCAGTTCAAAATATTCAAAGCTATTATAATCATGTGATAATATATAGTGTAACATGACACCATTTTAATCCAGTCTCTCTCTCAAAATTATTCATGCAGAACTTTGAAAATAACTGAAAGGTCTTGAGAATTGAGATATTATTCCTTTCTTTTACAATCTCCATCAAGTGCTTCATCATGAAGATTGAAATATTATTCTACGTAAAGACATGCGCAGATTTTGTGTTACTAAAATTATAGTGCAGCTGATAAATCACTACCCTGGACTAAGAATAAAGTAGTTCAGAAGAGAATAACGAAGGAAACAATAAGCATTAACAAGATACCTTTCTTTGCCGACCATCCAGTGGAGGAGGCCAGAACAATGAAGAAAACTGAATTCGGTCAATCCACCTTTCACTGGAAGCAGCCATTGAAGGAAATATCTAGTTCCTAGGTATTTCCTTATGCCTTCAATACGAAAACCAACTATCCAAAGTCGAGCATAAACCAGCTTCGAATCAAAAGTCAATATGGTAATTCAACATTCCCTGTTCAGGATGCAGAGATATTTTAACCTTCACATTTTACAAACAAAAAAATACAAATCAATCTTTCAAAACATTTTGAAACCAAAAAATAAATAAAATCAAATAAGAACGCAGCAAAATGCATCTCCCCGAAAATTGCAGCAGCTTACTACAAAAATAAAAGTACGTCGCTCAACAGACTGAGTCCTTCCACTTGCGATTTCCTAAGTTTGATTTCCCTGTAAACCCAGAAAAATTAAACGAATTATTTTTTTCAAAATCTCAAAATCAATGAGGAGATATATCTGAAATCATAGCCCAGCCAAACGCAACAAGAATCTCCAATCTGAACAAAAGAAACAGAGAACGAGAACGAGACTCCGTGGGAATGAAGCAATTCTCTTCTCAAAAACTCAAACCAGAAACAAAAATATTCACCCAAATATCTCAGCTCAGCTCAGGTTAACCCAGAAAGAAAACCAAAAAATACCACAATAATCACAAAACACCTAGGACAGAAGAATCAAAACGAACAATAAACAGTCCCCTCAAAAAAAAAATGCAACCAAAACCTCAAAACAAAATTAAAAATAAATAACTAAATAAATACCAGTGCAGTGGCAGTTCTGCGAACTGATCCGTGGTCAAAGAAAAATTTCGGGGAAGGGACGGACAATCCGGGAAAATGGAGAGAGAAAGAAATTAGGAGTGATTCTAGAGAGAAAATATCTCCGCATGAAAATATTGGTTGGAGATTGAGAGGTGGTGGTGGAGGAGGAGGGAGAGAGAGAGAGAGAAGATCTTTAGGAGGGCTGAGAAGAGAGACGCGATGGAATGGGATCATACGTGGCGTTGATATTTTCCTCTCACCTTAGAGGCTCATTGTCACGTCATCTTGTTTCCGCACCATGTTCTTTTCTTACATCCATATGCATCTATTTATGGTTTTATGCACATCCTTGCACATGGCTATGCACACTTACATTCATAATACTTATTCATCATCTGACTAAGTCAATCATTAATTCATTACCATAAGTAAAAACTACGGAAAATTTTAAATAAATACCATTTGAATTTGTAAAACCCCCAGAAGTATGTTGAATTTGTAAAAAGACTGAGAGGTACAAAGAACCTATGAGGGATATACAAATTCGGGTGAAACCCCTCCAATCCCCCATCGCCGGTCGGCCACCACCGTCGGCCGGCCGCCAGCGGCCACCACTGTCGGTTGGTCGCCGGCGAACGGTGGTGGTCGCCGGCGACCGGCCGACGGTGGTGGGGGTTGGAGGGTTTTTTATTTTTTTAAAACTAAGGGTAAAATGGTAATTTCACCCGAATTTGCATATCTCTCATAGGTCTTTGTACCTCTCAGTCTTTTTACAAATTCAACCGACTTCTGGGGGTTTTGCAAATTCAAATGGTATTTATTTAGAACTTTCCCTAAAAACTAACTATAATGTCAATCTGGATAAGTAGCGGAAAATTGATTTTGTGTTGTACTCGTTAATATGTGTGAGAGATTTTGTATATTATTGTCAAATTTACGAGTTAACTTTCAAAATTTACCGTTTTTATATTTGTAACTTACAAAAACGAGTCGAATTACTGATAAACTCCCGCTAGTTGTAAACTCAATTAAATTGGCAAGTTTATATACCGTTTTTACGTTTCTAACTCATAAAATCGTGTTAACTTACTTTTAAACTTGTGTACCTTTTTTATTTGATTATACCCAACGGCTTTATATAAAAATTTTATAGAAATTTTTTCATTAAATATGAAAAATGATGAATATTGATGGATTTAATTTTAATATTTAGATTTTAAATATATCTGAATTAAAT
Organism: Acacia pycnantha; assembly: GCA_025563575.1. Classification (NCBI taxonomy): domain Eukaryota; kingdom Viridiplantae; phylum Streptophyta; class Magnoliopsida; order Fabales; family Fabaceae; genus Acacia; species Acacia pycnantha. The sequence continues at coordinate 1,130,206 of JAMWYP010000114.1, forward strand.
TGTTGTCGTTTTTATATTTTAATTATTTAATTATCCACTAGTAATACATATTTAATAATAAAAATAAATTCTTATGAGTTTACGATTCGAGCTAGCGTCATCATCACGAATTTACTTAAACTCACGAGTTTGATAACTTTGATTTTATCTCATTAAGGTTGATTTTGGGAGTATCCAAACAAACACTTGAATTAATAATTACTCGCTTTTTCCCTAATTGTAAGAATGAGGAGATTGATTTGTTTTTGTATTAAATGTATGACTTTAAATTTATATTATTCATCTTGCATATATAAGATACAAATAATTAAGTTGCATATGGCAAAAAATTAATACTCTCTTCGTCCATATATATTACCTCCGGTCCTAATTATAAGACTTAGTTAACTTTTTTTGGAGAAATTAAGGAAGCTAAATAAGTCACTTAATCATTTCATATGTCATGTATCATTAGATTATATATTAGTTTATTAGTCAAGTTAATTAGTTTGAAGAAAAAATAAAAACATTTTAAAGTAATTTAATTAGTTTCATTAATCTCTCCAAAAAAGTTAACTAGGTCTTATAATTAGGGCCAGATGGAGTATATAATATCCTTTTTTTCTAATGGGTTTATTCCTTTTTATAAAATCTTGTTTAGTTTATCTCTATAATAAATGCATTTTTATCTATTTTGTTCTTAATTACTTTCTCATCATTTATTTCACGTATATTTTCTTTCGTCTTTTTTTAATTATTACTCTCTCTTAATCATTCATAAATAGTTGGATTGTTGGGAAAAGAATTATATTTTTCATATATTTATTATTTTAACTAATTTTAACAGTTTCTTAGAATGCCAAAATTCGACTGAAAAGACCTTTTATATAAAAACGAGGGGAGTAACTAGATTACCAAGATAAAGTTAAAGTTGGTTTAAATTTATTAAAGGCAATAAATGTATTAAAAAAAAAAAGTACTCCCTCTTGTGAGCTCGTCCTAATCATAGGAAAAATTTTGATTTTTGATAAGTTATCTTTTAAAATTTTTGTACCTGGGTAATATTAATAAATGAAGTAATTAATTGACTGAAAAACTAATTAAAATATATGTAAGTAACGAATTAAAAGAGGCCCATTACTATCAATATTCTTGGTATCATTTTCTCTCTACCATATTACCGCACCAAGATATGGAATTCAATTTACATGTATTCAAGAATTTAGAAATCTGATTGTTGACTGTGTTTTTTCTTTAGTTTTAAAACTATCTAGTCATAATGAAGTACATGCAACATTTAGAAATTTAAAAAACATATCCTGGTCAAAAAATAATAATATATATTATAATTATAAAGTAATTTTTCATTGTAGAAAATCCCAATAATACTTACAAACTTTCTCAATTTTGTTGACAAAATATATCTTAATTTGAAGTGAATAAATAGAAATTATTTAAATTAGATGTCAACTCTATTAATATAACAGTACCAAAGTGTTACGTTGAAAAAAATGTGCTTATTGTCATATAATTTTTTTTTTTTTTATCATGACTATCTCACTATCTCACAAGTCACTAAGACCTAATCTCTTTAAAGTATTATTATCAAACTTGTGAGTTGGCAATTCAATTTACCGTTTTTACGTTTCTAGCGTACAAAACAGAGTCGAGTCAGTGGTAAACTCATGCTAATTATAAACTTGGTTAAACTCACGAGTTTATACACCGAGTTTACCGTTTTTACGTTTCTAACTTATAAAACCATGTTAACTTACCGTTAAACTCGTACTAACTTTTTTGATTTGGTCATACTCAACGACTTTATATAGAAATTTCTTTGTTAAATATGATAAATGATGAATGTTGGAGGATTTAATTTCAATTATTTAGATTTAAAATAAATTTCAATCAAATTGTTGTCATTTTTATATTTTAATTATACATCAATAATACCTATTTAATAATAAAAGTAAACTTTTATGAGTTTACGATACGAATTTATATTATTGTCACGAGTTTATTTAAACTCGCGAGTTTAACAACATTAGTGCACATAAAGATTGCAAAAATCAACTTTGCCTTTTTCAATAAAATATTTTTCATGCATATGATCAAAAATAGAGACTCAACTATCAACTATACAGTCTATACTGAATATTCCTTAGTTGTCGCATAATTTATATTTATTTGAAAAAAAAAAATACTAACAAGATTAAACTTTCATCATAAATGTCATATATTTCATTGTAACTAGTAGGTAAATTTCACCAAAAATTAAAGAAAAATGTCAATATTTGAATCATTTTAATTTTTCAATACTTATAATTTTTTGGTCTTTATTATAAATAACGCCTATTTTCAGCCCTATTGTATTTTCCCTCTTAAATATTTGACTTATATCGTGTTCTGTGCTAGATATTTGTTGGGGTCTGGAATCATGTGAAGCGCATATGTAGTGTAAGAAAAATTAGTAAAGAAAATGTTGATTTGCTCCTTTTAATTATCATTTTAAATCTGCATAGAGTTTGAGTCAATTTATGTAAATCCCTTAATATAAATTACATCAAATACTAAAAATGTATATATGATGTATATATAGAAAACTGTTGATAATATTCTTTTAAAATATAATAAACTTTCTGCAAGGAGGCAGTTGGAGGTACCAGTAAGGAGAGTATATAAGATAGTGTGAAATCTTCTAAAAAGGGTAGAGATGAATACTGAAGAAAGCACTACTACAAAAAGCACTTTTAATTTCCATTTTTAAACCATTTCTACGTCCCTTTTCAAGAGAACCCTTATGTGGGAGATGTAGTAAATTAGAGACTTACATTGTCCCTTTTTTAATTTGGGATGCCACAAGGATTTTTTTTTTTTTAAACAGATGGGGTCAATAAGATGACGTTAAACAGGAATGGTGCCAAACAAATCTATGAAATTACATATCTAAGAAATTTCAGATCTGAAAAACCCCCAATACTCTTGCTCAGAAGAAATAGAAACAGAAACAAAGTGTCGCCAGACCTCCATACGGGTTTGGTAAGAGACCCACCACCATCGTCATCCCTCCCACAATCAACCATCCGTATACCAGCGTAGCCGGACCTCCATATGAATTTTGTAAGAGACTTACCTGGAGATGACAATGGGACGTGACGTTCGGGGGTGAGCTTCACACACGAAACAAGGAAGCACTGCACTGGGATCAAAATCACTATCGTGAGCTTTGACAACAGAGCAACACCCATCCTCACCGTGAACCTATCAATGCCAATGACCTAAAACAGGAAAAGGCAGAGGTTGAAACATGGAAAGAAGGCTGAGATTGAAGGAGATGGCAGAGAAAAAATAAAGATGAGAGAGAAAAGATCACTTTGCCTCCCAGCGGGCACTTCTTCATATCTGCCTCTGTCTTTCATAAATTTGTGCACATATCCTTCACGTTGAACATATCACGTGCAACATATTAAAAGGTGACATTATATGATACACATGGCTAAAAAAATAGAATAATTATATTCAATGACAAAAAAAGAAGTTCAACTTGCGACGCGTGACAGTTTACTCACTAATGCTGTTAGAAGACGAAGACATATGACTGACATTGATGTTTGTGCTAGGTGTGGGGTTGCTGTGGAGGATGTTGATCATATATTGAGACACTGTACGTATGCAAAAGAGGTATGGAGTTTATTTATTCCAATACAGCGACAGCAAAGGTTCTTCCAAGGGGGGGTTCGGAAGTGGCTATGCCTGAATCTTGATCCGACTATCTCCAAAGACGATGAACCTGCCTCTTGGCCAATTCTGTTCGGTCTGGTATGCTGGAAATTATGGGATCACTAGTGCAAAAAAGGGCTTTAAGACTGCCTCATTTGGAGCGGATAATCGACGCACCGGTCTTAAAGGTGTGACCGGTGGCAGTTTTGTAAATAAAAAGAACTTCTTAAACAATGAAGGGCTATAAGACCGCCTCATTTAGAGCGGATAAACGAAGCAGGTCTTAATGGTGTGGCCAGTTGGCGAGGTTTGTAAATAAAAAGAACTTCTTACACAATGAAGGACGCCTCATTAAGGCCTGGACTAATTATCGACTAGGTCCTAAATATGTGACCGGTGGCATATTTGTAAATATAAAGAACTTCTTATTCGATCAATTTTCATAGATCTTATCCAGACACATTAAAATAACAACCGGCCTTAAAAATGTTAATAAAAAAATTGAAATATCAAATACTTTTATGTAGAAATCTCATCAAAGCGGACTTATATTTTCTACACTCCAAAATAATACGGAAAAATATAAATATAAAGGTATTAAAGTTTTAAGACCGAACTTATATAAAAGCCGGTCTTAAAACTTTGATTTTAAGACCGAACTTAAAATTTGTCCGGTACTAAAGTTTAAATAAAAAAGTAATAAATGTTAAGACCATAGTTACTGAGAATGACCGGTCTTAAAAGTTAGACTTTTAGAACGGACCAAAATTTGGCCGGTATTAAAGTTTGAATAAAAATTAATTAATTTTAAGGCCAGGACATATATAGAGATCGGTCTTAAAGGTTATCTTTTAAGACCGTATATGTGTATTTGTCCGGTCTTAAAAATGAAGCGCCAAACGTTAACTTCACGCGGAAGCTTTGTCACTCTCACATTGTCACTCTCATACTCTCACCGAAGAACCCCTGTTCACGTTGCGAAACCCTTCTGTTCCATTACCTCTCTTCCTCGCCCGCGTCACCAAATTTAGCCTCTGTTACTCCCTCATTTTCTCGGGCATTCCTCTCTTACTTGTCTTGAAAATGAACGGTGAAAACGATTCCACTCGTGTTCTTGAAACTCAGATCTTGGTTTGGTGGGGAGGTCGGACAAACGAACCTCTTCATCTCACATTGAGCCTCCTCGGCGCCGTGCACGCCGTGGTAGAGCGGCACACGAATGATGGAAGTATCCCTTAGTCGAATCTTTGGGACGAAGATCGAGATTCATTTTGATGAAAATTTGCAACCTTTTGGTGAGTTATATTTAGTTTTGTTTGCACTTTTGTTTGCTTATTAACCTGTGAGGATATGTGAATGTTATTGTGTACATCTAATCGTGTTAGTTAAATGGTTTGGTGTGTGAATAGAAGTATACATTTGCTGCCTTTGTCCTGCATGAGAGGAGCATGTCCTAGTTCCATGCAAGTTTGATATGTAAAGCGTTGCAACTCCCTTTCCTTTGGTTTTCCCAATTTCTTCTACAATGCTACATCTTCCTTAAGTAAAATGTTGAAACTTGATGAAGTGAATTTGACTAATGTTTGACGTTCATATCAAGCGAAGTTCTCTAATTTACTGTTAGTGACATGGTGGAATTCATAATTGATATATAGTTGTTTTCAATCTGATTCACGAGAAAATAAGGGAAAAATATCGGGAGATTGGGAGAAAGAATGATTGCCCACACAGGGGCTTCTCGCGGCGGATATGAAAAGGCCGAAAAGATTTGATGGCGACCAAGCGGAAGAGATTGGAAGATGAAGTTGAATCCAATCCTTCTACGGTAGTTGACCGCCGCCATCTCCAATACGTCGCGAGGAGCTCTGGTTGTATATTCGGGGGGGATTGGAGGACGGGTAGGCCTAAAGCAATACTTTGGTAAATCCAAACGCCACAGACAAAGTATGGTTACCCGGCCTGGAGCTGAGGTTACTAGTGCATGTGTTCAACTATTTATGAAGTAAGTATCTTCTTCCTTGATTACATAATTGAAATGCACCGTTTAGACACACATATATACATATATACTAATTCCCTCATCGATGTCATTCTTGTAGGTGCATGCATGAGAAACTGGTTCAAGAGGGCAGAATTTCGGATTTTGGATTCTTGTGCCCAGTGTATGCAAGCACAACACTACCTCTGGAATTGAGACAGGAGTACATATCAAATAGGTTGTGTAAAGTGCAAAGAAAGGTGTACTTGTTTCCACACGGCTCGGGTATACATATATACTTGTCGCAATTCACTTAATATAATTATGCTACATATATATATATCATTTGAGTACTTCTTCGCTTGTGAATTTTCAGCAACCACTGGCGGTTGGTCATCATGAACATGGAGTTGCATTATGTTATCTTCTTATGCTCCACTCACGGCGATCCATCGACTACGTTGCGGTGATGATCAACAAGTAAGAATGTCATTTTGATCGTCTTGTCGAAATCTCTGTTGTGAATTTTCGGTGAACATTACCGATAAATTTCGATTTTGATGATAGTGCCATGAAGACCTTCCGTGTTGATGTAAAAAAAAGCGTGGTGCTCGGCTCACAGATCCTAAATGGCACAAAATTAAGGTTAGTACATAATTGGACATGACATAATTGCCTTCGAAGTTGGTCGATAAGCTATATATGCTCTTATATATATTTATTGTTATTTTTAGACCCGTCGCAAACCTAACGATCGAACTTATGTGGCCCGTACGTCATGAAACACTTATATGATATTGTGACGGAAGGAAACACTAAAGTCACTTTAAGGGTAAGATGTTATGGTGAATTCAATTCGATGGCTTAATGTTACATATGAAATATGCACATAATATGTTAATTTCATTTGTCTTTGATGTTACGAGGTTTGCCTGTGAAGAGCCATTTGATGATGATGAAATCGAGCACATACGCGAGGTTTTTTGTGAATATCTGTATAAACTAGTCTTAGAAAATCCAAGTCAGGACAATAATTAATGTCCTAAATTAATTCATTTGTAAATAATATATGATCTTTGTAGCAACAATAGCCTTACGTACATATGTTTATTTTTTCGACTAGCTAATTAATTCATTTGTAAATATAGCAATGTAATTCAATAATAAATTTGTTTATTTTTTCGAACAATTTGTGTGTGTCCATTTTGGGTTTCGAATGAATGGGATGGTGGATAAAGCTATTTAGTGCTTGAAATTTGAGGTACAAAGCGGATGTTGAAAATGAGCCAGATGAGGCTCTGAAAAGTATTCGCGACTTTTAGGACCGTATATTTTTTAAAAGTGCGGTCCTAAAGGTCTTCGTCCATTTTAAGACCGTATATTTAACAAATATCCGGTCCTAAAAGTCTTCGTCTAATTCTAAAAAATTTGGGTAGAGACTTTTAGGACCGTATATTTGTTAAAAGTACGGTCTAAAGGTCTTCGTCCATTTTAAGACCGTATATTTAACAAATATCCGGTCCTAAAAGTCTTCGTCTAATTCTAAAAAATTTGGGTAGAGACTTTTAGGACCTTATATTTGTTAAAAGTACTGATCCTAAAAGTATAGAAAATATACGGCTAAATTATTAGGACCGTTTATTTGTTAGTAGTCGAGTCTTAAAAGTCTTCATTTTATTTAATAGATTGCCGAAACCTTTAGGACCGTATATTTGTTAGTTGTCCGCTCCTAACTTTAAATTTTAAAATAAGGCTTAATTTTTAGGACCGAGGAATTTTATACGTCCGGTCCTAATATTCTTCATTTAAATAGAGTTGGTGACTCGATTTTCGACATATCGTTAGGGTTCAAGGCAACCATGTTTACGGCGTTCTTCTCAAGTTTTGTGCTTCGTTGTTCTCGTTTCTACTTTTACGGATGTGAAGAACGTCATCGGTGTCCCTTTTCTTTTGTCGGAAAAAGAAAGAAGATAGAAAACGACAACGAAAATTTTCATCACATCGGAAAAGTAGAGGGGAAGACAACGATGGTCCAAACTTGAGAATAGTCGTCACTCTGTTTGTTTTTATTCGAAAAAGGTAAATAATGTTTTTGTTTTGTTTTGTATGGTCATAGCTGTTAACTTTATTCGCAAATTTTTAAGATTGATCACCACGAATAGGACAATGTTTTGTTTGTTCTTGTTGTCGGAGAAAAAAGAACATAAAGTTAAAGACAAACAAGGAAGGCGATTGGGAAATAAAAATTTTATTTAATAATTTTTTTTTTCTGCTGCCTCATAAGGCAGCAGTACAAAAAAAAAAAACTTAAAAATTCTAATCCTCCCCATCGTTGTCGGAGGGGAGGGAATGGTCGGAGACGTCGTCATCAGAGGTATGGTACTCAACGTCATTGGCGTCGAGTACCGCTTTCAGCTTGTTGTTGACGGCGTGATAGACTGAAACAGCTTTGCCCAAGCTTCGGTCTATATGATCGACGCGGGCTATCAGTGCTCCGGCATCTCGCGAAGTTCGGTTTCGGAGGCAACGGAGGAGGATATGGAGGTGCCTCGAGTTTCGCCCGAAGGAGTACCTCGTCGTGGTGGAGAAGCCATTGCGGTGGAGGTTCTAGGAGGAGATGGAGATGAATGTTAAGAAAGTAACAACGTGTTTAAATAGAGAACCCATCACGAAGAATGTGAAACTTAGGAAACATTAACGAGGAGACGCATATTTGCTCGAATACGAGGAGACGCCTAGTTGGGAAGTTTATGTGGAAGCCGAAGAGACTACGAATTCATTTCAACAATGGGGAAGGGACTCTTGAAAAGAATGAACTTTCATTTCAACAATGAGTTTTAGGACCAGGATATTTGATAAAAGGACGGTCTTAAAAGTAATTGAATTAAAAATTAGTTTTAGGACCAGATACCAAGTAATATATCGGTCTTAAATGAGTTTTAGGACCGGATATTTGATAAAAGGACGGTCTTAAAAGTAATTGAATTAAAATTAGGACCGGATATAAGATAAAAGTCCGGTCTTAAAAGTTTGTATAAAAGTAATTTGACGAATTCATCATCGGCGTTTATCTCTCCTGCCATCTGTCTTTATATACTCCACACACTACCTCCTCTTTGTCCTTGTTAACTCCTCACTTCCTAGCTCTGCCCCAACTTCTCAAAATCCTCAAACCATGGTTAGATACAAGCAAGCGCTCGTAGGGGTGCATACACGCCTCACTCTCGTGCCATGGCTAGATCATTATATGGTGCGCCTCCTCCAGCGACAGTGCGTCGTATTGTTTCCGAAGACTCTCGGGTCGTTGGACCCATTGTTATTTCTTCGGATGATGAAGAGATTGCTCATGCCGCACCCCCTCGATCCTTCGATCCTTTTCTTGCTGAGTTCAACCGTCATCTTGAAGCTGGCCATGCAGATGTTCGTAATCCCCTCTCCAACTGTTGGCCCAGCGCGCCTACCTCGACCCCTCTCCGCTCTCCGTAATGATCCATTCATATTGCGGGTGGAGAGAATAAGACAACAACTTGCCGATCTCCCGGCGGGAAATTAATGCTCTTCACGCCGAAATCGCCGAGGTTGTTCGATCGATTCTTGTGGATGATAATATTCAGCTTGTTTTTCATTTGTGTTTTTGTTGTTGTGTATATATTACGAAGTAATGTAAGAAACATTAAGAACACTTGTATGAATTTTTGGCTCTTCTCCGAGTAATTCATTAAAGAAACTTATTCTCCAATTTTGCTTTATTTTTTGTCCAAAAAATATCATTTATTTTATTGATTTAATATACCAATCACGAAGGCCATTAAGATAGGACATTTTATTTTATAAGTAACGGATCTAAAGATAATTTGAATTTTAGGACCGGATGTTTTAAAAACATCCGGTCTTAAAAATTAAAAATCTAATAAAATTTTAGGACCGGATAATTTTAATACTCCGGTCTTAAAATGTTAGTTGTATCTTTAGGACCGGACATTTAATTAATAACCGGTATTAATAAAATCCAAAAAGCTAAATAAGGTATCTTTGTCGCGCGGAAAAATTAAATTTCCCTCTCGAACTCTTGTCGCGCCGAAAGTGAATACTCGTGTTCCGACTCGAAATTTCCCTCTCGGCTTCGTCGGGCCGCTTGCGTACCTTTCTCGACAATCACTCTCTGGTTCCTTAGCTAAACGTCTATAGACGAAGCCGTAAGAGATGTTTCGGTTAAAACTTTATTACTTTCCACTTATCGTTATTGGTTTTCATGGGTTTAACGAAATCGGTGTAATGTTGTTATGGGTATTCTCTGTTGTTAACGAATATTGTTTTTTGAAGATTATATTTGCACTTTAGACCTACCCAACTCGACCAACAAGTGTTTTTAGGTTACTCTTGTTTGTCTTGTCTCGCAACATCAACGTTCGTGAGCGGAGAAGTAAGACGACTCGGCAAACGCATATGCTACGAGTTAGTCCACAAGACCTTCATCCCTTGCATTTAATTTCCTCGTCTTGCATTTATTTTGGTTATTCGATTCTTGTGATGCATTTATGACCAAATGTAATTCTTAATTCGTCTAAATAATATATAGGAATTCTACTATGGATCACGATTGGATAGATGCTTTACGAACGAGTATTGAATATCGAATGGGGTTAGGGAATTTATAGAATTTGCTAAAAAAAATGCCCATGATGATGGGGGGAAGTATTATTGCCCTTGTGTGAAATGTTTGAATGAGTGTCGACTATGTCCTGAAGTTATACGCACACATTTAATTTGTCACGGATTTTGTAAGACTTATACGGATGGGTATGGCATGGTGAACAAGTGCCATCAAGTGGGAAACAACATGGGGAAGTGGCCTTTGATGATAATGACACGGATATGGATGATCGCATAGAGGACATTATCCGTGATGTAGGAGAAGAGGCTTTTGAGCGATCACATGCATATGGTAATATGTGCAGTGATGCAGAGACCGCTATACCGTGGGTGTAAAAATACCAATTGTTGAACGCCGTATTGAAATTGGTAAGCTTGAAGGCACGTCATGGATGGAGCGACAAGAGTTTTTTAGAATTGCTTGAGGCTTTGAAGGACATGCTTCCGGATGATAACGTGTTGCCGCATCGCTACTATGATGCTAAGAAGATACTTTGTCCACTGGGGATGGAGTACAAAAAGATCCATGCATGCTCGAATGATTGTGTATTATATAGAAAAGAGTTTGAAGAGAAGCGAGTTGTCCGATGTGTGAAACCCCACGGTACAAGTCGATAAGGGGCTGCAAAAGTGTTGTGGTATCTTCCAATCATACCAAGGTTCAAGCGGTTGTTTGCGAATGAAAATGATGCAAAAATCGAGGTGGCATGCAGATGAGAGGATTTCGGATGGGCGGCTTCGACATCCGGCCGATTCTTCTCAATGGAAGAAGATCGATCAATTATTTCCGAACTTCGGCGAAGAACCTAGGAACCTCGGGCTTGCCCTTAGCACGGATGGAATGAATCCCTATGGAAGCCTTAGCGGCATACATAGCTCATGGCCCGTAGTCCTGATTGTTTACAACTTATCTCCTATGTTATGCATGAAACGAAAGTACATCATGCTGTCTATGTTGATTTCGGGACCAAAACAACCGGAAATGACATAGATGTTTACCTAGAGCCCTTGATCGAAGACTTGAAGGAGTTGTGGGAAGAAGGTGTCGATGTTTTTGACTCTTTCAAGAAGGAGGTCTTTAGAATGAGAGCCATGATATTTTGTACTATAAACGACTTCCCAGCATATGGGAACTTGTCAGCGTATAGTGTAAAAGGCCATAAAGCATGTCCGGTTTGTGAAGAAGGCACATGCTACCATCAACTTCAACATGGAAGAAAGACGGTGTATCTTGGACATAGGAGATTTCTTAGACGGGGCCACCCATATCGTCGATTAAAGAAGGCCTTTTTTGGTGGCCAAGAGTATGAAGAAGCTCCGGTGGCATTGACTGGGAGCAAGTGTATGAAAAGGTTAAAAATATCGGTGTCATCTTCGGTAAGCATGGAAAGAGTAGAAAAGAAACAAATATATGGAAGAAGAGATCTGTATTCTTTGATCTTCCCTATTGGCGCAATCTTGATGTGAGACACCGTATTGATGTCATGCATGTGGAGAAGAACGTATGTGATAGTATTGTGGGCACGCTTCTCAACATACAAGGTAGTTCGAAGGATGGTGTGAAGGCAAGATTGGATTTGCAAGCAATGGGAATACGCGAAGACTTGCATCCAAGGCCATATGGGAAGAGAACTTATTGTCCCCGGCTTCTCATACTTTGTCTAAGGATGAGAAACGAAGCTTTGTGAGTGTTTACATGGCACAAAAGTTCCTCGGGTATTCTTCAAATTTTAAGAGGCTTGTCTCGATGAAGGACTTGAGATTAGTAGGCCAAAAGTCTCATGACTGTCATGTCTTGATGCAACAGCTACTCCCAGTAGCTATTCGAGGATCGCCGAATATGATCTTGGTCGTTTTGACTAGACTTTGTTTCTTCTTCAATGCGGTTTGTAGTAAAGTTTTCAAGATTGAAAAGTTGGATGAATTGGAGAATGAAGGATATCTTATCTTGTGCCACCTTGAAAAGCTTTTTGTTCCTTCATTTTTTGACATCATGGTTCATCTCATTGTTCATCTAGTGAGGAGATAAAGTTGTGCGGCCCTATCCATTTACGGTGGATGTACCCTATTGAAAGATCTATGAAATTCCTAAAAGGGTATGTGAAGAACGCGTATCGGCCAGAAGCATCAATTGTTCGAAATATGTTTCAAGAGGCCATGGAATTTTGTCAAAATTATTTGTCCAAAGTAAGACATATTGGGCTTCCAAAACGTCGGCATCTTGAAGGGGGTAGACGTGGGGCTTCGGAAAGAGTGTGGATCGTGATGAATTGTCACAAGTCCACTTATACATCTTGAATAATGTTGATGAAGTTCAAGCCGGCATATACGCACATAAAGAGGCTGTAAGGAAAGAGAACCATCGAATGACCGAACAAAGGTTGATTAGGGAGCATAATGAACTTTTGCAAGGTGGTTCAAACAAAAGGTCGAGGGATCTGAATGTGTTTCGAGACAATGAAATGGTTAGCACGTGGTCCCGAGTTTGATGTCATAAGTTGGAATTCGTATGTGATCAATGGTTATACATTTTACACGAAGTCCCTAGATGATAGGAGCACAGTCCAGAACGGTGGTGTTATGTTAGAGGTGAATCTATGCACTTCTCCGATTCGAAAGACAAGAGGCCTAAATTGGCTGTCATGCCATATTATGGGGTTATTGAAGAGATTTGGGAGGTGGACTATGTCAAAGTTAGATTTCCCATCTTCAAATGCAAGTGGGTTAATGTCAATAATGGTGTTCAGATCGATCGACTAGGATTCACTTTAGTCGATGTCAATAGTAGAAGTTTTGGAGATGAACCTTTTATTATGGCACACCGATCAAGAAAATAAAATGTGGTCTCGTAGCTCTCCAAGGAAAGAGGGTCATTGATATTGATGAGGAAAGTCATTCAAATTATGGTGATCTTCCGAGAGTACTCCTTTACAAGGGGTCTACTAGGACATGAGCGAAGAAGATGAAGCGGATAATGAACCCGGCATAAGAAATGATCATCAAGAAGGGATATGGGAGGATATCACTTTATAAAAGTGTCAATTCATAAGGTAATTAATATTCATATGCAGTATTCTTAGAAAACTTTAAGGTTTTAACAATTATTATATCTTTGTCTATGTTCTTAATTAAACAATGTCATCATTGAATATGAATTTGTTCTTGTTTTGTTTTTGTGGCGGGATCCGTTTCAAAGGGGCATGTTATAAAGAGGATGCATGTTACGTTGTTGGGTGGGAATCAAATGAAGGCATGGTGAATAATATATTGGACTACATTTGTATGTTGAATTATGTCTTGCATGTATTGTAACTCATTGCCTTTGTAATTAGTTATATGTTAGCTTATTTTATAAATTACTTTAGTTGTTTTAGACTTAATTAAGAGGCCATATAACTCATGGTGGATAATATTTGTATTCTTTTTCCCAATTCAATTTATTCATGTTCATAGCTTGTAGCTTAAAGTATATCGACTTTTATGTCTTTGTTTTGTATGGTGGATTTGTGTATATATATTGATCGGAAGAACAAAACAGGGGAAAAATACGGGAAAATTTAGATTGCAAATAAAAATACGGTCTTAAATGTTCAAATATTAAGACCGGATGTATATATAACACCGCTCTTAAAGGTGTTAAGCCGGTCTTAAAAGTTGGTCTTTTAAGACCGGTCCATTGAAACAATCCGGTCTTGAAAGTCGTCTTTTAAGACCGGGTAATTATTCCTCCGGTCTTAGAGTCCGCTATCTTTAGGACCGGATTGATATTTGTCCGGTCTTAATATTTGGATCTTTTAAGAGCGGTCGACTTTTGTCCGGTCTTAAAGTTTGAGTTTTAGGACCGAACCAAAAATATTTCAGATTTATTTAGTACGACTTTTAAGGCCGAAGGTTTAAAATGTCCGGTCTTAAAGAAAATCTTTAAGACCGTGTAAAAGTCCGGTCTTAAAGGTCGACTTTTAATACCGCCTGGAACAAGACTGCTCGCGGGTCCGGTCCTAATGTACCTTTTTTGTCCGGTCTTAAAAGCCTTTTTTCCACTAGTGGATGCCAGGAATAAGCTCCTTTTCCAACAAACTCACGTCAATGCCAATACGATAGAGCGGGAGGTGCGGCTTTTCTCTGATTTTAATAGACAGGCAATGGAACACTTGGTGCGGTACAGAAAGGAATGGTAGAGAAGCGGAGTCGGTCCATATGCTGGGTTAAACCGGGGTATCCGAGTGTGGCCTTGAATTGTGATGGTGCCATGAAGCTTGGAACCGGGTGGGCAGGAGCGGGGAGTGTCATCAGAGACCATGAAGGGAAGTGGTTATATGGATGCTGTCGCAACATCGGAATCTGCTCTTCTCTCCAAGCGGAGCTTTGGGCGTTGATGGATGGTCTGGGTCTTGCGTGGTGGCTGGGTTATAGGGACATAGTTGTCCAGGTTGATTGTGTTGTGGCGGTGAAGCTAGTTCAGAATACAGGGGACCGGAATCATGGTTGTCGGAGCATCGTTCTGGAGGTTCAGAGGCTATTGGCTCTGGATTGGAGGGTGGCTATCACCCATATTTTTCGCGAGGGGAATAGGTGTGCTGATTTCTTAGCTACCTATGCGTTGGAACTGGATAGGGGTTTTCATTCCCTCGAAGAACCACTTGAGGCCGTGCGGGGTATCCTGCACACGGATGCTAGGGGAGTCGGCAGTGTTCGTCTTTGCCCAGTTGTTCCTGATTAATTGTTAATCAGCCCTTGTCAACAAAAAAAAAAAAAAAAAAAAACAGAAGTTCAACTTTGTGCGACATGAGTTAGGTAATGACAGTTTGATATTTTTTTCTTCATCTCACACCGATCTTCACAAAGATATTTTTGAATCTAGTAAGTTATTAGGGTTTCTATATATAGACTATGATCAATTACATGTTACTTGGCTTCCCAGTATTGTTGAATATAATAATGAATGAGGGAAATTTTGGGGGGACACCGTTTCATCGAGATATTTTTGAATCTGTTTAATATTTATAGCATTGCTTATGGTTAATTACGTATATACTTAATATATTAAGTCGTCTCTGAATGTTATTTCAAAATAAGGAAATCTATAAAGGCATTATGTTGACAAAAATACTACTATAATGATGTAGTAATGAATGGTTTTGTATTAATTGAAGTAATCACTATTTTCCATTTTTAATAAATTAACGAAGTTTTCTTCTCCTTAAAATAACTTGCATCGATATTATTCATGCAATCATGCATGATATGCCGGAAAAGGAATGTCTCTATTGATCTCTCCCCATTTTCAATGGTTGATATTTAATATTATATAAAAAAATATTATTATAATATTAAATATAACAGTAAATAACCAACGGGGGTTGACATAAGTGGTGTAACACCCCAAATTCCATAGCATAAATCGTGCCGGATGACACTTGGTTTTAGAAAATTCGACAGAGTTTGAGGTGCTACATCAGAGTACTGCGGAAACGGAGAGCAATGCACTAACAATTGGACAATGATGAGTAGCTGATATGAAATACCCCGACATATGATGATGCCAGGCGTATGCTGGTTAAATTGAAAATCCCGAAGGAATATTCATGTGATACAATATACAGAGCTTTGTACAATTACATTTCTCAAAAGTAACCATACAATCTAGACCAAGCCTTGACTAGACTTGGGGCAATGAACCTAACTCCGTTAACCGAACAGAATGGTCAGGTAAGTGTCTATCATGGGGGCCTCACCGAGTTTACGGCGACTGATTGGCTGACCCACATAGACTAGCCTTGCTTTCGGCACCAAACTGCTCGAAGTAACGTTATTAGATCCATGCCTGACAACAGGCTCTGATAACTTCTTCTGGCTCTTGTCTCGACCCTCGGTGCATTATTACGACTTTGCCCCTTGACTCCTTTTTAAAGCTCCGTCTACTAGTGCCTTCTCTGTCCTGATCCTTACCTGTACTATCATTTAAGACTGAGGTCCAATGCCCATATACCGGACCTCAAGTAACGATTAATCTCATGTTTACATACATAGCATATGGATTACAAATACTCACAACATTAACATAATATTAACACACAACATATGTATCGCTCCCAACCAATGCAAATGTACTGCACGCAGTGAATGCAGATGTATCGCACGAAGCGAATGCAGATGTACCGCACGAAGCGAATGTTTCCTTACAGATGTGTCATCCCCAATGAATGTATCCCGAAAGCACATAAACACACAACAGATCACCAACCACATATACGCATACAATACTCGTAATACATAAACACATACGATAAACATCGGAGCTAGTGTTACTAGTACGCGAACGTACCTTCCACCGTGAAATGGCCAAACATCCGGCCTTCTGAACCCGACTCCGGACCTCCCGGATATCCTAAAGGGTAATACCGTATCCATTAACTCATAAATAATATCCTAACAGATATCCTAATCATAAATGACTATTTTACCCCTGACTTCGCTAACCGACGAAATTTCGCCAGAGTTTCGCTACTTTGACTCTAATCTTCCAAAATTTTGTCATATCTCTTTCTCCATCATATTTTCGAAATAAATACCATATTTAACCATAAAACATGATATCAACAATATATTGGAAGACTAAAGATCAAAACAACATAAGCTATGAACTTAACCTAGAACTTCAAGAACTAGAGACCGAAAAAATTACTCAGAACCTTGCTACTCCTTCTCCAGAGCTCTCCCTTCTCTCTACCCTCTCTCTTATTTTCGAATTGCCTAAGCAATTGGTGTGAGAAATCAATGAGAGAATGGTGCCTATTTATAGAAAAAGGCTATGGCAACTTAGGTAATTATCTTGAACTTTCTCTACTTGAATATCCACTATTAGATCTAGTTTTTTCATTTCATCTTCAATCTCCACCCTTCATCCTTCCTTATTTCCTCCATATGACATCATCCATATGATGTCACCCATGTGCTTCTTTATGAATTCTACCGATAAATTCCCCTGACGGTATTTGAAAATGACTTCGGAGATAACCAACTCCGGGACAAAAATTCACTTGTTTATAATATGTCCTGATGTTAAATACTTAGTTCCCATATTTCAAGATACAATTTAACTTCTATCGGTTCTCATTTATAGGATAAACCCCGTCGGTTACGGAAATGACATCGGGTAATACCAACTTCGGGACAAAATTCCACTTGTTCATAATATGTCCTGTTGTTTAACACTTAGTTCAAGGATTCCAAGATAGGATTTAATTTCCATCGATTCTCATTTATCCTATTTTCTTTTTAAACAAATATCTTCTTACTTTTTACTTTTTCTTCCAACTTGTCTAACCCTTTTCACACCTACACACACATCTTTTTCTCTTCCTTTCCTTTCTCATTTTCGAAATGCATGGTTGTTTTTTGACAAAAGTGTTGCTTTCCCCACTTGCAAATATCCCATGTCTTATGTGTTTTCATTGGCTAGTTGCAAACCTTGACTTTTCAACAACTTCTTAACTAAGTTTACTACTTCAACTCCACTCCTTTATTCACTTTAATTTTGGTTTTCCCATCCCCTTTTCCCTATTCTTTTTGTTTTTCAATTAATTCATATTATCCTCTAATTATCTCATATTTATTTTGCAAAAATTCTCCCATTGGTTGATTCATTTTCACATGGATTAAGGCATTTTAAATTGTTAGAATTATTGTAGCATTTGATCTTACTTTATGAGATTCAATCTTAGCCATTGCTTAATGTTTAATTTGTCTAATTTGATTAGCAAGCTTAATTAGAGCCTTAATCCCATGATTAGTAATCTTTTGTTAATTCAATTAAGCTCTAGGGATTTCATGTATTTAATTTTTATACTTTTTCTTAATCATTAGCAATTTCCCTTATACTAAACTTTGACTAATCTTTAATTAGGGGTTGTTCATAATTAACTTTGGTTACTCCCTTGATTCATGCTTAAGTAATTTATTTAATCACTTACTAATTGTTGACAATTTTCTTAATTAGGATTAATCATTTTCTCACAACTATTGCACTGACATTGGTAATTTATGCACCATGTATTATTTTAAAAATCACGGGGCAACTTATGTTCCCCAAGATATATAATATTAAATTTTGCCTCAATATTTTCCAAGAAAAATAATCCCATAAATTATCTAAATTAGAGACAACATACTTTCCTATTTTTAATAAATATTTAATTGCCTCTTAAGATTTATCATAATATTCTCAGGGTATTTTATGACCCATAAATTCACTTAGGGATTTTTTGCACTTTATTTCTTCTAATTTTAAGAGAAATTACCCTAGAAAATAAGATAAATTCCATACAAGATTTGAGACAACATATTCACATATTTCCAATAGGTATTATCTACTAAATTATGATACTTATCATAAGTGAGATTTTTAGGGTATTACAAGTGGTAAGCGGCTTGTGTCGCTTAACCAAGGTCTCGAGTTCGAGCCTTATGAATGCAGAAAAGCCCTGCTACGAGACTCACCCACCATAGCGAGGTGCGTGACTCGGGTCGGATCTGGATTAGTCAGCCCGAAGTTCTGGATACCGAATGGGCAACCGAAAAAAAAAATATAACAGTAAATAATATTAAATGTAAAAGCTAGCTAGCTAAAGAGTTTGTCTTTATTTTAAATATAAACCCTCAATTTACTTTGCGTCGAGACAGCTTGTAATTTTTTTCAAATTATTTCTATGGATCACATATATTAACAAAGCTTTCATCAACGGGATAATGACTAAAGGAGGTGTTTTAAGGAAACTAGCTAACGCATTTAATTGACATACGTTGCTAACAAAAATAGTATCAATAAATTCACTGATCAAATAATGAACCCAGTAAGATACTTAACGTTTATATCAAAAGTTCTACTTTTATGTGACAACAGTAAGGTAAATGGCATCACATGATCAAAGATATTTTTAAAACCCTAGCTTCACAATACACAACACACACACACTACATCACATGCCTGTGACCATCGATTACGTACATATACAATTCAGCTTTATTTGGTGGTGTTACCAAATAAGGGAACTTTGTGAGACAAGAATTAGGCACTAATAATAATTCAAGTTCGGTATTTCTAGGAGCCATGTGATCAAGATATTTTTGAATCTAGCTTGCAACAAACTCATAGTGTAATTACATATAAGTGGACACACACACACACTCTCTCTCTCTCTCTCTCTCTCTCTCTAGTCCTTATTATAAGGCACTAACTAACAAGTGTATTTGGTCCTTTTTATAAGGTACATACTTGTTTCTAAAAAATATTAAATATTTTTTCCATGTATGCTTATAATTAACAAGGGTAATGGATGAGAGTAATAATTAATGTGATACTAGAGTTTAGTGCAATTAATAAGGGTAATATTGGAAATTATTTAAAATTTATGACAAATTTAATAGAGTAAATACCCTTTCTGGTCCCTGACAAAAAAGACGGACCCCATTTTTGTCCCTGACAAAAAACCTGACCCTTATTCGTCCTTTTTATGGGACTAAAAATGACCTTTTGAAAATTTGTGATGGATCAAAATGTCCACCAATCGACCCTTATTCGTCCTTTTTATGGACTAAAAATGACATTTTTTTTGTAAGAGACCAAAATGGGATCCGTGTTTTTTGTCAGAGACTAGAAATGGTATTTACTCAATTTAATAACTTTAACTGTTTTTATTGATTTGTGTGAATTATTAGTTGATGTCTTATAATAAGGATCAGATGGAGTGCATGTGTGTGTGTACTCTGTGATCAATTACATATTTACGTCAGCTTTTAGTGTTTGTTGCAAAACAAGGGAATTTTTGTGCGACAAGAGTTTGGCAGTAATAGTGGTGCATAACTTTTTATTCACAACACATGAAGATAATTTTTTATGAATCTATAGAAATGGTAAGAGAATTTTATGCGACATGAGTTAGGCACTTTCCGTTTATATATATTGTATTTCTTCCCATCTCATATATCTCATATATGAAGATATATATATTTATGCATCTTGCTATAAGATACATATACGTACATACGTATAGCTTCACTTTATATAGATTAAAGCCATTATGTTGACAAATCTATAGTTGAGGTGATTGTTTTGGTTCTAAATGTAAAACCTTAATTATTAATTCTAGTTTCTAAATTTATAATCCCCCACCAAAACTATCCTTATTGTTTACACATGTACGTATGTAAATAGAGTTTTTATCAATGGAAGCAGTTTCTAATGCAAATGCTTATTGGGGTATTTTAGAAAAATAAATATGTTTTATTTAAAATAACTAATTTAGTTAATTATATATATATATGTGTGTGTGTGTGAGAATTAATTATTTAAATCTTAAATTTAGGATGGAGAGTAATAATTTTCCATTTTGGGAATGTATCTGTACTTGTCCTTGTGTATATGTGTTTTGTGTCATAAAACATGGGTTTAAGGATCCACCTACATTCTGTTTTTGGTTGACTAAAGTCGATGAAAATAGGCCAGGGTAGGTCAGACTAGACTTTGGTTAAATAGGCCTGAGCCTGTAATGGGAGTAAAAGGCCTGAGCCTGAATGCATGCTTTTTTTAGACTCAGACCTGAACTTTCATAAGGTCTGATTGAGTCTGAAGCCTTTTTAAAGGCATACTTACAATGTAGGCCTTTAAAAAGGCCTCATATTGTAGGCCTTGAAGGCTATAAATAGGTTTTTGTATACTTTGAGTCTATCAAAACTATATAAATATAAGCTTTTTAGTAGAATATAAGAATGAAAAATAATAAATATTATGTTTGTTATATGATATAAATATAATTATATTTATTTAATGTGTAAACAGGTCAGGCCTGAAGGCTTATAAGCCAGACCTTAATAAAATAGGTCAGATCTATTTACACACTTAAGCCTTTAAATAGGTCTTGACTTGACTTTTTTAACAAACATGTCAGGCCTAACCAGGCTCTAAACAGACCAAACTGTAGGTCGTATGATAAAGACCTAACCTATTTCCACCCTACTAAAGTCCCACGTCGGCGAGTTCAGTGAGAGGTTTAGGGTACATGAAGTATTTAATGCATGAGTTGTAATGTTGTATGGATGACATTGGCAATAATTTAAACGTGAGCCATGTGAGTCACATGGGTTTTGTGAATTTGAGATTGAGATAACTTGCAAGTTGCAATTGCAATTCACATATACTTAAAAATAGTGCACAATATATATTACCATGTGCTTATTTATAAATTACTTACATATTATTCACACAAACAAAAAAACCTTAAAATTAATTAATTCTTTCTTAAAATTTAATAACTTTTCAACTTTACTTCTATTTAATATATAAAATATCTTTTGACCAAAAAAATAATATATAAATAAATATCAAATAAAAAATTATTATAATAAATATTATTCACACAGACAAAAAAACCTTAAAATCAATTAACTTTTCTTAAAATTTAATAACTTTTTAACTTTACCTGTGTTTAATATATAAAAAACCTTTTGACCAAAAAATAATATATAAATAAATAGAAAATAAACAAAATTATTATAATAAGTAATTGTAAATTATTAATTATTTTACTTATTAATAAGACCAAAATAAACATGCTCATTTTGTCCTATAAATAGGGGAGTATTTTTTTTTCTTGATCACTCAACATATAGAATTCACCTTTATCATCAATGTTCATCCTCTCTCTCTCTCACTAATAAGCATTGCAGTTCAAAAGAACATATTATTGTACTCCTTTGGTTGATCTTTAAATAATAATAATAATAATAATAATAATAAGCATATGTGTGATTTTTTTTTTTGGTCAAGACATATGTGTGATCATAATCATAATAAGCACATAATAAATTTTTTTTTTTTTTTTTGCCAGAGTATTATCATTATTCACCATACATACTAATTGGTTGTTAAAAAGTGTAACCCCAAAAGGTTATCATTTCCACTGACTTGGGTGACATGAATTTGCCTTTATTTCAACTAGTTTATTAATAAACTTACTTTTAAATATTATTTAATATTCAATAGAATCGCTTTTCGACAAGTGGTATTCAGGGTGGATGTACCTTTCAGGCGTGCACTGATCATCATGGAACGTGTTTGATTATTATTCAGTTGCACTACTCTCAACTTTAATCACAAAAATAATATTAATTAATATTCCTTCATTTGAAAAAACAGAAAGAATATATTAAAAAAAAAGAGCACAATTGTTCAAAAGGTGGGATATATGCCAAATAACTCAACGTAAAAGCAACCTATTAGGGTATGCCTGTTATGGTCAAGCATACATAAGTGATGTCTCTTCCTCCATTAACTAATGGGAAAACTTTCCATGGATCAATGTATCAGCATAACGTGCAAATCAATACTTCTATCAACGTAAGAACCAGATAAATGCCAAAGAGAGTTGGCATAGATGGTAAGGGATTTGATCAAGTCACAAAGGGATGTATGTTCGATCCCCGCTGCCGTCGATGAGACTCCTTTGGTAGGCGATCTCGTAAGTCCCCATTAAGTGCTCAAAGAGCCCGGGGCCGTGCCCTGACCTTAGTGGGGGACTGATGCCGAACCCCTCCAAAACCTTTTTATATCAAAAAAAAAAAAAGAACCAGATAAATAATAGTAATTTTTATATATATTAAAAATTAGTTATTTATAAAAAATGTGTTTTTTTTTATTTTTCTTTTTGCCAATATTTTGATTTTTTTATAAAAGTATCCATTTTAATTATTCTCATCCGATATTACTCTCTTGGCGAAAAACCTCTAATATATACTACGAATACTAAAAGTTTAAATCTCAAGAAGCAGATTTATTGGAAAAGGCGAAAATCTTTTATGTTCTAAATCTCGAAAGTGATTTTACCCTTGATCAAATTAAAAATAAGATAAAAATTTAGGAAAGGTTATTAACTGAGAAGACAAAGTAGATTGATCTGCAAGTCCTAATTAACTCTTACGTCTAGGACTAGAGGGAATATTTTTTGTTGTTGAATGAATATTGATAATTTACATTACTCCCTATAATTTACGTTTTTACTTTATTTTTGTGCCAACATTTCTATTAATTAATTTGAGTCATATACTAAAAAACCATTCTTTTTCCATTGGATCATTAAAAATAATAAATTAATATAATTTATAATGAATTATTTATTCCCAATGTATTTTAAAAAAACGTATATATTTAAAGTTCAAACCCATTGTTTATAAAAAAAAAAACTTTCAAACCATTGAATTATTTAATTTTTGTACTTAAAAATTAAATCATGTGATAATGATAGGTCCTGCTATATGCTCTCTAAAATATACTTCAACATGTATAATTTTATTTTAATTTCATTTATTTCTTTCGTTGAATATAAATTTATAAAATTTATATCATTTTTGGTAATTATACTTTCATAAGTGTTTTTAATAAATGAAATCCAAATATAATCACAATTTTTAAAGTCACTTGTTAAAAAAAATGCAAACATAAATCACAATTGACCAACAGCTTTTTTAACCAATGTCACTTATACAAATCACGATCACGATTACCATTATTTGTTCACCGCTCTTTTATTTAAAAAAAATGTTTTTGGCCGAGTCACTTTTGACATGAATTTCTTTTTAAGAAAATTAATGATAAGAAAAATTACATTCGTAAGTTACAAACACTAAAGATTTTTTTTTTTATCATCTATATTTATATTATTTGTACGTAGCTGTTTCATTTTTAAGTATAGAAAAAAAAAAAACTCTATAAAAATAATGATTATCAAATTTTATTTTTCCGTGCCATTAATTATTAAAATTAAAGTACAATTGTATAAAAAAATTTAAAATAATTTTGGATCATAGTTAAATAATTTATTTGACTAATTTGACCCTCAAAATGGTATATTAAAAATATACTTAATGTTCTATGTAAATATTAAATTGGAATTACTGAAATAAATTCAAGTATTTTAAATCTAATTAGGAGTAGCTCTACTATCGCGATCTTTGTATATGCAAAGTTTGAATAATCAACCTTACAGAAATGAGTGTGAACATCCTTGACTTAGATATGCAAACATGTAGCTAGTGTACATATAAATCATGTGCAACAAAAATATTGACATTATATTTAAAGAAAATTGTGAAACGGTCCTAATTATAAGAACTAGTTGACTTTTTTGGAGAGATTAAGGGAGCTAATTAAATTGCTTTAAAGTATTTTTATTTTTATTTTTTTTCTTCAAACTCATTAATTTGAGTAATAAACTAATGTATAATTTAAAGATACACAATATATAAAATAATTAAGTAACTTATTTAACTTTCTTAATTTCTCCAAAAAAAGACAGCTAGCTCTTATAATTAGGACTGGAGGTACCACTCTGGTCCTATTTATTAGTCCAGTTTGACCAAAAAATTTGGTCCTATTTATAAGTCTATTTTGACCAAATAAATGAGATTGTGACAATTTTGCCCATATTAATAATGATGAGAGAGATTGACTAGCTATGTTGGGAAGAGAAAAAGATGAGAGAGATTTGACAATAAATTTTAAAATGTACTCATTTATAAATGAGGGTAAAGTTGGAAATTTGCTCTATAATCATTGAGATACCTAACTTTTCTTGGTATGTGAGATTTGGTCAAACTAGACTTATAAAGTGGTAGTAATTAACAAAGCTATTTAATATTTAAAGCAAAAGTGCCAATGATTTTGTGCGACACAAGTTAGGCATAAAGTAACGGTTAGGTATTCCTTGGCATCACGTCAGGTGGAAGATATTTTTGAATCGTGTTACATGCTTGCTTGCTAGATTTGCTATATATGTATAGCCAATTACTAGTTGCTTTAAGTATTGTTGCAAAAAAAAGGGAATATATATAGATATAAATGCATTGTGTGTGTGTTTTATTTTTATTTTTTGGATAAATTTAGATGATAAATAAATTTGTGGGATTATCAATTTGGATTAGACTAATTATGTTCCTCTTTAACAAGCAAGGTTCTCTTTAATTTGCTTCAAAGGAGAGAATAATATATTCATATCTATACTTGTGAGTCTTTAAACATATGTTTAATTAAAGTCGGGCATTATAGCATAAACACTACAAAAGAACAGCGAATTACCGTCGGAAATTACCCACAAAATTCTGTGGGTAAAAATTACCGGCGGAATTACCCACGGAATTCCGCCGGTAACTGAAATTACCGACGGAATTTAGTGGGTAATTCCGTTGGTAATTTTTAATTTCCGTCGCAAAAAACGTCGTGGGAAAATCAATTTTATTTTGTCACGGCGTTTTTTAACGGAAATTTACTGACGGAATTACCCACGGAATTCCGTCGATAATTTCGATTCTGCGAATTCCATCGGTAATTTTTACCCATGGAATTCCATGGGTAATTTCCGACGGAATTTTTTCCATCCCTAATTCCATCGGTAATTCGCTGTTTTTTTGTAGTGAAATGGCATCAAGTACAACCTCTATGTAATGATAGGTATGTGAATTATATCAAGAAAAAAAAATCACTACTACAAAAAATTATTGTACAAAAAGAGGAAATAAGGTAGTGGACGGGCTTCTATATGTACCTTTGGTTAGTCCTTTGGTCCATTTGTGTTTGATAGGGCCTTGACACCCCATTAGTACGTAATACGTAGAGGGGGAACCCATAGTTTGATTTTGTACTTTATAGATTTTGGCCGATCCATATTACTTTATCAGTGAGCATGTTGAGTTGAACTACCACTCATATGGGTGAGTATTAGCCTATGGGTTTAGTCGGAGGAAATAAGATAGGGAGGATAGAGAATAATTTCTTGTGTATTGATTCTTGAGCACTTATGTGATAAATATGAGAAATGAGATTATGATATTGTGAATTAACATATACATATACGTTGTCATGTGACATTTTTAATAATGTTATGATTTTATAATATCTCACTTGACACCTTACAAACATTTACTCGTACGATGAAATGGATTGTTGGTTATTGAAGCTTTTGTGTCACCTCGTCGATTTAACATTTCTTTTCTAGGTGATATTTCTTGTGCGAGTCTATAAGCCTTTGGAAGCTTTAGCTATTTTTGCTAACAGTAATGTTTTCATCTTTTTTGTATATGTTGGATTATTGTATATTATCACGTTATGACTTATTTTACATACTGTAGTTAATTTTAAATTTTTTTAATGCATTAACTATATACTTTTTATTACTTTTGATAATTTTGGGTGGTCTAGAGACCTTATGACTTGTTTTGAATTTGTGGATCCACAATTTAGTCTGATATGGATATTTTGATATATGGTGAAGCATTATTCAGTTAAGGAATTTGGACTTTGTGAGAAGTCCAAAGCTCAACTGTGTACATGATAATGTTTTGATAAATGATTTGATTAAACCCTTAGTTGGTTATTGTTTTAAGAAAATTGAGATTTTACATAAACCCTATCAAAAGATGTCAAAAAACATACTACAGGAATAAAGATTTCAAGAAATCACTCTTTTAATCATTTTTGAATAGTTTAATTCATTATAATTCTAAATTTTATTTTTCTAATAATTTCATATGTTTACTGTCATTTATTTATTTGAAATGATTTATGACTTAATTTTTTAGGTACACATACGCTGGCAAAAAATATCTGGCAAATATATGAATTTTGAATTAAATTATGAGATTATAAAATAATATAATTTTGAGAAAGTCACATATAATTCAAAATTTTGAATATATTTTTCAAACATACATTTGTTGGAGAAAATTACACAAAGTTTCATCAAGTTGTTAGTATTTGTAATTAAAAATTACTTAATTTTTTTAAAAAATTATTAAGAATATAAAACGTTAATTAATAAATATTAAAAAAATCAGCATATAAATTAAAAATTCAGTATGATGAGGAATTAATTAACGAACATGATTTATTTTATTTTTATTTTTTATCAAGGGTTCCCTTGAAGCTTAGAAGGCAGATTGTTTTCATCTCTCTCAACAATATGTGCATGTTTGGTACACCGTTTCGAAGGGGCAATTGAGCTTATTTATTATTTGAATAAGGCTTATGGGTGTTTTTTTTTTTTTTTCCGTTTGGATGAAAAATTATCCGAATCAAGCTTATGGGGTAAAAGCTGCTTATTTGAAAAGCCAACTTTCCTAGCTTTTAATATTTCAATCAGGTTTATACTCTTTATTCACTCTTGGTTATGCAATAGGAGTAGCATTGCTCCCATCCCTGTGAGATGAGATGCCAGCCATCTAATATATATATATATATATCATAAATTAATCTCTCCTAAAATTTTAATTCTAGAATTAAAAACAATTGGGATGTTATAATAAGAATAACCCTATAGAATTAGATACCAAATTGTAGGGCCTAAGTTCCTAATTACTTATGTAATATTTATTTGATCAAATTATATATTTTAGCACTTCCAAATTTTATAATTTAGTATTTTTCATATTTTTGGTAATTTTAATTTTAATTTTTCTCTTATAATTATCTCAAAAGGCACTTATATTACTGTCATTCCAAACAAGTTTAATTTCACAAAAGCTATTTATATAATCACGGTGATTAAATCACCAATTCAAATATAAATAATATTTCACAATCTAATTTTTACCTAATTTGACTTTTTCATAAGTCATTTTACTCACCGGTATCCCAAACAAACCTACAACACTTTCCAAAATTTAAACTTGTGATTAGATTAAATATATAGTTTGTTTCGGAAAAAAATCAATAGTTTATAGTTATAGGTATCAAACAAGATTTATTTTAATATAGTTTTCAATAAAAGAAATATAACTTTTGGTTTTTCAGAATTTAATTTGATGGTATTAATAGTTCGGATTAAAATGTATATTTTCAAAATAAATGAGGTTGTCACTTTAATATTTTTTATATAAAAAAAAAAACATAATAAAGTACCACAGATTTTAATTAATTTTTTTTGTAATTATGGTAATTTTTTCTTTTTTTTATTAAAAAAATATTAAAGTGACAGGCTTCGTTTCAGCTAATAGTACGCGTCACTCCGAAGGAGTATTAATTAATTATTAAATAAAATAGTAGAAAGTTAGAAAGCACAGCAGTGCTCAGACATCAAGTTGTTGCATAGAAGGCATTGAGCCGCACAACGCCGCCGAACTCGAACAGATCCCTGGTAGGCGCTGCTTACACATCTCGCCACTATCTCTCGACACGTGGCCTTGCTAGTGGCTGGGAACCCTTCGCAAATATCTGGTGGAAGACCCGCGCTCACCCAAGATATTTTCTCTTATCCACATAAAAAAATTTATTACTATATCCTTTTAAAATATTTTTGTTCGGAAAATTATTTTATAAAAAATAAATACTTTTTTAATTGATCAATTGAAAACAAAAAAATTACTACCTTCTGTCCTCATATTTTTATTATTAGTAGTATTATAAAATTAAAGTGATATAGTATTATATGTAAGAATAAAGAATTTTTACTTTAGACTTCACGCCCGAGTCAAGTCCGAAGCGACCCAGTACGCGTGGCCCAATCACATGAAAGCTTCTGATCTATAGAGAGATACAAATCTTTCCTGCTTGCTCTCACTCCACTTGGCCTGCTTACGTCATCAGAGGTGGGTCCTACACGCTTTCATGTTCCATGCTCATATCAATGCTCATGCATGTTCATGCATGCATGCATACCTTAGAACATCATAGCCTTGTCTTCGTGTTTATTTCTTATTGGTTGTAAAGTTTTTGTTTCTCCAAATATTTTTGGGTAAATGTGCAATTTTACACATGAAATTTACTCTCGGGAGCGCCCAGCACCACGAACTTTTTTCTGGAGCAAAAGTAAACACGAAGTTACGTTTTGGGAGCGCCCAGCACCACGGGCGTTAGTTGACCATTAACTTGAATGGAAGTGAACAGTAACGCGGTTGAAATTACACTTTTGCCCTTAGTTTTAGGTGAAATTACCCTTTTGCCCTAAATTTTTTTTTCAAAAAAACTAAAACTAAAATTACCTCCCCGGTGGGCCCCACCGCCGGCCGCTACCGGCGGCCGGCGGTGGTGGTCGGTGGCCGGCGGTGGTTGGCGACCGGCGATGGTGGTCGGCCGCCGTTGGTAGGGCCCACCGGAGGGGAGGGGGTAATTTTAGTTTTTTTATTTAAAACTAAGGGTAAAAGGGTAATTTTTATTTAAAACTAAGGGCAAAATGATAATTTTCTTTTTTTACTTACCATCAGCGTCCACGTCAGCGTGTCAGTCCAAATAAGCGCCACGTCACGCCACGTCAGCGTTCCATCCAAGTTAACGGCCAACACCCGTGGTGCTGGGCGCTCCCAAAACATAACTTCGTGTGTACTTTTGCTCCAGAAAAAAGTTCGTGGTGCTGGGCGCTCTCGAGGGTAAACTTCATGTGTAAAATTGCACCTTTACCCAATATTTTTTAATCACCACTACTACTTTTTCCTTAATTTTTGCGGATTTATAATATCACCTATAATTTCTTGGGGGTTTGTAATTATTAAAAGAACAATTTTCTGCTGCAATAGTTCATTTAGTTACAAAATTAATAACAATGCCACTTAAACTATAGAGATGGAACTAAAATTTTTAACAGATTTCTCAAAAAGGAGTCTAATTCATGTATAACTATCCTATATATAGGTCCATTCTTATTTTGTATGGAAACTAATATATGTATTTATTAATTATATTGGATTGGAGGGGGCATTGAGTTTCAGGTGTTTTGCCAAAAATTTTAAAATATGCATTTAGAGCTTATTTTAGTTATTTAGTACATAATTAGGATATGTTTGTTCTTTATTTGAATAAAATAAATATCAAATAAAAAAAAAATACAATTTTCGGTATCTTTTTTATATAATGTTATGATTCGAATATATAATATGATTTGAATCTATTAAGTTAAATTTAAATAATTATTATGCATTTAATATTTTTTAGTAAAAACATTTAGTTGGGTTGTGTCTCATGGCTTATTAGGACCATGTATGCTTTTTTTTTTATTTTGATAAGAAAATTTTAGGAAAGGGGTTGGGTTCACCCACGATCTAACGGCAGGGCGAAATCTCCCTTCCTCCTAGGTAATACCGATGTTGGGCAGGGCGAAATCTCCCTTCCTCCTAGGTAATACTGATGTTGGGCAGGGCGAGCCGTTTATTACCCTCAGGCGTTAACCTAGGCATCTAGGAGTTAGGATGCATCCCCCAACGCCTTGACCAACTCCAGGATCGAACCCTTCCCTTTGGTGAGAGTGTCCGACCACTTTGTCAGTTGAGCCCAAGAATGAGGGGTATGCATGCTTTTAAACTCAAAAATATTGACAAATCACTCGGCTAATTTCTGAATTTGCCCCTTATTAAATAACTATTTACCAAAATGCCCCTGTCAGAAACCTATTTCCCATAATGCGCCTGTCTGAATCAAGCGATTCTTTTTTTGATTCCACCTAACTTTTTGAGATCTATGCACTGATATAAAAATTATCTTCAGATTTAATGAAGAGAAAGGAGGAAAAACAAGTGATTCTTTATTGCGCAGAAAATACTAACAATTCATTAAATCCAGTATTAATTGTTACGTTGAAATTCAAAGTTTACCAAATACAGGGTAGAAAAATAAAGATATTAAAATCTAAAATAATATCAATTAATTATTATTAGATAATAATATTATATATAATATATATATATATATATATATATATATATATATATATATATATATATATATATATATATATATATATATATATATATATATATATATATATATATATATATTAAAGAATCACTTGATTATATTTAATGAATTGTTAGTATTTTCGCGCAATAAAGAATTACTTGTTTTTCCTCCTTTCTCTTCATTAAATCCAAGATAATTTTTATATCGGTGCATAGATCTCAAAAAGTTAGGTGGAATCAAAAAAAGAATCGCTTGATTCAGACTCCCGAGCCAGAAGTTATGGCCTTCTGAAGTTTTAACTTTTTTTTTAATGATTTAGTCGACTAAATGAGTTTTTTAGTCGACTAAATGAGTTTAGTCGACTAAAACTTAAGTTTTAGTCGATTAAATGTCGGGGGTCTGAAAAAATTGCACGCGATTTAGTCGACTAAACCAAATGGTTTAGTCGACTAAACAGGGGCATTTTGGGAAATAGGTTTCTGACAGGGGCATTTTGGGAAATAGGTTTCTGACAGGGGCATTTTGGTAAATAGTTATTTAATAAGGGACAAATTCAGAAATTAGCCCAAATCACTCACCTAGAGGTATGAAAACGGGGCAGCCCATTTACGTCTGAAAAAAATGCTAGAGCTGGGCTCAAGGTTTTATATCTTCAAAATGAAAACGTGTCTAAAATGGCTAAGTGCCTAAGTAGAACAGCTTTTAGAGCCAATGGCCAACGCGTTTAAGCCCCTTCATTTTTTTTAAATTGTTTATATTGATACTAATTTTGTAATTTTTTGATTTATTATTTACAAATCTTTTCATATCTGGTAACTTGACCTTTTTAACCATATATGAACACAAGTGTTGTTTATTTTGTTAACTCATTGCCCTTTTCAAACATATTTACAAGAAATGTGGTTTATTTTCGTCAAATCTTCTAAATGATTTTGGAAAAAAAAAAAAATTATTCAATTTTTAAGAACATTTCATTTTGTTCTTAATAGTCATGCAAAGAAATTGTCTCGTATAAAATATTAACATAATCATATAAACAAATAGAACAAAAATTTTCGATTGCAGTTAACGAGATCTGAGACTATAAAAAGAGAAGCCAAATATCACACACACTATCACATATATTGAACCATGAGGTTACTTTATCTAGCAGTTGATTAGTTAGATTATAAAGTGGGGGAACTAAGTTTAAAACCTTCATTGCTAAAAAAAATTCTTGAAAAAGATATCATGTCACAAAAGTACAATTAGAATTAGTAGGTTGCTCAGGTATGCGTTAATAGAATCAAGAAAAAGTATGCGATATTGAGTGGCCCAAAGGGTCAAAAAAAATTAATAATGATGGGCTTTTGAAATTAAGGTGCTAAAATGTTATTGGTCCGCATAATGATCAGGGGAAGAATTATACGTATATGAAACTGTAGCTATATGAAACGTCATCGGTTCGAGGCATG
Organism: Acacia pycnantha; assembly: GCA_025563575.1. Lineage (NCBI taxonomy): Eukaryota > Viridiplantae > Streptophyta > Magnoliopsida > Fabales > Fabaceae > Acacia > Acacia pycnantha. Next base: position 1,162,700 of record JAMWYP010000114.1, read on the forward strand.
AGATTGGAAAAAATGATGTTGGGAGTTCTTTCCCACGACCGTGGGCTCGAGAGGGGCGAAATCCGAATTAGTCGAAACCGAAGGCTCTAGTGAACCGAGTGGGATACCAAAAAAAACTGTAGCTATAATGCCCCTCGTCCTCTGTTGGTCAAACAGTTAAGGGTTTGGACACTCTCACAAATGGAGAGGCGGGTTTGATTCCTGACTCTGCCGCGGTGCTAGGGGAGGCATCCTAGACAAAGTGAAGTGGGGTAGTGCAGGTTGAGATGAAGGCATGTGTACTTTCAATCTTGTTTCTCCTGTGGACCAAAGTCATAATGCCTCTGCCTTTAGACTGTGAGTGAGCCCGACTCCTCTCCTAAAATTTTGTTATATATAAAAGAAAAAACTGCAGCTATAATGCGACAAATAAATCATATAATTGTTTTATTTCTCTGAAAACAAGCAGTTTACCCATTAAAGGGGGTGAAGTCAAGACTTACATATGAGGGGATTCGAGATTAAAAAAGAGGAAATATATAATACAAAATTTATACACATTTTAAGGAAAGGGCTAGAATTATATACCATTTATATAATGTTTTAAGAAAATAAATTTTTTGGGGAGGGCCATGAGTCCATGACCCATTCCTTCTCCTCCAGTAGAGATGGGAATTCAATCGGATTGACTTGTTTAGGTATGCAGACTAGACTTTTTTGGGCTGATCCAAATAAATGGCTCTAATACATGGGGCTCGACCTTAAACTTAAACTAGCTCATCAAATAAAGCTACATACGTAAAAAATGACTCTGGTTCTCTCTCAGAAATGTGCTTCTCAGGTCCCTCCTTCCTCGGAAGAGGAAGACTTGCTTATCAGAAGGTCGAAGAAGATAAAGAATGTGGGTAGCAATTTACAGGAACATGAGTGGCCAGAGCTTAGCAAGATTGTGAAATCACAATGGACGGCTGGACCTTCTTTTGCCGAGAAGTTCCAAGGAATCAATCATAAGGATTGCAACGACAACCATACTGCTCTTGATAAACGCCCTATATGATGATTCAATGTCTGACACAGACCAAGCAGATGATAGCGAACCCCTCTGCAAAATTTTTGAGGATCCTGAGCGTAATTTTCTAACCTTTTCCTTCTCAAGAAATATGAAGAAACGTATCTACAAAGCCTAGAACACATAAGTGATTGTGAAATTGCTAGGCAGGAATATAGGCTATAAGTTACTCCTATCTATCCTGCAACCTTTATGGGCGAAACGTGGGGTGCTGAGATTGATTGATATAGGGAATGGTTTCTTCGTTGTCAAGTTTACAAATAAGGAAGACTTTTGTAACACTTTAACTGGGGGATGCTTTTTGATCACTACCTCACTGTTCGGCCATGGGAGCCCCAATTCCAGCCGTGGAGGGAAACTATTGACAAAGTAGCTGTGTGGGTTAGAATGCCAAAAGTATTCCTAGAGTATTATGATAAAGATGCTCTCGCCTGGATTGGTGATAGAATAGGAGACACCATTAAAGTAGATTTTAATACTTCTGGCCAACTCAGAGGCCACTATGCAAGGATATGTGTTCTTGTGGATCTAACCAAACAACTAATGGCTGGGTTTTCGCTAGATGGAGTTGATTATTTTGTAGAATACGAAGGTCTTCACTAGTTATGCTCAAACTGTGGGATCTATGGACACAAGGAAAAAAATTGTAAAGCAGGGGATCAGAGTACTAAAACAGAGACATCTGCTTTTGCAGTTAATGAGAAAGTTTCGGGAAATGATAGGGAAGCCGACATGCCTCAAAATATAACTCATGATATTTGGAAGGTGGTTCAAAAACCCAGACGGCTGAAGCACGATGGCAAGGAGGGCGACAAGGAGAAACAACCTGATTTAGACCAACAACATTCCAATGGTTCAAGATACGATGTGCTGGCTGACGAGGCAGAGAGAGAAACTGTGAATGGAAATCCGGAGTCTTCAGAGGTCCCATGCATCCTTGCATCGTCAGAGGGTGCAGGAGTAGTGGTTGCATCAAGGAGCTTGGTTCCAGTACGTGATAATAGTGGGAAGAAAAGTAGTGTGCCAAAAAAGTCATTGAAGAATAAGGGTCCAGTGAGCACTAGCCATTCGGTGCCGAGAAAAGACAAGCGCACACTGTTGGTCGATTTCCTTGATGGCAAGTGAACCAATCGAACAAGTAATAAAGAGTGAGTAGATTATCATCCCACAGAGACTGGATACCAAATGATGACACCGAATTGCAGACTTAGTTGTGTTTAATAAGAAAATAAATTGATTTTGTTTCAGAGTTTGATAGCTATACTAATAAACAGGAGAATAACTAAATGTTCATAGTTGTAAGAAGATATCAGTAAGAAAATAGACTGAACTCGGAATCCTTTCTAAGCATATCATTCCCCCAGCTGCCTATACACAATGCTATAACATTCATACTATACAGCTCTCGCAAATGCTACAACATGAACACCCCACACAAAGTTATTCAGTTAACCACACCATGCTAATCTACCGAAGCTCTCGCATCCGATACATACAATCCTATTATGTACTTCTCCCATATGTCTATGACGATTTTTCTAGTTGGATTATCAATGAAAATCAAGGTGTATAGTTATGAGGGGTAGACTCATGTCTGAAGTCTACAATAATAGGTTAAGCCTTGCACCAGCCTGTCTAGCAATCACTTCTTCTCAGATGTCTAACCCCGACTCCCTCTCAGTAAGCCGAGGCCATTAGTCTAGCCTTTAGCTCTCGCTAATCGACAAGAAATTAAATCACTGATAAGCAACTGAATATATTTAATTACGAACTAGCAACTAGATTCATTTTATACTTAGAAAATCATCCTCATTCAGCTTCAGGAAGCTAGTTCATGACTGACGAGGGAATCACAAAACCGAGTACTACAGAATAACCCATGACAAAACGATTGACTGAATTAAAATAAGAAACAAAAAGCTTGATGAAGGTTCCGACGATGTGGAAGAAGCCTTGTCACGTCACAACTCCAAGTCTTCTTCACTCCATCTCACTGAAGGGAAGGATGCTGGGTTCTCTTGGAGTCCTCGTGTTTTGCAACTTCTCTTACTCTTCTTTCGAGTATGGCCGTATAGGATTGGTCTTTGACTCTCGACGACTCGACGACTTGTAGGGTTGGCTGTTGTTTCCTTATATAGTCTGGTATACTTGCATCGTACGTTCTATGAACTGGACATTTCCTAATTTGTCGAGGTCCAGTCGTATCTTTTCTATCAAATCTCGGTAGATTGATTCTGTTGATCCTACGAGATTCTTCAAATCTTTAGTTCCTATCCTCCGCATCTTCTATTTCAATACGTCAGCAATCTAACCGTTATTCTCGACTTGCACTATATTTCCGAAACAACCTTGACGAGAAGATCGAACATATGTCGCATAACACCGTGTCATTTACTCGCTATAGCTTCGTGGATGCATTGTATTGCACTCCGATAAAGTTGTCCTGATGCTATAGCATGGCATCGGCTATGTTATGCGACTTTCTCATAAAAACCTCACAACTTGTTCTTTCTTTGCACATGTTTAAGATGTGAGTAGAATTTATCCTTAAGTTTCCTGTACAATGAATTAATGCATTTTTTCTTAGATTGAATGCAGCTAAGCTCATATTCACCATACAATTCAGTCATAAAATATAGGGAAAACATGACATAATTAGTGCTCATCACACACGCGATATGATACAAATGGAAGGAAAGACCAATCAGGAGTAGGGAACAATGTTAGTGGAATCGAATGAGGAGGGGACAATGACTGAGGAGGGGACAATGTCTGAGGCTCTGATTCTACAGGATAAAAATGTTGGGGGGTCCACTTGAAGACGAGGCTCTGGAGGGTGTATTCTCTATAGGGCTACCCCATGATCCAGGGGAAGTGAAGCCCATTGGCCCAACAAGGAAGTTTTGGGCTCATCCAAGCGTAGTTGATCTAAGTTGTGTGTAACACCCCAACTTTTCACAAGCAGTATAAATTTTTTTTTAAAACATCATTTCAAAATGATCAGAGTAGTGCACCGGAGCTATTGAGTAATTGATATATATATTAAAATACCCATGGTAGCATGTCTTCTTGTTTAAACAGCGATACGTATGTTTCAAAAGAAATGACGATAGGCGTGCTGCTTGTCCTTCTTCTCGATTCTCGGTCCACCCGATCCTGAAGCTAAGTTAAGAGCTGAGGTCCATGCATCGAACCCCAGGTAACGGTTAACCTCATGATTACATACATCATATATGTACAACAGACATTCTTAGACTCTTGGCAACATTTACTATGGTCAGACATAGGATATACATATCAGATATGTATAGCAATAACAATTCAGTCGGATGACAGACAATCATACAGTCGGATGATAGACAACAGTACAGTCGGATGTACAGACAATAGTACAGTCGGATGTACAGACAATAGTACAATCAAAGTACAGAACAATAGTACAATCGGAGTACAGACAATAGTACAATCGGAGTACGCATGTAGTACAATCGGAGTACGTGCATGTCAAACAATAGACATGACAAAACAACAAGACAAATGAGTACGGGCATGACAGGCATTATACACACATGCATACAATAAACATCAGAGTTAAGGTTACCAGTACGCGAACGTACCTTCGTTGATGTTATTCTAGCACGTTTTACGAAAAACAACGAATCGTCCAACAGCGGCACGTTGGACAGCGTAACGGCAGCAGATCAGGATTTCTGACGTCCTATAATGGTAATATCACTTTCATTAGTGATTTTGACATTACGACTGGAATTTAGGTAAAAATTACCATTTTGCCCATATACCCCTAATTGGCGGAATTTCGCGAATTCCCCGGACTCCTCCTTCTCTCTACCCTCTCTCTAGATTCGGCCAAGGAGCTCTTGAAATGGATGTGAGAATTCAAGAGGGGTAGCTCCCTATTTATAGAAAATTCTATGGAAATAGATGGCATTTTCCAAATTGTTTATATCCATGGAAATTAAAAGCTAAATGGTGGTTTATCCTTGCCCATGGAATGCCTTGGTCGACATAGAGGGGGCTGTTTGTCAGCAAATGAGTGGTCCAAGTGATGACTCTTGTTGCTTTATGGCCCGGTCTAGCAGAATTTCCCCGATCGGTACCCGATTCGCGTGATTTCGGAGAAATCTCAAAATTCTATATTTACAACTTTGAAGACATGTTCTCTCTTACTAGAAATGTCCAAGTTAACCTAAATTTTGATTCCATATAGGGCTCCAACAGTCCAGTTGAAGTTTTCTCGAGAAACGTGTCTGAACGCTTCCGGTTTCAGAACGCATTTCTGGAATCATCAACTTCTTCAGAAAAATCCACTGATTCCAAATATGTTCATATAAATTCAAACTCATTCCTAGATGTTGAGTTAGAATTTATTTTCTTTAAATCCAAAAATATGCCTATATGCATTTTTCCCTATTTCGTCTTATTAGGAAAAAGCACGAACGGCTTGAATTTACTTCCGGAAGAGTCTAACGGAAGATAAAATTCCACTGATCAATATTCCACCCTGACTTTGGAAATCCCATTCCTGGATCACTAGATAGGATCCGTTTCCTAATTTCTGAATTACTATTCATCCTTTTTAAGTTATAATATTAAATATTGCAACTTGTATATAATATCTAGATATTCAAATCTTGCATTCTTATCCATTTTGAACTCATGATTTTCGGTCAAAAATCTGGTCCTTTTTATTTAATTTTCATTTTTGTTTAATTAATAATTAATTAATATTATATAAAATAATTATTTAATAATTATTTTTATATAATTTTTACAAAATTTCCCTATTGGTCCATACTTGTTTTTAGGCTCAAAAATACCTAAATTCAACTATTTTTCTCCAAAATTTCCAAGTAATTAGTAAATATACTTTTACTAATTTTCAACCCAAAAACCACTAATTTTAGGGTTTTACATAATTATTCCCAATTTCTTTTGCTTATGCTTAAGTAATTAGCCAGTAATTACCTAATTACTTAATTATCACTTGTTGATAATTTTCTTAATTAGAATATCTTGTTACCTCATAACACTTGCATTGACATTTGTGTTTCCATGTCTCTTTCATTATACTAGAATTTGTGAGGGTATTTTGGTCATTTAGATACTTTTTGACTCTTCCCCCTTTATTTCTTCAAGGTAGTAACTTAATAAATTACCTAAATTAGGGACAATATCCTTCCCTATTTAAAATAGATTTTTACTTGCTTCTTTTATAGCTTTCACAGGTATTTATAACCCATAATGTGTTTAGGGACCTATTTGCAAATCTTCAAACGTCTTAGGGACCTAATTGCAAATTATCCTTTTTCAAGGGAAATTACCCTAAGTCAGATTTGAGGGTATTACATTGTGGTATGGATGAAGATCATCCAAGTGTTGCGTTAGAGGAGCCAGGTGGTTCGCCTGCTCTTTCCTCTTAAGTTAATTGGGTCGCCTCCCTAAAGCCCATTATGATTAATATACTCTACTGGAATTGCAAAGGGGCTTGTAGTAAAAGCCTTACTCAGTATCTTCAAATGATGTATCGGAATGTTTCCCCCTATCTCTTAATTCTCTCTGGATGGATCTCTGGCGAATTTCCAAACCTTAATCTCCCCATGGAACAAAGATGTTTTTGGTTTTGTTGAAAAACAAAAACAGAACCTTATGAACAGGCTAGAGGGCATCCAACGTTCTTCTGCTTATCCTCACTCTGAGTTTCTTTGTAACCTCGAACTTAAGCTCCAATCGGAATTAGATAGATTACTGAGACTGGAGGAGATCAAGTGGTTCAAGAAATCATGATCGATTTGGATTACTAAAGGTGATCGCAACACCCGTTTCTACCATTTGAAATCTAAAATGCGTCGAAGTAGAAACAAGATTACCATGCTCAAGAACGCTAATGGTGATTGGGTTGAAAATGAAGCTGAATTGTGAAGTCTGGTTTTAAGCCATTTCAAGGATATTTACTGTTCTGTGAGGCAAACCTCTCATAATTTAACTACGAGAACTTAGTTTCCTCCTGTTGCTCCACTTCGACTCTCGGTCCTATCCCGAACACCAGCAGATGATGAGATAAGAAGTGCTCTGTTTTCTATGGGGAGCTACAAAGCTCCCGAGATTGATGGTCCCCCCCTCCCGATTTTCTACAAATCCAATTGGAGCATAATTGGCCCTTCTCTATGCAAGTTTGTCAAGAATGTTTTTGAAGGTACAAACTCTTTGATGGAGGCAAATAAGACCTTGATTGCCTTGATTCCCAAACGAGATGGTATTGAACAGGTAACCCATTTTCGGCCCATCTCGTTATGCACTGTTCACTATAAGTGCATCACAAAACTGATTACCAACAGGCTCAAAGATGTGCTTAATGATTTAATATCGCCGTTCCAATCAAGCTTCATTAAAGGATGGCATATCCAAGATAATATCATTATTGGGCAGGAGCTTCTCCACATCATGGGTAAGAACAGAAGCAAGAAAGGTCTCATGGTAGTTAAGATTGATCTCGAGAAAGCGTTCGACCGAATTAGTTGGGAATTCCTATCTCAGGTACTTAAAGAGATTGGTTTTGAACCTTCCTTTATTAATCTAATTATTCAATGTGTGTCTTCTGTGTTGTACAATGTGCTATGGAATGGCTCTCAAACAGAGTTTTTTGAACCCTGTCGTGGCCTTAAGCAAGGTGATCCCATATCCCCTCTTCTCTTTTTTTATGCATGGAAAAACTCTCACATCTGATATGTGATGCTATAGATAATGGTAATTGGAAACCCATCTATGTTACCAATCAGGGACCTCATGTGTCCCATTTGTTATTCGCTGATGATCTTCTTCTGTTTGGCTCTGCTACAGAATCACAAGTAGATTGTATGATGAATTGTGTGAAAGATTTCATGACTACTTCAGGGGGAAAAGTTAACCTTGCAAAATCCTCTATTTTCTTCTCCCCTAAAGTTCCTTTGCACATGAAACTTTGAATCAGGGACAAGGCTCAAATGCAAATTTCATGTGAAATCGGACGCTATCTCGGGTTTCCTCTTACCCGTAGTAGGAAAGTAGCTGAAACTTTCCAGTACGTTGTGGATCGAGTACGTTCTAAGTTAGCTGTGTGGAAGGTTAATAGCTTATCTATGGCTGGCAGGGTTACTTTGGCTAAATCAGTTTTAAGCTCAATCCCGCTCAACCCTATGCAAGTGGCCAGATTGCCTCGATGTATAATGCTAGAAATTGAGAAGTTGCAGAGGAATTTTATTTGGGGCCATCTTCATGCTTCTAAGCATTTTCATTCTGTCAGCTGGGAGCAAATCACACAGCCCAAGGAGTTTGGCGGGCTTGGTTTTAGGCGACTGACTTCTTTCAACCGAGCTTGTGGAGCAAAGCTTACTTGGAATTTGATGATTGGCTCTAAAGGCTTATGGGTATATGTCCTTCAGCAAAGGTATATGTTTAGAGAAGATGAAGATTTATTCTCTTTCCGACCAGGGGACTCTAAACTCTGGAAGTTCATTTGTGATCAACAAGATGTAGTTGAAATGGGTTCCAAGTGGCAACTATGGAATGGCCTCTCCCTCAACTTCCTTAATGACTCTTGGTTGGGTGATAATCTAAAATTAAAGGACTTATGCCCAAATCAGGTGTCTGGTATGGACGATAACTCAGTGGCTGCGGATTGGGTATTGGATGGCTCATGGGACTTTGACTAAATCCACAATATGTGGGACCAGAAGGGGTTCGTAGGCTGCTACCTTTTGTCCCTCTGTTGCCTCAGGCTGGGGATGATTTCCTAATATGGGGTGCTTCTCCCAATTGTATTTTTTTCTATCCGTAGTGCTTATTTTCTTCTGGAAAATTTTTCTCAATCTCAACGGGATAATCTTTTTAAATCTATTTGGAGCTGGAAAGGGGTTGAAAGAATTAAATTGTTTATGTGGAAGGTAGCCTTGAATTAGCTTCCAACTAAACTATGGCGCAGTACATGGTCTCATGAATCGCCTCTTTGCATATGGTGTAATTCTGAAGATGAGGACATCTTACATATCTTAAGGGATTGCCCTTATGCAAAAGATATGTGGAAGAGACTTCTCCATCCCATGCATTTGCTCTCTTTCTTCTCTGCAAATCTTCGGGAATGGTTGCTTATGAACCTCAAAAAGAAATTAGGACATACCATGGGACCTGAGTGTCTAATTTTTGCTGTTGCCATTTGGAATCTATGGCGGTGGAGAAACTGCTTTCTTTTTGAAACCAATTATATTAAGGGGAAAACATTTCTCATGTTGTAGGAGAAGTGTTTTCTCATGTCACACACACATGAAATGGTGAGACCCACACACACACACATATATTTATATATAATGCTAATTATATATATATGTGGGTCCTACCATTTCATGTGTGTGTAGGAATCTTTTCTTTCTCATACAACATGAGAAGTTTAAACCCCTTATATTAAACATGTTACTCATACTATTTACATTTCTCAATCATGGAGAAATTATGCTCCTCCAGTGGACATGGGTCTGAGTCCTAGCACATCAGGGTCACAGCTGAGGTGGTCAAAACCACCCGTGGGATGGTCTAAACTCAATATTGACGGAGCTATGGCCCAATCTTCTTTGAAAGTTGGCTGTGGCGGTTTATTGAGAGGTAATACAGGTGACTGGATAGTTGGTTTCACCAGAGAACTTGGGCTTTGCCAAGCCTTAATTGCTTAATAATGGGCTATCTTATTGGGCCTAGAATTAGCCTGGGGTTTGGGGCTAAGGAAAATACTGGTTGAATCCGATGCTGCGGTGGCTCTCAACTGGATACAAGATGTGAACTTCTCTTCTGGAAGCTTGCTAGATATGAGAATTAACGACATGGTCAAGAAGGATTGGCAGATCCGCTTTCACCATATTCCTAGGGAGCTCAACAGAGTAGCTGACTCATTGGCTAATCAGGGTATATCACACTCTGAGATTTTAGACTCTTGTCCTTCTAGTTTGTGGTCTCTAGTGGACCAATAAGGTTTGACATTAATTTCCCCTTATGGTAATGGATTGATGTAATTTGGCTTTAGCCTTCATTTATAACAAAAAATAAAAATAAAAATAAAGCTACATAAATTAAAAACAAATGTTAACATAATATTATAAAGTTTAAAAATAAAAAGCTAAATTTAAAAAACATAATTTAATTTTTTTAACGAAATTATATTCAAATTAGCTTTGAAAAATATAAATAATAATTTTTTTATCGTATAATTCTTTATTTTGTGCATAATAAATTCTTTATGAGCATTTATGTATATATGTGTGTACATATATATATGTATATATGTGTTTGTGTGTGTCAATATATATGTGTGCACACACACACATATAAACATATATATAAACATATATCTATATATATATATATATATATATATATATATATATATATATATATATATATATATCTTTGTGTGTGTAGATAGATCTATATGTATACACACACACACGATATATATATATATATATATATATATATATATATATATATATATATATATATATATATATATATATATATATATATATATATATATATATATATATATATATATATATATATATATATATATATATATATAGCAAAACCATTATTTCAATTAGAAATTGTGTGAAAAAGAAAATTGGTCGGAGAGATATGTGAAGGGATTGTAATTCACTTTTACTTATGTCATTTTAAATTTATATAAGGGCATTTTTGGAAAATGAGTAAAATTAACTAATTTAACTCTTCTCCTTAATCCCCAAAATCGGTTAAATAGTTCCTATAATTAGGACATAACATAATTTTAGTGTGTTTTGGATCCATAGTCGAATGTGTCTGCTGAAATTTGCTATTATGAAAATTGGAAATGTTTAGATCACCTTTTAGCGCATTTGACTTATGAATAAAACATTGTTTAAAATTTTAAGTTGAGATAAAGGTGCTTATGCGTAGAGCTGGGAATCAGGGTTAGGGCGTAACAGGGCCGGCCCTCCAGGGCCTGAGGTAAAAAAAACATTTGTTTTTCAAAACCCGGCCCGAGAGCACCAGGGCCAGGGCCCGGAAATTACTATTCCAAATTTTAATTAATTTTCCTATGTTTTTTTAAAAGGAATATAATTAGTAAATTACATCACAAATCATCCAACAAATAAGCACAGTCACTAATTCATAGTTAAAAGAAAACTATGTTCACAAATAACTCACATAAAACATAAGAAACATACCACTAAGCGACATTAGTACGATGACTATTATTGTAACAAATAATTTAATCTGTTAAACATAAGAGTAATTTTATTCGCGACAAATAATAAACCAAATCATAAAATTAGAGTATAGTTATTATGTATTTGTAGTTAAATGGATAAATAACTCTATAACAAAGACAATATATATATAAATTAATAAATTAAAAAAGGAAAAAAAGAAAAAGCTACCGTGAAAAGTGCCTGCAGGGCTGGCCCGAGACTCTCCAGGGCCGGCCCGTTTAAGCCCGAGGCCTCCAGGGCTGGCCCTACAGGGCCAATTTCAAATATCTCGTCTATTTTTCAAGCCCGGCCCTTAACGAGCCAGGGCCTAAACGGGCCGGCTCGATGGGCTCGACCCGATTTCCCGGCTCTACTTATGCGGTCCATTGTTTGGCTTATTACCGTTAAGGCATTTAATGCTGATTTAAAAATTTTGATTAACCCTGATTTGCCCTCTACGTCTCTTTTCGCATAAGCGTATTTGATGTTGATTTAAAATTTTTCGTTAACCCTGATTTAAAATTTTTCGTTTGTATGATTTCTAGTTTATCAGAATTTTTATCCTCCCATTCTATTTTATAATTTATTACATTTTTGCATATTAAAAACCTAAACTCCGAATTTTATTAAAAACTTATTACCTATGTGCATATTAAAAATTTAAGAAAATATAAGCAAAACGTTAGTTCAAAATTTATGAACGTAAACTTTTTATTTTGCTTTAAAAAATTTAATGAAAATTTATTTATTTAATAAATTTTCACATTGTGCAATTTTATATTTGAGAAAATATCAGTAAGGTCTCAAGGTAGATAAATTTTTTTTTTTTTTAAAGTCTCAACACCAAATACCCTTTAAAAAAAGTCTCTAGAGACTTTTTTTATATTAATTACGGAATTCTTTTCGCAAAAAAGTCCCGTTGTCAAAATGACTTTTCTTGTTATTTTTTTTTTGCTCGAGAAGATACCTTCATTGCTAGATAAAGTCATAACAGTACAACATCAACAGGACAAAGTAATAGAAACCCAACACAATAAACAAGTAGACATCAAACTACTGCAACAACAAGGGACAAGGAGCACTCTCCAACACGAGACAGAAACAGGAAGAAGATAAAACCAAACACTAAGACAACACACATGAAACAATAAAACAGGCCAGCTAGAGCAAGATTAGCCAGCCACCAGATCCGAGCTTGAGGTAATAGAATGATCCTCCACAACATTAGCCTCCTGAACATCCAGGGTTAGAAGAGAAGACAAAGAAAGTGATGGTTTCAAAACCCACCCGATCGGGCACACCTCCTTATAAGCATTCGCTGCAAGCAAGTCAGCTACTCGATTACCCCTTCGAGGGGTAAAAGATAAAGAGAACCCAACCCTGTCAGAAAAAAGGCCAATAATATCAAGAAGAATGCATCTGCACCTCCAGTCATACAAATCAGGAGACTTAGCTTCAATACTAGTAAGCAGGAAGAGACAGTCAGTTTCAAAGACAACTTTGCCATGGCCTAAGTCGAGAGCTAACATAAGAGCCCTTTTTAAAGCTAGGGCTTCAGACATAAATGCTGATATAGACTTGATTTTATCCACAAAGCCCCACCTAAAGGTACCATAATGATCACGACAAACCACACCAATAGCAGCATGAGTGCCACCTGAAACAAAGGCACCATCAATGTTGAATTTAAGAAAACCGGATTCAGGTGGAGTCCAACGGTCGCATCTAGCTGAAGGGCTATCACAGTCCCTGACCACCGATTGCAAATCATCGCAATGGCTCCAAAACTCAGCATTACTCACCCTAGCATATTCAATAACAACAAAGGGATTTGGCTCCACATGATTGAAAACTTTCTCGTTCCTTTGTTTCCAAATATACCATAGAAGCCAGCATAGTAAAGAGATATCCTTGGACAGAAGGGATTTCATACCAGATATCAATAACCACCAGGCATTAAAGTTGGTCACATTGGAGTAATCAAATCGAAATCCCAAGCTACAACCAAACCAAATACAGCGAGTCCAATGGCAATGGAAGAACAGATGCTCGATGCTCTCCTTAGACTCTTCACAAACTGGACATAAGCTGGAAGATGACCGCCGCCTAGCCCTAAGAGCAGCATTCGTGGCCACCGCATTATTAAGGATGCGCCACATGAACTGTTGCACCCGGGGGGTGACTTTGATGCCCCAGATCGATTTCCAACAAGAATTAGGGATAACACAAGAGGGGCCCGCTTTAGGGGGAGGACCGAGAGCCTTCAATTTTTCAGTATGATAGCCAGCCTTAACTGTGTAAACACCATTATTTGATTTAGTCCATAATAGCTTGTCATGTAAACCATTATTAGGGATTGGAATAGCATAGATAGCTTCCTTGACTTCTTCGGGAAGAAAGGCAGCTACAGGAGAGAGATTCCAAATTCCATCCCTAATAAGATCACAAACCCTTCCATGTTTGACAAAGACGTCCTCACAATTCGGCGGTTTTTCAGGAAAGGAGACACCCGGAACCCAATTGTCGCCCCAAATTCTGATATCCTTCCCATTTCCTACATCCCATTGAAGTTCCTTTCTTAGAAATTCACGGCCTTCAAGGATGCTGGACCAACACCATGAGGCCTTGGAGCCTTTACTAGCGTCAATAAATTCTGACTTAGGGTAGTACACACTTTTCACAACACGGGCCCACAAGTCATCAGGTCGAGTCATAAGACGCCACGCAGTTTTAGCCAGTAAGGCGTCATTCATAGTGACCAAATCTCGAAAGCCCATACCACCCTGCTGCTTCCCCAATGTGAGGAAATTCCACGCCTTCCAATGCGTCTTACTTCCAAAGGCATTACCCTCCCACCAAAAATTAGCTATAAGACTGTGCATTTCTCTACAAGTTTTTAATGGGAATTTGAAACAATTCATGGGGTAAATGGGTATAGCTTGAATCACTGCTTTAATCATGACTTCCCTGCCTGCAAAGGAGAGGGAACTGTGCCCCCATCCTTGAAGCTTGGTAGCGACACGCTCTCTAAGGTAGGCCAAGGCTTGTTTGTTTAGTCTTCCCCCAGATACTCGGGATGCCCAAATACCTCCCCGGATCATCAGCAAGAGGGATATGAAGGGTATTACTCACCATGCCCCGAATATCGTCAGGGGTATTAGTGGAGAAAAACAAACTGGATTTATCAAGGTTTAATGCTTGACCAGACGCCTCACAATATAATTGAAGGATAGAAGCCAGATTATCACAATTGATCCGGCTAGCATTCATATAAACAAGGGCATCATCCGCAAAGAAACTATGGGAGAGAGTCGGGCAACTAACACTCAGTTTAATACCCTGAAGCCGACCAGCCACCTGGCATTTGGTTATCATAATGGACAAGACTTCAGCTACCAAAATGAAGAGATATGGAGAGATAGGGTCCCCCTGACGCAGCCCCCTATCGGGTGAAAGGGAGCTAACAACTTCACCAGATAAACACAAGTTCATTTTGACTGAACTTACGCATTTCATGATTAGAGAGACCCAATCCTCACAAAAACCAAACCGAATAAGCACATTCTTCAGGAATTCCCATTCCACCCTGTCATAGGCCTTACTCATATCCATCTTAAGAGCAAATTCAAATTTATTCCCATCCTTCTTCCTCCGGAGGTAGTGATAAACCTCATGGGCAATGATAATATTATCCTGGATACACCTATCAGGGACAAATGCACCTTGGTTAGGGGAGATGCACTTGTCAAGGAAGGGTCTCATACGGTTAGCCAGGATCTTAGAGATAATTTTATAAGAGAAGTTACAAAGGCCAATAGGGCGAAGGTGGGAGACGTGCTCAGGTTTAGCAACTTTAGGAATCAAAGTAATGTTGGTCTCATTGATCATATCAAGAGAAGATTTTCCTGCAAAAAATTCCATCACCAAATCACACACAGAATCACCCACAGTAGCCCAAGATTTCTGATAGAAAGCTCCCGAAAAACCATCTGGGCCAGGGGCCTTAGAGCTCCCCAAACTAAAGGCTGCCCTCCTGATCTCTTCCTTAGTGACCGGTAGCATCAAACGCTGATTCATTTCCGGCGTAATTCGCGCATCAATAAACGAAAGAACAGGCTCCAAATTAGATGACCCTGAAGAGGTAAACAACTGCTGGAAAAAATTAGAAATATTATTCACCACCTCATGCTTCTCTAACAGCCACTGGCCATTATCGTCTCTAATGCTAAGGATACTATTCCGCTGCCTCCTCTTAACCGTAGCCATATGAAAAAATCTAGAATTTCTGTCTCCTGCCAACAGCCAATTAACCCGGGAACGTTGCCACCAGAACTTCTCCTCTAGTGCATATAGACGATCCATAGCTGCTTTAACATTACTAATGGCTCTGGTAGACTCATCAGTTAAATTTCCGTGACAGAGAGAAGCTAACCTAACTTTCAATTGCTCCAAAGCTCTAACATTATTAGGAAAGGCCTTCCTACTCCATTTTTCAAGGATCCCCGTACACCTCTTCAATTTCCCAGCAAAGAAGACGACGGCATTCTGACACCCCTCAAGAACCGAACCCCAACTACTACTCACAACCTGGGGAAATTCAGAATGGTGAGCCCAAGACTCTTCAAACCGGAAGGTCTTCTTTCTCCTACCCGGATTAGGACAACATTGAACATGGAGCATAAGATGGTCAGACGCACCTGGCTCTACATTATTACACCAGGTAAAACGGTAACCATTAAATCCCAAATCATCTAGATCACATCCAGCCATAAAGCATTTAAAATTCAAAATTTTCCTCCACGCCCTTGGTTGTCCACCCATCTTTTCCGATTGAGACAAGATATCATTAAAATCACCCAGACACAACCAAGATGCACCAATGTTTCTACTAAGCCTAGTAATTTCTTGCCAACATAAACGTCTATCCTCTTCACAAGGTGGCCCATAGACAAAAGAAATATATGAAGGACAGTCCAGGACATCAGATTCAATACGTGCGTGTATAATGTTAGCAGAAGAGAAGAGGATACTAACCTTAATGACGTCGTTCCACCAAACAGCTAGACCACCACTCCTCCCCACCGGATCCACCAGCCATTCCTCACAAAAACCACATCGACGCCTCAACTTTCTCACATATCTAGCCTTCTGCTTTGTTTCCATTAAGAACACCAGTTGGGGTTTTTTACGGAAGCACTCTTCCTTTAAATTCCTGGCTGTCAAGGCAACCCCAAGACCTTGACAGTTCCAGGCTAAAATATTCATGGTGAACCGGTGGCTGGTTCCATCCAGCCACCGGCGTTTTGGGAAGATGACAAAGTACAATTCTCACTAGGATTAGCAGAAACATCAAGCCAACTAGCCGGAAAATCAACTTCATCAGTCACTTGGGAGTTACACAGAGGAATAGGAGTAGAGATGGTATAATTGCACCGAGCAAGGGCTTTCAAAGTCCTGTGAGATTTACGGCGTCCCCGCTGTGCTGGGTTCTTCACCTTTCGATCAGATTGCAGGAAGACAGGCTCGTCGAAGAGAAGTTGACGTTGTCTCTTGGGCACATCCGACAACAAAGCTTCCTCACAGGATCTCTTCAAGTGAACTCGTTGTAAAGAGAGAGCCACATCCGAAATTGGAGACAGCGCACACATGGAGGGAGGAGCAAGTATACTATCCGCAGGGGCACAAGGAGATCCATTAATAATTTTTTTCCTGGGAGAGTCACAGGGAAACTCCACAATATAGCCAGATTTGGGAGTAGAAAGCGGCTTATCCGCATCTAGATCACCAACAGGGGCCCAATCTGAAGAGAATATGGGGCTATTATCCTGGGTTAAGGTATTGAGCCTTGTGCATGGGAAATGACACGGACAGGAGTCAACCAATCCTTGGCAACAGGGATAACACCATCGACACGTCCCATCAGATTAGCTTTAGGACAGCAACTTTCCTTAACCAATCGTCTGACCATCTGACTTTCACCAACCTCAGCCATTGACCCACCTTTACACGCCATCTTCTTCTCCGACCAGCTCTCTTCCAGATCTTCCTTCCCCGGCGACCATCTCCGGCGAGATAAACCAGTTGTTTCCTTTTTCGCAACAAATGGAGTCTCACACCAGTCCTTCCTACAGACAACCACCACATCCTCCTCCGTGCGAACTCCAGGCGCGGTTAGCCACTGGCCAAACAAGCTTTCCTTCCCTTCCACCCCCTTCCTGGCTAGAGGCTCCTTACATCCACGCCCCTCGTGACCGATCCTCCCACACGTATAGCAGAAGTACTGTAGACGCTCATATTTAACAGAAACCCAGGCAGGTTCCTTATTGCCCCGCGGGATCCAAAGCCCAGCCGTAAGAGGCTCAGATAACTGCACCAACGCCCTAACTCTGATGAAACTCCTCTCCATTCTTCCTCCCACCATCGGACTCTCAAAAAGCATCGTTTCGCCTATGGCATCTCCCAGAATCCGAGCATTCGCATCATCAAAGGCTTCCAAAGGAACCCCATGAAACTGAACCCAAAAAGGGGCCACATCAAAGTTAACATCCTTCAAGACCATATTATCCTCCCACACCTGAAGGTTGAGCATAAAGCCAAGGATAGACCATGGCCTTCCTTGAAGAATCCGGCCATACTCCTTAACATCGTGAAACCGGAAGAGAAAAATAAGTTGGCTACCATCAAGCTCATGCACCTCCAACTCATCATCAAGTTTCCAACCTTTCTTAATCATGGCTATAACAGTAGGGATGTTTAACTTTTTCCCCGTGAGAATCTTCCCTACCAGAACCCCACCATACTTCTTCACCTCTCTGTTCAAACTAAGAACCACCTGTTTAATACCTTTACCACCATAACTACTAAGGCTACTGCTACCCACCTCCATACCTCTAAACTTACTTAAGGGGAACACACACTACACACACTCTCACAAACACTCAGAGAAGAAGAAAAGAGATAGACGACCCGACGATAGAAGACCGGCGGGCAAGAAGGTTCACCAAGAAACCACTCGCACTCCTAAGGGAGAGGGAGGACACTCACGAGGAGCGAAAAAATCTGCTTTCAATCTTTTTACTTTTCTTGTTATCAAAATAGCTTTATTAGTTGTTAAAATGTCTCTATGAAAATCTCATTATCAAAATAGCTTTTTATATTGTCAAAGTAGTTTTTCTTGTTGCAAATTTTTTCCATTTTTTTAAAATTCTACACGCCGAAGGAAAAACTCGGAGAATTTGTGACAGCAGGAAAAGTCATTTTGACAACATGAAAAGTCATTTTGACAATGAGACTTTTTTGCAAGAGGAATTTTGTAATTAATATAAAAAAAGTCCCTAGGAATTTTTTTAGGAGATTTGGGGTTGAGACTTTTTTGATATTTTTTATCTACCTTGGGACCTCACTGATATTTTCCCTTTATATTTAGTCTAGATAAAAATGTGACTAAAATTATTTAATAATTTGTTACTATGTGTAAATTAAATTTTTTAACAACATATTAAAAACTATAAACAATAGGGAAAATATAAGAAAATATCACTTGAAATTAAAAAATTAAAAATAAATGATTTTCTAGTAAAATGAGTTGTTAATTTTTATATTCTTATACTTAATATTTCTTGGAAATTATGTCGACCTACTATGAGAAAGCTGCATGGAATAAGTCATAAGCTTTTCTCATGTATAACCGCGTCACAACACCCTTTGACCTGAGATCATCATGGATTCCTACATGATGAGTCACTGGTCTGACCTAGTCAAAAGTCACCTTTGACCGGGTGATGATAAAGGCTTGGATCGGGATCAGTAGTTTTCATGCAGAGGAATGTGAATGGTCAAGATGGAATTTGTCCCTCACATTTGTAGAGAGATAATACTGGGCCCCTCGATGAGTGAGTCTGAGAAATGTATGGCCATACTACGATGGAAATGAGTTTCCATTTCAATTGTTAGACTAGTTTCCATTTCAATTGTTAGACTACTCAAGAATCGAGAAAGTAATGGTCAAGAACAGGAAGTTGACATTATCCATGCCTCATCCTTGACCAAATTATCGCGTGACAAAGGGGACGTGACATGGTTGTACGATAGGTTATATCGCATCAACGATCCCCATATGAATTGGGTAGTCGCAATGTCTTGCTAGAGGCCGCTTGCGACTTGCGAGCTGGTACAGTATTGACCCACTGCCAATCTCATGTGGGCCTACAGGGTCGCACACAAGAATAGTCCAACACGAGCAAAAGTGTCCAGGTTCATTGAATCTTAAATTGTGTTTAAGATTTAATGAATACTTATTTAATCTAGGATGTGTGTGTGTATATATATATTATTAAATTCGAAAATAATAATATATTATTTATTGATAATAATAATATTATATATATAGTATTTAATTTATTTGATAAATTAAATAACTATAATAAATTAAGATATTGTATCTCAGATTTAATTTTCGAATAAAGATATTGCATATCAGATTTAATTTGAACTGAGATATCGGGTCTCATTTTAAATTAAATATAAGCATATCATATCTTGATTTAATTTATAAATATAAATTAAATCTAAAGGCCTATTAATTCGGATCAAGTAGTTAGATTAGATCTCATTTGAATGATTTAATTAATATTATTTAATCCAAATTCAAAATTCAAAATTAATTGGATTAATTTTGAATAACTTAATACAACACATTATTAGGGTTTTAGAAACCCTATAACAGATGCTGATCTAGTCGTATTAAGTACGCGAATGAATTAGACGGCCAAAAACACAAAACCCTAGAGAGAAAAAGAGAGAGACGCAAGAATACTGAGGCGCTAGCACGCTGTCGTCAGTGTTGGAGGCCGTTCGTGTGGATACCGGTAGAGGGAGAGGACACGTGAAGTCAGCTCCTGTCTGATCGAACAAGAAGGCGCTAGCCCACGTGATCAAGAAGCACGAATAAAAGATGTCACCTCGTTCGACACGTACGACGTCTGCGGCGCACGAGGATCGAGGCGCAAACGAGAACGGAACGCAAGCACGCATAGGTACGGTTCTGAAATCTAACTTTGATCTAAACGCGGTTGAGCGATTCGCCTAAGGATCCGTAAAAGTTTTTTTTTATTCCACTGTGTGTACGGATCCCAACAATATTAAGGTTGTACAAGACATGGGTTGTATGATGATTAGCACGCAATCTGCCCATCTATTTCTTAATAGGTATGGGCTAGCTCATGTCCATTAAATGCCCATATCAAGTGGGTTGGGCTAAACCCATTTGGGTTTGAATGGGCGTGGGCAGCCTGATAGTGCATTTTCCTCCAAGAAATTAATATGGAGCTACACTTTTACTACATTATTGTCACTAATTTCTTAATATATATTACAAGAAACACTAACAATAAAGCACCATAATCTTCATCATGCCCTGTTGAAACCACACATGAAATGACATGCACAAAATTATCAACGTTAATATCCTTCAATTTGGTAGAACTTGAGTGTAGCTGATTTTAAGCGTCTTTGAAGATAAGAAATTACATTGGTGTTTCAGCCGTCTTTGAAGATAAGGAACTTTTAAAGGTATCTAGTACTCGACCCTCTGTAGCAAAAGTGAATTCCAAAGACACTTTAGAGAATGATGCAACCAACAAATCAGGTGCAATCAAATTTAGAACTTTATACTTGGAAGAATGTGCTTTCCACCATGCTAAAAGATCAAATTTTGATTCACAATATTCAACTAAATTGGTTTGAGGATATTCATCTACCTTTGAAAGCTACTCAACCCTCTTAGTCACAGTCTTTTTTACTGGATAAAAACTTCTTAAATATGTGATGAATGTCGGACAATGACATTTTAGTTTCAACATCTAGAACTAAAACATCTACAAGATAAACACTATCATCCACTTGCTCTAATGTTGACTTACCCTAAGATCCAGATGTTTTATTACAAGTAATAAAGCTATCATATAAGCAATGCAAGATATCCATACTTGACTTCACACTATATCGCATTAGGAAAATTGTTTCCAAAGCAACTTTGACTTCACCTTTTATATATATATATATATTATCTCACATAATTAAATTAATATGGGCTCTTTTACCTAAATTTATGTGCTTGCGCACATATGGGCAAGTATAGGTAGCTCAAGAGTGTACCCATAGCTCATCTCATTTAGTACACTGTCCCGCCCATTTAACCTGCCCGTTATGGGTCTTTTTTGGACAGGCCAAAATGAGTAATTTTCTACTAAGTCTGGGCAGGCTAACTAGGCTATGGATGATTTGCTTAGCCCTAGTTAACACCTATAATATTGTAGGCAACAAAACTAATTTATGATGTTAAAGTTCAAGTGATGTTTTCTTATTTTTTTATAAGAAATATTTTACTATAGATTTATAAAGAGATAAAAAATATAGGTATTTAAGAAACTTTTACTTCATTGCTGGACATGTCCCGTGCCTTGCACAAATAAGCTTGGATAATAAGGAAGAAAAAAAGGAAAAATCCCTTTAAGGTTGTGAGGGACAAAAAAAATATTATAAAAGTCCCAAAGACAATTTTGATGTCAAAAAAGTCTCATTGACATCTCCATCAGTAGGAGATTGACAACTCCATTTGTGGGTTTTGACAACTCTTTGAGACTTTTTTGATATTAGAATTTTCTTTGTAACTTTTTTGATATTTTTTTAATCCTTTGGGACTGAGATTTTTTTCAAAAAAGAACTTGTGCATTTTTCAGCGTGAGGAACTCATAATACTCTCAAAATTCAAAAAACCCAAATCAATAATTCTAATATTCACTAATCCCATGTCAGACCAAAGGTATCAGAGACTAAATGCGGAAGAGCCTAGTGATTGAGAGGCCGTGAGGTAATTTGCCAATATTTTCAAATTCCTGAAATGAGATTAGTGGTATTAGAATTATTCATTTGGATTTTTTTTTTTTTAAATTTTGAGAGTATTTATATGTGTCCTTTTTATACTTATTTCATTGAATATTTATCAATCACCTCACCTATTCTCTACCTTGCCGGAGGGGTGATTGATTTAATAATTTTATCCATTTATGAGAGTATTGTAAAAAAACTTACTTTATAACAGAAGAATTTTTAAACTTCAATACTTATTGTCCCAAATTTCACATTAATAGCTTATACTATTTTAACAACTTATGCCTATTTTCACAACTTCATGAGCCTATTTTGATAACGATATCTTCATACTTAGAGAATTTCTGAAACTTCCATAGTTATTATCTAAAATTTCACATCAATATCTTATACGTATTTTAACAACTTCTTATGTCTATTTTGACAACACTAACAACTACTCCCTCCGATCCTAATTATAGGACAACATTTGTGAGTTGGTTTTGGTCATAATTATAGGACAACATTCTTATTTTTTTCAATTTCTTTGTGAGTTGGTTTTGGTCATAATTATAGGACAACATTCTTATTTTTTTCAATTTCTTTCTATAATACCCTTATTTTATTCTCTCAAATGTGTTTCGTTTTTGGTAAGTATATGTATGTGGGTGCGTAGACTTATCCAGTCAGTAAAACTTTTAGATGTGTGTGTGTGTGTGTGTGTGTGTGTGTGTGTGTGTGTGTGTGTGTGTGTGTGTGTGTGTGTGTGTGTGTGTGTGTGTGTGTGTGTGTGTGTGTGTGTGTGTGTGTGTGTGTGTGTGTGTGTGTGTGTGTGTGTGTGTGTGTGTGTGTGTGTGTGTGTGTGTGTGTGTGTGTGTGTGTGTGTGTGTGTGTGTGTGTGTGTGTGTGTGTGTGTGTGTGTGTGTGTGTGTGTGTGTGTGTGTGTGTGTGTGTGTGTGTGTGTGTGTGTGTGTGTGTGTGTGTGTGTGTGTGTGTGTAAACACACACACATGTGCGTGTGTGTGTGTATATACATATATTTATGTGTGTGTGTGTCTGTGTGTCTGTGTCTATATATAATGTATATATGTGGGTAGTCTACACACAAATATATATAGACACACACGTGTGTGTACATATATTTATGTATGTGTGTGTCTATGTATATATGTCTGTATATATGTGTGTGTCTACACACAAATATATATAGACACACACACACATGTGTGTATTGTTTACATATATGTATATCTATGTATGTGTATGTACATATAAACATACACACACATATATACATATATATCTTTGTGTGTGTGCATTGTAGATACATGAACACACACACGTGTGTGTGTACATATATACACATACATATGTATACAACTATACATATTAAGACCGTTATTTCAATTAGACAGCATATAACAAGAAAAATTTTAGGTCGGAGAGGTATGTGGCAAAAACTATTGATTCATTTTCACTTATGTCATTTTAAATTTATATAAGGGCATTTTAGGAAAATGAGTAAAATTAACTAATTTAACCTTTTTTCCTTAATCTCTTAAAAATCGGTTAAATATATCTTATAATTAGGACCGGAGGGAGTATTTTGACAACGATGTTTTCCTTGGCAGCATTTTAGTCATTTCACATCAACAATTAATCACAAAAAGTGTCCTATTAGAGGAATTTGGTATGAGAATTTTTTATAGTTATGTTTGTACCTTGACACCTAATAGTGATTTTTCCAATAAAAAAATAAAAATAGAAAATAAATAAAACTATACAATTAAAACTTTTTTTTTTTTTTTGGCTACTATACAATTAGAACTTGGTTTCACATAGAGGTGACATCCTCTGGCCCAACATGTGGGACGTTCTCCGGGCAAGATGAGACACAGGTTGGAAAAGTCATCACATGGCTCTTTTTTAGAAGGGCCTCGTACCATTTGTGCACAGTCTTAATCTTAAGTGCAAATCTTATGCATGAAGAAGTTGCTCTTGAAAGAACTTTTCGTCCTTACGTCCCCTAAAAAAAAGTAGCTTGTTTTCAGCTTAGTGACTAAGCCTAATATAGCTTTTGCAATTTTGTACGGAGTATTACTGAAAGGAAGAAGAAAGCCTGTTATAAAGAACTTTACACGCAATTTTGTATTCAAATCATCAGCAACTTTATCAAAAAAAAAAAAAAAAATCATCAGCAACTTGCAAAGCTGGCCGAAAGCGTCACGCGGCCATTTAGAAAAGCATTTGAAATACTCTGTGTCTTTAATATAAGATATATTTAGGGAGACACTAGTGCCTTGTTTGACAATACAATGAAGAAGCATTACCACGGTTATGATTTTAAAATCTGTTATTTAATTTACTTTTGTTATGGATATTAATTGAACGATTCTTTTTATCAATTCAAAACAAATAATTCAAGTCCAAAACGTGAGTACTAGAACATTATACTCCCTCTAATCCTTATTATAAGGCACCAACTAGCAAATGTATTTGATTATTTTTATGAGACACTTACTTTTTCCTAAGGAGCATTAATTATTTGTTTCCATATATATATGCTTCTAATATAAGGGTAGTGGATGAGAGTAATAATTAATATGATATTAGATTTTAGTGCAATTAGTTGGGAAAAAAATTGAAAGTTACTTAAATTGTAGGACAACTTTATTGACTTCAACTGTTTTTATTGATTTGTGAGAATTATTAGTTGATACCTTATAATAAAGACCAAAGAGAATATATTAAACTACAACCTGCTTATGACATTATGAGATAGTATTCCATTTTTTCCTCCTTTACTCTTCACATTCACTTCCCTCCTACTGCCCATCTCCATCTTAAATTCAAATTTGAGTGGTTCATATGTAATATTTTTTAAAATATTTTTATTACAATTTTAAAATATCATGACTAAAATTTAGCATTTTGAATATTTTTATTTTTTTAATAATATATTATATTATTAATAATTTTATAAAATATTAAAATTTAAACCGTTAAATTTTTAATAAAAGGGTCGACATGGGCGGTGGATTGAGAGTAGACGAGAATCGCAGGAGAGGGAGCCACACGGTTAATTAAGAATTAAGAAAGAGGAATGAGAAGGTGGGGCCTACATTGCTTTGAAAGATTTCCCAGCTGTGTCCACGTGGTTGCCGGCTCTTCTCTATCTTCTCTCTTCGTATTACTTTTTCACAATTTATCAAATGACATTTGGAACATTTTAAAAGGAATGACACTCTCCACAAGAACAAGAATTACAGCTGCACCACCCTCTCCCGCTCTCTCGTCGCGCTCTCGCCTCTGGCCCCTCTCTCTCTCTCAGTGTCAACAGCAGGCAGGTACGTCTTCAACATCTCCTAGTAACGAAGTGAAATGAAATGTAACATCGTTGACTGTTTTGTAGTGTAGAATACAGACGTCTACCCTTAATAGACTAGCAGGTGATTCATGTAGAATCAAAGGATTTCTCAGAGTATCTATATAGAAGACACCGAAAGGAATATCAGATAACACTCCCAGATATCTATATAGAAGATACCAAAGAGAGCGATGGATCACTGTGCAACACGAATATGACACTCAGCCAAAAAGGGGTAGGGTGTGTGCACAGTGAGACTGAATAGTAAATAGACTGAATAAAGAATGTGTACCTTTTAGGTCAACCTCCTATTTATAAGGATTACCTTTAAGGTTTGGACCTTGGGCTTTGTGCGCCTCTTGGGCCATGCTCAGCCACTTAACCCGCACATTTCATTATTATAGCCTTGATTATAGGTCAATTAGTGTTTTACTTGATTATGGAGGGATTCTGGTACAAGTTGTCTTTGTTGGGCCACACAGCCAATGTACCTCTTATATGAGTCCATAACAGTTTCCTCATTGATAATTTAGGTCTCTAAGCTAACGGGATGTATTGATTATTTAACCCGAATTTTGTATCCGAGCTGTTTAGCTTGACTTTCTTGATTTCCATTCAATTGCTTCTCCGAGTTTCACCGAACTAGGATTCTCTCAATTGCTTCTTTGAGTTTCACCGAACTCCAGATTCTCTTTCGACTTGCCCCTAGATACGCTTGCCGGGCTAGTATGATTTGAAAATTCTCTTGCTTTCATGATAGCCGGGATTATGTTTGTCCCTTTTAATCTGGATTGCCAAATTCATATATTCTCGCCATGTGCTGCCCCCAATCTGGGGTGTCATGAAAGAAATAGAATACGAACGGATTCCATTTGCCTACGCTGCTGACGTCATGGCGTAAGGCTACCATTTCCCGCGTACCGACCATGTTTGTTGTCTTTGAAATTCGTGCGCATTAAATGTTCACATTGTTTCATAGCAGTCATCATTGCACTTTTAGGTTTTCAAATCTGATTCTTAGTGCGAATTGTCTTTACTACCCCTGACTCTTCGGGTTCTCACGTCTATATATTTTATTTTCCTCCTCTTCTCACCACTTTATGCTCAAAGCTTTCTTTGCCGTCACAGAGAAACCTCTTATCTTCATAAAGCTCTCTTCTCATGATACTCCAACTCGCATTTCTAGTTTCTCGCAACTTTTCTAGAATCAGGTATTCCTTCTGCTTCCTTACTCTCTTTTACTTCTGTCTTGCTCCATCTAGTCTTCTATTGTTCTTGCCCAAATTAGTTTTTTGGTTTTCATCAAACCTTGTCTTCTGGTTTTCTAGGTACGCATCTAGGGTTTCTGGGCTTTTGGAGTAGTCTCTTTGAACTTCCAGTATAATGCTCATCCCTTTTTCTCCCCTTTTTATTCAAACTCGCTTGTATTGGGTGGTGGTAATGATCTTATAGGTAATTCCTCACTGAACATAAATGGCTGAAACCATTGGTCTGAGACATCCCAGTAAAGGTTTTGCCTTATAGATATCTTCCTTCTGTTTTTAATTCTTCTCAATAAAACTTAATGGATTAGGACGCTCATTTGCCTTTACAATTTATGGTAAACCAATTCCAGAAGAAGATAAGGAGGTGATTAAAGTACTTTCGTCTGGAGCAAAATACTGGTTTTGGTCCTTTCCTCGTACCAAGGAAGAGAAAAAAGAAGCCTTGCTTCATAAACCCCGGGGTAGTAGGAGTAGAAAGGGGAACCAAGAACAACCACAAATGAATCAGGATCCTAGCGGTTCTAGTCCGGGATCCCTTCCTATTCCACCTATATTTCCCAGCCGGGATCATACCTCATCTGCCCAACTTCCCAAATTGCTTGGCCAAAGAATGTATCACAAACTAGACCGAGATCTTATCTGGGGAACGCCGTCGACCCTTGTGATACTTGTTGCTATGAGCACATCACTCTCATCAATCTCGGCCGTGACTCAGAAGGTGAATCTTTTTTGGCCTCTTATTGACATAAGCTTACTTCCACTGCCATCCTGGCCTTATCCGATTATATTCCAAAATCCCAACCCCAGAGACGACTTACAGCGATTACAGATATCTCTTTTATTGTATTGCATTGCATATTTCTTGGTCCTTATTAAATGAATAACTAACTATTTCCTTCCGTCTTTTGCAGATTCGAGAATGGCTCAAAGACCCTCTTTTGCCGACGCCTTGGCCAACACTGGTCTTGTGAGAATCAGGGGCGGCAAGAAACGGAGTGCGCTGACATTTGGGGCTGCAGGTACTAGTAAGAATAGTCGAGTGGGCCAGGCTAAGAAACCAAAGGCCGGTCCATCCAACTCGTTCCAAAAATCCAAAGGACCAGCTAACCCCAAAACGCCTGTCACAGAGACGGCTAATCATGTCCCAAACATTCCCGTCGCTATTTCTTCTGCAAGTCTTCCTCCTCCTCCTCCTCTGCCAACCCCGGAGTTCCCCCGTGGGGTTGTCTGGAGTCATGATGTCCCTACTGAGCTCAGCTGTGCTATCTGTCCCCCAGAGCGCTTCTTTGAGCCCATAAAATATGGCACTGCTGAGTTACAGAAAGTGGCAGATTTAGAGCGAAACGCCTTGCAATTTGCCGGCTTGGCCCAAACTCTGGTTATTGTGAACACACGGTATGCTTCACAGGCGGCTGAGTTGGAACGGATTTCCTTGGAGGCTAAGGAGCAAAAAATTCACTGGACAAAAATGATGGAGGTGATTAAGTCCGATGCTCTGGGACGAGTGAGAGCTGCTGAATCCGCGCGGGACAAAATGAAGCAGGAGATGAAGATGGTCAAAATGGACTTTGAAAAGACGGTCTCGAATCTGCGCCAATTCAAAGAAGCTCAGGTTAGGGATAAGTCCACTAGAGGGCTGTTGGAGCAAGAGCAACAAGAATTCCGAGCCCAGTTGAATGCCTGTCGAGATGCCTTAGATGCTGCCAACGCCGCAATTAAGCAAAAGGACGTGGCGATAAAGAAAGCTGTTGGGGAATCTTTTGAGAATGCCCTAGCACAAATTCAGCTCTTGAACCCGGCATTGAATTCAACACCTCGAGATGGATTGCATGTCGTTTGTTAATGGCAACAAGATTGTCCCTCTCTTTCCGCTCCTGACACTATTTCTGAAAGCCAATTTTAGGGGAACCAGGGCGAAGACGGAGGTGAAGAGGTTCAAACCGACGCTGGAGCTCCACCTTCCTGAGGGTCGAGATTCCGACATTGTTTTAATTTGTTTATTCGGGGTACTGAAGCCCCTTTTTGTGTTCTTTGTAGCTTTTCCCGAGATAATTACCCGTTTATTCTCTTTGTAACCTTTAATATTCATGCAAGAAAATCATGTGACTAATTCCATTTTAATGAAAGATACTTACTTTTTGCACATATCGAATGCTTGCTTATTGCTTGTTGAACCCAAATACTCCTCCAAGATGGACTTTCACATCACATTCGTTGCATTTTATGAACTTGAATTTATTTTCAAAGTTCTATTAAATGACTGGGCCAGAGTCAAAAACATTTACGCATAATCTGCTTGAATATCCGTACGGTGTTAAAACCAGGTATTATATTCATGACGGTTTTGCAAGTTCTTCTTTCTTTAATCTCTTCTTTTCTTCTTATTGATTATTCTCCACAATCTAACTTAATAACTTCTTTCTTTTCTTGATTTCTCTTCACTATTTGATAACTTACATCTTCAATATCTTTGTATTCTTCCTCTCAATCATTTAACTTGATATCTTCTTTCCTTGCTTCACTAATCTACAAGATATTAAACATAGTAGTTAGTCAAAGTATAAGATAAACACATAATGCAAACTTTTTGCTCTTAATATTTGACATATATATTTAACATCATCAAAACAAATCATATCCAACACTCCTTGTCATCTCCTAGTTTGATAAAAGGGAATGAAGGATAAAGACGAAGGGCAGAGGAAAGACCGAGGAGAAAAGGGAAATTATCAAAGTTTTATTAAAATAATAAAATAAAAATAATGTAAATAAAGTGGGTGCCAAGTAGGATTTAAAAGATGTGAGTTGGTGTGTTTTAATTGGCCAGCTGGAATTTCTCCAAGTCAAGATGCCATCCTAGCAGCATCACTTCTCTTTGTTGCCACATCATGCTCCATGACACCATTTTCAGTCAAAAAAATTCAAATGAATGGTCAACTAACTGTTAATATACATTTTTGCATATATTTTGAAAATTCATAGTTACTTTTGTCTCTTAAAAAAGTATTTGGTGTTGGACGCACTTTTAGAAAAAACTTATATATATTTTTACACCTTAACCCAAACATTTTTAACATGAGGCACAAAGAAAATGAACTCACAAGATTCTCATGGCATTCTACATTTTTCTTCCAAGTGGATTGTAAACAACAAACTACAATAGTCTATATGTCATATATATTTTTGCACCTTAACCCAAACATTTTTAATATGAGGCACCAAGAAAATGAACTCACAATATTCTCATGGCATTCTACAATTTTCATCCCAATGGATTGTAAACAACAAACTATAATAGGCTATATATCATTGAAAGATTAAATTCTTCTGGTATAATATTAGAACTTGGTTCAATGGAGGGGAGGGATCTTAATATTACCTCATTTAAATTGATCAAAGCACATAAATTTTAATGTAACCTTACTTGGTTTAAGAGGAGAGAGGAGGAACAATATTTTTATATTGGAAACTTTGTTCTTGTTTTATAAATGATATTTAAATATAAAATTATAGTTTTATAATTATCAAAATTATATAAATATAATTACAATTCATAATTAATAGAAAATATATATAATAAGGAAAAATGACACAAAAGGAACTTGGAAAATACTAAATCAGAATGATTATTCTCTGGATATTGATTCCCATTTAAGTGGAAGCACTCAAATAAGGGATTTCAGAAATGCCCTTCAATAACAGAAAAGGAAAGAAAGGAAAAGTAACCGTGATCACTAATCTTGATCTTCTACCCTCTCCTCCATTGCCACTTTTTCTTCACCTTCCCTTTCTTTTGCGCTGTATATTTCTGCCTCTCTTGTCGTTTTTGGCAGAAACTCTTCTGCAACTCCCATGACAATTATCGACTAAGAAGATGTGAGGAAGGTTGTAGTGGATGTGGTAGTGATCAAGAGAAGGGCCTCATGCATATACTTGAAACATCAGTATAAACCCCTACTGATATGATCAAATCCCTTCTCTTTACTTTTTTTTGTTTGAATAGAAAATATTTTTGTTTTACAGGTCTATGTAGACAAATTTTCAACTTTGATGTTTAGTAATGGTAGATTTTTCAACGTAATGAAAATTTGATTGTTTATTAGTAATTAGTCCTATAGACCTTATTAGAATTTTTTTTTTTAAATGTGGGTTTAAATTTAGATTTTGATATTTCAACGAGATTTAATTGAGATTTTTTAAATAAAACTATAATTTTAAATTTTAAATTAAAAAAAAATAATCGGGATAAAAATAAACATATTTTAACATTCAATCATTTCAAAATTTTGGATAAATTTTATTGATTTAATTTTTGAAAGAATGACAATTTAAGACCTTGTAAAAAATATCAGTATTCATTTGAGACCTTATTCACTTTGTCGAACATTCATGCATTTTTTTTTATAAAAAGGCTAAATAATATTAATAGCAAACGTTAAAGTACATCATAAAGACAATACCAACAGAAACAAGGAAGGAAGGATAGCAAATACACATGAAGAAAGATTAACTATTGCCACATCCAAACAAGTAAATAAGGAGAGAAATTACATAATATTCTCCAAGACAATATTTTCTTTTCCTTACACATAGCTAGCCACTTGAGCAAATTGATTGATTGATGCCAAAAGCTATAATGATAAAGTCCCTTGAGAGAATAAAGGAGATTTAATAATCCAGGAAAGAGTGGATCAAAGACACTTATAATTAAACAAATGAACATCCCTTTGTCTTTGAACCCGCTGAAAGTACTACAGAGGTTGACCTTGAAGGCATATCCAAGTATGACATAGAGTAACGCACCTGCTTTTAACTCTATGTAATATAATGGTCCAACCATAATTCTTCAGGATTGGATTCATAGGCCGCAGAGAGTTACTAAGAGCCACAAATGAATTAGATTGATTATGAGATAAGGTTAGATCAGAGAAGGATAAAAGACTCTTGATCTCTTGCACGACAGCGAGAAGATTTGATATAATTTTCTCATGTAAGCCAATGTTTCTCTTCCTCCATATAACATTGAAGAGAATTATGATTCCCTTCTAAAGAGACAAATGATTATCTTGAAACAAACTAGTAGGTGTATCCTTCAGCCACTTTTGAATTTGTAGAATGTTGGGGTTGTGAAATTTTATCTGGAAACATTCAAACCAGACTGCTTTGGAAAATAGACAGAGATAAAATAAATGTTCTGAAGTTTCCTCTTGATGACAACCAAATAAACATAGCCCTTGAACATTTAGATGATGATGTCTAAGGATGTCACATGAAGGCATGCATGGCCTTATGCAGCAATTTCCAAATGAACAAATTGTATTTGGGAGGGAGAGAAATAGATAACAAGAATTTCCAAAACGGATCATGAACCCCTATATAAAAGATTGCGTCAAGCTCAAAGAGTATCTATCCTTAACAGTATAAACACCAGACTTATTCCCAACCCAATATGTTTGATCAGGAATATTAGAGAAGGAAAGTGGAATATTAGTAATAGCACTTGCAACATTATGAGGATAGAGAGACTGAACCGAAGGATATTTCCACTCTATAGGATTCCAACCAAATGGATCATACAGTATGAGATCAGCCACTACTTGAGGAAGCTCAGATGAGACCGATCCCAACTGCATCTGTGCTAAGGTGAAATCCTTCATCTTTAAGAAATTATACATGGAATATTCAGAAATGATGAAGATCCTTATCAGTCTAGGTTATCAAAGTTGTGGAGAAGGTGAACCTACCTAATGGGGTTGAACCAATCTGTTAAGTACATATATATTAAAGATAATTCTGTTTGCAGTATTGTTAGACACTAAACATTGTGTTTCTCCCAATATAAATTTAAACCTTAGTTTACCTTGTGAGAAGTCAACTCCTGCTTGTAAGAGGTTTTTTAGATTTAGGGTCCGTTTGGATGGGCTTTTAAAAAAAGTGTTTTTTTTGTAGTATTTTTTTTGTGACTTTTGTTTTTTTTTAAAAATATCATCTAAACACATAAATTAATTAAAAAGCATTTCTTTTGGCATTAAAAAAGTGTTTTTTTTTATCAAAAAAGCCCATTCAAACGGGCCCTTAATTATGAAACATGAGTTGTTGGGCCGTGTAGCAAATATGGGAAATACTGATAAGTCCAGGCTCTAATGGGCTTCAGAAATTACACTGGAAAAATGTTATCGGCCCATGTATACATGCGTATTGGAAGATTCAGTTACAACAGTTCAAAGGATATCTTCATTAAAAAAAACAGTACAAAGGAAATGCACAGAGTTGTTTTATGTCTGGGGCAAAACTCAGAAGCAACTCACCCATTGAAGGTAAACAAAACCGAAATTAATATTTAAGTCTTAAAATTTAATTTAATAATAATTAGATTTCAAAAAAAAAAATCTGAAAAAAAAATTATAAATATAAATAAATTCTGGCAAAAAATTAGTTATAAATTAGTTATTAAAGATGTATAAGTTACTCCCACTCAGTTATCAATCAACAATGCTAGCACTATTCTTAAAGTGATTGATTCATTTAATGGCCAAAAAAGTGATTGATTCATTTAAAATTAATTAAAATTATTTTATAATAGAGATAATTATATATACCAACTGGTATTGGTCCTAATGAAAGAGGTTTTAGCCGTGTAAGTTTTAAGTTTGAGTATGTCAAAATTGCTTTTGAGAGAGTTATCCTTTATTGAGTCTAAAAATAGTCAAACATAGCCCAATAGGATAGCTATATAAGAAAATAATTTTTTTGCCAGAATAAAAAAAAAAAAATTACATTAAAAAATGTCAACCCGACCTTGCCTCGTCCTAGAATTGGAACGTAATTAGAGATAAGACAAAACAGCGGTTAAGAAAATCGTCTCATGACCGTTATTGGAATGGAACGTAAAGCAAAGGTTGTCCAGTACTATCCCATGAATAGCTCTAAATCTTATATTCGAGTTTTACGCATAAAAAAATTGCTGCTAGAAGAACTTTCCATTCCTCTAGTTTAACTTTTCTTCTGCTCAGTCAACTCTAATATAACTTATACTAATATGGAAAAAAAATAGGGAGAAGGACCAATAAAACAAAATATTTACTAGTAAAGATCCTAAAAATTGTAATTATTTTCAATGACCAAATTTTCAATTACAAATTTTCAATTATAAAATTAACTTTTTTTAAGCTTTTTTTTTTTTTCAATGAAAAGTCACAATTTTAAAATATAAGAATTTTTTATTTTTTTAAGTTCTTGAAAATAATCAAAACCTAGAAAGAGGTAAATTTCTAATAGATTTTAGATGCTATTTTAATTTGGGTAACTTTTAAAAATAATATGATGTGCATGAGAGAGAGAATACCATAAAAAGTATATAGACTTTTTTTTATCAAAAATATGAATGGAGATATTATCAAATTTGATGATTAACAGTCAAATAGTAGGATAAGATTAGAGAAGACAAAGAGTTTGACCAAGGTTAATTTTGTAATTTTGTAATTTTGTAATTGTAAATTTATATTTAAATTTTTTTGCTTCCTTAATCCCCTCTCTAATTGTCAAAAAAAACAAAACCAAAATAATTATAAAGAAGTTATTAAAATAAGAGTAAATATCATTTCTGGTCCCTGACAAAAAACACGGACCTTATTTTAGTCCCTGACAAAAAAACCGACCATTATTCATCCTTTTTATGGGACTAAAAATGACCTTTTGAAAATTTGTGAGGGATTAAAATATCTACCAATCGACCCTTATTCATCCTTTTTATGGACTAATAATGATTTTTTTTAGAAATCAAAATAGGATCCGTGTTTTTTGTTAGGGACCAGAAAGGATATTTATCTTAAAATAAAATTGTAGTTGGGATTTGGTGCAAATGGCATCCACCAACATTGACAAAGTTTACATTGAAATCATCAACTGGAAAAGCTGGCAAAAAGCGGGACGCAGCCATTGGGCAAGCACATGAAATGTTTTGTTGACCAGGAGATACGCTTTCTGTGCACGTTAGTTTAAGCCTCGTTAGAATACAATGAAGATATACATATATTTAAATCATTCAAAATTTTGGATAAAAATTATTAAGTATTAATTAAATTCTAAAAAAATAACAATTTAAGACCATATAAAAAGGTTAATAATAAATTGAGATCTTATGACAATTTAAATACCCAAAATTTAGTAATCATTTTTTTATATCTTAATACTGAAAACGTTTTAAAACATAGGGTAAAGGTGCAAAAATACACATGTACTTTGCCCTCAGGAGCACCCAACACTATGTGCTTTTTTTGGGTGCAAAAATACACATGTGGTTACAAAATCAGTGCAAAAGTCACACCTGCTGTTAAGGTGGATGGCGTTGACCATGAAATTAAATGGTTTGACTAAACAAAGAGACGTGGATGATGATTTGGACTTTGGTGGGGCCCACAGTGGTAACTCTGCCTCTGTTCTCAGTTTCAATTAAATCATTCTCGCTGTATCAGACGAAACAGCGCCATCTCCTTCCCAAACACTGTGAAAAATTCAAATCATAGATCCGAAAAGAAGAGAAAATTGAGGAAAATATAAAAGAAAACGATGATAGATGATGATGGGTTTACAGTTTTTATTTATGAAAGGGAAAAAATATGAAGAATCCGAAATGGATATCCTAAGCATCGACAGCGAAGGGCGTCACTTGGCGATCGTAGGGAGCTCATAAGGCATCCAAGCAACCATATGTTTTTTTTTTTTTTCAAAAGTATCTCTCTTTGTGTTCATATGTCCATACATATCTGCTCTTTACGGGTAAGCTCTGGAAAATTTTGAAGCTCTGTGTAGTTTCTGCAATGGTGGAGATTTGAGCTTCAGCACTGTGTTCTTGTCGCAGAGGAGAGAAGAGGTTCAACTTCGCGATTGCCTTTGTTAGATTTTTCGTCTGTTTCATCTTTTCAGAGAAAAAGGTTTTGAGTTGTTGAAGTTTTCTGCGAGCTTGCAATTTTTCTTTGAGTTCGAACGTCATTGTTGTACTGTTTCTGGGTTTCCTTTTCCTGGATTCAAATCTATTCCCTTGCGAAAAGCAGCTACATTGAAGATTGTATATATTATTGCTCTAATTTTTTGGGTTGGACAAAAAAGTATGAAACCTTAAATGGGTGGGGTTTAATTATTTTTTGAGGTTTTGGTGTTTCTTGTGTGTTCATTGATATATATAAATGGAGGAAAAGGAGAGTTTTGGTTCTGGGCTTGTGCTGAGAGATAACGATGATATATATAAATGGCTTGCGGTCTGTTGAATCGATGAAGAAGACGTATAATAAGAATGAATAGGGTGAACAGACGAAGGGCGGGGCAAAGGGCGGTTTGGTAATTTTAGTTTTTTAAAACTAAGGGCAAAAAGGTAATTTCACCTAAAACTAAGGGTAAAAGGGTAATTTCACCCGCGTTATTGTTCACTTCCATCCAAGTTAACGGTCAATGTCTGGTCAATCCCGGGGGTATTGCTCCTTTACCCTAAAACATATTATAATACATTATGATATTAGCTTTGTTATAAGATGGAAAAATTATTATTTTTAACTCTTATAGTTTTGACTCAGTTCTAACTAAGTGCCTAAATTTTGACATGATATAATTCAGTTTTCATAATTTTGATTCAGTTATAACTTAATTTTTGAACTTTAACTTAATATAATTTAGTCCTTATAGTTTTAACCACTTACAAGATTAGTCCTCTTATTTTAAAAATAAATAAAATTATATATCTCATACAAATTAAGGTCCAAGTTTTAAATGAATAAAACTATAGAGACTGAATTGATGAATTGAGGTGAGTTAAAGCTTAAGGGTTAAGTTTTAGTCTAGTAAAAACTATAAGGTTGAATTGTACCTAATTAAAATTTAAAAATTGATAACCCATAAGGTTGTGATTTGCTGCCAATATAAAAACGTTGTTGGTAAATGTTTTGTAATTATTTATATAAGCGTTTTTTAAGCTCAAAACAAAAGAACATTCTAATCCTGGGGAGCCACTGTAACCCAAACCACCAAAACTCTTATGCGTCACAAAAAAATAAAAAATTGAGAGAGTTAAAAAAGATGTAGTAAGGCTATATGGACAAACAAATAAATTTTTGGTATAATTGTCATTTTATTCAATTCTTATGTCATTATTTGTCCCACGATGGTTTGGGCAAGGTGTCTACACTTCGTTCCCATTCACTTCTTATC
Source organism: Acacia pycnantha (assembly GCA_025563575.1). Lineage (NCBI taxonomy): Eukaryota > Viridiplantae > Streptophyta > Magnoliopsida > Fabales > Fabaceae > Acacia > Acacia pycnantha. The sequence goes on from JAMWYP010000114.1 coordinate 1,199,723, forward strand.
TTAATGTTTAGATTGAATTTTCAATGATTACAATTTAATGTTTTATAGTAATAAAATGATAAATTATTAAGAAAATAAATAAAATCAAACTACTAAATTTTAAGAAAAAAGATAAGAAAATAACATCTAGCAGCTAAAATATTTTTAGTGGCACTCAGTATCTTAAAATTATTTTTGATACATTGATAACTGTTCTGGTATAGAACACAGATTGTCTAGCCTTGAGGGGCTAGGATGTTGGTGTAGATTGGGACTTGACCTAGGAGTGATTCCTAGGGCCTACGTACCCTGAAGAGGGATCAAAGTCCACGTAGTTCGAGTATTGATGGAGGCGTTTAGCCAATGGGGGTGGTCTGTATGCTCTGTGATGGCTGTATCTGTTTAGCCAGAGCGTAGACCGTGTAGAAGATAGGAGATGTCCGATGTGAGATATCAGATGATCCGTGCCTTTTAGAGTAACCCGCTATATGTAGAGGTTACCTTAGGGTTAGATCTTCCGCATTCTGTGTAGAAGATGGGAGATCGTGTGTAGAAGATGGGAGATCGTGTGTTGGCAACCTCCCCTTTGAATAGGTCTTGGCAGTTTAGATCTGTGGGTCGGTTGAGATAATGGAGGGTCGGTTGAGATAATGGGTCTTGACTAGGTCCATAACAGATGCCCCCAAGCTCGGTAGTTCAGGTGTCTGAGCTGCCGAGGTTAATTGTTTGGTTGACTGTGAAATACAGACTTGGCCGAGATATATTCAACTCATCCAGGTTGTTTGAGAAGAAATAAGATCCCTTGCTCGTGTGCGCAAATCGCTTAGTTTGCTAATTTCGAATGCTTGTTCGAGTTTGCAAAATCTCGGTTATTGACAACTGTATAATAATTGCCCCCCAGCCGGGTAGTCCAGGTCTCTGGGCTGCCGGGGTGGATCTGTTGTTAAATCCGGATATCGTATCGGAGTTGCTACCACTCGTTTGATTTTGATAAAGTGTCTATCCGAGTTTCAAAGAACTTCGGAGTTACTTGTCTTGATTGAATTGCCCCGGACATGTAGTCCGAGTTTGCTTTGAAACTATGTTGACTTGATCATTAATGAAAGTTTGTTCACTTCCCAATCAATTCGAATATTTATGTAGAGTTTCATCCGTGTCCACGATGAACTGATATAGTGAACTCATATTTGTTTTTAGAGTACTATTTCGTGACCGGGCCAGGGTCATAGACGTGATATGCAGAATCTGCGAATGTGCGAAAGTGCATCCGGTATTGAGACCGTAAAGTGGTGAGGGGTCAGTATTCTGACTGCCTCGTATAATTCCAGGTTCGTTGACCGGGCCATCCTAAGATAAAGGGAAGTTGTCACCTGCCCGGGTTTGGTTTTTCACCAAAGCGTCCGAACATTTTGACCTGATCAAGGTCGGCATGATAGTTCGGCTTGATATCCCGGAGTAAGTTAGGAAGCGTCCGGGCTGCGATAGCTCTAGGGAGACAACTACCTCCGACTGAAAAGATGGGTTTTGGTCTTCAGTTCGTATTTGAATTAGTGCAATTTGCAAACGTTCGAATCAATGCTCTCGACTGAGAGTTTCTTTATTTACATTTTGCAATCCGGAGTTATCACGGACTTAACTGTACTTTAATCGGACCCGGATTACACCTGTATTAGGTGTGCCAGAGGCAATTGTACTTTACACGGATCCCGAGGTTGTAACCGTATTAAGTGTAACAGGGTCCGCCTTTTCACTTCCCGCAAAACTTTACGCCGAGCCGGGTTGTGGCGAGATCGGTGTAACAGGTCCGCCTTCTTTTCATGGGGCGGGATTTTAACCGATTTGGTGTAACCGGGTATGCCTTCAAATTTACTCGGGCGGGATTTTAACCGATTCGGTGTAACAGGGTCCGTCTTCAGAACTTTGGCAGAGCCAGGATTTTAACCAGATTTGGTGTAACCGGGGTCCGCCTTCTTTTTCTTTTTGAGGCAACGTCAAGATTTGATTACAAGCTCCAAGCATAGAAATAATAGTTTCTTTATTAGGAGCGACATCTTCCACTTTGGCAACTTGCCTTGCCGTCTCAACATTTTATTCTTTTCATATAACTGAATAAGATAGGTCAAAAGTAAATGTAGCTATAACAAGTACAAATTACCTTGTTGGAAGAATTGATCATTTGGAGAAGTTTTGTGACAAGAAATTCTCAATTGCCTTCTTACAGGCAAATCAAGAGCTGTGTATCCCTTGAAGCAATGAGAAACCTCACAACTTCGCAAAACGCAGGTGGGTCCCTCTGCATATATTTCATATTCTACCTTTTTCATCTTTATGCCATTAAGCCCATTGAAAGTTGTTCAAGTTCTGATAGATACTTGGGCCAAAGACAACAAATGACTTTGCTTATTATGGCGTGTTGACTATACCCAAGAGCGTATAAATTCAAGACTTCTAGTTCAAAACCATCAAGAAGCTCTTGACACAATTTCCTTTGGCCGTAGGAAAAGGTGCCTTCCTCGTTGCATGAATTATGAGAAAATGACAAAACAATATCCAGGATTTAGTGAATTTGAAAATTTTGCAACTTTTGAACACCTCAAAGGCACCACAAAGGGTTGAGGAAGCTCATTACCTCAGCGCTCCGAGAATTATTTTTTTCACAAGGAGCTTCTCCAAGCAAATAAAGCAATTTAATAGCTACTACTTTCATCTATTTCGAAGGAGATGATATAAAGCTTATGACAGGAAGCCAGAACAAAATTTTTCCAATTGGAACAGATTTAGTTTTGCTAATACTATTAGTATTACCGTTTTCATATTTCCACTTCAGGATTATAGGCGAGCTTCGGGATAGAAATTTGAACCTGTTCAAGTTCTGATTGAGCCAAGATAGTCTATACTAATACCATAGTTGGTGACAGAGCTAACGTAAGAAGCATCCAACTGATATCCGGAGCCTTTAGCATCAGCAACAACAAGAGTGGAACATAAAGAAGCACGTTCATCTTCACCGAAACAGCCCCACTCGGAAGCCAGCCACCAGCAACCATCAGTTTCATAAGTGTACACCTGAAAGCAAGCTAAATGTATATAATGGCCACAAGGTAGACCTCTGATTGGAAAATTGGAGGTTAACTTCCAAACTTTTCTCCAAGCATTTGTGAGGTTTCTGGTTTATGAATATTCCTCTCCTGCTCTTCACTTAGATTGGGAACAATGTAGATTTGCTATGATTTTAACAAATAATGGAGTCCGAAGATTTGCCATAATTGACAGATCTTCTCCAACTCTGCTCCTGAATCCCATCGATCTCCACCATCATCAAAGTGACAATTTGCAATGTAGCTCAGATGGTAGGCGCTCGATTGGTAGCGAGGTGTCGATCTTGATACTCCGTTCCGCATGCAAAGAATGGCCACGTCACGGGTGTCGGAAAGACGAGATACACGTGCCCTCCATCGTCTTTCATTAGCAAGTTTTGCGAGATGGCCTTGAAATCAACCGAGTTCCATAAGACGAGTAATGGAAACGGGTTCAAACATGAAGCCGGGTTACAGAGTACTGAAACTAATTCATCTCGGTCCACTACATCTTGGCCTGACCTCGGCATCACAGGACCTTGGGCGTCTTCAAACTCGGCTTGACGAAGGTGGAAATCATTATCGTCTTTGATGTCTTGATCGGGATGGAAGGCGGCTATTAAATGAGATATTGAGCCATGACGGCTTGGATGAAAATCCAGCTACCGAGGGAGATCAAAGAAGACCAGGTTATTTGAGTGCCAGGTTTGCATCAACTAGCTTAACAACTGGCGTAGTGTTAACATGTTGCGTAGTCTGCAATAATCAGTGTGACCGGGTTTACATCCACAATGAATCAACGTCTGGGCATCTTGGACCCCGGAAACCCTCATCTCGGCGACATGTGCCTCTCGGATCTGAGTACCCCAAGTAATTATGCAGACACCGAAGGCGAACGTAGAAACCAGAGATGATGCAATCCAAAACGGAAATGTCATCTCTTGGTTTCGTCACTGAGATATCTCGCAGCATGTCCTTAATTTCCTTTGCCAAGATCGTTATTCAGGTGATGAAGATTAGAGGCCGAGATTCAAAGAATGCCGGCGTGTGGATTTTGGAGAAGTATCTTGGTTCCATTTTGAAATCAATTGCCTCTTTGACCGCACTGACTCCACCTCCTTCATGGCAATTTGTGCAATTTCAGGGGAAGCCAATTGGCAGCAACAGGATATCATTGCGGTTCCTCATATAAATAATTCGATGAGGTGTTGCAAACCGAAAATAACAGTGCGACCTCTGAGCAAATAATTAATGGAAAAGTAGAGCGTCAAGACCATAACAGGAAGGAGAAAACCTGGATTTGGAAATGATCCTCCTTGAGACCAGAGTTGAAGTCAGGAGCACATTCCTCTATCCCGGTCAACCAAAGCGTTTATCTGTCAGTGCCTATTCCTCTATCCCGGTCAACCAGTGCGTTTACAATGGAATGGAGTCTGCGTCTCGGCTACTTCAAGATAAACTCACAGGCATCTCGGTAATGCCGGATCTCGTCTCAGACATCTAAGGTTCGAGTGTGTTCCACTTGTTGTATAGCAGCAGCTTTTAAAGAAACCCAATTTTGTAGCAACTCTGGGATCATTGCCGAGACTGGATATATCTTGCACGTCCGGGTTTTCAGGAACATGGATAACCTCACCTATCGATCTCATCGGGAAGTCGGTACTTGAAGCAGACGTCGGCGTCACGGAAGGAAGAGCGCTCTGATCTGACAGGAGAGCCGAAAATTTGATGTCTTGATCAATCATCGTAATGCCGCCGACATAAGCAAGCAGAGAATTGAATCTTAACATTAACTTCAACGTCTATCCTTTGAACCTCACGAACCAGGCGTGCATCCACCTTTAGCTTCAGCGCTTCCAAAGCTTTCTCTGGAAGGCAGTAAGTAACACATTATTGCATCTGTGAGCAGCGAGGAAAACAACACTGGGGACAAAGTTGAAGCATGGGCATCATCGAGACAAGAATAATGCTCAACCCTAAAATCTCTCCGTAGATTTTAATCGTCGATATTATGAGATATTATGAGTCTGATTGATGGCAAAAACTCAATCGTAGCTTGCATAATAATTCCTCAGGATCGTGGATTCTTTAATGAAAACAATATTGACCATCTCTGGTCATGGGAATCGAAATTTACGGTTCCCCACGGTCGGCGCCACTGTTCTGGTATAGAACACAGATTGTCTAGCCTTGAGGGGCTAGGATGTTGGTGTAGATTGGGACTTGACCTAGGAGTGATTCCTAGGGCCTACGTACCCTGAAGAGGGATCAAAGTCCACGTAGTTCGAGTATTGATGGAGGCGTTTAGCCAATGGGGGTGGTCTGTATGCTCTGTGATGGCTGTATCTGTTTAGCAGAGCGTAGACCGTGTAGAAGATAGGAGATGTCCCATGTGAGATATCAGATGATCCGTGCCTTTTAGAGTAACCCGCTATATGTAGAGGTTACCTTAGGGTTAGATCTTCCGCATTCTGTGTAGAAGATGGGAGATCGTGTGTAGAAGATGGGAGATCGTGTGTTGGCAACCTCCCCTTTGAATAGGTCTTGGCAGTTTAGATCTGTGGGTCGGTTGAGATAATGAGGGTCAGTTGAGATAATGGGTCTTGACTAGGTCCATAACAATAACCCTCAAATATTTTTTCACTCTCAACTATTGTCTAGCTAGCTGCATCATAAAGGTTTTTTTTTTCAGTAACACTCAGTACATAAATTAATTTTTAACTCACTCAACACCCTAAATAATTTTCAAAGTAGAGCTGATAAAAAGGGTTAGTCCTTCAAATGCGAGGATCTAAACAGACGGGCCTGTTTAGGCCCAATTGGAAAAAAAACAGTCATTTTCAAAGCTCGACCTTGAACATAAGGGCCATGAGCCCATGACCGACCTTGTAGGGCCAAAAACCCTTTTAACAACCTTTTATTATTATTTGTTAGCTTTCTTTAAAGAAATGAAATTAAAATAATGAAAGTCATATTTTAACATATAAATGTTGTCAAAATTAAGGTGTAAATGATATGCATCATGCAACAAACAACACACATTTATTAAGACATAATCAAAGGTAAACTTTTGTCTAAGACCAAAATTACAAATAATTAAATGGGAAGACTTATAAAAAAAACTTCCTTTTTTATATTATCTTTTTTTTGCTCGAATCTTTTTTTATATTATCACCAGTATCTAGTTTGGAGTTTGTGACTGACCGACTTAATACAAGTGTATCTTATGGGACTCAAACTCAAGGCCTAAAGAAATCTAACGGGCCTTACAACTCTATGTTGGTAAACAAAACAAAAAACATTTTTTATAAATATGTTTTGATGAAAGGTGTAAGTAGGTAACAAAATAAACAACATATATGAACAAAACAATCATTAGAAAAAGTTAAAGAAATATAAAATTAGTAAAAATACTTATGAAATAAGAAATATATTTTATAAGTTTTCAATACAAGATGTTCTTATGAAACTTAATCCTAAAAAATATAATAACAACTAAATATTTTTGTCAGAACAACAACTAAACATTCATAACTTAGAAAAATCCATGATATATATAGAAAATACATTCTAGCCTAAACAGACCAGCCCTTAAGCCTACAAGGTGGGTCTGTAAAAAATTTAAACACAGCCCTTATAAATTTACGACTTGGCATGTTTCTGGATCCCTAGAGTGTGGGGTTAAGGAGCAATTTTATACATGAGCTTTTCCTCCAGGAGCGCCCAGCACCACGTGCTTTTTTCTGGAGCAAAAGTACACACGTGGTTACGTTTCAGGAGCGCCCAGCACCACGGCGGTTAGTTGACCATTAGTCAACCGTTAACTTGGATGGAACGCTGACGTAGCGTGACGTGGCGCTTATTTGGACTGACACGCTGACATGGACGCTGACGTGGATGCTGACATGGACGCTGACATGGACGCTGATGGTAGGAAAAAAAAAAAGAAAATTACCATTTTGCCCCTTAGTTTTAAATGAAAATTACCTTTTTACCCTTGGTTTTAAATGAAAATTACCTTTTTGCCCTTAGTTTTAAATAATAATAAAAACTAAAAATACCCTTCCACCACCGGCCGACCACCACCACCGCCCATGGCGGCGGTGGCGGCGGCCGACCACCATGCCGGCCAGTGGCGGGCGGCCACCACCGCGGCAGCAGTGCCGGCGCCGTGGTGGCGGGGGGCCACTTGCGGCTGCGGCGGCGGTGGTCGGCCGCCGGTGGTGGGGCCCACCAAGGAGGGTATTTTTTTTTTTTTTAAAAAAACTTAGGGCAAAAGTGTGTTTTTTATTTAAAAAAGAAGAAGAAAAGTTAATTGTAGTGGGGCCTACAAGCTTTTCCTCCATTTTAAATTTTTTCCCTTCATTTTCCCTCTCTTCCCCTCCCCTACCCTACCCCAACCAAACCAAGGCTAAAAATCTAAAATAGAAAAATACGGACAACAACGTCTAACGGTTAAGAAAGGGGAATGGGGTCCACAGCCCATGAACATGCCGCCACTTTGATTTCAAATTTGAGTATTTCAAAGCTGCGTCCGCGTAGCGTGCCCACTGAGCTACTGCCTACTGCGCGTAGCGTAACTTTCATCCATCCCTTCTCTTGTCAACTTTTCGTATCGCGCTTTCAGATTTTGATATGAGAAAATGACATTTGAACATTTTAAATTGAAAAAAAAAAAAAAAAATTTTAGTATCTTAAAAAGTTTTTTTATAAAAATATTTAAAATATTTTAGTTGTGCTTAAATATCACATATTTTGTAAATTAAAATAAAATCCTTTCATTCCTTTTTCAAATTAAAGATACGTTCAATTTTTCCAAGATTTAATTATTTAATTTAAAAATGATAAAAATTGGTTATTTTTTTCAACTAATAATGTTTTAGAGGTTAACTATTGAAAAAAAAAATTAAACATAACTATAAATTTTCTTGATATCAAAGGTTTAGCATGATAATTATTAAAGATAGAGAAAATTGGTAAAAAGTATAGGAGGAGCTTCTCTTATATACATTTACATCTTTACCCCCTTTCATTCTTTGAATTAAAATTTAATGGTTTAAAAGCAATATAGAGTTAATCAAATGGTGTAAAACATCTCTATATCTTTTTGGGTCTTAAATTTGAGTCTTAGGAGAGATTTGTATTGGGAGAAGCAGTGACAAACCTCGAACAAGATACTAGATGATGATATAAAAAAATTTAATGGTTTAAATTTAATATTTCATACAAATATTATTATAAGTTTATATAATAAAATATAAAAATTTTATATAAATAAATTTATAGATTATTATTATAAAATAGATTTTTTTCCACTGTTTCAACTACTACAGTTGTGAACTGTTTATATCAAAATTTAACAATTTAAATTTGTTTGTATATTCTTATATAAAAAGTTGTAATAATAGTTTTATAAAGTATTAAATCTAGACCATTGGAGCAAAGGAGAGGAAATGATGGGAAGGTAAATGAGAGAAGCTCCTCCCAAAAAGTATATGTTATAAAAAGACTTAGCTTGTAATTCATATTCATTTCACCAAGTATAACTCATTTTTAATTATGTATAAAAGATTTTAAAATGGAAATAATTTGTACATAACTGAAAAAGAGTTAGACCCACTAAAGTCTATGGATATGATTATATCCAGTCAAATACTTTCAGTAAAGAAAATTTCTAAATATGTATTTTTAATTAATTTTCACTAAAAGATAACTACCAAAAATTAATTGATAGAGAGAGTCTCCATAATAAAAAGAGCAACATTATCATCACATACATCACTGCATAATTTCACTATATTCATTGTTATCTTGATACATGAGGATTCGATTTACTTTTTTTCCCGGAAACAAGATTTTTTTAAAAAAAAAAAATTATTACAATAAGTCCACAAAATATAAAAGGTCCAGAGCCAAACAAAAAAAAAAAAACACTAATCCCAATCCCACACAAACACAAGAAAACTTCTGAAAAAAAAAAAGAAAAGAAATCCACCAAGGTCTTAATAAAAAAAGAAATAAAATTTAAAAAATCTCATAACTTATTAATAATAAATAAAAATGATATTATTGAGCAACATTATTAATAAATTATGAGACTTTTTAGATATTATTTTTTTAATTGTGATATTGGTATGATTTTTTTAAAGACAAAACATATCAAATTAACATCACAACCAATATATCATTCTGGTTCTATTTATAAGTCCAGTTTGACCAAATCTCATATACCAAAGAAAGTTAGGTATCTCAATGATTATGAAGCAAATTTCCAACTTTACCCTCATTTATGAATGGGTAACTTTTAAAATTTATTGTCAAATTTCTCTCATTTTTTTCTCTTCCCAACATAGCTAGCCAATCTCTCTCATCATCATTAATATGGGCAAAATTGTCATAATCACATTTATTTGGTCAAAATGGACTTATAAATAGAACCAAATTTTTTGGTCAAACTGGATTTATAAATAAGACCAGAGTGGTAAATCCTAACCCCAATTAGCAAACAGGAAGCCAGTCACATCACCTCTGCTAGAGGGGACGCCAAAAAAGACAGAAATTCTGGTAACACGTAGAAAACAAGGAATGGGGGTCCATTCAACCACCTGATCAATCCCATCTAATATCTACTTTAGAAACTTTTTTTTTTTTTAATATTAGAAATTTTAGGAGAGGGGTTGGGTTCACCCACAGTTTTAGAGCAGGACACTATACTTTGCTCCCTAGGACATATAAGACTAAAAGTATACATATCTCCACCTCAACCTGCGTTTCCACAAGTTCACATCACCTAGGATGTCTCCCCAACGCTTTGACCAATTCCAGGATCGAACCCCCTCCTTTTAGTAAGAGTGTCTGACCCATTTACCAGTTGAGCGAAAAAACAAGAGGTTCTACTTTAGAAACATAATTGTTGCCTTGAAGAAGATTTAAAAGAACCACATGACCACCATCACAAAGGTGAAGAACCCCAACACTAACATCAACAAACAAACCACCAAACGTTTAGGTCAACAGGTAAGGGGTTGTCCTAGCTTAACCACGGGTCTTGAGTTCGAGACGTGGGAATACAGCATGCGTGGGTCGGTCCGGATTAATCTGGGACCGTTGATTTGCCTGAAAGATGGCATGTCCTGAGATATCGGATGCTCTAAACAAAAAAAAACATCAACAAACAAACACATCGGTCATTTGTACACCAACCTCATTCCAATTGGACGCAGCCAAATATATGCAAAGCAACAACAACAAAAAAAAAAAAAAAAAATCACTGCCAACTCAAACAAATATGAAATATGAAATATGAAAACTAGGGGACTTGTTAAAGTAAAAACGTCAAGGAGAAGACTTAAAATTCGAGATTCACCATCTCACTTCCTTGCAATGTTAAATGTACAACAACAAAGTCTTCAACCTCGTTGACCTTAAACCCTCATTCTTCCTCATTGTTGTCGTTGCACTGATTCATCCCCACATTACAACTCACACACGCAATAAGAAAACTTAACCCCCACTACAAAGCCATCAAAATCTTAGGTGACAAAGGCATTAGTTTCAGTGCCTATAGTAAGAATGAGCACCAAGAGCTTATCTTTATAGTGAAATCTACATAGTTTAAATAGAATTCTAATAGTCCTGATTTAAGATTTTTAACTAATAATTTTTTGATAAAAAAATATTTTCTTAAAAAAAAAATGAAATTTAAGAGATCATTTTTATTTTAGATTTTGTAAACATTAAACTAATCTCTTAAAAAAATTTAAGTAAAAAAAATCTAACTTGATGTATCCAAGTCAGATCTAAACTGTTTACAATGGTGATAAACTCTTTGAGTTCATTATTGTGATGGGCACTAAAACTAGTTCCCATTAACGAAAAAGAAGAAAAGCTCTCACCAACGGAAAGACTTGATGGGAACCTTTGTCCACAAATATTATCATAATATAATATAATTAACAGGCCATTATTGGATTCAATTCACTCATAAATTTTAGGGTTAAGGTGCAAAAAGACACATGTGGTTTGGCCAGAAAAGCGCTCAACACTTAGTGCTTTTTTCATGTGCAATATTAATTATGTGGTTAAGAAACTAGAGCAAAACTCACATGGGCCGTTAATGGAGAAAAACATCTGTTAGCTTGTGCGAGGTGGAGTCAAACAGTAATTTGACTTAGGCACAGTGGCAGTATGGAGGAGAGACGAAAATCATAGTAGCGCCGCGTGAATTCCAGACCATCGACCTTCAACTTCGTTCTCTCCCTCGGTCTTCCTTCCACAACCTTCTCCATCCACTATCATCGGCCTTCCTTCCCCTACCTCCATTCTTTCACCACACCCCCTACCATCTCTCACCGAATTCACAGTCACCGTCAAAAATTTGAACTGGGGTCGTGAAGAGCGAAACATAGCTCAAAAAATCAAGTTGAAGAAGAGAGCATACCATGATTGCTCCTCCGTACACCACCATTGTCATTGCCGGTGAGCGACATTCCCTCACTCTCCACCACAGTCATAGAACAGAGATAACCAAAAGACACAGCAGCACCACAGGACCTGAGAGCCAGAGATAGTGCCGCAACGCAGAAGCAGAGCATCAATGTCAAACAAAGAACCACACCTTTTCCTCCTCCAACTTCACTCTTACCAAACTCACTTCACCATCGCCGGTCACCTCCAATCTCTCCGCTATACCAACTTCCTCAGCATTCATTGCAAATGTCGTGCAAAGTGTACATCTTGAATTGAATGTTACCATTTTTTTCACTTTTACATTTACTACTGAGCTTAAAGAGGCTGGTACGTGTGAGCTTTTTCTGGTTTGCACAGCAATCCATCTTGTAATGTAATAATGAATCATTAATTTTATGGAAATTAAAATACGTTGAAAGAAAAAAAAAAGGTATTATAAAAAAAATGATTGGGAGCCCAAGCAATGGCATTCACCCCAAGTACGATGACTCTCCAACTCCGCCACTAGCATGGTCAGTGATCTAATATCCCTATCACAATCTTATTGCTATCCATCAGTATGGTGGCCATGTACCTTAGGTCCTGCTTATTCCAAGCCAACCTTAGCAGAGGCGTATCTAGCTGCAGACTCTTATATAATCGTTGAATGCTCCTTGTCCCTCAGATCGAAGATTCTAACAGAACCATCCATCGAAATATATACAAACTGTTAGGAACCAGCTCTAAACAAGCGTAAAACACTGATAAATGGTTTATAGCTGATAACGTCAAAAGGTTACAATAATCTGAAGAGAGCTATGAACTCCCTCCAGCCAAGGTGGCTTCTGGTTTTCAAGAAAACCAGATACCCTCTGCTCTCCAAAACACTCAAGGACTGCCTAACCTCCCCTTTCTCTTCAACGGTTAAAATACACTCAAAAGTACCTTTCACAGTACCCCAAAAAGCCACCCTAAATATCAGCTATCTATCCTAAGCTTACTCAAAAAAGGATAAAACCAAAAGGTCAACCCCCCTGCAACCTTAAAAAGGAATCTGCCTTATGTGATGAGTCCCTTCCCTGATGTTTGTGCCTGCCTTGGTCTACGCCCATATGTCTGACCAGCAAAGGGGGCTCTTTCATTACCTTCCCCTAAAAGTGTCACCTTGTCCTCAAGGTGAAAATCAGGAAATTGGGTGGCGATCACCTCTGCGTTCTCCCAAGAATTTTCATGAGAAGGTAGACCTTCCCACTGTATCAGCACTTCCCGATGCCCGTTGGTTAGCTTCCTGACCCTACAAACCGCTGCCGGCTGCACTTGTAGTTCCATTTGTTCAGTCAAAGCTGGGGGTATTGTTGGTGTTACTACATCCGAATGCACAGATTCCTTTAGGACTGATATGTGAAAAACCGGATGAATGTGAGTTGTAGGGGGTAATTCTAGGCGGTAAGCAACAGTCCCTACCCTCTCCACCACCTTGAATGGCCCATAGAATCGAGGACTAAGTTTCTCATTAACTCGCTTAGCCAATGATCGCATCCGATACGACTGGATCCGGACATATACTTGCTCTCCCACTTCATATTGAACATCCCTGCGGTGTTTGTTAGCTTGCTTCCTCATCTCCTCTTGAGCCTTGATTAAATTCTCCTTCAAGGTAGATATGATCGCATTTCTGGACCGAATCTGTATATTGACATCTTCCACTGCTGAAGGTTCGTTCGAAAGCTTGAGGAAAGCGGGAGGATCCCTTCCATACACGGCCTTAAAAGGGGTCATATTCGCTGATCCTTGGTGTGTGGTATTATACCAATACTCAGCCCAAGACAACCATTGAGCCCATTGTTTTGGCCTCTCACTAGTAAAACACCTCAAGTAAGTTTCTAACCCCTTGTTGAGCACCTCGGTTTGGCCATCCGTTTGAGGGTGGTAGGCCGTACTTAAACATAACTTAGTTCCGGCTTGTTTAAACAATTCTTTCCAGAATTGGCTCACAAAAACGCGGTCCCTGTCGGAGACAATCGTCTTGGGGAACCCATGCAACCGAACTACTTCATTGACAAAGATCTCAGCAACCTCCGTGGCACTGAATGGATGTTGGAGGGGAAGGAAATGGGCGTATTTAGTGAGGCGATCGACCACAACCAGGATGGTATCCTTCCGTCGGGATTTGGGAAGTCCCGTAATAAAATCCATGCTAATATCTTCCCATATTGCATGGGGAATTGGTAGTGGTTGCAAAAGCCCCGCCGGCGAAAGTGCTTGGTGTTTGTTCCTTTGACAAATTCCACATTCAGCAACATACCGCTGGATATCTCGCTTAATTCCCTCCCAATACACCAAGTTCGCTATCCTTTTGTAGGTCCTTAAGTAACCAGAATGGCCCCCTACTGGTGAATCATGATACTCATGCATTAACAAAGGTATTCTGGTTGAATTCTTTGGCAAAACTAGCCTCCCTTTGTAGTGCAAACATCCCTTAAATAGAGTATAGCCTTCTGGTCCTTCAGCTTTGGTAATCAGCTGCTGCAATATATTCTTGAGCTTCGGATCAGATTGCATCTCCTTCTCCTATTCTTCAATATCATCATTTTGCCACATAGAATAAGCCATCAATTTCAGCGATTCTTCCCTTCTTGACAATGCATTAGCAGCCCTATTCTCTTTTACAGGCTTATATGCAATCTCGAACTTGTACCCCATTAACTTAGAAACCCATTTTTGCTGATTTTCCTCCAAAACTTTCTGCTCTAGCAAATATTTTAAAGCCCTTTGATCTGTTCTGATTATAAAGGTCTGTCCCCATAAGTAGTGTCTCCACTTTTTTACCGCAAGCACAATTGCCATTAACTCCTTCTCATATACCGAACCCAACTGAGCCCTCCTCGATAATTTTTGATTGAAATAAGCTATTGGTCGCCCTTGTTGCATCAGCACAGCGCCTACACCAGTACCACAAGCGTCTGTTTCCAGTTCAAAAGAGTTGGAAAAATCCGGCATGGCAAGCACCGGAAGAGTTGTCATGGCTGTCTTAAGAGCTTCGAACGCTTTAGTGGCTTCCGAGGTCCAATGGAAGGCGTCTTTCTTCAAGAGATCAGTCAACGGGCTTGGAATCTTGCTATATCCCTTGACAAACCTGCGGTAGTAACCGGTTAACCCCAGGAACCCACGTAGAGATTTGATATTAGTTGGTTGGGGCCATGCCATCATACTCTCTACCTTGTTGGGATCAGCTTGAACTCCCCTTGCCGAGATTATGTGACCTAGATACTCAATTCTAGTTTGCACAAATTCACATTTTTCAGATTTTATAATCAAATGATTATCCTGCAAAATGGACAGCACCTTCTCTAGGTGTTCAAGGTGAGATTTGACATCACTACTATAAATCAGTATGTCATCAAAGAAAACAAGTACAAATTTGCAAAGATACCCCCTAAATATAACATTCATTAGTGCCTGGAAGGTAGAAGGAGCATTAGTGAGTCTGAATGGCATCACCTTGAATTCATAGTGGCCTTCATGGGTTCTGAATGCTGTCTTATGCTCGTCTCCTTCTTTGATACGAATCTGGTGGTACCCAGATTTTAAATCCAGCTTTGAAAATATGGTTGCTCCTTTAAGTTCATCCAATAATTCATCAATGGCTGGTATGGGAAACTTATCGGGCATCGTAATTTTATTTAAAACCCGGTAATCAACACAAAATCGCCAACTCCCATCTTTCTTCTTAACCAATAAGACCGGACTAGAGTAGGGGCTATTACTTGGCTGCACAATCCCGGATTGAAGCATGTCTTTAATCAATTCCTCAATCTCTTTCTTCTGAGCATGGGGATATCTGTACGGCCGGATGTTAGGTGGCTGCTCCCCCTGTTTAATTACGATAGCATGGTCCCGCGAGAGTGTAGGAGGTAGTCTTCCAGGGGCATGGCAGACTCCGGAGAATTTATCTAACAGGCCCTGCACCTCTGGAGTAAATGTTTGGAATGCTTCAGGTTCTTTCTCAATGCTTCTACATTCCAATAAATACCCCTGATTTTTTTTTAACCATCCTCACAATTGATTTCAGCGAGACCCGTGTCTTCGCTAGTGTGGGATCCCCTTTTAAATAGATACAGTTGCCCCTCCTCCCTATTCTCATGGTCATCAAGCCCCAATTTACCTTGACGTCTCCTAGCGTCCTCAACCATTCGACGCTCAGGACGGCGTCAATTCCCCTTAGTGGAAAAGGGTAGAATGTCTGCACAATTTTGAGGCCTTGAACTTGTAGGGTCACTGCAGGACAGCGTTGCTTCCTCTTTATTGTGTATCCATCACCCACTGAGATGGTGTACTCAGTCACCTCCTCTGCCCTGTTCTAGTAAGCTTTTAGCGAAGAAATTGTGAGTTGCTCCGCTATCAATCATTATTACTACTGATTTTCCAGCGAGCTCTCCCTTAACCTTCATTGTATGATTGCTCTCAATTCCCGATAATGAGTTTAATGAAAGCTCCATAAGGCTGGCTTCTTCCTCTACATCAAAGAAAATCTCCTTCCCTTCCCCTGTTTCCTCCGTTCGTTTTTCGCCGTTATCGCCCTCCACGTCGAGAAGGAACACTTGCAGATGTTTGTCCCTGTTCACACTTAAAACAGAGTCCCTGTTCACGGCGGCGGGTCATCTCAGAATCGGAGAGGCGACGACTCCATCTAGGCTTGCGTGTGGTAGAAATCATGGACGTTGAACTCCCAGTTTTCGTCTCTAATGGCTTCGGATCGGGTCGGAAAGGCTGGGTGGTTTGGCTGGTGATGGGTATTGTTCGTGTGGGCTCAGTGTAGTGGGTGGCCCGTGGGAAACTGGGTTGGGTCTGGTGTTTTTTTGAACTCGATAGTCTGCGTTGCCTTATAGCCTTGACCTCGCTTATCAATCTCCAACAACTTCTTCTTGGCATCCACTCTGATCGCCATTTTTATCAAGCCCTCCAAGTCAGTTTCATCGGCCAGTTCAAGTTCGGCCTGTACCTCCGTCCTTAGTCCATACAAGAATGCTCCCATCAAGCATTCCTCTGAAGCATCTCTTAACGGAAACGAGAGACGCTCGAAAACTTCCACATATTCGAGTAGCGTGCCTTCCTGTTGGTTTGCAAATAGAAGCTTGTATTCTCCTCCTCTCTGGTACGTGTGAAACCTCTCAAGTACTTTTTGTTTGAACTCTGGCCAACCACTCAAAGCTCCACGAGCCTCCTTCCATTGGTACCAATGGAGAGCCCGACCTTCGAGACAGACCACGGCGGCCTCCAGCTTCTCCGTCTCAGGTACGTTATTTATGTGAAAGTATCGCTCCACTCGGCAAAACCACCCAATCAGGTCATCTCCATCGAACACTGGCAATTCCAGCTTCCTGTACCTTGTTGCTACCCTCTCGTCGTCGTTGCTTTCTGTTTCCGTGTCGGACAGGGGGTCTTTTCTGTTCTTCTTTTCCTCCTTCTTCTTGCTTGTGTCCTGTTCCGTTCGAGTCAGTATTTCTCTTATTAGTTTCATGCCTTCTGTGAGATCTGCCACCTGTGTTGACAGCCCCGAAAGTTCATCCACCTTCCGGGTTAGCCCTGCTACCGACTCTCTCAGCTCCCTGATTTCGTCTGCCATCTCCCAAGGACAAACCGCTTTGATACCAAAATGTTAGGGACCAGCTCTAAACAAGCGTAAAACACTGATAAATGGTTTATAGCTGATAACGTCAAAAGGTTACAATAATCTGAAGAGAGCTATGAACTCCCTCCAGCCAAGGTGGCTTCTGGTTTTCAAGAAAACCAGATACCCTCTCCTCTCCAAAACACTCAAAGACTGCCTAACCTCCCCTTTCTCTTCAACGGTTAAAATACACTCAAAAGTACATTTCACAGTACCCCAAAAAGCCACCCTAAATATCAGCTATCTATCCTAAGCTTACTCAAAAAAGGATAAAACCAAAAGGTCAACCCCCCTGCAACCTTAAAAAGGAATCTGCCTTATGTGATGAGTCCCTTCCCTGGATGTTTGTGCCTGCCTTGGTCTACGCCCATATGTCTGACCAGCAAAGGGGGCTCTTTCACAAACACTCTAGCCTCGCCCCAAGCAATGTCATAAACCTCCTTATCGTGCACAATTAACTGCATTTCGACAACCCCTTTTCGATATCCCAAATCGTGCAAGTAGTGTCGATGCTGGAAGTTCCAATTCTCTTGGGTTCGATGTCGTTCCAATCGAAGGAAGTCAAAGGGGCACATAACTCGCTGGTCTTGCTATTGTTAAGAAGTGAAATCGCGTCGATGGATTTTCCTAAACCTTCTAGAGGCAAAGATAGTCACCAGAAGTGGCGAGGAGGTCAGCATTTTCCTGAACCTTCGAGAGGCGTTTAAATGACAACTCCCACTGATAGCCACGTATTCATCACACTTGGCACATTTAGTCCATTCATCGGCCCATGTGACTTCTGCTCCACTTTCTTAACCATTTAGTCATTATTTCACATGAAAAAAGTATTTGGTGTCAGTCACTTCTCAAGATAAAGTATATATGCATTTTTGCACCTTAACCCTAAATTTTAATATTGTGCCTAATATTTTTTTTTTTATCATAAGCTGTGTTTTATATTTAAAAAAGTACTAAAAATCAAATATAGGTTGGAAATATTTGCAGATTTAATAGAAAAACGTCAAAGATAGGTCAGTTTTTTTCCAGGAACGATCCTCATAAAAGAATGGCTATTGAAAAAGAATAAAGATATGTAGAATTTTTTCAGAAATTTAGTCGGAAGGGAAAAATGACATTCAAGGTTAGGTAGTTCAACGAGCATAATTTATAATCATAAAGCTAAATAATAAAAGATATATTCTCTCAAAAGTCGAAATTCACTTTGACTGATGCATAGCTTGAATTTATTAATATCAAAGCCTTTGATTTTTTTTTTTTTTAATGATGTGGGAGTTATCTTTTCTGGGGAAGGTAGGGTATGGGGAAATTTTTCAGAAATTAAGGCTTTTTCTCCATGATCTACCGTCCCCATCCTCTCCTATTCTTTTATTTCCCCTTATCCTCATAATCTCAGAGGGAGAGAGAGAGAGAGAGAGAGAGAGCTTGTCCCACTTTCATTGGCCGGGGATGAATTTTAATAAGATGTGAGGGAAAAAAAAGTTCTCACCTCAATTGCATGTGAAGAATCCTTGAAACAAGGAAAAGCAAATTAACTTTAATTATTTTTCATTGCTCATCAGAATATCCTTTTCGGGGAATATTATGCTAAAGCTAATCTTACTACATCAAAGCAACATTTAATTATTATTATTATAATCATAAAGTCATTCATATCATAAGATATTATTTCCTTTCTTTTCTTGTTGTAACTTTTTTCTTTTTTTGGAATCTCACACACAAAGAACCTGAATCTTGCTTTTGTCTCTAACAGTTTATTTTATTTTCACTATCTCTCTTGATTAAAAAATGGTCAAGGCCATGTTTGCCTGATAAATATTAAAGATAAAGATGTAATATTATTTTAGCTTTATTTTAAATTAATATATTTTTGTTAAAATTAGAAAATTAATGTTTCATCACAACGAGCTAAACCAACATACAAATATGTAAATAAGACCTGTATATAGTTAGAGGGAAAAACACTTCTCATGTTGTAGGAGAAGTGTTTTCTCATGTCACATACACATAAAATGGTGGGACCCACATATATATATAATGAGCATTATTATATATATATGTGGGTCCCACCATTTTAAGTGTTTGTAGGAATCTTCTTCTTCTCATGCAACATAAGAAGTTTGAACCCCTTAGTTAGAATTTCAAAATTTATTACTAAAATTTCTATATTTACAGTTTGAAAACCCATGTTTTACATTAATATTTTTTAAAAGTTTTCAATTGTCATTCTCCCACGAAAATTACTAATGTGTCATTGTTATTTATTTATCAATAAATAAAACACAATGAAATTCAGGGCGTAGTCTAAATCATTATTTTATACATATAGATATTTTTTAATTTAAATATTATTCAGTTTTAAAAGCTTGGAAATGGCTTGTATTTAAAACACTGATGTTTTTTTTAAAAAATAATTATGTAATATTTTTTTAATAGAAAATTAAATATAAATAGAATAAACCTTCCAAAAGTGTCTTTTGCATATACATAAATTCAAATTTAGGATCTAGAATTCAAACTATTATATTACCTTGTACAAAAACGCGTATGTAATAATTTTCACTCATTCAAAATAATTGTAGCCTTAAAAACGGGGAATATCAAAAGGAATATAATGATCTCTGTACTAATTATTCTGTTATTTTTTCCCTGCGATCTTTGAATTCTTAAACTTTGCAAATGCGGCTTCTTTGTGTTATATTCATTTAAAATTTTACATGGCTAAAAAAAAAAAAAAATCCTAAATTGAAAGTTAAAATTTCACGTGAGTTTAAATTGGGAAATGGACCAAATGAAATATATTAACAGATTTATTGAGTTTAAATTGGGAAATAGACCCAATGAAATGAAATGACATGGTCACATGGACCTCTGAGTTCTTTTTTTCCCAATAGATTGACCTCTAATTTTGATCATTCTTTTATATTAAAAAAAAAAAGTAGCAATAACAACAACAAATTTTTATCTTACTAAGTGAGGTCAACTATATGAATTACACTACGCGCTAGTGATTGAGAAAGTGAAAATTGAAGAAGAGGTCTGACCCGGTTGCAGCTCGACAAACTTTGCAAGTTTGCCTCTCACATTAGCAAGTTCGAAAGCCTTCGCAAATTTGCTCGCCTTGCTGAAGAGATGCTCTCGGACGATTTCGGATTCTTTGATCCTCTTTAGTCACTGAAGAGATGCTCTCAGACTCAGTGAAAGATGAAAGGCTGAAAGGTGAATAATTTAGTTGGGTAATCAGGTAAACTCGCTTCGACTCGATTTTCATTTTTTCCCCTTTGAAATGTCCCAAAACGACGTCATTTTGGGACATTTCCAAACAAAAAAATATAACTCGAGCAACCCGCCCCAACCGGAGGGTTGCCTGAGTCGACTTGGAATGGATTGAGTCGACCTTCCCCTTGAGACAAATGTTGAACCAGACCAGATTGGGGCCAGTTGACTGATTTTCCAGTCTGACCAGTTAGTCCGATCCGATTTTTCATTCACTATTTATATTTGCTAGTCTAATACTCTTATTTACCAAGAGTGTCTTTCGATTCACTAAAAGATATTCCAATTATGTTAATCCCTAATTCTTTAGGCGATTAGTACTTAATTGGATTAATTTACGTGTAAGACTAATAAGACTATGTAGGGTTGATAGGTATATGTCTATCCTACAATCAACTTAAATCCAAAAAGTTAATCCTACATGATTTAGTTGAAGGTCTATTATAAAATTTCTATGTCTAGACTCCTTTAGAATACCAAATTAAGTTCCAATCAAATTTCTCATCTTTCATAACAATTAAGCTCACAATTGAATCAACAAAATAATGTTATAGCAATTAAAAAGAAGAAATCATCATCCACTAATCCATAATCAAACTAAATAATCTAAAATGAAGGTTTAGCTACATAAATCGAACATTCTCATGACCAAAATAATAGCTAACCAAAGACAATATAAAAAAAAGAGAGAATGGAAAGGAGAAACAAAAACTTAATGCCAAATTTTCATCCGTCCAAACTTTAATTCTCTCCATTAAAACTCTGAGCTCTTGCCTTGTTGTCACCAACCAAAAAAATAGAACACATGATCCTCTCATAATCTCATTATCCCTCACGAGTCTATCTAAACCGTTGATTGGAAAGAAGAGCCTATCTAGATAATTGATTGAGAAGATGAGAGAAAATTGATAACTTGATGATGTGACTCATTTTTAACCTTTCAGATTGATTAGATAAATATGATTTAAAAAGATTATGAGGGATGATGAGAAAGACTGGACCCTCCTCCTAAAACTTCTAAAAACAAGGTCGTTCACTCGCTCCTTTCAATAAAAAGAAAAAGGAATAATGATGATAATGATAATAAATCTGAATATTTTTTTACTTATGTATTTTATTGAGAAAACTTCCCATCATCATTTATTATTGATTCTTTTCTAAATTTAAAAACTTTCATTTTAATTTGAAATCCCACAAATGATGTACCAAATTAATATCTCATAAAATCTCAATTAAATCCTTTTAATTTACTATTAATGACTTCCTAAGTATATCAAAATAATCTGTTTATTGTAAAAGAAATTGTTGTTCCTTACTCTACTTCACCTTAATTGTTATTTAAACCAGGAAAGTTATATCTTGTTTTGATATATTTGAAAAATCATCAATATTATATTCAGGTTTTCTTAATTCAAGTTTTTTGTTGACATGGTGTATTTTGGTGGTCTTAAGAAACATTAAAAATCATATCCTAATTTGCTTGTTTATTTCATTCCCATGAAGTTTTGTGGAAATTAAGTTATAACTTTATTTTGGCCAGCAGGAAATTATGTTATAAATAAATCACTACAAAAAAATCATAACGCGAATTTCCTCTTACCGGCACCGGGACTAGCCAAACATTCGTACAGGTACTGTTTGTTTAAACACCCGCCGTTGCCGCATTCTATGCTCCTCTTCGATCCGGTCATCGTCGTCGCTTCTTCTTCTGTACTCCAGTCTTTCTTCTTCGTATTGGTTGTGGGCTTGTGGTCGTGGATTGTGGCTTCTACTCTCCTCTACCCGAGTCATCTTTCTCCATCTTCAGTCTTCGCTTCGTGCTCTTGGTTCTTTCTTCTTCTTCGTGGCCTGATTCATCTCTTGTTCCTGGTAATTCTTCTCCCAAACGCCAATCGTGGAATGTGTTGTCATTGGTGTGTTAGTGACGGTCTGGTGAATTTATTTTGACGAGTTAGTGTTTAATAGTGAATCTACAATAAAATACCTCGAGAAAAGCATGTCCCGGCCAATCTAAGGACATGGCTCAATATTTTCAAATCAGTATCACAGATGAGCTAGCATATATTCCCTGAATTTTCTTTTTTCCCCATTATAATGATTTAATTATCATGTTTGTTCTGTTCGTTCTCTGATTTACTTTTTTCCCTCTTTCTGTCTGCTCCAGATGCTATGAGTCTGCGCCAACGTCACCCCCCGGCTTCTACTGAAAGCCGGCCCCGGCCTTTGCCGGAAGATGAAGTATACAACATCATTCCCGTCCACAACCTCCTCGCCGACCACCCTTCTCTCCGGTTTCCGGAGGTGCGTGCTGCTGCAGCTGCTCTCCGTGCCGTTGGTGACCTCCGTAAGCCCCCTTTCACTCAATGGCTGCCTAACATGGACCTTCTCGACTGGCTCGGCCTTTTCTTTGGCTTTCAAAAGGAAAATGTTCGGAACCAGCGGGAACACCTTGTGCTGCACCTTGCAAACGCCCAGATGCGCTTGATCCCTCCTCCTGATAACATTGACACTTTGGATGCCTCTGTTCTGCGAAGATTCCGGAAGAAGCTCTTGAAGAACTACACCAATTGGTGCTCTTATTTGGGAAAGAAATCCAACATTTGGATTTCTGATCGCCGAGGGGCCTCTGATCAGCGACGAGAGCTGCTTTATGTCTCCCTTTATCTTCTGATCTGGGGTGAGGCTGCTAATCTTCGTTTTGTTCCTGAATGCCTCTGCTATATTTTCCATCACATGGCCATGGAGCTGAACAAGATCTTGGAGGATTACATAGATGAGAATACTGGCCAGCCCGTGGTGCCTTCAATTTCTGGGGAGAACGCGTTCTTGAACGATGTGGTTAAACCCATTTATGAAACGATGAAGGCTGAGGTAGATAATAGCAAGAATGGAACTGCTCCTCACAGTGCTTGGAGAAATTATGATGATATAAATGAATATTTTTGGAGTAAACGGTGTTTTGAGAAGTTGAAGTGGCCTATCAATGTCGGAAGCAACTTTTTTGTGACATCCAGTAGGGCAAAGCATGTGGGTAAGACAGGTTTTGTGGAGCAGAGGTCCTTTTGGAATTTATTCCGGAGTTTTGATAGGCTGTGGATGATGCTGATATTGTTTCTCCAAGTGGCAATTATTGTTGCTTGGGAGCAGAAGACATATCCTTGGCAAGCATTGAAGGATAGGACTGTGCAAGTTCGAGTTTTAACATTTTTCTTCACTTGGAGTGGTTTGAGGTTTTTGCAGTCTCTGCTTGACGTAGGGATGCATTACAGATTGGTTTCAAGGGAGACTATGGGGCTTGGAGTGAGAATGGTCCTCAAATGTGTTGTTGCTGCTGTCTGGATTGTTGTCTTTGGTGTATTTTATGGGAGGATATGGACACAGAGAAACCAAGATAGGAGGTGGTCAGCTGAAGCAAATAGGCGAGTGTTAACTTTTATTCAGGTTGCACTTGTTTTTATCATTCCAGAGCTCCTAGCTTTAGCCCTCTTCATAATTCCATGGGTGAGAAATTTTATTGAGAAAACAAATTGGAGAATCTTTTACATGTTATCCTGGTGGTTTCAGAGTAGATCTTTTGTTGGTCGTGGTTTGAGAGAAGGCCTTGTGGATAACATTAAATACACCTTGTTCTGGATTGTGGTGCTTGCCACTAAGTTTTGTTTCAGTTACTTCCTTCAGATTAAACCCCTGATTGCTCCATCAAAAGCAGTGTTGGACCTTAAGAATGTTAAGTATGAATGGCATGAGTTTCTTCGCAACAGCAACAGACTTGCTGTTGGTCTTCTGTGGCTTCCTGTTATTCTGGTCTATTTGATGGATATTCAGATTTGGTATTCAATATATTCATCTTTAGTTGGGGCAGTTGTGGGGTTGTTTGCGCACTTGGGTGAGATTCGAAATATGCAACATCTGCGATTGAGATTCCAATTTTTTGCGAGTGCAATCCAGTTTAATCTTATGCCTGAGGAACAATTGTTAAGTGCAAGAGGGACGCTGAAGAGCAAGTTTAAGGATGCTATCCGTAGGTTGAAGCTCAGGTATGGGCTTGGCCAGCCCTACAGGAAACTTGAGTCTAACCAGGTTGAGGCCACCAAGTTTGCATTGATATGGAATGAGGTAATTATGTCTTTCAGGGAGGAGGATATCATATCTGATCGAGAGGTTGAACTGCTGGAGCTCCCTCCGAACTCTTGGAATATCAGGGTGATACGCTGGCCATGCTTTCTTCTCTGCAATGAGTTGTTGCTGGCGCTTAGTCAGGCCAAAGAATTAGTTGATAGTCCTGATCGGTGGCTTTGGAAGAAGATATGCAAGAATGAGTACAGGCGTTGCGCTATCATTGAAGTATATGATTGTATCAAGTACTTGATGCTTGAGATTATCAAACATAATAGTGAAGAGCATTCTATTGTGACAGTCTTGTTTCAAGAAATTGATCACTCACTTGAGATTGAGAGATTCACCAGGACATTTAAAACAACTGCACTTCCCCAGCTACACAGCAAGTTGATTGTACTTGTAGAGTTATTGAATAAGCCCCAGAAGGACTCTAACAAGTTGGTGCATACTCTACAGGCCCTATATGAGATTGCTGTCCGAGACTTTTTCAAGGACAAAAGGAGTGCTGATCAGCTACGTGAGGATGGCTTAGCTCCACGCGATCTGGCTTCCTCGGGGGGTTTACTCTTTGCCACTGCCATTCAGTTGCCTGACAACAACAATGAGAACTTTTATCGGCAGGTTCGACGCTTACACACAATTCTTACCTCCAGGGATTCAATGCAAAATATTCCTGTAAATCTTGAAGCTAGGCGGCGGATTGCATTCTTCAGTAACTCCTTTTTATGAACATGCCCCATGCTCCTCAAGTTGAGAAAATGATGGCTTTCAGTGTTTTGACCCCTTACTATAGTGAAGACGTTTTATTAAGCAAAGAACAACTAAGAATTGAGAATGAAGATGGTATTTCGATCCTGTACTATTTGCAGACTATATTTGATGATGAGTGGAAGAATTTTATGGAAAGGATGCAGCGAGAGGGGATGGTGAAAGACAGTGATATATGGACTGACAAACTTAGAGATTTGAGGCTTTGGGCATCTTACAGAGGTCAAACACTGTCTCGGACTGTTAGAGGAATGATGTATTACTATCGGGCCCTTAAGATGTTGGCTTTTCTGGATTCTGCATCAGAAATGGATATTCGAGAAGGCTCACGTGAAATGGGTTCCATGAGGCGTGACAGTTTGGATGGTTTAAACTCTGAAAGGTCTCCTTCCTCTAAGAGTCTAAGTAGAGCCAGCAGTTCTGTGAGTTTGTTGTTCAAAGGCCATGAGTATGGGACTGCTTTGATGAAATTCACATATGTGGTTGCTTGCCAGATTTATGGGTCTCAAAAGCAGAAAAAGGACCCTCGTGCTGATGAAATACTGTATTTAATGAAAAATAATGAAGCCCTTCGAGTTGCCTATGTTGATGAGATTACCACTGGAAGGGATGAAAAGGAGTATTACTCTGTTCTTGTCAAGTATGACCAACAATTGGATAAGGAGGTTGAAATATATCGCATAAAGCTGCCGGGTCCCTTGAAACTTGGAGAAGGAAAACCAGAAAATCAAAATCATGCCATCATCTTCAGCCGGGGTGATGCTGTTCAGACCATTGACATGAACCAGGACAACTACTTTGAAGAGGCACTTAAAATGCGGAATCTCTTGGAAGAATACAAGCATTATTATGGGATTCGGAAACCTTCTATTTTAGGAGTCCGAGAACACATTTTTACTGGTTCTGTGTCCTCTCTTGCTTGGTTCATGTCAGCTCAGGAAACAAGTTTTGTAACTTTAGGGCAGAGAGTTTTGGCAAATCCTTTGAAAGTTAGAATGCATTATGGTCACCCAGATGTGTTTGACAGGTTTTGGTTCTTAACTCGAGGAGGAATCAGTAAAGCTTCGAGAGTGATCAACATAAGTGAAGACATTTTTGCTGGCTTTAATTGCACCCTCCGTGGAGGTAATGTCACACACCATGAATACATTCAGGTTGGAAAGGGGAGGGATGTCGGGCTGAATCAAATATCTATGTTTGAAGCCAAGGTTGCCAGTGGAAATGGGGAGCAAGTTTTAAGCAGAGATGTCTACAGGTTGGGCCATAGGCTTGATTTCTTCCGCATGCTCTCATTCTTCTACACGACTGTGGGATTCTTTTTCAACACAATGATGATTGTTGTGACTGTGTACGCATTTTTATGGGGCCGACTCTATCTTGCTCTCAGTGGTGTTGAAGCTTCTATGGAGAGTAACAGCAATAACAATAAAGCACTTGGTACCATTTTAAATCAGCAGTTCATCATCCAGCTTGGTGTTTTCACTGCCCTTCCCATGATTGTGGAGAATTCCCTTGAGCATGGGTTCCTTCAAGCTATCTGGGATTTCCTGACAATGCAGCTCCAGCTTTCTTCAGTTTTCTACACATTCTCTATGGGTACTCGTAGCCATTTCTTTGGCCGGACAATCCTTCATGGTGGAGCAAAGTATCGAGCAACTGGTCGTGGATTTGTTGTAGAGCACAAGAGTTTTGCTGAAAACTATAGACTATATGCCCGTAGCCATTTTGTGAAAGCAATTGAATTGGGGCTGATACTTATAATTTATGCAACACACAGTCCTGTAGCGACTAATACATTTGTTTATATAGCCCTGACCATCTCTAGTTGGTTCCTAGTTGTATCATGGATTATGACACCATTTGTGTTCAATCCTTCGGGTTTTGACTGGTTAAAGACTGTTTACGATTTTGATGATTTTATGAACTGGATTTGGTTCCATGGAAGTGTCTTTGCTAAAGCTGACCAGAGCTGGGAAAGGTGGTGGTATGAAGAGCAAGATCATTTAAGGGTAACTGGCCTTTGGGGAAGTTATTGGAGATTATTTTGGACCTTAGGTTCTTCTTTTTCCAGTTTGGAATTGTTTATCAGCTAGGCATTGCTGCTGGAAGTACCAGTATTGCTGTTTACTTGTTATCTTGGATCTATGTGTTTGTTGTCTTTGGGTTTTATGTTTCAGTATCATATGCACGGGACAAATATGGAGCAAAAGAACATATATACTATCGGCTCGTTCAGTTCCTTGTCATTATCCTTGTGATACTTGGGCTAATTGCCTTACTGGAATTTACTGAATTCAAGTTTGTGGATATTTTTACAAGCATGCTGGCATTCATTCCCACTGGATGGGGCCTCATATTGATTGCCCAGGTTTTCCGGCCATTTCTGCAGTCATCCATTATTTGGAGTGGGGTTGTTTCTGTGGCTCGCCTATATGATATATTATTTGGAGTCATTGTTATGGCTCCTGTAGCATTACTTTCTTGGTTGCCAGGGTTTCAGTCCATGCAGACCAGAGTTCTTTTCAATGAAGCATTTAGCAGGGGCCTCCGGATATTCCAGATTATTACAGGAAAAAAGTCTGCTGGCTAACTTGTGACTTGAGGTAATGTTCTTTCGTGCATTTACTGGAGTTTTTTGTGTAATTGTAATTTTGGAGTGACTGCTCTCGGCTGTATAGATCTTTCGTGAATAGATAGGTTTGACAAGACGGATAAACCTTTTTACTTTTGAGCTGGAACTATGTGGCTTTCCTTGTGCAACTGACGGTCTAGATTCTGAATATGAGCGAACAGTTTGCCTTCAGTGTATAAATGGTTTAGTGGGCAATAAATATCATCATCACATGTTAAGTATAGAGATGGTCCAATTTTGAGCCAGTTCTCTAGATGTCCACAGTCTTTTTACCTTTGAATCAGTCATCAGTGTGCATTTAATCTGATGCTAACTTTAATTCTTTATGACTGGTGAAGGCTGTTGTCATTCTCATTATTACTTTCATTCTTATAATTAATTAGCTGATGTATTCTTAGCGAACTAGGTATAGATATTTAATTTGTTTTGAACAAACGAATATGAAATATCAGATCTCAACACTTTAATTCAGTGGAAACATAACTCCTTATGAACTTTTACGAACCTTAGGTGATGAAGGCTGTTGTCATTCTCATTATCATTGAACGTTTCCTGACATGGTAAAGCCACATGTATAATAGTTAACTCAAAACATAAATACATAAAATCTGAATTAGTAATATTTTAGGCCTTCATCTGTATTAGTATAGTCATGTTCTTGCTAGAAAGTGTGGGGGAGACACAAGTTTGTAGTGTCTTTGTACTGCTCCCTTCGGTTTTAAATATAAGACCCTTTTGTGCACTTTGCTTGGTCCGTTATAAAAGAATCCATCCATTTTGTCTTCTGCATTAAACTTGTTTTTTTTATACTAAAATGCCCCTAGTTAATGCTCATTTTTTGTTGTAAGGGTAATAGTATTCTTTTATATTGTCTCAGGAGCATTATGGTTTTATGCGAGTAGTGTCAAAAGATCTCTGCTTTGAAGTTTATGATTATATTCAAATAGGTGTGTTGTGGTGTCCCAGACTCTGTTTGTTTGGTAAAACTAATGAGGTTAAACGCCCAAGTAGAGTAACAAAACACAAATTGCCCCTCATGATTGAAATCCCCACATACTATCCAAACATGAATTGCCTCAAGCATGTGGTGTAGTTTGGGGCCCCTGAATTTTTTTTTCTTTCCTCATTGTATTATAAAGTGGCTGAGGGTGAGCCTTGACCTGGTAAGGTTATTGCCATGTGATCTGGAGTTCATGGGTTCAGATCTTGGAAATAACCTCTCCAATTGTGGGGGTAATACTGCGTACATCTATTCCCTTTTCAGATCCCACCTGATGGGAGTTTGTGCACTTGATTGCTGTTTTTTTTTTCCCGGTTTTGTGATCTGGCTCTTCTGTTCATTGATAACTTAAACAGCAAGACTGCTTTTTTATTAATACCCATATCATACCTAAATATGCTTCAGTTTAACTGAGACAGCTATGCTTTTTTATTGTTTCCTTTTCCTTTCCATTTAGACAAGGAGAGCTCCAATCCTTTGAACCTTCTGGCTGTTCTTGCGTTTACTTTCTCTTTGTTTCCATACCCTTTTTAAGAAATTTTAGGTGTTTTAGATGCCAAGGTAATAAAAATCATGGAATTTAAGATTCACATGTTTAGCACGGCAATTGTTGATAAAGTAAAATGGCGTTGTATGATTTAGGTAACTTACATCTTAGGTGGATAAGGCTTCTTGTTTAGTTTGGCGATTGAAAACTGTGACCAAAGTAGTATTTAAGTTGATGAAAGAATCTAATGTTGAGTAGTTTGGGATGGCAAATTGGCAATAAGCAACTTGAATATTACTGTACTAAACATGTTTTAGAAATATGTGTTCGGAGCTAGCTTCTTTTGGACCTAAGGTTAGCATTTTGTTTTGCAGGTTTGGCATCAGAATGAGACGAAGCTGTAGGAGACAAAGAATAGAAGGGCTTGAGTTTTATAGACTTCCTTCTTTAGATGTGCGTTCATTTTATATTTGGAGTAAAGAGCTGTGGTTTTCTTTTCTTTTTCGGCCAGAGGTTATAGTAGCTGTGATTATTTTTTTTGTTGATCAATATTTGTTGGGGGAAGAACGCCATTTCTTCCTCTCTTTCGTTTGTTGTGGCTGTATTTATTATTGTAATTAGTCAATAGTCAATTCTGTTTGCGATTTAACATCCCCCCAACAACTAGAAACCAAAGGAAGAGCCATTTGCATCGGCCATTGATTTGGAGTTATTTACCACAGTTTTGGTCGAATCATGTATTTTTATATTTCTTTCTTGTTCTTTTTGGGTGAACTTTCACGTTTCACTGTATTTTTTTAATACAAAAAGCTCGAATGAAATGGTCCAACAAGAATGGTGGTTTTGGAAACATGGAGATTTGTTATTGCAGGGGGTGAGTTTGAGATTAGGTGTTCTTATAAGCATTTCATCGAACACCTTGTAGTCAAATGTGAACGCCTTGTAGTCAAATGCGAAAACAGGTAGGTAGACAATAAGCTATTCATTTCACAGCCTAATCAATTGGGTTTCGTATGCCAATCTCTTAACGTGCCCTCTTAATTTCAAAGTAGACAATGGTGCATGAATTTTTTTCCAAGATTCTCTTATGTTTGTTTGTTTTTTTAATAAAAACAATACACGTAAAATGAAACAACATAATAATCAAGCGGATGGGATGATCCGCTTGATTCTCCTCGATCTCATGCCTCTTTTTATATATACACTTTTAATATCATTAAAAAAAGAAGCTGCGGAATGTAATTAAGATTTACAAAATATATTCATTGATTATCGTTGATGGTGTTCTCCAACATATTTAATCAAAGAAGCAAAATCAAGTTGAGAATTTGATAAAGAAAAGAAAAATAAGATCAAATACTTAGAAAGCAAAAGAGGGGGGGAAAAACATAAGAACATACTAAATAGAGTATCTCAAACAACAAAGATATAACCCAAAGGTGCTTGGTCTAGTGATGGATTAGCTAGACTACAAAGTGGGCGAATTGAGTTTGAATTCTACCTTATTCAAAAAGATCCCTGGGAGAGGCATTCAGATTGCAAAACCTCGATCCGGATTAGTTGGTTGCTCGGATAACCGGTAATAGGATCCAGAAAAGTTATCGGACACAAGGTGGCCTAAAGGGTTATTGAAAATCAACAAAGATCTACAATCATCCCCCATTTTTGTTTTTCCCTCCCAAGATTCTCCTTCCTGAGCTGCTGTGTTTTTGGTTCAGAAAAGGCACAGATACCAGAAAGTTCTGAATGATTGTTAGCAGACAAAAAAGAGAAAGCTATGACAATGAAAGATCAGTGCGTATTGCCTTTATCAAGCAGGTTAGCATATTGTTTGCAGCAGGGGCGGACCCACACTGGTGCCAGTGTGGGCAAGTGTCTACACACTAAAGTTTAATAATATATACATATTGAAGGGATTTCATATCAACTTATTAGGTGGAATTTCCCTCCTACATGTAAACAAACTATTCTAGAGAACACCTGCATTAATTTGTGTATCTCGGACAGCAGCTTCGGATCTGATATGGATAGGCAAAGACAACAAGTCTACATCTTTAATGAATGCATAGCCGTGTTCGATTCCTGATAGCCGTGTTCGATTCCTGGGTGTGTTGTTTTCATACTTTTTTTTGTTAAAACAGTGAAGTGCATCTTTTAAAACAAGTTGAACAAAAACAGCCTTAGGAGGTTTCGAACCAGCGACGTGGGTGAGCTACACCTTACGAAGAAGCACTCTACCAGTTGAGCTAGGCAATCTTTCATTGATAGAGTGAGACGCAAAGAAATATAAGAAGATACATTTCATTTAGTTTACTTATCTATAATTTATTGATTACAAATACTGTCTTTTCATTCTTAGATGTTAATTTATTTGACTTTTAATTATTATTTTTCTATATTAAGTTGAAGTTTTCTTTTCTTTTATTGTTTATATTCTTTTATTTTTAATGCATTTGAAACTTTCCTTAACAAAATTTTTCGGGGGTGTTGCCCCCGAACCCCCGAATTCCACTACTAATTGTGCACCCACAAACCTAAAATCCTGGATCCGCCACTGGTTTGCAGGTTTGGCATCAGAATGAGACAAAGCTGTAGAAGACACATAATAGAAGGGCTTGAGTTTTATAGACTTTCTTCTTCAGATCTGCATTCATTTTATATTGGAGTTAAAGAGTTGTTATTTTCTTTTCCATTTTTTTTGGCCAGAAGTTATAGCATCTTTGATTATATTTTTGTTAATTAATATAAAGTTATCCAAACAGATGTGCTGGCACAGGAATTACTGGAGGATACTTCTCCAAACAGATTCACTTGAGGCTATTAATTTGCTGCTAAAGGGATGCCATTTCAATAATCTCTTTCGAGACATGTGTATATTTGGATTAACTTTTGAAAAATAGCTTTTATAATTTATGAGATAAGTACGTTAGAGGATTTTTGTTTCGATTTATAGAAAAATGCTTCTAAAACCATCCGTGTTTGCCAACTAATAAATTAAAGTTCGAGATTGCTTTTGAGAGAACCTTGTAATGGCATATGATCTTGCCAAATTGTCTATTACCCAAAACCAGAGCTTTTGCATCTTTGATCAACTACCTCCAAAGATCCTAGCCTTTTATATTCTGTCTTTTTTGTTAGTTATGATTATGTAATTTAGGTTTTCAACGTACAATTCATTAAAAAAATTTAATAAAAATGAAAGAAAGTAAACACTAAAAGACTAAAGTATATGTTTAATCTTTTATGTTTGCATTGAGTTTCACGTTAGTCTCTTAAGTTTATAAAATTCACTTTTAGTACCTTAATCTTAACACGGTTAATTAATCTCATTGACAAAAATGCTGACTCATTGAGTGACTCAACAAGTAAACGCTGAGTGAGTGTGAATGACTAAGCAATTAAACTTTTTAATATAATATGTTTATATTCTGAAACAAAAAATTTATTTTTGCAAATAGTTCCACGGTTTCACATCAACAATTGCATGCACATGCTTGAGGTCATCACCAATGGAAGCAAAGTCAAGTTGGAGACAAAAATCCCCTGCGATCGCTTTGATGAAATCAACTGCATGCTTTCTTCATTCTCTTTTCTGCCCTAAAACTTCATCTTCTGCCATCGTGTCACTTCCACTCAAAACGTGTTATCGTACGTGAGTATCCCTCCAATTCTCACCAAGTTCATCAGCCTCTCATAGTAATTCCAGTAGTTGTTTTTGTCTGCATTCACAAACACAAAGTCAAAGCTTCATTTGTTTGTAGCCTGCACCATCCAATCCATCACATCTAATCATTCTACGTGAGGATGGCTTAGCTCCACGCGATCTGGCTTCCTCGGGGGGTTTACTCTTTGCCACTGCCATTCAGTTGCCTGACAACAACAATGAGAACTTTTATCGGCAGGTTCGACGCTTACACACAATTCTTACCTCCAGGGATTCAATGCAAAATATTCCTGTAAATCTTGAAGCTAGGCGGCGGATTGCATTCTTCAGTAACTCCCTTTTTATGAACATGCCCCATGCTCCTCAAGTTGAGAAAATGATGGCTTTCAGTGTTTTGACCCCTTACTATAGTGAAGACGTTTTATTAAGCAAAGAACAACTAAGAATTGAGAATGAAGATGGTATTTCGATCCTGTACTATTTGCAGACTATATTTGATGATGAGTGGAAGAATTTTATGGAAAGGATGCAGCGAGAGGGGATGGTGAAAGACAGTGATATATGGACTGACAAACTTAGAGATTTGAGGCTTTGGGCATCTTACAGAGGTCAAACACTGTCTCGGACTGTTAGAGGAATGATGTATTACTATCGGGCCCTTAAGATGTTGGCTTTTCTGGATTCTGCATCAGAAATGGATATTCGAGAAGGCTCACGTGAAATGGGTTCCATGAGGCGTGACAGTTTGGATGGTTTAAACTCTGAAAGGTCTCCTTCCTCTAAGAGTCTAAGTAGAGCCAGCAGTTCTGTGAGTTTGTTGTTCAAAGGCCATGAGTATGGGACTGCTTTGATGAAATTCACATATGTGGTTGCTTGCCAGATTTATGGGTCTCAAAAGCAGAAAAAGGACCCTCGTGCTGATGAAATACTGTATTTAATGAAAAATAATGAAGCCCTTCGAGTTGCCTATGTTGATGAGATTACCACTGGAAGGGATGAAAAGGAGTATTACTCTGTTCTTGTCAAGTATGACCAACAATTGGATAAGGAGGTTGAAATATATCGCATAAAGCTGCGGGTCCCTTGAAACTTGGAGAAGGAAAACCAGAAAATCAAAATCATGCCATCATCTTCAGCCGGGGTGATGCTGTTCAGACCATTGACATGAACCAGGACAACTACTTTGAAGAGGCACTTAAAATGCGGAATCTCTTGGAAGAATACAAGCATTATTATGGGATTCGGAAACCTTCTATTTTAGGAGTCCGAGAACACATTTTTACTGGTTCTGTGTCCTCTCTTGCTTGGTTCATGTCAGCTCAGGAAACAAGTTTTGTAACCTTAGGGCAGAGAGTTTTGGCAAATCCTTTGAAAGTTAGAATGCATTATGGTCACCCAGATGTGTTTGACAGGTTTTGGTTCTTAACTCGAGGAGGAATCAGTAAAGCTTCGAGTGATCAACATAAGTGAAGACATTTTTGCTGGCTTTAATTGCACCCTCCGTGGAGGTAATGTCACACACCATGAATACATTCAGGTTGGAAAGGGAGGGATGTCGGGCTGAATCAAATATCTATGTTTGAAGCCAAGGTTGCCAGTGGAAATGGGGAGCAAGTTTTAAGCAGAGATGTCTACAGGTTGGGCCATAGGCTTGATTTCTTCCGCATGCTCTCATTCTTCTACACGACTGTGGGATTCTTTTTCAACACAATGATGATTGTTGTGACTGTGTACGCATTTTTATGGGGCCGACTCTATCTTGCTCTCAGTGGTGTTGAAGCTTCTATGGAGAGTAACAGCAATAACAATAAAGCACTTGGTACCATTTTAAATCAGCAGTTCATCATCCAGCTTGGTGTTTTCACTGCCCTTCCCATGATTGTGGAGAATTCCCTTGAGCATGGGTTCCTTCAAGCTATCTGGGATTTCCTGACAATGCAGCTCCAGCTTTCTTCAGTTTTCTACACATTCTCTATGGGTACTCGTAGCCATTTCTTTGGCCGGACAATCCTTCATGGTGGAGCAAAGTATCGAGCAACTGGTCGTGGATTTGTTGTAGAGCACAAGAGTTTTGCTGAAAACTATAGACTATATGCCCGTAGCCATTTTGTGAAAGCAATTGAATTGGGGCTGATACTTATAATTTATGCAACACACAGTCCTGTAGCGACTAATACATTTGTTTATATAGCCCTGACCATCTCTAGTTGGTTCCTAGTTGTATCATGGATTATGACACCATTTGTGTTCAATCCTTCGGGTTTTGACTGGTTAAAGACTGTTTACGATTTTGATGATTTTATGAACTGGATTTGGTTCCATGGAAGTGTCTTTGCTAAAGCTGACCAGAGCTGGGAAAGGTGGTGGTATGAAGAGCAAGATCATTTAAGGGTAACTGGCCTTTGGGGGAAGTTATTGGAGATTATTTTGGACCTTAGGTTCTTCTTTTTCCAGTTTGGAATTGTTTATCAGCTAGGCATTGCTGCTGGAAGTACCAGTATTGCTGTTTACTTGTTATCTTGGATCTATGTGTTTGTTGTCTTTGGGTTTTATGTTTCAGTATCATATGCACGGGACAAATATGGAGCAAAAGAACATATATACTATCGGCTCGTTCAGTTCCTTGTCATTATCCTTGTGATACTTGGGCTAATTGCCTTACTGGAATTTACTGAATTCAAGTTTGTGGATATTTTTACAAGCATGCTGGCATTCATTCCCACTGGATGGGGCCTCATATTGATTGCCCAGGTTTTCCGGCCATTTCTGCAGTCATCCATTATTTGGAGTGGGGTTGTTTCTGTGGCTCGCCTATATGATATATTATTTGGAGTCATTGTTATGGCTCCTGTAGCATTACTTTCTTGGTTGCCAGGGTTTCAGTCCATGCAGACCAGAGTTCTTTTCAATGAAGCATTTAGCAGGGGCCTCCGGATATTCCAGATTATTACAGGAAAAAAGTCTGCTGGCTAACTTGTGACTTGAGGTAATGTTCTTTTGTGCATTTACTGGAGTTTTTTGTGTAATTGTAATTTTGGAGTGACTGCTCTCGGCTGTATAGATCTTTCGTGAATAGATAGGTTTGACAAGACGGATAAACCTTTTTACTTTTGAGCTGGAACTATGTGGCTTTCCTTGTGCAACTGACGGTCTAGATTCTGAATATGAGCGAACAGTTTGCCTTCAGTGTATAAATGGTTTAGTGGGCAATAAATATCATCGTCACATGTTAAGTATAGAGATGGTCCAATTTTGAGCCAGTTCTCTAGATGTCCACAGTCTTTTTACCTTTGAATCAGTCATCAGTGTGCATTTAATCTGATGCTAACTTTAATTCTTTATGACTGGTGAAGGCTGTTGTCATTCTCATTATTACTTTCATTCTTATAATTAATTAGCTGATGTATTCTTAGCGAACTAGGTATAGATATTTAATTTGTTTTGAACAAACGAATATGAAATATCAGATCTCAACACTTTAATTCAGTGGAAACATAACTCCTTATGAACTTTTACGAACCTTAGGTGATGAAGGCTGTTGTCATTCTCATTATCATTGAACGTTTCCTGACATGGTAAAGCCACATGTATAATAGTTAACTCAAAACATAAATACATAAAATCTGAATTAGTAATATTTTAGGCCTTCATCTGTATTAGTATAGTCATGTTCTTGCTAGAAAGTGTGGGGGAGACACAAGTTTGTAGTGTCTTTGTACTGCTCCCTTCGGTTTTAAATATAAGACCCTTTTGTGCACTTTGCTTGGTCCGTTATAAAAGAATCCATCCATTTTGTCTTCTGCATTAAACTTGTTTTTTTTATACCAAAATGCCCCTAGTTAATGCTCATTTTTTGTTGTAAGGGTAATAGTATTCTTTTATATTGTCTCAGGAGCATTATGGTTTTATGCGAGTAGTGTCAAAAGATCTCTGCTTTGAAGTTTATGATTATATTCAAATAGGTGTGTTGTGGTGTCCCAGACTCTGTTTGTTTGGTAAAACTAATGAGGTTAAACGCCCAAGTAGAGTAACAAAACACAAATTGCCCCTCATGATTGAAATCCCCACATACTATCCAAACATGAATTGCCTCAAGCATGCGGTGTAGTTTGGGGGCCCTGAATTTTTTTTTTCTTTCCTCATTGTATTATAAAGTGGCTGAGGGTGAGCCTTGACCCGGTAAGGTTATTGCCATGTGATCTGGAGTTCATGGGTTCAGATCTTGGAAATAACCTCTCCAATTGTGGGGGTAATACTGCGTACATCTATTCCCTTTTCAGATCCCACCTGATGGGAGTTTGTGCACTTGATTGCTGTTTTTTTCCCGGTTTTGTGATCTGGCTCTTCTGTTCATTGATAACTTAAACAGCAAGACTGCTTTTTTATTAATACCCATATCATACCTAAATATGCTTCAGTTTAACTGAGACAGCTATGCTTTTTTATTGTTTCATTTTCCTTTCCATTTAGACAAGGAGAGTTCCAATCCTTTGAACCTTCTGGCTGTTCTTGCGTTTACTTTCTCTTTGTTTCCATACCCTTTTTAAGAAATTTTAGGTGTTTTAGATGCCAAGGTAATAAAAATCATGGAATTTAAGATTCACATGTTTAGCACGGCAATTGTTGATAAAGTAAAATGGCGTTGTATGATTTAGGTAACTTACATCTTAGGTGGATAAGGCTTCTTGTTTAGTTTGGCGATTGAAAACTGTGACCAAAGTAGTATTTAAGTTGATGAAAGAATCTAATGTTGAGTAGTTTGGGATGGCAAATTGGCAATAAGCAACTTGAATATTACTGTACTAAACATGTTTTAGAAATATGTGTTCGGAGCTAGCTTCTTTTGGACCTAAGGTTAGCATTTTGTTTTGCAGGTTTGGCATCAGAATGAGACGAAGCTGTAGGAGACAAAGAATAGAAGGGCTTGAGTTTTATAGACTTCCTTCTTTAGATGTGCGTTCATTTTATATTTGGAGTAAAGAGCTGTGGTTTTCTTTTCTTTTTCGGCCAGAGGTTATAGTAGCTGTGATTATATTTTTTGTTGATCAATATTTGTTGGGGGAAGAACGCCATTTCTTCCTCTCTTTCGTTTGTTGTGGCTGTATTTATTATTGTAATTAGTCAATAGTCAATTCTGTTTGCGATTTAACATCCCCCCAACAACTAGAAACCAAAGGAAGAGCCATTTGCATCGGCCATTGATTTGGAGTTATTTACCACAGTTTTGGTCGAATCATGTATTTTTATATTTCTTTCTTGTTCTTTTTGGGTGAACTTTCACGTTTCACTGTATTTTTTTAATACAAAAAGCTCGAATGAAATGGTCCAACAAGAATGGTGGTTTTGGAAACATGGAGATTTGTTATTGCAGGGGGTGAGTTTGAGATTAGGTGTTCTTATAAGCATTTCATCGAACACCTTGTAGTCAAATGTGAACGCCTTGTAGTCAAATGCGAAAACAGGTAGGTAGACAATAAGCTATTCATTTCACAGCCTAATCAATTGGGTTTCGTATGCCAATCTCTTAACGTGCCCTCTTAATTTCAAAGTAGACAATGGTGCATGAATTTTTTTCCAAGATTCTCTTTTGTTTGTTTTTTTAATAAAAACAATACACGTAAAATGAAACAACATAATAATCAAGCGGATGGGATGATCCGCTTGATTCTCCTCGATCTCATGCCTCTTTTTATATATACACTTTTAATATCATTAAAAAAAGAAGCTGCGGAATGTAATTAAGATTTACAAAAT
Organism: Acacia pycnantha; assembly: GCA_025563575.1. Classification (NCBI taxonomy): domain Eukaryota; kingdom Viridiplantae; phylum Streptophyta; class Magnoliopsida; order Fabales; family Fabaceae; genus Acacia; species Acacia pycnantha. The sequence goes on from JAMWYP010000114.1 coordinate 1,238,598, forward strand.
ATATTCATTGATTATCGTTGATGGTGTTCTCCAACATATTTAATCAAAGAAGCAAAAGCAAGTTGAGAATTTGTTAAAGAAAAGAAAAATAAGATCAAATACTTAGAAAGCAAGAGGGGGGAAAAAAACATAAGAACATACTAAATAGAGTATCTCAAACAACAAAGATATAACCCAAAGGTGCTTGGTCTAGTGATGGATTAGCTAGACTACAAAGTGGGCGAATTGAGTTTGAATTCTACCTTATTCAAAAAGATCCCTGGGAGAGGCATTCAGATTGCAAAACCTCGATCCGGATTAGTTGGTTGCTCGGATAACCGGTAATAGGATCCAGAAAAGTTATCGGACACAAGGTGGCCTAAAGGGTTATTGAAAATCAACAAAGATCTACAATCATCCCCCATTTTTGTTTTTCCCTCCCAAGATTCTCCTTCCTGAGCTGCTGTGTTTTTGGTTCAGAAAAGGCACAGATACCAGAAAGTTCTGAATGATTGTTAGCAGACAAAAAAGAGAAAGCTATGACAATGAAAGATCAGTGCGTATTGCCTTTATCAAGCAGGTTAGCATATTGTTTGTAGCAGGGGCGGACCCACACTGGTGCCAGTGTGGGCAAGTGCACACACTAAAGTTTAATAATATATACATATTGAAGGGATTTCATATCAACTTATTTGGTGGCCTAGATGGCAAAGAGTCTACATCTTTTTTTTTTTTTTGGTAAAAAATCGGGGCCTTAGCCCAGTATCACTCTATATAAGTATGGAACGAGGGTAAGAAATACCCACAATGTCTCTGTACAAGCTATCAGTAACAACTACTGGAGGGGAATTATAACAAACAAAAACATCCTCCTGAACAAAACTTAAATTGGCCAGGGAATCAGCACATGAATTTCCCTCCCTGTATACATGTAAACAAACTATTCTAGAGAACACCTGCATTAATTTGTGTATCTCAGACAGCAGCTTCGGATCTGATATGGATAGACCCTCAACCTGCAAATTAGACAACAACTGTACAGCCACTTTTGAATCACATTCAACAATAACAGAATCAATATTGCATCTTTTTGCTATATGTAATCCTGATAGCCGTGTTCGATTCCTGGGTGTGTTGTTTTCATACTTTTTTTTGTTAAAACAGTGAAGTGCATCTTTTAAAACAAGTTGAACAAAAACAGCCTTAGGAGGTTTCGAACCAGCGACGTGGGTGAGCTACACCTTACGAAGAAGCACTCTACCAGTTGAGCTAGGCAATCTTTCATTGATAGAGTGAGACGCAAAGAAATATAAGAAGATACATTTCATTTAGTTTACTTATCTATAATTTATTGATTACAAATACTTGTCTTTTCATTCTTAAATGTTAATTTATTTGACTTTTAATTATTATTTTTCTATATTAAGTTGAAGTTTTCTTTTCTTTTATTGTTTATATTCTTTTATTTTTAATGCATTTGAAACTTTCCTTAACAAAATTTTTCGGCGGTGTTGCCCCGAACCCCCGAATTCCACTACTAATTGTGCACCCACAAACCTAAAATCCTGGGTCCGCCACTGGTTTGCAGGTTTGGCATCAGAATGAGACAAAGCTGTAGAAGACACATAATAGAAGGGCTTGAGTTTTATAGACTTTCTTCTTCAGATCTGCATTCATTTTATATTGGAGTTAAAGAGTTGTTATTTTCTTTTCCATTTTTTTTGGCCAGAAGTTATAGCATCTTTGATTATATTTTTGTTAATTAATATAAAGTTATCCAAACAGATGTGCTGGCACAGGAATTACTGGAGGATACTTCTCCAAACAGATTCACTTGAGGCTATTAATTTGCTGCTAAAGGGATGCCATTTCAATAATCTCTTTCGAGACATGTGTATATTTGGATTAACTTTTGAAAAATAGCTTTTATAATTTATGAGATAAGTACGTTAGAGGATTTTTGTTTCGATTTATAGAAAAATGCTTCTAAAACCATCCGTGTTTGCCAACTAATAAATTAAAGTTCGAGATTGCTTTTGAGAGAACCTTGTAATGGCATATGATCTTGCCAAATTGTCTATTACCCAAAACCAGAGCTTTTGCATCTTTGATCAACTACCTCCAAAGATCCTAGCCTTTTATATTCTGTCTTTTTTGTTAGTTATGATTATGTAATTTAGGTTTTCAACGTACAATTCATTAAAAAAATTTAATAAAAATGAAAGAAAGTAAACACTAAAAGACTAAAGTATATGTTTAATCTTTTATGTTTGCATTGAGTTTCACGTTAGTCTCTTAAGTTTATAAAATTCACTTTTAGTACCTTAATCTTAACACGGTTAATTAATCTCATTGACAAAAATGCTGACTCATTGAGTGACTCAACAAGTAAACGCTGAGTGAGTGTGAATGACTAAGCAATTAAACTTTTTAATATAATATGTTTATATTCTGAAACCAAAACTTTATTTTTGCAAATAGTTCCACGGTTTCACGTACATCAACAATTGCATGCACATGCTTGAGGTCATCACCAATGGAAGCAAAGTCAAGTTGGAGACAAAAATCCCCTGCGATCGCTTTGATGAAATCAACTGCATGCTTTCTTCATTCTCTTTTCTGCCCTAAAACTTCATCTTCTGCCATCGTGTCACTTCCACTCAAAACGTGTTATCGTACGTGAGTATCCCTCCAATTCTCACCAAGTTCATCAGCCTCTCATAGTAATTCCAGTAGTTGTTTTTGTCTGCATTCACAAACACAAAGTCAAAGCTTCATTTGTTTGTAGCCTGCACCATCCAATCCATCACATCTAATCATAAGGAATGTTTTATATGCATTAAAAAACAAAATAATATAAACAAGAAAAGAAAATAATATAAAAAAATACACCACAAACATTGGAAGCCAAGAGGTTTTAATTTATGTGATTGTGAATCTTTGGTTCAACCATAAACTTTCTGTAATTGAACACCACAACATTGGAAGGCAAGAATTTGAGGTTTAGAATGAAAAATCAATTAAATTTATCCATAGATGTAGTGTAAAATGGGTAAAAGCATACTAAAGAATACATCACAAAAGTAAATTTCACTGATAAACTAAAAATTTCAGGTAATTAGAATATAATGAAATATAGAAAAAAATGACAAGATTAAAATAAATCATACAAGACCTCGCATGAAACACAAATTGAATTATAAGCCCTAGAGATATAAAAGAGGGGGGGAATTGGGGGCCAAAATTTAATTTTACATTATATTAAATTTTTTTAACAAAAATATTAAATTTTTTTAACAAAATTCCAAACAATTTTTTTTTTGGGGGGGCCATGGCCCCCTCTAGTCCCTTAGAAGATCCGTCCCTGGGAACAATGTTGTCATGAAAGTTTTTTTATGTTCCATGTTATCCAGAAGTTTTAAAACGTAGCAATGTTGTCATTTTCCGTTAAAAAGTTAACGGTTAACGTTGGTTTTTTAACAGTATCGGGTCACATTGCTACATTTTAAAACTTTCAGGTGACATTGAATCTTAAAATACTTCCAAGGCAACATTACTTCTAGGCGTTTTCAGGACGGATTTGTTACTTAACCCTATAATTAATTAAAAATTATGCGAGATAGAGGAGTGTGTGCTTACATCTTGTAAGAGTTTATACAAAATTGGCAGGGCTGAAGATTCCAAGAAATTAATTTTGTGCTCCACACACGACCTTTTTGATGAACATAAACCCTATTTCATAAAAAGCTATTGTTGGATCCATCGCTTTAGTATGCAATCAATCGATTTTCAGGCACAGTAAAGAACAATATCGTTACTTAAGGGAGATGATATTCTCATAATCTTCTTTCTCCTTTTCTCTCATAGGCTCATCTGTGCCATTGATTGGGAAGAGGAGAGAGAAGTTAAAGTAGTATTGTGATTGATTGGATGAATATGATTTAAAGATAATGAGGGATAATGAGAAAAAGATAAAGAGAGAAACCCAACCCCGTTACTTAATGGACTGGAAAAAAGATAAGCCGACCTGATCTTTCCATCATCAGGAACGTTGAGCGCAATGGAGAGAAGGGGGTAGGCTGTGAAAACTCCAACTTCAATCGTCCTTTTGGCGTTCAGGAGCTTCAAGAGCAATTTGCAAAGATAAAATTTTTGTTTTTAAAAATATTTTTCAGTTTACACAATTTAGAATATAAACATATTGGATTACAAGATTTAATTGCACAATCACTTGCCCAGTCAGCATTTATTAATTGTAGAGTCATTCACTGAATCATCATTTTTGGTTAATGAGATTAACGGTATTAAGATTAATAGACTAAAAGTACATTTATAAATTTAAGGGGCTAAAGTGAAACTTAATGTAAACATAAAAAAATTAAATACCTAGTTTAGCCAAACTAAAGTGTAAGAGCATTTTTTCCTTCATCGATGAGCAAAGGTTTAAAATCGACAAATGCATATTATGAAGAATCATTGACTTGGGAATTATGTAATCAAAATGTATTTAGATAATTCTCCACCAGGTGCAGCTTCTTTGGTACTCACATTTCAGCGTCTTTTTTTTTTTTTAAATTATTAATGGTTTGCGTAATTAGACAAGAAATCTCACTATTAAATTAGCATTTTGCTTGGATATATCATACGCGCTCAGTTGTTATATATACATACTGCCAATATTAGAAATCCAAGATATGCCCAATAAGGGCATGCTTTGAATTGCCCTGGCCAATCAGCATCTTTAAAAAACAAAAAAATATTATAAAAATAAAGTTTGAAAAACATATCTTAATACTTTTTTACTAATAAACCTAAATTAGTACTACCTGTTAGTTCTCTATATGTGTTTTGATGATGATTAACCTTTGCAAACAATGTATGAAGATAAATGTTTGTTTTAAATCGAAAATCTGGCTTCACTACAAAAAAAACGACATTTTGTAGCGGTTAAAATAACCTATTTGTAGCGGTTTTTGGCGTGACTAATGACATTCGTCGTGGTTCCAAAAACCGCTACAAAATCCTTTGTGGCAAGCTGATTTGTCACGGTTAATAAAAACCGATACTCCATGCATATGAACCGCTACTATATCTGTTGCGGTTAATAATAACCGCTACTAAATGAGCTTGTCTAACGTCTCTTCTGAGAGCTTAGTCATGGTTACTAACCGCTACAATATTTACTTGTAGCAGTTACTTAACCGCTACAAATTAATGTTTTGAAAATTTTGCCGCCATTAAATTTATTATTTTGAATATTTGTCGCGGTTCTTAACCGCTACAAATTGTCCCGCCATATTTTCGCAAGGAAAAAATTTGCCGCCATGTGAATATTTGTAGCGGTTTGTAACCGTTACAAATATTCCGCCATTTTTAAATATTTGTAGCGGTTTGAAACCGCTACTCGACCGCTACAACATATCCGCCATTTTCTCCGCAAATATTTGAAACGTAGTAGCGGTTCATGAAACCGCTACAAATTTCATGACTTAAAAAAAAAAAAAAATTTATCAACGTAATTAACTAATTATTATTTATTAATAGTTTATCTTTTTAATAAAAATAAAAAGTATTAAAATACGAAATTTAAATATATAAGGTGCTTGTTGTATAGATGCAAAATAATAAAAATATGGAAGATATAATAAGAGCTAATAAAGAGGTAATTAAAATAATCTTGAATGTTTAAAAATATGTGTACAAGTTATTGAATAATGTATTTGGAAGAAAAAGAAAAGTTGATTAAAATATCCCGTTCAACTGCAAAATAACAAACATTAATTAGTATATATGAGAAACATTAGAATTGAGAAACATTAAAATTGATCCGGTTACACGGCACTTACCCCCTTCAGACAGTTAACCCATATGTTCCAAAACGTAAAAATATTTGAGAAGACGGAGAGAAAATGTGGGTAGAAAAGAAATTGATGTATATTAAATGAGGTTGGGTGGGGTATTTATGGTGGTTTCTGCGCAGCATTTGTAGCGGTTGGGGTCACACTTTTTGTAGCGGTTATTATTATTAGTATCGGTTTGTTTGCGTGTTTGTAGCGGTTCATGTAACGGTTCATTTTTGTCGCGGTTTTTGTAGCGGTTACTATATTAGAATCGGTTTGTTTTCGTTTTTGTAGCGGTTCATGTAACGGTGTATTTTTGTCGCGGTTTTTTAAGGATTTGTAGCGGCTAAGTAACCGCTACAACATGTGTTCTTGATTTTTTTTATTATTTTAAGATTGCATATTACAGCATAGGCATTAAGTTTTTCTCTCAATCTTCTTCGACATCCCTACAAAGAAAGTTTGCATAAAATGTTACGCGTGAGGTGAATACGTTTAAACACAATTAAAACTTTAGTTAAATGTTTCAATTTCATAAAGCCACAATTAAAAAACGTCTTAGAACTATAGGTAAATTGTCATCGCCGTCGGGATGAAGTCTTGAAGCTTGCGGGTGCAACGGCTCACAATCGTAGGCGACGTTATCACCATCGCCCATATCGTAAAGGTCCCGAGGCTTTAAGTGAACCACCATATTCCAATCCTTGTGCCTCTCATCGACGACATAATAAACTGATGGGCCTCGAGGCAAGAATATACGGCTCGTCATCTTCGGATCGACCACTTTGTGAATAGGCGGGAGAAATTCAGCGATGTGATGCCTAAATCGTCGGTCGTGAGTCCCACGGACGTGGTGGTATTCGCCCACAAACACTTGAACAACGTCACGGTGAAAAGGCTGTGTAACTTATCCCGACCACATCAAGCGACTTTCCATAATACGGGACGTCACCGAACCGCATGTTTCGTCACTCTTGCTCGCATAACTCCTCGTCCCAAACATGCCATATACACCGAGTTTTGGGTCGGCAATCTCTAATCTCGTGCGACGGTGCAAAACTTAAAACCATTGGCATTGTATGCCGTATATCTTAGGCGTGGTCAAGCGGGCCTCTGCGAGAGCTACGAATTACAGTGAGTGCGGGTTGTGGTCGTTCATTATTCTCCTCCTAAACCAACCTGGAATTCTCTGTGGACCTTTCTATCAATTTCGGAGGATGTACGTGTACGAATCCTCGGTTCACGCTTCACATGACTCTGAATTCCCTGCAATTAAACATGCAATGAAATGTGAGTATGTATAAAATGTAAGGAAATATATAGTATGCAATGAAATCCTTACGAAGGTACGGTTCAACTTTGGTGCGATTAATCAAGACATGTCGATGTGCTTGGAACTTCTCAAGTGCCGTGAGTTTGAATTTCTCACTCCCGCCTTGGTTTACCAACACGAGGGATTAACAACTCTGTTGCCTCCGGCTCCGGCTCGGGCTCGGGACAATCGTCTACACGAGGCGGTCGGTTGAATGACGTCTCAATGTCATCGAAGTACTGGAACAAAAATACAAGAGGAAGTAACTGTTGCATAAGCACATGTGAGTCATGACTCTTCAGCCCTGTAACCTTTCGAGCCTGGTCTTTGTCCCGGCCCTTGCCGGATCGTCCTTCTTCCCAAACTCAACATCAACATCCTGAAGCTGCTCTATGATTTCTTCACCAGATAAATTCCGAGGAGGTCCTCTTTTTTCCTGTTGCCCATTAAAGCGATTGCGTTGCAACCTAAACCTGTGCGTCCCATCGAGAAACCTCCGATGACCCATGAAGCACCACTTACGTTTGTGGGGAAGGTGCACTAAGTCAGAGTCAAAATTGCAAGCTGGGCACGCAAGGCCGGTATGCACATTCCACCGGATAATGTCCCGAGGCCGGGAAAGTCGCTTATCGTCCAAATCAAGGCCGCACGCAAGTTGAAAAGTGTCTTCTCGTGCGCGTCGTACGTCTCCACACCTACATTCCACAACTCCACCAACTCCTTGATCAGCGGCTGGAGATACACATCGATGTCATTTCCCGGTGCCTTCTTCCTGGAATGATCATGGACATAATGAAGGAGCTTTGTTTCATGCACATCCACGGGGGCAAGTTGTAGGGTATCAACATAGCGGCCATATACGTAGCTTGTGCTAAGATTCCCAAATGGATTAAAACCGTCGGTCGCCAAAGCAAGACGAACATTTCTAGGGTCCGCCGTGAAATGCGGAAAGAGCGAGTCGAACGCTTTCCACGCTTCAACATCCCGTTGATGTCTGAGTTTACCATCTTGATTCTTATCAGCTTCATGCCACCTCATATCTTGAGTGTCTTATTTGACATAAACAATCTTTGCAAGCGAGGTTTTAAAGGAAAGTACCTTAGAATCTTTGCCGGTTTCTTCTTTCGCTTCTTCCCTTTCCGAACTGTCTTGAACCTCGAAGTGTGACACTTCTTACAAGTCTCCTCCGATCGTCCTCTCCCCAATAAAGCATACGATCGTTTGGGCGAGGCATCTATTTTTGGTAGTTCAAGCCTAATCGTTGATTATCTTCTTCGCCTCGTAGAAGGATGAGGGAATGTCCGCGTCGGGAAAGCATCTCGAAGTAATTCCAAGAAGATCGACATTGCCTTATCAGTGATCCCACACATGCACTTGATATGGTACAATTTGATAAGAAAAGATAACTTTGAGTATTTCTGACAACCTTGATACAAAGGACGATCGCTCTCATCCATGAGGCTGAAAAATTCCCGAGCTGCATCGTCCTGAAGAAAACAGGTTCTGGACCCTGCACCTCTGCTTGTGAAGTTGTCGTCTTGAACACCAAAAGCATCACGAACAGCTTCGTTAACCGGATCATCTTGATGTACTTGATTTCCTACTTGTGAGGTTCGAGGAAGATGGAGCCCATATCCCATACCACGTTGCTCCCCATGAACCGCCCGAATGTATATGCTTACGGAAAGGCTTTACAAGAAGATGCTCTAAAGCACAATCTCGTGTTTGCCACTTCTTAAACTTACATCGCAAACAAGGACACACGATCTTGCCATTAATGCAAGCGTGAGAGAAGGCGAAATCTAAGAAAGTGTTCAATCCCGCTAAATATGCGGGAGAACTACGCGGCGGCTTGATCCATGACTTATCCATATGTAACAAACAAATCTAGGACAGAACATAAATGTGGATACAATGTTTAATTACATTCAACGCAGAACTTGGGATCTTTAAAAATGCATCGAATGGTTTGTAGCGGATGCAAAACCGCTACAACAACCGGTGCAAATATCAGGAACAACTTTGTAACGGTTTCCAAACCCGCGACAAGAACCGCTACTAAATAAAATTTGTCGCGGTTCTGGACGGAAACCGCGACAAATCTTGGCATATTCAATTTTGTTGCGGTTAGATTCATCAGAACCGCTACAAAATGATGACCGTTGAAAATTGTAACGGTCGTTTAACCGCGACAAACTATGGCGCCATTTCATCGATTTTTAATTTCAAATTTGTTGCGGTTTCTCCATATGAACCGCTACAAAATTTACCTAAATTTTTAGTATTTTTCAACTGAAATTTTAGGAAATTATTTTGGATTAAAATTAAAATATATAACTAAAGCACATGTTAAACAAGGATTAAAATCTTGGATTAAAATTTTTAGGGTTTTGGATTAAAATTTAGTTAAATGAGTTGTAGGTTTTGAAATAACGTATCAAATTTAACGATAACAAATATATAACTAAAGCACGGGGGGTCTGTCTCAGGGGGGTTGGTGCACGACCAGAATCGACAACGTCATCGTCAGTAGCACGTGGGGGGGATTCCTCAAAGATGAACGGAGGGGGAGGCTCGGGAGATGGAAACCGCTGGTCGGGTAACAGCCGCGTCAGGGCCCCAGTAACAACATTCCAGTTCTCCACATGACGATCGTACCAACGGGCGATGCTCTCCTGCCTGCGCCTATCTCTGGCCTCCTGGTCGGCCCTCCTGCGCATATCTCTGGCCTCCTCGTCGGCCCTCCGTGCAGCCTCATGTGCGGCAACCTGCGCAGCAACCTTCTCAGCAATGATCTCATCAAAAGCCTCCGGTGGTGTCCTTCTCGAGTTGGAGGGTACGGATGCATCGGAGGAGCCATGCTTCGGGTACACCATGCTAGGCCTGGCGCCAAGGCCCATGCCCCTAACACGGCCAGGATGCTCGACTGGGCCCACAGCTCAATCCGGGCACGACCCACATGGTTCAAGAACAATCATTAATAAAATAATGGACGATCAATTTAAATATACAACATTCATTATATTTTTCAATGTTTTTGTAACTTACTATTATCTCTCTCTTTGCTGAGAGGTCGGCGTCCCATCACGGTGTCTATGGGTGCGTGTCCACAACCTCTCATAGTTCGTCTATGTGTTCTCCTCCTGAGCCTTCTTTTCTTGAAAGAAATTAAACAATATAAACTTTGTTATTTTGAAAACAAAACAATCATCATGTTAAATAATAACATATCATCTCACTGTAGGTCACAGCAAACGTCTTGGTCCCAGCCGTGTCATGGATCCTCTGCTGTGCCCTGCTTCTTGCGTTCCTCGCGACAAAGCACGCAAGGAGGAGGAAACAAAATTTTCATTAAACTCAATTTATATGATCAATTAAGTGAAAATATTAATTAATTTAAACCATATGTAATTAAATTATAATTAATTAAAAAAGGTACACCGTCGTCGGCACTCCTCCTATATTGGACGAAACTCGCCCGGTGAGTTGGTTCCACGCCGTCTGGGACGTTCTCGATCAGCTCACGGAGAGGAATCGTGCCATCTCCATTCATTATATTGTAGAGACGATTCCTCCGACTCTTCCACCCTTCCCCACCTTCATCATAACGTACCTTTTGTGTTGTTCGCGAAGTTTAAACTTTTTCGTATCATAATTTCATTATTATGAATTAATAAATTAAGAAATAAATAAGGAAATAAATAAACTAAAACTTATAACAATTAAAATGTAAAATTTAATTAAATAATATTGACTACCTGCAGAATATAGGCAAACGCCTTGATCTTTGTATCCTTCGTCACCTGCTTCCAATCCTTGAAAAAATGGGAACCATGCCCAATTGCCGCCAAATTCAGACAAGAATCGGTTCATCAGGTGACCACCGGTGCCGATCGCCTGGTCTGTTTGCTCGTTCCACGGGACTACGACCCGATACCCGGCCACCTCCCAGTCGTACTGAGTAAGAGTGGAAACATCCAGCGTCCTACTGCTGATGTTCCCATGTGTATCTGCAATATTACAAAAAATTGAATTAAACCTACCGAATTTAAATTAATTTCTCCCAAAAAAACTAATTAGATATACCTTCGACATCCACTGTATATCCGGTGGAACGCGAAGACGCCGGTCGGGGGTTCCCGTGGTCCCGCTGGTTTTCCTGGTCGATGAACTGCTCCACGTCCGCTAAGGGAATGTCGAGATGGATGTCCGCATTCTCGTCGTCTAAGTCGTTGAACGACAAACTTGCTTCTTGATCTCCCTTTACGGTCGCCACGTTTGGAATTTCTTCATCGGCGAAGAGATCGGAAAACTCGCCCCTCTACTACTACTCCCCCGTAAACCCCTTCTCTCTGGGACACCCGTTTTTCCCTTTCCCTTATCTCCTCCAGAAACCATGATGTTGAAATGTAGAAGTTTAAAATTAAAAGTTTAAAGATGGGTTGAAAGGTGAAAACGGTGAAAACTCAAACCGTTGGAAGTGTGACTTAGGAAGTGTGACTTTGAAAATGAGGAGCGATTGTTTAAAAAACCGTACATTTTGTAGCGGTTATCCATAGAAACCGTTACAAAATTTGAATTTTTGTAACGGTTGCCATATCACCGCCACATGAACCGCTACAAAATAGCGGACCGTTGATATTCTGTAGCGGTTACGATGTAACCGCTACAGTAACCGATACAAAAAAGCTGACCCTTCAGATTCTGTAGCGGTTACGTAGTAACCGCTACAATATGTCCACATTCTGTAGCGGTTATTATCAAAAACCGCTACAAATGATTTCTTTCGAAAAAAAATTCCAAACTCATTAGTTAGATTCATAAAGTTTATGAATCAAACTAATTAGTTTGGTACAAATATTTAAAAACCAAACCTTCAATTCATTTAATTTTTCTAAAAGGGTCCACAGTAATAAATTTCACATAATGAAATAACCAAAAATAGTCTAACATATCCGTGGGGATTCGGACTCAATATAGCCGCCGATCTCCCACGAAAAACTGGCTGAGTCAATTTCATCAGAGATATTTTCGTGAGACAAAGGTGGCTATAATGGAACCCAATCTCCTGTCGTATGTTGGACTGTTCTCAGAAGAGTAGAAGTATTCACGCCCCAAAGAAATGAGCAAACCTTGACTTGTGCTGAACGAATTGCCTCGCAAAGATGAGAGAGGCAAATATCTGCAGCTCTTATCACCCGAGATAGGAGATCAGAGCTACTGATATATGCATTTCTTCGACGACCAAGCGAGATAGTTCATTCAGTTACTAGTCGAAGATTTAGTAATTCCTTTAATTGTTATAATTGATGAGCTTAAACCCTTATTTATATAGTGAATATTTGTAGCGGTTTTCCTAGAAACCGCTACAAAAGTTTAGCTTTTGACGCGGTCAAGGTCACCCTTCACAGTAACCAGTGACAAAATTGTGACCTTTTGTTTATTTGTAGCGGTTGCTATGACGTAACCGCTACAAAATCACCGTAACAACGTTGGCGCCAACGTTGTAGCGATTATACTCCAATAACCGCTACAAAATGCCCGTGACAAACATTCCCGCCATTGCGCGCCAAGGTGGCGCCAAATTTGTTGCGGTTTTCATTGAGTAAACCGTGACAAATATAGCCGAAGTCATGTCGTCATTGCTTCCGTTACTATTTAGTGGCGGTTTAGTGATAAAACCGTTACAAATTGGTATTTTGTAACGGTTATTGTGAACCGCGACTAATTAACCGCGACAAAAGATGGTTTTTTTTGTAGTGCTTCATATTAGTGAAAACGTTTGCTGTCAGATTGGCTCGAGCCAATACTTAATGACTCAAGTCAATCCCTTCTCATATATTTCAAAATTTCCATATTGACTCGAGCCATCAAAACATGGCCTGAGTCTAGGCCTTGACTCAAGCAAGCTCATTCTTTGACTCGAGCCAAGTGATTGAAAAACTTGAAAATGCTCTTTGATCTATCTTCGCTGACTCGAGCTAGATAGGTCGACTCTAGCCAATAATATTGATCGTTACTTTTGAAAATGGACTTTGACTCGAGCCACCGCTTACTGACTCAAGCCGACATTGGTTTGAGAACTCCCAAATGCTTTCTCTTCACGATTGACTCGAGCCTGTTTTACCTGCCTCGAGTCTAGAGGTTGACTCGAGCCTGGAGATTTTTATCCTCGAGTTAAATATCTCTATTGCTTGAATGATTATTTGAATTTGACTCGAGCCACGTCTTTCTCTGACTCGAGCCTAAGCCCTAACTTGAGCCAAGGCTTTGTCTGTCTCGAATCAGACAGTGTTTTCAAATGTTCTCTGAGCCTTGATCGACGGATTGACTCGAGCCAATGATTACTCTGTCTTTTTGAAAATGTTTAACAATATCTGATATAATCTAAGTATGTTTTTGGATTCTCCATATCATCAATCATTACTGTTCTTAACTTCATTTAATCAGTTTGTTAATGAGTTACAGATAATTAGAATGGGGATTAACTCTGTTTTTCAAATAAAGTAATTCGACGTGTCATAGCATTTAATGCACTTACCTGTTCGAGACACTCAACCAACAGACATACCTCTACACAAAGACGTTCAAGATTATTTCATTCTCTTTGCTGGGTTTACAACGGTCATATTTGAAGGAATAAAAGAATTAAAGAATGTTTGTGAGCATTGATGATTCTGCTCCTCGTCTCTTCAACGGTTATATTAAAGAGTCTCAACGGACTAATCTTCAAAGCTTCTCAACAGTCATAAATGCCAACACCTATAAATACTAGAAGCATTGAATTCTCAACTACTGAAACTCTACGAATTCAATACGAACCTATTGCAATCTTGTTTCACTAGTTTCATTTAATATCTTGGATATCTTGTACTTCAGTGTTCATTTATTATCTACTCGTGAGGAGTTATTAAACACTTATTTCTTTCCTGTTTAAATCTTAAGGTTGAAGAACTTTAAGTGTGGGTGTGCGATTACAACTTGTAAGGGGAGTGAGTCCTAGAGTGAGAGGATCATCCTGAGTTACAGAGTGTGTAATGGCACTTGTTTTGAAGTGTTAGTGAAATCCCAAGGTGTGCTTGGGGACTGGACGTAGGTTGTTGAGTTAGACCGAACCAGTATAACCATCTATTCGTGCTCAAAGCCTTTAGCAAAAAGGTTTTATAATCACCTATTCACCCCCCTCTAGGGGATATTCCACCTTCTCTACCTCCATTTCTTTTTAATATGAAATAAATATTTACCTTTTTAATGTAAAAATTAGGTTAATTTAATTAGGAAAAAAATGAGAGAATATTTTTCTCATCTTAGATAACGTCGTTAGTGAAAAAAAGTAATAAATACTTAAGATAAATGAAAAATTACTATTTAGTTTTATATAATCAATTTAATTATTAAAAAATTCATAACAATTTAGAAACATACACTACTACAAAATAGAGATTTAACATCTGTTTTAAAAAAAAATAGGTGTTAAAAATTAGGCGGTGACACTGTTGTAATTTTCTCCTTATTTTTAACGTCCGTTTTTAAAAAACGGATGTTAAAAGTGAACATTTAATGTCTGTTTTAAAAAAAATGAACGTTAAATGTTGAGATACAACGACTGTTTTAATAAAAACAGTCGTTGTATCTCTCCTCAAACCATTTAATTATTTCTTTAAAATTTTGAGAAACAACGATTGTTTTATTAAAAATAATCGTTAAATCCTTAACTAGTTTCGTCGTGGTGCATGTTGGTGAGTTATCCTTAGGTTGAGAGTTCGAACCCTTGTCACCCTAATTCATTGTTTTGTTGATTTGAGATACAACAATTGTTTTATATAAAACTAATAAGTTATATTTCTGTTATATATTTCCACTATGTTATGACTGATTTGAACTTTGTTTTGCGCTTAAAATGTGTTGATATGATAAAATATGACAGAATTCATGCATATGTGGAAATATAGGTTAGATAAGTAGAATTGTTGCATTATAGCTGTTATCCCGTATCTGAAATATCATATTCTGTGATATGCTAATATTTTCTTGAGAACATACAGAAGATAGATTGCAGGATCTTGGGCTAGATGTTGAGTGGGCTTTGAAGATAAAGAAAGATAAAAGAAGGCAGATGACTTGAAGAAGATGAAAGTCAAAGATTACGAGAAATCAAGAAAGAAATAAGAATAGAATCCTACTAATCACAATAGAATCAATCAGACAGGATCTTTTAGTCAGGCCTTACAAAAGAGGAAAGCCAGCTCATTAACAGACAGACTGGATGTGTGGCGCTAGGATCTTGACCATATAAGGAAACGACGACTAACCTTAAAGGAAAGTACGATACGCAAATGCATAGACGTGCCGAAGAAGCTCAAGATAGTGAACACTGAGAAGCACGACATATCAACTATGATAGAAAGGATGCTAATACGAAGAAGACTCAGAGGCATTACATGATAGATACTACCTTGTGCCATCGACCCCATTTGAACACTCCTCCTCTTTTTTAGTTTCTTTTTGGATATTCCATGGATCATATTTATTCAGTTACAATTGTATTTTGTTCGTTAGCCACGAACTAACTCTCTTTTGGCTGAGCGACGATGGAACCTAAGTTTGTAATTCCGAACCAGATTGCTAAGTTTGAATTTATATAATTCAATTTGTTTAATTGTGTATTTAATGTTGGTCTTGTGAGTTAGGTGGCCATTGATAAGCAATAGTAGTGATTTTAGCTTACTGGAAAGGAGTTAATGTTATACCTCAATTAAATAGTGTGTGCTAGTAGAGTTTGTGCAGAACTCTATCTAAATTATGAACTACAAGAATGAGATTATCTCACACAGCCATTACACCTAGTTTAAATTGTTATTTCGAGCTTGAAAATCTGCATAGGAATATGAGAGAAGTAGAGTAAGGAGTATAATTACAGGGTTGCGAAAGCTTCTGTATACAGTAGTAGTGGGTTAACTGAAGAACTTTGCTATAAGCTTTGATGTAGCATTTTGGAAGCTGTTACAACATTGCGTCAAAGCAATTTGGGGAGGAAGTGCAAATTAAGGGGAAGTATGAGCTTTGCCTATTTTAAATATGATATCTCAACCATATTCACGATCGCTTTGTTTATTTCATTTCAGTTTATTAGTATTAGTAGTTTATGTTAGTTCTCTATGTGTTTTGATGATAACTGACAATTGTAAACTCAATTTGAAGTTTGTCTTTGATAAGTTGAAAAACTTACTGTCAAAGGAAAACTCGAGTTTGGGATGTCAAACTCGAGTTTGGACTTGACAGAGAGTAGCTCAAACTTTATGAACTTGGCCAAACTCCAGTTCGCCTTGGAAAACTCCAGTTTTTGTAATACAGAAAGCACTCAAAGTTTTTCAAGTTAAGGCAAACTCGAGTTTGCATTTGTAAACTTGAGTTTGTACAAGACAGAGAGCCTTCAATATTTTGTGAACTTAGCCAAACTCCAGTTTGCTTTTGCAAACTCCAGTTTGTGTTTGACAGAGAGTTATCAAGTTTCCCAAGCTTTCAAGGAAACTCGAGTTTGGTTTTGCTAACTCGAGTTTGTGATAAGCAAAGACCTTTGCTCTATTTTTGAACTTGAGAAAACTCCAGTTTGGTTATGTAAACTCCAATTTGTGTTTGGCAGAAAGTTTTTTTCAAAGTTTTCTCTATTTTGAGGAAACTCGAGTTTATATCATATAGAGAGCTCCTCAATTTTATGAAGTTTTAAAAACTCCAGTTTTGAGCTTTGTGAACTTAAACTCATTTTCGCTTCAAAAGTCCCAAACTTGAGTTTGTCACTTATTGACTGAAGTTTGCTCTCATTTTCAAAATGCTCTTCAAAGCTCAAATCGTGACATTCTTTTCTGGATGAAGCAAACTCGAGTTTGTGCTTATTAACTCAAGTTTGGTTCCTGAAGAATAGTTCCAAACTTCAGTTTGCTTGAACAAACTCGAGTTTGCATTGCTAAGTTTGAAAATCAAATTGCTCGAATTTGTGAAATCTTCATGTTTGATCTAAATACTTCTTATCATCACTCCTTACTATTCTTAACTATGTTTAATCAGTTTGTTAGTGAGTTTTAGATGATTTAAAGAGTATTAAATGAAGATTTAGCTTAAAACAAAAAAGTGACGTCAACGCATTTATTGCTAAGTCCAGAAAAGCTTTCACTCTTTTGGATAATCATTCTCTGCACGTTGCTAAGGGATTAATGTTCTCTTTCCCTATCAAGTAGCTGCTCCTCCAACGGATTTATTTCAAGGGAAGTCAACCATAAACTTCTGTGCATCTGGATTAACTCTAATCAAGAGGGAGACTGGACCAAGCTTCAACCTATTCAACTCATTAATGTTGGCAAGGGTCACATTAATGAATCCAACGGTCATTTAATACTCTCCTCATATATAAGGAGTTGCATTAAAGTCTTCTTAACAACCAATCTGCAGAAAACGAAAAGCATTCAAAGTTTCAACTATTCTTAGTGTTTTCTACTTGTAAAGTATCTGTTGATACTCTTGCACTTCAGTGTTTATTATTATCTGCTCTTAGAGAGAGTTTCATTTATTGAAATAAATTATTGTAAGAATCTCAAGTCAAGGGGACTTGGAGATTGGGTATATCAGTTTACAACTTCTAAGGGGGAGTGTATCCTAGTGAGATGATAACTTCGAGTACAGAGTATGTAACTTATTCTAAGTGAAATCCTAGAGTGTCTTGGGACTAGACGTAGGTCAAGAGTTAAGACTGAACCAGTATAAATTTTTTGTGTCTTGCTATTCTTTCATCTCCTTTGTTCTGCTCTGTTTTTGTGTTCAGTTTTAGAGTGTTTTTAAGAATTTTAAAATCCCCAATTCATCCCCCTCTTGGTGATTTGCTCCGCTTTCAGTTTACAGTAACACTCATATTATTATTATGCGACTTTTGATCAATCTCTTGCTACATAAGCGGGTATTTTAATCTTTGTGGGATGATACTCTACTCATCATTTTATTACTTGCTTGATTGGTTCACTTTCCATAAGGGAATTCGACCAACAAGTTTTTGGCACAGTTGTTGGGGATAAATATTGTTTATGCAAGCACGTTATTGTTTTAAAAAGTTGCGTTTGATTCACTTTTCTCACTCTCTCTGTTTATAATTTTCAAGTACCTCTGTCAGTGTATGGGTGGTACTCGTATTGTTGATCTTGAGCCCTTTGATTATGATATTGAACGAACATACATGCAAAGGCGTAGAAGTCAGAAAAGACGAGAACGCCCTATTGCATCAGCAGACATGGCAGAAGAGCCCAACAATGGAAATTCGAATAGAGATTGAGTGGTTCTTCCCTTGTAAAACACAATCAATGATGATGATCTAGACAGAGCTATCATGGAATTTGGAATTCCTAATATGAATGGACTCAACTCTATGATACCTCCGCCAAACATAACTGCACTTCAATTTGAGCTAAAACCTGTCATGTTCTAAATGTTACAAATAGTAGGACAATTTAGCGGGATGTAAACTGAAGATCCCATCTTCATCTGCGAATGTTTATGGAAGTTTGTGGTGCATTCAAGATTCCAAGAGTTCTTGTAGATGACCTAAGGATCAAGTTATTCCCGTTCTCAGTTGAGATAAAGAAAGAGCTTGGTTGAACATGCTGACAATGCACTCAGTCACATCATAGACAGAATTAGGTGAGAAGTTTTTGCTGAAATTCTTCCCACCAACCAAGAACGCCCAGCTAAGAGAGGACATTACTAGTTTTCGACAACGCGGTAGGGAATCCACTTATGAGGCCTGGGAAAGATTCAAGGAACTAAGAAAGTTCCCACAACATGGAATCAGGCCTTAGGTATAGTTAGAAACATTCTTCAATGGCCTAAATGCACAGACTAGGTAGATAGTTGATGCTTCAACCAATAGAGCCCTCTTGAGAAAATCCTATAATGAAGCATATGAAATTCTCGAGCGGCACTACTACAAAAAACACTTTTAACGTCTGTTTTTAAGATCCTTAGACGACTGTTTTGAACGGTCGTGTAAAGAAGAGTCGTTGAAAGTTTATGACTTACAACGACTGTTTTTAAAAAACAGTCGTTGAATTTCAACAACTCTTATTTAAATAACAGTCGTTGTATATCCATAAATCTACAGTACGCACGCATGCTAGGCAATCCATAAAACCATCTAAAACACAATATAAGGTGCAATTGGAACAAGCTAAAGCCTCATGAGAAAAAGAATGGATTGAAAATAGACGATAAGCTGCCATTCAATATTTGACGCAAGAAATAGAGCGTTTCATGTCCAGCAAAGCACAAAAATAAGAAGAAAAATAAAACCTCTAAAATCTTAACTGAATGAAGCAGAAGACAAATAAAAGAACTGTTTACAAACAAAAGAAAGCACCAGGAAACAGAAAAACACTACAATAGAGCTATCCATTCAGAATTTCAACAAAAGAAAGCACTAGGAAATAGAGCTCTGGTATTCTCATCATCGCTTACGGGGGGCTTCCTCCTCTTCACGATGCTCGAGATCGTTGCTCGACATATTGTTTAGTGAGAAGGAGAGAGAGAGACGCCGATCTGCAACCGACGACAAACGACAGATCTGGAAGCTGTGGAGCACGCTCGTAGTTCACGACAGAGGACGAGTTGGAGCTGCTAACGCCGCTATAGCGAATCTCGTTGGTAGCAAGGGTGGGGCCGTTGGGTGCGGCGAAGGAGATGGGTGGGTCTCAAGACTCTTATCTGCGTTTAGGATGATGGATTTGAGGAAGACGTTCTGCATATTGTTGGGTTTTAAAGAGAAAACTTTATATTTTTTATAGAAGAGAGGGAACAACAAAATGTCGAAGGCGCGAGATTGAAATTGAAATATCTGAAAAAATTTGAGTTTCAATGACTGGTTTTGAAAAACCAGTTGTTGTAACTTAAAAAAAATAAATAAATAAAGTGGTGTGAGGGAGGCTTGACTTTTTTTTAATGCGGATCAATGACTGTTTGTTTACAAATAGTTGTTTGTTTTACTTCTCTTAATATAACGATCGAAATTCTAGGCTATATATTAGTAAATAGCTATAAATATGAGATAAAATCAAAACAATCATGTAATCTTAAATGCTTTTATTCTAACGATAAGTAACACAATTTTTTTGCTTATTGATTAAATTTAATGTGTGATTGAAATGATATTGATATTTTTTTTTTACAGATATATTGATTGAAATCACACCAGTCAATCAGTCATGTAATCTTTAGATTTACATATTAAAATCACAATATTAAATTAATTGATTTCAATGCTTGATATATATATATATATATATATATATATATATATATATATATATATATATATATATATATATATATATAGGTTAGATTAATTTATCAACTTTAATTATAAACTAATTAAATGAAAATATGGTTAGATTTCGTCTCTTAACTATCGAAATTCTAGGCTACATACTAGGAAAATAAATAAAAATATGGGATACAATGATTGTTTTTATAAAACCAGTCGTTGTATCACAACATTTAACGTCTGTTTTATAAAACAGACGTTAAATATTAATTTTTAACGTCAGTTTTTAAGGAAACAGACGTTAAAGGTAAGCAGAAAATTACAACAGTGCCACCGCCTACTTTTCAACTCCTTTTTCTGTGAAACAGTCGTTGAATATTCTTGACAAAATTTCAAAAATGCCACCGCCTCATTTTCTATGTCTGTTTTCATTTAGTCGGTCGTTATATGGGAGTCGTTAAACATACTTTTTGTAGTAGTGCGGATGTCCATTAACAGCTATCAATGGCCAACAGAAAAGGTGCCATTAACCAAGCAACAGATGCAGTTCATGAACTAGATGCCATGACAGCCTTGATTGCACAGGTTTCATTTCTAACCAATATGATCAAATCATTGAGCCTCTCTACCGGGACACAATCATTGTAAGCCGCCAATAGCCTATATATATTATGGAGAAGAACATCTGTACGCTAATTGTTCACCAAATTATGAGTCTGTCAACTATGTGGGAAATTATAACAGGAGTAAAAACAACAACAACAACCCATACTTGAATACGTATAATCCAAGGTTGATATAACACCCTAATTTCTCTCGGGGTCAGCAAGGACAACAATCTGGTAGTCCTTCATAATCCAACAAACCTCAATATCCCCCTAGATTCAATCAACAATCACGACAATCGAGTCTGGAGCCACCACCTCAATCATCAATGTAAACCTTACTCAAGGAATACATGGCCAAAAATGATGCTATCATTCAGAGTCAGCAAGTGTCTCTAAAGAATTTGGAAAATCAAGTTGGGCAACTTGCTACAGCACTGAACAACAAGGCATCAAGTTCCTTACCTAGTGATATTAAAGTCCCTAAGAGAGAATGTAAGGAGCAAATTAAAGTCAGAGTTGATGAGTGGAAGATCTGTTGAGCAGTACAAAATATTAAAACGCCTATTGAAGATGCAGAACCCTGTTGGAAATTATGCCCTAGGGGCAAGTCATTGTACTTATCAACGATCCCCATATGAATTGGGTAGTCGCAATGTCTTGCTAGAGGCCGCTTGCGACTTGTGGGCTGGTACAGTATTGGCCCGCTGCCAATCTCATGTGGGCCTGCAGGGTCGCACACAAGAATGACCCAACACGAGCAAGTGTGTCCAGATTCATTGAATCTTAAATGTATTTAAGATTTAATGAATACTTATTTAATCTAGGATGTGTGTGTGTATATATATATACATACATATATAAATATATTATTCGAAAATAATAATGATATTATTTATTGATGATCATATTATTATATATAGTATTTAATTTATTTAAATTAAATAACTATAATAAATTGAGATATTGTATCTCAGATTTAATTTTCGAATAAAGATATTCATATCATATTTAATTTCAACTGAGATATCGGATCTCATTTTAAATTAAATATAACGATATCATATCTTGATTTAATTTATAAATATAAATTAAATCAGAGGGCTTTTAATTCGGATTAAATAAATAGATTTGATTAGATCTATAAGATAGATTTAATTAATATATTTTTTAATCCAGATTCAAAATGTGTTTTGAATATAATACGCTGCTAGGTTTAGAAAACCTACGGGACATTTTGTCGAGCGTATTAGAAAGCCGCGAGAAACCCTAGATAGAAAATAGAGAGACACACGGTTCAAGGCGCTAGCACCGTTCGTGTTTCGAAGAAGGTCATTCGTGTGGATACCGGTAGAGGAAGGCGATTCTAAAGAGTCGGCTTCTGCTGATCGAGAAGGTAGCCCACCAGTTTAAAGCGTTTGGCAAAGGTACGATTCGGAAACCCTAAACCTTGATTTAAACGCCGTTGAACGATCCGCCTAAGGGATCCGTAATTTTTTTTTTACTCTGCTGCGTGTACGGATCCCAACAAACCCTTGATAGGACAAGCAAAGAGGAAGGGAAGCTACTGGAAAAGAATAGATAGCAGAACAATTCATTCTGAAACAACAGGAAGCTGGTAGCATATCCAATGCTACAGCATTGTTGCAAGATAGCATACCAGAATTACAGAAGCTAGATGGAACATTTGATGTTGTAGCAATGCCACAGAAAAAAAAAATCAACAGAACTAGGAACCTCAAAGGTAGTGAAGCAACCACCTTCCTTTCCTTAAAGGTTACAGAAGTAAAGTCAGGAAAATCAATTTAGAAAATTCTTGGATGTTCTAAAGGAGCTGCATATTAACATCCCCTTGGTAGAGGCATTAGAGCAGATGCCTAGTTACGTAAAGTTCATGAAAGACATTATGTCTAAGAAAGGAATACTGGGTGAATTTAAGACAGTGGTTTTAACTAAAGAGAGCAGTGCTATCCTACTTAACAAACTTCCACCGAAACTGAAAGATCCAGGAAGTTTCACAATTCCGTGTTCCATTGGAAGAAATTACTGTGGTAGAGTGTTGTGTGATTTAGGAGTCAACATCAACCTAATGCCTATGTTAGGTTTTAAGAAATTGGCAGTAGGTGAAGCAAGACCTACCACTGTTACACTTCAATTAGCTGATAGATATATCGTTCACCCAGAAGGAGAGATTGAAGATGTACTGGTGAAAGTAGATCAATTCATATTCTCTGTTGATTTCATTGTGATGGACTTTGAAGTTGATCGTGAAGTGCCTATTATTCTGGGATGACCATTCTTAGCAGCAGGAAGAACACTAATCAATGTCCAAAAAAGGGAATTGACTATGAGAGTCAATGAGGAGAAAAACACCTTCAACATACTGCAAGCAATGCCATACCCTGATAACGTTGAAGAGTGCTCAACAGTGAATATTGTTGAAAGTTTAGCACATGCAACACTCTCAGAAAATTACAGCAAATACCCCTTCAACTTAATTCGGACAGAAAAAGAAGCTTATCAAAACCCTTCCAAAAATTTGGGAACAGGAACACTCCTATGGGAGCTGACCTTACAGCTTATCTAGAACAAAAACATGAATAAGAGGAGGACTATCCTTATCTTCCAACCCCATCATTATAAGCCACGACAAAGTTAGGTTGAAGATTTTAAACCAAACGCTATTGGGAGGCAACCCAAAGTTTTCCTCACTATCTTTTCCTCTTTCTTTTTGGTTCATCATTCGCAGATAAAGCCAAAGGCACCATAGGAGTAGCATTGTGAAAAAGGCAGAGTTAGGAGGGCATTATGAAGGCTTATACCGAGGAGCCTAAGTTATGGTAAAAAGAGGCATTGAAAAGGTTGCTGTAGCATAGTGACAACATCATGCACACTTCAAGCCAAACAACTATGTTAATGCTGTTACGTTGCTGCAGCAACGCTAGCAGCCACATGTGGCAAGTCAGCATGCATATTACTATGCTCAACAATGGCTATTCTAAGAATTGTCACAGCACAATCATTAAAACCTCATAAATGGTGTGCAAAAAAAAATCGTCCCAAATTCAATTTTTCCCTTTATTCCACTTCCCTATGCAAAACCCTCTCTCTCCCCAACCTGACAATCCGCCCCCAAAATTGCTTGCCATAACCGCTCCACACACTATCTCTCCAATCCCACCGACATCGTGACCTCTCCTCTTCTTGTCTCTACAAACTTCTCTCCTGCAGCTAGCTCCGCCCTGCTCCTTTACCTCTCTAACCTTAAGCCAAACCCTTCACCTTCACCCTCTGCATAAATGCCATTCTATTAATACTTGGCCTCACCGTCCGTACTCTACTCCACTCCTGCGTTCCAAGACTAGTAAACCTCTACCCAATCTCTGGTTCAACCTTTGTCCCTTTTGACCTATCCAAAGATGGTTGCACCAAGCAAGTCTTCCATAAAACCTACTCGGTGGTCCGAGTCCACGCACCAATGTTCATCTCCTGGGAGGCCAAGACGCGCTTCAAGGCTATCACGAACAACAAAACCCTTATCCCCGAACGATGGTTTGATGTTGATTTACTCACCCAAGGGGCTTACCCATAATACATGCTGAAGGTCATTCGCGACCGCATGTGAGAGAGATTCTACGAACATCCTGCTGAGGTTGTCATTCCCTTAGTATGTGAATTCTATGCGAATTGCCTTGGTGACAACCCTTACATGATCATTGTTCAAGAAGTGCCAGTCATCACAAGACTACCGGCCATTTGCACCGTCTACGGCCTAGAACCCGCTATTGACAAATACTTCCCTCTACTCCATCGAAGCGACAAGCCTGAGTGCTCAATCAGGTCGTCGCCAGACTTTGTGTTCCTAGAACCCAATGGACCATCTCTAAGGAAGATCGTATCTAGAGATAGAGCATTTATGCTCTAGTGCCTCTTGGAGGGGAAGGCGATAGACGTGGACAAGATCATATAAAGTGAGCTTTGCGCCTGCCTTAAAACAACCTCTGGAAACTTTGGTTCCCAGCCATCATTACTGAGCTATGTCGCAATTCCAACAATAAATTCCGGGCAACAGAGGAACGGCTCAAGCTCTTGGCCCCTATTACTCCCACGACTATCCAGCACATGTCCGGCCTGCTGACCAGCACCAACAAACCTCTAGCAGGGACCACCCACTTGCCACCTATTCCTTTCTCTACTCCTGCCAATGACATCAATTTAGAAGGCCTCACCCAGCAAGTCACTAACCTTTAACAACAATTCGCCACTCTGCTTCTCCAACAACAACTAGTGTGGCGGTATATGGTCGAGCGCGATGCTGCCTTGGTCGCAAACCTCATGGATAACTTTCAAATTTTTTTCCCTTTGTCGTCATTTCCTTAGTCTGTCTTTAAGATGGCTAAACTCGTTGATGAACCAACTACCCACGAAGCATCTAGTTCTCGTAAGCGGAAGAGGGGTAAGGGCCTTATGTAGGAGCTAACTGAGGAGTTTAGGTCAGAGAAGGATGATAAGGACAAGGAAACTACCTCCATTGCTTCCGCCAGCATGGAAGATGAGTAAAACTTCATTCCCCCAGTGTTACTCGTCAACCTTTGGTATCTATGTTCTTGACCTCTGCTTTGCTCTATTTCGGTTTCTTTTTTTCTTTTTTTTTTCTGTTGTTTTTATTTTGTTATTCTTTTTATGGTGTTGTATACCTATTGGCTAGCAACATTGTTAAAATAAAAAATTAGGCTCTTTTGTTGCTCAACCAATGCCTTGGCATCGTGTTTTCTTGAATTGCTATAGCATATCCTTGTTTGTTGTGCTCTGTCTATTACCTTGCCTTATGTTCTCTCATCCCTTAGACAGACTCACATTGTATGTACTTCGTATTGCTATAGCATGCTTGTTTACCTCTTCAATGCTAATCTCTATATGCCTGTTGCTTGAACTCACTACACACATATGGATTACTTGCTTTAATTTTTCACTTGCGTTGTTTTTGTGTTTTGCCACACTATCCCTCTTCTCCCTCTTTTCTTATTTTGCATTGAGGAAATCACAAATTTTAAGTGTGGGGGAGGCATTATGCAGTAAATGTGTGCTGATGTGTGTTGACTGTGATTGGAACACTTGCTCTAACACCCTTACTAAGCAATTTGCAAATTTGGGCCAATTTTAAACTTGAACAGTCAAATAGTTTAGTAGAATTAGTCAAAGGACAAAGTAATTGCTTGAGGGAATGTGTAGAATAGAGTTTTCTCAAGGGATACACCCCATGTTGGTTTGGGAAACTGACAGTATTAGGCTTGATAACATATATGACATAGTTGTTGCTAGGAGAAATCCAGAGAATTGGACACATGGAAGGATTATTGAGCTTTAATTTCCAAATTCAGTGTGCATACTCTCTAGATCTAGTACTCTCTTTGACAACACGCGTCACAGAGCCTGAAATGTATTTGGTTGTTACGGGTCTTTACCTAGATATTTGCCCAGCGCTGATTGCTAACAACAGATTACTACTTATTCCAACTAGTATTATGTCATCTCAGTGTTCAATTATGGGGAGAGGATACTTATTCTTAATGGTTATCTTGTTCATTTCTCTATAATCAAAGTAGAGTCGTAGACTTCCATTTTTCTTCTTCACAAACAAAACGTTATCTCAGTTCATAATATGTAAAAAACATTTGTCCTTAAACAAAAAAAAAAAAAACAAGGGCAATAATATGAGCATTTGTAACATAAAAAAACATTCAATTACAACTCAATTTCTCAAATACATGTATTTCCTCTAATTACTTTACATCATTTCCTCCCTTTGAAACACCATTCACCCATAAAAACTAGCATACAAAATAATCAACATCACCCAAGTTATTATCAATGCTACCATTGCAAGTCTGAATTTTATCTCCACCTTCTTTGCTTCACTTTCTTTGATCTCATTTGCAGCTTTTAGTTTCATTGTGTTGCCATGGATTGCAACAAGCTCTTCATAGACCCTCTTGGTGTCATTCCATCGTCGGAGCTCTATGTTATCATCATATAGCTTGTCTATGGCATTCAACAAATCTTTTATCACTGCATTTGCCCTTTCTCGAACTCATCATCACGCAAGACGAAAAACCCACATCCCCTATCCTATAAATTTTTGTCACCCCCATTAGAAATGAACCAGCCTAGAACTTCAACCTTCTAGAAACCATAAAACCTCCTACTTGGGTTGTCTTCCGTCCAAGACGTCCACCATGGTGCGACTAATCCATGATTACAGTACCTTGTTGGACCCTTGTAATCCTCATCACGACTAGGCTGCCTCATCAAGACGACCCTTCTACATCTCCCAATACTCGAAGCCAAAGAAGCCGCCATCAAGCTTCCTCTCGATTTCGCCTTCTCCTTGCTCTCTGTCTGGGTCGTCATGAAAGGAGACTTGAGACCTTTTTTTAAGAAAATAAAATAAAATGAGAGTGGAAATTAAATGTTGGTTCAGGGGTAGGTTTCGAATTTAATTGATTCAACTACTACCACGGCTGTTAAGTCCCAAGCAATTCAAGGAAGGAAGGACACATACACCATCTAGCAACAATTTTAAAAATTAACGGCAATTATCTAACTTTAACGGAGATATGTGATTTTTGTACCCATTTGGGAAGTTCATGGTGACTTTTCTCCTTAAAAGAAAAAATTTGGTGCTAGGTGCAGCTAAGGAATGATGATGTATTTTTTTCACCTTAACCTGTCTCCATTCAATTAATTGAGTGAAGAAAATGCCTAAAATGGTAGTATCAACCTAAGAAGACATTAGATAAATAGGTAGTTGAAAAGTAAAGCAGGGAAGATAAAATCTACATATCAAGTAATAGAATTGTTTTTTTAGGGAAATTAAGAAAACTAATTAAATTACTTTAAAATATTTATATTTGTTGTTTTTTTCTTAAAACTAGTTTGTCTGACTTATAAGTTAATATATAATTTAACCATACACAATATATGATATGATTAAGTAACTTATGTAGCTTCATTAGTCTCTTCAAAAAAAGTCAACTTTATCTTATACTCCCTCCGGTCCTAATTATAGGAGCAAATTTTAGAGTTGCTTTTGGTCTTAATTATAAGAGCAAGTTTTAACTTTTGTCATTTTTTTCCTATAATACCCATATTTATACTTTCTCAATAATAATTTAATAATACACCTATATATTTTATAAAGTAAATAATGTTTGCAACTCATTAATGTCATATACACCTAAATTATACTTTTTATATAAAATAATTTTGAGCAATTTTTGTCATATTTTTCATGGTAAAAGAAATTAGTTGCTCTTATAATTAATGATAACAACAAATTTCAGAAATGAAATTTCAACTACTCCAAGTGGATTAAAAAGTTGAGAGGAAACCTTTCGACAAGAGGCATATGCTTCATGCACTAACGACGTCATCCCCACGCATTTGAAGCAATAATCAGCCCCTCCACCAGTCATGTCATTGATTTCCACAAACCACATTCATTTCCCTTATAATGCCAACGAATTTTTCCTTATGTAATTTTTAATTTTCAGAGGGGTATTTTTGGAAAATACACATAATTAACTAATTTAACTTTCTTCCTCAATCTCCCCAAATTCTGGTAATTTGCTCCTATAATTAGGACCGGAGGGAGTATTTAGGATCGGAGGTAGGTTTTTTTAAGCATATAGTGATGAACTTCAAAGTATTAACCAAAGGCCAAAGCCACACATTGAGTTCAGGTATACAATGGAGAATAGTTTCATGATTCGATATGGACGGTAACATCTCCAAAAGATCATCCAACTAACTCGGTTTACAAAAACGAAACCTATCTAGATCTGAAGTGTGACAGAGTTTTTTCTTTACCGGACAAAGTGATGAAATAGAAGCCCTCATTTATTGAAGAAAATTCGGTTCACAACATCAACAGGTAAGGCATAAGCTGATCTATTGGTTTCACTCCTGGATATTCAAGAAGTGAAAGTCTTGAAAGAACAAACATAAAACAAATTAAGAATCCTGAGCAAGCTTTTTCAAAAAAAAAAAAACATTTGTAACAAAAAAAAATTCAATTACAGCTCAATTTCTCAAATACATATATTTCCTCGAGTCCACATTACATGCTTAGATTTAGGTGCTTATACCTCTAATTCGAGGTATAAGCATTTTTTTTTATTTTTTTTTATATATTGTATTTATTTAGATTTAAATTATATGCTGCTTTCTGATATGTTTTTTTGCACCTAGTATCTCAAATTAATTAATTTCCAGTTCTGCATTTTTTTGTAACACCAGTATTATGAAAATTAATTAATTTGAGATACTGGGTGAAAAAAATATCTCAGAAAGCAGCATATAATTTAAATCTAAATAAATACAATATATAAATTTTTTTTAAAAAAAATATGCTTATAAGCACATAATAAGCACCTAAATCTAAACATGTAATGTGGATTCAATCAACATCACCCAAGTTATTATCAATGCTACCATTGCAAGTCTGAATTTCATCTCCAACTTCTTTGCTTCACTTTCTTTGATCTCATTTGCAGTTTTCAGTTTCATTACGTTGCTACGGATTGCAACAAGCTCTTCATAGACCCCTTGGTGTCATTCCCTCGTCGAAGCTCCGTGTTATCATCATATAGCTTGTCTATGTCATTTAACAAATCTTTCATCACAACATTTGCCCTTTCTCTGAACTCATCGTCATGCAAGGCGAAAAAACCACAGCCCCTATCTTGTAAATTTCCGTCACCCCCATTAAAAATATACCAGCCCACAACTTCAACCTTCCTCAACATCCTTAAAATCATACCCGGTAGTAGTTCCGGCCACCATAAAACCTCTTACTTGGGTTGCCTTACGTCCATGACATCCACCGTGGTGCGACTAACCCATAATTACAGTACCTTGTCGGACCCTCGTACTCCTCCTCACAAGCTGCCTCATCAAGATGACCCTTCTTCTACATCTCCCAATACTCGAAGCCAAAGAAGCCACCATCAAGCTTCCTCTCGATTTCACCTTCTGCTTGCTCTTTGTCTGGATCGTCATGAAAGGAGTTGAGACCGCTTTTTTTAATAAAATAAGAGTGGAGATTAAATGTTGGTTGAGGGGTACTTTCGAATTTAATTGATTCAACTACTACCACAACTGCCAAGTCCCTAGCAATTCAAGGAATGACACATGTACACCATCTAGCAACAATTTTAAAAATTAATGGCTATTATCTAACTTTAATGGAGATATGACTGTACCCATTTAGGAAGTTCATAGTGACTTTTGCCCGTAAAAAAAAGTATTTGGTGTGCCTGAGGAATAATCTCATGTATATTTTTGCACTTTAACCCGTCTCCATCCAATTAATTGAGTGAAGAAAATGCCCAAAATGGTAGTCAACATAAGAAGACATTAGATAAATAGGCAGTTGAAAAGTTAAGCAGGGAAGAGAAAATCTACATATCAAGTACTCCTTCCTCTAATAACTATAATTGATATTTATATTAATTGTTAAAAAAAAAACTAATTTGTCTAACTTATAAATTGATATATAATTTAATCATACACAATATATGATATGATTAAGTAAATTATGTAGCTTCCCCAGTCTCTTAAAAAAAAGTCAACTGTGCTTATCTTTAAGAACGGAGGTAGGATTTTTTTTAAGCATATAGTGATGAACTTCAAAGTATTAATCAAAGCCACACATTGAGTTTAGGTATACAATGGAGAATAGTTTCATGATTCTATATGGACGGTAGTCACGGTACCATCTCCAAAAGATCATCCAACTAACCGGTTTACAAAAAAGAAACCTATCTAGATCTTAAGTGTGACAAAGTTTTGTCTTTACCAGACAAAGTGTTGAAATAGAAGCCCTCATTTATTGAAGAAAATTCGGTTTACAACATCAACAGGTAAGGCATAAGCTGGATCAATTGGTTTCACTCCTGGATATTCAAGAAGTGAAAGTCCTGCAAGAGCAAACATATATCAAATTAAGAATCCTAAGCAAGCTTTTTCGAAAAAAAAAAAGGAATTAAGAAAACCGATTAATAAGAAAATGAACTAATCCAAAGAGGTTAATTCTCGCCTCTCCTAAAGAATTTGGGTTTGATTCCTTTTGAGAGCATGTTAGAATCAAAATCTTAAATGTACCATTATATGGAGTTGGAGAGCGCACCTAAAGGTTGTGTCATACCTAGAGAGGTTATAGGCTAGGCTAACCAAAATAACAAAAATGAAGTAAGCAAACTAAAGCAGAAAGAAGGCAGGGATGACTGTCAAGATATGTTTAATAGGAATCATACATCAATTCACCAGCCAGATAGAATGGTTGGCCATGCCGATCGCTGAGTGTCTTGAATTATGACTCATACAATTTTAATAATCAAGGGTATAACTGAAGACAAATTCAGATTTGAAGTAGAGAATATGCATAGTTAGTGAAGTTGAACGCAACACCCCAAAACCATATGTTCACTTTCCTTTATGGATGCAAGAAAAATTTATACCGAACACAACAGTCCAGTATTCTATGTTCAACTTCAACTATACTCAACTTCAGAGGATCCAGACTGGAAGAAGACACAAAACAGAAAGCATGAAGGGCAGGGAGGAAGGTATGATCCAATGAAAAGACAGTCCCAAAATCTTATCACTCGGCCTAAAATCCCACTAAGGTTAGGTTTCACAAAATAATGAGAGAGAGAGACAAGATTTAAGACCACATGCTAATTGCAGTTCACTTGTTATTTAATGAAGGCACGTTGAACTAATATCATAAATCTTGTCTGATATTGAAGTTGCGCGTCACCACTACCATCCTTATAACGGAAAAACCTCAACATACAATATTGGATAAGTGAGGAAGTTGCCATACCACTCATGGTAAAAAGCCCAGAGGACAATACATCAACAGGAAAAATAATGAATATTAGCTCAAATAACTCAAGGGAAGAATAAAAGATGGAGACAGAAAGTGAAGCTAAATTACCAGCCACCCCAAAATATGTATGGTAGACATCCACAGCATCTTCAGGTCTGTCTGAAATTCCTCCATTTTCCAAGTCCTTTAAATTCAAGAGAGAGTACTTAAGAAAATCTAGCAGAACCAAAATTAATATATACTTCCAGTGAAGAGTCAGGAACATACTGATTTAAAATCACAACAAAGCAATTCAGCTAAAATAACCTGGCAGTTTAAGATAAACTTTGTAAGCTTCTCCTTGTTAATCCAATGAACCCTATCGATCATGATCAAGCTAGAAAGAACCCACCATGAGTAGCAAACCTGATATGATCCAAAAACAAGTTAGAGAAATAAACAATGTCCAAAGGAGCAATCATAGTAATACATTCAACTTATAGTAGCTTTACTCACATCAGGTAGTTTCTCAGGACGGCCATTTAAACCTCCAGATTTGACTTGTCGCTCACATAGCCACCAACCAAGTAGGTCCTTGTCAATAAGATCCAGTGAACCCGTTATAGCAAGAGCTCCAACACAACAGAAAACTGACAGAAGGCAGAGATCATACTGAGTTACAAATCCATGAGTCATTGTAACTTGTAAGAGCCTGTTTATTTCCACTTTTTTCATGAAAAAATAAATTTTTTAAGGAAAACTTGCTGTTTGAGAAATAATAGGATTTTAGGATATTTGCTTAAATTTTAAAAATAACCATAATATGTGACCAAAAAAACAGAACGTATTTCTGATTATTTTGAGAAGCTAATCTAAGTTGCTTTTGAAAATAATCGACAGTATGAAATATCTAACATACTTTGCCCAGCATGAGATTCCCGCCCGGTGTGCAACCAAAGCCACCATCCATATTTTTGCAACTTAAAATGTATTTCACGGCCTTCTCCACATTAATTTTATCCAAACGATGTAGTATTGATAGACAACACAAAGCAATATATGAGAACCTGGGACAGATATAAGTGAGCTTAAATCACGAAGACAGGGCACAAAAAGGCTCAATCTTCCAAGGTATCATAAAATAGGGATGGGTAAATTACCGTGTATCAACTTCACCCCAAATATCCCCTGAAAAGGATCCATCTTCATTTTGCAGGCTCACAATATCTAACATAATTGTTAAGAAACATGGGATCTATCTCACTTTCTGGCCAAGGAATTATTTCACAGATGGCAACTAGCTTCTTGTTCAGAAATTAAAACTTCCAAATAAAGTTTTATAATGATAAGAGGCTAGTTCAGCACAGAACAAAAAGATAAATTTATTTCCAACTAAAGTTGCGGATCCTGATACCCAAACAGAAGTGTCACAGTTGAATTATTGAATATTGAGAATTAAATACTTTACAAGAAACAAAGCCTCTGCACAAGAAAGGATTTGAGAATGCAAAGCAGCTCCAGAATCAAAATTTATATGCTAGAGGATACATTTCGTCACCTTATCCACATCAATAATGTCAAGCTTGTTAAACAGCGCCAAAACCTGAACAGCACTTAGCGTATACAGAATGTGTGGGTCATGTCCAATGTTACCGCTAAATCCCCCTAAATATCACCAAGCATCTCATCAAATAAAAAATTCAAAATGTGAAAAGAGTCACTTAAAAAAATCCAACCCTGAACCAAAAAAGTAAGAAATCAAATAAAGTTTTAATTAACCTGATTCAAGTTGACAACTCATGACCCATGAAACAACCTCATTGACATCCACAGCTTCTAACTTCCCCAGAAGATCAAGGGTAGTCAGTCCCCAGTATGCCCCACTCATTCTTAGATGCTCCATCACCACAGATTCAAAGTCATCTTTCCTCTGAGAGCGCAGTATGGAAAATGATAGAGGAAAAGGTAATAACACAAAAGAGATGAGAATCTTAAGCATAAAGAAAAAGTAGCCAGCCACTCAAGATGACATCTTTTCTTGAGTTATAATGCATAAATGGGAAGCTCACCTTTTCAGTAGCTAAAATATATTTAACATGTTTCTCAGTCACTAGCTCCCCCATCTTCCAAGCCACTGAAGAATGACAATGATAACACTCTTGTAATATACGATCTTCCAATTAATTAAACTCAACAAATTTAAAACAAAGCAAGAAACAGTACGACGGCGTCCGATGCAGGACGGACGGTGCGGGCAACAAATTCAAATATAGATTCAAAGCCAGATTGCACAAATGAATCTCACCGGATTTTGGGAGAAGACAAAACCCAAGGGTTCGTATCTTCTTCAATACTTGCCGGAGAACAGCCGCGCAGGGTGGACGGCGAGCTCGACCAAGTGAAGAATGCCAAACAAAATATGAATCTGCTACTCCTTGCAGAGTGTTTTGATAGTTCCACAAACAGCTGCGAGTAGTGGAATACAAAGACAGGAAATAAGTGATTGATTGAAAGTCATTGGGAGCTTGCCATGATATAAATATAGATTGTGAGTGCGTGAATTAGGATCGGGAGCGAAGGCCTTAAGTGCCAGGGAAGACGAAGTCAAGTTATAAGTTGTAAACTCATTTTCCCTGTATTAAAACACATAATTAGTTATTATAAATTTTAAAGAAGTGATGCTTTCATATTAAATAAACACATATTTGGTATTACAATATTATATAAGTAATAAATTATAAATATATTTTGTGTAAAATAAGTATAATTATTTTTACCTGTCAGTAAAATCATGCCTGAATTGAAGGAATCTGCAGACACACACAAAATTACGAGAGGGAAAGACATTTTTTCATGGGTATATACAAAGGAATTCCTTTGTTTAATATTTTTTGAAAAAAAAAGGAAAAAACATATTTTTGGTGTTTATTTGTTTTTTATTACAAATTAATAAATGCGTTTATTTGTTGAATGATTTATATTGTTTAGATATTAATGTTGATAAACATTTATTTGATAGATTAGAACTTTAATGGTTGCAATTTACTAATTATATTTCTTTGAAAAAATCGAAGGAAAAATAGTTAAAATTTGGAATAGTAATTTTCAGGCCCTGTAAGGCCGGCCCTGGCCCTGGTACTATCGGGCCGGGCTTTGAAAAACAGATGTTTTCCTTACTCCAGGCCCTGTAGGGCTGCCCTGATTCCCAGCTCTATCTCCAACTTACAATTTATTTTTTTGGGAATAAACCATTTAGATCCGTTTGGATAGGCTTTTAAAAAAGGTGTTTTTTTTAAATTCTAAATTGGAGCTTTTAAAAAAAGTAACATTTTGACTTTTTTTTTTGTGACTTTTGCTTTCTTAAAAAAATATAATCTAAACACATAAATTAATTAAAAAACATTTTTTTTCATTAAAAAAGTGTTTTTTTATGAAAAAAAAAGCCCATCTAAACGGGCCCTTACAATTTGAATATGGCAAACAATTAAATCGAAAGTGAAGGCCTTGAGACCAACAGAAGACACGAGTTTATGTGCTTGTTTGGAATGGCAATGATAATCTTGAAAAGCAGCTTTTCAATTCTGATTTATAGTGTATCAGATTAATATGTTAGAGGAGTTTTATCTCGATTTACGTAAATAAGCACTTGAGGTACCCAATCGATTTTTTAGTTTTTTGGAGAAATTAAGGAAGCTAAATAAATTGCTTTAAAAGTAATTATATGTTATGGTATTAGCCAAAGAAATGAGAGAAGAGAGGGAAAGAGAGAAGAAAAAGTAGAGAAGAGGTTCAAGAGAAAAAAGAAATAGAGAAATAAGGAGAGAGAATTGAGAACTAAATATAATCATATATTCCATAATGAATGAATTGTCTGATTTACAATTGGGATAGGGTTAAGGTGCAAATTGGCCAATAAACTATTACATCAGGAGCACCCAACACAACAAACTTTTAAGTGGACCATATCTACCAAAAAACAATTAAAAAACTTAAAAAATCACAATGCCGTTAGGGATAAAAGTAACGTCGTTTAAATAATTTTTTTTTTGAGAAAAATCAAAGGCCATCCAGAACTGCTGAGATCCAAAATCTGAAACGAGAATCAACTTTACAAATTCATCTAACTACAGCGAATCCTTTGGATTTCTCATTTTTGCTGTATATATACAGATATTTCAAGAGTTACAATTTTCCCTCTCTATTTTTTGTTTTGGTGGCTTTCATCATCTGTAAAACCTAAGAACTAATAATAAAGAAGGATCGAAGAACTAATTAAAAGAAGAAAGATGAGGATATTCATCGAATCAGCATAAAATTCAGGAATACCAGAAGCATCCCAGAGCCTATCAAAGGCAGCCTGCATATCGTGAGGTATGAAAGGTGTTCGACACAGAGGACAAGTTCTTTGATCGTAACCCATCCAACGATCCAGACATCCCCGGTGATAAATGTGCCTACAGTTGGTGAGCCGTCTGATCTCGTCGTCGGCCTCAAACTCGTAGAGACAGACTGCGCAGCTATGTGGCGAGTCCACCAGGTCGCAGAACTTGGCGACTTGAAGAACTTGGCGACTGGAAGGATTTCTCGGATGAGCATGGCCGACACTGAGTGGAATTCGGGTACCGGGTGGGTCCAAACAATGTCAGGCTCTAGAAAATCGTGGACGCCCAAACAGCGAAAGAGAACGGTGATGAGCTTTCGGATGAGACCCAAAAGAGAAAGGACGTGAAGGAATATCTTGGGGAAGATGAAGTCGGTGTAACACTGTAACCCATCGGAAATCCCATTACCTGGACATTTTTAATTTGACTCAATGGCGTTACTTTATCCCTAACGGCATTGTGATTTTTTAAGCTTTTTAATTGTTTTTTGGTAGATATGGTCCACTCAAAAGTTTGTTGTGTTGGGTGCTCCTAGTGTAATAGTTTATTGGCCAATTTGCACCTTAACCCATTGGGATATATCTCTATTTATAGGCTTATAGTGCCTCTAACTAATGCCAATAGAACTCTAACTAGTTCTAATTTGTAACAGCTATTTACCATTAGCTCACTGTAACTAACTTTTAACTCTCTATTACAGTTACATATCAATACCCCCACCCAGAACATCATTGCCCTCAAGGATGATTGACAACAAAAGACAACTATGAAATCAACAAAAACATATGCTTGAAAAGTATGAAAACTTCTGCTAGTCTTTGAAGAAATCTGTTACTTGAAATTTGGTACCCATAAGCTTATTCTTCATATTGACTTTCAGTACCGGTGCATACTATTCCTTCTTCTTTTCCTCCTACTTAGACAACAAATTCTCCCGTAAAGCATTACAATCAAATTTCCCCTGAACGAAATTCGTAATAGAATATGTGTAGGAGAAAATTTCATGGGTGAAATCCAGTTAAGAGACAAATTTGTAGGCTTCATAGATATAACTCATTGCAACGAATTTGGGCATTTTTCTGGAAGCCCAAGGCCCATATACTCATTTATAATTATCAATCCCAGTACACCAACAAAATATCTTTGACACTTAAAGGGAATGCAAGCCAATAGTGATGAGTTTGTTTTAGAGGAACATGAAATGCAAGACAATTGGAACCTTGTATTTGCATCAAAGGAATAGAGTAAATGTTAACTAGATGTTCCTTTGACTTTTCAAACAGGACCTCTTTCAGCCACGTAAGTTTTTGAGCTTGCCACATGCTCTGTTCAGCCTTTCTTGAAATATGTGTAGAATATTCAATTTGCAAAGTCCTTTTCCCATATAACTAAAATAGAGTAGTGGTTAACAGTATCGAATTTGAAGTTTTCTTGTGTAACTCACCTAGAAAACTTCCTCCGAAGTTGAGACTTCATGACCCACTCCTTAAAGATGCCTTCTTGGAATTCGACCATGCGTCTTTGTACATTTGCTTGTCTATATCGGCCATGTTTGATATCTCCTTGGCTTCTAGCAACTCGATGCATTCTTAGGTCGAGTTTGAATAAGACCCACCACTCACTTGAGTTCGAACTTCATCTATACTCTTAGTATCTTGCTGAGAAATAGAGGCTTCAAGAAGTTTGTCTTGTTTTTCAATAGAAGTTCCCATATCAACAAAACATTCTTGGGTAGGTGACGAATACCAATCGATCATGTTTAAGAATGACAATAAATTCTTGCTTATCGTCATGTTTTCTCCTAAGTAAAGAAGTTTATTGTGTTTCTGGGTGCACTTCTTAGGTCTTCTTCTTGACAAACAGAGGTGTCGGCTGCTGGCTTTTAGTTTCTAAGGCTTTTCTTGTCTTCTCGGCTAGCAAACAAAAGCATGTGTCCTTTTTTCTTGCAAATAATATGGCTTGATACATGGTTCTTGGACTAAATAATCAGATTAACTCAGAGATTTCTTCCTTTAGCCTAGCCATATAGGTTGCAACGAGGTCCTTTTCTGGGAGCTTCAAGTGTGTCGTGGCTTCATCAAGCAATTCATTGAATTCCTTCACATTGCCACGTTGTTGGGGCCATAACTTTTCTTCAAGTGTGTCGTGGATTCATCAAGCAATTCATTGAATTCCTTCACAACTAATTCTAATTTCTAACAACTATTTACTATTGGCTCGTTGTAACTAACTCTAACTAACTTAACTCTCTATTACAATTACATATCATAGGTAGATAGGTTTTTTTCTGGGAGGGGGGTTGTGATCTGATTCTTGAACAAATTATGTTTTGACTCCAACCCTTTTCCTATCCTCACTCTAAATTCTCTACTCTTCCTAAATATGGAATCTCTTCAATTCGAGCCTATATATAACAGTAATCCTCAAAGGTGAAGAGTATCATTTCAACTAAAACACATGTTCTAATTCTCCAAAGAATAAATTTTCCTCTTGTATTCAAATTAAACTACCAATCACATGGTTTTACTCACGCAAAACCATTTTATCTTAGCAATAAGCCAATGCAACAAGGCTCAAATATATACTTCTTACCCTCAATTCACTTTTGAACATCAAAAATTTGTAAACCAAAGTAGATGAATAGAAGCATAATGCGCCAAAATTGTATAATCAAAACTATCTTTTGTTCAAACCTAAAGCCCATGAATTTTTTTAAATCCTGGCTATTCTCTGAATAGCTAATCCTAGATTGATTAGCCATAAGTAAAATGCATCTAGTATGAGTAATTACTTTGAAAAAGAAAACGGAAGAACACTTATTGCACAACGAGATACAGATTGATGATGAGTACTTGACCTCACCCCAAATACAAATTGCATCTTGTTCACCCAGAAATGGATGAGAGAGATAGAATGTCAGGAACTAAAGGTGAGGGTTAGAGAAAGGAAAAAATATGACAGAGAAGAGAGAGAGAGAGAGAGAGAGAGAGATAGGAAATGACGAGGTAAATAAAAAATAAGAAGAAAGGGCAGAAAATGAAGTGCTTACCAACATCGAAGAAAATACATGGCTGGAGATGGAGAGTTCTAACTGTTGACGGAGACTAGAGGTGGTTTCTCGGCAGTAATGGTGATCAGAGATGATGAAAGAAGACGCTAAAGAGGGAAACAAAGCTTAACTATGGTGAAAAAGGTGATGATCAACGATGAAAAGCAATGAATCGATTAGAGAAAGAGAAGAAATACTGAAAAATGAAGATTAAGGGTTTTACAAAAGATAAAGCGATTGAGAGAAAAAAACAAGAAGAATGAAAAAGTGGGAATAGGGTTTGGAAATCAAAACAGAAGGAGGAGGAGGAAGAAGGTGGTTGCCCATGGAAATAGAAAGAGGGAGGCCGTTTAGAAGAAGCTTGGGAAAGAAAATAGGTAATAGAGTAGGCACTTCCTTTTGGTTTGAGAATTGGTCTAAGTTGAACTGCCCGTTAATTGATCTTATTCTGGGAAGATAGGGACTAATCCATCAGAATGAGAAGGAGGTGGACTATGTTAATCTATGGGGAGAGTAGGATAGAGGAAAACTTGGCATTTGGCTATCTCAGCATTTGATCGATTGACTAGTGAGTGCACACTCACCCGTAAGGAGAGATGAGATGACCGAACTATATGGGAACCATCCACTGATGGGAGATTGTCTGTTAAATCTGCTTATAACTCTGATTTTGTAGGTAATCATTAATAGGTAGACAACATATGGAAGCTTTTATGGAGGTGGCAGGTCCTAGAGAAAGTCATGTCTTTCATGTGGATGCTTACACATGGAAGAACCCACACAACTAGCCTTCGAATGGCATGTGGATTACAAGACCAAACGACTTGCCCATTTGCTTGTGACCAGGATGAAGACATAATGCACTTGATTCGGGATAACTCAAATGCCAAACTCATTGAGAATCGATGGTTGCTCCAGAATTGTGGCTTTTATTCTTCAACTTAAATGGAGTGGATTAGGTTAGATGGAATCTAAAGAAAGATGTTGGAAATTTTTTTACTAAGAAGGCTCCATTGGATGTTCTTTTTTGTTATATATGTAAGGATATTTGGGTGAGTAGATGTATGAAGGTTTTTGAGACCCTTAGTTTAGATATTAGCTCAACTTCCTTAATAGTTTCTTCCAAGCTTGTTCACATAGGGACCTTGTAGGCAATTGTAATTTTTATAATGGTAGGATTATAGGTGCTTCTAATACGAATAGCTTACCTGAAGAATATATCAGATTAAAGGTGGATGGATTGGCTCTTCACAATGACAACAATAGGTGTGGAGGATATTAATTCAAGCGTTTCACCATGGGGGTGAATTGGATGATTTTAAAAATTTTAAACTTAAAAACAAAGTTCAATGAAGAGAATTGTAAAACCCTAAAAATCTCAGTAAATAGTGCCTAGTAAAAATAGGTGAATATGAGGTCTCAAACACATTGTATTGAATTTATCTTGTTATTAGGGTAATTTCTCTTGAAATTAGATAATTTGCAGTTAGGTCCCTAAAACGTTTGAAAGTTTGCAAATAGGTCCCTAAATATTTATGAGTTATAAAATACCCCGAAAATATTATAAAGAGGCAAATAAATATTTATTTGAAATAGGGAATAATATTGTCCATAATTTAGGTAATTTATTAAATTATTACCTTGGAAAAATTAAAGGAGAAAAATCAAAAAGTATTGTGGGGCCATAATTGACCCATGATTTTTAATATTTTACATGGAGCGTAAAATACCAATGTCAGTAAAAAGTTTGTGAGATAATGATTAGTCCTAAATAAGAAAATTATCAACAATTAGTGGGTAATTAGTTAAATAATTATTGGCTAATTAGTTGAGCTTAAACGAAGGAAAATCCAAGGATAATTATGTAAAACTCTATAATTAGTGGTTTATGGCTAAAATTAGCATAAAATATATTTTGTAATTAATTGGAAAATATGAAGAAAAATATGTGAGATTAAGTAATTTTAAGCCTAAAAACATGTATGGACCAATAGGAAAATTTTGTAAAAAATTATATAAAATAATTATTAAATAATTAATTAAATTATAAAAACATAAAAAAGAAAGAAAGAAAGGACCGAAATTTTTGGATAAGAATTGGTGAAGAATATTCTAAGAAATATACTATGGAATATTCTATGGAATATTCTGTTGAGGAAGCAGATCAGATAAATGAAAATCTATAGGAAATAAATCATATCTTGGGATCCATGGCTAAGGTAGTAAACAACTGGACGTTTATGAATCAGTGAATTTTTGTCCAGAAGTTGACATTACTCGAAGCGATTTCCGTAACCGGCGGAACGATTAGGGAATAAGACGAAAATCTTCGGCAGGCAACGAAATACCCTGAATGGAATAAAAAATTTAGTTAACCAAGATATTTCCAAAGAGGAATAATAGACCTTCAGGGCTATGTTGCCGGTTTTCTAAGATTCTCCAAGATTACGCGATTAGGACACCGAACGGGGAACTTTATCGGTACAAGACCATAAAGTAAAAGCATCACATCACCATTAATGGTGCAAATTCTGCACAAAAGGGGGAGGGAGGTCGGTTTTGAGATCCAAGGGCCCAGGATGTGCCAACTCAATGAAGTGCGATCCGACGGTCAAGAATTCGTCTGACAAAGCATAAATAGTAACCGAACTTTTGCCTATAAATAGACCCCTTCATGCTCTTCATTCTTCACACCAATTTCCTAGAAATTTCGAATTAGAGAGAGAGTATAGAGAGAAGGAGGAGTCCGGAGGAAGAAGCAGCGAAGCTCGGGTAATTTTTCTGCAGAGTCTTAAGTTCTAGTTTTCGATTCGGTAGTTATAGTAGAAATGTTGTTTTGATCTTTAATCTTCCAAGTATGATTAGATATCATGTTTGAGGGTAATTAAGGTATTAATTTCGAAAATAATGTTGGAGGAAGAGTTATGGCAAAATTTTGGAAGATTAGAGTCAAAGTAACGAAGTGCTGGCGAAATTCCGCCGATTAGGGGCTCAGGGGTAAAATGGTCATTTATGACTAAAATGTCCGTCGTAATGATAGATCCTTAACAAATACATTGTTATCTTGATAGGATATCCACGATTACGTTCGACCAACCTGTCGCACCGTATTCCGTCGAAATACCGTATATCGTCAACGAAGGTACGTTCGCGTCTCGTAACACTAACTCGATGTTTCTTGTATGCATGTATGTAGTATGAGTATTGTATGCGTATATGTGGTTGATGGTCTGTTGATATGTTGTGAGTATTGTTATGTGCTTTTGGATACATGCACTCCGTGTGATACATTTACATGCACTCCGTGTGATACATCTATATGCACTCCATGTGGTACATTTATATGCATTCCATGTGATACTTCTACATGCACTCCGTGTGATACATCTATTATACTGTTAATGTGGTAAATGACTGTGGTCTATATACTGTATATGTAAATATGAGGTTAACCGTTACCTGAGATCCGGTGCGGATCTCAGCTCTTAACTTAGCATCAGGGTCGGGAGGACCGAGGGAAGAGGGAAGCAGCAAGCTTAGAGATCCGGCTGAAGACTTTCCGTTATTGTCCTTTTCTTTTGAAAACTCTCGGTTATTGAACCGCTTCTGTAATTAGCATGTGGGCATTTTATATATATATATATATATATATATATATATATATATATCAGTTACACTCTTGCTCCGATGCTCTACTCTGATGAAAAAAAAAATTATACTGCTTTTGAAAAACGGGATGTTACAAGAATATAGTTAGAAAGATATCACTGAAAGATGACACAAGATTTATATTGGTTTAGTTCAAATAATTTGACCTATGTCTAGTCCTCAAACTCCTTTCTGAGAGTTTCAATATTGTTTCAAGATTCACAGGCTCTTGGTGCTTCAGTACAAGCAAGTTCTTCTTCAAAGAACACTCACTTCTCCTTATACTTTGCAATCAATGCCCACACTCAAGGTCTCACTACCTTAAGTAACTAAACCATAATAAAGGATTTAGTAATATCTCTCACAAGAGTAAATGAATAGTCAATGAAGTACATAATCAC
Source organism: Acacia pycnantha (assembly GCA_025563575.1). Lineage (NCBI taxonomy): Eukaryota > Viridiplantae > Streptophyta > Magnoliopsida > Fabales > Fabaceae > Acacia > Acacia pycnantha. Next base: position 1,281,984 of record JAMWYP010000114.1, read on the forward strand.
ATAGAAATAGAGCTTAAGACTTAGCAATGAATGCAACAGTACATTTTGGCAGAGTTCGTTGCTTCGTCTTTTATGCTATGCTATTTATAATGTGATGAAATTTGATGACCATTGCTCTTTTGAATTTATTAGTTGTGGTGTGGTCATTGCTTTTATCCGTTGAGTATGTCAAATCATTCTTTGTGTCTTTTGAATTAATTGTTGGAGACAGAGAGAATTTGAAGAGGTTGAAGCTCCGAGCATTAAATGCTTTTGACACAAAAGTGTTTTGGCTAATTTTGTGTTAATCATTGATTAAACACATGTAATATGTTCAAACATTGATATAACAATGTATTAAAATAGTTAGAAGCGAAAAGAACAAGTTTAGATATGATTTGGATAAGTATCAAGATTTCAGAGACGATCACTAGCTAACTTCATTATGGTGGACTGAAAGTGATAGGCTTTAAAACATATCATTCGAGTAGTCACTCAAGTGATCTCTTTGGAAAATAAATTTTAGAAATAAGATCATTGTCAAAATTACCATGGTGAAGTGGAAGTAATGAGAAATTGTTGCATTACTCGAGTGGTCTTTCAATGAAAACACTTGATCACTTCCAGTGGTTGTTGTGGTGAAGACTTTGCAAAACATATCACTCGAGTGGTCACTCGAGAAATCCACGACTAGTTATATCACTGCTAGTGAGGTGAGAGTGACTAAGTTTAAACACATCACTCAAGTAATCTCTTGAATCATCAAATTTTTTCACATCACTCGAGTGCCTATTCGAGTGATTCACCTTTGCATGTTTTAAATCATATTTCAAAGTTGTAAAATAGTATTGCTTTTGCAAATCACTTTCTTTAAGCTTTTGTTATCATCATTGGCAGTTCAAATAGTATTGTTATCATCACTTTCTTTAGAATTAAGTTGGAAAATTGAGGTTTGTGATAATAGGTCTTTAATATCCGAAATTATGATTCCTTTTAAATTTATTTGATGTTGCATTAAGGATTAAATGAATTGGATTTGAGGTTTATAAAGGAATGCAAATATTTGAATTTTTGGGTGAACCTTTCATGATAGGAAATTGAGTATTTTGATTAAATTAAGGATAAGATGATATTTGGATGATCATAATAAGTGAAATAATTTATGAAAGAAGGAAATGAGATTGTAATGATGATTCGAGGAATAAATAAATTGTCATTTTTTCTAAGGAATCTAAAGTGAGCCAATCATAATTTAATTAATTATTTGTTATGTATTAATTGGTATTTTTGTTATCTCTCTCTCTCTCTCTCTCTCTCTCTCTATATATATATATATATATATATATATATATATATATATATATATATATATATATATATAATGGACTTGATTTCTCTTAAGCTTAGTTCTTGTGTAAAAACTTGAGGTAACCGCTTTCCATTTGTTATGTGTGTTAGTATGTTGTTTTTGAGTATTTTGTGAAATGATTATGAGAATGAAAATATATGGATATTGATTTAATATATCAATAAGTACTTTAAAATGATTATTGAAATAGAAAGTTACTACATTATATGTTATGGATCATGCATTTTTGTTATGGTTTCTTGAGTTGATCTTAATGATTATTGAGACGATGCATTATTTTTATAAATCTCATTTTAAACTATACTCGTGATTTGGAATTTGTATATACTTGCCAATATTATGATTGTTTGTCATTGATGCATATTGATGAATGTGGAGCGGTGATATTGTGTATAAATACCACATGCTATGCCACCACTCGGTGTATAATGGATAACTTTGATATTCTCAGGGCCCTTAGTATCACCCTTTTCCTTTAGTCGGGTTAAGGGTCAGCTCAAGGGATAGTGATACCTCCTTGGTTTCATCAAAAGGAGGGGAGCCATGGTCCAATCATGGTAAGCTAGGGACCCTAGCCAGGTGAAGCCTCATGATTTGGAATCGTGCGTAATCTAGTTAAATGGATAAAATCATTTGTTGTCTATGGCTCCAGTCAACGGTTATAAGGGTGGTTTGGGGGTAATAAGGATGGTCGGTGTATCAATCTTTTGCTTGTCATGTTATATATGTGATTTATGATATGAGATTTGATATAGAAATTTGTGAATTATATTTCTAATACTTTATTATATAAAATGTTTCACTTGGCACCTCACGAGCACATATTAGCATTTATGATGAATTGGATTGATGGTTACAAATATTTTTCAGGTGATAGTTTTTATGTGGGTTTATCAGGAAAAGTTTGGGAAGCTTAAGCTACTTTTTGGTATATTTTGGATATTTTGATAAATCTTGAAGCAATATTTAGTTAAAGAGTATGGGCTTGGTAAAATTTGAAACTCAATTGTGTGCATAAAACATCTTAATGAAGGATTTAATCAAATCATTAGTTAATTATTGTTATTTAAAATGGAAGATGCTACGTAGAAGTGGCTTTTTTTAATATGAGTTTTGGAAATTGAAGTCATCAAGGTAGAAGTTAGATAGTATACATGTAATTTATATTTGAATTGACTCTTATAAAAAAGTCAGTTTAACAAACTAAAACTTATTTGGATGATTATAGGAAAGCAAGCTTGGATATAAAATAATTGAAAATAAATGAATTTTTATTGAATAATACATATTTATAATATATGAATAAAACGTGGTTATTTTAAAAGAAATATTAAAATCATAAAAATAAAAATATTTAATTAATTATTGAAACATACTAAAAATACTTAATTAAATTTATTTAAGGGATAAAAATTAGAAATCATATGAATGCTAAATTTTTTAACTAAATAATATAACTGATTGGATCACCTGTCTGATACAAATTGGTCTCTAACTATGTCACCAGCATGATTCATTTGTCGTTTAATATAATTATCATTTAGTTAATTAAATAGTTAATATACTAAAAAAGCCCTTATTGAGATATTTTTGATATCATTTTTGTACATATGGCTATTAATATTTTTTTTTTTTTAAATTTTTAGATCTTACTTGAACATTAATACTATCTCCAATCTTAATTATAAGACTGAGTTGATTTTTTTTAGAGAGATTAATGAAACTAAATAAGTTACTTAATCATATGACATATTGTGTATCCTTAGATTATATATTAATTTATTAGTTAAACTAATTAGTTGAGAGAAAAACTAAAAAAAAAAAAAAAAAAAAAAACAAACAAACAAGCAAACAAATAAAGCGATTCGAGGGGTTCAAGGGACTAAAGAAGACGTTAACACATACTCCAGATGTTTGAGCTTGCAATTCATCGTCGTCGAAGATTATGAAGCTACCCTTCTATCTTCTCATTCTTTGGTCTACAATTTTCTCTCTTTCTCACCCTTGTATTGCCAGGGGTGGTTTATGGAGTTCTGTTTCTTCAGGTCCTTATCTCTTTACTTCCTCAGAATAGTAACCTATATCTCGACATCTTCTATATTCTTCTTCTTGGTTTACGGGAAGGTTTTGGATTGAGAAAGAATTTTAAACTTGGAGCTCTGAATTTGTTAACAAGCTCTGAACCGGGAAAACCCGATTCCTTACTCAAATGAAATCTGATTCGACGAATCAGTTCCACGAGGAAGTGAATTTATATGTAGAAAATTGGCGGATTTATTTACTTTTTTTAAGAAAACTTTTGGTGTTTCTGATAAATAGTTTATGCTCGTTTATAAGGCTTTAACACTAGTGAGGGTGCAAGACATGCAAGGCATTTGTTTGAGGACCATCAAACTCAGAGTCAGACAAGGTAATCGCTATGGAACTTTTCCTAAGTAGCTATGACATAGTTGTTTTTTTCCCTTTATGTGCATTAACTTCAAATCTATTTCCCTCCTCTTCCGAAGTACTCTTGACAGGACTCGCGGGTACATGACCAATTCGGACCTTGAGATGGCAATAAAGGATTTTGGACGAAGGTGCAGCAACATTTCTAGAATATACAGGTGATTCCTCACATCTGAGCTTTGTTGATTATCCATCTCCAGATTACTTGTCTGCGGTTGACTTCCACAAGATGTATTAATAGCAGCTTTCATGAGTAAATGGACCTCAATAAGTTTTTTTTTTTTTCTTTCTTAAAGTAATTTTTTGGCAATGGATAAACTGACTTGTGATTTGTTTCTCTCTTTGAGGGATTTTTTTATCAGTATTGGGAAGAGTGTGAATGGAGTTCCACTGGTATTTTTTTCCCTCTTTTCTTCCCCCCCCCCCTTTCTTATGTGCAATTTGTTCATGATTTAAGTGTCTTTAGTGATGTGAGTGGAGCTTAAAAATCTTAGTAGTAACTGATTGTTATGACATTCGTTGCATGTAGTGGGTGATAGAGATTTCTGACAAGCCTGGCGAAGAAGAGGCTGAACCTGCATTTAAGGTGAGTGATTGTACAGCGTTAGTGAAGCAGCCATTTCATTGTTTTTTTGTTTGTTTGTTTATTTCTTACAATCATGGGAACTAAACAGATAAATAATAACTTAATATCCTATCTGATATGGCCGGAAATATATAGGCCCATTTGGCATCAAAGTAAATTCATATTAAACCTTAAAATTGTGAGAGCAGAGGCATTGCCCATTGGACTATTAACGGCGCTCCAACAATTTAGTTTTATGTAATTTGCTGGGGATCTTTCATTTTTGTGATAGACTCACTAATGATGCAGTATATTGGAAATGTACATGGAGATGAGCCTGTGGGTCGTGAGCTTCTTATGTTTCTGGCAAATTGGTTATGTGATAACTATCTAAAAGATCCTCTGGTATTTTACATCCTTATGCCTTTTCATTTTTTTTAAAAAATATTGGACTGTGATGTTGTTGTCGTTTTCTATCTCGCTTGTTCTAGCATGTCATCTTTGCACCAAGTCTCTCATTTGTTCAAGCAAATTGGTTAAGGTAATCATATGTATCAAGAACTTATCTTGAGACAATATATGGTGTATGTAGTTTGGTAGCCAGCAACAATTTTCTCCTGCATTGAGAGATAGATTGGAAGTCAGGGAATATGATCTTTTCTACTTTAATTGGCAATAGCCTTACTAAAATTCTTTGAAAGACTTTCATTCGATTGATAGTCAATGTTTTGCAAAGAGAAAGGAACACAGGCTACGCTATGCTCCACTATTTGGTGTGAGGGTGTCATTCATTTGGTTACAGCATCATGTTTGTGCATTTTAGCTTATGTTTCCTCTCTTTATGTTTTATGGGATAGGCATGGTTTTTTGGTATCTTTGTGGACTTCACCTAATTTTCTGTGAGAGGAGATTCTTTATAATTGTATAATTTCTGTCTTCTTTAAATGTCTGACACTGAAAAATGTTTCAGGCAACACTGATTGTGGAGAACATTCACCTTCATGTACTTCCATCTTTGAATCCTGATGGCTTTAGTTTGAGAAAACGTAATAATGTGAATGATATTGATCTCAACAGGGATTTTCCTGACCAGGTAAATTTCATTATGCTATTAATAACACCCCCAAAAAAAAAAAAAAAAAAAAAGTCTCAAGCTCTTTATCAGTATGAGTTTGGGTTTTAATTTTAAAATCATTTCATCCTTTACATAATTCAATTCCATTTCAACCTAGATTTGTCCATGCTTAACTAGTGAGTAGTAATTAAAGCTTAAAGGTTAAGAGATTGGTTGATAAGAAAGGAGACTGGAAGAAGATTATATGGGATTGAAGTAATCAATACACCTTTCAATAACTATGATTTTGGATAACTGTTCGTTCAAGTTAAACATGATGTATCAATATCATGGTAACATAGTGGAAGTTACACAATAAAATAGGTTCTTGTAGGGGGAAGGGTGTTGATAGGGAAGATAGATAACTTGGTTGTTTTATAAACAATGTAAGTACTTAATTGAGTGTCCTATGTTAACATAATGTATTAAACATTTATTTATCATGAAAGGTTAAAAATCGCGTTTATAAAGCCTATAACATATATTGCTTGAATAATGGCTTCCTAGATATGATACTAAAACAATCAATCTTTTATTGTTTTTGATAAAAATCATGTGGTTAATAGAATTTATGGTTAATTTGATGATGAATTATTTGCTGGATTTTATTATGCTTTCCGATAAACCTTCTCTGTTTCCTTGTTTTCTTTTCCAAGTTTAAGTTTAGACTCTTAATTTAAGTATCTGTTGCTAGTAAATATTCCGTGATTTTAAAGTGTTAGGCGGTTAAATTCCATGTGAGAACCACAATGAATTTTTGAGGGTTAATGGGTTGAAGTCAGATGCTGGGTTTTCCCTTTGTAATTACTATATCTTGCATGAGACCATTCGTTTATTAATTGGAATGTCTTTTTTTGTTATGAAACCACAGTTCTTTCCCATCAATGAAAATGAAGATGCACGCCAACCTGAAACAAGAGCCGTTATGAATTGGTTGAGAGAGATAAAATTCACAGCATCTGCCACTCTGCATGGGGTAGTATATTTTCAGTATGCAAATATTGTTTCTCTTCAATTTCTTATTATATTTGTGCTGTATTTCCTTGAACTTTGAGCTTAACATTCTAGGCTAGTCCTTTTATCTATTATATGAAATACGGGCTATCTTCAACTTTAGAAATTCCTGCTTTCTCTCTATCTATCGTCTCCTTTAAAAGATACTTAATGCACAAATTGAATTATATGGGCTTGATTAAATTTTCCCATTGGCTTGATTATTGATTATGGCTTGCTGCCAATTTTTTCTCAGTAGGTATTGTATTTAGATGCAGTAGACATGGACTAAAGGGATTTTGTTTTTGTTTGTTTTAAATCCAGGGCGCACTTGTTGCAAATTACCCTTGGGATGGTACCCTAGATAAAAGGTGATAAATAATCTTTTTTCTAAAAGCTTTTTAACATATTTTACTATTCACGTGTTCTGTTTGCTTTGAATTTTATTCATTAGGACACACACACTTGTGCACATGCACATGACACTTCTGCAAAAATCTCCATATGGATGAGTGTGTGCAGATGTGCATAGATATTTGTGATAAGATGAAAGTAACATTTCATTTTTATTGATTGTGATTTTGAAGATTTGCTGTTGAATGGAAATATGTAATGAACTTTGATTGTTTGTGGTCTGTTTAGTGCACAAAATATAACTTCTCTGATTGGTTTATCCCCAAACCCCATTTAGAGGGAACCTTGTGCATTGGGCCGCTCTTTATTGATTTAGCTGCAAACCATTGATTTATTGTTTGCAAGGCTCCTTGAAAGAAAACATGGGGCTAACAGCAAGAGAGGCCTTAAAAACAGTGGGGTCACCATTGTCAGACTACAAAGAGGGGCCTTAAAAACAATCATATCAAGTAACAGGTCCAAGATGAATATGTGTATTGTTAAATATTAAAATTTATAACAAGAATCATTATTCACAAACCAAGAACAGTTTGATTTATTTCTTATATTCTATGCAATGCATGTGAAAACATGTCTAGTTGAGAAAATCTTAAAGATAAGAGCAATTTGCTCCAGCCCATAATCTAGAGAGCAGCATGAGCAGCACGCAGCTAGAAATCCTTTTACTCCTTAGTCCTACTGAAGTTCATGATGTTTGTGAAGCAAAACTCTGAGTTGAGGGTACACATCCAAGATAAAATACCAATAGCCTGCGCAAAATTGGAAGTGGCTTAGGGCGATGTGAAAACAAATGGGGACTCTTTGCAGTATATGTGCATGCAGAGATGTCTGATGAGGCTCCTTCTTATTTCCCTGTCTCGTTGAGTTTTACATTTGAAACACATAAATACAGGACAAATTATTATGGATGTCCAGACGATGATACATTTCGATTCATGGCAAGTATATATAGTCAATCTCACCACAACATGTCTACAAGCACCGAATTTCCTGGGGGAATCACAAATGGGGCAGCTTGGTATGGAATCTAAAATAATGCCTTGAAGTTTGTTATTGATTCATTTCATTGTTTTCCTAGTTCATTGATTATTATGGAAGGCACTAACTGCAGGTACCCCATATATGGAGGCATGCAAGACTGGAACTACATCTATGCTGGCTGTTTCGAATTGACCTTGGAAGTTAGTGACAACAAATGGCCTAAGGCAGCTGAGGTTAGTTCTGACTTCTTACTTTTAGTGCTCTTAAAATTTAAACACTTAGGTGACGGAACCTGACTGAAAGATATTAATATAAGCTGTGATAACATTAAACAGAACCAAAATCACTGATTTAGCTTTCAATCTAAGTGGGAGAATTAAAAACTAGAACCAGTATACATAGCTTAGCAGCATGTCACTATGAAACAGAACAAAGGAAAACAAACGACAATTAAACCACATAGGCCTCACCGTACTCTAGCATTCAAGAGGCCAGTGCTCTCCTCACACCTATTCCGTATGCCCTGCACACACCCACACCACCACCATATGTCAGAATTCTTTACACTGGTTTCACCTTTCTGCCAACTCATCTCTCGTTTGTATTTTTCTTTCTACTATAATATTGGCCTAATATAAAACAAAGTACTAACATCAGCGAAGATGAAGAACCTTCTATGAGCAAAGCATAGTTCATAAAATATGTAGTTGGTCCATCTCCAACCGACGCAGTCATTTCCTCTTTGCAAAACCCCTTTGGAAATCTATTGAGCTGCTGAGTTAACCCCTTTGTATTTTCTTGTTAATTTCGTATCAATTGAGCTGCTATGGGACTGGATGGTTTTTGAAGAATTTCACTATGAAATTTCTTATTTTATTACAAAAAAAAGCTTGAACATTTAGAGGGAGTAGGCTTGTAGCCATAGAAAATCAGCCAACAAATCATTTGGATCTAGGAATTATTGATAGGAGCAACCCAAAAAAAAGGAAGTACTGATACGCATACATGTATCATATTGGACACATGATAATTGTGATATGACAACCATGTTTAAAGTTTTAGGATGCAAGTACAGAAGGTGTATCAAAAATCAGCTCTTTAGACATATTATTAACCAATAGATTTTGCTCTATAAACTCATTGAGTATTCGCTTTGGTCTTCTTCTACCTCTTTTTAGAGGACTCCATTTTGCTTGATCGACCCTCTTCATCGATGCACCCAATGGCCTTCTTTGAACTTGTCCAAACCACCCCAAAGATTTTCTATCATTATCTCCTGAATAGGTGCCACTCCAACTCGTTTGCTTATATGATTATTACGAATTTTATCTTTTCTTGTATGACTACACACTCATCCCAACATCCTCATCTTGGCTACTCCCACTTTATATTCATGTTGTCCATTGAAAGCCCAACATTTACTGCCATATAGCATTGCTGGTCTTATAGTTGTGCGATAAAACTTTCCTTTTACCTTATTAGGTACTTTCCGGTCATAAATAACTTCAGCAGCTTTTCTCCAGGTATACCACCCAGCTTGAATTCTATGATTAATATCTCCATCAATTTCACCATCTTGTCGAATTGATCCCATATATCTAAACTTTGTCACTTGTTGAATAACTTGTTCTCCCAATTTAACCTCCACATCATTTCCTATTTGTCTCTTATCAAAATTGTAATACATATATTCTGTTTTACTCCTACTTAGATGAAAACCCTTCGGCTCCAGAGTCCTTCTCCATATATATTCAACAATTAGGACAAAAATGAACATGAAAAAAATAAACTCAGTTTTAAGCATGTCAAACATAAAATAGATGTCAATAACAAGTTGTCAATAAAAGTATTACATAAATTTAAATTATATTTTCCAATTCAAACTAAATGTCAATCATAATTTTCATTTTCATGTTTCCTCTTCGCCGGAAGTAAGTTGACTTCAAATACTTGGTCAAATAAGTAAAATCTAAATGTTACTAGTGTTTTCTCCTAGGATGAATTATTACTTTTTTGTTGTTTGATTTTCAGCTTCCTGTTCTCTGGAAATACAACAAAATGAGCATGCTTAATCTTGTTGCAAGCCTTGTGAAGGTAAGCTATTTCTGTTTTCAGTTGAGATTCCCATACTTGCAAGTTGCAATTATTTGAATTGGTATTTGCAACTCATTTTCAATAATTTTTTTGGAGACTTAACTGTAATGAACTTTTGGTGCCCAAGTGTCGTTCTCCCTTGTTTCATGAATGATATTATATTGACTGACAAACATCTTTTGATGAGATCAATGGGACCAACCCCACTAAATAAAATCAAGGGATTATGCAATTAAGAGATTGGAAACTTGAGAAGGGACCTGAATACACCAAACTACTTTCCAAGTAATTGCTCCTGAAGCGTGCAAATTACTTAATAGCCTTTTACAATGTACTGCTTATGTTTGCTTCCAACTTATCACTTTTAACCCTTCAATTCGTACAGATGTAAAAGAAAGCCTGTGTAATAACCTGGATGGAAATAAGTCAAAGGATGCCTACGTTTGAAACCATACTAGGCAACAAATTGGGGATGGAGGACATTTGTCAGTCTTTTTATTGTACCATAGATCTTTTAGGATCCCTTTATCTAGAAGTTGAATTTGTTAGGTGAAGGCAAAAGGTGAATATTTATATTTATGATGCACCTCTTCATATCAGAATCGCTTGGACTGGAGCCATTAAAAACTCTGGATTTTAGAAACTATGTTTAGAAAATAGTAATACTGGGAATGTTATTTTAGTTCGCTTGTTCAAAGAGCCTCTAGGACTATTTTAAAGAATCACTCATTCCAATAGTTTAATCCATTAGGTGAAGGCTGGACATAGCATCATATATTTTCTTGATGTGCTGATAGTTGGAGAATCTTATATTTGTATACTTTATATGCTGTTGATCTCATATGATTCATTTAATTGGTTAATTATCTTCTGCTGTGTAGACAGGGGTGCATGGAAGAATTTTTTCTTCTGTTGATGGAAGGCCATTGCCCGGGTATATAACCATCAAGGGAATCAATTACACAGTATGTTTGAACTTTTGGTTATTTTTTATTTTTATTTTTTTCTTAAACTCATGGATGCATGTTTTCCCTTTAGACAGCCAGCCTCATGTTTGAAAGTGCATTTATTGCACATGTTTTGTTTGATTAGCTAATGATTTCAGACATCCTCTACTTAGATAAACACATGCAAGATACGATTTCAGTAGTACAAATTTTTACACGACTTCACAAACCGTGCTTGATTTGATCTTTGCGCGACTTCATAAACGTTGCTTGATTTGACATGTTTCGGGTCTGCTGATTGGTGACCAACAACAGGTCACAGCTGGAAAACGTTTTGGCAACTACCATCGGTTACTTGTTCCTAGAAAAAGATATGAAGGTATTTTACTGAATTTTAAAGTATTTTGGTTAGAATATTGCTCGACACTTCCTTAAAGATACTATCAATAGACAGTAAATAATTATTGACATTCTTGAGATAAGATGTATTTAGTGTGAATGAAGCTGTCTTGGTTAGCTTATTGGGGGAGTCTACCATGGAAGTTAAACAAGATAATTGGCTGTTCGTTTGGTTTAATATTATGTTGAATACAATATAATAAAGTCTTGAACTTATTCTCTGACAGCGTACGCAACTGCAAATAAGAAATAAACCTTATGCACTCGAGAGGCACCAGCATTTCAATTTTCAAAATTGGCTTATTTGTGGCAATTCACAAGAAAGAAAATAGTGCATATAACCCTAGAAACAAGTAATTAATTAGTATTAGTAAAATGATCTAGTAGAAATAATAACTTGATTGAGGATCATATAGCCAAAATGCTGGGAAGGAAAATAAGAGACATTGATTTCATATAAAACCAAGGGCTTTGTGTTCAACTCAGAGAATATAAATTACATAGGGAGCTCAATTTAAGTGCTGTCTTCACTCTTCACCAAATATTTGGACAAAAATTTTCCATTCTATTCCAGTAGAATTTTATTGTTTTATTGCTATCTAATTTCTTGATCTTAACTACAGTTATAGCCTCCATGCCTGGCTACAAATCAAAGAATACATCTATTTGGTTAGACGAAGGACTGATGACGGTGGATTTTATTCTTGATCCAGAAGTTGCAGTAAAAGGGGCTGTTCTACTAAACATATACGATTGCAACTGCAGCAAAAAATGCAGACATGATTTTGTTGAGTTTCTTTGGGGTGCTCACTTGGAAGTCTATCTTGTGTTAATACTTATTTTGGGATTTCTTTGTTTTCTTCAAAGAAGAATTAGAGGCAACTACTCAGTGAGGATCAAACGAACTGTTGTTTGATCAAAGGCTATAGATGATTCAATTGTACCAATTTTGATGTATACTTTTAAGAGATGTGAAAAAATAAAACTTGCTTATCAACAGGGTTTGAGGCGAACAAAAGGGGCTATTCTCTCACAATGTGACAAACCAAAATTTAAATCCCCGTTAAAAGAGTTACCCACATTTAATATCTCGAACAAGATTGTTTCTAATAGGAGAATACATGTTTGAAATGAAAGTACCTTTTCATATAAATCCTCTGATGAGAAGGGGATAATAGTTAAAACTACTACATTCTTCGGTGTAGTAATAATTCTTTTGTAATTAAATAAAAAAATAAGCATTTTTTATTATATATATACAAGTGGCAAGCATAAGCTTGAAATTCAAAATACACATCCTCAAAGACAAAGAACTAAATTCATCCCCAACAAGCATTTTGTCAAGTATGAATTGAGTTCTACATTTTGGGTGCACCACTGGGATAATTCGTAATTGCAAATCTTCTGCATACGTTTCTTTGGCCAAAATATCTACACATTCAATAATCTCCCTATTTGTATGGGAAAAAACAACCTGCCAATTTGCATACAGTAGTTAACGTGTAGCCTCTATTTTAGCTTTGAAATGATGTTTCAACATACTATCTCTCAACAAAATATTTAACGCCTCCAAATAGTCAGAGAAAACCTGTATTCTTGGGAATTTATAAAGTTGACAAACCTCAAGACCTGTCTTAATGGCCAATACCTCTGCAATTGCCACTGGATAGGTCCCAATATTCTTCACAAAACCTGGTACCCAACTTCCCCTTTCATCTCTAATTAAGCCTCCAACTGCTACCTGGTTATGCTCTCTTATTGATGCATCCACATCTAGCCGAACATATCCGGTATTTGGCTTCTTCCATTTGACCTTTGTTCTTGCTGTCTTTGCGAGCAACTGATGTTTCCATCTCCCAGCCACAACTTCATCCCTTAAGTGATGTTGACACTGATGAAACACCTCCTTTGGAGTAGCTGATCTACCTTCAAACAACTGAACACATCTTGCTTTCCACAATAACCAACAAACATGTGCAAATATTTTGGTCCATGTCCACTTTTGAAAACAAGGCTTTCTTGGATTTCGTGTTGCATTCCATCGAAGCCATTCCTGCAAATCATACGAAAAAAAACAGTATATTTATTAGGATTAAGGAATTCCCTCCACACTTTTTTGCTCTCTCACAATCTCTCAAGATATCTAATATTTTTTTCGCACTTGACCAACCCAGTACACACCCTTATATTTGAAAGGCCAACTCTCACTCTCAGGGAGTTAGTCATTATATTTGCGCACAGTTCACTCCGCTGGATGTGATTAACATTTTTAGAGAAGAACACTCTAGTTTTTTGCTTATTTACCTTCAATCCAAAACTATCACAGAAGGTCTTGAGACAATCATTAATTGTTTTGTACCTGCTCCATTGATGCTTTTGCAAAAAGGATAATGTCATCCACAAAAAATAAGTGGGAGAGGGGAGGGGGGCTAGTCTTATTAAGGTGGATTGGCTCCCAAGATCCTTCATGAATAGCTGCTTGAATAAGATGCGCCAGTTTCTCCATGCATATGACAAATAAATAAGGCGATAAAGGATCCCTTTGGCGTACTCCCCTGGTTGATTGAAATTCCTCAGTTTTGTCTCCATTCCATAGTAGTTGCATACTGGGTGTAGATATACACTGGGCAATGACTTCACGAAGAAAATTAGGGAGCTGGAGTTCCTGCAAACAGTTTAACAGAAATTGCTAATTAACCCAATCATATGCTTTTTCCAGATCGATCTTAATTGCCATGAATCCCTTTTTTTTTTTCTTCATGTTACGCATGGTATGAATAACCTCTTGAGCCACGATTATATTATTGCTACTATGCCTCCCCGGAACAAAGCTGCATTGATTTGGAGCTATCACCTGAGGGAGGACAGACTTTAGCCTATTCACAATCATCTTTGTGACGACTTTGTATATGACATTACAAAGGCTAATCGGTCTCAAATCTCCCATACTTTCAGGATGCTCCTTTTTGGGGATGAGAACAATCAGAGTAGCATTGACCTCCCGGATACCCTATGGATTATCAAAAAGAAATTTCACGTAGTTCACTACAAATGTACATACCGTGCTCCATTGACTCTAATAGAAAAGGGCATTGAAGCCATCGGGACCAGGGGCTTTTAGCATACCCATACTAAAAATGGCTTCTTTAATTTCAATTTCTGTAACATCTCTGTTGCCCCAACTTATCAGCTTCTCATTGACACAAGGGTATGACATAGGACAAATGAGGCCTGGCCGAGACATATCATCTTCAGTTAACAACTGAGAAAAGAAAGATTTGGCCATACCTTTAATTTTAACAACATCATAAATCCATGTGCCTTCCTCGTCCTTGATAGCCTCAATTTTCTTTGATTTTCTTCGTCGATTGGCACGTGCATAAAATAAACGAGTGTTCTGATCCCCATAGATTGACCACTCTACTCTAGCTTTTTGTGCCCAAATAAGGGACTCCTGCAGCAGGACATCCTCCAGCTCTTTCCACAGGGATAACTGAAGGTCTGCATATTTACTTACCATTCCAATCTGAGCAATAGCCTGATTAAGCCCATCAAACCTTCGGAGTAATTTTTTCTTTCTTACCTCGGTATGTTTAAACACTTCTTTATTCCACATGGAGCAAGCATTTGTAAATTGATTAATGTTTTGAATCCAGGGGTGTCTTGAGTCCAAGAACGTTGAACAAATTCCTCAAACTACTCATGAATTACCCAAGCTGCAATGAAACGAAAAGGTCTATTAGGCCTGCTATTGGCTGACTCAGGATTTAACCGGACAAGTAAAGGCTTCTGGTTAGATTTGAAGAAAGGAAAATGTGTTACCGATGCATTAGGGAACATATTCACCCATTTCTCATTAGCAAGCATCCGATCCAGGCGTGCCTTACAGGTCCCTCTCTTCCATGTGAATTCTGGGCCAACAAACCCTAAATCAAACATGCCTTGTGTTTCCACCCAGCGGATTAAGTCACAGTCATAGGAACTCCGGAAGGGAGCGTTTGAGCGCCTTTCCTATGAAGCAAAGTGCCATTAAGGTCGCCCTCAACTAGCCAGGCATCTTGCGATGAGTGAGCTAGCTGAGAGAGGTTCTCCCATAAGGTCCGGCGAATAACACAATTAGGACTAGCATACACCACTGTAAAGTTCCACTTAGGACCTATAGAACTAGTAATATGCAAATGTAAGAATTGATGATGACATTTCAACAAAGAAACAACTACAATACTATTGTCCCATAAGCACCAAATGCCTCCACTGTACCCTTCACAATCCATTATCTCCATATTTGAGAACCCCAGTCTCTATGCTCTTACCTGAGCCATCTGTTGTGTACATCTAGTTTCCATGATAGCAATTAAATTTAATTGATAATGATTTTTTTAAATCATGTACAAGGCCAGGGAAGCTACGCGCTCCGGTGCCTCGAGAATTCCATACCATGTAATTCATAGGGAAAACTCGTGGGCTAACACTTTCTTGCTCGATCAATCTCTAGGAGTCAACTCTATGAATCCACTCCCTCTACCGGTATTCACACCGAACAACTCTCCAACACGTACGACAGCATGCTAGCGCCTTCTTACTTTGCATCTCACATCTTTTCTCTCTAGGATTTCTTTTGCAGCTTGTCTTTTATTTTAATACGACTAGATCTTCATCTTATATAGAGTTTCTAAAACCCTAATGG
This sequence comes from Acacia pycnantha, assembly GCA_025563575.1. Taxonomy (NCBI): domain Eukaryota; kingdom Viridiplantae; phylum Streptophyta; class Magnoliopsida; order Fabales; family Fabaceae; genus Acacia; species Acacia pycnantha. The sequence continues at coordinate 1,297,974 of JAMWYP010000114.1, forward strand.
GCCGTATTAAAATATTCAAGATTAATCTAAATTAATCTTGAAATTCGAATTTGGATATTAATTAAATCTGTCCAACATATCTAATCTAATCTATTCAATTAATCCAAATCAAAAGCGTGCCTAAAATCTGAGATATGATATCTGTCTATTTAATTAAATATGAGATACTATATCTCAATTTAAATTAAATCAGATATATGAGATCTCTATTCGAAAATTAAATATGATATATGATATCTGTCTATTTAATTAAATCTGAGATACTATATCTCAATTTAAATTGAATCAAATTTATGATATCTCTATTTATTTTAGTTATTTAATTTATCAAATAAATTAAATACTATATAATAATAATATTATTAATTTCAGATTTAATACACACACACACATCCTAGATTAAATGATGTATTCATTAAATCTTAGACATATTTAAGATTCAATGAATCTGGACACTATTGCTCGTGTTGGGCTATTCTTGTGTACGACCCTGCAGGCCCACATGAGATTGGCAGCGGGCCAATACTGTATTGGCCCACAAGTTGCAAGCGGCCTCTAGCAAGACATTGCGACTACCCAATTCATATGGGGATCGTTGACACGACACAACCTATCATACAACCATGTCACATCCCTTTTGTCAGGCGATAATTTGGTCAAGGATGAGGCATGGATAATGTCAACCTCCTGTTCTTGACCATTACTTTCTCGATTCTTGAGTAGTCTAATAACTGAAATGGAAACTCCTTTCCATCGTAGTATGACCATACATTTCTCAGACTCACTCATCGAGGGGCCCAGTATTATCTCTCTACAAATATGAGGGACAAATTTCATCTTGACCGTTCACATTCCTCTGTATGAAAACCACTGATCCCGATCAAAGCCTTTATCATCACCCGGTCAAAGGTGACTTTTGACTAGGTCAAAGATCAGCAACTCTCATGTAGGAATCCATGATGATCTCAGGTCATAGGGCGTTATGACGTGGTTATACATGAGATAAGCTTATGACATAATCCACACAACTTTCTCATAGTGGGTCGGTCCAGCACTTTGTATTCTTACAAGTACCTATGACTTTGATTCGTATTTCCATACGTCATCAAAGTCACACTGGTCTTATTTCATCTTCGCTCCCGCGTAGATGACTGACCATGGACATTTAGGATAATTTATAAGATACATACAAGGATACATTTATCACTATAAACATGCAAATGATATGATAACTAAATGGAGAAATACTTTAAATAACATACATGCTTAAAGTACAATGACTTACCCCTAGGACATAATTTCCAACACATACTTCCAACACATGAAGCACACTTGATGAAGGCCCTTATAGACTATTGGACGCTCCTCACCAAACACCTTGTAGGATGGCAAGAGTGGTTGCTGCAGATCAAGTTCAACGCAAATGCGGGCGAAGCCTCCCTTATCATATATAGACATGGACTTGTCCACTTTAATAATCTTCCCAATCATATTACTGATTCGTCGTAGGGACTCAACGTTGTAGAACTCAAAAAGAACATCCGGGAGGCGGACCCAAGCAGCGATATGGCATTGAAGGTCAGCCTTCCATGGGTTGAAATTAGGGCGCCACCTTTGCACAATGAGGTAGTGATCTTCTATCATCCAAGGTCCCTCTTAGAAAGCATAATCCCTGTCTTCCTTATTTTAGAAATAGACAATGTAATATCCATTACTCAACGGAATTAGCTTGAGTGGATCCTTGGGGTGCCACATTCGATTAACATGGTCTCAGATGATGTAGGTGGGGAAATTTGCACCCAAGACTTTGAGTATGAGTGAATTCATCCAAGGGAGACACCAGGCTGCATACTCATCAGCTGAGAAATTTAAAACCCCAGGTCTTCCCTCCATTGATCCTTCTTCTTGTGTAGCCTCCTTCTCTGCCGCTTCCCTTGCTTCACTGACATCTTTCTCATTCATGCGATTGAAATAGTCTTTCCACCCTCGGACAATATCGTCCTCTTTTGAGTGCTTCATTAGAAACCTAGCGCATCCAAGTGACAAGAGCTTGTCACGATATGATAAATAGTTTGAACCAGTCATCAGTTTTGCATTAGATCCCCTAGGACCCTCATCTCCGACCCTCTTTGTTGTCATCGTCTGCCCAAATACAAAACCCGAGCCACTCTTTTCTTTGTCCTTTTCGCCATCTCCGTCACCGTCCGCTTCACCCGACCCCTCCCTTCCACCGGTTGCAATCTGTCGTTGACTTTCAGTTGCTCTCTTCTCACTCGCTCTCTTCTCTCTCATCTCGTTTTATCGATTAGTGAATCCCTTGATTTTAGTTCCTTATATATTCAAGTAAATTTGAAGAAATATAGAAGACGAGGAAATAAAGATGGGGAAGAACTAATCATTTTCTATCTCCTTTTTCAATGGGGGTTCATGTTTTTGTAATAATGTTTAAGCATTTTGGATACAATATGACAAGAGTGAGATTTCAGGGTTTTTTTTTTTAAGGGACAAAGATAAAGAAAATACCATTTGAACTTCAAAATCCTAAATCAATCTTTTCTCCCACGAGAGTATAAAGATTAACTACAAGAGTATAGCAATTGACAACTTACTTAACAAAAAATCGTTCATTTGAGATTTTGAAGTTCAAATGATATTTTCTTTTTTTCCTTTTTTTTAATTACATTGAATTTTTAACTTGTACTAATTAGCTTGTCTAATATGTATATATATACGTACATCTATATGTATATATATATATTGACACATCTATCCTAACCCTCCTAGGGACTACTCACACACATAAAAACCACACCACACACAATTTTCCCCCAAGTCTTATGGGGATTGAATCCCCACCTCATCGATAAGAGGGGAGGGGTGGTGCCTTTTCAGCTAAAGCTGTTATTTTGATGTATGTTGTTATCAGATGTCATGTCACTACTAAAAAAACTGTTTTTTGCGGCGGAAAAATTCCCTCGCAAAAAAGCTATTTTCCGTCGCAAAATTGGTTTGCGGCGGAATTTGCGGCGGAAAAATTTCCGTCGCAAAAATTGCCCTCGCAAATCATTTTGCGACGGAAAAATTCCATTTTCCCTCGCAAATTCTGGATTTTGCGAGGGAATAATTTTCCTCGCAAATCTGGAATTTGCGAGGGAAAAGGTTCCTCGCAAATCACGGAATTTTGCGAGGGAAAAATTTTCCCTCGCAAATCCATGGATTTTGCGAGGGAACAATGTTCCCTCGCAAAATTGAGGATTTGCGAGGGAAAAAATTTTCCCTCGCAAATTTCAATTTATTTTTTAAAAAAAATATAAAAAATCAGAAAAAAATAAAATAATTACAAAAAATATATTAAAAATTAAGAAATAAAAAGATTTATATATATATCATAAACATAAATTATAACAATCATAAGAGTTTACATAACAAGAAAAACAAAATATTACAAATTATAATGTTGTGACCAAAATGATGGTCATCAAAATTCATAAACTTATCTCCCGGTGTCCTTCTAACATTCCCAAAGTATACTGGTTCAAGAGACTCTCGCCCATTTAAACTAAATCCATTCATGCTTCTTAGCTGCTCTTCAATCAGTGCTTGTTTTTGACAGTGCGGCCCTTTCCCCGTAGTGAAGACCAGGCCTGGGAGAGACTTTGATTTAAGGCATTCGGTTCCTTCATCATCTCTTGCATATCTTGTGTTTGTCGCATATCGCCTTCATGCTGCATCCAATTTGTCTACATGTGGAGCAGCATTTTTGTAATCACATAACCTCAGTCGATAGAATATGTGAAGCAATTCGTTGTAAAAGAGTAGGCCAATGCATTGTTGTCTCTGACAAGGGCAAGAAAACAATGAACATAAAGAAATCAGACTAGATCTAAATAAATAAAAAGTCATCAGTCATGATGCTGCCCTGATGTAAACAAGAGTGCGCATTATATACACTAAAAAGCAATAAGCTAGGTAAGGTATAGCTGCACTTACTTCATTAGACTCGATGGAATCCCAAATCTTGTTGCATTTATTAACTGCACTGCTCAACCAATTTATCATCATCGCATTGCATGAGGTGGACATGCAATATAGAAGTGGCGAAAAACATCCGGTACATAGAAATTAAAGAGAAATTACAAATAGACATACGTTATATCTCACAATAATTTGAGGAGATCGAAGCATTGTTCTTTAAGCATACTATAAAATTTCAAATATTCGTTTGTCCTAACTTGTCATTTTGTAAAAAGAGGTAAGATAATGGCGGTGATTAATAAAGAAGAGAGCAGCAGTTCAAATCAATATTAATATCAATATGATATAAAATCAACAAGAAGTCGTATTATTCATAGACTATGAGTGTGGCTTATTCATTAGATTTCATGTAATGCAAGAAATCATACATAGTTAATGGCATTATAAAGGCATTTTTAGTACAAGAAGAGAAGGTTAACTACAAGAGGATTTTCTATCACGGTAATAGATTACTATATAATGATCAATGCAAAGCGCGAAGAAAATCGAATCGAGGACATGTCCATTCTTTTAACCTTCAATCACAAACCCGCAACTCGGGTAACCTATTTCTCTAGCACAGCAAATCCACACTCTAAGGCGAGATTGAACCCTGTAATCTCCTTCAATTATCAAAGCATTTGCAAGCTGTGAATTGAAGTTGCAAGACCACAACTTCATTGAAATCCTACAAGAAATTATGATTGTGATGCAAAGTAACATGCAACACAGATTACAGTCTTATTCAGAACCCACAATGAAGAAAATATAACATAAATCAATTGCTATGTTGCTCATCTAAGATCCTAAGGAAAAATTTACCAGTGGCTTATCAAATACCGAGCACCATTGACATTAATCGAGACACATTCTTATGAATAAAAGAAACAAAAATGGTAGCACCGGCTAAGTAAGCTATATGCTCGCACTTCAATTCAAAGCAAGATGGTATTGACTTCAAAAGCAGTTGCTAAAACAGAAAAGAGAGATAATGTCATTCTAAAAACAGAATTGTACTCTATTCCCTTAAGAAATAAATAATCGTTTAAATCAAGAACAAATATTTTACTCTATTCCCTTAAATCTCTAAGGCTCAGCCGTACATCTGTGGCCCGTATGGTTTGATTCTATGAAACATGGTTACATGTTATCCTAATACAAAGAGCTGATTCAAATGTTTGGTTCAGCTTATATAACGGAAAGGGGATTACATTTTGAAATGTTGATTACCTTAAGTAGCTGCATTCTGCTATTATACCTTTTTACTTTTTTTACTTTTTTGAGTTGCACTTACAAGTTGACCCTAATCTTGTTGCATGCAAATACAAAGGCACCTAAGACACAATTCTGGAATGACAGAAAAAATGACAAAAGGTGCTCAATTTAGGGCCTCTGGTTGAAAGCGGTGCCTATCATACCATGAGAGGTGCTGCCCATGAACAATGCCTTGCCTGTGGTAAAATGAGCATCTTTGGCATCATTTCCTATTTGAAACAATATTCGTCCACTATTTGGTTACGAAAGGGAAATTCTTTAACTCAATGCAATGCAGATTGAAAAATGAACATTACTCGCTCAATGTAAATGCTCCTTAGATCTGAAAACATGATAAATATTTGGAGTAAATCAATCCACACAATTACAACCTCGAGGTCAATGCAGGTGTGGATTAAAAAATGGAAAATTATGGTCGCATCGCTGCTCCCTAGATGTGGCTTTCAAAGAGGAACCTACTCAATTATCTATAAGTTTAAAGGTTAAAGGTATCAATTCCGGATGTCGATTTCAATGCCACAATAAAAAAACAAAACAAAGAAGCAGAAAAGAATGTTATATTGATTTTGCCAATATGTTAATCGTGTCTACAACTCATGCATTATTTTGTTTTGTAATCACCTTAAAGTTTAATTAATGTCTTTGAGAGTTCATAATTTAACTAATCGAGCTTGTACGCGATGCGACAAGACCAATAATTAACAAAGACAAAATCACCATAAGAGAGTAGCAAACGAATATATCCGAAAAGATAGCAGCAGAACCGAGGAAACATGATATACGAATCAAATCCAACAAGAAAAAGGTACTAAGCAACGCTCGAGGTGAGCCTTGGCGTGATTAACATTGTGGGAGTGCTTGAGAAGGAGAGTAGCGATGCGAAGGCGAGTCTTGACCTCGACAATTGGGAAGAAGGAGACTTGGCTCTGACAAATAGCTTCAAGGCACTTCACTGCCTTCCCAATTTCTCCTTTGTTCTCATGGTAGTCCGCAAGACCCCACAATCCCTCAGCCACTAGAAATAGCTTGAACCTAGCAAGATCTCCACTTCAATGTAATACTATTCAAAACAAAGACGAAGAAAAATTGGGTAATTAATTAGATTAACCCAAAGATACCGTAAAGTCCCGATAATCGAAGCAAGATCTGGCAAAAGGAGGGAGCTCTAATGAAATGCTAAGTCAAAACGAGAAATAAAACTCATTGCGAATTGGAATCCGAGCTCGAGGAGTTGAGGTTACGCTTCACCGAAAGAAACCAGACAAAGGAGACAAAGAAACAGAGGCGGGGCGGGGCGGAGACGGAGGCGTGGTGCGCAGATTGTGAGAGAAATGAAAGGGATCGGGACGGAGGTGGTGTGTTAGGGTGAGAGAAAGCAGGGCATTTTGGTTGAAAGAATGAGTGAGACGCGGAAAGATAATTGAGCAACGATAAAAAAAGAGTCCAAGCCAATTTTGCGAGGGAAAGTACTTTCCCCCACAAACTCAGAGTCACTTTGCGAGGAACATATTTTCCTCGCAAAATCAAGTCATTTTGCGAGGAAAATATATTTCCTCGCAAATTTAAGTCACTTTGCGAGGAACATATTTTCCCTCGCAAAATCAAATCATTTTGCGAGGAAAATATATTTCCTCGCAAAATTAAGTCATTTTGCGAGGGAAAATAGTTCCCTCGCAAAATGACTTAAATTTGCGAGGGAAAACTGTTTCCCTCGCAAAATTACTGGATTTGCGAGGGATTTTTAGTTCCCTCGCAAATATTTAGGGTTTTGCGAGGGAAAAATGTTCCCTCGCAAATTCCGCGGCAAATTCTTCACTTTCTAGTAGTGTGTGGATATAAAAAGTATTACTCAACCACCACGACCACAACAACAAATATTATCCGACTAGGTATGCAACAATCAAATTTTCAGATAAATCAAGGTCCTGCTCAGTTATTAGGTGTTTTTGTGTGCGTATTCCTCTACCATTTTTCATATGATTCCAAATTGCTTGATCTACACTTATTATTGACACATCTAATGGCCTTTAATTCTATATGTACTTCTTCAAACAATTTTCTATATACCAATTTTTCTTTAACAAATGACACTCCAACTTTTCCTCATATGTAGTCATTTTGAATATTATATATATATATATATATATATATCAGGATCCCTATCCTAAAAAGTCATAATTTATCTTCATGTTGTTCCTTTAAAACTCAATAGGCCAGCACTCATTACCATATAGTAGTATAACAACCCAAAAACCCATACTTAAATTCTATAATTAACATCTCTTTCGATTCTTTGTCACGCTCACGATAGAGATTATGTGATCAATTCAGGCTTATGGATCCGTACTCGTCAAAGTTATAACATTTTTAAGAAGTTTAAAAAGTTGAAATCTATAACAAAGGTGATATATGTATAAGGATTGAATCCGACGATTATTCATACACACACATATAACACTTATGTATCTTTAATTAATTACCACCATGATCATTAATATAAAACCTTATTTGTAATGTAAATTACACTACGTGACCTTTATATTAATAATAGGAGGTATTATTATATATTGACCGCCTCTATTGTGTACATGGATTTTTATTATTGATAAAAAAAAGACATTAAATAATTAAAGTTTACAAAGTACTAAAGCTAAGTAGACAAACATAATTAGAGAATAACCTAAGAAAGGAGTCTAATGAAATAACTTTAACATGAGAAAATGAGAGAGAATAATTAAGATTCGACGAGGTTTTGGAGGTGGTTGATGAGTATGTTATAGTCATCTCGGCCTCTGATGAGACTCAAACGAACATATCTATCGCTGGCACTGTACAAACTTCCTCGACGACCTTCTATTTTTGCTGCTTTTAGCACTTCATAGCAATCTTTATCTTCCTCTCTCTCACACTTCAACCACGCATATGCTGTATCATACAAAATTCGAATTATCTATTTGAAGTCCATCAAATAAAGTTTAAATGATCACATATAATTCTCCTACAAATTCAATCAAATTTAAATTAGGATGCTAATGGGTGATTAAGAAGGCTGATGGGGTGCTGGTAATGATGATAAATCAGACAATATGAAATTAAATTATCCCGTAAAGGTAATTATTGAACAAGACCTTAAATTGTTTTCAAATAGCACTAACACTGATTTGATTACATGAAATGAAAATCTTAAATAGCACTAATTTCAAATTTAATAGTTTTTAAATATATATACAAGACAATTAATGATCTGAATTAAATAATAACAAATGTTGAAGACTGCTGAAATTGACTAAATAAACCCTAACCATTGAAATAGTGCAAATTGAAAAATGTCATGAAGGTATATCCTCCTCTCACAAACACTGATTGTCAAATGGCAATATTTATAAATGAAAAAAAAAATCAAATATACAATATATATATAATTTGTAAGTGCTGTTATTATTATTCAATTCAGTACTACTAATTATATAAAGCCATGCAAATTGATGATTAATTAGTTACGTACCTGGTGTAGGGTCTCTAACCCTTTTGTAAAAGGAGCAGTACTGGGGAGTTAATTTCTGAAGAGAAAATCGATTTGATTTGGACAATGTGTGTTTCAGCCTTATCCATCGGTTTTTCATGGTTGAATATCCAAACTTGAATATTTCTGTGCTGTGTCCTTCTTCGAGAACCACATCAAGAATCTTCATAGCTCTCAACTGAGACTCTCGAGAAACTCCCATTGTGTTCAGTTCCAAATATGTCAACATCTTTTCGTATACACTCTCATTCTTCACCACTGCCCACCTGTAATATATATGAGATATAAGTATTGAAGCGTTGTGATTAAATATTTAGTGTCCATCATTTGGTTTGTGAAATGGATTCTAATTGATTGAGATTCAGTGGTATGAGATACCAAGTCAATAGAATGCTCAATATAGAGTACTTGAGAGAGGGTTACTTCTCCTCCCACCTCAAAAGCTAACTTTTAAGATATGGTTCCCTATATAGTTACGCACTGACAACAAAGTAACTTTCTATATAAATGTGAAATGTCATGTTTTGCTAAAAATTAGTACTCCCTCCTATAGTCCTATCTTTATTATAAGAAACTCGCATGCATGTTTCATTATATAGAATGTTTTATCTAAAACATTATTCTTCCCCCACATGATATCCTTAATTAACTATAAATCTTCCTTATTAATTAACCAAACTCCTTTAAAGTTTTGATATTTTACAAGAATTGAAATAACTAATTTTAAATAACTTTATTAATATATGTAAAGTTGTTATTAAGTGCAAGAACAAGATGGAGTAATGAAAAAAATGGTTTGTGAAGCAATGCCTGTAGGAATATAATAGATATTTCACATCTCAATAATCATGTGATGGAAACACAGACATATATATTCATTTTCTTGGAGTCTAACCAAACATTTAACTTAAAAATGATATGTAGCTAAATGGATTCTAATTAATTCTCCCTCTGTTCCCTTTTGTAAGGTATGATTCTTGGTTATGCCATGTTCCTTTTATAAGATAGGATTAGGGGATGTCTAAAAAGTTTTTTTATTTTTTATTTATAAACTTCCCATTTTACCCTCATTTAATTATAAAAATTACTCATATCATTGTTATATTTAATTATCATGTTTGACTAAAGGACTTAATATAACATATTCTCTCGCTTTCACATAAATGAGAGAATTTTGGGGAAAAAAAATTGCATATTTGTTACACCTAACTAGTTTTGCATTTTGGAAATTTGTTTTTCTACATATTTATTGTACCTAATTATTTTTAAATACTTCTTTAAACAAGACAATTCTTATAAAAAGAACGGAGAGAGTAATAATAAAGTATTGTTACCCAAATCTAGTGCCAGCATGGCCAGTGAGCTTGGAGATTGTGAAGATCATGAGCTCGTGATCAGCAGGAGAAGGAATAGAAGTGAAGTGGGGCCAATAATAAGCAAGATCATCAACAGTCTTAACATTAGAACCATTAAGAGTAGCATTCATCAATTTTCCATCTGGGTTGTTTGGTGAGGTTACAAACTCAATGAATGTGTCATTTTCAGGCACATTCTTGTTCTTCCACAACGATGCGTCACCTTCAAATCTGTTGTCCAATGAATTAAAAAGCTCTGTTTGTTCCCTATACACCTGTCCATTAAGTTTCATTCACCAAACTTTAATAATTGTCAAAATATATGTTCTTTTTTTTCTTCGAGGCGGACTGTTCCGTAAAATTTGGCAACTGATTTTGCATTTAATTTGGCGGTCTGTTCCATTAAATTATATAAATCTAATGCAAACATTTTTGTGAAAGAATTTTCTATAATCTATAGGAAATTTTCTGTTTATTGATGTGACATAATTTGTAAGTCGTTGTTTGAAATTTCAAAATACCAAAATACAAGTTTCCTACTTGACATTTTTCTCACAAGACACAACATATTGAGAATGAGAAGATCAACGGTTAAAAGCCAAAGCTTGGTACCAAAGAGCGTTGTAAGATATGCAAGGTACTGAATATCAGACCATAATCATTATAATTTATACAGGTAGAAGAAGTGGTTCAAGGGTTAAATCTCGGTTAAAACAGTCATGATTAAAATATTACTCCCTCCGGTCCTAATTATATGAACACTTTTGTAATGTTCAGGACCGAAGGGAGTATAATTTAGTTAAAATATATGAAAAATATTTATCTATGACATGAAAAATAATATTTAAATAAAAAATAAATTTATCCTCAAGTGATATAACAAAATACAGATAGTCAAACTCAAATACAAAACGGAGTTCTATTCTCAAAATAATCAAACTCAAACTCACAATCACAATCACAATCAAAAACAAAAACATGTATCATTTGTTCTTTTTTAAAAATAAATATAAAAGCAACGGTGTTTTAAAGTCGTGAGGTGCAACCCAATCAACCTATCCAAAACCAGTTTGCAATGGATTTTCTTTAATTTGCAACGGATTTTGTCCGTTGCTAAAAACGTTTTTTCTTGTAGTGTCAGATGGGTTCTACATCGAATTAACCAAGCTAAACCCAATTAAGTTGAAGCCGGTGATTGCTTGGCTCACCAGTATACTAGCGTCACCGGTTAATTTGGTCCAGATTTGATTACATAAAAATAAATGACACTCAAAAAGGAAAGCATGTATTATTTCCTTTTTTATTTAAAAAATTATCAAAACAACGTTATTTTATGCACATAAGATGCAAAACATATATATTATAAAACTTGATCAATCCGTCCAACCCACCGGATTAGCCAAATTAAGTCAAGCTAACTAGGTTAAACCGGATTAGGTTGAAATTGGGTTAATTGCTTGACCAGAACGGACAAGTGATCGAGTCACTAGTTAGTAATACTACATTCGATTCTAAATATAAGATCTAGTTAACTTCTTTTCGAGAGATTAATGAAGTTAAATAAGTTACTTTAAGGTATTTATATTTATCGTTTTTTCTTTATATTGTCTAACTTATAAACCGATATATAATGTATTTATACACAACATATAACATGATTAAGTAACTTATTTAGCTTTCTTAATCTCGTAAAAAAACGTCAACTAGGTCTTATATTTAGGATCCGAGATAGTAAATGACAAGTGGAAGAGTTGTATAGCTTACCGGGTAATATGGTGGTGTGGCAACCACTTTAGCAGGAGAATGAGAAGAAGAAGAATTGGGAGAGAAGGCATAAACAGCAGCATTGAGGAGTTGAGTAGAGCCAACCCCAAATATGATGAACCTTCCCTCAGTCACAGCATTCCCAACCAATTTATGCAATTTTTGTATGTATTTCACAAGCATTTCTGATATGTAAGATCCATCTGAGTATGTATATCCCATTCTGTGCCAGCCTGATACCAATATTGCACTCTTTTCTGCTCTTTTCATCCAGAATGGCTCCAAGAATAATGGATCTCCACTACAGTACACACCACACAAACTCACAAAACTTTAATCATGCATGCATATATATATATATATATATGTATGTTCATTATTATGCCTCCTAAAAGTAAGAATTCATTACAAAATAGGGTTAAGTTGCATATAGCAGTCAATTTTTTAAAGTAATTTTTTATACAATTAGTACCCCTAAAGTATTTTTTAAGTAGCACCTAAAATTCTATCATAATTTTTGTTACAATTTTGTCCTTAAAGTATTTTTCCAATAGCAATTAACACCATAATTTTAGGATATTATTTGGTGCTACTGAAAAATACTTTTGTTTGCCAAAAATAACTCAGAATACTAAGTCATTCTTACCAAAAAAAAAAAACTTTATGGTGCTAGATGCATAAAAAATTACTTTAGGATACTAAATGCGCCAAAAATTACTATAGTGTGTTGGATGCAAACTAACCCTTACAAAATATGATCTCAATAGTGAAAAATATTTTAAATTGGCCAATAGCCTTGAAGCCTAATGGTGGCATGAAAACTCCCTTATGAGTAACATATAAGGGGTTTGATCCCATTGATAACCTAATAGTACCAGTGTCCATCCCTCTATTTTTTTTTTTTAAGAAAAAAAAGATATTTTAAATTGTAATAGAGATGAGAGATTTGAACCTTCCAGCATTTGTAGAACAATTGGGATCAAATTTGGAGCAAGTAGGGCCATAATAGCAAAGATTGCATTCACAAACAGGCAAGTGACGATGGCCATTGTTATTGAGAACCAATCCATCCAAGTAGGCTCTTCCATGTCCAGAACATTCTATGGCTGCCACAGCCTCTGCTTCTTCAGCCGCCTCCTTCGTCCATCTCGGCTTCCATGTCTTCTCTCCCAAAACCAACAGATTTGAGGAACAAGAAGACAACACAATCATGGCTGCCACCATAATCCAAGAAATGTCCATCGTTGAGAATATATGATTTAAGAGGAATAATATTGCTTATTGCAACTTGCTAAAACATGTGCCACATGCAATGCTTATTTATAGGGTTTTGATAGTGAATTGCAGTATGTGTCCGGGTCAGTCGTCCGTTCGTCCTTGTTATAAGCACCTAGTATAACAACTTTACATAAATTAATAAAGTTAGTAAAAATTAATTATTTTTTAAAATTATCCTCAATTAAAATAATCAATTAGACTATTTTGGTTAATTAATTAGGAATTTTATAATTAGTTAGAGATATTATAGGTGGCAAAAAATTGATACTTTAGGGAAAAATATGTTATATTATGAAATATGTTAATTAAATATTGTTTATAATTAGAGCTAAGAAAATGGGCCGGTCCATATAGCCCCCTAAATTTATAAGGGCCGAGTTTAAGATTTTTGCTTCAAAAGTGAAAGTGAACCTAAAAGGGCCGACCCTTTTAGGCCCATCTGTTTTTTTTTTAATTATTATTCAAATGATAATAATATTATTTATTTTTTATACTTTATTAATGATGTTGCAAATATTTAGTTGTTATTATATTTTTCAGAATTAAATTTCATAAGAACACCTTGTATTAAGAATCTTAAAAATTTAAAACTTATAAAAGACATTTCTTATTTCATAAGTATTCTAACTAATTTTGTATTTTTTGATTTATTTTCTAGTGATTGTTTTGTTCATATCTTGTGTTGTTTATTTTGTTGACTACTTATACTTTTCAAGACATATTTATAAAAAGTATTTATAATATTGTTAAGTGTTCTCATTAATTATTTGTAATTGTGGTATTGGATAGTTTACCTTTGATTATGACTTAGTGATTGTGTTTGTTTATTGAATGATACTTGTTGTTTAGACCTTAATGTTAATAATATTTATTTTTTTAAATTATAATTTTAATTGTTGTAATTTATTAATTATATTTCTTTGAAAACAACATAGGAAAAATAGTTAAAATTTAGAAAAATGACTTCCGACCCTGTCGGCCGGCCTTGGCCCTACGCTCTTAGGTTGGGCCTTGAAAAACAGATGTTTTAGGCCTTAAAACCGGGCCAACTTTAAATCCCAACTCTATTTATAATAAGGATAATATATTTTTCAGTTATGTTATATTTTTTATTTTCTTAAAAAAATTGTATATCTTGTTTTATTTTATACTGAATTATAATATAGTTGAATTTAAATAAAAGTTAAATTGTAGGATTGGGATGATGCTTATTCTTGAAAATTTCAGGTTATCTGTGCTGAAAAATATTGATTAATGGCGTGGTCAAACACACAACTGTATAACGCAAGCACCACGCCAGTGTCACGTGTTTGAAAATGTGGCTTAAAAAAAATATCCTACTATCGTTTGAATTTCACTCCTATACATTATCAGAAAATTAATGTACAAATCCCTACAATTTCAACTATTCTTAATTTTGAAAAAAAATTCTTAATTAAGTCTTTTTAATTTTCTTTTTATGATGTTATAGTTCCACATGATTTTAGCAAGGTCCTAGTAGTTTTTTCGTTTTATTAAATCCTTTTAAGTTCATCTTATTCTTAATTTGGTCTCTCTAGTTTTTTATTGCTTACCTGAAACTACAAGGGCCAGATTAAAAATCAGGTGAAATGATAAGGACTTGATAAAAAGAATACAATGGCCTGATTAAAATAAATAAGGGTTAAGGAACGAAAATACACATGTGGTTTATCTCCGGGAGCGTCCAGCACCACGTGCTTTTTTCTGGAGTAAAAGTACACACGTGGTTACGTTTTGGGAGCGCCCCTTATTTGGACTGACACGCTGACGTGGACGCTGACATGGATGCTGACGTGAACGCTGATGGTAAGAAAAAAAGAAAATTACCATTTTGCCCCTTAGTTTTAAATAAAAATTACCATTTTGCCCCTTAGATTTAAATGAAAATTACCATTTTGCCCCTTAGTTTTAAATGAAAATTACCCTTTTGCCCTTATTTTTAAATGAAAATTACCTTTTTGCCCCTTAGTTTTAAATGAAAATTACCCTTTTGCCCTTAGTTTTAAATAAAAATTACCTTTTGCCCCTTAGTTTTAAATGAAAATTACCCTTTGCCCTTAGTTTTAAATGAAAATTACCTTTTTGCCCTTAGTTTTAAATTAAAAAAAAAACTAAAAATACCCCCTCCCCGTGGGCCCCACCACCACCGGCCGCCACCCCACCGCCGCCGGCCGACGGTGGTGGGGCCCACGGGTAGTAGAGGTATTTTTTTTTTTTTTAAAAACTTAGGGCAAAAGGGTAATTTTATTTAAAACTAAGGGTAAAAGTGTAATTTCACTCGAGTTACTGTTCATTTCCATCCAACTTAACGGTTGACTAACGGTCAACTAACGGCCGTGGTGCTGGGCGCTCCCAAAACGTAACCACGTGTGTACTTTTGCTCCAGAAAAAAGCTCGTGGTGCTGGGCGCTCTCGGGGGTAAAGCTCGTGTGTAAAATTGCTCCTTAACCCTTAAAATAATGTGAAACTATATGGACATAATCATAAAACGCAGTTATAGGGACCTACTCCTTTTGCCCTTATGTTGTATGGTCTAATTAACTCATTTGAATATATTAAATATGTTAATTAACTTAGATAATATGATACTCCTTCTGGTCTTTATTATAAGGCACCAACTAACAATTCTCACAAATCAATAAAAACAGTTAAAGTCAATAAAATTGTCCTATAATTTAAGTAACTTCCAATATTACCCCTACTAATTGTACTCAACTCTAATATTATATCATTCTTACTCTCGTATCCACTACCCTTATTAATTAGGGGCATATATGAAAACAAATAAGTAATGATTCTTGAAAATAAGCAAGTGCCTTATAAAAAAGACCAAATAAACTTGTTAGTTGATGCTTTATAATAAGGACCAGAGGGAGTATATATATTTTTGGAATACCTTAATCATCTTCCATAATTTTGTTCCTCTCTCTCCTGCATAATTATTGATAAGGAAATATTAATAGGTTAATTTGGGAAAAATTGATAAATATGTGTGAAATATGTCTTATATTTAAGATTAGCATCGACTCCCCAATTAAGTCCTATAATAAGTACACGAGGGTTAAATTAAAAATCAAATGAAACTATTGTAGTCACATATTAACCATGTACATTTTAAGTACGAAAGAAAATACACACACACACAAGTGCTTTGAAAATGGAAGATGAAACTTAAATTGATTGGCTTCAAACTAGCCGAAATTCAATAGTATAACTTTTGAAGATTACATGTTGCCCGAAGAAAAACTAATCATCAATGAATGTCATTTATATATGTGATGCTTATCTCTTTGAAAAAAAAAAAAACCAATCAATTGAAGTTTCATCTTCCATTTTCAAAGCTCTTTGTATTACACACACACATACGAAGATAATTCGTTCATGTTTTGGTTACCACATTTAATGAATATTGAAAAAAGTTCCATGTACGTACGTTCTTACTTTTTCCACACAATTACGTGAATGAACTTTGCTAATTGCTAATGAGTAATAATAGTCAAGACATGCGGCTATGGTTGAATGAACTTTGCTAATTGCTAATGAGTAATAACAGTCAAGACATGCGGCTATGGTTCTAGGAACCAGAGGCTGAAGCTTAATTCAAAGGTTTCATTCAAATTTTCCAAAAAACATTCCTGACATTATTGATGCAACGTGCTTCGAATAATAGTTGTAACTTGTAAGCATGTCAACTTGTCACAAACTGAGAATTGAGGACAACTTTCTAATATATATCTTAAAACTGGATGGAATATTTTGAATGATACTTGGAGAAGTCACAATCCTCCTATGGGTGGGTGTGTTGTTATTATTAATTTGAATTTGTGGAGTTCTTATACATGTAATTTGTTCATTGTACTGTTGGGAAATGTTGGAGAATACTGCTTTCACCAGTGTAAAGTAGCCCCTGTTGTGGTGGTTCCTAGGAGAGGTTGGCGTCCTTATTCTCTATTGGAATTCTTATGTAATTTAATTTCTTTGACTGTAGATGCTAGAGATTAGTCAATCATCTAATGCCTACTACATGTGGATTGTGTATGTGCAACTTTATAGACTAGTGGAGAGCTCAACAGGATAGGGGAGTTTGCTCACAGCCACTTCATATGCGCAGATTAAACAGATAATCAATCAAAAGGATAAACTCTCTCACAGAGTAGATATATATAATTACTAAAATACATAATATCTGAAGATATTAAGAGTATTGAATAAAACAGTAAATAACAATAAATTCGATTGAGCGTTCAGTTGTTTCGGTAGTTGGACAAATTCATTTTTTTTTTTGCTTTTATACCAACTGCCATTAATGAGTGTTGAAGAAGCTTTAAGATAGTTGTTGTGACTCTTCAACTATTATGTTAAACATAGATGGCTTCCATTAGGCACAGACGATCGTTGATTAAGGATTTGAGAATACTTCGCTTTATAGACTAGTGTCAGAAAAATTCTAAAGGATCAAGTGAAGACGGTAACAGAATATACATACAAAAATTTCAGTCCCAGTTAGCTCAACAGGATAGGGGAGTTTGCTCACAGCCACTTCATATGCGCAAAGTTATTTAGTTATTGAAGATATGATTTCTAAAGAAAGAAAAGTGATAATTTAAAGAAGTTGATGAAGATCAATGCGATTGCTTTAGTAAAGCCCAATATGCTTAAAAAGTTAGAGTTCCATTCTGATTTTGACTTTGTTAGGTATATGGTTGATCTAAAATTTATAAAGTTTTGTATTTTGTGAATTGGAGATTAAATTAAATTCATATTAGTGATTGTAATTTTTTTATAATCAATAACAGTTTCAGGTAGAGTTAAATATCAATTTTGCCATGGAAATATTGGTTAGGGAGCATTCAGCATCCGAAAGTTTTTTTGGTATCATTTTTGCCCCGGAAATTTAAAAACATAGCAATCTTGCCCATCGATTGATCTTGACCGTTGAATTGTTGCTCTTCTTTGTAAACTTTCAGGGCAAATTTGCTCCTAAAAAAAACTTCTGGTGCAAATTTGCTCCTAAAAAAAACTTTCAGGGCATATTTGCTCATTTTTATAAACTTCCGGGGCAAAAATGATATCAAAAAATCTTTCGGGTGCTAAATGCTCCTTAGCCAATACTTTTGTGGCAAAAATGATATTTAACCCTTTCTTAGTTACAAAATTATTGGCTTTTGCATGATTTCTTTATGTAGATTGGTATTTATATTTTGCATGGTTTATTTATATCAATTGGTATTTATGTTCATATGATGCAAATATATTTTGTTTTTTAAAGAAACACATTTACCAAACAGTTATTAATATTCACAAAGAACCATCAAATATTCTGAAAATATTTTACGGTTATTAATAAAGAATCGTAAACCGTCAAATATTAATATTTAATGCTAATCTTCAGTTTGACACATTAAATTTCTACTCAGGAAAAAATATACAGGTTTTAATTTTTTCGTCAGTCAAAAAAAAAAAAAAAAAATATATATATATATATATATATATATATATATATATATATATATATATATATATATATATATATATATATATATATACATGTTTCAAATATCAAAATGTGTAAGCAATTAACTAGTAACATCATGACTTTTATGAACCGTTTAAGAAAGACAAACTCAATTTTGACCCATTAAATTTTTACTAAAGGAAAAAATATTCATGTTTCAAATATCAAAATGTGTACGCAATTAGCTAGTGTGCTTGCTTGTTCAAATACAATTAACTTGTAACTATTGTTTGAATTTGAACTTTAACACAGAAAACTAGACCAACACGGTTGGGTCTAGTGGAACGAACTAGCCCATCATAATGCAGTGAATCAAGATTTGAATTCATGATGAAAGAGGTGTCTGCATTTAATACACAATAGTATATCAAAATTACAAACAGTATTGTCTCTAATAAGATGATACTTGTGATTGAAAAAACTATCATTGGAAGAATATATAGCATACATGAAATTTAAATTGGGTTCAATGTGAATTAATTGAGACTTAATCAAGGTTATTAAACATAAACCGACCTCTAAACTGATTAGGGTAGTAGGTCAAGGGTCAGTGGTTTAGATCGGAGTCAAACCAGAATTACCCGGGGCCCAATTGATAAGAAAGTGAAGATTCCAAGGTTATAAATATGAAATTAAAAATATAAAAACAAAGGAAAAAATTGAATTAAGTCTTTTTCTTAAAAAAAGGTTGGCCTGGGTTGGGGTTCACCCGGATCAGGTAAGTGATCAATTTGCCTGCTTTTAGCTCGAATCGGCTAGTCTAGTCTATATTTAATAACCCTAGACTTAATATAAATTTAAAATCCCAAGGCATTACTTGAGGCAAGTAAAAAAACAACTAATGATATATGACATTAATATGATGCACATGACCTCGCTCTTTGACAATATGTTGAGATATTGTATAAGTTTCTTGTCTTCTCTTTTAATTTCCACATAATTACGTGAATGAACTTTGCTAATAGTATTAAGACATATTTATACTGTTGATCTTGATCTTAAATATAATACGTATTTTTTATATTGGTCAATCTTTTCTAATTTACTTCTATTAATGCTCTCTCAACGAAATTAAGGAGGAGAAATAATTAAAAAAAATGATTAGGGTGTTTTAGAAATTTTCATATAAACTAACTTAACTAATTTTCTTAAACTAATTAAATATGTCTTATATTAAAAACAGGAGAGAGTAATAAAAGTCAAGACATGATGTTTAGATATGCAGACCTCTAATGATGAAAATGATATAATTGATTTTGAAAAAAAAAAAGATAAATGAAAAAAATAGGGTAAAGGTACAAAAATAACTATGAGCTTTTATAAAAAGAGAAAAAATACACACATACTCTTTTAAGGTGCCAGGGTAACTAGAAATTATGAAAATGTGGGCAAAAATGATAGATCCATTAAATCTAACCTAATGGTATTAATTTTTGTGGTGGGGCCCACACAATTATTTTGAAAGTACAAAAATACCCTCAATTAAGAAAAATCTCTCCTCTTCTCAACCTTGGATTCTTTGATATGAAAATGCAAGAAAATTCAACACCCTTTTGGTTTGACAATTGGTATGAAATCAATAGACCTCTTATTGAACTTATTCCTGGTTATGAAGATTTCACGGACAAGAATGAGAAAGTTGTTGATTATGTTGACTGTTGGGGAGAGTGGGATTAAAACAAGTTGATCAGGTGGTTCTAGCTGCAAGTTGTTGATCTGATCATGTGTGCATACCCTCCCTGGGACAAGAGAATGGAGGATAAATACTATTACAAATCTTCATCTGATGGTTGTTTTTCTGTCAAGTCTGCATACCATCTGGTGGTATGGGTTTTCGTGATCTTTTTATTATGAATTATGCGCTTTTAGCTAAAACGACATGGAGATTATTGGTGAGACTTAATGATTTATGGGCTAAGGTGTTGAAGAGTGTGTCTTGAGAGATTAGTTTATTGAGGCGAAGAAAGGCTATAAGTTATCGTGGTGTTGGTCTAGCATTTTATACGGTAGAAATTGTCTCAAAAATACCTCCGATGGGATGTGAGGAATGGTGTTAATATTAGAATATGGGCAACAATTGGGTCCCTAATGTTACGTTCTCGAAGAAACCAAGTAATCAGGAGGATCTCTTCGTTACAAATGGTAGTGTAAGTGATCTTATAGTTAATGGTGAATGGCATCTCACCCCCATTAATCAATACCTACCTAATAAAGTTAAGAGTGCTATTTACGAGATCCCTATTTCTACCAATGGATTGGAAGACAAGCTGAAATAGGAATATCACCTAATAGGGGGGGGGTGAATTGGGTGATTTCAAAATCCTTTTGAAATAAACTGAAGAACTAAAGAAACAGAGCAGAGAGTAGAGAGAATATGAACACATGAGAATTATACTGGTTCGGTCTAAACTCTTGACCTACGTGTAGTCCCAAGATACTCTGGGTTTTTCACTATCTTTCAAACATGATTACATACTCTGAACTTCGAAGTAATCCTCTCACACTAGGATTCACTCCCCCGTACAAGTTGTAATCGGTACACCCACACTCAAGGTCCTTCTACCTTGAGATTAAACAGATAATCAATCAAAAGGATAAACTCTCTCACAGAGTAGATATATATAATTACTAAAGTATAGAATATCTGAAGATATTAAGAGTATTGAATAAAACAGTAAATAACAATAAATTCGATTGAGCGTTCAGTTGTTTCGGTAGTTGGACAAATTCAATTCTTTTTGCTTTTATACCAACTGTCATTAATGAGTGTTGAAGAAGCTTTAAGATAGTTGTTGTGACTCTTCAACTATTATGTTAAACATAGATGGCTTCCATTAGGCACAGACGATCGTTGATTAAGGATTTGAGAATACTTCGCTTTTGGATCGCCATCGACGGTCTTTGACATGCTTTCTGGTCGGAGGTTGACTTAGGAAAAGTTACTTTAGTCTTTCGCCGGAATGGGTATCTGTCATAGGAATTATTTGGTTTGCTTTGATTTTCATTCCGTGTGCGTGCTCTGTTTTCTGTAAACAATTAATGCTCTGGCACACTTTATTGCTTTTCGTCGATTTGCAGTTAAACCATTCGCTAATGATCTGAAACTCACTCAATAAGATGATTGGTAATAATGTAAGTAATATTGTGTAGTATTTAAACAGAATCAAATGGTTAATCAAAATATTTGAATTTATGAGTATTGGAACAACAAAGATATTGAAGCAACTGAAGAACAGTGCTCGAGTAGACATTCAAAAATCCTTCACAGAGAAGCTTAACGTTAGGCGTACTCAAGTACAAGATTGGTCTTACTTGAGTACAATGCTCAAGTAAGACATTTTATATGCACAAGTAAGGTCTCTGTGAAACACTGAAGGGCAAATCAGAATGCATTTGCTCGAGTACAAGAATGAGTATGCATGCTCGAGTACAATCATTTTTGTGCTCGAGTAACATTTGAACTTCACTGAAAACCACACTAGGCAAAGTATTAGGATACCTATGCTTGAGTACAAATTTCCTTATGCTCGAGTAAGAGTAGAAGTGTGCTCGAGTAAGCTTTAACAATGAGCAAATATAAGTAAATTAAGGATCATGCTCAAGTAACACATTACCTCTACTTGAGCACCATGCTCAAGTACAACATACTTTGTGCTCGAGTATGGTTTCTGATATAGCCTTATTCTTGACACAAGTGTTCATGCTTGAGTAAGCTCATATTAGTACTTGAGTACTGTGCTCGAGTAAGCTGCAAAGTTTGCTCGAGTAACTTCTTCAAAGGACTAGCACAGACAGCTCTTACTGATAGTATGCTCGAGTAATGACTTATCTGCTCGAGTATACTTCCTGATATGTACAAAGTCTTCACAGCAGCTGTCTTGCTCGAGTAGACTTAAAGTACACTTGAAACTATGCTCAAGCAAGGATTTGAGAAGACTTAAACAGATACGTTAACTTGAGCATACTTGAATAAGCTCTTGACTTAGGCACTTTTCACTGATTCAAAACCTTATACATTTTCAAGTCTTGTTATCATCAAAACACATAAACTGAGAACTAACACAAGCTAGTATGGACTAATGCCAAGAATAGGGAGTATATGGTGAAAATGGGATACCACATCTGGAGAGAAGAGAATTCAGTCAACACCAATAAAGCGGAGTCAACTATTATCATCCCAACAACATGCTGGAAATTGATCTAGAAAATTAAAATTATCCCATGAGTTCAGCAGTTTATGTGGCGCCTACTCAATAATGCTATTGCCATTAATGTAGCCCTCTCTCGAAGGAAAAACTGAGGTAAGCCTCTATCTAGTTTGTGCAGAAGCTTATGAGACTAATAAGCACTTGTTTTTCCATTGTCCTTGGACTAGGTATATTTGGTTTAGCTATATGCTAAGTGCTAGAATTGATGTGTCTCGTGTGTCTAATTTCAATGCTTGGTAGATGCAAATAACAGGTACGATCTCTTTTAGTAAACAAGATATCTCCCTAATTTGTTGGATCTTGTGGTTTATCTGGAAACAATAAAATGATGTTTAATCACAATGAACCAAATCCTGTTGATGAAGAGCAACTTAGAATTTTGGGTTACCTGTGATATTATGCATTTAGGTTCTAATGTGCTTACTGTGAATAATGCTCCTAGTTGTAAATGGAACCCTCCCCCTCTAGGCTATCTGAAAATTAATTGTGATAGGGCTTTCTTATCTAATAAGGAAGGTGGCGCTACTGGGATGTTAAGCCGCGATAACTTTGGCAATTTCAAATGGGGTTATGTGGATATGGTGAAATCTATTTCAACTTTTATAACTAAGGCCTTGGCTATGAAAAGGGCATTACTCTTAGCTGTGGATTTAGGGCATGATAAAGTAGTGGTCTTTGAAATTGACTGTATTTCCTTGCTAAATTGTGTTGATGCCAAGTCACCATATATGATTGATTGGAGGAGTAGGAATATTGTGTAAGATATCATTTGTCTCTTGTGTTCTAAGGTTAATTTTTCCATGTCCTTTACCCCAAGACAAGGCAACCGTGTAGCTAATTTACTTGCAGCTAATGCTTATAAAGGGGTATGCCTTATTAGGTGGGTTTCACAACCAACACCTTCTTTACTATCACTTCTAATTGTAAATGCGCAGGAGGATGATGTTTTGGCTGAGGATTCTTCTCCCTCCTTTCTTTTCATGGAAGGTGACATGTTTGTTTTTTGTAATCTTATTATGGACATTGCTTTGTTCTCTGGTTTAGTTATGTTTTCTCTCTGGATGTATTTCTTTTATGTTTATACTCATGTATTTGCTAAGTTTCTATTGAAGTATTAATACAAGTAGCCTTTGATAAAAAAAAAAAATCTCTTCAAACAAAAGTGAACATGGTCAAAAAAGTCACCGGGGGAAAATAGGAGTCGCAATGCGATAAGGGAAGCATTTGTGACGGCAAGCTAAGGGACTCTGTTACCTATTGCAGCGGAGGCTAAAGAGTGTGATTCTAATTCAAGCTGTGCAAATCAAAATCTAGTGAGAAAAGCGTGGAGATCTTTTGGAGGGTCGCTATCATTAGCGATGGCGACAACGAAAGAAGTGAAGGATGGGTTTGACCGAAATAGGAGGAAGGTTCTCAAGGAAAATGGCCAGTTCACGCGAGAGGTTTTGCTCAAGCCTCGTGTAGAAGATTGGATAGAAGAAGAGGGTTTGAAATTAGGGCAATTGCAGTATGGAGACTCCCTTATGAAGAATCAGCTGCCTTTGTGGTGTGATTTCAATAAAGAAAATGAAGGATCAAAGGGCAAGTTAGTGGTTGGATTTGATGATGTGTTGGATCCTAGCAGTGGTATTTTTGTTGATTTGAGTAATCCCTTGTGTCCTAACTTTGTGCTTGATGACTCTACGAAGGAGCATCTCCTAAAACCTTTCAAGAATTCATTGATTGTGAAGCTACTTGGGGCGACCACAAACTATGAGTTTCTTTGCAAGAAATGTGCTTAGATTTGTGCAAAGGCTAGGTAGATTCATGTTATGCAATAGAGAGCTAACTTCAATCCAAAAGAAGAGGTTGTTGACTATGTTATTGCATGGGTAAGATTGCCTATCTTCCTACTACTCACCTTGACAAGAAATTTCTATATAATCTTAGAAATGTCATTGGCAAAGAAATTAAAATGGATACTCCTAATGCTCAAAGGCGAAGAGGGAAATTTTCCAAGTTGTATATTGAGTTGGATTTATCAAAGCCTTTAGTCCCTGAATTTAGCATTAAAGGGAGGGTTCAAGCAATTGAGTATGAATCTATGAGTCTTCTTTGGTTTTTCAGATCATATAATTCATTTGATTAAATGCTTTTTTAGTTCAAGGGGTATGTTTATTCTATGGAATGGTGATAAAGGGGATATATGTTAGGGAAAATATCGGAGAGGTCCAAGGAAAAGAAAAAATATCAAAAAAGTTCCTAGGGACATTTTTTTATATTAATTACGAAATTCCAATATCAAAAAATTCTCGTTGTCAAAATAACTTTTCATATTATTAAAATGGCTTCTCTTGTTGTCAAAAATTTTCTGAGTTTTTACTCCGGCATGTAGAATTTAAAAACCTGGAAAATTTTGGGCAACTGGAAAAGTTATTTTGACAACATGAAAAGCCATTTTGACAACAATATTTTCATAGGGAAATTTTAACAACAAGAAAAGTCATTTTAACAACATGAAAAGTCATTTTGACAATGAGACTTTTTTGATATTGGAATTCTGTAATTAATATCAAAAGGCTTTTTTGATATTTTTTCTCTTTCGTAGGACCTTACTAACATTTTTCCTATATTTTATCCATCCAGGGGTGTTGAACAAGGGAATCCAATTTCTCCTTATCTGTTTGTGTTGAGGATTGAAAATTATCCCATTTGATTGAAGATGAGATAAGTAATGGTAAGTGGTAGCCGCTTAAAGTAGGTAGGAGAGGGATGCCTATCTCACATTTGATTATTGCGAATGATTTGCTGATTTTTCTGTGAAGCGGATGTTGGGCAGTTACGTAATGCGATGGATTGTCTTGATTTGTTTGGGAAATTGTCGGGACAAAAGGTAAACAAACAAAAGACAAGCAGTTATTTTTCAAAGAATGTGTCTCATGAAAAGCAAGACGAACTATGTAGTGCTTATGGTTTTCAAAGGAAGGAGGAACTTGGGAGATATTTGGGGGCGTTTATAACTAATGGAAGAGCTTGTAGAAACAAGTTTCAGTTCATTATTGACAAGTTTCAAGAGTGGCTACGTGCTTGGAAGAAGCAATGTTTGTCTTTAGCTGGAAGGTTAACCTCGGTTCAGTCTGTCACTTCTCAAATGGATGTGTTTGCTAATTGCTATGCAGCATGTTGAATTGCCTCCGGAGGTATGCAAAGAAGTGGAAAGGATGCAGAGGAATTTTATTTGGGGCTCTTCGGATGGGAAAAGGGAATTGCATGCATTGGGGTGGGAAGATCTGTGTAGATCGAAAGAACGAGGTTTTGGGCTTTCCAAAATGGAAAACATGAATAAGCACTTATCAGTCGATTGGTCTGGAATGTGATTGTCAAACCAGACAATCTGTGTTCTGTGATTTTGAGGGGAGGGCTGATTTAAATGTGGAACGTGTGCCAATGTGAGTTGGCATAGATGGTAAGGGGTCCAGGATTAGGCCCTTGGGTCGTGGGTTCGATCCCCTCTGCCGTCGTTGGGACTCCTTTGGTAGGCGATCTCGTAAGTCCCCAGTAAGTGCTCATAGAGCCCGGGGCCGTGCCCTGGCCTTGGTGGGGGACTGATGTCGAACCCCTCCAAAACTTTTTTATATCAAAAAAAAAAAAATGTGGAACGTGTGGTTAAAAATTCTGACTCTAGCCTATGGAAGAGTAGTCAAAGAGGTGGCTTGGGGTTACAGGGATGGAAGAGTGATTAGATTCTGAAAAGACTTATGGTTGGATGATGATTCTTGCATATTTGATAGTATGGTGAATGAGGGGTGAGTGGGAATTTATGTCCTTGAAAGATTATTTGGCTGAACAGGATATTTTAAAGTTGAGAGCTATCCTGGTAGTGATGACATTCGTTGGAAGGGATCAGCTTACTCCTGGCATAATGTGGCTGATATGTATAGGCTAATGGAGAGAGGAAGGGATGTGGTGCCTGACTGTAACTGGAAAAAGATTTGGAAATGGAGGGGCCTGACAAGTTTTCTATGGCTGATTTGTTGGCTGATAATCTACATAGAAGTGGAAGCCAGGCTAGAATATTTGTTGTCACTTGTTGGTGGCAATGCCAATGGCACTGGAGGAATGAGATGTTTGAGGAAGGGTTTGTATTTCCCTAAAGGAATAAGGGATTTGGCTACAGTCCACTTTCCTTCCCATCTCAGCTATTAGATTGAAATTTAAACGGTTCAGATTTAATGTCTTATAAAAATATTAGTAAAATATTAAATTATTAAAAAAATCTAAAAATAATATTTTCATAAAGAATTAAATATAAACCGTTCAGATTTCAATCCAATGGCTGAAATAAGGAGGATAATAGAAAGGGAAGTGAACTATCACCAAAACCAGGAATAAGTAACCAGAGCCACTACTCCACAGGGACATCGGCATTATCATGAGTATTACTAGTATTTTACATTACTTTTTTAGTTGCGTTTCATTTGATTTACTAGTACTAAAACATGGGCTTCACATTTCAGCTGGGTTGCTCCGATTCTCCAATGAATTACTTGGGCTTAACAAAACGGTCAATGCAAAAGCAAATTATTACATCCGAACTTCCATTTCTGCGCACTCTCTTCATCAAATGGAATCATGAGAATTAAGGTCAAGGAAATTAATGAATTTTCTAAATACTAAAAAAAAAGCATGAATGATACAAAACTTGTGAGTTTAGAGCATCAGCTGACTTTGGGGCTAGAAGAAATTGACCTCTCCGCCTCATTTGGCTGGTGCCTTTGAGCAAGAATTTTCTTTGTCTTTTCAAGAACACCAAAGAAAATTGAGCCTCCAATAGCTATCCACAAAACTCTAGGCCCCATGCCCTGTAAGAAGCAGGTGGGGGGCAAAACAGAAAGGAAGGTGAGGTTAACCTCAATTAACATTATTTATGAGTTGTAAACAGTTTTATTCATTCCCCATATTCTATGTAAAGCAAAGGATACATATCTAAGCATGTCTGGTTTAATGTTCAAATCCACTAAAATCAATCCATTCCTTTAGTTTTCAATATGAAACCAAACATGTACCAATTTGTCTATAAACCATTTGGAATTCAATTACGACAAAGAGAATTGCGAAGAATGGTAAAAAGGATGTTAGGCAAAAGTACACATTTAGTCTTTGAGCCCTAACGCCGTTAATAAAAAATACTGATAATGAAATTTTAAATGTTGAAAAAAAAAATTATGCAAATGCTTGCATATGAAGTTTGATTTCCAAAATAATGATCATTACAAAAAAATCATCATTTGAGACTAATGATATTAGGGTTAAAGAACTAAGAAAATATTTTTTTAAATTAAGGTACCAAACTGAAACCTTGTATTATACAAGTTAGAAGACTTTACCAAAAATGTTAAACACTGAATTAAATAGTCATACCTTGAAAAGAGTTTGGGTTCCTTCTTCTTTGATTATTGTTCTCACACAATCACTGATGCCTTTGTAATGGTTTTGAGATCCCTGATGAGAAAAGCACAACAAATGTTAAATCATAATAAAAACCACACCCACTGATTAACAATTTTACATGGAGAGTGATAGGTAAGGCAGATTATCTGAACCTGAACCATCAATCTGGTTTTTACAACATCCAGAGGAGTTGTAACTGCTCCAGTTACAGCACCTGCAAGTTATCAAAACTTAACCTTTATCAGTTATATAAACTCCTTAATTTTCAAGTAATTGTTTTCTCTTTTGCAGCAGGCTTGTAAATAAGATTTTATCAACATAAACAACTATTATAATCCAAATAAAGTTCAAACAAACAATAAGTGGAACACATATCCTTAACAATAAAACATGTATAAGGAAGAGTTGGCATGGCGTCTATTGAAGAGAAACTAGTATAAAATAGTTTGAGATGGTTTGAACATATGCAAAGAAAGTCATTGGAGACACCAATAAGGAAGGAGGGTGAATCAAACTATATGGAGTTTATCTAAAAAGAGGTAGAGGAAAACCAAAGAGAACACTTAATGAAATTACTGAGTAAGGCCTTTTGGTTAACAATTTATCTAAAGATTTGATTGTTGATAGATCACAATGCTGTCATACAATTTATGTAATCGACCCCACCTAATAGGAAAAAGCTTGTTGTATATGAGGTTAGCGGTGGCAGGGGACGGTTAGCAAAATAATAGCAGCATAAGGGAAGCAATAGCAACAAGTCTGAAGATGGTTAAAACCAGAAGATAATTGCATATACAGGGTCTGCGTCTCAAGCATTGATAGTTTTTAAAAAATGCAAACGATTGGTATTCATTAGGATAGCAAGGTGAGCAGCAACGTAAGATAGAGTGGCATTTCAGCTGCAACTTCCAGAATTAATGTTACCCTTCCTAACTAGCAAAACTTAAAAAATTCCGCAGGTCTACTTTATTTTATTGAATTTTGATAGAACCACTCTTGCTGCTCAGACAAACAAAAGGAAATTTAGGGAGATACATGGAAAAGGAAAACCACTTTCTGTTGGTCAGAACTTAGACTTGGAGATTCTTATTCTTTTGGATAAAGAAATAGAAAAGTAGGGTTGCTGTAGTCAAAGTCTATGAGAGGGGCCGTGATAGTCACTTTTCGGGTC
Organism: Acacia pycnantha; assembly: GCA_025563575.1. Classification (NCBI taxonomy): domain Eukaryota; kingdom Viridiplantae; phylum Streptophyta; class Magnoliopsida; order Fabales; family Fabaceae; genus Acacia; species Acacia pycnantha. The sequence continues at coordinate 1,327,528 of JAMWYP010000114.1, forward strand.
TTTAAATCTTCACACTGGTTCAAGAGGGGGGCAGAGAATTTTTAAAGTTTGGATTTGGCCTTTGTGTTGAGAGTGCCAATCTCTCGAAAGTTTGGCAAACCTGTTCTGTGTGTCAATGTGCCTTTGTTCAGTTTCTTCTAGTTTGTAATTGTTATTTTGATTGTTGTTCTTGTGTCTGAGTGATGTGCTGTGTTAAGTCAACTTATATCTTGTAATCTGATATACTTATGCAGTAATTATCAGTTTTAAGCCATTCCCACTCTTTGTTGTTTATTTCTAGCTTAAGTGTTGTTATTAGCTGTGTTTAGGAGAGGATCATAACAAATTGTTCTGTATTCACACATGATTGATAATTTTATTGTGATGTTTCCTTCAGAGTTTTGGGCTTCACTAATTCATGCAATATTTTCTAACGATACGAGTACTACCTCATTATCCATATGTCTAGTCTTTTACATATACTTTTCATTTAAAGAAGTCCTAATGTAACATGGATAACATTCAGAAAGTCTGAGCAAAAATTAAAAGTTGCAAATATTTTGACATATTTTCACATGGTCCTGTCATACTCTAATGTAGGCTGGGAAAAGCAAGCAAGTAGTAGTTTCAGTGAGCGTTTTACAATATTCCATTATAAGTATTGTTTAGCATCCCATTAAAACGGTAGCTACAACCATAAACATCAATACCTGAGCCACAACTATGACAACGCTTCTCATACTGCTTCAACTTGACTTCTTACCAGGTTTGGTTTCACATGATTTTGATGGCAAACACACTAAATCAAGAAAATGCAACTTTACTGATTATGACGACTATCCTCTACCATAAAGTCAGCCAGAAAATCTACAGAAAGCCAGCTGTACAATTGGACATGAACTCCAGAAGGTAGGCAGAAACAAGCATAAACAATAAAAGCACACAAAATTAAAAATAAAAATTTAAAATTTATTTTAATAATGTTAAAAAATGTCATGCAATACTTTCAAGTTTCAACCCAAAAAAATTTAATGGAATTGAAGTACCAGCAAAAGCACCAAGCATAGCATTCTCTGGATCATTCAGATCTCTTTTGGCCTGCAGAAAGAGCAAAACCAAATATTAACAATTACCACTTTCTACAATGTGAAATTACAATAATCTCCAACAAAATGATGCCAAAAGCATCCCATGAGTAATTTAAATTGATGGCAGTGTTGCAATGAACATAATTCTGTTAGTTTTGAGGAATATTTCAGGGAATGAACAAAAAAGTTCACTTATAGCTAATTTAAACCCAATAAAAAATGTCCATAAACCTAGAGGCCTCATCTATGTTATTACCGCTAACTTATAACCTAGCCGAAGCTGCTCATATATGCAAAATTGTATGGCATCAAATGGCAAATCTCGCAATAGGAAGGATCCATATCCCTGCAATGTCAGGAAAATAAAATGTTAAGGCACACAAAACAAGAGCAAGGTTTGCATATGGTCCTATATATGATAAATTAAATAGATAAGCAAAAAATGGTACTGCAGCTGTCATCATAGTCCAGCATGCATCAACATATTCATACACACTGTAATATAAACCAATCTAAAGTTTTATTTCTTCCACAACAGGGATATGAAATAAGAATATATAGTAGGACAAGAAGTTACAGCCACGATAGTCTGCTTAATAAGTTGTAATCCGCAAATAATTAAATGGTTGCTCCTACAACATGCAAGTTGCAACTAGGTACTACATACCGCATAGAGACCTTTGAAACCCTCTTTGGCAACAATGAGACGGACAGCAGCAGAAGCTGAACTGAACTGTCCAGTTTGCATTCTTTGCTTAACAACCTGTAAGCATTGTAATCAATTGATTCAATTCCAAGCTCAAGGAAATTTGAAAACATATGACAGTGTAAGAGAAAAGCTAACTACCTCAGTTGGAACACGAACAAGAGAAGAAGCCAAGCCACCAATGGCACCTGCAGCCTATATTGAGCTCAGGACTATTAAAATAACCACACACTGTTAAGACCCAAGGCAGGTAGCCGTAGAATATACTCTAATCTACAAGAAGACGCAAGACTCTTGCGAATTCAATTAGATTAGCCAATCTCTGATCTTATTAGATAAGATCAGCCAACTCTCTAATAATTAGGAACTCCACTAATTAATAAAGTCCAAGGATTTCAATTTACTCTCTGAAATATTCGACCCTTTATTGATGAGGTACTAGGCCTATTTATAAGAATTTACAGAGAGAGACTCTATCCATAAAGATAAATACTAAATCCATAAATATATCTAAATCTAAGATTTAGATAACTAATAATAACTCTTAAAGATAGAAGATAATATCTAATCAGATATTCCTCTTATTTCCTAATTCCTAAAGATATTAATAAAGATAATAAAAGATAAAACAGACTAACTAAAAATCCTAACAACTATATCTTATCTAATAAGATATTCCTAAAAATAATATAATTAAAATAGACTCGATAAAAGATAAAAGATAATCAAAACATAAATTAAAGCATAGAGAGTTGGATCTCTAACATTTCTCCTCCCTTGGAAAAACGACTTGTCCTCAAGTCGAAAATCAGGATTTTTTTTTTTCATCTTCTCTTCAAGCGGGGTCCCAATCTGCGTAACATCCCTCAACATCACATTCGACGGTGCCATTGCATTGGCCTTTGAGTGGGTCCCCAGCTTCATCAACCTCTAGTAGCGAGAAGGAGGCTGCGGAGCACTGGTGTCCTCAGATGACGCCACGAGTCTCTGTCATCATTTGCGGGATAATATCCATTGGTGGTGGATGGCATGGAGTATCCAGTTGGGTTTTGGTGCAGGTTGACGACGCAATGGGCTTGGGGCCATTTGAAATTTTGTGTTGCTGTTCAAACTCGAGGGCCAAGCTTGCTGCCCTATACACTGTTTTGGGCTTCTGAAGGCGGACGTCGAGCGTATTTTTTCGTTCAAACCAGTCAAGAAGACCCCAAGAAGGCAGTGCTCCGGCCATTGTGAGACACGAGACACACGCTTTGCCCATTCTTGTCGATATTCTGAAGCTGTTCTGTCGGCGAATCGACATAGGTGTTCATCGGGATTAAGGAATTCGAGGCGGTCCAAAATGCTCTTCCAAGGCTTTAATGAGGTCCTCCCGTGATCGCACAGTTCGCTGGGAATTTAGCCAAGAGAAGAGGTCTAAGGCATCCCCTTCAAAATATAAGGCCGCCACGTCAACCTTGTCTTCATCGGGAGTGTGGTAATAGCGAAAGAATTTATCAGCTTTGAGGATCCAACCTCTCGGGTCGCCACCATTAAATTTTGGAAAATCAATCCTTGCATATGGGCGACGGTTAGTCCGCCACGGTGGGTCTGGATCATCTTCGTTCTCTAATAATTAGGAACTCCACTAATTAATAAAGTCCAAGGATTTCAATTTACTCTCTGAAATATTCGACCCTTTATTGATGAGGTACTAGGCCTATTTATAAGAATTTACAGAGAGAGACTCTATCCATAAAGATAAATACTAAATCCATAAATATATCTAACTCTAAGATTTAGATAACTAATAATAACTCTTAAAGATAGAAGATAATATCTAATCAGATATTCCTCTTATTTCCTAATTCCTAAAGATATTAATAAAGATAATAAAAGATAAAACAGACTAACTAAAAATCCTAACAACTATATCTTATCTAATAAGATATTCCTAAAAATAATATAATTAAAACAGACTCGATAAAAGATAAAAGATAATCAAAACATAAATTAAAGCATAGAGAGTTGGATCTCTATCACACACTCATTCACAAAATCGTGCATTCAAGATATTTTTTTATGTACTTTGATAATGAAATAAAACAAAGGGTTAATATAATCTTTGGTCCCTCAAGTTTGCCCTCATTGTGGTTTTTGTCCCTCAAGTTTCATTCTGTTTAAAACATTGGTCCCTATAATTAATTAAAAACCTGGACCATTTTACCTCTTGAAGGACCAAAACTCATGGTTTAAATGTTGAGAGACCAAAACCAAAATGAAAGCAAACTTGAGGGACTAAAGATTGTATTAACCCCTAAAACAAATTATTAACAATCTAAGGTTTGGGTCCTTGAGAACTGATGGACCCATAGCTAGTTGGTCCACATCTAATGGGCCAAGCCTGAGTGTGAAGTCTGTGAAGTTGCACAGAAAGAGAGAATGAGGGCTGTGTGATGCAAATGTCTGGGCAGAGGGATTTAGTATGAGAATTAAGCAGATTGTGGTTAAGTGAGGGAGAGCCTTGGTCTTTCGAAAACCAGGTTGGGGTGGAGGGAGTTCATCTTTCTTCATCATTTTTCTTTATGCCTTGAGGGTCAAATCTGTCCATGACCTTTGATAGAATGATCGCTTAGTTTTTGTCATTTCCAGCAGCTTATTAAGCTTTATTTTTGCTGTAAATCTCTTTCTTCCAACTATCTGTGATACTTAATATAAATTATATGTTAGATTTTTAATCGTTTGGCTTGGGCTTCATTCAGAATCCAACAGCACACTCATGGTACAGGGTATAAGGGTCATTATACAGTTTTAATATTAACATCTATCCAAACTTAGGTCTCAATATTATGAACATAATAACTCATTCATTTTAACAGAAAATAAATCTAATTAAAAAAGGGAAAATTGGGAAAAATTCCCCCATTGGAAATTTGATTGGTGAGGAGGATCTAATAAATTTTTATACACAGAGTACTAGTACTTTGCAAATTTTGTAACCACAAAGTACTAGTACTCTAATTTAGATCCTCCTCACCAACTAATTTTCTAACGAGGGACTTTTCCCCAATTTTCCTTTTAAACATGTGAGATTTAGATAACATCTTAAGCCTAAAAACTCTACATTGTCATCAGTTTGTTGGTCAGAAATGGTTTCTTACACACTAACATATCTCTGAAAGACCAATTCTATTTTTTTAAAAACAGACAAATTGTGTTCTGGTGAAAGAAATGCAGTTGAGATTCATTATTTTTTAAACATGATAGGAACCAGTATAGAACTCTGAGATTGATGATAAAACAGATTGATAATCTGATATCCAAAAGGTTACAATAATCTGAAAGAGTACAAAATACCCTCCCAGCCAAGAAAGTCTCAGGTTTATAACAGACCTGATTCCCTTCTCCTCATAACATTCTCATACAAAATACTCATTACCTAGACAAATATTCCTAACGGCTCATATAGGAAAGACAAACACCTTTCCCAGTGCCCAAAAAGCCATCCTATATGACAGCTAGTAACCTACGGTTATACTAAGATAGGAAGTCAAACCTGTAACCTTAAAAAAGTAAATTGCTCCCTGTTTGTGCTAACTTGTCTCTCTAGGTCCTAGGTCTTCTTGCATAGGTTTTACCTTGGAATAGAGTCCTTTCAAAACACAAGCCACAATTTAAGTCAGGAAACTCATTTCCTTCTGTATATTTATTTGCCTGCTTTTTTCTGATACCTTTTATTGCTCTACTTTGGATTAAAGAATACTTGTTGTAGCTATAATTAAAGTTTACAATGTTATACAAAGCAATTGACTTCATTTAAACTGAAAAAGTCAATTGGCTTAGTGAAACATAAGATTAATATATAATTCTTGATGATGAACTGTTCATAAAATAACAATGTTTGATTGATACTTTGCAGGTTTCTTATAGTTCACAACTTCATATTATACTAAGGAATGATTAGCTAGCACTTTCACTTTAACAGGTTAAACTTGCCGTCACACTAGCTTTGTTTATCCTAGGATTTATCTCAGCTCATTAAAAGGTCAATAAAAAACTTAAGTGGTAAAAAAAGAGTTATTCTCACATAAGTGCCTACTGTACAAGCTGCAAGCTAAATATTACTGCTTCAATAATAACACAGATTGTCATTCCCTTTTTCATAAGAAACCAACTTACAAAATGAGCAACAGCGCTGAGATTTTCGGGCAGGGAATCTAGCAGTTTCAGTTTTGTGGGTTCATATACACCAACAAAAATCGCAGAGGCTCTGTAAAGAATGGGAGAGAGAGTGGTCTATCAGGCATAAGCACCATATAATTCAATCAACTAGCGCCGACCACTATTGCCAAAGATTAAGAGATGTTGTAAAGGCCAACATGATTTTCTCACAGGAGTGAAATATGGGTAAAAAAGATTTGGTTTGCATGATGTGGTGCCCCAACCTAATATAATGAATTACTCTTATATTATACATTGTGGTGCCCCAAACTACAGTAGAATATGGATTATGTGAAAAGTGACCAATTCCTGGATTCTGAAATATCTCGGGAAAGTTTAATATTCAGAATTAGCAATCATTGATAGCCCTATGCCATTTGCCAAATTTTATAAAAGATTCAAATATGGTGCACAAACCATCTATGCAGAAAGCATGAGAATATCCTAACTGAAAAGTGGGGGAAATGCTAGAGGATGGTTTGAGGACAAATAAAAATTCCCGTCAACTCCTAAAAGGTAAAAACAGCAGCTTCAAATAAATAGCACGAATTCATTACATGTAAGCTAGGATCAATTCTCATCTTGGTGGTACTGAACGATTTTGAATGAAATTCGGATTACAGGTAGAAAGGTTCAATGCGAAAAGTAATGAGATCAGGACCGCATAGGAGATGGCATATAAGAAAAATTGAAATAAATTTTTTTTTTTTTATAACTTCATAAAAAGTCTACTCACGGTAAGACACCAGCAAGATTTCCAGTCAATCCAGAATATAGACCCTTTAAAATGATTTTCCCCCCACCACGAGCAGCCTGTTATCAGAAAAACAGCAAAATAAGGGAAACAAAATTATTAACAAAACATATTAGAAGAGCAAACCGGAACTTGAACATTGAAGACATCAAAGGGTCAATGACTGCAGGGGGATCGCAAAGGAAATAAACAGCAAAAGGAAGGGATTGAAAGTAAAAAAACAAACTACTTTATGCAAAATGAAATTACTATTAATCAGGCCTTTATGTTCCAGGAAAATAAAATATCAAAAATTGGGAAAACATCGTCCATTAAGTCACTAAGTTCCATGCTGACAAAGTCTAACATGTCATCTATAAGGATAATGTGAACCACGTTATCTAAAAATTAATTAATGACTACAATATGAAACAAGTTGTGATGGCCACACTATAATGCACATGAGGAAGGTAGTATTATGCCTCAGCACTTAAAGACACACAACCAGTCCTGGTACTTCATGTATGACAATTCACAAGTGTAAATTCATACAAGTTATGAAAAGACGAAGTTTAAATAAAAAAATTTACACTCAATAAACTTATTGTACCTGAAGTCGAGTTTTTATGGTGTCAATTGGATACAAAGCTGTTTCTACAACAACACCAGCAGCACCTCCAGCAATGCACCCGTCTTCAAAATTCATTAGAAAACCATGCAGAGTGTCATTTTAATTGTTGCACCAGAACACAGAACAAGGAAGCTACCGACATCCTTGGCAAAACTAAACTTTCATGGTATGCAAATATTTAATATGGCAATTTAGATGTTCAGAGTAGCTGACTTTCTACTTTAACACCAATAAGCAAGTTATTGGTGCATTTCGAGGTTACATAAAGAGTTGAACTATTGTGGGATAATAATTATTCACATGGAAACAACAATGAAAATGGAATTGAAACTTTGAGCATTGAAAATAATCCATTTACACATTTATAGAACCTAACCCAGGAAACACAAGAAACAAATTTATTTGATAAGATTTCCATACACACACACACACACACACATAAATATATACACACACACACACACACACACACACACACATATATATACACATATATATATTCCTGATCACAGTCTTCAACATTTAACATAAGTATACCAATATCCCCGAGATCACACCATCGAACACAGTTTGCAGTACTTGTATTTGCATCACATCTCAGTTGATGCGTTAAGAAAATAAGGACCAAACTTTATATTTATAAAAGTCACTGACTTCAATCATCCTCTTTAACCTCTAGCCAGAATGTATCAAGAGCAATCATTTAAACATCAAATCAAAGACCTACAATTTTATACCCATGCCCAGGATCTACACAAAATTAAAATACAATCTCAATACTTACCATATACACTACGTAAAAAGTCAAATGGCTTTTTCTCTCCTTCCCTGATCGACATTAACAAGTTATTTGTTTCCTTTTGAGATGCTGACGTCTCAGACATAATGCATCTGTACAGGAGAGACATTTGTTCAAGATAGGCAATGGAAGACGATAAACTATGAAATGATACAATAAAAAAAATGAGCAAGTGAATTATAAGCTTGAGATTCTTTCCAAGTAATACCACTTCACAGCTCCTTCCAGTTATACTCATAGAAAGAGAAGACCAAAGAGCTGAAAACTATACAACCATGACAAAGCCTTTGGCAAGAAACGTATGAAAACAAAATTCCAACCCTAAAACATTCAGTCACTAAGCAATAATTGACCTCAATTTGAATTTCCAGCAGACACCTAAGTGAACTTTATCCAGTAATAGCCATAATATATCTACATTCTCAAAACAGAGGACAATTAACAAGTGTTAATAGTATCTGGAAGACTATACGGCATAAATACTAAAATTGCAAAAAGTTCACATAAATAAATATGACGATCAACTAAGGACAGAACTAAAAACTGGGGCAACTATTCCCAGTGAGAACGAATCAATCTGCGGACCTCTCTCGAGTTCACAGACAATGTAAATATATCACATCTTAATTAAGAAAAAGAGGGATATCTGATTATTACAAACCAAATTTTCGTAGCCGACAATTGTAAGTAAATATGACTGTTCAATTCTCAATTCAGCCGTTCAGTGTGTTGGAACTTGGAAGACAAAAGGGTTTAAGCTGGGTTTGTCTGAATTTTTTTTTTTTTTTTTTTTACAGTGGTTTTGTCTGAAAATTTGGTGATGCCACACTTTGAATTTATTAAATGGGCAATTGGGCCCATAAAATCGGCCCAATTTCGGTAAGACTAGGCTTGCATTTTGGGCTTCCGTTAGATTCGTTTTTAGGTCAATGGGTTTCAAGTTAGAAAAAAAATGTATAGAACAGACCTCTTCCTCACTGCCTCAAAATCCAATTATCAGGCCAATGTGAGTTGGCATAGACAGAAGGGATCCGGTGACTAGGCGCCCAGGTCGTGGGTTCGATCCTCTCGCCGTCGTCACGACTCCTTTGGTAGGCGATCTCGTAAGTCCCCAGTAAGTGCTCATAGAGCCGGGGGCCGTGCCTTGGCCTTGGTGGGGGACTGATGTCGAACCCCTCCAAAACTTTTTCCTATCAAAAAAAAAAAAATCCAATTATCAGCCAATGTGAGTTGGCATAGATGGTAAGGGGTCCAGGACTAGGCCCTTGGGTCGTGGATTCGATCCCCTCTGCTGTCGCTGGGACTCATTTAGTAGACGATCTCGTAAGTCCCCAGTAAGTGTTCATAGAGCCCGAGGGCCGTGCCCTAGCCTTAGTGGGGGACTGATGTCGAACCCCTCCTAACCCTAAACCGTAAACTTTTTCTTATCAAAAAAAAAAAAATCCAATTATCATAAACCCTCATCTTTGGGTTCCACTGGCGAAGAGGTCGAACATTCTCATCAAAAGGGAGGGGGTTCGATTCTAGAGTTGGTCAAGGCGCTAGGGGAGGCATCTTAGGGGTCTACGAAGCAGGGTAACCCAGGTTAAGAAGGAGGCATGCATACTCTTAGTCCTGAATTTCCTGTGGAGTGGGCTCCAAACGCTCTACCCTTGGACTGTGGTTGAGCTCAACCCCTCTCCTAAAATATTATTATCAAAAAAAAATCCAATTATCATATTCATGAAATGACGGAGTTAGTCTAGCTAGCAGTGTAAGATTCCGCTCCGTTAGATTATTGTGGGTCTAAGTTTGAGTCTTAGAGATAAATGTGTTGGAAGGGGTAGTTACAAATCGTGATAATTTCTTAAAGAAAATACAAAAAAAAAAAAGTCGGTAGCAAAGATCAAACTTATCAAGGTCAAGGAGGAAGAAGACGAGAGGCATAAAGAAGGTTAGAGGTGAAAGAAAGAAGATGATGTAAGATTACTTATATGAGTGAGCAAGAGCAGATCCAGGAAATTTATGAAGGGTGGGCACCTATGACGAGGGGATTTAGGGGTTCGAGGGCAGCGCTCCCGAATTTTTTTTTTAAAGAAAGTTTAAATGCATTAAAAAACAAAATAATATAAACAAGAAAAGAAAAGAATATCAAAAAAATATTTGTGAAATCAAGTGAATATTGATGATGCAATATAATAGGCAGTTATTTTACAAACTTGTCATTTAAAAAAATAAGGTTAAGTGCCATTAGAAATGTAGTTACATAAATTACAATAAAGGGTGGACACTTAATAAATTCAAGTACATATATTTTAATAATAAAAGTATATTACAATAAAAATAATTACAATGTCATCCTTCTAGGCCTTATTTTTTGGAATTCCATCATAATTGTCTTATTATCAATCCTATCAAATACATCTTTTTCAATATAAGGCACTAAACAATCATTCAACTATTCATCCCCCATCCAATTACGAATTACAGTCTTGATGTATTAAGGGTGAACACTTAATTTAAGAATGGACAATCATTCAAACATATATTAATCTTTAAAAAAAAAAAAAAAAAAAAAGAATCCCCAACTCAAGGGTAAATACTTTCCCCCCTTCTCTTATACGTGGGTCCGCCACTGTGACTGTGAGTGAGAGACCATGCAGAGAAGGCGAAAGAAGGCAAGACAATGTAGTGAACAAGAGCGACGGAAAGAAAGTAGGGGTTTAATACCATAGGAGTTATAGATGTGTACACTAGAAGAGTGATGCTTGTTAATTGTTATATATGTATGAAAGAGTTATGCTGAACCCCACGTGTTTGCCTCCGGCTTCGAAGCAGTGGGGAAGGTGACACCTTGCCACCTACAAGATCTGAGGAAAGGGGCTGGAATGGAACCCGAAGTTGAATCTAAAGCAGAAGTTAGGGCTGGAGCCTGAGTTGGTCTTGATGTCCTAGAGTAGCTTACTTTTTCAATCGTTGATTTTGTCAAATGCTCGAGGTAGAAGCCTTTGATTAGTAGGGGAGAATGACACAGACATCTTTTAAATGCCATAGTGTTGCGACAACCGAGTGATACCGACCAGGGATTTACAGGAATCTCGAGACGAAGAAAAGCCTTAGAAGGAGGCTTCCTCATGGATAGATGGTGCCACCACACTGTACAAGATCCTCTGTTTACAATTTATTCCTTAATCAGGAAAAGCTTAAAAGGAAGAACTTTGAACTAAGCCCAAAGTCTGGATTCCCCTCTTACACTGTTATGCTAATAATAGGCTGACTACTTTGAGTCTGAGGCTAACCCGTCGTACCCCTGCGCGATGGCCTCGTCAGAGGCGTGGGCTGCTTCACCAGCGTGAAAGAGAGGGCCGACCGCAAGACAAGATAATTTTTTTATGGAAATCTAGTGGTCTTAAACGCATATCCGTCGTGACGTTATCGCGCAATCTCCATCATCCTTGTTGCATGCAGGCGTAACAGAAATTTCTCATTCTTTCTATAAAGTTCTCTTAGTCCTTTGTGTTATTTGCTTATTTGTGAGGAATTGGCTGACTTAGTCAGGATCCAGAAGAGTAATCAAGCTAAGGCCGGATCAACTAAGCCCTCACCTTTCGTGCCTACCTTCCCTACGAGAGTCTATCGAACCACTCTTTGAGTGCCCTTTCCAAAAAAGTCAACCGGCCAATCAGGATCTAGGATTGGGAGAATGACTAGTCTGAAGGAATAGTACCCCCTTCTCAATCAAGCCAATATTTACCCTAGCCTACAAGCACAAATCCTCAGCGCAAAATATAATACCAAAATATTCTAAAGACTCAAATATAGTAAATCAAGGTCATTGTTTGTTTTAGTTTCTTATGAGTGATTTGTTCGAGATAGGTATACAAGAGAAGTTGTCTCAGTCTAAAAAAAAAATTGATAACAAAGTTTTTTTTTTTGGGTACTTTCCAAACAAGCACTTAATCCAAGTTACTTCTTATTAACATTCCAAATTTAACACTTTATCTCTAAGCACTAAAACCTTCTTTTAATCATCTATAATTCTAATGAATTATTGTCAGATTCTTTCTAAATGTACCGGATCCTCAAAAAAAAAAAAGTACAGCGTACTTTAATTCCTAAAGATAAACATAAGATATTATTTCTCAAATGTTTAAAAGAATGAAGAGATTTTAAAGAAAACTCGTGACGACGACTCACTAATCCTTTACTACAAAACTTTCATACAAAAATTCGTTCTAACCCCAATTCTTCTCATAAATTACAAAAGTTATCTACTAAGCCACCAGAGACACAAGTTACAAGGCATTCATCATATTTTACATTAAGATAAGACATAGTCATGACTCACAAATACTAACACATACGTTTCAAAAGGCAAGTTACAAGACATTTATCATATTTCACATGAAGACAAAACATAATGCTGACACCAACATTCTTCACATTACGCCAACTCTTATGATAATTCTCATAATATAGTAGATGCTTATCCTGAAAAGTAAATTATTAAACTTGCAAATAGATGCCTAGTCAAAAGACAGATTGGAGTATCTTCTTTCTTTTTCTTTTCACACTTGGATTGGTATTCCCATGCCATACTTTCATCTTGATCCAGGCCTCTGATTCAATCTGATTGAAGGGTACTCTTCTTGACATTGTTCATCCTGTTTTGTCCCAGTTTTGTTTGGCCTTGTCCCAATATGATCGGAATGGAGCAACAGGGACAGAAACATGTTGAACACCCTAGTTTCAGTGGGATGTAGCTAGTTTAGCAGGGCCAATAGAAAAAATGATATATAGTGAGTGAAAAAAATTATATATGCTGTATTTTCTAAATTAAAAAGTGTAGGAAATTTTGACTATTATGAATATATAAATATGTATATGGATTTCCACCCAATAATGAATCATTTTTTTATAAAGTAGGAAAAATATTATTTTAATGTTTTTAGTTTTTCTTTTCGGTTTTAATCGACATCCAAAACGCCTCAATTGAACCAATATTCTGCTGATCGAGCCATTGGCAAAGTGGCAATCTTTGAGTAGCTTTTAAAAGTTCAGGAATTTGATTGGAACAGAAAAAAAGTAAAAACGTGAAAGAAAAAATTAAAGTCAAGTCAAAGGACTAACCTGAAATGAAACATATAAAATCAAAGAGTTAAAATAAAGATGTTGCAGCCGGCCACCACAGGCCTCTTGATCCCGGCTGAAATGCCTTTCCTACTGGGTTTCTTAGCTATTATTTATCTTTTTGTCTTTTATTTCGGTTGCTTCGGTTTTCTTTTGCTTGCTTTGATTCCATTGTTTGTTTCGCTTTTCGTTCCCTTGTAAGTTCTCTTCTGTTAATGAAGTCATAGAATTGTTCCAAAAAAAAAGAGTTAAAATAAAGATGAATAAAAAAAATAAATGGCTAATGAAAATTAAACATTAAAAAATGGGAGAAAGACACAAAAATGCTCTCAATTATGGTGGCGGCGGTGGCGGCGGGGAGAGTAGTTGATCCGTCGCTTAGGGTGATTGGAATTTCTTCGCTTCGTCAATATCACGATCGAGAGAAAGGGAAGAGAGAAGGGGGGAAATATATTATGGCTTTGTGCCCTAAAATAGAGAAGCAGAAAATCTCTGCTTCTTTTTTTTTTTTTATTCCCCAGCACAAAAAAGAAACCGGTTCATCCCGTGAAAAAAAAAAAACAGATTTACCAAACACAATTCCTATCCAATTTTATTTTTGGGAACATAAATTAAGAAAAAATTCATTCTGAGAGCGTTACCATGCACACCCTTAATCACCGTAAAGTTTGTCGCCTTAAATTTGAGTAATAAAATTACCTAAATGCCCTTAATTTGGATAACATCAACATTTTAACAAGTAACAATTTTAAATGATATGATAACAACCACTAAGATAATGACAATTAATTTCACAAAAATGACCCGAAGATCATTATCGTTTCCAAAGAAAAACTTAATTTCAGAGTAATCATAAGGGCTTCAAAGAAATTAAGTGGTTTTAAGAGACCATTTTAGGATTATCATATTTTGGTGGTCCTTATAAATCTATCTCCAATAAAAAAACGGCCTTTATATCAAAAGCAAAATGTAACCTAAACCTTCCATTTAATTAATAACGTAAGTGACAAATAATCAAACTCCAAACCTACTAACTATCCTAACTCAAAATTAAAATCAATACAGGAAAAAAGAAACCCACATAACTCCTCTTTCCATCCATAGTAACTCCTTCACCTCTCTCTCTCTCTCTCTCTCTCACTCCTACAATCCACCACCTATAAAAGAACTTTCTTCCTCCACAGAGATCTCCAACACAACAAGAAGTACGTAATACCTATCAAAATGGGAAAACACAGTACTCATCAACTTCTGGGTTCACTCCTTATCTGCACAATCATTTTGTTATCTTCTTCATGTGCAGTGAAAAGAACCCTAGCAGAACAAGAACCAGAGAAGAGGAGATCATGGAAGGGCCACGAGTTGCCGCCGGAGCCGTACAAGGGATATTACGAGTGGCTGGTGAAGTGCGGGGAGAAGCTGACGGACAAATGTGGAGAACAAGTGGCAGATTTCTTGTTCTATAAGAGAACGCAAGTGAGCTATGGTTGCTGTGATAGGCTTGTGAACGTAGCAGGGCACAAGTGTCACAAAGAGATGACTAAGACGCTGGCTCACACCAAGGACTTTAAGAATTATAAAGCTCAGATTCTGAAGATGAGTAAGATAGTCTGGCATCAGTGTTCTTCATTGATAAGTTTGTCGCCCATGGCTGAAGAATATTAGAGAGAGAGTGAGAAGGAGAGAGAGGGATCTTAAAGATGAATAATATATAAATGGAAATTTTATTCATTAAAGGCTCAAGAATATCGAACGATGTGTGTGACAGAATTTAATTATTTTTTCAGATATCGTTATTCCTTATTACGTTTGCTTCGTACCATGAAATGTTTCTTTTGAGATGGAGATTCAACTCTTCGGTTTTAGCTATATATAACATCAAGAAGCGATGGTTTGGTTAGGGTGCACGTTAAAATGATGAGTACTCCCAACTTTCAAATTTAGACCTGTAGTCTTAAATATATATAACAAAGTTGGTAGTGCAATTTGACTACAAACCTTATTTTATAAACTGTAATATAAACTTTGTCCTTAGTAATATTTTTCAATAAAAGTGTTTATTTTTTGAAAAAAAAAAATCATAGCTATGAAATTATTATATTTATTTTTTAAGAAAACAACAATTTTAAAAATTATCTCTAGTAATATTTGTGATTTACAAAACACATGCAATTAGAACATCAAGTGGGTGAATTGTTTAATATATAACAAACACACACATGGGATAATGCACATGGGAGCATTTATGAAAAATGGAAGAGGATAGGGAAGAGAGAGGGTGAGAGGGACGTTTTTTTGAGTTGGATGGTGAGGATGGAAGATGCAATCAAACCCTAGATCCAATGGCCTAAAATGGAAGAGAGAAAGTTCAAAGAATTTACCACCTTGCCACACCAAAATTCCATAAATAGCCCTCCATTCCATTTGAAATTTTCACACCAAATTGCCTTGAGCAATTCGAAATCTAGAGAGAAGAGAGAAGGAGGAGCTCTGGAGAAGGAGTAGTAGGGTTCTGGGTAAGTTCTTCGGTCCTTAATTTTAAGTTCTAGTCTTTTGTTTAGTAGTTTTCAGTAGAAATGTTAGTTAGATCTAGGAATGTAGGAAATGAAATTCCTATTCTTGTTTTTATGCCTCATTGCATTGAAAGATGCCTGACGAGGTAAAAACATAGTAGGGATTGAGTTTCTGAAAGTTGGGAGTCAGAGTAGCGAAGCTCTGGCGAAATTTTATCGGAAAGCGATTTTCTGAAATCAGGGGTAAAATAGTCAATTATGACTAAAATATCTGTTAGGATATTGTTTATTAATAAATACGAAATTATCCTTATAGGATATCTGTGATTGTCTTCCGACCGACAGACGTACCGTATTCGTCAACGAAGGTACGTTCGCGTACTAGTAACACTAACTCTGATGTTTATTGTATACGTATATGTGTTATGTTTATTGTATGTGTATATGTGTTATGTTTATTGTATGCGTATATGTGTTAGAAGATAACTTTGCATTTGCTGTGTCGATACATATGTTGTGTGCGATACATGTGCCGTGTGCGATACATTTGCCGTGTGCGATATATCTGTTGTGTGCTCATATATGTTAATATTGTGAATATATGTAGTCCATATACTGTCATATTTAAACATGAGGTTAACCGTTACCTGAGGTCCGGTGGGCATTGGACCTCAGCTTTTAACATAGCTTCAGGGTCAGGAGGACCGAGGGCCGAAAAAAAGGGCAAGCATCACGTTTAGAGTTCCGTTCTGAAGATTTTCTTTTGGATATGTATTATCGCACCTTTAAATATTTGAACAAGTTGTACCGCTGTTTAAGCAACCAGATACACCATCAGTGAATGATTATCAGATACTCGGTCTTTTAAATTGTTCTGATGCTCTACTCTGATGAAAAAAAATTTATTCCGCTTTTGAAAATGGGATGTTACAGCTGATATGCGAGATTGTGTGGTTAATAGGTTTTTTGATCAACATGGCCGGTAGGATCTACCTTTACTAAACAGCCAACTTCCCCCAAATGTGGTTGGTTTAATTAGAGGTATGCTCCCTCCTTCTTCTAATGATGGGTTAGATCGATCCTTTTGGTTGGCTAGAGAATTAAATGGTGTTAGTGTTAAAAGTTGCTATCTGTATTTAGCCGAATCTGAATTTCAACAATCTGTTATTAATTGTGACATATGGAAAAAGTTATGGAAGTGGGTAGCACTACAAAAAAAACCATCTTTTGTCGCGGTTTATTAGTCGCGGTCCAAAATAACCGTTACTAAATTCCATTTTGTAGCGGTTTTGTCCCTAAACCGTCACTAAATAGTAACGGAAGCCATGACGACATGACTTTGGCTATATTTGTAGCGGTTGACTCAAAAAAAACCGCAACAAATTTGGCGCCACCTTGGCGCGCAATGGCGGGAATGTTTGTGGCGGTCAATTTGTAGCGGTTATTTGAGTCTAACAGCTACCAAGTTGGCGCCAAGGTTCGCGCCAACTTTGTTGCGGTGATTTTGTAGCGGTTTCTTCACCATAACCGCTACAAATAAACGAAAAGACACAATTTTGTCGAGGTCACCAGGAAGAGCGACGTCAACCGCAAAGACAAGCTACATTTTTGTAGCGGTTCCATAGTTAACCGCTACAAATTTCACATTATAAATAAAATATAGGGACCGTACATCAGTTATAAAAATTAAAGAAATTACTAAATCTCGCTTGTAATCGAATGATCTATCTCGCTTGGTCGTCGAAGACATGCACATATCAGCAGCTCTGATCTCCTATCTCGGGTGATAAGAGCTGCAGATATTTGCCTCTCTCTTCCTTGCGAGGAAATTCGTTCAGTGACAAGCGAATGTTTACTCATTTCTTTGCCGTTTAGACTTCTACTCTTCTGAGAACAGTCCAACATGCGACCGGAGATTGGGTTCCATTATAGCCACCTTTGTCTCACGAAAATATCTCGATGAAAATGACTCGGCAAGTTTTTCGTGGGAGATCGGCGGCTATATCGAATCCGAATCCCCACGAACATGTTGGATTATTTTCGATTACGTCATTATGTATAATTTATTAGTGTGGACACTTTTAGAAAAATTAAAGAAAAAAATAAATGAATTGAAGGTTTGGTTTTAAATATTTGTAACAAACTAATTAGTTTGATTCTTAAAGTTTATGAATCAAACTAATCAGTTTGGAATTTTTTTTGCAAAAAAAACTCATTTTGTAGCGGTTAATAAGAATAACCACGACAATATGTGGACAAATTGTAGCGGTTACATTGTAGGGTCTTCTTTTTTGTAGCGGTTTTTGTAGCGGTTACATCATAACCGCTACAGAATATCAACGGTCAGCTATTTTGTAGCGGTTGTTGTGGCGGTTATTTTACAACCGTTACAATTATGTAAACTTTGTAGCGGTTCCTTTGGATAACCGCTACAAAATCGTACGACTTTATAAACCGTGACACACCATTTTCAAAGTCACTTCTAACGGTTTGAGTTTTCACCGTTTCTACCTTAACGGTTTGAGTTTTCACCGTTTCTACCTTTACCCAACGGTTTGAGTTTTCACCGTTCTTACTGTTAAACTTACACCTTTCAACATTATGGATTCTGGACGAGGTAAGGGAAAGGGAAAAGTAACTGGCCCACCGAGAAGAGGTTTAAGGGGCGGTAGTAGTAGAGGGGACCAGACGAGAGGGTGTGTGACCCGACATATACCTCCGCCCTCTCTGGGGCCGGGCGAGTTTGCCTCGCTCTTCGCCGATGAAGAAATTCCAAACACGGGGACCGTAGGGGGAGATCGAGAAGCAAGTTTGTCGTTCGACGATTTAGACGACGAGAATGAGGACATCCATCTTAATATTCCCATAGCAGATGTAGAGCAGTTCATCGACGGGGAAAACCAGCGGGAGCACGGGAACCCCCGACCGGCGTCTTCGCGTTCCACCGGATTTATAGTGGATGTCGAAGGTATATGTAATTAGTTATTTTGTGAGAAATTAATTTAATTTCGGTACGTTTAATTCAATTTTTGTAAACTTGCAGATAGTCACGGAACATCGCCAGGAGGACGCTCGGATGTTTCCGCTCTCACTCGACGGACCGGGAGATGGCCGGGTGTCGGGTCGTAGTCCCGTGGAATGACCAGCAGAGACCGGGCGATTGGCAACGGCGGCCACCTGATGAACCGATTCTGTCGAGTTTGGTGGCCATGGGGGTGGTTCCCAATTTATTTCAAGGATTGGAAGAAAGTGACAAAGGACACAAAGAACAAGGCGTTTACAGAGGTTCTACAGGTAGTCAATATTGTTTAATTAAATTGTACATGTTAATAGTTATAAGTTTTAGTTTATTTCTTTCCTTATTTCTTTCTTAATTCATTAATAATTAATAATGAAATTATGATATAGAAAAGTTTAAACTGCGCGAACAACACAAGAGGTACGTTATGATGAAAGTGGGGAAGGGTGGAAGAGCGGGAGGAACCGTCTCTACAATATTATGAATGGAGACGGCACTATTCCTTTGCGGCAGCACTGATCGAGAGAGTCCTGCAGACGGCGTGGAACCGGATCGGTGGGCGGCTTTCGTCCAATATAGGAGGGTGCCGACGGGCAGTACATTTTATTAAATTAATTAATTGTTTCACTTAATTGATAATTTAAATTGAGTTTAGGGTTTAAATTTAAATTTTGTTTCCTCCTCCTTGCGTGCTTTGTCGCAAAGGAACACAAGAAGCCGCGCACAGCAGAGAGTCCATCACACTGCAGGGACCAAGACGTTTGCAGTGACATACGAGGAGATGATATGTTATTATTTAACATGATCATTGTTTTGTTTTTGAAATAACAAAGTTTATATTGTTTTAATTCTTTCAGCGACAGAAGGCTCAGGAGGAGAACACACACACGGATTATGGGAAGTTGTGGACACGCACCCATAGACACGCAGATGGGACGCCGACCTCTAAGGCAGCAGAGGAGATAATAGTAAGTTAAAAAACATTATTTATATAATGAATGTTGTATATTTAAATTGATCGTCCGTTATTTTATTAATGGTTCATGAACTCGTTGGTCGTGCCGGATTGAGAATACCGAGGCGAGCTACGAGCGCCGCAGACCTGAGTCATAGGGTCCGTGAATCCTACGGCCCCATTGAAAGCCGCTCCGGGCCCGCCGAGCATCCCGGCCGCGTTAGGGGTTTTGGCCTTGGCGCCGTGCCTAACATGGTGTACCCGAGACAGGGCTCCTCCTCCGCTCCCGGACCCTCCGCCGAGAAGGCCACCGGCGGGAGATTTCGAGGCGATCATTGCCGAGAAGGTTGCCGAGCAGCCGCCGCAATTGAGGCTGCACGGAGGGCCGACGAGGAGGCCAGGAATAGGCGCAGGCAGGAGAGCATCGACCGTTGGTGGGACCATCATAGCTCGAAATGGACTTCTGTTTGTGGCGTGCTGAACAAGCTTTGTCCTGACGCACGCCTTCCAGCTCCCGAGCCTCCCCCTCCGTTCCTCTTTGATGATTCCAGCCCACGTGCTGCTGATGACGACGAGGCTATCAACTCTGGTCGTGGACCACCCCCTCCTGAGACAGACCCCCCTGAGACAAACCCCCATCAGAGAGGACTTGATGATCATGCTCCTAAAATGTAGACCTTCTTTTTTTTCTCTTTTCATGTCCAAACAGAGTTGATTGAGATAACTATATTTAATTATATTGTTTTCTTGTTGATCACGTTTCTTTTCTTGTTGATGGGCTTTTTTTTCCATTGCTTTTTAAAAAGTGCTTTAATTATAAGTTAAGCACTTCTAATGTTTGGATATACCATTTAACTCATGATTGACTAATCGTAATATATTAACTCAATTAATCAAATGATTAGTTGAGACACATATGATTAATTAAGCAAAAGCAAATTTTGGCATCAAAGCTTTGTGCTTTTTACTAATTTTGTGCGCAAAAGCAAATTATTCCATGACTAATCAGTATTATATTAACTTCTAATTTTGTGCTTTTTACTAATTTTTTTTCCCAAAGCTTTGTCGCGGTTCCATAGAATATAACCGCAACAAAGATGAATTTTGGCGCCAAGCTTTGTCACGGTTTCTTCCTTCAACCGCTACAAATTTTGTGTTTGTAGCGGTTATTGTCGCGGTTCATTTTGTCACGGTTTTTAAACCGTGACAAAGGTGATATTTGTAACGGTTGTTGTAGCGGTTTTGTAACCGCTACAAACCAATCGATGCATTTAAAGATCCCAATTTTTGCTTCGAATGTAATTAAAGTGAGTCGTCCACATTTATGTTCTATCCTAAATTTGTTTGTTACATATGGATAAGTCATGGATCAAGATGCCACGTAGTTCTCCTGTGTATTTAGCGGGATTGAACACTTTCTTAGATTTTGCCTTCTCTCACGCTAGCATTAATGGCAAGATCGTGTGTCCTTGTTTACGATGCAAGTTTAAGAAGTGGCAAACACGAGATTGTGCTTTGGAACATCTTCTTCTAAAGCCTTTCCCAGAAGCATATACATTCTGGGAGGTTCATGGTGAGCAACGTGGTATGGGATATGGGCTTCATCTTCCTCGAACCTCACAAGTAGGAAATCAAGTACATCAAGATGATCCGGTTAATGAAGCTGTTCGTGATGCTTTTGGTGTTCGGACGACAACTTCACAAAGAAGTGCGCAGGTCCGAACCTCGTTTTCTTCAGAATGATGCAGCTCGGGAATTTTTCAGCCTCATGGATGAGAGCGATCGTCCTTTGTATCAAGGTTGTCATAAATACTCAAAGTTATCTTTTCTGATCAAATTGTACCATATCAAGTGCATGTGTGGGATCACTGATAAGGATGTTGATGTTGAGTTTGGGAAAAAGAACGATCCGACAAGGGCCGGGACAAAGACTGCCAGGGCTTCTGGTTCTATGCCCCAGCAATGGCGAAAGGTTAGTGTCTTCTTCACTCTTCCGTATTGGAAAGATAATTTGCTCCGACACAGTCTGGATGTCATGCATATTGAAAAGAATGTGTGCGACAATGTGTTGTACACGATTCTCAACGAACCTCATTCTTCACGGTCATGGTTCACCCGACAAGACACCTTGTTCAAGAGACAAAGCTTGTCGGCCCGCCAAGACCGATGGATGTATCCTATTGAGAGGTACTTGTTTAAAAATAATTACTTTAGCATTACTCCCTATTCGCATGTTTAACCATTGATGCATCGAAATTTTTCCTTGTCTACTTTACAGGTTTCTTGGGAAACTTAAATCTTACGTGAGGAATAAGGCGTGGCCTGAAGGTTCAATAGCAGAAGGTTATATCGGGGATGAGGTCTTGTATTTTTGTTCCAGGTACTTCGATGACATTGAGACGTCATTCAACCGACCGCCTCGTGTAGACGATTGTCCTGAGCCTGAGCCTGAGCCGGAGCCGGAGGCAACAGAGTTGTTAATCCCTCGTGTTGGTAGAGCAGTTGGCGGGAGTGAGAAATTCAAACTCACGGCACTTGAGAAGTTTCAAGGACACCGACATGTCTTGATTAATTGTACCAAAGTTGAACCGTACCTTCAGTAAGGATTTCATTGCATACTATATATTTCCTGACATTTTATACATACGCACATGTCATTGCATGTTTAATTGCAGGGAATTCAGGAGTCATGTGAAGCGTGAACTGAGGATCCGTACACAGACATCCTCCGAAATTGATAGAAAGGTCCACAGAGAATTCCGAGTTGGTTTAGGAGGAGAATAATGAACGACCACAACCCGCACTCAGCAGAATTCGAGCTCGCGCTAGGCCCTCTTGACCACGCCCTAAGATATACGGCATACAATGTCAATGGTTTTAAGTTTTGCACCGTCGCACGAGATCGTGGATTGCCGACCCAAAACTCGGTGTATATGGCACGTTTGGGACGAGGAGTTATGCGAGCAGCATGATGTGAACATGCGGTTCGGTGACATCCCGTATTATGGAAAGCTGCTTGATGTGGTCAGGATAAGTTACATAGGCCTTTTCACCATGACGTTGTTCAAGTGTTTGTGGGCGAATACCACAACGTCCAGGGGACTCACGACTGACGACTTAGGGATCACATCAGTGAATTTCTCCCGGCCTATTCACAGTGGTCGGTCTGAAGATGACGAGCCGTATATTCTTGCATCGAGGCCCATCGTGTTTATTATGTGGCCGATGAGAGGCACAAGGATTGGAATATGGTGGTTCACTTAAAGCCTCGGGACCTTTACGACATGGGCGATGGTGATAACGTCGCATACGATTGTGAGCCGTTCACCGCCGCCTTCGAAGACTTCTTCCCAGACGGCGATGACAATTTACCTATAGTTCGGTACGTTTTGAAATTTATGCTTTATAAAATAGTAACATTTAATTAAAGTTTTAATTGTGTTCATATTGACCTCACGCGTAACATTTTATGCAAACTTTCCCTGTAGGGATGGTGAAGAAGATTGAGAGAAACACTTAATGCCTATCTTTGTAATATGAAATCTTTTAATATTATGTTTTTAAAAAAAAACTCGAATTACTTTGTAGCGGTTATATAACCGCTACAAACACTTAAAAACTCGAAAAAAACCCTTTAAGTTTTTTTTTTAAAAAAAGAACTCAGAAATTAATTTGTAGCAGTTATATAACCGCTACAAACACTTAAAACCGCGACAAATTAAACCGCTACAAGAACCGCTACAAAAACCCAAAACCGCTACTAAATACAATAACCGCTACAAAAAGTGAGAAACCAACCGCTACAAAATGATGCGCAGACCCCACCATAAATACCCCCACCCAACCTCATTTAATATGCCTCAACTTCTTTTCTACCCACGTTTTCTCTCAGTCATCTCAAATATTTTTACGTTTGTAACATCGTGAGTTTGAAAGGGGTAAGTACCGTGTAACCGGATCAATTCTAATGTTTCTCATACTAATTTATAGTTCTTGTACTAATTAAAGTTTGTTATTTTGCAGTTGAACGGGATATATCTTTCAACTTTCCCTATTCTTTCATATACATTATTCAATTGATTTGTACATATAATTTTTAAATATTGAGTATTGTTTTAATCACCTCATTTCTTAGTACTTATTCTACTTACATAATCTTATTATTTTGTTTCTATACATGCACCTTATATATTTAAATTTCAAAATTTACTACCTTTTATTTTTAATAAAAAGATATATTAATAATAATTATTGAATTACGCCGATAAATGATATATATTTTTTAAAACCGTAATGAATTTGTAGCGGTTACAATAACCGGTACAAAATTTCAAATAAAATGGCGGGTTATTTGTAGCGGTTGTAGTAGCGGTTTGGAACCGCTACAAATATTCAAAAGCACATGATGGCGGGAATATTTGTAGCGGTTGAAAACCGCTACAAATATTCGATGGCGGCAAATTTTTTTGGCGAAAAATGGCGGAATATTTGTAGCGGTTTGTAACCGCGACAAATATTCAAAATAATAAAAATTTATGGTGGCAAAATTATCAATACATTATTCGTAGCGGTTATGAAATCGTTACTAGAACCGCTACAAGTTTATTTGTAACGGTTAACAACCGTGACTAATGTCTCGAAACACACGCCGTGCCCGCTCATTTAGTGACGGTTTTTTTGAACTCGCAATGACGTTGTAGCGGTTTATGTGTATGTAGTATCGTTTTTTTTAACCGTTACAAATCGGCTTGCCACAGGCGTTTTTGTCGTGGTTCCTCTAACCGCTACAAATGTCGTTTGTCACGTCAAAAACCGTTACAAATAGGTCATTTTAACCGCTACTAATTGTTGTTTTTTTTTTGTAGTGTGGGACCACATAGAATACAATTATTTGGGAGGAAATTATTCCACCAGAGGCTCCCTTTGAGGTTATGGATCAGTGCTTGGTCTGAAAACGATGGTCTTTGCCTACTTTGTCATCAAGAAGCAGAGACCAGTCTACATGCGTTTAGAGATTGTAGGGGTTCATGCTTTCTGGTATGAGGTGATACCTGCTAATCAGTCCCACTATTTTTTTTTAGCTATAATTGGATTGAATGGGTAATGGAGAATTGGAAGAGTGATGAAATTATCCTAGGTTGATTTTTTTGGCATGAGTTATTTATTGTCTCTTGCTGGTTTATCTAGAAATGGCGAAATGAATTTATTCATAACACGCGAGATGTAAATTTTAAATATTGCCTGAGGCCCATTCTTGAGATATTGGGAGAACTAAAAACTAGAATTGCCGAAGGGGGATTTCAGCACGTGGAACAGAATCATTCTACTGTTCGCTGGTCTTTCCCAGAAGATCCATTCGTGAAACTTAATGCAGATGGGGCATCAAAGGGTGCAGAACAGGTGGCGGCTTGTGGGGGTTTGTTGCGAGATTTCTCTGGTAAGTGGCTGGGAGGCTTTGCCGCATGGATTGGAAGGTGCTTAGCGATGTTAGCTAAGTTGTGGGGAGTTTTAAGAGGATTAGAGATGGCATGGGAGGTGGGTTAAAGGCATGTAGTTGTCGAAAGTGACTGTCAATCAATCATTGCATTACTATCCAAACAAGGTAATGCAGCTCGTGAATCCCATTTGGTGTCTCGTATACGAGCAATCACCCGCAGGCAGTGGGTTATACGATACAACCATGTTCTAAGGGAAGACAATTAGTATGCGGATTGGTTGGCTAAGTTTGCTTTGTCGCATGTGGAGTCTCCGGATGAAAGACATTTCTCTGATCCCCCTACTGGTCTTTATCACTTTCTTGTTGCTGATCTGATGGGAGTACAACATGATAGGAGAGGACTGAGACTTTAAACACTTTTAGTTTCTTTCATTTGTTTTATCTTTCCTTGTATAAAAAAAAAGTGCATTGAAGTCTTATATTTAAAATTAACATATTTCACTATCAGCTCTTAGTTACATTTAGGATGGGAAAGTATAAAAATATTTGTATTTTTTTGGCACCATAAAATATTTATAAATAGATCATGTCTCTGTATATAGCAAAATGATAAATCTATAGTATTTAATTAAAGTTGGTTTTACCCACATGCATTAGTTTTAGTGGAAGGAGTTTAGGCCACTAAAGTACGAGATATTGAGTTCAAATCCATGTTAATATGAAAAAACATATTTGGGAGAGCTCTTCCTGATTGGACCCAATAATACTCAAATTTACCATAATCAAATAGCCATATAAAAAAGTAACATTAACTTCTTTTTGCTGAAATTGATTTGGTTCATTATACATATTGTTATTATTCCATACTAAAGAATACCTTCATATTAAATATAGGAATTAAATAACTAATTTGTAGAGATTAATAAATTTAAGTAATTTAGTTAGTTGTAAGAAGAGGGTGTTGATTTCTATAAAGCACCCTTTTTAATAATTTTGAATTGGATACTACTCATTTGATGGAAAACTTTCTAACATAAATGTAATCAAAATGAAAATATTTAAAAATTATAAATTTAAAACATAAAGTGCAGTAGGGTTTTAAAATATCAGCTTTTATAAATCTAAAATATTTGTACTCTTATTGCCACCAGGATTTTTTTTTTTAAATATTAAGCAATTTATGCATTGCTTTTTAATTTAATAAATATATAGTACAACCTATCAATAATAGATCCTAACCGTATACATGCAAAATAATAAATCTATACAACTCTATTTAACTAAAGTTGTTTTTACTTATAGCCGTTAATTTTAGTAAAAAGAGTTTTGACAACCTTTCCTCGAGGTCTGAAGTTTAAATCAATATGATCTAAAAGACTCTTTGGAGAACTCCTATCAATTTAATTCAACAATATTTAAATATATACAGCTTTACCCCAATAGGAATAACCTCTGTGTCATATAACAATAACCTTACAGCTATATCAATCCTTACCTTCTATGAATTAGTTGTTACTAATAAAAAATAATTAATCCACTTTATGCCCCGTTTTTGGCCAATCATCTTTAGGTTAATTACCATTTTCGTCATGAAAGTTTAGCCTAAAGAGTACTGGTCACCTGAAAATTTTTTTGTCTTATTTTTGCCTTGGAAGTTTAAAAATATAGCAATCTTACCCATCCGTTAATCTTGACCGTTGAATTGTTGTTCTTCTTTGTAAACTTCTAAGAGCAAAATTGCTCATAAACAAATTTCTGAGATAAATTTACTCCTAAATTTTTTTTCAGGGCATATTTGTTCCGTTTTATTAACGTCTAGGACAAAAATGAGACAAAAAAAATTTCAAGTGACCTGTACTCCTTAATCTAAACTTCCATAACAAAAAAATAGTATTTAACCCACTTATCTCTATTTCCTTTCTCCTTTTTTAATTTATTCTCGGGTCCATATATCAACTTTATGGGAGTTTATAGTTATATTGTTCCCTAATAAATTCCATCTTATCCATTCGAAAAGTGCGATTTTTGAAAGTGATGCCAACCTGATGGTGGGCGTACAGACGACTGTAGAGATACTCGGTTTTAATTATATGATAATATTTTTGAGAGTTGATTTTGATTATAATTATAAGATAATATTTTCATTTTTGTCAATTTCTTTCTAAAATATCCCTATTGATATTTTCTCAATAATAATTAAACACAATAATAATTTAATAATACACGTATATATTTTATAAAGTAAGTAATACTTACAAGTCACTAATGTCATATACACATTAATTCTACTATATTTTTAATAAAATAATTGAGCAATTTTTATCATATTTTTTGCATATCACCCCTAATACTTCTTCACAATAATTAATTTAATAACATGTTTATATTCTATCAAGTGAAAGATTCAAATTTCTTTTTTTACTCAAATTTTCTGTTGAACGTTGAAGAGTCATAAGTGTTATAAATATTCCAATATTGGTGTGAATGTCTATAACCTTTCAAGAAGAGTCTTTTGGAATTCTACACTTGAAGCCATATAACCTATGACATGAATGGCTTAGTGGAAGTTTTACATAACTTACAAAACTCCATAATATACCATTATGTAGATTTACTCTTTTGTATGTAACTCTTGTAATGGAAGTTGAAGATTGATTGCCTATATATAGTAGGCATGTATCAAAGGTTGAGCTACAACAATAGAAAGAAGAATCACTCACTCCTTGCTCTCCATTTCTCTCTTGCATTTCTTCATCTCCCTCATCTTAATCTCTCTTGTATTTTACTTAGTTTCATAACACGTTATCAGCACGAAAGCTATAACGAGGGTATAATTTCTTTAACGATTTCATCTACTTTCTTTAATGATTTTATTATATGTTTATATATATATCTGGGATAATCTAAACCACTATATGGAATTAAAAATACTCTTTTACCGATTGCTTTTATACATCGGGTTCCATGGTTAAGATTGGAGATTATTTACTATTTTATATAGTACTTTTACTATTTATCATTATTCATCCATCAATCTTATTCATGCCCAGTAATTGCATAGTAATTTACGATTGTTTTACTATTGCATAATGCTTTAATTTTGCACAATATATGTGACTAACTTTAACATAATATAACAATTTACTTTTATGTTGCTAACATAATATTTATTTTTATGTTGCTAACATAACATTTACTTTTATGTTGCTAACATAATATTTACTTTTATGTTGCTAACATAACATTTATTTTTATGTTGCTAACATAACATTTACTTTTATGTTGCTAACATAACATTTACTTTTAAGCTTTTATTTTTATTGTTAATGTTATGTTATTACTACTAATCTTTAATGTTATAATATCTTTAATTCTATATTAATCTTTTATGTTATTAATATTATTATGGCCAGAAGCCATACACCTCTGTTTTCCTATTCTAAAATTATATGACCAGAAGTCATATCATTTCAATTTCTTAATTTTATGGCCAGAAGCCATATAAATTTAATTTCTCGTTATGAGAACTATGTGGCTCGAAGCCATAAAGTTTTAATTCTTATTATTATACTTTACTTATTGTCTTTCTAAATTTCATACTATTGTCATTCGTATTTCTATGTTAATAATTCTTGTTTTTTTTTTAAATTAGTCTGAACCATGACAAACACAACAAGAACAAACCTGGCAAAACTTGAATTTGAGGCTCTTGATATTACCGGAAAAAATTATTTATCTTGGATGCTGGATGCGAAAATCCATCTGAATGCCAATGGTCTAGAAGACACAATTAAAGAAGGAAATCAAGCATCTAATCAAGATAAAGCCAAATCCATGATTTTCCTTCGCCACCATTTACATGAAAGTTTAAAAATTGAATATTTGATACTGAAAGACCCACTGGTTCTTTGGAACAATATAAAAGAAAGGTATGATCACCAGAAGATGGTCATCCTCCCAAAACCTCGTTATAACTGGATGCATATGCGTTTACAAGATTTTAAAACTGTGAGCGAGTATAACTCAGCCATGTTCAGAATTACTTCTCAATTAAAATTATGTGGAGAAAATATTATTGATGAAGATATGTTAGAGAAAACATTCTCCACATTTCATGCATCCAATTTGCTCCTGCAGCAGCAATATCGTGAAAAAAGTTTCAAAAAATATGCTGAATTAATTTCTTGTCTTCTTGTGGCTGAACAAAACAATGAGCTTTTATTGAAAAATCATGAATCTCGTCCAACTGGTTCAACTCCATTCCCAAAAGTGAATATAGTAAGTAATGAATACTTTAGTGGCCGAGGACGTGGACGTAAAGGTGGCTACAACCGTGGGCGTGGTCGTGGTCCAAATCGTGGTGGATCAAATTCTCGCCCTAAAGGGGGGAAGATTGAAAAGAACCCCAGGAGGGAAACTAGTGGGAATAACAAGCATTCTGAAAATGCATGTTATCGTTGTGGTGGAAAAGGTCATTGGTCTCGTACCTTTCGTACGCCAATACACTTGGTTGAACTTTATCAAGAATCACTAAAAAGTAATGGTAAAGGGTCAAAGATTGAAGTAAATCATGTTGAGAATTCCAAGTTTAAGGATGTTGATTTGAATATCGATAAGGCTGAGAATTCTGAGTTTGAAGATGTTGATTATACCCATTTGGATGTTGCTGATTACTTAGTATAAATTATCTTTTCCTATTTGGAACTGTTTGGTTTTAGTATGTTTAAACTTTCTTCTATCATATGTATTTCTTTTAATTATGTATTTATTTATTTTCATGTATCTTTAATGAAGAATGAATCTTACTAGCATCAATCCTGAAGATTTGTGTCTCGTTGATAGCGCAACAACCCACACTATCCTAAAAAATGATAAATATTTTTCTTCCTTGGTAATGCAAGAAACCAATGTCCAGACTATATCTGGTAATATAAATTTGATTGAAGGCTCCAGAAGAGCTAATATTTTGTTACCTGAAGGAACAAGATTATGTATTGATAATGCATTTTATTCTACAAAACCTAAGAGAAACTTATTGAGTTTCAAAGATATCCGCAGAAATGGATATCATATAGAAACAACAATTAAAAATGATCAGGAATGTCTTGCCATCACAAATATTGTTTCTAGTAGAAAATGCATATTAGAAAGTTTTCCTGCTTTTTCTTCTTGTTTGTATTATACATTTATAAGCACAATTGAACCATAGGCTATTGTAAACCAGAAGTTTATCGATACATATCAAAAGTTTACTAATACAAACCAATAGTTTGCCAATGTAAACCAGAAGTTTACTAATAAATTTAATGTTTGGCATGACCGGTTAGGCCATCCCGGGTCGATCATGATGTGAAAAATAATTGAGAATTCATGTGGACATACCCTGAAGTGTAAACAAATACCACAATCTCATGATTTCTCATGTGATGCATATTCCAAGGGAAAGTTAATAATTCGGCCCTCACCAAGCAAAATAGAAAGTGAATCTCTCACATTTCTAGAACGGATACAGGGAGATATTTGTGGGCCAATTCACCCACCATGCGGACTATTTAAGTAATATATGGTTCTAATTGATGCATCAACCAAATGGTCGCATGTTTGTTTATTATCTTCTCGCAACCTGGCGTTTGCGAGATTACTTGCTCAATTGATTAGATTAAGAGCACATTACCCTGATTATTCTATCAAGAAAATACGTCTTGATAATGCTGGTGAATTTACTTCAAAAGCTTTTAATGAATATTGTATGTCCCTTGGAATTGATGTTGAACATCCTGTAGCTCATGTTCACACGCAAAATGAACTTGCAGAATCATTGGTTAAACGATTGCAACTTATTGGAAGACCTTTACTTATGAGATCTAATCTCTCAATTTCTGCTTGGGGCTATGCCATTTTGCATGTAGCAATGTTAATTCACATCAAGCCAACAAGTTACCTAAAAGTTTCTCCCATACAAATGGTTTTTGGTCAAGAACCTAATATTTCCCATATACGAATTTTTGGGTGTGCAATATATGTGCCAGTAGCACCACCACAACACACCAAAATGGGTCCTCAAAGAAGGATGATAATATATGTTGGGTATGAATCTCCTTCAATCATTAAATATTTAGAACCATCTACAGGAGATTTATTTACTGCAAGATCCCTGAAGGACAACCTATTATAAATTAATCTAAAGCACGTCTGAAGCGTGGCAGGCCCATCGGTTCCAAAGATAAAAATCCTCGAATGAGAAAATGAGCTAAAAATATAGATGGTCAAGTTGAGGATAATCAAGAAAAGTTAGTAGCTCTTGAAGAGTTATTATCTCCAGTAGAGATATCTCCAGAAGAGAATGTTATAATCCGAAAAGAGACCCCAGGTACCTGAAATATATGAAAATAATGAGATCTCAATAAATTATTTTATGAATGGTATCCGATGGGACCGAAATGAAGTCAACGTTGACGACATCTTTGCTTATCATATAGCATATGATGTAATGAATGATAATGAGGATCATGAGCCAAAATCCATTAGTGAGTGCCAACAGTGAAAGGATTGGCCCCTATGGAAAGATGCTATTAATGCAGAATTAAAATCACTGGCAAAACGAAAAGTATTTGGACCTGTAGTCCATACACCTGAAGATGTAAAGCTAGTTGGGTACAAATGGGTTTTTGTACGAAAGAGAAATGAAAAGGGTGAAATCACAAGATATAAGACACGTCTTGTAGCCCAAGGCTTTACACAAAGACCTGGTATTGATTTTGAAGACACGTACTCACCGGTAGTGGATGCAACTACTTTTCGTTATTTGATTAGCTTAGCAATTAATGAAGGACTTGATTTGCATTTAATTGATGTCGTGACTGCCTATTTATATGGCTCACTTGATAATGATATTTATATGAAAATCCCTAAAGGACTCAAGTTGCCAGAAGCATCTAATTCAAATTCTCGAGAACAATACTCGATTAAGTTAAATAAGTCTTTGTATGGCTTGAAGCAATTAGGGCGCATGTGGTATAATTGTCTCAAGGAATATTTTTTGAAAGAAGGGTACAAAAATGACCCAATATGCCCTTGCATTTTTATGAAAAGATCTAGAAATGAATTCGCTATAATTGATGTTTATGTTGATGATATCAACATCATTAGAACTCCTGAAGAGCTTCAAAAGGCAATTAATTCTTTGAAGAAAGAATTTGAAATGAAAGACTTGGGCAGAACGAAATTTTGTCTTGGACTACAGATTGAGTACCTAAAGAATGAGATTTTTGTATATCAAGAAACTTATACAAAGAAGGTTCTAGAGCGATTTTATATGGATAAGTCACATCCATTATGTACCCCAATGATTGTAAGATCTTTGTAGGTTGATAAAGATCCATTCCGACCTCGAATAATTAGCAAAGAAGGTGAAGAAAAACTACTTGGTCCAGAAGTACCATATCTTAGTTCTATTGGAGCATTAATGTATCTTGCTAATCATACACGTCCTGATATATCATTTGTTGTTAATTTATTAGCAAGATATAGTTCTACACCAACACGAAGGCATTGGAATGGAGTAAAACACATTCTTCGTTATCTCAGAGGCACTATGGACATGGGGTTATACTACTCAAATGTATCAAAATATGAATTGATTGGTTATGCAGATGCTAGATTTTTGTCTGATCCACACGATGGTAAATCACAAACAGGCTATCTGTTTACATGTGAAGGTGCAGCTATTTCATGGCGATCCATGAAACAGACTATATCAGCCACATCATCTAACCATAAAGAAATTCTAGCAATGCATGAAGCAAGTCGAGAATGTGTGTGGTTGAGGTCAGTAATACATCATATACGAACGACTTGTCATTTATCTTCAGATAAAATGGTTCCAACAGTTCTATATGAGGATAATGCTGCATGTATTGCCCAACTTAAGGAAGGTTATATCAAGGGCGATAGAACGAAGCATATTTCACCAAAATTCTTCTTCACTCGTGATCTTCAAAAGGATGGTGAAATAGATATCCAACAAATCAGTTTAAGTAAAAATCTAGCAGATTTATTAACCAAGTCACTTCCAGGAGCACTCTTTGAAAGACTTGTCCATGGTATTGGTCTTCGGAGACTCAAAGATCTCAACTGATGTTGTCAAGAGGGGTAGTCGATACACGTTGTACTCTTTTTCCCTTATCTAGGTTTTATCCCACTGGGTTTTCCTAGAAAGGTTTTTAATGAGGTAGCGCTGGACAGTGTATTAATGGATGTTGTACTCTTTTCTTTGGCTAGGTTTTTATCCCACTGGGTTTTTCCTAGTTAAAGTTTTTAATGAGGCACATTCATAATGGACATTCAAGGGGGAGTGTTATAAATATTTCAATATTGGTGTGAATGTCCATAACCTTTCAAGAAGAGTCTTTTGGAATTCTACACTTGAAGCCATATAACCTATGACATGAATGGCTTAGTGGGAGTTTTACATAACTTACAAAACTCCATAATATACCATTATGTAGATTTACTCTTTTGTATGTAACTCTTGTAATGGAAGTTGAAGATTGATTGCCTATATATAGTAGGCATGTATCAAAGGTTGAGCTACAACAATAGAAAGAAGAATCACTCTCTCATTGCTCTCCATTTCTCTCTTGCATTTCTTCATCTCCCTTATCTTAATCTCTCTTGTATTTTACTTAGTTTCATAACAATAAGGTTAATATAAAAAACAAATGACTTTTTTTACTGGCAGACTTACTTCTTCTTCTTCTTCTTTTTTTGTCAATATATAATATAGAAGTATTGTTTTATGATATCTTTTTATTCATGTACATTTTGTCTCTATTAAATATTTAAATGATGTCTTAATCATACACCAAAATTTACTTATATATCTTGTGATAGGTTTTATATACCATGTATCTCTTAAATGGCTACTTTACAACACTCTGGGAAATTTTGTAGTTAATTATATTTAATTTTGAATATAAGGTGAATTTAATAAAAAAATACAAATCAAAATGTATTTTGAATGCATCTATCAATATCATGTTTTTTTTTATAAAAAAAAGTACTGAACAGTCCTCAATTTATATATTTAACTGTGAAAAATTCATTTTTTGACCAATTCTTAGTTAAAATAACCATCGTAATCCAATAAATTGTGTACGAATATGTAAATTCAAGAAAGATGTCACTGACTCTGTAGTCTAATAATTCTAGTAAAACTGCAACATAACCCCATACATACACACCATTACACCGAGCGAGGTAGTATTAATTATGGACAAGAGCTTGCCAATGAAGTAAAATTTAGATACGGGCATTTTTAAAAATCGAGTAAATTTTACTAATTTAACCCATATCCTTAATCCTTCCAAAATCAGTAAAATATGTCTTATAATTAGGATTGTAGATAATATAAGACATCATTTAACTATTTTCACAAACCAATAAAAACAGTTAAAGTCAATAAAGTTATCCTAGAAGTTAAGTAATTTCTAATATTACCACTACTAATTGCACTAAACTCTAATATTATATTAATTATTACTCTCACCCACTACCTTTATTAGTTATGGACACACATGGAAAAAAAATAAGGAAATGCTCCTTGGGAACAAGGAAATGCTTTATAAAAAAGACCAAATAAACTTGTTAATTGGTGCTTTATAATAAAAACTAGAGGGAATATATATCCCTCACATGATAAAGTCAAAGAAAAATAAAAAATAAGAATATTATACATATATTTTAACTTTTTGTCCAAATTTGTTAATAATAACATAACAAATAAATTTAGTTTTACAATCTTATAATTTCAATAACAAAATAATTTATGTTATGAATATTATATTTGTGGATATCCATATCCCCATTATTTCCTATTCTCTATAGTTTCATATTCTCACCCATTAATCACTATGATTATAAAATCACATTACTTATAGTTAAAGAGTTGTGCCTATATATAGAAGGCATATATTATGTATTTGAGATATACTGGAATAAGAATTATTCTCCTCTTTCTCTCTTCACCCTTCTATTTCTCTTGTTCTCTATCTCTTATCTTAGATATATCTTTATATTTATAACATGTTATCAGCATAAAAACTCGAACGAAGGTCTAATCGCTTCTTTAACAATTTCAGCCTACCTTCTTTAATTATATGTTTCTTTTATATATCTGGGATAATATGAGTCATGGAATTAAAGAGATACTTTTATAGATTGTTTTATACATTGGGTTCCATGGCTAAGATTGGAGATTATTACTGTTTGTATATCTTATATTGATCTCCTTTACGAGTTATTTTATATTATCGATATTGTTATTTTAGTATGGCCAAATGCCATACACCTTTGATTTCATATTCCTTTTATTCCTACTTTAAGATCATATGACCAAAAATCATATCACTTTGATATATTATTTTGATATAATATGGCTAGAAGTCATATGCCTTTGATTTCTATTTTTATATTATATGGCCAAAAGTTATATACATTTTTCTATCTTACAAAATGGTTAGAAGTCATACTCATTTCATTCCCAATTATATGATCAGAAATCATATCACTTTGATTTCTTATTTTGATATAATATGGCTAGAAGCCATATCTCTTTGATTCACTTTTATATGGCCAGAAGCCATACTGCTTTAATTTCCCATTATAAATTATAATGTTGGATGTGTGTTTACAACTCCTCACGAGATTCCTCTGCCTACTATCTACATATTTTAATTTTAATTTCCCCTCCCCTTTATGATTCATGATCGGCCAACACTATATATTTATATTATTTCATATTCCTTTGAATCTTATATAATTTTCGTCTTCTATCTCATTGTATGGCTGGAAATCATATTCAATATTCAATTTTTATCCTGAAGATAAATGGCCTGAAGCTATGAGAACTAAATGGCCTAAAGCCATAAAGTTTTAATTTTTGTTATATTATCGTACTTTATGAATTATTTATTGTCTTTACGAATTTCCTAGTATTATCGTTTTTGTTATTAGAGGAATTGAATGACCACCAGAAGATTGTTGTTCTTCCAAAAGCTTATTATAAATGGATGCTTCCAATTTGCTCTTACAGTAGCAATATTGTGAAAGATCGAGGTCTTAAGTAATATGTTGAATTAATT
The DNA here is from genome assembly GCA_025563575.1 of Acacia pycnantha. NCBI lineage: Eukaryota > Viridiplantae > Streptophyta > Magnoliopsida > Fabales > Fabaceae > Acacia > Acacia pycnantha. The sequence goes on from JAMWYP010000114.1 coordinate 1,363,835, forward strand.
TCTTGACCCCATAAGGCTAAACAAAACAATAAGTTTTTGTTGCAAGAATTATGAATCTTATCTAACAGGCGACTCCATTCCCAGAAGTGAATGGATCTAATTATGTCCATGGACATGAGTGTAAACGTGGCTACATTTTTGTGCATAGTCATTGTTATAATTATGTTGGTTCAAATTCTCACCTGAAGTTGAGAAAGATTATTGATAAGAACCAGATTATTGATAAGAACCACAAAAGAGAAACTATTAGGCATAATAAATATGTTGAAAATGCATGATATCAATATGATACCCGCTTCCTATTATGTACATATTTTATATGTTTTTAAAAAAAATATATATATTATGGTTTATAATGTTTTGAGATCTTATATAGGATCTTTAAATTGGTTAGAAATGCATTTTATGCAATGGTACTATTTACACAGTGATTTACTAGTTGTAAAGCAATTACTATTTTACTATTTGCACAGTGATACATAGATACTATTTACATAGTACTACAATTTATGAGATATTTGGTCCTTCAGTCTTCTACACCCATGAAAAGGGTATAGGAGCTTGTTCACACCCATGAATGACGAATGGACAGGAGAGTGGATCTAATAATTTATATGAATAACAACCTGTTTACACTCAGAGATGAAGGGTGGACAAGGGAGTGACATTTGATTGTTATTAATATTGAAGCCCTGAAGGCTTATGTATCAAATATTGAATGATACAAAGAGTTTTTAGATATTGTCCTAAAGACAAATAACTTGCAGAGAATTATGTCACTCAAGAGTAATAATTCTAAAGACCAATAGTCCAGGGGACTAATTAGAATATTTTACTCAACTTCATAATGTGAGAGGCCAATGTTCAAATTATATCCTGTAGTATAAATTAAATTGAAGGCTCCAGAAGTGCTAATATTGTGTTACATGAAGGAACAAAATTATGTATTAATAATACATTTTATTCTAAGAAACTTGTTGAGTTTCGAAGATATCTACCGAAATGAATATCTGAAACAACATTAAAACACATGTTCTTGTAAATCAGAAGTTTACAAATATTAATACAGACTAGAAATTTGCTAATGCAAACAAAATATTTTCCAATGCTGCCAATGAGAATATTAAAGAGGCAGAGAACTGCAGAGAAATATGTCTAGATTTATTTTGAAGCCAAAAGAAATAAAAAATAATCCCAGAAGGTGTAATACCCCGAAATTTGAATTAGGGAATTTAAGGGCCAAAGTGCCAAAATGACCAAAATACCCTTGGGAGGAGTAAATAACTTAGGAAAATGGTGAAAAATCCTAAAGGGCAATGAAATAATTATTTAAATTGAGAGAGAGTATATCTCTAATTTTGGTAATTTAATAAATTACAAACTTGGAGAAATTGAAGAAGAATGCTCAAAAGTATGGTAATGACCATAATGCCCTCACAAATTCTAAAATAAAGCGTAACACATGGAAACAGAAATGTTAATGCAAGAGTATAAAGGAAATAAGGTGTTCTAAGTAAGAAAATTATCAACTTGTGATAATTAAGTAATTAAGTAATATTGGGCTAATTACTTAAGCATAAGTAAAGGAAATTCATGAATAATTATGTAAAGCTCAAAAATTAGTGGAAAATAGTTGAAAATTAGTAAGAATATATTTACTAATTAATTGGAAATTTTTGAGAAAAATAGTTGAGGTTAGGTATTTTTAAGCCTAAATGCAAGAATGGACCAATAGGAAAATTTTGTAAAAAATTATGTGAAAATAATTAAATAATTAATTAAATAATTAATAAATAAATAAATAAAAAACGAAAAAAAAAGGGGCAGAAAAAAAAAGAGAAAAGGAAAAAAAAAATGAAATGGGAAATAATATGTGCAAGTGGTATTATTATATTAATATAATTAATAAAAGCAAAAAAATGTGAATAGTAATTTGGAAATTAGGAAACGGATCCTATCTAGAGATCTAGGAATGGGATTTCCAAAGTCGGGAAAAATATTGATCGGTGGAATTTTGTCTTCCGTTAGACTCTTACTAAGTAAATTCTGAAGTCGTTTGTGCATTTCCTAATAAAACAAAATAGGGAAAAATGCATATAGGTATATTTTTGGATATAGAGGAAATAAATTCTAACTCAACATCTAGGAATGAGTTTGAATTTATTTTGATATATTTGGAATCGGTGAATTTTTCGAAGAAGTTGGTAATTTGTAAATGCGTTCAAACCTAGGACGCGATCGGACACGTTTTTCGAGGAAACTTCAACTGGACTGTTGGAGCCCTATATGGGATCAAAATTTAGGTTAACTTGGACATTTCTAATAAGTGAGGAAATGGTTTCAAAGTTGTAAATCCAGAAGTTCGAGATTTCTCCGAAATCACGCGAATCGGGTACCGATCGGGAAATCGGCTGCAGGGCATAAAGTGAGCTTGTGTCACCATTTTTGGACCAGCCAAGGGCTGCCACATCACCTCAATTTCGTCCAACAATGTTCCATGGACATGGATTAACCACCATTTTGAGTTTGAATTTCCATGGTTGAAACAAGTTGGAAAATGCCATTCTTGTCCTTAGAAATTTCTATAAATAGGCATGCCATCCTCTTGAATTCTTCACACCATCCTCTTGAGCTCCTTTAGCCGAAACCTAGAGGGAGAAAGAAGAGAGAGAAGCTTTGGAGAAGTTCTGCAGAAGTCTTCAACGGGTAAGTCTTTCGGGCTTTAGTTTTTAGTTCGAAAGATAGTAGAATTGTTAGATAGTTTTAGTAAGTAGGGAATGAGATTCCTACTATTGTTTTTAGGCCTCATTGCATTGAAAAATGCCCGACGAGGTAAAAACTTGGTAGGGATCGAGTACCTGAAAAGTTGAAGCTTTTATAGCTCTTTCAAAATTAGGGGTAGTAATGCTAGGATAGCCTTTAAATTTTCAAGTATGATTGGATATCATATGGGAGGGCTATTTTAGTCATTATTTTCGAAAATCAAGATGGCGTCAAAGTTCTGGCGAAATTTTGGGAAGAAAAGTAGTCAGAGTAACGAAGTGCTGGTGAAATTCCGCCAATTAGGGGTAGAAGGGCAAAATGGTAATTTTTACCTAAAATGCCAGTCGTAATGTCAAATCACTAATGAAAGTGATATTACTCTTATAGGACGTCAGAAATCCTAATTTGCTGCCGTTACGCCCGACGAGCGGCGTTGGACGTTTCACGCTTTTAGTAATGGTAACCTTAACTCTTGTGTTTATGGTATGCATATATGTGATGATATGATGTGTGAATAGTTTGGTGCCGAAGGAAAGGCTAGTCTACGTGGGTGTGCCATTTAGTCGCCGTAAAGTCGGTGAGGCCCCTATGGTAGACACTTACCTGGCCATTCTATTCGGTGCTATACGCACCGTGTCTTTGGAATTGTACTTAGGTTTACTATATGTGATAGGTACATTCATGGATAGAGACTCGTTTAGGGTCACCGACTCGGATAGAGGTTCGTCTAGAGTCATCGACTCGGATAGGGATTGTTTAGGGTCACCAATTATACATAACGGATAGAGATTTTGTTTAGGATCACCGACTCGGATAGAGGCTCTGTCTAGGGTCACCGACTCGGATAGGGATTCTGCTTAGGGTCACCGATTATACATACTGTTTTACACTTATGTCCATGCATATGCTTATGCTCTTGTATTGTTTGAGCCGTTGAGATTGAGGATGTCTGTTGGCTGTATGTGTATACATAAACATGAGGTTAACAGCTACTCCGAGATCCAATGGGGTAAATTGGATCTCGGCTATAGCTTCGTGGTGCGGAGGATCAAAGGCCGAGGAGAGAAGCAAGCGGCCGAGTAGAAGACCCAGTGAAGACTTCCTTTTGTTGTTCCATGGGAAGCCTTCCCTTTGTTGTTATACATTTCTTTTGAAACACTTTCGGTTCTGATGCATTGTTGTAAATAGCCAGCCAGACTTATGGCACTTTATATATACATATCAGTTACTCATATGCTTCGTTGCTCTACTCTGATGATTTTGAAATGATGTTTTTGAAAAATAAAAAATTTATACTGCTTTTGAAAAGTTAGGATGTTACAGAAGGTAATATGATGTTTAATTTTTGTTGTTATTAAAAAAAAAATATTGTGATCACATCTCATAAATCTGTTGCCAAGAGAATTTTCTGCTGGAGGATTTACATATATGTGATTCTAAGTTATTTTGATCATGAATATCTTTATATGTGGTGGACTGTATATTTTGCATATATAAGTAAATTGAAGTATATTATTAATGAGTAATGAGTATCTAGTGATGTAATATTATATGGTAGTTCCTGAAGAGCTAACATAGATTTTCCTTTCGAACTTTAAAGGGTTTGAAAGTTATTTTGAAATACAGATACAAACAAAGTATGTTTATATGACTCACACTTGAGGGGGAGATTGTTAGAAAAGTTATATACTTCTCATACAAAACCTAGCTAATAGATCTCCCAAAATGGATGTCAGATTATGATTCAAAAGTTTACGATTGATTGAGATATATGTTACAGTAAACCAGAAGTTCACTGATCCAAATATATTTATTGTTGACATGATTTGTTTGATCATCCGAGTCATATATATAATGCAACAAATTATAAATAAGATTACGTATTGACATCCATTGAAGAACCAAAAGATTCTTCATGAATTATGTGCTGCTTGTTCTCAAAATCAAATTGTCTGTAAGAATATCATTAGTCATGATTTGTAATAGATCTCAATATTTTTGGAAATATATCAAACAATATTACATGGACCCATTGAAATACATGTAAACCATATAAATTTAAAAGATGCATCTTTAAGATGGTTAAATGTGAGAATATTTGCAATAATATTTGCAACCTAAAGTTTGCAATGAAGCTTGCAATCTAAAGTTTGCAATAATGTTTGAATAAATTGAGTGCGTAATTTATAGATTATACGATCCATAAATTATGAATTAAAGCCTCATAAATAGCTAGATCAATTCTTATGAGAACAAAGTTTTTATGTTGGTATATTTGATCTTACATATTGCAGCACTTATATAAGCCAATAAAATTTTCCCGCTAAAATTGACTTTTGGTCAATAGCCAGACAAATTCCATCTTAAAAGGTTTGAATGTGCAATGCTTATAAATCCACCACAATGCACACAGATGGATATAGAAAGAGTTGAGATAAATGTTGGATAAGGACCTCCTTTTTCTTGTTTGTTTCTAAATGAAACAAATGGATTTAGGAAACTTATACTGCATGATTAGTCAATTGTTATTTGAGATTGTTTTCCTAACATGAGGGGGAGAAAATAAGCAGTTGGGTAAAGAGATTAGCTGGAATGAATTATCATTGGCTCATGTTGATCCTTGTACAAAATAATGTAAACTGGAAGTTCAAAAGATAATTCATTTACAAAATTTAGCTAATCAAATGCCATAAGCATTTACTGATCCAAAGAGAGTGACAAAGTCACATGTCCCAGCTACTAATGCTCCTATTTTGAATTGATGTCCTCGAAGGACAACTCATTATAAATGAATTTAAAGCAGCCTAAAGTGTGGTAGGCCCATCGGTTTTAAAGATAAAAATCCTCGAAAGATAAAAGGAGCTAAGAATATAGATAATTAAGTCGAGGATAATTAAGAAAATATAATAGCTCCAGAAGATCCGTCTCCTGAAAAGTTGTTATCTCTAGTAGAGATATCTCCAGAAGAGAATGTTGTAGTCCTAGAAGAGACCCAGGTACTTGAAATATGTGAAAATAATGAGATCTTAGTAAACTATGTTATGAATAGAATTCGATGAGACCAAAATGAAGTCAATGTTGACGACATGTTTGCTTATAATATAGCATATGATGTAATGAATGATAATGAGGATCATGAGCCACAAACTATTAGTGAGTGCTAGAAGCATATGTCCCTAAAGGACTTAAAGTGCCAGAAGCACATGTTCCCGAAGGACTTAATGTGCCAAAAGTACAAGTCCTTGAAGGACTCAAGATGTTAGAAGCATCTAATTCAAGTTCTCAAGAACAATACTCAATTAAGTCAAATAAGTCCATATATGGCTTGAAGCTATTAGGGCGCATGTGTAACATCCCGTTTTTCAAAAACAATATAAAATTTTTTCATCAGAGTAGAGCATCGGAGTGGAAGAGTAACTGATATATATTCAAAATGTCCACTGGCTAATTACAGAAGCGGTACATTAACCGAGAGTTTTCAAAAGTACAGAACAACAACAGAAAGGAAGGCTTCCGCCGGAACATCAAAAGGGAAGTCTTCAGCCGGATCTTCTATGCGGACTGCTTGCCTCTATCCTCGGTCCTCCCGACCCTGAAGCTATGTTAAGGGCTGAGGTCCAATGCATACGGACCCCAGGTAACGGTTAACCTCATGTTTATATATACATATACAGACAACAGACATTCACAATATCAACAGCACATACAATCGCTCTATCACAACCAATGCATATGTATTGCTCCCGCATGCGAACATATTGCCCCAAAGATACTGGACATATTGCCCAAAGCATTCAGACATATCTTCTAACCTCTATATGCACTCAACAGTATAACATCTCTACACATACAACATACATACCACATATATGCATACCATAAATATCAGCGTTAGTGTTACAGTACGCGAACATACCTTCGTTGACGGTATATGGTATTTCTGACGGAATACGGTATTTTTGACAGCGGTACGATATCACAGATATCCTATAAGGATAATAGCGCATTTATTAATGATCAAGCATTATGACGGACATTTTAGTCATAAATGACCATTTTACCCCTGACATCCTAATCGACGGAATTTCGCCAGCACTTCGTTACTTTGACTCTAATCTTCCAAAATTTTGCCATAACTCTTTCTCCAACATGATTTTCGAAATTAATACCTTAATTACCCCTAAAACATGATATCTAATCATACTTGGAAGATTAAAGATCAAAACAACATCTACCCTAGAACTTCAAGAACTACCAAACTAAAACTAGAACCGAAGAACTTACCCTCGAAGAACTTCGCTGCTACTTCCTCCGGCTCCTCCTTCTCTCTAACCTCTCTCTATATTTTCGAAAATTGCTCTTGGAAATGGTGTGAGAATTCAAGGAGAGCATTGAGCCTATTTATATGGAAAGGTTATGGATTTCAACCGTTGGATCTTTTTTCGCATCAATGGTTCAGAGGATGAAGATGTGGCCTTATGAGAATCACTCATTTTCCTTCCTTCTCCTCCACAAAAACGTCCCATATGTCATCTTTTCCAAAAATGAAGTCATCTTGATGATGTCATCAACTTGTCTTAGAAGTTTTCTACCGATAAAACCCTGGTTCGGTGTTCTAATCGCGTAATCCTGAAGAAACTTAGAAAACCGGCAACATAGCCCTGAAGGTCTATTCATCCTCTTTAGAAATGTCTGGGTCAACTAAATTTTTGATCCCATTCAGGTCATTCCGTTTCCTACCGAACATTTTCGCTTAAACGCCGTCGGTTACGGAAATAACTTCCGGAAACGTCAACTTCTGGACAAAAATTCACTGATTCATAATATGTTCAGATATTTCCCACCTAATCCAAGGATTTCAAGTTATGATTTATTTTCTATAGGTTCTCATTCTACTATCTGCCCTATTTCACAAAATATCGGCTTCGTCTTATCTCTTAAGCATTCCGCCGGTTACGGAAATGACTTCAGAGACAGTCCACTCCGGGATAAAATTACACTCATCCATAATATTCCCTGAACTTAGAAACCTAGTTCATGGTTTTCTAGATAGAATTTAGTTTCTATCGGTGGTCATTTATCCTATTTGCTTTTTCCATAAATATCACAATTTATATTATTATTATATTACAACTTGCAAAAATATCATGATTTTTTTTTCCCTCTTTCTCTCCCACTTGATTTTCGGCTGCCCCTTAATATTTTTATTTTTATTTTTTTATTTTTTTTAATTATTTAATATTATATTTTTTTAATTATTTAATAATTTTTTTATATAATTTCTCACAAAATTTTCCTATTGGTCCATACTTGGATTTAGGCTTAAAATTACTTAATCTCATATATTTTTCTTAATATTTTCCAATTAATTAGCAAATATATTTTATGCTAATTTTAGCCATAAACCACTAATTAAAGGGTTTTATATAATTTACCTTGGATATTCTCTTGATTCTTGCTTAAATAATTAGCCAATAATTACTTAATTAATACCTTACTAATTATTGATAATTTTCTTATTTAGGATTAATTATTTTCTCACAACTATTGGACTTACATTGGTATTTTATGCCTCACATAAAATATTAAAAATCATGGAGTCAATTATGGCCCCACAATACTTTTTGATTTTTCTTTCTTTTATTTCCAAAGGAAATAATTTAATAAATTGTCTAAATTAGAGACAACCTACTCTCTGACTTTTAATAATTATTTTGTTGCCTCTTAGGATTTATCACAGTATTTTGTGGCTCTTAGCTCATTTAGGGCATTTTAGCACCTTAATTCACTCTAATTTCATTAGAAATTACCTTAGAAAATTATGATAAATCCCCTCCAATATTTGAGACTACATATTCACCTATTTTCAATAGGTATATTTTACTAATTTATGATATTTACCCTAAGTCAAATTTTAGGGTATTACAGCATGTGGTATAATCGTCTCAATGAATATTTGAAGAATGGTACAAAAATAACCCAATATACCCATGCATCTTTATGAAAAGACGTAAAAATGATTTTTTTTTTTTTTTTTATAATTGTTGTTTATGTTAATGATATCAACATCATTAGAACTCTTGAAGAGCTTCAAAAAGCAATTAATTGTTGAAGAACTACTTGTCCAGAAGTATCGTGTCTTAGTGTTATTGGAGTACTAATGTATCATGCTATTAGCAAGATATAGTTCTTCGCCAACACAAAGACATTGCAAGCAATGTTGGCATCATAAGGAGCAATATTAATGTTGTCATCAAGGGAAGTAAAACTGATGTCATCAAGAGAAGGAGTCGATACACGCTATACTCTTTTTCCCTTATCAAGGTTTTGTCCCACTTGGTTTTCCTAGAAATGTTTTTAATGAGGCAGCACTGGACAATGTATCAATGAATGATGTACTATTTTCTTTAGCCAGGTTTTCATCTCACTGGGTTTTCTTAGTTAAAGTTTTTAATGAGACAGATTCATAATGAACATCCAAGGGCGAGTGTTATGTATATTATATTTGTGGATATCCATATCTCCTATTATTTCTTATTCTCCATAGTTTCATATTCTCACCTATTAATCACTATGATTATAAAATCACATTAATTGTAGATTAGAGAGTTGTGCCTATATATAGAAGGCATATATTATGTATTTGAGATTACTGGAATAAGAATTACTCTCCTATTTCTCTCTTTTCCCTTATCTTGCTCTTGTTCTTATCTCTTATCTCAGATATATCTTTATATTTATAACAATTTACATATTATTTAGAGAATTGTATATTTATTTACTTTTTTACAAAAAATTAATTGTAAATCTATGAAAGTTATTGAATAACATACGAGAATAAACGTGCAAGTCATGATAAATTTAAATGAACAATTTATAGGAAGAAAAATTGGAAAAAATTGTGAAAAAAAGGAGAAAATCGATGGCAACACGTGAGAGCCACGTTTATGTGGACCCGAACCAATAAAGAAGCCGACGATTCATATTTATGGCTGTGATTATGAAGTCTTGATTTTATTTTAAAATATCTATATTTTGTCAGATTTAAAATATTTTTAAACCTTAATATTATCTTAAGAATTAAATGCGAGAATTTTAAAAATTTTAAAATTAAATGCAAACAGTTCTTGTTTTTTTCTTTTAAAATAATTCTTTGTTTGGAGCTTGGCACCTTCAAGTCAAATCCTCATGAATTTTCCATGAAGACTAAATTTGTCGGTAAAATGAAAATATTTCAAAAGGAAACAATAATTGGTATAATCCTAAAACATAATTCTATAAAAAAATATAACAATAAAATCAAGTTAAAATAATTAAAACAATATATTTTGAAATCTTAAAATTGATTTTCAAAATCTTCTGATAAATTTTCAGGGCTCTTTTTCTTTTTCTCTGATTCCATTGATATAATTTAAGAAACATTTTTTAAGGAAAAAAAATAGAGGTAACATATATATAACCTTAATTCATATTTTGTTGAGTTCAAATTATGAATTACAAGATTTATTGTTTGTTAATAATAGACCTATTGATAATTGATTTTAAATTTCGTAATTGATTGATAAGCAGTTTTTTATTGCATGAATTTAAAATAATGTATCGCATTTGGCACATTAACTATTTAGTGAAGGTGATTGATGATATTATTAACAATATTCAAAGCCGGTATTTTTGAAATTAACATTTTAAAAAATAATATGACAAGATAGTATTAACCAGTAAAGGTGTAAAAATGCACATGTGCTTTGCCATCAGGAGCGCCCAACATTAAGTGTGTTTTTAGGTGCAAAAACACACATGTGGTCAGTAGCGGATTGGGAATTTTAATGAGGGGGCGAAAATAAAAAATACTATATCATAAATAAAAGTACTTGAAATACAATACATACCTAATATATAAAAAATTGAAAAAAGTCTATTATAGAAATTAAGATCACTTCACTTGACTCTTACTCTACGTATTTTTATATTGTTAAACTCATATATATTTGAATTCATGCTAAAACTCAAAACAATTTCTTTTTCAAGGTATGTAATCAAAGAATCATCAAGAAATTGTCTTTCATTCTATTTCGAGGCTTGTTCTTGATTATCTTCATAGTACAAAAAGATCTTTCAGTAGTTACTGTGAAAACTGAAAGATTAAGTACAAGCCTAATCATTTTATTAATAAAAGGATAAATGATGGACTTTCCAGTCCTTGACATAACTCATGTAATTGATAAATTAATCAAATCTGGATGTTTAGGAATGTCATGCTCAAAATGTATTATAACTCCATCTTCAAATACAATTTTTCCTATTATGTGAAATCTCTAAAATAAAATTTAAAGGGCATTCCAGTTTTTAGCAGGAAAGATAATCGAAATTGACCAATAATGTGTGGGCCTAAGGGCATTATTTGAGCATGCCCAGTTAGGGAAAATAGTCCCCACCCAACTCACCTCAAATCCAACGTAATTTCACCCCCCATTGAGACCCGTTGAGAGCATGACTTCGGAGTTGAAAATATAATGCCCAGTTTACACCACCACCAAATTATGTTGCATATATAATTTCTTAAAAATAATTAGGGGGGCGGGGGCCACCCCTAGCCCTCCCTCCGTCCGCCCTTACATGTAGTTATAAAAAGGTGCAAAGGTCACACCCTTCGTTAAAAGAAAAACGTTGACCGTTAAAAAGAAGGATTTTGACTGGACGCTGACTTGGCATATTTAAGTAGCATCGGACCTTCCTCAACTTGGCCGGTAAGCCCACTGGCGGTGACAGATAAACCTGACTCTGCACCACCACTTTATTAATCTTGAAACTGGACACAACTGTTAAACCTACTCGAAGCTCACTGGCACCAACAACTTCTTCATTCCTGGCTCTAAAACTGATGAATCTGATTCGACGACATTAACACATTCCATGTACACCTCAAAGAATCTACTGTTCTTCTTCACTTGAAAAACTATAACTCCTTCATCAAATAACAATGCCAGAAAATGCAGATCCCACACGCACTTTGCCATTTCAGCAAACAAAGTGAAGAAAACAGAATCTGGAAACCCCCCAGAATTCACCTGCTTCCTCTAGTTCAAATTCCCAAACAAGGAACACTCCATCTTAGCATGAACAACTTGAATGTGGTTGGATTTTAAGAATTTTGTGAATGACGACTTGGATTGTGGGTTAGGTACTATTTCAGGTTCAAAAGATTTGATCTTTCTGAATTTCTCAAAGTAAAGGTTCTGGTTTTGCTTGTGGGGTACTTTTCTCTCGCTGATTGGCTCATTTGGGACTGTAAAATTTAAGAAATTGAAACCTTCGAATATTATTAAACATATGAATGATTCAAATGCAAAGTATATATGATTTGGTTTGGCAAAAACTGCAAGTGGGTGAATGAATTTGACTGTTGCTGGAAAATCCCAATAAGCAGATTTCATTTCTCTGAGCTCTCTGCCTCTCTCTTGATTCTCCAACGCAGCTGAGGAAGATCCGATCTGAGCTCTCTGGTTCAAATCTTGCTCCCTTTTTCGAACTCACAGATGCGGCGCACTCTGTTTTTTTTTTTCCCTCTCCTGTTGAAAGCTTCTGATGGTGGTGGCTATGGTGAAAAGGAAGAGCTCACCGGCGACAATGAAGGTGGAAGTTATTGTCGGTGAGGAAGAAGAGAGGTGAAATGGAAGAACAAAGGTGAAGCTCCCCCTTTGGATTCGATTTCATGGTCGTGCTCTAGGGTTTTTTTTTTTCAGATGCTAAATATGACAAGTGAGCGTCCATATCATCAGTGTTAGTCAAAATCCTTCTTTTTAACGGTCAACGTTTTTATTTTAATGAAGGGTGTGACTTTTGCACCTATTTTATAACCACATGTACATTTTTGTACCTAAAAAGAACACTTGGTGTTGGGCGCTTCTGAGGACAAAGAAAATGTGCATTTTTGCATCTTTACCCTAGTATTAACCATACGACATGGTAAATATTCAAGGGAAAGCACCTAAAAAGAACTTTGGAAATACTATAAGACAAAAAAGTATTTCAAATATTTATAATAGATGTGTGAGAATTTGATTTGTCATTTTTAAAATTAAATAGAAATGACAGAAATGTCCCTTTGAATTTAAAAACGTACTCCCATTTTTTATAAGAGTTTAACAAGATCTAATAAAGTTTTAATAAGTCTAATAAAATTTTCACAAATTCCAATTCAAAAATCACCACTTGCTACCAATAGCAAGATATTGATTTCCACTTATGATAAGGGTTTTACAAGTTTAAATAAGGTTTTAACAAGTTATGATAAGAGTTTTACAAATTTCAATTCAAAATTTTCCACTTGCTACAATAACAAGGTATTAATTCTCACTTTTGATAAGAACTTTACAAGTTCAAATAAAGTTTTTAACAAGTTCTGATAAGCTTTTCACAAATTCTAATTAAAAAATCTGAGGCATAACACCTACATAGCACCAATCATCACCATGAAATGACCAGCAACAATTTCCGGCGAAGAATATGAGTCACCAGCACCTACATAGCATATTAAAATTCTGATCAAAGACAGGTACCAGAGGATATAATCAACATTAAAAATTACTAGTGGATGATCCCTCAGTAGTGTAGGAAAAACTAATATACTTTTCATAACCATGGAAGATTTGGATCTTAATGTAGAAATCAATATTTGATTATAGCTCTTGATTGTGAAAAAACATAGACCCACAGTAGCATAACAATCTATCTCCTTATGAAGTTTCACACTTCCATCTCTGGACAATGAATTAAATCTCATTGGCTACCAAGGGAGAATCAAATGTCACCGATCTATCTCTTTATGTAGTCTCACAGTGAACGCACTACTACAAAGTAGGGATTTAACGTCCCCAATTAACGTCCGTTTTAAAAAAAAAAAAAATAGACGTTAATAAGTAGGAGGTCACAATGTTATAATTTTATCCTTACTTTCAACAACATTTAACGTCTGTTTTTACAAAACGGATGTTAAATGTAGTACATTCAACGTCCGAAACCGACGTTAAAGCTACATTATAACATCTGTTTGTAGAAACAGAGGTTGAATGTACATGCTATTAATGTCCTTAAAAAAAACAGACGTTAAAAGTCCTCTGTGCACATTAGGATCCTCATTCAGCTCACCGTCCTCATTCAGATCACTGTGATTTCATTCCTCAAGCCTATCTTTTATCTTTACCTATCATAGGAAGCAAAATAACTCTTGCCTCATGGGAACTTAACTTATTCTTATGGAAAGGAGAGTACAAGAGAATAAGAGAGTTTGTAATTGATGTTGAGGTAGAATCTTTTACACAATCTTGTGTATAAGATTAAAATTTAAAAAATCTAAGATGCAACACCTACATAGCACCAATCATCACCATGAAAAGATCAACACACTTTTCGGCGAAGAATACGAGGCACCATCACCTACATACATAGGAGGATGCAAGTGTTAGAGAAGGGGGCACTTATTATGATGATTTTTTAAAAAAAATAAGGGAATTAAAATTATGATATATTTGATGGCATTGATAATAAGATAATTATGATGGAATTTCAAAAAATAAGGCATAAAAGGATGACATTGTAACTATTTTTATTGTAATATACTTTTGTTATTAAAATATATATACTTGAACTTATTGAGTGTCCACCCTTCATTGTAATTTATGTAGCTGCATTTCCAACAGCACTTGGCCTTGCTTTTCTCTAAATGATAGGTTGTAAAATAATTGTTTCTCTTATTACATTATTAGTATTCACTTGATTTCATGAATATTTTTTTGATATTCTTTTCTTTTCTTGTTTATATTCTTTTGTTTTTTAATACATTTAAAACTTTCCTTAAAAAAAAAAATTGAGGGCACTGCCCCCGAACCCCCGAATCCCCCTACCAATTGTGCCCCTCTATAATTTTCTGGATCCACCCCTGCCTACATATATAGGATTAAAATTCTGATAGAAGACAAGTACTAGAGGATATAATCAACATTAAAAATTACTAGTGGATGATCCCTCAGTAGTATATGAAAACTAATATGATTTGAATCTTAATTATGGAAGATTTGAATCTTAACGTAGAAATCAAACCCACAGTAGCATAACAATTAGAGTTGGGAATTAGGGCCGGCCCTTGATGGGTCTGGGCCTGAAATGGTAAATATAATAAATCTTAACTATTAAAACATGATTTAATGGTGGAGATATTCAATAAAGAAAAAATTGAAAGAAATATCAATAGAGACCCTTATTTCCCAATTTTACCATATTATCCGATCTTATCTACATTTCTATTTTGATTTTATGTGAGTTTATGGTGAGTGAGATTCAGCAAAACGCAATGGGGACAAAATCTTTACAGGATTCCCCCATTTTTCACCAGTTTAACCCCGATTTTGTTTTGGTCTGACCCTTTACTCAGTACCCTGACTAGTCTAGTGACTGGTCCGGGTTTCAGAACCTTATTAATGTCTCTCATATGCTATTTTATTTTCTGCTATTTATACATCAGGTAATTTACATTATTTAGTTTAGTGGGAAATTAGTAGGTGAATATCACACGCATCACGTGTTGAAGACTACACAAATTTTTTAACAAAAAAAGTACTGTAGAATAGATATTGTCCAAATTGTGTCAACGCGAACACCACACATGTGATATTCAGATTGAGACAAATCTTTTGAACTTACGTTTTCTTTTCTTTTCGGTTGTTTTTCTTGGTTAATTTTTGGGTTAAGATGCAAAAATAGACATGTACTTTTGTCAAAAGAGCGCCCAGTAGCAAATACTTTTTTTAGGTGCAAAAGTGACTATGTAGTTACAAAAGTAGAGCAAAAGTAGACATGCACCGTTAGTTGACCGTTAGTTTGACCAAAAACATTAACATGGATGCTGACTCAGCAAATTTTTATCCTAGTTGGCAGTGAAAAAAGAAAGAATAAATTAAAAAAAATTCCATGAATTAAAAAAAAAAATTTATCCTAGTTTGACCGTCCATCTTCCTTCCTTCCTTCGAAATAACCCTTCCCCTCCTTCAACCGAACCCCCCCTGTCGACCTGAACCCACCTTCCCCTCCTTTCCCCGACACCTTACCTCCCTCTTCTTCTTCCTTCCTTCTTCTTCTTCAACTAGAAAGAGAGAGAGAAGGGTCGACGGTCGGAATCCTGGGAGTTCTTCTGTTATTTGCAGGGATTGAACTGGCCATGGCCTCCAAAGACATGAACACGAAGCAAGCGCCAATTTCGCAAACCCTAGAAACACCACCGATGCTCCAGTTCTTCCCCCAAATCGGTACTGAAGTTTCTGGGTTCTTGTTTCAAGATTCTGTTTTTTTTTTCGATTTTGATTTCTTCGATTTCCCTGATTCCGATTTCGATTCTGATATATATATTTTTCTGGGTTCTTGTTTCAAGATTCTGATTTTTTCCCGATTTCGATTTCTTTGATTTCTCTGGTTCTGGTGCCTTCAGATTTCGATTATGATATATTTATGTTTGAATTTTCCCGATTTCGATTATGTTAAGCAGGACCTAGCTGAGGCCAATGCTAATGTGCGCAAGAGAATCGAATATATCTCTGTTGAATTGAAGTGTCTTGATGCTACCCTTCAGGATTTGGAAGAGAAACAAAATAGCAAGAAAGAAACTATCCTAAAATTGCAGCAAAAAATTATTTTTTCTTTGATTATCAAGTTTGTGTAAACATTGATCAATTCCCGTCTTCTTCCCTTGATGGTTTTGGGTTTGATTTGTCTCTTTGCATTTTGATTTGAGTTTCTGGATGATGTGTTCGTTGAGTTTTGATTTATTTGCAAGAAGGTAGTTGCAGAGGAAAGCCCCAAAAAGTACTTCTCGGGTGAGGAAGAAGAAGGTCCTGGTCAAAATGTAAGTTTTGACCAGGGACTACAATGAAAATATTAAAAGTTTATAGAGTGACTAAATTGAAATTTTTAAATGTATCTGGGGCTGATCTGTAATTAATAAAGCATTAACATCCACGTCATCATCTACGTCATCATTTTCAGTACAGAAAAAGTCAACTAACGGTCAATGTTAATTTTGCTCCACTTTCGTAACCACATAGTCAATTTTACACCTAAAAAAAGTATTTGCTATTGGGCGCTCTTTTGATAAAAGTACATGTCTATTTTTACACCTTAACCCTTTATTTTTCACCACTTGACTCGTGTCTAAATCAGTTACTCTTGACAAAAAAAAAGGACTTGAGAATGTGCTTAGTATTATTAGGCCAAAAGGCCCCGACACAACATTAGTATGATAATTTTTTTTATTTGTTATTAAAAAAATATTCTTTGATGCTTTCCTTCACTTTGTTTACATTTAACTAGCAATTTATCTGTATATTATACATGTTTTTATTCTTATTATATATTGCATACTAAATAATACCTTCGCTATTAAATGTATGAATTATTAATTGGTAGAGATTAATTAAGAAAATTAGTTAATTTAATTAGTGGTAGAAAAAGTGGTGTGTTGATTTTGTTAAAATGCCTCTTTTTAATAATTTGAATCGGATACTACTCATTTGATGGAAACATTCTTAATATATGTAATTAATATGAAAAATTTAGGGGGGAAATTATACATTTAGAAATTAAAATGGATTGAAGTCTTATATTTAAAACTAGAGTAACATTTTTTTTTTTTTTTTTTGCTCAGAACTAGAGTAACATATTTCACTATCAGCTTTTACGTGCATTTACAGATTGCACGCTGCATACACTTAATCCTAAAAGAAGAAAGGAATATGAGCACCTACCCTATTTATAAATAGTCAAACTTGCTTTCCTACACTTTTTTTTTTCCTTTTACATTTTACTAGCAATTTATCTGTATATATTGTACATGTTCTAATTATTCCGCACTAAGTAATATCTTCATATTAATATAGGAATTAAATAAATAATTTGTAGAGATTAAAAAATTTAAGTAATATAGTTAGTTGTAAGAAAAGTGTGTTGATTTCGATAAAATACCATTTTTAATAATTTGAATCGGATACTACTCTTTTGGTGAAAACTTTCTAACATATATGTAATCAAAATGAAAATTTTAAAAAATTATAAATTTAAAAATGAAGTGAATTAGGGTCTTAAAATATCAGCTCTTATAAATTTAAAATATTTGTACTTTTATTGCCACCAGGAAATATTTTTTTTTAATTATTAAGCAATTTATGCATTGCTGTTTATTTAATAAATATATTGTACAACCTATCAATAATAAATCATAACCGTATACATGCAACATAATAAATCTATACAACTCTATTTAACTAAAGTTGTTGTTTTTTACTTATAGCCATTAATTTTAGTAGAAAGAGTTTTGACTGCATGAGATCTCAAGTTTAAATCTTTATGATCTAAAAGATTCTTTGGGAGAACTCTTTTAATTTAGGGTAAATGAGCAAAACTATACATGTGCTTTACCTTTGGGAGCGTCCAACACCATATGCTTTTTTTTAGGAGCAAAAATACACATGTGGTTATCAAAAAGGTGTAAAAGTTACACCACCGTTAAATCTGGTCTAACGGTGTTAATTTTGGGGGTGGGGTCCACACCATTTTCATGAAAAATACCAAAATGCCCCTATTTTTTTATTTTAAAAAAAAAGTCTGCAAAAAGCTCCTTCTGAAACACCCCCCAATCTTGATCCACTTGGCCCCCACTCCAAATCGCGATTTGGACCCCCTCATCTCGATCTGAACCCACCGACGGCTCCCCATCCTCGATCTGAACCCCCTCGCTTTCTCCGGTGACCCCCCAGCTCGATCTGATCCCCTTCTCCCTTCGATCGCGATTTTGCCCCTTCATTCGAACGGTGTCAAATTCCGAGGTCCTTCAATTATAACTGGCTCTAGCTCCTATCGCGCCTTGGCTTCCAAGACTGTAAGATCGTCCGTCGCCACTACTACGACCACCCCCACCTCTGCTGTTCAAGGTGGCGCGTGTGCCTGTGGCTCGGCAACTCTTGCTTCCTGTGTTGGCGATTACTGACGACGGCGGGAAAGGTAATCAATTATGGGTTAGAGGCTGAGTTGCAGGAAACACCATGAAAATACCCTGTTTGTTGCTATTGCGAATGGAGACTTGCAGGTACTTGAGGCCATGATAGAGGAAGACCCTACCGTTCTTAAAGAGACTTCCGGCCATGCTAAGATTTCCCCTCTACATTCTGTTTGCCGCCAATGGTCGGATCAAGGTTGTTTCTCATTCTTACCCCTTAATCTTTTCTATTTTTCTCATATTTTAATGGCGTTCTTAGTCTTTGATGGTTTTGATCCATGAAGCTTTGTACTAAAGAATGGAGTTGAATCGTGCCTGAAATATGTCCGATGCAACATTTAATTGTTAACTGTGTAGCTTTTGTTTTGCTACTTCTTAGGTTTTGAGGCATGGTGGGTGTTTTGATTGCAGCAATGTGGAGCCAAATAATAGAATAGGCGAAGGACGCCAGCGACGATGAAGGGTGGTCGCCGGCAACGGTGAAGGGACGGTGATGGAAGGATTAAGGTTTCAGATTGTTCATGGCTCTCTGTTCTGGATCGAAGAATCAGAGGTTTGGAGGGTGAGGGAATTTTGGTATTTTCATGAAAATGGTGTGGGCCCCACCCCCAAAATTAACACCATTAGACTAGATTTAACGGTGGTGTGACTTTTGCACCTTTTTGATAACCACATGTGTATTTTTGCTCCCCAAAAAAGCATATGGTGTTGGGCGCTCCCAAGGGTAAAGCACATGTGTATTTTTGCTTCTTTACCCTTTAATTTAACAATATTTCAATTTGACCTAATCAAATAGCCATGTAAAAAAAGAAAAATTAATAATATAAAATTTGACCTTACTAGGTAGGAATATGTGGAGTGATAGATATACACAGCTTTACTCCTAATTGGAATGACCTACATGTCACATAACAATAACTTTACAATTGCATCAATCCTTACCTTCTACTCCCTCCTAGGTTCTAATTATAGGAACACATTCTGAAATTGGTTTTGGTCCTAATTATAAGAGCAAGTTTTAACTTTTATCAATTTTTTCCTATAATACCCCTATTTATACTTATTATATGATGTTTATATCTGTGTGTGTAGATACACACACGCACACACACACACAAACAACACAAACACACACACACACACACACACACACATATATATATATATATATCTGTGTGTGTCTGTAAATATATGGGTGTGTGTGTATCTATATATGTGTGTGTAGATAGATAGATCTATATGTATACACATATATGTTTATATAGCAAGACAATTATTTCAATTAGAAAGTATGTGAAAAGGAAAATTGGTTGGAGAGATATGTGGCGGGGTTGTAATTCACTTTTACTTATGTCATTTTAAATTTATATAAGGGCATCTAAGGAAAATGAGTAAAATTAACTAATTTAATTCCTCTCCTTAATCATCTCAAAATCAGTTAAATAGTTCTTAATTAAGACTGGAGGGAGTATGAATTAGAAGTTGTTACCAGAGGCGGAGCTAGGGGATGCTAGGGGTGGGAGAGTTAAGACTTAAAAATAAAAACATTTTCCTCTCATCCCATGAGAGTTCCTCCCTCCTCTGAGAGTTCTTTCCTCCTCTGTTGGTGGAGTCACCTCCTCTCCTCCGGCGAGAGTTACGAACCTTCAAGATTGGGACGATTACACAATCTCGAGTGAAGTGGACTTTGATTGGTTCCCGTTCTGGATCCAATTCCATGGCCTCCCCCACGTTGCCTTTGATTGCGAGAATGTTGTTATCTTGGGAAATACGGTTGGAAAACTAGTGATGTATGAGTCCCCACGGCTACAAAACAAATTAGCTCAAACCTTCGTCAGGACTAGAGTGAACATTAATATTCAGGAACCTCTCCTCCCTGGCTTTTGGGTGCCTCGTCCCTAAAGGGTGCCGATCTGGGTAACTGTCAGGTATGAACGCCTGCAAAACTATTGCTATGACTGTGGATGCATTGGGCATGAAGCAAGGAACTGTAAGTCCCAGCTAGACGGTGCTGATGCAGAGGAGACCGAGGTAAGGTATGGAAACGGGCTGGGTATATCTTATGTTAAGACCATCGAGGAGGTGTTGGTGGCTTACGATCGTACCTGGGATGAGTCAACAATACTCAGGGAGAAGCCACCGTCGACGGCGGCTGGGCAACCTGCTAGCAGGCGGACAATTGGTGTTGTTCCCATATATGGCAATAACCAAGATCAGGGAAACAATCCCGCCATGTCACCTCCACGTCATAAAGTATTGTTTAACGTCTTTGGCGGCATTGATGAATCGTTAATGGTGTCTAACCATTCTGAGCCGAGAATCACGGAGCTTCCGCCATCTGCGGTCCCAATGGTCCACAATCCTCTCCCATTGCCTCAATCTATGCTCATCACTAAAGGGGACGAAACAGCCGGACCTGATTTGCGAGTAGATGACGCTGCTAACGGGCAAGCTATTACTGCAGAGATTGCCTTAGGTTGCAAATATTCAGAGACTATGGTTATGGTATCTCCGCATCTCACGGGTCCCTTAAGTCAATCCCTGCACTCACGTTCCTACACGTCAGCCGTGGCAAGCTCTATTCCTAACCAAGATCCACATCCGACTATTATGACTCACGTGACTGCCACCAGCCTGGAATCCTCATCGTTGATCAAGAGCCAGAAGTATTTGGTGGAATCCCCGCCATCTGTACAGGAGATTGAGGCCACCATTATCCCTCATGCCGGCTTATCTCCTCTCTCGGCGGTCACCTCAGGTTTGAACAGAATCCAACTGAAAAGGCCCAAGGATCATCTTGAAATGGAAAGAAGCCCTATTCCTCTGAAGAGACGTCTTCTCTATCTAGAACCTGCTCAAGAGGCCCTGAATAGTACTAGCAATACCCGATACATTGGGGAATAAGCGGGTAAATGTTTGAAAACTAAAAAATTCAATCCGTGGTAAGAGAGATACTAATAAAATCAGGAGCTCTTCTATAAAACTCTCTAACCCGGCTATACCCCATCATGCATCTCCTATGAAGAACCCGATGGAAGATTCCCTCAGTAAGTTTGTCCCTGACTTGGAACATCCAAGTAATGCTGATGGTTGCCACCAAGTAGTCATCGGTTCGCCATGAGTCTTATAGCTTGGAACTGCCAGGGGTTAGGGGTTCCCCTGACAGTCAAACACTTGAAAGAGGTCTGCAGAAATAAAAAACCACATCTGGTCTTCTTAATGGAGACGAAGAATAAACGCAAGTATGTTACCAAAATCAAAAAAAGATGTGGCTTTGATGAGGAATGGATTATTGACCCCAGGGTATTAGTGGAGGCCTTGCTTTGTTTTGGGATAAACATACCACTGTAAACATCATCTCCTCGTCCAGCAACGTCATCCATACATCTGTTTTTGAGAAGGATAGATTATTTGTCTATGGCCCCCCATCAGAGAAGGATAGATTATTTGTATATGCAGACATCATCAGGTTTGCTCAGTGCAGGTCAGAGAGCTGGATTTGCTTAGGTGACTTCAACGACATCACATCTCATCAGGAGAAGCAATGAGGGAGTCTGAGAGCCATCCGGAAAATCCTAAATTTCCAAAAATTCATTGCGGATTGTTCTCTCATTGACTTGGGATTTAATGGTTCATGGTTTACATGGTGCAACCGGCGAGAAGAAGGAGCAACTATTAAAGAAAGAATTGACCGGGCAATGGGGAACGATACTTTCTGTCATAATTTTCCATTAGCACAAATTTTCCATATTGATCCATTGGGATCTGATCATCACCTCCTGTTTATTATTTTTAAATTTGTCTCCAATAATAAAATTAGACTTTTCAGATTTGAGGATTATTGGACTGCTCATAATAATTTTTTGTAGGTTGTGCATGATAGTTGGTTTACGGATGACCTTCAGCAGTATTACCTCTGTTGATAAATTTGCTCTTACTTTGAATAATTTTAGGAAAAATTTAATTCAGTGGAGCACACTGACCTTCCCTAACCGTAAAAAGGCTATTGAGCATTTGAAATTTTGTCTAAGTTCCTTGAGACAAGGATATCAAAATGCAGAGAATAAAAAGGAGTGGAGACAAGAATTCAAGTTTTTTTCCATTTATCTACTCTAATTAGAAGGAGGAGAAATTCGATTTTAAGCATTAAGGATGAGAATGGCGTGTGGACCAGTGAAAAAGGTACTATAAACAATTTGTTCACCACTTTCTTCACTAATCTTTTCTCTTCCTCAGGGCCAAGAGAAATCTCACATGCCATTAATTCTGTGGAGATTTAAAGAAGGCTTTTATAAAGTGGTTTGAAATATGGTATGACAGTTATGCATTTGATATGTTTAACACAGAGATATGGCAGAAGCGATTAAAACATAACGTTGCATTTCAAACTTAAAAATATTGTTCATACATAAAACCAGAAATGCACAATGCAGGAGTACAGAATTCTTAAAACAGAAATCCAAACAAAAACAAGAAACTCTTCCTTTAACTCAAGACTGCTCGATTTCTTCTCTGGTTCTTCTCCCCTTTGTCATCAAGCAAACAGGGGATGGAGCTGAGACAGATGGCTCATCTAAAGGGGTAGAGAGCTTGACGGTTGAGGCGGGGATGGAACCGGATTGGAGAGGCAAGTGAGGCAGTTGAAGTGGTTTCTGTAGTAAGCAAGAAATTGCGAATGGGAAATGAGTAGAGGACCAGAGAAATATGAGGATGAGGATGGACCATTGGAGGAACTGGGGTCTTCATAGTTAACATGTGAAGAACTGGGGTCTTCATCAAAATTGAGGCCAAGGAGAGCAAACAGTGGTCGGTCAAACCATGGATAATGCTGCGGCTGATCATATAGAGGTAGAGGCCAAATTTTCTCATGAAACAAGATTACGAGATTAAACTGGGAAAAGGGATCTGAGAGGAATCTCGAATAGGGAATCGAAACTTGGTCATTTCTTGATAGATCCAATTTCCAATATTTAGAGGAACTTGTGCAATGATGGAGGCAAAGATAGAATAGTCTTCTTTTGAGAAACATGAAAAGATACCATTCTTCTGCTTGAGATTTCTGGCATATATGTACCAGATGGCTTGATACTTAGGAGGCATGGATGCAGGTGAAAAGGTCAAAGTGGATAAGTTCTCAGGAAGAGGTTTATGTGGTCTTAACAGTTGAAAGATCTGCTCATTAGTAAGATGCACTGGTCTTATAGGTGGAGGATTAGCAATTTGCAAAATGCAGTTAATATAAGCAGGAGACAAAATGATTTTGTGACCACCAATAGATGTAGTGAGTCGCTCAAAGAGAAAACCATCATCCACAAATTCTTCATACTGCATGTGATGATAGAATAGTCTAACAAGAGTGGGACTATAGGGGGCTCGAATGGAAATTAAGGGATCAAATTGAGTCAGCCAGAGAGAAAGATCCAAATGACTTTCTTCCTTGAGTTTGGCTAAATCAACATAAACTACAGGATAAAAATCTTTGAATGCAATTCGTTCTCTATAGCGAGTAACATCTTCCCCAGATAGGTGATAAGAGACATTCAGAAAGTTTTCAGGAGTTGAACGATGATTGTAGATTTCATTTAGGGCAGAGGAACTTACTAATTCACTGTTCCTAGATAGTTCCTGAGGCGAAAGAGAGAACGGAATTTGAGAACCAACTTGACCCGATGATTGACCAGCCAGGAATCTGACTTGAGAACGAGCCGATGAATGTTCCTCAGTGAATCTTGACAAAGCTCTTGTGAATCCAGATGAGGCATGCCGAGAGATTGACGCAACCCTTGGAGAAGGATTTAGACGAGACTGTGAAGTGGGTAGTGGGGTTGAGTTCTGGATTTCAGATTCGGATTCTTGTTGGCTAGAATCGAGATTGAGAATATCTTGTGGGTTTGAACCGGAACCCATTGACGATTTGAGGTGAGAAGTGAGATTAGGGTTTCGAAAATGGATGAAGATGAAGAGGGCAAAGAAAACTCTAGGGAAAACGGACTTCAAAAGTGTATTGTGAACTTTTGAAATTCCGCGACCAAAAATCGAGTTACCACTTACTGACTCGAGTTTTGTGGATACCTCAACAGGTGTGTTGCTCTCTGACTTTCCGAAACTCGAGTTTCCAATCTTCGAAAATTCAGGTCAAGCTTTCTGTCTCTCCGAAACTCGAGTTACTCACTTAACAACTCGAGTTTCCATCTTGCTCAGCAACTCATTTCTCTTCTGACCCCGATAAAACTCAAGTTTTGAAAACAAAACTCGAGTTTGCGTCTTCTGACAGCAAACTTCAGGATTTTAAATATCCTGCATAAAACAATGCTAGGTACTCCAAAGCTTAAGTTAGAAACAAATATTCATCAAAACCATAACTAACATTGAGAAGAGACATACTTACAGTTCATTGGGATTTACCATTCCCAATTCTCTTCTAATGAAATTGAATTGTTCCTTGGCTAAGGGCTTCGTGAAAATGTCAACAAGTTGCAAATGTGTGGGGATGAACATCACTTTAATATCTTTCTTTTGCACATGATCTCTGATGAAGTGATGCCTCACATCGATGTGCTTTGTTCTTGTGTGTTGTACTGGATTTTTCGCAAGACTGATTGTGCTGATGTTGTCACAAAGGATTGGAATTTGTTTCAAATGAACTCTCAAATCAGATAATTGTTGTCTTAGCCACAGGACTTGAGCACAGCAGCTAGAGACAGCAACATACTCGGCTTCGGTTGAAGATACGGCCACGGTGGTTTGTTTATTGCTAAACCATGATACTAGTGAGCCTCCAAGAAATTCACACTGTCTACTAGTACTCTTTCTATCAGTCTTATAACCAGCGTGATCAGAATCTGAGTATGCAACCAGGAATTCTTGTTGACCCTTTGGAAACCAGAGACCAAGCTCCTTTGTATCTGAGAGATAGCGAAAAATACTCTTTACATGCTCAGCATGTGATTCCTTTGGTCCAGATTGGAATCTTGCACACATGCCCACACTGAATTGTATATCAGGTCTACTTGCTATCAAGTAGAGAAGTGAGCCAATCATCCCTCGATATTTGGTTATGTTGAAATATTTTCCTTTCTCTTCATCAGCATCTAGAGAAGCGGTGGAGCTCATAGGTGTGTCAGCACTGTTGCAATGCTCCAGCCCAAACTTCTTGAGCAAATCCCGGAGATATTTCGTTTGTGAGATAAATATTTCATCCTTCCGTTGTTGGATTTGCAGACCGAGAAAGTATTTCAATTCTCCCATCATTGACATTTCGAATTCACTCTGCATTTTCTTTGAAAATTCTTCACACAGAGATTCGTTAGTAGAACCAAAAATGATATCATCTACATATATTTGCACAACCAAGATTTCATTAAGATTGTTATTTTTAATAAAGAGTGTTGTGTCGGCTTTTCCTCTAGTGAACCCTTGCTCTAAAAGAAATTTACTTAGTCTTTCATACCAAGCTTGTGGAGCTTGTTTAAGACCATATAATGCCTTTTTGAGACGATAAACATGATTAGGATGATGTTCATTTTCAAAGCCAGGAGGTTGTTCTACATAGACTTCCTCCTGTATAAAACCATTTAAAAATGCACTTTTAACATCCATTTGATAGAGTTTGATTTCTTTGATGCAAGCAAAGGCTAAGAGTACGCATATTGCCTCCAATCTAGCCACTGGAGCATACGTTTCCTCGTAATCAATTTCTTCTTCCTGATTATAGCCTTTGGCAACAAGTCTAGCCTTATTTCTGACTATAATTGCAGATTCATCACGTTTGTTTTTGAATACCCATTTAGTACCAATGACCGGATGGTCTTTAGGCCTGGGTACCAAATCCCAAACTTGATTTCTATCAAATTGATGCAACTCCTCTTGCATTGCTATCACCCAATCATTGTCTGAAAGGGCTTCATCAATTTTAGAGGGTTCTATTCTCGAAATAAAAGCAGAAAATGTAACTTCATTTAAAGTACTGCTTCTTGTCCTCACACCTTGATTAACATCACCTATAACTTGGTCTAAAGGATGATTCCTTACAAATCTCCAAGCTCTAGGTTGAGGTTGATCAGGATTTTCTATATTATTTTGAGGATCAACTTCAAAAACATTTTCAGGATTTTCAATAGAAGCAGGAGTGGTTTTCGAAAAGAATTGATTTTTCGAAATATTTTCATCATCATCATCCAAAGGCATATTAGGCTTAGATTCACAAAATACAACATGCATGATTCTTCAACAATACGAGTACGAGTATTAGGCTATGCATGGTTTGGGGGTAGGGAGGGAGGGAAAATGGAGGGAAAAATTTAAAGGGGAGGAAAACTTTTGTGGGCCCCACCACAAATAACTTATCCCTCCCCTCCCCTCCCCCACCCCAAACCAAACAAAGCCTTAAAGACTCTATATGCCTTACTTCTATTGGAATAACCCAGAAATATACCTTTATCCGCCTTGGAATCAAATTTTCCCAAGTTTTCCTTACCATTATTGTGGATGAAACACTTGCAACCAAACACGTGTAAATGTGCTATATTAGGCTTCCTTCCTTTGTACAACTCATAGGGAGTTTTGTTCAACTTCTTCCGTAGATAAGCCCGATTTGAGATGTAGCAAGCCATACTCATGGCATCGGCCCAAAACAATTGGGAGGTTGAGTTCTCATTCAACATTGTTCTTGCCATCTCGGTTAGGAATCTATTCTTTCTCTCCACAACTCCATTTTGTTGAGGTGTCCTTGGGGCTGAGAAGTTGTGATTAATGCCCAAATTGTCACAAAACTCACTGAAGGCTTGATTTTCGAATTCTCCACCATGATCAGTCCGAATCCCTGAAATTGAATAACCTTTCTCGTTTTGGACCTTCTTGGAAAAAGTAACAAATTGATCAAATGTTTCATCTTTAGATGACAAAAACATAGTCCAAGCAAATCTAGAATAGTCATCAACTATAACTAAGGTATAAAGATTTCCACCAAGACTTCTAACTCTTGCTGGTCCAACTAAATCCATATGAAGTAGTTGAAGAGGTCTAGAAGTTGAAATCTCATTTTTCAATTTAAAAGAGGATTTAATTTGCTTTCCTTTTTGGCATGCATCACAAATCATATCATTTTTAAAACGTAATTTTGGGACACCAATCACTAAATCCTTTTTAAGTAATCTGTCAAGTTGGATCATATTGACATGAGCTAGACGCTTGTGCCATAACCAACTATCATCCAAATTACTAACAAAATATTTTTCAAATGTAGAGCCATTTCTAGAGATGTCAAGAGTGTAACAATTGCCTTCTCTAGGAGCTCTAAAAATAGCTTTTGATTTTATATTATCTAATTGGAGAATATCCTTACTCACTATCAAGCATTCCTCAAAATCGAAGATAACTAAGTTACCTTTGTCAGTACTTTGGCTTCCACAAGATAGACGTCTTTGATTTGTGGTCCATCGTTGTTTCCAACTTCACCAATTCCAGTAATCCTTCCGGATTGATTTCCACCAAAGAATACTTTGCCACCTTCCTTGTGCTTGATTGTAGCAAATTTGGATTGATCTCCGGTCATGTGTCTTGAGCATCCACTATCAATGTACCATTTGTTGGATTTTGATGCTCTTAGACATACCTATAAAACACAAACAATCAGGTTTTGGGTACCCATCTTTTCTTGGGTCCTTTGAGGTTAGTTCGAGCCTGAGGAACATAAGTTCCTTTAGGCACCCATTGATAATTACCTACGGGTTTATCTCTTCTATCTTTCTTATGAAAACAAGATGAAGTTGTATGACCCTTTCGGTTGCAATAATTGCGGTGGGCAAATGGATTTGAAGAATGAATAGTTTTTCGAAAATAGTTTAAATAAGATTTTCCACCACTCTTCTTCTTTCCTTTCTTTCTATCAAAGATGGGATTATATCCTATCCCTGAACGATCGTTCGTAAATCTTTGTGCTTTCAAAATCACATTTAACATTTCACTGCCTTTAGTAAACTTTTCAAGAGTTTTCGTAAGATGAGAATTCTTTTTCTTTAACTCATTGCACTCATCACAAATGAATTTTTCAGGAAAAGAAAGGTTTTCTACTTCTTTGTTCAAGAGTGGTATTTTTCCTTTTTAAAGCAATATATTTCTCAGCAAGTTTTTCAAACTCATTTTGAACTGTATTGTACTCATTCAATAAATCATCATAAGAGGGTTGAGAATCATATACCTCTTTATCATTCTCATATTGCTCCTCTTGAGCAACTAGACATATGTTTGTTGTTTCTTCCTCATCAGCCTCATCTTCATCGGATGAACTATCTCCCCAAATTCCTGAGACATAGGCTTTCTTCTTGAATCTATTGAACTTCTTCTTTTCTTTGTCCTTGTTCTTCAGTTGGGGACACTCCGACTTGATGTGGCCGGGCTTTTCACATTCATAGCAGATAATCGGCTTCTTTGCCTCAGTGCTGGTGCTACCCTTGTTGAATCTTTTATGCCCATGGTCCTTCCGAAAGAACTTTCTGAATCTTCGGACCATCATGCCTAGCTCTTCTTCTTCATTTTCTTCATCATCATCGGATTCCTTAGCTTCCTTGTCCACCTTGAGAGCAATGCCTTTATTCTTGACATTTATCTCATCAAGTCCTTTTCTGAACTTGACCTTCCCTTCATACTCAGACAAGCTGCCGAATAAAGCTGCTTCCGAGCTCATTGATTCACCACGGGATACCTCAATGGCGGTAACTTTGGCTTCCTATTCCTTGCTGAGGATATTTAGAATTTTCCTCACTTGAGCAGGTTGCTCATATGTTTTTCCCAATGCAGCAAGCTGGTTGATGAGATGAGTGAATCTCAGCTGGAAGTCGATGATGGATTCGCCGGTCTTCATGCAAAGAAGATCATACTCAGTCATGAGAGTATTGATCCTATTTTCTTTTACTCCGGAGGTTCCTTCGTGCGCTATCTCCAAGTCATCCCACATGGCTTTTACTGTTGGTAAGTTGCAAATACGGAAGTACTCTTATTGACTTAGAGCACTTTGCAGCATGAGGATGGCCTTGCTGTTGAGAGTGATGTTTCTGTCATTCTCATCATATGCTTCTTCTGGCTTAGGAACTCGAAGACCATTCTCCATGACGGTTGGATTGTAGTTGCCTACTTCGAATACTCTCCATAGTCCGTAATCACTGGCCATGACAAACACTTTAAATTTTACTTTCCAGAAAGAGTAGTGTTCGCCACTGAAGGCGGGAGGTCGGTTGATCGAAGCTCCATCAGGTAGAATACCTTCCATTGGATCCTTCTCGAGATGTTAAGGTCTTAGGAGAAGACCTTGCTTTGATACCAAATGAAAGTGGAGCTTGAATCACCAAGAGGGGGTGAATTGGGGATTCTCAAAATTCTTTTCGGATGCTCTGTTTTTGGATACGAAACAGAAGTGAAAACAGAGTGTAGAGAAGAGAAGCAAGACACAAGGATTTATACTAGTTCGGTCCAACAAACTGACCTATGTCCAGTCCCCAGACTCTCTGGGATTTCTCACTATCAAGATTGATTACACACTCTGCACTCAAGAGTAATTCTCTCTCTAGAACTTACTCCCCCTTACAAGTTGTAATCAATAACCCAATCTCCAAGTCCCCTTGACTTGAGATACTTTACAATAATGATTTACAATCAAGAAACTCTCTCTAAGAGTAGATATGATAAACATTGAAGAATGAATGTATCAAAAGATACTATACAACAGAAAACTCAAAGAGTGGTTGAAACTTTAATGATTTTCGTTTTTGCACAGATTGGTTGTTGAGAAGACTTGAATGCATCTCTATTTATAGCTAGAGATCATTAAATGACCGTTGTAAATCCTCATATAACCATTGGAGACATTAGAGGATGATTAGTGAAGGTTTTGGTCTTCTTCTCTCTACTCTTTGGTTAATCCACTTTGTAGAAGATCGAGTTGACTTCGACTTTTAATTGGATATGGAAGGCAAACATTAACTTCTACAAAACGTGTGGAGAATGTTTGTCCAAAAGCATGCAAGGTTTATGCACTCTTTATTTAATGTGCTGACATGCTTTATGCTTTTTGCTTAATCTTCAATTAATCCTGTCTAAATCATCTGAAACTCACTAACAAACTGATTAAACATAGTTAGGAATAGTAATGAGTGATGATATAGAGTATAAAGATTAAACACAAACATTTCGCAAATTCATTCAGTTCGAAATTCAAATTCTACGATGGAAACTCGAGTCAGTTCTTCCAAACTCGAGTTTTCATGTTTCAGTAACTTTCAGTAAAAGGCCGAAACTCGAGTTTTAAATCAAAACTTGAGTTTTCTCATTCCAGAGAAAAACATCGTGATTTTGCATTTGGACATGTTTTGTGAACAGTGCAAAACTCGAGTCATTAAGTGACTAACTTGAGTTTTGGACTTTTGATGAGAAATCATGTTTTAGTCCAAAATCTCAAAACTGGAGTTTCCAAATCAAAACTGGAGTTTTCAAATGTTCAAATTTAGCAGAGCTTCTCTGCCTGGCCAAAACTCGAGTTTTCAAAACTTAAATCGAGTTTTCTTATTCTTTGAAAACAATGGAAACTTCTCTGTAAGTTCGAAACTCGAGTTTCCAAAACAAAACTCGAGTTTTCTCTCTTAAGAGAAAACCTTGAAAGACTTTGTCGAATTGAAGCATGAAGTTTTCACAAGGTCAAAGACGAGCATTGTTCTCTTATGATGCAAACTCGAGTTTTCAAATTTAACTCGAGTTTCCATAAAACATTGGAAACTTAGAGAACTCTCTGTATAGCCTAAACTCGAGTTTCCAAATGGAAACTGGAGTTTTGGTATCTTTGAAAAATTTGGTTGCTCTCTGTCTTGTCAAAACTCGAGTTTTCTAAATCAAACTAGAGTTTGCTTTGTCTGTGAAAAACTCAGAAGCTCTCTGTATGGCCAAAACTCGAGTTTTCAAATCTTAACTCGAGTTTTCCTTTCTTTGCAAAAACTTGAGCTCTTCTCTGTCAAGCCAAAACTCGAGTTTCCAAACTGAAACTCGAGTTTGCCTTAGACAGTAAGTTTTTCAACTTACAAAGACAAACTTTAACTGTGTTTACAATTGTTCATTATCATCAAAACCAATAGAGAACTAACAAAAGGCGGTCATCAATGCCATCCCAATTTTCCCTATTTCATGCTTCAAGTTCCCTGTAAAAACCTGCAAGGAGCTAAACAGACAAGTGGCTGATTTCTGGTGGGAATGCCGAAACAAAACTCATTGGGTTGCATGGCACAAGCTTACACGTCCCAAATCGGAAGGGGCATGGGCTTTCGAGACTTTATAAATTTCAACAATGCCCTCCTTGCAAAAACAACTTGGCGTTTATATCAGAATCCGAATGAATTATGGGCAAAGATTCTTAAAGGGCTTTATTTCCCTAATGATTCTTTCCTAGAAGCCAAAAAAGGACATAGAGCCTCATGGTGTTGGTCTAGTATATTGGAAGGAAGAGAGTTTATCAAGAATGACTTGTGTTGGCAAATTGGCAATGGAAAATTGGTGCGAATTTGGAAGGACATGTGGATCCCATCATTACCTAACCATAGGCTTGATACAGTGGATGAGGACCTTAAAAAATCACAACAAATAGCGGCTGACCACCTCTTTAATGATAATAGAAGTTGGGAGTTAAATCCTATCAGGGCGCACATTAGTGATCAAGCTCGTGAGGCCATATTGATGATTCCTATCCCTTGTTACCCATTTGATGACAGGCTGAGGTGAACTGTGGCAAACAATGGTATCTACACTGTTAAATTGGGTTATTATGGCCATGTTACCAATGTCTCCGGGACTACCCAGGCAGCTAGTACGTCCTCCCCTTTAACCAGCGACATATGGAGAAGCATTTGGAAAATAAAAGCTCTCCCGAAAGTGGTCAACTTTGTTTGGAGAGTATTATCGGATGCTCTAGCCACTAATATTGCCTTAGTCTCTCGTAAAAGGGGAAGCACAGACCAATGCCCTATCTGCAATGAAGCTATAGAAACAATGGAGCATCTTTTCTTCCATTGTTCTTAGGTTAGGTGCGTCTGGTTTGGGTGTAATTTGTCCATCAAGTATGACTTGCGTAATATTCGAAGTTTCAGGATTTGGTGGCTGGATGTAATGAACTCCAAAGGCCGTCTAATTGAGTATGATATCGCTCACACCAGCTGGCTTCTTTGGTACATTTGGCTTAGCCGCAATGAGAAGATTTTTGATGGCACCACGCCTAATCCGGTGTCGGTCATTGAGAGAGCGGCTCAGTCGGTCATTGCGTATTGGAACGCTTGCTTTCCCCCTCGTCCCAATGAAGCAATTTTTGCCCCCAATCCTACAGATCATTGGTGTCCTCCACCGGATAGTTATCTCAAAGTTAACATCGATGGCTCTTTCCATGAGAACACAAAATCAGCTGCAATAGGTATCCTGTGTCGTGACCATCAGGGGACGATGAAGTGGGCCTTTGTTGATAAAGTTAAGTCCCTATCTGCGTTCATGACGGAGGCCCTTGCTCTTTAAAGGGCCCTTATGCTGGTTCAGGATCTTGGAAGTAAGAATGTGGTATTCGAATCAGACTGCCAAACCCTTGTTCTTTGCTTGGAAAAAAAGCAGCCTGACCTTTGTGAGTGGCAGTCTTGTGGTATACTTGGTGACATCCTTGAAGATCTTCAGTCAGACTCCAACTTTTCGGTCCATTTCATCCCTCGCCAGGGAAATCGGGCAGCAGATGCACTTGCTGCAGTTACTTGTAAGGGTGTGCCCAATCGGGTGGGTGGAACGACCCTTACCCCTTTGTCTACGATTCTCGGTGGACGACATGAAGAAGTCAAGGATTACACTAAGTCACCCCACGGACTCCATAGACACATTGATCTGGCCGAGCAAAAAGATGTTGGTTTTATTTTGGAACACTAGCGTCTCCGCTTGTCCCTATCTTGTTTCTTGTTTCTCTATTATGCGTCTCTGTTTCGCTTGTTCTTTTTCGGTGTGCGTGCCTCTGTTGCATGTTTTGTTGTCTGTTTGTTTTCTCACTTCTTTGGCTCTTATTGTTCTTGAGTCCATGTAATTTGTCGTTTGCTTTTCACCAGTAATGAAGTACTTTGAACTGTTCAAAAAAAAAGGGGGTGCTAGGGGTGACCATCCTAAAATTATAGAATACAATCTAGATTTTTAGAAAATTAAGTTTCAACCTTATACAAATTTCAATATTTTCATTTTAATCTTTATTATTTATTTCGTGAAGGGACTAAAATGAAGATATTGAAACGTTTGTGGGGTTAAAATGTAATTTTATGAACACTTGGGTTTTATTCTATAATATTCGCCCCTAATTGCAATTTCTGATTACTAATAAAAAATAATTAATCCACTTTATACCCGTTTTTGGCCAATCATCTTTATTCCTTACTCCTCTTTAAATTTATTTTCAGTTCCATATATCGACTTTATGGTAGTTTATAGTTATATTGTTCCCAAATAAATTCCATCTTATCCATTCGAAAAGTGCGATTTTTGAAAGTGGTGCCAACCTGATGGTGGACGTCCAGATGACAGTTGAGATATATATCCCTCACATGATAAAGTCAAAGCAAAATAAAATAAAAAAAATTTAAGAATATTATACATATATTTTAGTTTTTGTCCAAATTTGTTAATAATAAAATAACAAATAAATTTAGTATTTCACCAGAGAAATAAATTTAGTTTTACAATCTTATAATTTCAATAACAATTAATTTACATATTATTGAGAGACCTTCATATTTATTTAATTTTTTACAAAAATTAAATTGTCAATCTAGGAAAGTTATTGAATAAGATAGGAGAATAAACGTGCAAGTCATGTTAAATTTAAATTAATAATTTATAAGAAGAAAATTGGAAAAAAAATTGTGAAAAAAGGAGAAAATCGATGGCAAGTGGCAACACGTGAGAGCCACGTTTATGTGGACCCGGATCAATAAAGAAGCCGACGATTCATATTTATGGCTATGATTATGAAGTCTTGATTTTATTTTAAAATATCTATAATTTTCCAGATTTAAAATAGTAATTATTTATAAAACCTAATATTATCTTAAGAATTAAATTCGACAATTTTAAAAAATTGAAAATTAAAAG
The DNA here is from genome assembly GCA_025563575.1 of Acacia pycnantha. Lineage (NCBI taxonomy): Eukaryota > Viridiplantae > Streptophyta > Magnoliopsida > Fabales > Fabaceae > Acacia > Acacia pycnantha. Next base: position 1,398,777 of record JAMWYP010000114.1, read on the forward strand.
CAAACATTTCTAGTTTTCTTCTTTTAAAATATTTCTTTGTTTGGAGCTTGGCACCTTCAAGTCTAACCCTCATGAATTTTCCATGAAGACTAAATTTTTCAGTAAAATTAAAATATTTCCAAATAAAAAAATAATTGGCATAATCATAAAAAATAATTATATTAAAAATATAAAAATTCAAGTTAAAATAATTAAAACAATATATTTTTAAATCTTTAAATTATTTTCAAAATATTCTGATGAATTTTCAGGGCTCTTTTTCTTTTTCTCTGATTCCATTGATATAATTTAAGAAACGATTTTAAAAAAAAAATTGAGGTAACATATATATAACCTTAATTCATAGTATGTTGAGTTTAAATTATGAATTACAAGATTTACCGTTTGTTGATAATAGCCCTATTCATAATTTATTTTAAATTTCGTAATTGACTGATAAGGAATGAATTTAAAATAATGTATTGCATTAGGCACATTAACTATTTAGTGAAGGTGATTGACGATATTATTAACAATATTCATAGCTGGTATTTTTGAAATTAACATTTTAAAATAATATGACAAGACAATATTAACCGTGCTACATGGTAAAAATTCAAGGGAAAGCCCTTTAAAAAGAACTTTAGAAATGCTATAAGAAAAAAAAAGTATTCTAAATATTTATAATATTATAAATGTGTGAGGACCTTATTTATTTTTTTTAAAATTAAATAGAAATGACATAAATGTCCATTTGAATTTAAAAATGTACTCCATTTTTTTATAAGAGTTTAACAAGCTTTGATAAAGTTTAAATAAGTCTAATAAGATTTTCATAAATTTCAATTCAAAAATTACCGGTTGCTATAATAGCAAGGTATTGATTTCCACTTATGGTAAGAGTTTTACAAGTTTAAATAAGGTTTTAAAAAGTTCTGATAGAATTTTCACAAATTCCAATTTAAAATTTACCACTTGTTTCCGTGGCAAGGTATTGATTCCCACTTTTGATAAAAGTTCTACAAGTTTGAATAAGGTCTTTAACAAGTTTTGATAAGTTTTTCAAAAATTTCAATTAAAAAAATCTAAGGCACAACTCTTCACTAGCACCAACCATCGCCATGAAAAAACCCACAAGACTTTTCGATAAAGAATATGAGGCACCAGCACCTACATTGAAGATTAGAATTATGATTGAAGATAGGTACCAGAGGATATAATCAACATTAAAAATTACTAGTGGATGATCCCTTAGTAGTCAGTGGCGGAGCCGGGATGTAATGTTTGTGGGTGCACAATTAGTAGTGGGATTTGGGGTTCGGGGCGCCCAAATTTTTTTAAGGAGGATAAAAGGTAACCCATTCCTTCGTAAAGTTTAGGACCAGAAATGGGGTTCAATTGAAAAGTATTTCCAAATAAATCAATTTAAACAGAACAATATACTCTAATCCTACAGCATATATAACATTTGCCTATTCATCGATTGTACCCGGAACTGCCACATTGATAAGCTTCTTTGCAAAGAGCATGTACATTCCATATGATGCCTTCTCTGTCTCACTTATGGTGTGAAGCAAGTTGGTGGTAGCAGCCTTTAGGAATGTAGATTAATTCTTTGCACTATTTCTGTCCTTGAACTTGCAAAAGTTTGTAGCTTTAAGTAAACTCGTAACATTATGGCACCCTCATTTGTCAAGAAGCGCAATTTAAATAATAATCCAAATACAATCTCAGAATTAAAGGTATATATTGCTTTCAAGAAAAGTCCTATCAAATCGGCTTAAGCTATTTTGATAGAAAACAAACCTGATGCACATCCAATCATTAAAATCTAATAAGGTTAACATATGATGCAACCAATTGATTGCAAAAGATCTTAAGCCAGAATTTCAAGATCCTTATGCAATGTACAAAGATGAGCATTATTCCTAATGGGAGGCTTTGAAACTAATAGCCTATTGTTTTATGGTTAAAATGTTGTTATATTTAAAATTTAAAATTCAAATCAAAATAATAGTTGATTGCTTTGGAATCTTCAGAGAAGTTCCACTGGCTCTATCATCAATCACAATAACAGGATGAGAGAATCTAAGAGAAAAGCAAAAAGTGATGAATCTTGGAGATAGAATTTCCAGAAAACAAGAATACAAATTAAACACCAAATCTGAGATGACAAAACAAACCTTGAGAAACAATTCAAAATCGACCTCCTTTCTGTGTTCGAATACAAATCCTGGATGAAAGAGGCTCTTTCTTCCTCACGCAGATTTTCTCCCACAACCTTCATCCTCGACATCTTGGAGGCCAAGTCACCAATAATAAGCTTCCCACTCTCCCTCCTCAAGCCCATGAACTACAGCAACCAATAACCATCAATCAAACAATCAGTGGTCTCAGTATCACCCAGAAACCCAATTGCACGAAGCTCAGAAAAACAATCAAAATAATGCTCATGATGATCCAAAGTTCCAAACTTAATGGAGAGAAAGTGGTAAAGTATGTTTTGGTTTCTAAAAATAATAAGATTCCAAAGTTGGAATTCCAACACTTTCTTACAAACCAAACGAGAGGATGAGAACCGAGTGGATTCGAACATGAAAAACAAAAAGCAGAGGATCGGAAAGCTGGATTCGATTTCTTTTTAGAATGTTACGGAATTAAATGCACCAGATAAATCTTGAATCAAGAAAAAGTAGGAAGAGACATGCAATGAATCAATGGTGATGTGAGAAAGAAAGAGAGATGATAGGAAAGGAGAGGATGAAACTTACGTGGGATTTCAAGCTTCTAAGTTCGACTTGAGTGAGCTGATTTTGAAGCCATGGATCTGAAACGTCTTCGAGCTTGGAATGAGAGGATCGGCGTTGCAAGAAGAAGCATCGACGTCGATTAGATCGTCGGAGGAGGAGAATGGTTGATTGGATTGGTTCCGAGGAGACGAGAAAAATGAGAGATGGAGGTTAGGGTTCAAGCAAGTTGGGGGTGTGAAGTGAGGAAGATGAAGGTAGAAAAAATATAAAACGAAATGTCTGTGCCGGATTCGAACAGGGGACCTCTTACGCACAAACGCCCTAATGTGATAACCAACCGCACCACCTGCACAAGTTGTTACAGGATTCCTTTACAACATATATATATTTTAAAAAGTTTGTGTCTGCACTTGCCCACATAGGCACTAGTGTGGCTCCGCCAATGTTAGTAGTGTAGGAAAAACCAATATACTTTTCATAATAATGGAAGATTTGAATCTTAATGTAGAAATCAATATTTGATTATAGCCCTTCATTGTGAAAAAACATGAGTAAATACCCTTTTTGGTCCCTGGAAAAAACACGGATGCCCTTTTTGGTCCCTGAAAAAAAATAAGTCACTTTTAGTCCCTAAAATGGAAAAATAAGGTCCCTTTTAGTCCTTTTGATCATTTTTTTGCACATTTTAATCCTCGAAATTCCCAAAAATGTCATTTTTAGTCCCTAAAAAGGACCAAAATGACATTTCTTTTACTCAGGGACGAAAAAGGGTCAAATGTGTTTTTCCAGGGACCAAAAAGGGTATTTACTCAAAAAACATAGACCCACAGTAGCATAGCAATCTATCTCCTTATGAAGTTTCACACTTCCATCTCTTGACAATGAATTAAATCTCACTGGCTACCAAGGGAGAATCAAATGTCACCGATCTATCTCTTTATGTAGCCTCACAATGAATGCACTACTACAAAGTAGGGATTTAATGTCCCCAGTTAATTCGTTTAAAAGAAAAAATAGACTTTAATAAGTAGGAGGTGACAATGTTGTAATTTTATCCTTACTTTCAGCAACATTTAACATCTTTTTACAAAACGGATGTTAAATGTAGTACATTCAACGTCCATTTTTAAAAGCGATATTAAAGCTACATTATAACTTCTGCTTTGTAGAAACGGACGTTGAATGTACATGCTATTAACGTTCATTATTTTTTTAAAAAAAAAAGAACGGATGTTAAAAGTCCCTTGTCCATGTCACGATCCTCGTTCAGCTCACTACCCTTGTTCAGATCACTGTGATGTCATTTCTCAAGCTCATCTTTCATCTTTACCAATCATAGAAGCAAAATAACTCTTGCCTCATGGCAACTTAACTTATTCTTATGGAAAGCAGAGTACGAGAGAACAAGAGGGTCTGTAATTGAGGTCTACAATTGATGTTGAGGTAGAATCTTTTGCTCAATCGTATGTATAAGATAGCATACGGAGTGATGCAGAGACACCTTTGTGCCCTGGGTGTACTAAGTATACACGCTTATCAAGAATTTTGCATTTGGTGAACTTAAAGGCAACTTGTGAGTGGACGATAGTAGTTTCACATTGTTGCTTGAATTGTTGCGTGATATGTTTCCGGAGGAAAATGTACTTTGAAATTGTATGTATGAAGCCAATAAAATATTGTCTATGATGGGTATGGAGTATAAAAAGATACATGCTTGCTCTAATGATTATTTATTGTGCACAAAGGAGTATGAAGGACTAAGTGAGTGTAAAAAATGTAAGACTTCACGATACAAAGTGAAGAAAAATGGTGGTTGTGGTTATGAGACAAGTAAAAGACAACCTTTGAAGATTTTGTGGTATCTTCCCAATTATACAGCGGTTTAAGAAAATGTATACAAATGCAAAATAAGCAAAGAAGTTGAGATGACATTCTGATGAGAGAATATGTGATGAAAAATATCTTCGGCACCTAACTGACTCTTCTCAATGGAAGAAAATACATGAAATGTTTCCCGTCTCGTATTTGGCAGCGAGTCAAGAAACCTTCGGCTAGGGCTTAGCACAAATGGAATCAATCCTTACGACATTCTTAGTAGTACACATAGTGCATGACTAGTTCTCCTGGTGATTTACAACTTACCTCCATGATTGTGTACGAAACACATGCATATGATGCTTTCTATAATGATTTCGGGACCAAAACAACCAGGGAAGGATATCGATGTCTACTTGGCACCTTTGGTGGAAGACTTAAAGAAGTTGTGGGAGGATGACGTAGATGGATGCATATAAGCAGTAGTCATTTAAGCTAAGTGCAATGATTTCCACCACGATAAACAACTTTCCTGCATACGGAAACTTGTCATGGTATAGTGTGAAGGGGCATAAAGCATGTATGATATGTGAAGCAAGCACACATTCCCATCAACTTAAGCATGGAAAAAATGGTCTACCTTGGTCATAGGCGATTTCTTCCTCAGTTCAACTTGTACCGTAGTTTGAAAAAGAGTTTTAACGGTTTGTCGGAGAATGGAATGGCTTTAAAGGCATTAACTGAAGAGGAGGTTTATAGTTGGGTGGAAAGAATCAATTTCACATTCAGTAAGAATTAGAAGAATGCAGGTGAAAAGTGTTAGGTATGATTAGTTTTGATGATATCTTATATAGATGTCATTATTAAGAGAAAAAAACTTGTATGATATATTTATCTCCTACATTGACTAACTACTATATTTAATGTAGATTAGTCCAAGTTGAATAATAGATCAAGAAGGAGATAAGAGATTTTAGAAAGAAGAAATTGGAGAGAATGTCAAGTTCAAGAAGAAGATGAGATATTGAAGAAGGTAGAACTTGCAGAGAATGATGAGTCTAAGTTAAATGATGGAGAATGATCAAGAAAATAGATTGAAGAAAGAAGTTCTTTCACAATATAATGGGAATATCATAATGTCAAGGAAGCAAGAAGTTATCAAATGATTTTGGGGGATAATCTAGAAGGAGAGAAGAAGAAGAAAGGAAGGAAGAACTTACTGAATGGAATGAGAATATCATTATTCAAGTTCTTATATTGATGCTAGAAGTCTCCAAGATCATATGGAAGTTGGAATGGCTCAATTAGGAATTAAAGTGGTGTCTCTGGACAAGGAAAACTCGAGTTTATAAGTAGAAACTCGAGTTTACAGCTCTCTTCAGCAACTCTGTTCTACTCTGTTTCACGTTCAGCATGGGCGAGGTCTGGTAATTTGATGATATCTCCAAAACCAGAGATAGGATTGAGGTGAAACCAATTTTTTATGAAACTAGAATCCCAATGGGTCATTTGGATATAAAATTAAAGCCAAAAGGAGTTCAGATCAAGGAGATATGAATTGTAGAAGTTGACAATGAAATCCACGCCACACAGCAGACCAAGCCTCGATGTTTTAAGTGTATCTCACAAACTACAAATAAAATTTAGTTGAAATTTGTGGCATATGAAATTAGACTCAAAATTGGTTGCGTCAAGATTTGAACCAACCAAAACAGAGTTCATACCAAAGAGATATGGCCCTTGAAATTTGACTCAAGAAATTCTGGAACCATTTCAACATAGGCTCGGTTTTCTGGATATAGCTCACATTATACACAACCAAATGAAGTGAAACCAATTCTATATGAATCTAGATTCATCAAGTGTTTCACATAATTTGGAAGTGCTCAAGTTATTTAAACTTAGCCAAACTCGAGTTAGTATTGGTAAACTTGAGTTTATGTAAAGCGAGAGCACTCTGAGTTTTCCAAGTTTCCAATCTTTTGAGGAAATTTGAGTTTGAGTGAGAAAACTCGAGTTTGTGTCAAGCAGAGAGCTTCTCACTATTTTAAACTTAAGAAAAATCGAGTTTGTGTTTGGAAACTCTAGTTTGAGCTTTGTGAGCTTAATCGTATTTTCACTTCAAAATGTCTCAAACTCGAGTTTGTCACTTAATGACTCGAGTTTGCTCCTATTTCCAAATGTTCTTCAAAGCTCAATCGCGATGTTTCCCTAAGAAAGAACAAAAATCGAGTTTTCACTTGAGTGAACAGTTACAAACTCCAGTTTTCATTTGGAAACTTCAGTTTTTAGCGCTATGTTTGAAAATCAGTTTTCTCGAATTTGCGAAATCTTCATATATGATCTAGATACTTCATATCATAACTTATTACTATTCTTAACTATGTTTAATGAATTTGTTAGTGAGTTTCAAATGATTAAAACAAAGGATTAGAAGCAAATCTCAAAATGTCAGATTTGTGTTAGGACATCAAAAGCTGTGCAAAAGTTCTAACGGCTAGTTCCAACTAATCTCTAATGGTTACTATTCACAATGGTCATATTCTCAACGTTCTAATGATCTTCATCTATAAGTAGAGACACATTCAAGATGAAGAAAAACGATGGCAAGAGCTTACACTGTCAAAATGCCCAAATTCTGAATTCAACATTCATCTCATACACACTCTGTTCTCAATGCTTACATAGCTCATCTTAGAGAGTGAAATGATTTGTACTTCAGTGTTTATTTATTCACTTCTGAGAGAGAATATTCATTGTAATCATTTTATTTGAGAGTTACTCAAGATTGGGTAATCTTGAGTGGGAAATAGATTGTAACCTTACATTCTATAAGGGGGAGTATCTCGTTGAGATATTTGGCTTCACAAGTGCCTGGGTGAACATGTGGGTTTGTAAAGGCTTCTCTTGTGCCCGGATTAAACAAGAAGATAGTGGATTGAAAATCTCAAGTGGAGCTTGGGGACTGGACGTAAGTCAAGGATTGGCCGAACCAGTATAAATCTCAGTTTGCATATTCTCTTCCTTAATCTCCTATATTTCCAACATATATGTTTGAATGATTGTCTATAACTTTATAACTCTTTATTGTCATACAAACTGGTTTTACTGAGTTGCAAAAAGATTTTTAAAGTTCCTAAGTTTTTATACTTCACCCAATTCACCCCCCTCTTGGGTTCAGCCGGTTCTTAGAAAAAGAACATATGGAAGAAGAGGTCAATTTTCTTTGATCTTCCATATTGGCGTAGTCTTGATGTGAGATACAATATTTATGTGACGCATGTGGAGAAAAATGTATGTGATAGCTTTCTTAGTACGCTTTTGCACATACCGGGAAAACTAAAGATGAAATTAGCGTGAGACTGGACTTAGTTGAAATGGGAATAAGAAAACGTCTACATCCACAACTAAGAGATGATGGTAAGAAAGCATATCTGGAGCTACCAGTGCATACATTGTTAAAAGTTTAGAGAGAGAAAATTGTGTGGGTGTTTGCATGGCATTAAGGTTCCAGAAGGGTATTCTTCTAATGTGAGAAGGTTTTCCCAATGGAAGATTTAAAGTTAGTAGGAATTAAGCCCCATGATTGCCACGTACTGATGCAAGAACTATTACCAATAGCTATTAGAGGCATTATGAAAGATGATGTACAAATCATGATAACAAGGTTGTGTCTTTTATTTAATTCTATTTGTAGCAAATTTTTGAGATTAAAAAGTTAGTTGAATTGGAAAGGAGGGTTATATTATTCTATCCCAACTAGAGATGCACTTTGTTGCTGCATTTTTTTGATATAATAGTGCATTTGAAAAGGAGGGTTGTACTATTCTATTTCATGTAATGTGTCACTACAGAACAACATAACTATTACCTTTATACGTATATTGTTATAAGTGAGTAAGAAAATATAGCAAGGCATGATCAAGTGGATAAATTGTATAAAGTCCAATCATATAGGAAGTCATTCATTATCTCCATTTTGTTCTTGCCCATGCATAATTCAATATGGCTTAATACATCATATGTCCCATGTTTTCCCTAACTAATCCAATACTCTATAACACTTTTGACTTGCATATATCCTTTACCATTCACGCTTAATGCCTTTCCCATTGTTCCTTCCTTTTCACAATGTCCACCTCTGTCATTCCTCTTTTTATATTAGCAGGTCCCTCTACTATTGGAATCAGAGTTTGTCTTCATACCCTATTGCCTACAATTTCCTTATTCATGTGTAATCCTTAACCTCTTTCTCAGTCACCTTCCTTTTGTTGATTGTGATTAGCACTAATCTGGTAAGCTCATCTCCCTGTCTCTATCTCTCTCCTTTTAATTTCCATCCCCTATTACATCTTAAACCTAATCAGCCATCTAGTTTAACTCATAAGGTTCTTTCTGTAGGATTGTATTCACTGGGTTTGCCCAAATCTCCATGTGCACATCAAAATTGGACACATTCCTTTTAGTTGGTATTTCTTCAAATAGCAAGTTCCTGCCACCTCTCCTCAGCCCAAGCTCATACACTTTTATTTCACAATTAATTAATCAAGGGTTAAGGTGAAGATTGCCAACAAAGTATTAGCCGAGGAGCATCTGACACAAAAAAACAATTGAGGGAACCAAAATTACCAATCAACAATTAAAAAGTGAAAAAAAAACACCAAATAACTAATAAAAAAACAACTATCACAATTAAGTTAAAATAAGAGGTACTGGCGTAGGACGGTGGCGGAGACACTGGAGAAAAGAGTGGTTACGCCTTCTTGTTGGATAAAGAAAACACCAACAGAGATGGGACCCATAGGAGTAGGCGTTGTGGCAGCGACGGGTGCTGCTTGTAGTATCGGAGGGATGGAACCAGGGTGTAAGGCGCGTGTCGGTTGAAAGCTGTGGACTACTGGATGAGTTCAAGAGGGTGAGTGGAACACCCAGCAACAATGGAAGCTTTGGAGACGCCGACTTCGCCAACACTGTGACAGTCAATGAAAGACGGAGACACCAAGACAGTGACGGGGTAATAGTCCGTTGGCGAATCTGCACCAAATTGTGTTTTTTTCACTTTTTAATTGTTGATCGGTAATTTTAGTTCCCTTAATTGTTTTTGTGCCAGATTCTCCTCAGGTAATAATAGGTTAGCAAATCTGCACCTTAACCCATTAATTAATTAATCATTTCATTAATTCCTTACTTACATTGTTTCTCTTATCTTAATAATAACATAGTCACAATTACTCATTCTTTTGACTTGGAATGTTCTTCCACATTTGGTAAGCCAACCTTCCCTACCTAAGTTCCCCATCAATCTCTTCAATTATGGTACCTTCAAGACCTCTTCTTTCAACATTCCCTCTTATTCCTCCTTAATCCTAGTACTTTCTATTTGTCTTCAAACTTCTCCAACATGTCTAGCCATGTATTGCTTTTAGAAATCCATGATGCATCTGACCTGTAGACAATTAGTGTTAGAGTTTTAAGGAAATGGAATGTGTACCAAAAAACTGCTCCCACCGAACTATTTTGTGTTTCTACGTTATTGGTTGATGTTGAGGTATGTCACCAATGTAATTTAACCTTATATGGATTAGTCTTTTTACATGTTTAGTCCCACTCTCACGCCTTAATCTTTTAATATAGGGGAAAACTATTCAAGCAAGTGTGCTCAACAAGTCCATGCATACCAGATTATGTGGATCCATTAAGGAAGGGAAAACTTATGAATTTGCTAACTTTGTTGTCTCATCAAACTCTTATAAGTATAGACCAACAACTCATCAATTCAAGCTAACTTTCACTACTCATACATTTGTCTTACAAGTCGAAGTTGTTGTCCCAATTTCATCTTACTCATCATTCAAATCTATATCCGATCTCCTTGGTCTACCTGAGGAAGATGATATTGATTATCTGTTTAACACATACCCTATCAATATGTTAATATGTGGACATACATTTTTTATTTGATTATCACTTGATTAATTGTAATTGCACTGAAAACAACTTTCTTAATCTGACTTAGTTAAAACACTCCTTACTATTACAATCTAAAATACAATATATGCAGATGTCATAGCATTTGTTAAATGCATTAATTCTCTTGAAGAGCAACATAAAGATAATCAGACAAAGTACTAGCTCCGAATGATTTTGTCTGACGTTAAGTAATGGCCAGAACCTTATGGAGTCTCTAGTTTCTTTCATATTTAGTAGTGGTTAGTTCACAACAAAAATGTATGCTTCTTTTCAGGGAAAACGAGATTGAGTGTGTTTTATTTTACCAATGTGCTTCATATGCATATATGGATTAGTTGTAAAATAATGATACGCTAGTTGTAGTCTGTTAGTGCCAATGTTTCACCAAAGAGGGGGTGAATTAAATGATATTTTAAAATTTAAACTGAAGATGATAATCAATTTAATCAAAGAGAAGAGTTAGAGAAATATCACCAAAGTGTGCACAGTAGTTTATATTGGTTCAGCTTTAATTTCCTGACCTATGTCTTGTCCCCAGAGCGTTTCTAAGATTTTCACTATCATTGTAAGATTACACGGATTTTTGGTACCTCAGTACAGAGTAATCCTCACCAGGACTCACTCCCCCTTACAAGTTGTAATCTAACAACCACACTCAAGGTCCCACTGACTTGAGATTTTACATAAATCTAATCGATTGTAAAACTCTCTCACAAAGTAGACATAGAAACACTGATGAACAATGAATATCAGAAGATATTTCACAAAGAGTTTATGAGCAGTAATTAATCGTGCGCTTGGTTGGTTGCTCTGTATTGAATGCTCGGGTATTTATAGTTGAACAACATTAATAACCATTGTGAAGGTTCAAACTTTTTGTAATGAGTGTTCAAACTATCCATTAGAGTGATGAAGCTTTCGTTAGAGACAGTTGGCGTCGTTGGAAGAACTCGACGTTCAGTCATTTTCGTATCGCTGTAACATATCTTCACATGACATCCCTTTGGTTTGCTATGGGATTACTTAAGGTTGAGTCACTTTTATCTTTACCGCAATAGGTTCTTCAAACGATATTCATTTGACCTGCTCTGAGATCGCTTCCGTGTGCTCTATTTTACGTCATCGCATTTAATGCTCTGACACATAAACTTGCTTTTGAGTTTTTGAAGGTAATGTCACACTCGAGTGCTGATGAATTTTGTCTCTGGTAGAAGACTGTTGAAAAATGGTATACTCGAGTGTTTTAATAACACACACTTGAGTATTAGTTAAAATGGTTTCAACTTCTACCAGACACTTGATTGTCATAAACCCACACTCAAGTGCTTCACTTGAGTGTCACATTGAGTCACTCAAGTGCTCCTCATAAAAGAGACAACACTCTTGATTCATTAGCGAATGTCTTATACTAAACTTGTAATTGTTTACCTTGTACTTGAATGTTGGAGTTTACACTTGAGTGTCCATCTTAATACTTCTAGGGTTGAAGCAAGTGTCAAGCAAAATTCCTGGTAGTGTTAGCCAGCACTTGAGTGTTCACTTATATACTCGAGTGTTAAATATAATACTTTTATAAATCAAGCGAGTGTCAAGAAAAAACTCTGCAAGTGTTTGACAAGCACTTGAGTGTTCACTTAAGCACTTAAGTGTCTATCACAACACTTCCAAAAAATGAAGCGAGTGTCAGGCAAAATCTTTGCGAGTGTTTAACCAGCACTCGAGTGTTTACTTAAGCACTCAAGTGTTCATCTCATAACACTTTATAATAGTTTCCAGGTTCAAGTTTAGTTTAAATAATGGTTGGTCACTCAAGTGTCTTGAAATATACACTCGAGTGACTTGAATCATGAAGTCCTCTTTCTTTTCCAAGTTTGTTATCATTAAAATATAAACCGAGAACTAACATTTGTAGTTATCTTAAATCTAGCTAAGATTAATTGGACTAAATATAGTAATAATCTAACTCCTTTAATACTTATGCATGTATCTCTTATCCAATACTTATGTCTATATATTTTCCCTATATACCATTGTTGTCATTGCAGAAAAGCGTCAGTTGTCAAGCTCTTTCACAACCACCAGGGTTTACTTCAACCCTCAAATCAAAGAAATTAGGGATTTAATTCAAAGGTTTGAGTCATGTGGATCAACTAAGGTAGTACATGTAGAACAATAGTGTGCATCAATTGAAAACTGTTTATTTCTAGTTCATTTCTTCATGTTACAACGATCGAAGCTCCTCTTTGGTCGAAGTTGTAACTCAGTCAATGCCTACACAGATGAGCTATTCTTCTGCAAACTCTTCTCTTCTAAACCAAACCAAGTTGAAGATATCAAACATTATAGACTTGTCATATGTGAGTTACTTCATTATGAGGTTGCTACTTCAGTAAATGTCCTAGACTAAAATGATATAATATGCATGACAGGGAACTTCTTTCGTCCTTAATTGTGAGATTGTCAAGTTTGAATCATAATATGGGTAGAGCTATGATGGGTGCTCAAAGTGTTCTTTAAAGGAAAAACCTAAGGATAACAATAACCCCAATGGTATGCTGCTTTACCCCAGTTGTAAACCCCCAATTAATTCAAATGTATCTCAGTCATTTGAGCCCAAGTAAATTCCCAAACTTAACTATTTCATTGGAAACCTCTTCTATGTTATGTTTACTTACGCCATTCATTAAGTCATTAATCATTAATATGTCAATGGTAACCTATATGTCAACAGGATGAAACTATACTAGTACATTGTGAAATATGACACTAGTACCACTTCTATCACATCCATGGAAGGGAAAATTGATCATGCAATCAAATTTGGTGGTGGACCCTACACATTTGTATTATTAGGGATTAACTACTAAACAATTGGTGCTTTAATGCCCCCTGAATATGCACGACCAGTTTATTGTCAGCTTTATATTCATGATACTGATAATGAAGTTTCCAACTGACTTGTAGTTGTAAGGTACTAAATAATATAATGTTGAGCCAAAATATTAAATTTTTGTATAACTTCTATTCTATGCCATTGATAATTGTTCTTTCTTGCATGCAGAAAACACCAAAATGAAGATTCAATTGACCCACTTATTGTTCATCAAATCAAGAATCAATTGGATGAGATAAATCCTTTCGTTAAACAATTTTGTTTGGCCTCGAAGATTTTATCCAATTTGACCCCAAGTCCATTGAAAACGTGTTTAATTAGAAGGAACAACATGATGGGTGAACATACAATTTACCAACCGCATCATAAGTTGTTGCATTAATTTTGGGTAACATTGATTTGAATTTGTTTTCAAGATAACATTTTACAAATCTCTTACCGAGATACTCCTCCTTACACACTGTAAGGTTACAATCTGTTTCCCACTCAAGATCACCCAATCTTGAGTAACTCTCAGATAAACAGATAAGATAATTACAGTGAATCTTCTCTCTCAGAAGTGAATAAGATACACACTGAAGTTCATTACAAATCATCTCACTCTCTAAGGTAAACTATATGATCATTGAGATAATCATAGAGTAGGTGTATATCAGAATATTGGCATTTTGAAGATGTAAGCTTGTGTCCTCAACCCTTCTATCTTGAATGCTTCTCCTTTTATAGTTGATGAAGAACATTCAACCGTTTGAGCTATTCTTCCCATTTAGCATATGACCGTTGGAATGAATATAGCCGTTGAAGCTTCTAACGTAATCATCTGCTTTTTGTAAACTGATGTTAATCCTTCATATAATAATTTGGAACTCATTATCAAATTTATTAAACAAAGTTAAGAATAATAATGATAGATGATATGAAGAATCTAAAATCAATCATAGATAGTTAGAGAATTGGAAGATTCAAACGCACAGTATTTTCAGAAACAGAGACATATTGACTCGAGTCACATATTCCTGGCTCGAGTCAACTTGGTTTTGAAAATGCAAAGAATAAAAGAATTTGAATTGATTAACTCAAGGAATAAAAAACCTTGGCTCGAGTCTATGCCCAAACTTAAGGCCAAAATCCTGGCTCGAGTCAGTTCTTCGCATTTGTGCTTTATCAGGTTGCTTTGGCTTGAGTCTTCACTTTCTGGCTCGAATAAAAAAGTCTTCTCCATTCTTCAATCTCTCGGGTTGGCCATTCACTCGAGGTGTGCTTGTTGGCTCGAGGTAAAAACCTCAAAATGCCTAACTCTCAGCCTTCCATTAGACTCGAGGTGCCACTGCTGGCTCGAGGCAACTTGCTCTTTTTCGTTTTCTTTGATCCTTGATTTGAACTTGAGTCGAGGTGGCTCTCATCAAAATTGGTTTCTTCAAAATTCTATGAAACACTTTTTGAGTATAGATTCATATAGAATTGGTTTCACTTCATTTGGTTGTGTATACTGAGAGCTAGTTCCATAATTTTGAGTGTCAACTTTCGAAGGCCATAAATCCCTGGTATGAGCTCAGTTTTGGTTGGTTCAAGTCTTGGTGGAACTAATTTTGAGTCTACTTTCATATGCCACAAGTTTCATCTCAATTGGATTTGTATTTTGTGAGATACACTAAAAACATCAAAGCTTGGTCTGCTGTGTGGCGTGAATTGATGGTCCAACTTGTGAAATTGATAGATCTCTCATATGAAATCTTTTGGGATTGAATTTTATATCCCAATGACTCATTGAGATTCTAGTTTCATATGCCACTGGTTTCACCTCAATCGGATCTCTGATTTGGGAAATATCATCGAATTACCAGACTTCACACAGCTGGGCTCGAGTCAATGATTTTCTGGCTCGAGTCAACTCCTATCAGATGCCCAAAGCACTGTAGAAAAATGTTTTGGCTTGAGTTAGACTTCCTGGCTCGAGTTAAATCATCTTGAAGCTTGATTTTGCTTATTTTAACTCCGATTTGAGTCATTCCAACTTCCATTTGATCGTGGAGACTTCTAGAATCAATCTAAAAACTTGAATAATGATATTCTTATTCCATTTAGCAAGTTATTCCTTCTTTCCTCTTCTCTTGATCATTCTCCATAATTTAACTCTTTCTTTCTTCTCTTGATCATTTTCCACAATTCAATTCTTTCTTCTCTTCTCTTCATCATTCTCCATAATTTAATTTGGACTAATCATTCTTTGCGTGAGTTCTTCCTTCTTCAATATTTCCTCTTCTTCTTGATTATTCCCAAAATAATTTGATAACTTCTTGCTTCCTTGACATTCTCGCAATTTCTTCTTTCTGTAATCTCTATAATTCAACTTGGACTAATCTACATTAAATACATAGTAGTTAGTCAATGTAGGAGATAAATATATTATACAATCTTTTTGCTCTTAATAATGACATCTATATAAGACATCATCAAAACTAATCATATTCAACAAAAAATTCATAGATGAGATACAACAATATTATAATTACTGCTATGTTTCAGTGTGCAACGCATCTTGGCAAATTTTTGGGTTTGAATCCATCATAGGTACCTTGTTGTTGAAAGACTAAGATTCTATCTTTCGAATTAGCAATTTTTTATTTGAGAAAGTACAAAAAAATGTCTCATAGTTAATGGACAAACCACGAGTTTGTGAATCGCCATTCTTAATATGGATAATGATTAATGATGATGAAACTTTTGCAGCAACTCTTACATACTCAAAATTCCCAAACCATTATGTATATAAAAGGGATAAGCTTCTGTTGGGATCCGTACACGCAGCAGAAGGAATTCATCCATTAAATTTTTACGAATCCCATTAAGAGGATCTATCAACGGCGTTTAAATCGGGTTAGTTAAGAAAAACCGTACCTATTCGAACTGGTATGCGTGCCTTGAGAACTCGTGGGCTTACACCTTCTTGTTCGATCAATCTCTAGGAGCCGGCTCTAAGAATTCACTCCCTCTACCGGTATCCACACAGAACAGCTCTCCAACACGTGTAGCAGCGTGCTAGCACTTTCTTACTTTGTGTCTCACGTTTTTCTCTCTAAGATTTTTTTCACGGCTTGTTGGTTCGTTCTATTAATACGACTAGATCAATATCTTTTATAGAGTTTCTAAAACCCTGATTGAGTCGTATTAAAATATTCAAGACTAATCTCAATTAACATTGAATTTGAATTTGGATATTAATTAAATATGTCCAACAAATCTAATCAAATCTATCCAATTAATCCAAATTAAAATCCTGCTGATTTAATTTATCTTTATAAATTAAATATGAGATATGATATTTGTCTATTTAATTAAATATGAGATACTATATTTCAATTCAAATTAAATCAGATATATGATATCTCTATTCAGAAATTAAATCTGAGATATGATATCGTCATTTAATTAAATCTGAGATACTATATCTCAATTCAAATTAAATCAGATATATGATATCTCTATTTATTTTGGTTATTTAATTTATCAAATAAATTAAATAAAAAAAATACTATATAATAATATCACTATCTAAATAATATTATTCATTTCGAAATTTTATACACACTAGATTAAATGCTATATTCATTAGATCTTGGATATATCTAAGATTCAACAAATCTGGACACTATTGTTGGTGTTGGGCTATTCTTGTATGCGACCCTACAGGCCCACATGAGATTGGCAGCGGGTTAATACTGTACCAGCCCACAAGTCGCAAGTGGACATTGCAACTACCCAATTCATATAGGGATCGATGATACGATACAACCTATCGTACAACCATATCACGTTCCTTTTGTAACGCGATAATTTGGTCAAGGATTAGGCATGGATAATGTCAACTTCCTGTTCTTGACCATTACTTTCTCGATTCTTGAGTAGTCTAACAATTGAAATAGAAACTCCGTTCCATCATAGTATGGCCATACATTTCTTAGACTCACTCATTGAGGGGCCTGGTATTATCTCTCTACAGATGTGAGGGACAAATTCCATTTTGACCATTCACATTCCTCTGGATGAAAGCCACTAATCCTGATCAAAGCCTTTATCATCACCCGGTCAAAGATGACTTTTGATTAGGTCAAAGATCAGCGACTCTCATGTAGGAATCCATGATGATCTCAAGTCAAAGGGCGTTGTGACACAGTTATACATGAGATAAGCTTATGACTAAATCCATGTTGCTTTCTTATAGTGGGTCGATCCAGCACCTTGTACTCTTACAAGTGCCTATGACTTTGATTCGTATCTCCATACTCATCAAAGTCATACCAGTCTTATTTCATCTTTGCTCCCACATAGATGACCGACCAGGGACATTTAGGACAATCTATATGATATGTCCAAGGATACAGTTATTATCATAACAAACATGCAAATAATATGATAACAAAAAGAAGAAATATTTTAAATATTAATAACGTTTAAAGTACAATGACTTGCCCCTAGGGCATAATTTCCAACAACTTCAATAGAAGAGAAGACAATGAGGAATTGTTGTTGGCAGAATGGCTCATGTATCACCATCAGCGGGAGAGTTATATTACTTTGTGAATCCTTCTAACACAAGTTCATGGACCATCTTCCTTTGATCATATTAAAACAGTTGATGGAGTTATATATAAAACCTTTAAGGAGGCATACTTTGCACGTGGGTTATTAGATGATGATAGAGAATATGTTGCTGCAATTAAAGAAGCATCTTTCTGGGCTTTAGGACATTTTTTAAGGAAGCTGTTTTCACAATGTTGCTTTGTGGTTCTTTGCAACAACATGATTATGTGAGGAAAGAAACATCATAATTTCTTTCTAAAGATATGCTTTACATTTTGCACAATGATCATAGGAATTCAAGTCAATATGATGAATAAACATTGTAGATCAATCCTTTTACATATTCCATTCATGTTATTATGTTATAATGTTGTTATAGCTACTGATTTTGAAACTCCTAGGTGTGCACATACATGCGTGTGACAAAGAACAAGTGTGACAAGGAACAAGTTGCCCTAAAAGAGATTGATGCCCTCCTGTGTTCAAATGGGAAGAGTTTGCATGACTAATACACTCGTTCAATCCCAAATGAACTGCCTACCATTGATGTCAGCAACCACTTGATCCCACAAGAGTTGGCTTATAATAGAGAATCACTAAGATCACAAGCAAAGTCATTGTTGACGACTCTAAATTCAGATAAGAGAGATATGCATGATAAAGTAATGGCTTTGTTGCAATTGCCTTATGGAGGATTCTTCTTCGTTTATGGATTTGGGGGCACCAGCAAAACCTTCTTGTGGAAAGTATTGGCCTCAAGTCTTCATTCAAAGGGACATATTGTACTTATTGTTTCATCAAGTGGTATATCAACAACATTACTTACCCTCAAAATGGACAACACATTCCTGGTTTGCAATACCTATATAATTACATAATTTTCAATTTGTTCCATATGGAAAAATTCAGCATTAGCGAACCTGATTAAGATCACTAAGTTAATAATTTGGGATAAGGCACCTATGGGTGGTGATTTCAAGCAAATACTTTTGGTCATTCCTAAAGGTACACGGGCAACTATAGTGAATGCTTGCATAAGCTCTTCTCACTTATGGCAACATTGCACTATTGTTCACTTGATAAAAAGCATGCAGTTGAATCAATCTAATGACATCAATGAGAACAAAAGAATTGAATGGTTCTCAAGATGGTTTCTAGATGTTGGTGATGGTAACTTAGGAGATTGCATTGACGGTGTTGCAAATATAGAAATCACATACGAAGTGTTAATTCCAAGTTGAAATGATCGAATGAATGCAATTGCATAGGAAACATATGAAGATCTTCTTGACAATCTAATTTCAAATGAGTACTTCAATGACAAAGCGATTTTAACACCAACCATTGAAACGGTTGGAAAGAACAATGATCACATGTGTTCCTTGCTACCAGGTGAGCAATATGAGTTCTCAAGTTGTGACTCAGTCTACAAGTCCACTGAAGATTCTGACTCTTTTGACAACTTATACATAATGAAATTTCTCAACACCATTACTTCTTCTGGTTTGCCACCACATAAACTTGTATTGAAAGTTGGAGTATCTATATTGTTGTTGAGAAACATTGGTCAAGCATTAGGATTGTGCAATGGAACACGTCTTTGTGTAACTATGTTGGGGCAGAAGGTCATTAAGGCAGTAACGCTAAATCGTTCAAGACCAAATGAGAAGGTTCTGATACATATAATGGATATGAATCCTTCTGTGTCTAGATGTCCATTCTGCATGCAATGGAGGCAATTCCCAATTACGCTTTCATTTTCCATGACTATTAACAAAAGTCAAGGATAATCTTTGCATCATGTTGGATTGTATTTGTCAAAATCAGTTTTCGTCCATGAACAATTATACGTTGCACTCTCTAGAGTGAAAAGCATGGATGGGCTCAAGATTGTTGGAGCAGATGATTCTCGGTCAACTAAGACTACAAAGAATGTTGTGTAGAAGGAAGTATTTAGAAACATAGAAATAATGGTACAAGCTGATTGCGTCATGCTTAATATGTGGGTGGAACTTGGTATGGAATGCATGCACGTGTAGTGGTACATGTTGAAATCTTTTCATGACATGTAAATGCTAATGAAAGTCTGTGATGAAAATAATGATAATGAAAGCTATTTTGAGTAAATTTAAAAAAAAAAAAAGATCCCTCTAAGACAATCATCCTATGCAACGCACGAGTAGCACATGCTCGTTTCAGCTATTTTTTTCCCTCACATAAAAAAATCGTAGTGAAAATGTCAGTTTTAGAGAATTTAATGCTTTTCAAAAGTGTTAAAATTTTATAACCTTACTCCTCAAATTCTTTTAAATTTCAACTAATTTTTTTTTTCCTCTCCCTCATCCAAATATACTCTCATAGCCCATCGTGTCTCCTATTAGGGGAAAATGCTTTTTTTTTTTTGACCAAAGGGGAAAATGCTTTGATTCATCAAAAACTGTGTTCATTTTTGTAATTAAAAAAAATCATTTCAATTTAACAATAATATGTCATCTTTAATTTGTCAGTATTATGAGCTATAAGCTCATGAGTGACATCTTCATATTTGTAAAATATAATTTCGAAATAATAATAAATTTGAATATAATTTTGGAAATAAAAATTATGTATGATCAAATCAAATCTTGAGAAAAGTAATAAATAATGTATATAGTTTTTTTTAAATTGTATTTGGTGTTTTGGACGGTTTAGAAAAAGTCCACTGGAGCCACGTTAGCTGATTCTCAACGGCGTCATTTTTATCTACAAAAGAAATGCTTGACTAAAATCAAAAAAATCTATTACTAAATTTTTTTTTTTTTCGGTTGCATGCCCATCCGGTATCCAGAGCTTCGCCCTGACTAATCCGAATCCGACCCGGGTCGCGCACCTGATTATGGTGGGTGAGTCTCCCAGCGGGGCTTTTCTGCATTCACAAGGCTCGAACCTATTACTAAAATTTATTGTGATTGTAAACCACATTTGACTTTTATTTATTTATTATTTTTGCTCGTTTTCAAATGTCCCTCATTGATACGACAAAGTTATAGTTTTTGTTCTTTTATTCTCTTTCACATTATGCACTACGCAATTACCATAATTGCTAAGATGCTTGTGAGAAAATAACTAAAATGAAAAACCATGAATTTAGAATTACTTATTATGAGAATACTAGTATAAAAAAGAATTACTTTAATTGAGAATAATATATATTAAAATATAACCTGTTGAAAATATATTGGCTTTTTTATGTTTTTTTGGGTCAAAATTTCATCTCTATTTTAAAGACATACAATTTAGTTTAATTATTAATGCGGTAAAAAATATTTCGTTAAAATACTTGATTTTATTAATTAAAATCATTAGTTTCCCCTTATGTAAGACAATTGCAGCTGTAATAACAACACCAATAAAGCCTTACTTCATTAAGTGAGTTGTGTATATGGATTAATAGTAGAGTAAATACTCTTTCTGGTCCCTGACAAAAAACACAGACCCCATTTTGACCCTGACAAAAAAAAGTCCTCTTTAGTCCATAAAAAAGATGAATAATGGTCGATTGGTGGACATTTTGATCCTTCACAAATTTCTAAAAAGTCCTTTTTAATCTCATAAAAAGGACGAATAAGGGCTGGTTTTTTTGTCAATGACCAAAATAGGGTCCGTGTTTTTTGTCAGTGATCAGAAAGAGCATTTACTCTTAATAGTAATAATGTGACATTGTACTCTCTCAACAACTAAACCTTAACCTTTGACCCAAAAAAAAAAAAAACTAAACCTTAAACCAGGCTATAACTTAAAAAAGTCCAAAGGTGAAAAAGTAGATGCATTAATCATGAGTTGTGGACTAATTTATCACTAATCATATTAAATTTCTATCTCATTACTTTTTTTATGTTAAGTTATTCATAAGTGTTTGAAATATTATTTTAATAAAATTATTAAAATTACAAAATAAATGGGACTAAACAAACTTAAAATATGATTAAAAAATTTGAAAACTAAATGGGTTTATATATTAAACGGATATAAGATGTGAGCTTTGTGCCTTCAACAAGGCTAAAGAATAATTATTTAAATTTTTTATAATTCTTTAAATTGAGGGGGGGGGGGGATGATAAACAATTAGATTATGAGGGGAAATTAATGATTTTAATTAATAAAATCAAGTATTTTAGAATTTTAACAAAATATTTTTGACGTATTAATAATTAAACTAAATTATATGTTTTAAAAAGTAGAGAAGAAATTTTGACAAAAACTTAAAAAGCCAATATATTTCCAATAGATTATATTTTAATATATATTATTCTCAATTAAAGTAATTCTTTTTTATACCAGTATTACCGCTGTAAATTTTGTTAGGTAAAGTAAATTATTTTCAAACAACATTTATATTTAAGTACGGGTATTTTGGTCTAGATATGTGACTTGACAGCCAATTATCACTTGGATAAATGAAAATATTACTTTAAAGGGATAGGATATTGTTACTACCATTTTTTGTTACTACCAATGTTACTACCATTTTTCTACCGTTAGATCAGAATCTTAATAGGAGAGAGAAATTATAAAGGTAGAAGAGATTCTGATCTAACGGTAGAAAAATGGTAGTAACATTGGTAGTAACAAAAAATGGTAGTAACAATATCCTATCCCTACTTTAAAAGATAAAAAGGAGCTATATATAATTAAGATAAAATAAATGTGAGGTCAGTGTGCCCTCTAACACCAATTATTGTACTCACTATTTAAATTATTAATATCTAAATATTAAACAGTGTCTTGGTCAAACGTTATCCAATATACAGAAAATAAATGGATTTAAAAAAGGGAGAATCATTGCCAAGGCCCAATTAAGGTCTAAAATTGCAAAAAGAGCCCCAACAACTTTCACATACCAAAAAAGGCCCTAGGGCCTTTTCTGATATAAACGTTAACAACTAAAACAGTCAAATTGACAACAAAATAAATACCCATTAACAACTAAATCAGCCGTATTAATAACAATATTTTAACAACTAAATCAGTCACTTTAACAATAATATCAGCTCCGATTAACAACTAAATCAGTCAAATTAACAACACAATTTTAATGAAAAATCTCAGAAAAGGTTCTAGGGTCTTTTTTGATATGTAAAAATTGTTGGGGCCCTTTTTACAATTTTGGACATTAATTGGGCCTTGACAAGAATTCTCCCTTTAAAAAATCTTAAGTAATAGAAGGTAAAAAATCTTAAAAAATAAATAGAATCCACATAAGACAATTATCCCTATTGATTTTTATTAATTGTTTTATTGTAAGGAGTTTGTAATGAAAAAGTTGGGCAAAATTTTAGTAGTCCGTAATTAAAAAAAAAAAAGTCTAAAAAACACCAAGTAAGGATGAAAAGGTACACGCATTAACCATGATTAACTATACTTAAACAGTAAGCAAACTTTCACAAGTAACAACTAACAACTAACAAGAGAATCTCGTTGAAGATTCAACATCCACTAGATTCACTCCACGTGTACTATTTTTATTAGCCAATAGATGGCACGCGCTTCCAAGCATCTCCTTTAGCTAGCGTCGACGTCCTTCTCTTCAGGAAGATGGAGACAGATTCCGCGGAGTGAAAAGTTCCGACTTTTTAAATTTAATTCTTTTGTCAAAAAAAGCGGAAAAAATTAATTTAATATAATTTTCTTGAACGCGGCAATAATGGCGATTGGCGAGTGCTTATAAAATGGGCTTGAAGCCTGCCTGGGCTTCTTCCATTTCTGTTTTTCTGACTTCGTCACTCGTAAAAGATCAAAGGCGTCGGTATAGAGCTCTCAGTTTCTGCGCTTCCCTCACTGCGACTTTCCTGGACTTATCTCTTTGTTATTGGCTCTCCTTTTGCTTCTTCGGTAAGAATTCTACTTCTCTCTCTCTCTGATTTTTGTTTTCGATTTCTTGTGTTTTGACGCAACTTCGTTCTCAGTTTTTTTGTAATGATATTTTTTGTTTCTTTTTGGTTTCTTCAGGTTCAATCTGTTAATCTCTCCTGTCTATAGCTCCTAGGTAAGTCTCAGTATAATCAGATTCCAATCTTTGGTTCATGTCGGTTGATTTTGTTCCACTTTGTTTCTTTCTTTTTCATTAGTTGTTGAGGTTTTGTTATCACTGATTCTTGATTGAAACTCGCAAATTTACAGGTTCCGACGAGTTAAACTTTCTCTGTATCAAATCTCAGTTTCCCCTGTTTCTAAGCTCTGACTCTTCTTCTTTTTCTTCTCGGTAAGTTTCTAGACTCCCAATTCTTCCTCTTGTTTCTGTTAAACTCACGCTTTATTGATGTGTTTTTATTTATTTATTATCAATTTATGGTTTATGATATTTCTTCTTATCTGGATTTGTCAAGGAAAACCCATTTCTTCATAATTAAACAGCTGAACTTTCTCTGTTGAATCCTGTTTCCAAGCTCTGAATGGAACTTTTATCCTCTTGTTGATAAATTTGTGTCGTCAGATTCCAAATGGATTTTCAGACTTGTCACCTTTTTGTGCTATAGTAACTATGAATGGATGATTAATCCCTGTGTTTTTACTTTTTCTTCAGATTTCATTGACAAAATGGCCATAAAAACAATTGATTTGTTAAAGGGCTGTGCATCACCAGAAGAGATAATGGAGGTTCTGGCATCAGTGGCTTTAGAATTTGGAGATGTAACAGATGATATGGATGCCTTGCAGATTGTGCCTTTGAAGGGAGCCATGACCAATGAGGTCTTCCAGATAAACTGGCCAACCAAAAGTGGTGATTCTCTCAGAAAAGTTCTGGTTCGATTGTATGGTGAGGGTGTTGAAATTTTTTTCAACAGGGAAGAAGAAGTTCGGACCTTCGAGTGCGTCTCCAAGCACGGCCAGGGTCCTCGTCTACTTGGTCTGTTCTCCACCGGTCGGGTCGAGGAATTCATCCATGCCAGAGTACGTAATTTTTTCTTCTTCTTTTACAACTATCGGGTATCTGGTATTATTAACTAATCTAGATTTGAGCATGTTTTTTCTTTTAAACATTAAATAAATCATGTCCTTAACTGTACACTTCCTACATTTTAATTGATAACTGATCATAAAAATACAAGCAACTCCATATTCTTAAAAATTTTCAATACATATTTTCAGCTTAAGGGAATATAGGCTCAATTTGAATGCCTTTTCTTTGATCTCTTTAGCTTTTTCTTTTTGGGTCAAAGATTTTTTCTTTTCTCTTTTATTCTTTCTCTTGCCCTTTTCTTTTGGATAAATGAAGGGCTAGAGTGAGTTCATAATGCCTTAGAATTTATTAAGATTCCTCCCCACGAAATTGATTTCAAAAGTTCCATTAAAAAGCAGAAGTATCCGGTGCTCTTAGGCTCTCAAGGTACTTTATTTACCATTCTTTGTGTTTTTTGTTCCTTCCCTTTCTTTTTCTTTTATCTCTTCTTTTGTTTTTCCCCCTTAACAAAACTGTTTTGCAAGGTTTTCCTTCACTTGTTGAAATTTCTGGTTTTGGTAATAGACAATGACACAAAAGGATAAGTTTATTGAAATTGAAAGTGCAAAAGGCATGTTTATTCATACGTAGAAATTGAAAGGGAGAAGGTCTGGCTGAAAGCTCTGTGTCTTCTGTCTTCCTGTGACCACTTGCCTTAGTAACTATATTAGATAATTGATTAATTAAGGGGCCACTTTTTTATAGCCACTACTGAACAAGCAGGAGTACTAGATACTCCATGTTACTTGCCCAAGACCCTAATGAAATGAATAAATACCATGCTTGAAACTTATTCTGTAAATCCAGTGCAGAGAAAAAGGACTGGCCATTTAGACAGAAGATGGTCATGTTTCTGAAACTTTAGGAATTATCATTAGATTTCAAAGGCAGCTAACAAAACTTGGTAAGAAAATAACTACACCTTTATCATTCCTAGAGGTCATAGAGTAGTGAGTGACTTTCTGATCAAAACCAATTGAGGAAGTCCTAGTTAGCCAAAGACAGATTTGACAAATTTTTTTCTTTATTATTATCTGCAAAGTGTCCAAGTTGTATATGATATGTATCTTTTCTTCTATTTTTTGCTTTTCAGACACTCTCAGCTGCTGACCTACGAGACCCAGAAATATCGGCTTTAATAGCATCTAAGATGAGGGAGTTCCACAATCTTCATATGCCAGGTCCAATGAAAGTTCAGCTTTGGCAGAGAATGAGGTAAATTTTACATCAGGTCAAAATTTGTTCACAATTTTCACTGAAACGCATAGAACTAAACTGATATTCTCTTGTACTTTGTCTCTACTAGGAACTGGCTCAGTCAGGCCAAACGTTTGTGTTCCCCAAAGGATATCAAGAAATTTCGGTTGAAACATCTAGATGAGGAAATAAATATGCTGGAGAAATCATCTGATAGGTGTCAAGAGATTGGTTTCTGCCACAATGACCTACAATATGGTAACATAATGATGGATGAGGAAACCAGATCAATCACTATAATTGTAAGTAACTTTTTCCATATTATGACTATCACCCTGATTCCTTTTATTAGTCACTTTCTAGAAGGAATGTGTATAGTCTTTATTGTATATCACCAAGTCGGGTTTTAATTGTATTTTTCTTCGAGACTGCCCTTATTTAAAGTTTGATGCAATTTTCCTATTTCACTTCTCAAGATGTAATTCATGGTTTTAAACAAGGGTAAATTTGAAAATTTAATTCATTTTCAAACAAATTTAATGACTTAACCACCTCTCCATGGTTCTGGTAAAGTGGTTGGAGGTAACTAATAATAGGGACCGCAGTGGAATCTATTAAGTTCATCTTTACATTTATGAAACACTCAAATGAACTTGTCCAAGGAAGTTGTGCAAAGATCATCAACTCTAGAGTTTGAAAGATAAAAAACTGCTATTTATATGGCTTTCATTGATGCTATGCTAACAGTAGAGTGATTTATAGGTTCTCTCTTGTTCTTGTGTCTGTTATATCTTTTATAAAACTTATTTGTCATTTATACGATTATCTGTTCATGATGCAGGATTATGAATATGCAAGTTACAATCCTATTGCATATGATCTGGCGAATCACTTTTGTGAAATGGCAGCCAATTACCACACTGACACACCTCATGTGCTGGACTACAGTAAATATCCAAGTTTGGAGGAGCGCGAAAGATTTGTTCGCATTTATTTAAGTTCTGAAGGTTAGTTCATTGACCAGTTCACTCTATCAATACATACCTATCAGTAAAAATCATCAGAGCTGATAAGTTAAACCTGAAGTGAAATGAATTTATAATGCTGAACCTCAATATAGTTGACTTCCCTTCTGATTAAAATTTCAAACTCAAAAAAAATCAACAACTACAACAACAACAAGCCTTATCTTATTGGGTGGGGTTAGGTACATGAATCATATGATGCCATTGTACTCTATCAACAACCCAATCTTTAGATAAATTGTTAGTCAAGAGGTCTCTCTCAATAATTTCATTAGGTGTTTTATTCGGTCAAGATGTCTCACTTAATAATTTCATTGGGTGTTCTATTCAGTCTTTCTTTATCCCTTTTCAAAGAAAAGGAACTCCATATTGCTTGATCTACCCTCCTCACCGGCACATCCAAATATTCATTAGCATATAGCATTGCTGCTCTTATAGTTGCATGATAAATCGTCTCACAACCTTACAATAAAAAACTAAGTCAGATCATATTTCTCAGATATACATGGTTTGTGAGAATTCTTTAACGCCGTTTAATTCTTCCTTACATCCTACGGATGACAAGGTGAAGATGTCAATGAACCAAACAGTTCTATAGTTATCCCTGAACTACAATGCCTCGATTTTATTCATGATTCTAACTTTGTTAACTCCCTGTACGCAGGCAAGAAACCTAGTGATGAAGAAGTGGAGCAATTAGTAGAAGATGTAGAAAAATACACTCTTGCAAACCATCTGTTTTGGGGCTTGTGGGGGCTCATTTCGGTAAGCATCATCATCATCAATGTGTGTGTGTGTGTGTAATATGATCAAGACAGAAAAACTGAGATGTTTGACATTTGTGATTGCAGAGTTACGTGAATAAAATTGACTTTGACTACAAGGAGTACGCAAGTCAGAGGTTTAGGCAATACTGGTTAAGGAAGCCTATTGTTTTGGACTCAACTCACTTGGAATTGTGAATAGACAAGTCTGCATATGTCTTTTAGGCTATTGCTTACGTTTTAGTTACTTTCAGCTTAGCTCGTATAATATGATGAATAATAGTGGAACTGTAAAGGGCTTGATTTACAGTATCGTGTGTGTGTGTCTCTCTCTCTATATATAGTATAATATAATACCAGCTATGATGTTCCTTGTACTGAAATTGAAAAGGAAGAGTGAGATTGAGAATCCCCAGCTATATATATCATTTCATGTTCTTTTGAATTTGAAGCACATGTTTCCAGGAGCTTCTTATTTTTTTTGGCCAACGAAAATGATTATCACTTTTTATTCAAGACGAAATGATATCAAAATACTAAGTCACGTTTACATGTTACAAATAGTAACGTGAATAACATTTGAACTAGAAAGCCTAAAAAACGTGGTAATGAAAGGGATTATCATTAATCAAGTATGAACCAGTAATACAACCAAGTTTCAAATTAGAAAGGCAAACCTTAAAACGAACAAAAGAAAAACAAAATAAGCATCCCTATTTCTAAGTATGAAGTTCAAAATCAAAATCAACTAATATCCAAACAAACATCAACTAATATCAAAATCAACTAATATCCAAACAAACATCAAAATCATAATATTCACGGGAGAATTACTCATCAATAACGGTATTGTTTATCTTCCCGACTCCATGCATTTTTCCTAAATATAGAAGCTAATTTGAAAGGTTTGTTTTTGGCTCTCAATGTGAAATTTCATACTCCATCCGTCCCTAATTATAGGAGCAAATTTTGGAGTTGGTTTTGGTCCTAATTATAAGAGCAAGTTTTAACTTTTGTCAATTTTTTCCAATAATACCCCTATTTATACTTATTATTAGGAGCATTATATATATGTGTGTTTACATATATATATATGTATATTTGTGTTTATGTGTGTCAATATATATATGTGTAGATATATATGTGTGAACACACACACATATATAAACATATATATGTGTGTGTGTGTGTGTGTGTGTGTGTGTGTGTGTGTGTGTGTAGATATATGGGTGTGTGTCTCTATGTATGTAGATAGATCTATATGAATACACATATATGTATACACATGGTTATATAAAAAGCAACTAATATACATATATAAACTAATATGTCATGGATATCTAACTTAAGGCAAATTAGAAACACTTATAATTAGGGCAACTTGTGTCATTTTAAATTTATATAAGGACATTTTAGGAAAATGAGTAAAATTAACTAATTTAACTCCTCTCCTTAATTCTCCCAAAATCGGTTAAATTGCTCCTATAATTAGGGACGAAGGGAGTATTACTTTATCTTCAAACTTAAATTCCCCCCCCCCTTTTTTTTAAAATTATACACTATTCATTGCATAAATAATTAACTGGTTTTTTTAATATCTAGAAATTAGTTTTCTAGTTCTTTTGTTTAGGATTGGAGGGAGACAATTTTTTTTAACACTTTCTCAATTATTTTCAAACCTCTTATATAACCTTTTTTATTTTTAATTAAAAAATATTTTTAAAAAAAAATTATTATCCATTCCATCCATCACGCTAAGAATCACATGAAAAATGCAAGTCAGAGTAAACATTATTAATGATCAATTATATGCGGCGTCAAGTCAATTTCTGAGTCAAATGCGTCACAGTCAATTTCTGAGTCAAATTTGTTTGTGTACACAAACATGTGCCCATATTGGTGTAAATTCAATGTGGTTAGGCAACAAGATTTGATGGACCAACTACAAAGGTGAAAAATTAGTTAAATAATAATATCAATAGAATAAGCTGGAATGTGAAATTAGTGTCCATTTTAATTATGAGGTTTGGTGGTGCAAATCCGTTCTGGAAGTATTTGTAAAAAAACAATATTGTCTTGAAAGTATTTTTAGTTTAAATGTTACTGTAATACCCTGAAAATCTCATTTATGATAAGTATCATATTGAGTAAATAATACCTATTGGAAATAGGTGAATATGAGATCTCAAAGATCTTGTGGAGACTTTATCTTATTTTTGGGGTAGTTTCTCTTGAAAAAGAATAATTTACAATTAGGCCCCTAAAACGTTTGAAAGTTTGCAAATAAGTCCCTAAACGCATTTACGGGTTATAAAATACCCTGTGAAAGTTATAAAAAAGGCAAGTAAATATTTATTTGAAATAGGGATTAATATTGTCCCTAATTTAGGTAATTTATTAAATTATTACCTTAAAGAAATAAAGGGGGAAAAGTTAAAAAGTATTATAATGACCAAAATGCCCTGTAAATTTTAATATAGGGCATGAGGCATAAAATACTAATGTCAGTGTAAAGGTTGTGAGGTAATGAGTTATGCTAAATAAGAAAATTAGCAACAAGTAGTAAGGAGTTGATTAAGTAATTATTGGCTAATTACTTAAGCATGAACAAAGGAAAATCCATAAATAATTATGTAAAACCCTATAATTAGTGGGTAATGGCTAAAAATTAGCATAAATATATTTTCTAATTGATTGGGAAATATGAAGGAAAATTGGTGAGATTAGGTAATTTTGAGCCTAAATACAAGTAAGGACCAATAGGAGAATTTTGTAAAATTATTATGTAAAAATAATTATTAAATTATATAATAATTAAATAATAAATAAATAAAGAAAATTAAAAACAGAAAATGTGTGTGTGTGTACCGACATGAATTAGGGAATAAGAAGGAAAAAAAATAGAAAGAGTGTTAAGTTGAAACTCTTATTTAAATATTGATTTAATTAAAAGGTTAAGAAATAAATAAACACCGATAGGAATTGGATCCTATCTAGAGAACCATGAATAAGATTTCTAAAGTCAAAATATAATATTGATGAGTGGATTTTTATCCTGAGTTGTTTGTGCACTGGAGTCGTTTCGAGATCGGTAGAAGAAGTTATTAATAAGACGAAATAGGAAAAATCTGAGAAATAGGCAGATAGTCATAAAATTAGGATTTGAACAAAATAAATTGTAACTCAACATTTGGAGATGAGTTTATGATTTTCTGGACATATTTGGAATCAGTGAATTTTTGTCCAGAAGTTGATGATTCCGGAAATTGATTCCGTAACCGGCACGTTTTTCCGTAAAACTTCAGCAGGACCGGAGAATACCTGGACGAGATCAAAACTTTGTTTAGACCAAGTATTTTTAGTAAGTGAGAAAAGGTCTTCAAAGTTATGATTCCAGATTTTTGGGATTTTGCAAGATTACGCGATTCTCACCGATCGGAGATTCTACCGGCAAAAGCTTCTGGAAACAGGACACATGGCACCTTGTGATTGGCCAAGGGATGCCACCTTGGGGAGGGGCAGGTCGGCCAAGAGAGAGAAGAGGGAAGGGAAACTTATTTTCTAAGTTTTCAAACGAAGGGCTAGGATTCGATCTCATAAAGTTGATCCGACGGTCGAAATTCCATAGCTTTTTCTATAAATAGCCAAGGATTCTCTTTGAATTTCTCACACCTTGAAACATTCTAAAGAGTAGAGAGAAGTTAGAGAGAGAAGCTCTGGGGAAGGAGTCCGGGGAATTTAGTAGCGAAGCTCTGGGTAAGTTTTTCGGTACCGAGTCTTAAGTTCTAGTTTCGATTCGGTAGTTAGAGTAGAAATGCTATATTAGTCTTTAATCTTCCGAGTATGATTAGATATCATATGAAAGGGGTATTTTAGTCCTAAATTTCGAAAATCATGGTGGGGTCAGAGTTCTGGCAAAATTTTGGAAGATTAGGGTCAAAGTAACGAAGTGCTGGCGAAATTCCGCCGATTAGGGGGTCAGGGGTAAAATGGTCATTTTGACTAAAAATGTCCGTCGTAATGATAGATCCTTAACAAGTACGTTGTTATGTTGATAGGATATCCCTGATTACGTTTTGACCAACCGTCGTGCCGAAATACCGTAAAACGTCAACGAAGGTACGTTCGCGTACTGTAACACTAACTCTGATGTTTGTATATATATGGTATGTATGTTGTTATACTGTTTGAATGCATATAGAGGTTAGAGGATAGGTCTGTATGCTGGGAGCAATAGGTCTGTATGCTGGGAGCAATATGTCTTTATGCTGGGAGCAATATGTCTGCATGCTGGGAGCAATACATATGCATTGGTTGTGATAGATTGGTTGGTTGTGCTGTTGATTTTGTGAGTACCTGTTATCCGTATATGTGTATATAAACATGAGGTTAACCGTTACCTGAGATCCGGTGCGCTGGATCTCAGCCCTTAACATAGCGTCAGGTTCCGGAGGACCGAGGACCGAGGAGAGAGGAAAGCAGCAGGTTCAAGGTTCCGGCTGAAGACTTTCCGATGTTGTACTTTACTTTTTGAAAACTCTCGGTTACTATACCGCTTCTGTAACTAGCCAGTGGGCATTTTGAATATATATATCAGTTACACTCTTGTTCCGATGCTCTACTCTGATGAAAAAAAAAAATTATACTGCTTTTGGAAAACGAGATGTTACAGTTACCCCGAAAGTTTTAAAATGTAGCAATATCGTCCCTCCTTTGACCACTGTTAATGTTGACTGTTAATTTGGACTAAAGTTGCTTACATGACAGCCACATGTACTCTGATTTTCCCAACTCATCATCACACCCCATCCTCTCTCTCTCTCCGCCCTTTCTCTGTCCCTCCTTCAATCTTTCTAAAGAGAGGAGAGAGAAAGGGCAAAGAGGGAGAGAGGGGAGAGATGTGATGATGAGTAGGAAAAATCAGAGTACATGTGACTGCCTTGTAACTAATTTTAGTCAAAATTAACAACATTGACTGTAGTGATGATTCTCTTACACACACTTTCACGTAAGCCGGTACACTTCTTTCACATACTTATCTTGTACGCTATAAAATCAATTCCAAAAAGTTAATTTAAGCATCTAAATGAGCAAATCTCCATTGGCTGAACAATTAAGAATTTTTTTTGAAGTAAGACAAAATGATATTAAGAAAGTAGAAAGATAATTACATAGTAATTTTTTTTTGGCCAATGATAGTTACATATATAGTACCTAAAAAGACAGGGCAAGAATTTGAAAATGAGAAAATGCCGTTTTCATTTAACTTAATTATTGTTGATATTAACATTAACTTCAAATAAGTCATTTTTATAAACAGTGGTTTCTTATAAACTAAACATTCATTCCCTTCATTAATACATAAGGTCCTTTTAACTAATTTGAACTCTCTCTAGTTCTATATATATAGGACATATTTATAAGGCATTCTTGATTCTTTTTATAAAGAGTAAATACCCTTTTTGGTCCCTGACAAAAAACACGGACCCCATTTTGGTCCCTGACAAAAAAAATGTCATTTTTGGTCCATAAAAAGGACGAATAAGGGTCAATTGGTGGACATTTTAATCCCTCACAAATTTCCAAAAGGTCATTTTTAGTCCCATAAAAAGGACGAATAAGGGTTGATTTTTTGTCAAGGACCAAAATGGGGTCCGTGTTTTTTGTCAGGGACCAGAAAGAATATTTACTCTTTTATAAAGCTTTGACAATGTTTAAACTCAAGAGTTTATAGCTTAAATGGCACCCCACACCTCTCATAAAAAGAGGTTGTGGATTTTATGGACCCAGTTTCCCTACCTATCCCAAGATAGGTAGGGAGAGCTTGTCTTAATCTGGACCGTCTAGATTTGATCTGGACGGTCCAGATTTAATTTTTTTTAAACTGTTAATTTTTAAATGAAAAAATCATTTTTTTTAAATATATTAGTTGAAAAATTATCTTTATTTTAGATTATCTACCCATTAAAATAATTATTTTTTAAAAAATAAAATATTAAAAAAATTAAATCTGGACCGTCCAAATCCCATCTGGACGGTCCAGATGGGACAAGCTCTCCCTACCCATCCTTGGGATGGGTAGGGAAACTGAATCCTAGGTTTTATACTCCATCTGGCTAAAACAGATCAGGTGGGTGCGTGAGTCCCTTCTATAGGAGATACTCCCTCTGGTCTTAATTACAGGAACCTTTTTATAGTGCAATTTACACTATAAAAATGTTCCTATAATTAAGACTGGAGGGAGTATGTGATTTACTTAGTTAAGATCATATTAGTTGGTTAATCATAATCAGTCGGCCATTTTAGGATTCTATATTAAGAGGGTCTTAGCTATAGATTAGAACACGTAGTCCTCACTAAAAGAGAACAATTAAGCTAATCTAAGAACCTGAATGAGAAAATATCCATTGGTTAAACAATTGAGAATTTTTTTGAAGACAAAATGATATTAAGATAGTAAAAACTTAGTCACATGGTACCTAAAAAGAAAGGGCAAAGAATTTGAAAAATGAGAAAATTCCTTTTTCATTTAACTTAAAATTAACTTCAAATAAGTCGTTTTATAAACAGTGGTTTCCTATAAGTTAAACATTCATTACCTTCACTAATAAATATAAAGTCCTTTAAATCTCTAGTCTTATATGTAGGATATATTTTAGAACGTATTCTTGATTCTTGTTATAGAGCATTTGAGAGTGTCAAAACTTAAGATTTTATAATTCAAATAGCACCACACACCTCTCATAGAAGAGGTTATGGGTTCTATACCCCATGCGGCGAAAATAGATGTGTGTGTGCGCGTCCCGTCTATAGGAGATATGTGATTTAGTTGGTTAAGGTCATATTAGTGGGTTAATCAGAATTGGTATGCTATTTTAGGATTATATATAAAGAAAGTCCTAATTATAGATTATAAGTGTGTGGGATGTGGAGTCCTCACCAGAAGAGAGAATAACTTAGATCTCTTTCATTAGTCCCTAAATGATTATGGCAAGTCACATTTAGAAGTGTTGATCAATTCTATTGTAAAAGTGATTCTTATTTAATTTATTCTTTGATTAGCCTAAGGGGGAGGGGTTTAAAGTGTCTCAATAATAAAAGTAGTGAGAGTATGATGATAAAGTTCACTGTAGTTAATTTTTTTTGGTCAAATCATACTTATATTAATACTCAAATCAAAAGATACATCAAAGTATAACCATTACAACTGAAATAAAATGAACTAGAACAATTACAACTGAAATAAATAAACCAGAACAAGAACAACAAGAACACAAACACATAAAACAATACAAACAAAATGAAAGAGAAACTAATAACCAAAATTACTGAAGAGGTAGGAAAATAAGTAGCTTCAGAGACTGCACCGGCTTCCTGGACATCCAAGGTTAGAAGTGACAAGGAAGAAGGTGTTGGTTGCAAAACTCACCCTAACGGGCACACCTTCTTATAAGGATTAGCTGCAATTAAGTCAGCTACACAATCACCCCAAAATGGAGCAAGAATCAGAAAAAACCCAACCTCAGAAAGAAAACAAATGAAGTTCTTAACAAAGCTTATTCTCCTCCAATCAAGTAAATCTGGCAAAAGCCTACCGAACAAACTAAGGCTAACATTTGTGATTTCGATTCGCTACCAACAAACAATCTTAACAACAATGGCCCTCTGAGAAGTAAAACATATAGCAACAAGGACCATCAACACAACCCTATCCCCAAAAACACGAATGTGAACCACAACAAAAAACACCACAACTAAAAACCAAAAACACAGTAAAAGACCTTCCCTTCTGCCACCGAAAACCGCAGGGTCGCCGGAGACCGCCTGGACCCTGGAAAACGCCGGGGAGGAAGAGGCCGAGGAAGAAGTCCTAACAGAGGATCCAACCCGATCAAGGCAGATCTGGATCGAGAGAGGAAAAGAACCACCGCCGCACAAAGAAAACAAGGGGACGCCGCAGCTGGAGTGGTGGTGAGGACGGAGACCAGAGGATAGCCGGCGCCGGTGAAGATACGTTTTCGGTGTGGATCACTATAGTTATTAAGGGTAACAATATAAATTATTTGAATACTACAATAAATTTAATGTTTTTAACTATTATTATTAATATAGGTGAATTAATTATGGATTACTTATATTTAGAAAGAGTATTATAAGCATAGTTATTAAAAATCGGACCCGACTGGCCAGTTGAGGCTAGAAACCAGCAAACCGGTCACTTAACCGGTTTGGTTCGGTTAGTTTGATCGGTTCGGTAATTTTTATTAAAAAAAAAAGTTAATTTGTTTTTTTATTCAGGATTTCATATTAATAATTATGAAATCTTCACTTTCTCACCGGCCTAACCATGGCTTAGCTTTAGTTTAACTTCAATCTGACTCATTGACCCTTTTCAATACCTCGGTCGGCTCAGTGGCCGGTTTGAGTTTAATAACCTTGATTATAAGAAACAAAAGTAGTTAAAATTATTATTTTTAATTAATACATAGAGAATTTGTGACATTTTTTCCCTTCAAAAATACCTCTTCCATTTAATGATCGGAATTTAATATGCTAAGATAAAAATGGTCAAATAAATAAATATTATAAAGAGAAACAATTAATGTAAGAAAAATAAAGACCGGAAAATTGATTTTTCAAAAATCCAATATTCATGTCAGAATATAAAAAGACATACTCCTATCTTTTTTTTGCTCAGAACATACTCCTATCTCAGAGCTTCTTGCGAGCTCAAAGCTTAAAAGGTTGTTAATTTGGTTACACCAAAATTTATACAATTCTTTTACATAAAAATTATTTGCTAGCTTGTTAAAAAAAAAAAAAAAATTGACATACCTTAGCCTTCTTTAGAGTGAGGATATATAACAGCTAAAATGGGAATTTTTAATGAAAAGGTAGCTGGTAGCATATGTGTGCATTAAAAAAAACATTATTAATGCATTTGATTTATATATTGTTCTTATTAGACAGAATAGAATTGATATATTCATAAAAAAAAATTAAAAAATCATTTTCTTCCTTTTCTATTACTCCCTTCGGTTCTAATCATAAGACATATTTATCTAACTTTGAAAAGATTAAGAATAGTAGTTAATTATATTTATTTTCCCAAAATGCCCTTATTTAAAATGGCATCAAATTACTCCATTTCTCTGGTTTTTGTTAAACCTCTCCTACCTCACACACGACTTCTTTGAGCTCTCACACACTCTCGTGTAGTCGATCTCCCTCAAAAACTTCTAGTATACTCTTGGAGGTTGAAAGTGTAATTTAATAGTGATATCATTATTATGAAAAAATTGCTCAAAAATATTTTATTAAAAAAATAAACAAAATAGTATAATTGAGGTGTATGCATTAATGAGTGGCAAACATTACTCACTTTAGAATATATATGTGCATTACTAAATTATTATTATTATTAATTATTATTGAAAAATTATCAAAATGGGTATTTTGGTAAAAAATTGACAAAAATTAGAACTTTGTCTTATAATTAAGATCAAGATTAACTCTCAAATGTTGTCCTATAATTAGAACCGGAGGGAGTAACTAGTAAGAAACACTAACTAGGAAGGGAACACTGTAGTGGATGTAATTGCTGGAAACAAATCTGATCCAACTCAACAATTGACTAATCATTCATTGTATTAAAATCCAACTTAAACCAAATCCTCAAACTATTCTGATAAATAGTTTTAGATGGTCACCTAGGTTGGATTTTATTTTATTTTTTTCTTCCATTGTCTGAAATGACGTTATTTTGAGTTTGGAAAAAAAAAAAGTTAATTAGATTTGTACTTTAGTGACTTTTTTATTCAATAGTTCACTTTTTGAATTTCAAGGTTATATATAATAATTTGGCTTAATATCATTGTTAGTCATTATACTCTGATCGAATTTCAAGGTTATATATAAATATTTGCCCTCGATTTGTACAGTTTTATAAGAATTTGGTTTGAGTTTAATTTTGGTCCCAATATTTAAACTCAAACAAAATTTTTATGAAACTATATGAACTAAAACCAATAATTTGAAAATCAAAATTCAATATCATAAAGACCAACAATGACATTGACCCTAAATATTTTTTGTATAGTTTACTTACTTAATACCACTCTTTTCCTTGTTGGCAAAAAATATTAGTCTTTCCCATTTCCTATATGATTGATTGAACCTAAACAACTCATTTCAGTTCAACATAGATTCAAACTCGGTGAAATTAATACAGAGGGTATCAAGAAATTATAAGGAAATTGAAGAATTGGACCTCTTGAGTGTAGGACTTGACCCAATTTTACAAGTTACTACCTTCAATCCATAATATAAGATCTCGTTCATAATGTAAATTGTACTAGAAACAAAATCTTATATGAAGAACTGAAGTTGGTATACTTTTAAGATAGAAAATAAGTGTCCCTAAAACATAAACATTACAGATAGATAAGTGCAGCTTATAATCTAGACAGTGAAACTTTGCCATTCCTCTCCATGAGATAGGAAGTTTGGGACATGTGTGATTGCATCACTGCAACCAAATTTTTTGTCCACGTTTTGGGTTTCTATGTACTTGAGATCTAAGGATCAGTTATTTTCACTAACCTGTGTTTAAAATATAATTTACAGAATGAGGTTTCAAGTTTCATGGTAAAGTACTCCACACCTAGGCAGACAGAGAAGCCATGGAGTTTAGACTAGTAATAACAGAGTCTATCACAGCATGGGAGCCACTGGTAGCAGCAAATTTAAGATGTTTGGGAGCTTCAGCTCTATCAAAATAAAAGGCACCAGATACCAATTTATCTTTTGGTTGCAGAGCCAACCAAATCAGAGTGTCTGCACCTTCTTCACTTGTTCTAAGCTTCCCCATGACAGAAATCAAAATAAGGACTGCTTAAAATCTGCCAAACAATGTATATTTTTCTGGGGAAGAATTATTATAAGGTCCCAAGGAAGGAATGCAATCAACAACAAAAATCCCACAACAACCAAGCAGCATGTGATGACAAGTTCTCGTGCAAGAAATGACGGCAGGTTCATATTGTTGCTCACTTGTTATTAGGATTTTTTTGTAATTAGATTGTTTTCTTGGGATCTCAT